>CAMRHE010000026.1:4565833-5815000 GCA_947044405.1 Leptodactylus fallax | reverse complement strand
TTGTTTCTCAGCAGACAACTATGTTTGCTGAGCATTATTTAAGTGCTGTGCACTGGGCTGGATTTTAATGGAATGGCGGGTAGGCTGGTAGCGGGACCTGCTATTCCCATCCCCTCCAGTCCACACCTTGTGGACACTCCTGGAGAAACCCAGCTGACTGGGATTGTCCTCGTTAGGGGGGAATAAGAAGTCTGCTAGGAGAGCAGACTGTGGCAGAGCTTGGCTGGAAAACCACAAAGAGGGTTGCTACTGCTTGAGACAATCCTGACTGTCTGAACTTGTTTCTATTCTAGGTGAGGTAACCCACTTCTGTTTAGTTAGAGCCCAGACGGGCAGGTATTTATTTTATGTTTTCTGTTATGCTGCATGTACTAATGAGTGTTTGAGTGAATAAAACTCAATACTTGGACTATTACCTTGGAGTCTGTGTCCATGTCAACCCCCAGATCCTGACACCCTGCACACAGTATAATGTCCGATAGCGGCTCCTGCACATAGTATAATGTCCCATAGTGGCCCCTTCACAAGGTATAATGTCTGATAGCGGCCCGTGCACACAGTATAATGTCCTACAGTGGCCCCTTCAGACAGTATAATGTTCCATAGTAGCCCTTGCACACAGTATAATGTTCCATAGTGGCCCTTGCATGCACACAGTATAATGTCCTACAGTGGCCCCTCCACACAGTATTATGTCCCATAGTGGCCCCTAGAGTGGTCCTTTGCAAATATTGAAAAAAATTTAGGTTCGGCAGAACCCTAAATTTTTGGGGTTCACGACCGACAAACTATTATTATACTCAGGGTTTTTTTTGAGACCCCTGAGTATAATGATCGGAGGACTAGGGGAGGTGACAAACATTAAAAAACATGTTACTTACCACTCCCGGGCTCCGGCGTCTCTCCCTGCTCAGTCTTCCACTCTCTTCAATGACGTCAGAGACGTGGGTTACGCCCGCGTCATTGAAGAGGGCCGAAGATAGTACTGAGTCGCATCGGAGCACAGGAGAGGTAAGTAGCACTGTTTATTATGTTCACTTACCTCCCCTTGGCTTCCGATCATCATACTTTGGGGTCTGAAGAGACCCCAAAATATGATAATAGCCATACCTCCCAACTTTCAAAGGACAGAAAGAGGGACAAAATGTGTGGCGCGCTATGCGTGCCGCAGTAAATTTAGCTCTACCCATTTCTATGTTGATTCTGTCCATTCTCATCCATTTTTCCATGTGCCCCGACACAGTATAATGCTTCTGCAGTCATCCTAACATTATATTCCCCCACATTATAATGTTCCCCTCCAATTGCCCCACAGTATTAAGTCCATCCCTCGTGCCCCAGTTTAAACTGGCGGAAACTAGAGGGGGAGATTAGACTGACGCAGCTGGAGAGTGACATTAAACTATGGGGAAGCTGGAGGGTGACATTAAACTGGGTGCAACTAGTTGGGGACGTTAAACTGGGGTAGCTGGAAGGTGACATTAAACTGGGGGCAACTAGAGGCGGACTTGTCCCCTTCCAGCTACTCCAACGGTTTGATGTCCTCCTCCAGTTGCCCCCAGTTTAATGTCCCTTTCCAGTTGTCCCCAGTTTAATGTCACCCTCCATCTGCTCCTCCAGTTTCATGTCTCCCCCTTCAACTGCCATCAGTTTCATGTCCCCCCTTCATCTGCCATCAGTTTAATGTTTCCCTGTTATCTGCCCACAGTTTAATGTTCCCCCTCAATTTGTTCCCAAAGTATCAGTCAGCACCAGGCAGCCCAGTGGGCCCCCTCAGGAGCTTGGGGCCCCGGCACTTGCCCAGGTAAGCTGGGTGCTGACACTGGCCCTGACGTTAGGTATCCCTGTGTCCAAAACTGTCCAGCCTACCAACTATGAATAAAAATACTACTCACCTACGGTGAACCTCGTAGCGGAAAAAAAAAAAAATCAAAAGAGCCAAACCACCAATTTTTTGCTGTTTCACTTCTCATACAACATTGAATAAAAACAATCAAAGCAATAGACATTCCCTAAAATTGTATACCTAAAAAGTACATCTGGCCCCGCAAAAAAAGATGCCTTATGCGTCCCCATACACAGAAATATAAAAAAAGTTGGTGGGTGTCAGAATATAGGACACAAAAAGATAAATAGTAGGTGTACCGAAAAAAATAAGAGTACACTAAAATATAGCTTTTAATGATAATCCCTAAAAAATAGAAAGGAAGGTATTACAACAAATAGGAATAAAAAAATGTGTGTGTATAAGCACCAATCATGTTCAAATTCCCAAAAAATTTGAGGGTAAACTGTTTATGGTATATTCAAACATACTTAGACCAAGACAAGAGCATATAGCTCACTATCAGAGTCGATATGGCCAATTATTACTTTTAGTTTGATAAATCACTTTGCTCTATATAGGGGGTTTAGTAAATAATATGAAATACCAAAAACCCAAATCATATATCTATCCACACAAACATGACATGTACAGCTCACAGGTGGTAAGGTGATTATAATAATCAGCAACACTTATCCCACATAAGTCTAAAGAGCCAAATCTGAACTTGAGTAAATAAGCAGCAAGGAGGAACGCCTAATATGCAAGCATATCACTCCATAAGTTACAAGGGAGGAAGCCTGATCAAAAACTCATACACCGTACACTGATACAAAACCATACACTACGGCCGAGGGGGGACTATGTGGGTTTACTATTCTATATTCAGCAAGATAGTTAGGTTTCAGCTTATACCTCTGATGACCTAGGAAGCATGTAGCTATTTAGCAGAAATGCAGCATCAGGTTACACTGACAATTGCTAGTTCCTCTATGGAGTGGAGTCAGTTTTTCATTTTTTAAGGGTTTAAAACGTAAACGTAAAACTATATAAATTTGGTATCATTGGAATCATACCAACCATAGAATACAGGTGACATATCATTTTGGCCGTAAAAATGAAGCTTGTAAGAAAGTCACACAAACACAGTTTTTCTCCAATTGCACCCCATTCTGAATTTTTTTCCCAGCTTCTCAGTACATTGTACAGAATAATAAATGGTGCCATTATGGAGTACAATTTGTCCCGCAAACATTAAGTCTCATATGGCTCTGTGAAAGGAAAATAAAGTTATGGGATTTGGAAGGCGGGAAGTGGTTAATTTATTTTCAGACATTATAGGGCTTACAATTCAAAACAGCAGTTTTCAAAAGCTTCAAGAAAATTTCCTAATTCAGTTGTGAAGGGGCTTTGAAATGCTTATTCACAGGTGTTAAAACAAAATGGAGTTGAAATTTAAACATTTCAATTTTTTCATTAATAATTTATTGCACAATTATTCCGAAGAATGGAAATATCCCACATGTGGATGTAGACTGCTGTTTGGGCACACAGCAGGACACAGAAGGGAAGGAGTGCCATTGGGTTTTTGGAAGGCATAATTGTAATCATTTTCAGGTGCCATGTTGCATTTACAGAGCCACTGAGGTAGAACAGTAGAAACTGCTAAAAGTGACCCTATTTTGGAAACTAGACTCTTCAAGGAATTTATCAATGGACTTTCTGTGAAAAGTGCTGCGGCAAAAACCGCGATGTGTTGCCGCCGTGCAGGACGCTACATGGGGCCTTAGCCTAAATTTGGTATCCTCAGAATAATACCAACCTACAGAATACAGGTGTATTTACACAAAAGCAATCTTTCTCCAATTCCACCCCATTCTGAATTTTTTTGGAGCTTCCCAGTACATCATACGGAATATTAACCCCTTCATGCCTCTGCCAATTTTTGTTTTTGCATTTCCGTTTTTCCCTCTCCCCATTCCAAGAGCCATAATTTTTTCATTTTTCAGTTCACAGAGTCATGATGGCTTATTGTTTGCGAGACAAATTGTACTTTGTAATAGAACCATTCAATATCCTGTGCAATGTACTGGGAAGCTGGAAAAATTCAGAATGAAAAAATTCAGAATGGAAAAAATTCAGAATGAGGTGCAATTGGAAAAAAAAACACATTCGTGAAAATTTATGAGTTTAATTTTTATGGCATTCACTATGTGGTAAAAAATGACATTGTTATCTGTATTTGTAATGTTTTGATACCTTTTAAAAATGTAAAACTTTGCCTCTGGCAGCGTGTACTAGAAGTGATATAATAACAAGCCTGGGAGCCGTCAATAGGCTTTCAACTGTCATGGCAACTGATTGCCGCCCTCTGATGATGATCCGGAGGTCGGCGATCAGTCAAAGATGGTGGCACCCATGGTGGCTGTGTACTTTAGATCTAAAGCGTTAACACCAGTTGCAGCTGTTAGCTGCGGATGCCGGCTGTATTATAAGTAAATATATAAGCTGTGCAGAGTGCATCAGGGTAAGGCAATATACTGGCCCTCACCTCATTGAACCACCTTTCGATCACAACTCACCACTTCTGAATACACATCATCACCTATCACGAAAAGATGGTAAGATTATGTGGTTTACCTTAATTTTTTTTCTGTTGGCCTCCAGGCCGATGGGCTGGGATCTTCTGCTGTTGGTAATTGGTGGTCCTGGAGTCTGATTTAAGGGCCCTTACATACAACCGAGTTCCATCCATGGGAAACAGTCCATGTGTGGGCGGTAGGACCTGGACTGAACTTGGCCGTGTGCATACTGAACAGTCCTACTGAACAGACCAATCACTACAATAATGAACTGATAGCATTATGTCAGTTCATTACTGTAGCGACTGGGCTGTTTGGGAGCTCACTGCATCATAACTGACTATGATGCAGTGACTCCTATGCATACTGTTGACTTCAGTCCAGGTCCTATTCCATCACGTGGACTGCTTTCCACAGACTGGGCCCTAATTTTATTTATTTATTTTTTTAACTGTAATTTTTTATTGAAAATGTTATAAAAATACTAAACATTTTAGAAGTCAAAATGTAATGCAATGCACTATAAATAATACAAGCAACAATGACATAGCTACAAAAAAAAACAAACAAAAAATATTCCCTTATGTCCCACAGCAGCACAATATGGGGTTTTTCTGCCCCTGTGTGTTGATCGAACAGGCGGAATTTTTAATTAGTATAATTTATGCATGACTATGTTACCCTATAAGAGGGCCAAAGAGACCTTGGTGGGACAGGTGGAGGGAGGTCTGTTTTGTCCTCCCATATTTTGTTTTTCCCCTAAAGTTTGTTATCTTACCTTTGGGGAGTCATCTTTATACCTCTCTTCTCTTTTTTCTTTCACTGGACGCTACTGTGGAAAGAAAGAGGTTTTACTTAGGCAGTTTGTGCCTAGCCAAAGCTTTCAACCTTAACTCTGAAAAGGTTGATATCAGTAGTACATGCAGCGGTAGTTGCATGCCGCATGTTCAAAGACCTGTGGTGCAGGCCACTTGTGCGGCCTTGATGTGGAGCATTGCCATTTCACTTAACTTTTTTGTGCCTAGCCAAGCTTTCAACCTTCGCTCTGAAAAGGTTGGTTTCAGTAGAACATACAGCGGTTGTTGCATGCTGCATATTCAAAGACCTGTGGTGCAGGTCACTTGTGCGGCTTTGACGTGGTACAAGCTCTGTGGCCGCCAGAAGTGACGTCTGTCACTTTGTTCTGGAACCTTTCTTGTGTTCTGGTTTTCCGGGGACTGAATTCTCGAACGGATCTTACTCCTTTTTTGCAAGGTTATTTTTGCTGAGCCTCTTTTCTGGCATCAGTCTGTATATTTTTAGCTTAATTCTGTGTCCAAGGAATTATGGTTTGCAAAATGCGGGGGGAGGGTTTTTTGTGGTGCACTACTTGCTCATTCCTCCTCCCCTCCTATAGAAGCTTTCATCTCAGTGCAGGAGATGACTTGTCTCTTAGTGAGGAAGGCCTCTGTACTCCACTTGCATTACTGTAGCGGCAGCGGCCTCAGTGGATAGTCCAGGGTTGAAATCCTGCAAGGAGTTTGTATAAAAAAAAAAAAAAAGAAGAGGTGGCCTAGTTTGGATTGTGGATTGTACACACTGTGAGCCTTCCATGTGATTGATGAGATACTCATCGGATGAAGATACCTTGGAGAATTCCAGCAGACCTCTTTCCTCTAGAGAAGATAAATAGGCTGCTGAAGTCCTTCCGGTCAAGGGATAGAGATATTGATGGGGAAGCCTCCAATTCCACCAGTAGGGAGCCTAGGGCCTTCCAAGTGGTTGTAACACTGATAAGGTTATGCTATTGGAGTGCAAACATCCTGAAAGAGCCACTATTTTATCCAGGAGGTTAAGGCCTTACTTCCTATTGTGGAATCCCAGCTAGACCAATGTGTCCCCCTCCTAAAGTCAATATGGCAGTAGCCAAATTGCCCACCGTACGTTGGTCCCGGCGGATGATGGCTCTAACCTCCAGGACCCTATGGATAGGCGCATGGAGGGCACCTTCAGAAAGGCTTATTCTGCGGCCTCTGCTCAGACCTCGGTAGCCATTGCCTCTAATGAGGTAACAAACAAGTTGCGCTGTTATCTAGACCAACTATAGAAGGACTTTGACTCTGGAGTCTCCAGAGATTACCTCTTATCATTCTTGAGGTCAGTCTCTATCCGAGGCCTCCCAACATCAGTTTAAGCTGGCCGCAAAATCTATGGCCCTCTCCACGGCAGCTAGAAGGCCGTTATGGTTAAAACCCTGGCGAGTTGATAATGCCTCCAAGTATAACTTGTGTTCCCTGCCTTTTGAGCTGGGTAAACCTTTCAGCAGAGGCCTGGATAAAATCATGAAGGGTCTAGCCGACAAGAAGGGTAAGAGACTACCTCAATCTTTTAGAGGTAGATCAAGACCTCCTGGCTGGGTCAGAGGTTATCAGCCTCAGTCTAGACCTCAGTTCCAGAGGCATCCTAGATACCAGTCTAGGTGTTCTGGACGAAAGTTCCTCAAAGAAGGGGACAAGAAGAAGCCTAACTTTTGACGCCAGCTGTTTTCTTCCTGTGGCAGAGACTCCTACAAGGGGGTCTTGGAAGAGGTCCCCCCTCTGAAGAAGGATTCGGTGTTTACTCCCCAGTTTTCTGGTGCTAAAATCAACAGGTGACTGGAGGATGATTATAGATCTAAGATATCTGAATCTCTTCAGAAGGATAAAGCATTTTTCGAATGGAAATTTGTTATATCCTTTCTACTACAGGGCAAGGTCCTTGCCACCCTAGATCTAAAGGATGCCTGTCTACTCATTCCAGTTTATCCTCCGCACAGAAGGTATCTCAAAATTGCTGTCTCAGTTCCCAGCCACAGGAAGCATCTTTAGTTTGCGACATCCCGTTAGCTTCCCATACCTTCACCAAGGTGGTGGCGCCAGTAGCAGCCGCACTCAGACTTCAAGGTCTATTCATAGTGCCATACTTGGACGACTGGCTAAATAGAAGCTCAGTCAAAATCCATCCTGCTCCAGCATTTGCAGATTGCCGTGTCCTTCAACTCCTAGGTTGGCTAATAAATTGGGGAAAGTCAGAGGTGATTCCCTCTACTCAGAGAAAGTTCCTGGGGTTTCTCCTGGACTCAGACAGCATGAAACTTAACTCCTGCAAGCAAAGAAAGGTTAACCACAGCTGTCTGACATGCCTGGTCTCTATCAGGACAACTATGAGAGTCCTAGGCCTAGTGTCTTCCTCAGCAATGGTAGTCCTTTGGGCTTTATGACATATGCGTCCTCTTCAGATGGAAGCTCTAAAGGCCTGGAATCGTACACCTCTCTGTCTTGACAAGAGGATCAGACTTTCCCAAAAGTAACCGGCTTTCCCTCAGATGGTGGATACACCTGAAAGACGGATGTCCACGGTCCAACCTCGTTGGACCCTGTTGACTACAGATGCATCCATCTTGGGATGAGGAGCCCACATATACAAGAAGACCGTACATGGAGTCTGGAGCAGGCTAGAAAAAGGACATCGTCCAACTGGAAGGCGATCAGAGCAGTTTACCTGGCAGTACTTCATTTCTCTCCTCCGAGGAAGAGCGGTCAAGATCCGGTCCGACAGTATGACGACCGTAATGTACCTAAACAAACAGGGAGGCACCAGATCGCTATCTCTCCTCAGGAAGACAGGTCTGATTTTTACCTGGGCAGAGGAAAATCTGACCCACTTATCCACGGTTCACATCAGGGGCTCCTTGAACATAGCGGATCAGTTGAGTCAGGGCCTCACCGTATCAGGAGATTGGTCTCTCAATCCGAGATCTTCCATCAGATTACCCTGAAGTAGGGTCTTCTAGAAGTAGACCTTATGACGACCGGAATCAACACCAAGGTAGAGACGTTCTGCTCACTGTATCAGGAGGACTATCCCTTGGCAGTGGATGCCCTGTCCATCCCTTGGAGGTTCAGGCTAGTATACGTTTTCCCTCCACTTTCCATGATACCAACTGTATTGATGAAAGTCTGACAGGACCAAGTCAATGTGATAACCATTCTACCATGCGGGCTAAAAAGAGCTTGGTTTTCCCAGCTCATGTACATGAGTCGAGGGATCTATTGGAGGCTTCCCCCCACCTAGAACCTGGTTTCCCAAGGAACTCAGAAGCACCAGGATATGTGGAAATTCAACCTGACAGCCTGGAGGTTGACCAGTCCCTATGGAGATCTAGAGGACTGTCAGTAGCCGTCCTGAAGACTCTTTCCTTCTCCAGAGCAGAGTCTATCAATAAGAGCTGCCTAAGAATAGCTAACATCTTCAAAGAATGGTGCTCCAAACAGGAAGTTCGAATCCTACTACGGGAGAGATTCTAGAAGTTTCTTCAGGACCTCCTGGATAAGGGCCTTTCCCCTGCCACACTCAAGGTACAGGTTTCAGCCCTATCCGCCTGTTTAGGCAGACGACTGTCTCAGAATCCCATAATTTCCTTAAGGGTGGTCTCAACTCCTGTTCCCCAGTGGGATCTTACTACAGTTCTCTCGGGTCTTTGTGGTCCTCCATTTGAGCCATTAGAGGATGTGGATCTTAAGTATTTAAGCTTTTAAAACCACCTTTTTTTTTGTTAGCCATCACTTGAACAAAGAGAGTGGGTGAGCTCCAGGTTTTTCTTCCAAAGAACCATATATTTCGTTCTTGCGGAGAGGGTCCAGCTCAGATTTCTCCTGGCCTTAACCCTAAGGTGCCTTCTCGTGCCAATATCAACCAGATGGTTTCTTTATCAGTGTTTATTTCAGCTCCTTTCCTCTGAAGAGGAAAGTCTTCACACACTGGATGTAGTAAGGTGTCTTCAGGCCTACCTTCTACGTACACGACCTTTCAGGAAATCCGAGAATCTTCTTATTAATATGGTAGAGACAAAGGTCTCAGAGCTTCCAAACCTACCTTATCTAGATGGATCAAGGAAGTGATTAAAACTTCTTTTTCTGCTCAGGGGTTAACGCCACCTGAATTCTTTACAGCCCACTCATCTAGGGCTGTGTCAACTTCTGGGGCTTAGAGTTGTGCAGTACCTCTTGATCAGATTTGTGCAGCCGCTTCTTGGTCATCTCAGCTGACCTTTGTAAAACATTATCGGCTAAATGTCCGGAGTTCAGAGGCAACTGCCTTTGGACAGTCAGTCCTAAGTACTGTACAACGAGGAAACCCTCCCTAAGGGAATTACTTGCTACATCCCCATATTGTGCTGCTGTGGGACGTAAGGGAATCGTTGATTATGATGTTAATCTGTTTTCCCTTAGTCCCAACAGCAGCACAAGCTTTCCTCCCTAAGATAGGATTATTTTCTTTATAACTAACACAAGGGCGGGAGGTCTCTTTGGCCCTCTTATAGGTTAACATAGTCATGCATAAATTATGCTAATTAAAAATTCCGCTTGTCCTATCAAACACACAGGGGCAGAAATACCCCATATTGTAAAGCGCTGCGGAATATGATGGCGCTATACAAGTAAGCATAATAAATAAATAAATAAATATTGTGCTGCTGTTGGGACTTAGGGAAAACAGATTAACATCATAATCAACGAGTATAGACAAAGACAAAAGGTGGAGGAGCAAAATAGAGGGGGGGAGGTGAGGGAACCACTGCTAGAGACCTCTCAGTATGCAATACAAATCCCATGAATCCCAAATGGCCTGAAAACCTTCCACCATATTATTCAAGGATGCAGTCAGGAAGTCCAAGCTACGGACATCTGTCATTTGGGATATGAGTTCTGTACCTCTTGGAGGGCCAACACTTTTCCGGTGTTTAAAAATGAGGGTCTTGGCAGCTGTTATCCAGATAAAGAGCCTGGAGGTCTTCTTACCTAAGTGTTGGGGGGGAGGGGCAGATTCAAAAGATAAATCGAGCAAATCAAGGGGACCCCTGAAAGAAAAGAGCATTCATTGCTTTCACCTCTGCCCAAAATCCCTGTATCATGGTGCATTCCCAGAAAATGTGATCCAACATACCAACAGCACTATGGCATCAGCAACACTCAGAGGGAATTGTCTGGTTAAGGGAGTGTAGCAGAGCTGGTGTATGATACCAGTGCATCAGGAGTATGTATTGTGATTCTTTAAACTCCACACAAGTGGAGGACTTCAAGGCCCAGGACCACATTACCTGCTACTGCACGGGGGAAGACGATCTTCCCACAGCCTCCTCCTATCGATGAGTAGGAGGATCCCTGCCCTCTGGGAAGGAGCAAATCTGGTAAATAGAGGAAATCAAACCCATCGTAGAGGTGCCATTCCTACAGAGCTTCTCAGATTGGGTAGGGAAAGAAATCTTTAAGCAGCCATATAGAGGGCGGAGAAAATGGGTGACCTGTTGATAATGGAGCCATTCCGTCTCAGCGAGGCCTAGGGTAGAAGAGAAATAGTCAAGGGACCTGAGCTCCAAAGTAGAGGGGTCTACCATAGCAGTCAGTCGGAACAGGCCCACAGCCATCTACGTGCGGACCATGGTCGCCGTCATGCCCTCCGGGAGAATTAGATTAAACAAAAGAGAAAACATTGAAGAGCATGAGGAAGCGAGAGGGAATAGTTTATTACAGGTATTCCATATGGCCCAAGAAAACTGAAGGGGGCCCAACAGAGAGGAGAGCAGAGAAAGGGAGGCAAGCAGGTCCAGAAAAGAGCATTGGGATGCAGAGGCGCTAGCCAGAGCTTTTCGATCTCCACCCATTTGGGATATGCAGGCAAAGCCGACCACAAGGGGAATGCACATCAGGTGGGTCGCCCAATAATAATGAAGAATATGCAGGACAGCTAGCCCACCACTGCCCCTCCCCGCCAACACCGACCGGGGAATACAATGTCTCTTGGCGTTCCATATGAAATTAAATTAAATTGACCTCTGGAGACTGCAGAGTTCCGAACTGAACTGCAACCAGTAGCATTTTAAAAAAGTATAATAGCTTTAACAAAAGGGTCATTTTGACCACTGCCACACACCCCAAAAGGTAAATAGGTAGGGGTCGCCATTTATCCAACAGGGCTCTAAATTCACAAAACAACTGAGGGAAATTTGCAGCATATAGGGTAGCGTACGACGAGGTGATTTAGATCCCCAGGTATCGGAGGGAGTGAACCTCCCACTGAAAGTCATAGTTGCTTTGTAACAGTGACAGAAGGTCCCAGGAGATGTCAATCTGTAGGGTCTCGGTTTCAGTTAACCCTATAACCTGAAAGTCGACTGTAGTCCCCCAGGGTGCGCAGTAAGTTGGGCAGAGTAGTGTGTGGGAGAGTGAGCGTGAGAAGGACGTTATCCACAAAAACGGAGAAATTAAATTCCCTGTCCCTTACAACGATCCCTGTTATATCTGGTTTTTGCTGGATTTTGACCGCCAATGGTTCAATAGAAAGCATGACGTTAAGAAGAAAGAGAGAGCAGCCCTGCCTGAGTAGAGGGCCTGAATCCCAGTGAGAAAAGCTCCTGAGAACCCAAACACCTCCAATGTAGCCAGCATAAAGGTCCAATCGAGGCAATCAAGGGCCTTTTCAGCATCCAAACTCAGGGGGAGGGTGGGGGTGGAGGATTGGTTGGCTACCTCTATCCAATCCAAGATCCTTCTACTGTTATCTCCTCCCTGCTGGCAGGGAATGAAACCCAGCTGGTCCTCATGGACAATAGAGGAGAGCCAAATGTTCAGGCGGTTAACCAGGAGCTTGGTAAACAGCTTCAGGTCAGAATTCAGAAGGGCAATTGGTCCATAGCTGGAACAGTCTGGTGAGTCCTTGTTGGGCTTGGAGACCAGGGTAATGTGTAAATTAAGCATGGCCGGGGAATGGGAGTTCCCATCAGAAAAGAATTAAACAGATCTCTGAGGTGGCCTGATAGGTTCCCCTAAAAGACTTTATAATATAGGTATGCAAGACCATCTGGGCCGGGGGCTTTGCCATTAGGAAGCATTATCCTAATTGCTCCGTGATCGGGGCATTAAGGGAAGTCAGCTTCTCCGTGGGAAGTCTTGACAAATGGCAGTTAAGCATAATCCATGAGTTGGGGAGAGTCACTCCTAGAGGACGAATCATGTGAGGCAGGCAAGTTGTAAAGTTTAGAGTAGTAGGATTGAAAGATTGACGCTATGATGTTGAGGTGTTGCTGTAGACAGGAAGAGGCATAGATATTCCTAAGGGTCCTAGCCAATCGAGTATGCGCCTTATTGCCACACTCGTAATAATGCTGACGCGTGTGCATAAGCAAGCGTTGGACCTGGGATGTAGCTAAGTCACACAGGTCCGCTCGGGCAGCAACCAGTTGACGAAGAGACGATAGGGAGGGGCACTCCACTAAGTGGGCCGAGATATTCAAGTGACTTGGTCCTAACCTACCTACCTTTCTTAAGCTTGGCTGCCAGAGCAATACAGTGCCCACACATGACCGCCTTATAAGCCTCCCAGAGAACTGCCACCGAGGTCACAGACCTGGTTGTCTCAGAAATAGATAAGTGATTGCATGGTGTAGACTGTGTGGTAGGCATTGACAGCTTGCAACAGGAGAGGAGGACAGTGTAACTATCACTGGGGCATGGTCGGACCAGGAGAGAACTCCAGTCTACAAGTCTGTGAGAAGGCGGAGGGCTGGGACGTTCCCGAAGAAGTAGTCAATCCTTGTGTCAGCATTGTGGGGGTGGGAGAAGAACGTGTAGGATCAATCCATAGGGTTACCCATGCACCACAGATCAAATAAAGCATGAGAATGGATTAGGTGTCGGGACTCTGTAGACTCTATACTGGGTGGGGGCCTGTTCTGCAAAGAAATTCTGTTCTGTATATTTGTAGGTTGGGGGTGTAATATATTTTTGTTGTAATTTGTATTTGTTATTTTGGGACACATATTGGAGATGAAGTGATGCTGAGACACCATTCATTTGTTTGTTTACCGACAGATTGGTTTCAGTATTTTTTTTTTTTTTTTTTGCACTTTATTTCAAGCCCGGTCATGTGATACTTCACATGACCAAGCTCTATTTCCTGCACTTTGCAGGAAGTAGTTTCAACGCTTTTTCTGTCCTTTGGGATTACGCAGATATCATCTGAAGGGGATTGAGCAATTTAATTTCTCAATGCTTCATCACACAATAGTAAGTATAATACTACATTGAATTACATTACTGTTTAGTTTTTTTGTTTATTCATATACATAGTCCTTTACAGATTTTTTATTTTTTGGTTTATTTCTGGAAATGTTGTATATGTATTATTTATATATTTTTCACAGTGTTCTGTTTCCACATTATATATTTGGTTATTTCAATATTATTTGTATGTTTCGGATTGTGATTTTTTAATTGTGATGGAAATATATTGTGATTTAATTGGAACATACTAGGGTTAAATTTCTTGAGGCGTGGGACCCATGTTTTCCTTGAGGTTTTAAATTCAGCCTGTAGATAGCGTTTATTATGCTATGACTAAGGGGCAACATGCCCTGACCCGCGTAAGCATATGAACATGGGTAATTCCTTGTTACCTTTTTAACTGATGGATAATAAAAGTTAATTTTTTAGAAACTTTATTCTTTCGGATTGAGTTGATGCTGGAACTTTTTTTTTATTTTTTTGATTGTGATACGCCTTGCTCTATTGAGTCCAGAGAGCGTTCGTGGACACCATAACAAGTCAGCCAACATTCATGCACGACGATGTTGGTGAGCTGAACAATATTTTTCTGGTTGATTTGAAAGAAAATCTGTTTGCACGCTCCGAGAAGAACATACTGAAATTTCCCCCCCCCCCCCCCCTCGTTCTCCATCTACACCCTCAGCCAACTCAAAAACAACAAAAAATCTCACGCTTTTCAATACCATTGCTGTCGACAACACTCAAATATCTCTCTGACCCAGACATTACCAGCCATAGTCTCCTTCCTCTCCTCCCGCTTTCACAAACTCAGAGAAAAACAGAGTTCACCATCTTCGCCACACGCTTATTTAATCCATTTCGCTCCGTTTTTCATCAGCTCATCCCCTCTGCCAATCCCTTCACTGGCTACCTATCGAATAGTTTAAAGTGTTTGTCGACACACAAAGCCATCCACAACCCGTCCCCTCCATACGTTTGACCTAATCTCCCACTACCTGCCCACATGTAGCCTCTGATCCTCTCAAAACCTCCAATAACAGTACTGCCAGCACACCACCATCTGAACAGATTCTACTCTCACCTACTGTGTCTATTCCCCTTTTCCATCAGATTGTAAGACTTGGCAGGCAGGGCCCTCTCACTGTTACTGTTGGTCACTGTTAGTATTGTACTTGTTTTGTGTGTTGTATGTAAACCCTCAAATGTATAGCACCATGGGTTAATGGAGCTCAAAAAAAAAAAAAAAAAAAAAAAAAAAAGTGAATAGTTTCAGCCTTGTCACACTGTCCCTCTCACTCTGTCACGAGAGATGTCAATTACACCCAGAAAGCGTGAACAGCAGTCGTGCAGTATGCATGACTTTTATGCTTTTAAACATTAATAACTTCACTTTGCTGCAACAGAAAGATTACAGAGGGTACCAATGGAGAGGGAATTACTTCATCCTGCACATGACCGAGACAGTTCATGAAGGGAAAAACCACCTGACTGGTCTCCTTTACAGCTTGAGATTTACCATGGCAAAGTGGTATTAAATTGAGTAAAAGATGAACAAAGCATCTTAACATTAGAGAGTTTGCATTTCTTTTATTGCTTTGTTTTCATTACTATGTTATTCTATGATGCATAACAGTTTAACATGAAACAAAAAAAAACAAAAAAAAAAACAAAACATTTTGCCTTAAACACTTGTGTTTTCTTAACAAGCAAAATTTGCCTGCTAGTTTATCAAGTGTGTCTAAATTGAACATGTCCTTATTTATCGAATTTCAGATTCTGGCTTGGGATGTAGCAGCATTGGACAGTGACTGCGAACCACCTTATACCACTAACTTCTGAATAGACGAGACCCAATGAGTTACAGGTAGAGTTAAATGTAAACTTTTAGGGTTGTTCCTGATATGCCAGAGCCCAATAAGTCTAGACTCCACTTTATTTGACAGTATGGAAGATAGATCTGGGTCAATGAATAACAGTTTGATGTGCTGTTTCATACCAATGAAATGGAAATGTGTAATATTTGAAAATACACTAGAATTATAAATTGTAGCAACAGTATAGTCATTCCAAAAATACACTTTTACTAAAGAGCATATTGAGAAGTGTATAATACTGTGTAATTTTGGAAGATTGAATAACAAACAATGGCTTCTAAGTAAGAAAAGCACATTACTCATTTAAAATGTTTCCTTGAGACTAACCTACTAAATATACTCAAAATGTTTCCAAAGGTTCTTCATTTTGCTTCAGCAGGTCAGTATATACAGTAAAATATAATATATATTATGCATACATATACACCCCTAGCAGCTCTACATCATTAACCTAATAAGTTTTTTTTTTTTTTTTTTTTTTGAGAAAGTGATGTGATTTCTATGTAGTAAATTTACTTTGAAGTTTAGTAGAACAGCATACTGCTGCTCATTATGAGTAATTGAAAGGGGCTTGTTCAAAATAGCAGTGAGGAGTGACACTGATGAAGTCATTCATTCAATGGAATAACAAGTATATTTTGGCTGTCATTTTCGGTGGGGGGGGGGTGACAAATGTTGCATGTTGGTTATAGTGTATTTCCTTCTGAAATACTGGAGAAAATAGGTTGTTCCAGACATTGTTCTGAAGAAAAGCATACTTTGATTAAAAAGTTGATTGAAAAGGGAAAAACAGAAGTGCAGGAAATTATTAGCTACTCATCTAAAATAATCTCAGATGCCTTACAGTGGCAACTAAACGGAAAAAAAAAATCCCAAAAAACCCAAACCACCACATACACACACACCACAAGACATGTCCTGAATAGGATAAAATTTACCAAGGAACACATTCACTGGCCCAAAAAGAAGTGCTTCTGATTCCCTGGTATTGAGTCTATTTATCACATACAAGGGATTATGTAGGAGTACTTGAGGAGATCATGTTGCCTTGTGCCAAAGAAGAAATGGGAGTTTCAGCATGACAATGACCCAGAAAACACCAGTATGTGAAGATCTTGGTTACAGGTAAACAGGATTGAGGAAAGAGTGGCCAACCCAATCCCCTGACTTCAAACGCATGTACAATTTGTGGGGTGACATAAATGCTGTTTATAAGGCAATACCCAAAAATGCAGAAGAACTGTGGAATGTACTTTAATCTCCCCGACTAGAACATTCTGAGGTACCAGAAGTTGGTCGACTTCATGCAACACAGATGCCAAACAGTCCTCAGAAACAAACGGTCATGCTACAAAATGTTAGTTCAGTAATTTTATGTGAAATTTCAAACATTTTTTCTGTTAATACATTACATTTTTGGGTTTTTAAAGAAAAATGCTGGCACTGCGATTTTTTGAACAGTAATATTCCATTATCTTCCCTTTCTGTAATGGATTAACAAACTGAATAAATATGGTTTAGATTTAGAATTGAATTTCCAGTATTTCCAGTGCACTTGTATTTATGCAAATAAAAGGTAATGGTTTTGAATTTTTTTTTTTTTTTTTAACTTACTGCTACTTTTTCAATGCTACTGTACATATTCTATATATTGAGGAAAAAAAAGTATACTGCTGTGTTGTAGTAATTCTATGTATATGCATTGTCACAATTTGGGCACGTGCTAGGAAGCAAAGTGACACTTGCAACAGACACTAAAATATCTTTTGTCAAATTATATAAAAACCTTTCAGCAATTATGTAATTGCAAATATTTTTATTATAACAAACACTATGTGTTTTCCAGGTAAATTTAGGAACAAACAAGAGAAAAAAAAAACTAAAGTATTGTTGCAAAGCATGTAAAAACAAAACCCCAAATAAACATCCATAAGGAAAGTAACATGTTTACAGACACGAGAGACTGATTAGGAAGCTTTAAAAACATTTAAATTAGAACAGAAAAAACACAAAATGCCATCTTATTGTGGCCGCTTCTGCACCACTTGCATCATGTCTCATCTCTATCTGCAGCGGGAGGGGATTTAAAAAGTACAACAGTATCTTCAGGGAAGGAAGGCAGCCACTGGCTCTGTACATTTTACTTAGGGTACCACCCAAATGATAAATTGTTTCACATGGAAATTATTGGCATAGTTACTAGCACTATTTTTCATGAGATGTAGAGCTGTGTCAACTATTTTCCATTTGTTGTTTTTTAACTTTTGAAGGAGGGGGGTTGCGATAAATGATGTCAAAGTAGTTTGATAAATGATATTCACAGCTAAAGGTCTAGAGAATATTGAAAATTCTGAATATTGAAATGCTGCAATAAATATAGGATATTTTACCTGCACAAAAAAAAAAAAAAAAAAAAAAAAAAATTTTAAAAAAAAAAAACAGAAAAACAAACCAAACAAGACCGATGGATCAGTTTAGTGACTGACACCAAAACCAGAGGGAACTCACTGGATATAATGGGTCCGTCAGGTATCAGTTATGTTCATCATTTTGTCGGCGAAAGAGACCCGCATGTAGGACTTTTTGCCATGATTTTGTGTGGACTGTGACAAAGTCTAATGTGGAAATTTGACTAGGGAGTACATATGTGTCAGTGCCTCTATAAGTAAATCGGCACAAAAATTAGGTTAAGAAATAAATTTAATCCTCAGTCTATATTTGGCATGGTTATTCCCAAGACCTCTAATAAGTGCAACCATGAAATTAAAGAGGACAACTAGTTAGAAAATGGATGTGAAAGAATGAAATGATGTGACTTCTATGCCATTTTTCGAGGGAAGAAAAAAAAAAAAAAACCAGACAAAAACACATTATAAAACTCCTTTTGCTGCCCTTCAAATTTCATCTTTGAATTTCATCGTTGAATCAGCAACGCAATGAATTTTCACCCAAGCTACTGACCTGCAGAAAGCACCCATAATCAGACGAATGCCAACTGTTCGGTTACAGATGAACGTTATTCTAAGTATGATTTGCAACAAATCTGAAGAGATTTTAAAAATGAATTTTCATGCAAAGATTTGTGATTACCTACTAGGATTGGAGCCTGCCACCCAGCAGCTGTACCAATAAGCTAATATCAAATTTATCCATCCATCCATCCACTGTGTAGTGGCAGTTAGTGGTTACTGCAGCTCAGCGTCAATTGATTTGAAACGGACGTGAGCTGCAGTAACCACTAACAGCCACTAGACAGTGGATGCAACTGTGTACTGTTAAGGGCACTGCGGCTACTGGTGTGTGTCAGATACCCACCAATTTGATATTCATGGCATATCCCCTAAATTCATCAAAAATTTTACCTATAAAACCAAATTAGATAACCTGATTATTAATACCCACAGCTGTCACGATATTTTCAAATTCCCGCCTCTAGCACAAGGCCAAATACTGTTAGTCTATCGGCCACATTTCCCGGTCCGAAATCAGTCGGGAGACTAACTCCTAGCATCATATTCATCTATGATGCTAGGAGTCCCTGCTTTCTTGCAGGATAACTGTCTCATACTGTCTATGGGATACTTGTATCATGCTTAGTGGCGCTTCTTTCCCGTTGGACACGACTGATGTTTGGGCCACAAAATACATGCAATACCCGATGCGTTTATTTCGCCTTGTGCAAGAGTTTTAATAGGTATTATTTGCTCACAAAAAAATGAGCTGTAGAAATTTCTATTGGTAAGAAACAAGTATTTTGCCCATAAGAGTCTATTTCACATTTTTGCCTTAAGCTCTGCTTTTTTCTTTTTTTTCCCCCCGTCACAGAACAGGAATAAGAGCTTTCTGCAAGGTTTGAGCAAGTTACTTCTATATTACCCATAGGCACTTCTAACAGTTTAAGGGTTTGTCCGCTCATAAAAAGAACTGTAGAAAGGACAATCTATACTGTTGTAAGAAGATTGTGATTGTTGATGGGCAAACGAAAAGCATGAACACAAAGCTATCCAACAGGAAATTAGCTGCACAAACAAGACCTGGTTACTTACCCCTATAAGATTTAAGTTAATGTAAGAGAATATTTGATATATATTAAGATGGATTTCACAAAGACATTCTCATACAGCAGGAAGATTACCTGGACTCATCTTTATGGAGTTTTGCAAGTGCAGTGCATATGGTTGGTTTACTTTATGTTGGAGAAATACCTTGGGATTTATATATGATAAGGAAACCTCTAGCTTTTTTTCCCCGCTAATTTCCAATAGTATGCAAACAGCTTGTGCATGGAGTGAAGGGAGGCATCAGAGCAAAGATTTTAATATGGATTATTGTGGGGAGGAGAAAGAAAGTCTAGAGCAGCATTAACCCCTCCCCTAACTAGCACAGAAACAAAAACCTGAATAGCAGAGAGGTAGTTTGATTGAAAGCGTTGTGTAAACCCCTCTCCCACCCCTCAATGTTGCTTACAAAAATCTAAACACACCCCGCTTTTTGCATATCACTAAATAGAACAATGAATAAAACTGCACCTCCCACAAGTCTGCAGGAAGTGAGAAGTTAAAATATTGAGCTGGCCATTTTTTTCAATCCCACAATGGCTATCATCATCCAGGTTCATCTTTAAATAGATATCTACAGTATTAATCTTTTGCCTTTAATGTTCCACCAAAACATTCACATCCCTTCAACGACAAGCCAATTGTTCCAAATATTTAACTTTACTACTGGCACAGAAGGGGGCACCCCTTCTCACTGCTCATATGAGAGCAAAAGGGGGGAAAATAAAGTCTGCATTTCAAACTTGTTTCTGAAGGCAAGGAGAGTGGTTGATAAGGAGGCATGGAATGGCTCTCTCCCCTCAGTCTGTCTCCTGGACCCACTTCCAATATACATTAAAATAGAAAAAAAAAAATAAAAAAAGGGGGAATGAAGACAAAGAATTAACCCACTGCAGGTCAACATGATGTTCTATGCCTCCTAAAATGTACATGTAGAAGGGACATTGCAAAAGTTGTGATGCATACAGGTCTTGGTAGGAGGTGGGAACAACAGCACCCAGCTGTGTCTAAGATTTCAAGGTTCAAGTTCATAGTAAGAAAGCAGTAATGGGTCAGCAAGCCGATAAAAGCCCTTTTTCAAAGCAGCGTCTCTTATGGGGTGGGCGGTCCTCCTCTTCCTCTTCCTCGTCTTCTTCAGAGGAGGACGATGAAGACGAAGAGCTGTCCAGTGTTAGATCGACCACATCTGGACCAGGCTTTCCATTCTCAGTTGACGGTGTGCTGCTAGGAGGGGGAACCTTTGCTGTCATTTCTGGAGAACCTGATACACAGAAAAGGACAACAAGCAGCACTGCTTTTGAAAAAATCTTAATTCATTGAACAGCAAAGTAAAGTTAAACACAGATGTGTGGAACCAAGTACAATGCAAAAAGAACATTTTAGAGGCAAATACCTAAATCAAGAATAGGACAGGCTGGGCTGTGGCTTCTCTCTTTTTCAGCTTTTATGGGACGCCAAGACCCATCAACCAGAAATTCAATTTCATCTGCATCCTTACATTCAGTAAGGATCTTTGACAGAAGTCTGAAGAAGAAAACATCCCATTTAAAAACATCAAACAGGTTTACATGTGGCTGTATTATTGTAATTACCTATAGCATATTGCATATACCCCAAAGCACTGCATGGTGGGTGCCTTAAAGGGGTTTTCCAGGCAAATTTTATTGATGACTTATCCAATCATCAGTTCTTAGCAGCAGCCATATGGAAAAAACAGCTCATCAGCAGGGGTGCCAGGTGTAGGACCTCAATTTTATAATTATGTCCTATCCCAAGGATGGGCCATTAATATTGTTTACCTGGAAAACCTCTCTAGCATCCAAAAAAAAATTTGTTTCTTCATTGTCACAACCCAAGAGCCATTAGTTTTATTTTTCCATGGGCAAACCAATAGGGATTGTTTTTGGCAGGATTTGCTGACTCACTTATTTAATTTTCACCTAACTTTAACCCGTCACCACAACAGCCAGTTTTACACTTCCTGACAAAACTCCATTTGTCTGGACATCATATGTTTGTCAATTTATGTGGTAATAAGTTTTCTGTTGTACAAGGAATAAGTAGTCGTAATTTTTTGTGCACACAATAATCGACTTTTTTATTATTTTTTTTTTACTTCTGTGCCGCCTTAATTACTTCCCTGAAAAGGTGTGATGGAAGGTGCGAGTCTTATGAGTAAGCGTGTGCCTCTTCATATGCACTGCACCCTCAACTGGCTCCAGGTATAGGAAGACTGGTGTCAATCAGTTTTCAAAACAGCATTTAGAAACTTTGTTAACCCTTCAACTGTTTCACTGGAGTGAAAACCAAAACAGACGTGAAATTTACACATTTCAATTTCTTTCACTATCAACATTCAGTTAGAAGGGGTACTGTGTCTCATCAGGGAGAGAGACAGTACAGTGACTTATTAGACCATGCATATCTTGCTAAGAATTCTGGTTAAGGAGTATGCAAATAAAACCTCCTTGTTGGAATAGAGGAACTTGCTCTAAGGCCAAATGTTAGAATGTAACTCCCTATAGATTAATGCATGGTTTAAAGTGCAACTAAACTTTCGAACAATTTTTGATTTTCTGGCATTATTTGTATCATTAATAAAATGTAATATGCTTTATTAAGTTTTGGATCATTTCTGTGAAATCCTGCAATTTTTCCATTATTTCCCTTTCTTCAGTATTGAGAGCTCTTCTCTACCTCTCACAATGTTATTGTATGGGAGTGCGGGTAGTGAAAATGAGGGTCACTAGAAACCGTTATATATCTAGAACCCTGAAGGGATTTAACAAGAGGTGGAGCAAGCATTTTAACCCTTGAGTGTTGCATTTATTTTGTTTTTCAAAATTAACCCTTTTGCTACCAGGGGTTTTCAGATATTTTGCATCTCTTGACTGCCAGGGCAATTTTTACAGTTGTAAGATGAACAAATAAAAACTAAATTGCAACATTAAAATATATTAAAACCCCCATAACGATACATTTTCTGAAATAAACCATGTCAAAATGCCACTTTGTACTGTATACGAACAGGCAGCTTCATACAATTTTGATTTAAAGGCCTACACCTGCATGCACATATCTTCATAAAATCACTAGAATTTGAAGGAACAAAAATCTGCTTTGAAGTTGTAAATGTTAAAAAGTATTATCCTATAAAATGTAGATTACACACCATGAAAAGCAAGTGCACCCCTAAACCCTATATATTTCTTGAACGTAGGCAATCTGAATCTTACATGTGTCTCGATGGATCATCAATAGCCATGTAGATTACATAAAAATACCCCTCTGATTAGGATCAAAGGGGTGATACATTATTCCTATATGTGACAGAGAGCAAAAGTATAGTATGCTCTCTGATTGATAGGAGAGGGGATAACATAGACATAAGTCCATGCTACCAAACATCACCCCCTCCCAGAGTCACATACAGGTTATGCACATACATAGATGACATATAGTCTCTGCAGTCTGCTCCTTGCCCATGCAATTCTAAGATGGTGCCTGAGACTGGAGGTGGACACTAATATCTCAGGATCCGTTCAGGCTATGAAATGGACATTGGATTCATTTTAAAGATGAGAATCTCATACAGATTCAGAGTGATTTGCTGTTAAAAACGCTGTCGGGAATTGAGATCAATGTTTCACCAGCGAATCGCTCTGGATCTGTAAGGGCTATCATGATGATTCTTATCTGTAAAATGAATCCAATGTCATAGTCCTAACGGATCCTGAGAAGTTTGCATTAGTAGCAAGCATGTATTACATTACAAAGTGCCACCCTGACCGGATGTATAAATACATGGGCAGCAGGAAAAGGGTTAAGTGTGTGTGTGTGTGTGTGTGTGTGTTGCTGCTGCCAACATACAGGGTGAAAAGCATGGTCTGACATTGCTCATCTCTTCTTCCCTACTGAAACAATGTCAGCCGAGTGGCAAGTGAGGGTTCATGGGGAAGTTGGGACCAATTCCACTCACCTGACTGCTCTAAAACCTTAGACTAATGACCATGGATAGATGATATGGCTCCAATAACTGTTTTGGTATTGTCAGTTAGCAAATTCTGACCCTCTGAAAATACTGAGTTTACAGCTTCCAAGCATTCTTATTCTATCTAGAACAGACACTATTTGACTTTCTTATTACCAGGCAACGTGTTAACAGACACATTCTTGTAAAGACAACTGTTTAACAGGCAAAGGAATCTTTAGAACCCCACAAAAATTGACATCTCACCCATCAATTATAAGCTGATCATATTGAGCTGGTTTGTCACACACTGGGCAAGTCCATGTTGGTTTCTTTTCATTCATTTGTAAATAGAAGACTGCATCAAAGCACTGCAGGTGGGCACAGGTTTCTGCTCGACATGGTACAGTTAGTCGCATCTTTACAAGCTGCAAAATAGAAATTATATTATCTACTGTGTGAGACAAAAAAAAAAAAAAAAAAAAAAAAAAAAAAACTGGCGCCTAATAATTCAAGATGGTTCTGCTATTTTTCTGTTTCAAGAATTTTTATTTGGTTTTGTTTAAAGAACAGTAGTTCCTTAAGCATGCATATCATACAATTCTATAAACAGAAAGTCTAAGTATCAATTCTATAGCAAAGTTATCATAGAATTACAAAACAATAAAAAATGTTATGACAGGATTATTAAACAAACAAGCAGGGTCGGCTATTTTTACAGAAACTGTGCAACTCTTGTCTGATATTGCAGATAAGCCCCAATCAAACTAGCTACAATGCCTTTAACTGTCCATTGTCTGAAGTAGCGCTTTCTCTGAATGTTACCATGGCATATGTTGAAGTCACTGCCTTTAAATGTGTAACCAACAAATATAAAAAGGTAATCCACATCAGTCACAGTTTACACTTTTCATATCTTGTGTCTTACCGGACAAATAAGTGATACTCTGACACCAGTGGTAGCAATCTCACTGTCTGGGTCCAGACGCAGTTTTTCTCTTACTGCATTGATTGAGAAAAAAAAAAAAAAAAATGATATTGTATAAAGGAATCAAGGAATTACAGAAAGTCACTTAGAGCCAAGTATTCAAAAGTTGTGCTAGACCAAAGATTTCAGTTTAAAGAAGTTTTCATGAGCAAAACCATATTTAAATTTGTAGGTAATGCAGCTGAAAATACAACCCAAATGTGCCTTTGTTTTTCACAGCTTTTCCAGTGCGTTTTGCATTTTAGCTCCCCCTATGAAAGTATACGGTGAACACAGAGGAAAAACTAGCAGGGCAGATAAATTGATATATATGCACCAAAATTCTGGCATAATTGGTGCCAAAAAACTGGTGTACATGCTTTACATCTCATTTTCTATGAGTTTTTGACATTTTCTAACAGTTTGAGTGCTTAGTAAGACGTGAGCAGGTCTTGTTGACAAGGGGGCATGATTTAATATGGTAAACTGAGCCAGTCATGCCACAATTTTGGAAGTTGCACCACAATATTGTCAGAAAGTATGCAAAATAAAAGATGTAAAGTTAGACTAGATAGTCCAGATTTTCAAACCGCATTAGACACTTTGGAAGATCTGGTGATATTTAAGACAACTTAACTTTGCACTGTCTAAAAGTTAAGACAGCTTTAGTTTATCTGCCCCTCTGCATTTCTTTCCACAATGTGGGAATGAGATAAAATAAAATTTCACTGACTTTGTTGGGACTGTGAAACAGTGGGAAATATAAACTAAAATATGCAGCACAACTCTGTTAATTTGCACCAGAAAAGGGACGTACATGCTTTACACCTCATTTTACATGCATTTTAGAAACTTTCTAACAGTTATGCCACTTTGTCCAGCAGATGGGCAGGGCCTTTTGAACAGGGAACAGAGATTAACCATGCAAAACTGTGGGCTTAGTTCCCAACAAAATTTTTGACACATTTTATAGCTATCTAATAAGTAATAAAAAAGTTAGACTATACAGTATAATAGCACGCCAGATTTTCAAACATCAGGTACTTGCCCAGAAAATCTGTCTAGTTTAAAGAGGATCTTTCATCACCTTCCACCAACTCTAGTTCTTAGCACCCTTCAATAGGTGCTATCCAACTGATGCTGGAGCATTTGTTTTTTTTGTTTTTTTTTCTGAAAGTAAACAATTGCCCGGGAAAGGTCTGGGCTAGAGAACAAAAAAACAAAACAAAAAAAAACAAAACAAAAACAAAAACACACAACTGTGCCAATAAAGTAGTGCCTATTAAAAATGCAATGAGGTGGTAGAGGTAGTGAAAGGTTGTTTAACTATGCACTCTCAAAGTGAGAAAGTATGAGTTTATCTGCCGAAGTGTTTTCTGCTGTTGTGTAACAACCATATTTAAATTTGCAGGCAATGAAAAGTTAAACATCTACAGTGTTTTAAATTACACTTTCAAAGAGGTTTAAGCGAATTATAATGAGGGGTTTAGCATAAGTTTTTGCGCTGATGATGCAATAAGCAATCAAGCATAATTTTTTCACGCATTTAATGCTCCTTTATCCTTAATACGGCAGTACGCCAAGTGTGTGGTCTACGTACTTTATATAATATAGACACATACATGATACATATTAGTCCTGATATCCTGACTGCTGATTAAGCCCAGAGTGTTCTATCATAGCTGACTCCGGTGGATATATTATAATGGAGACAGCTCATACTTCTGTAAAGGGAGCTTTGAGCAGTGCTAGATAATCATTGGTACCGCTCTACTATTCCCGTTGCTACTACAGAATTATTGATGTATGGATATTAGTTTATGAATAGTGTGATATATATTATCAAGGTTTTAGCTATATTAATAAAAGTGAAGTTTTATTTGAACATTTAAACTATCCTAGCCATTTTTTTGATATTAGAAGTAATACACTTGCAAAGATGTTTAAAGTGAGTTTTCCCCTTGTGAATTACTGAATCCATTGCAGAAATCACTGTGCAATAAACCATCCCTGCCTTCTCTAGAGGAGCTCTGACTGTGGCAACAGCTGGCTCCCCAGTTCTGCAGCTGCTTTACATTGTAAGGGCATAGGAGTATGTCCTTGCAAGGTGAAGAGTGGACCACCCGGAAATAAACAGTCAAGATGGTCCAGAATAAAGAAGGCAAAGAATTAGGATTTGTGGAGATGGTTAAGGGACCTCAAACATGCTTCAAGACAGTCTTTGTAAAGTAAGTTTTTAGCTCCATAAAATCTGTAGGAAATATTGCTACAATTATATCTTTCCACTTCTCTGCCTTCACTGAGCTATATACACTACAACTCACGCTATTCGATTAGATCTATAGTTTCTCATTTATCAAATATTATTGAAGACTGGTTTTGTTAGTCCTCCAAACAAAATCTTACCAAGGGTCTTGCACAATTCTGGATGTTTCACACCAATGGTTTTTAAACGTTGTAGGAGTTCAGATGATGTTCTCTGTCTTACCAAATACAAGCCCACAGAATAACTCTGTTTAAGAAAGCAAAATATGTACAAGAAACTAGGCTTTAATTATTATCTTACTAGGGTATGTTCACACTATTGTCATTTAATGTCTGTTGCTCACATCTGACACAGGATGAGAACAACGGACATTAAAATGAGAGATGCAGACGGGCCTTCCGTTATGAAATAAAACAAAACGGGACGGAAGACAGGGTCTGTCGTGCTGTTTACATTAGAGTCAATGGGAACGGACAGACTGAGGAGGCACTGTCTATGTCCATTACTCCACTACCATTTATATTCATTGCTGTCATCCTATATGATACATGACAGCAACGGACATTAACTGCAGTGTGAACGCAACCTTACTTTGTAAAACAATGTATAGTCAATTCACACAGCTAGTAGATTAACACAATTCTGTTAAACAAACCAGAATGTTTTATATTGTAGATTCTACAAAATATCCATTTGCTTTGATGACAGCTTTCACACTTTTGGATTCGTCACGTGAATGTTTTTTAAGCTAACAGGAATGCCTTATCAAGAGTTAATTTGTAGCATTTCTTGCCTTCATAAAGGTGTCTGAAGAAGGGGTTGGCAATTATGACCTAAAACAAAACCACAATCAGTCAGACATTTTAGACCCGCCGCAAGGACAGGGAAGGTGTGGGCCTGCCCGATCCTAGAATCTATTACCGCTCCGCAGTCCTACTCCGTCTTTTTGACTGGCGCTACCGCAGCATGGACAAGAAATTGGTTTCTATCGAAGTTGATCTGGTATAGGCTCCCCCTCCCCTCATTGCCGTGGATTTCGGCTCATTTCCGCCCGAGATCCGTCAAGTCACTCGTTCCTCTCTTCACACTTCCTTAAGACCTGGGATTCGGTGTGTTCCAGCGGGAGAGTGGCTAGAATCCCTGGCCCCCTTAGTCCTCTCTTTTGCAATCCTATATTCCAACCGGTTGCTCCGCAGATAGATTTCTTTGCTGGCGAAGCGGCTACGACATTAGACTTAGACAGGTCGCTGGGGATCCGCCCCTTCCTCCGTTGGCTAAACTGGGCGCTTCTCACCTGACCTTCACTTATCCTGGCTGGAGTATGGTCAACTTATGGCCTTCCTGCGGAAATTCTCTTTGCCTCCTCTTCTTTCCTCTACCATGACTGACCTGGAGTCCGTCCTTTGCCACGCTGACTCTTCCCCGTGTGCACTCTGTTCTTTACAGCATTCTTCTCCGAGACGCTACCCCTGGGTCCCCTCCTTACACAGGCCCCTGGGACTCAGACCTTCATGCAGGCCTCCCCCCGCCTGGTCTTTCCTGTTCGTACATAAGCTTCCGTTGCCCTGTAGTGTGCAAGAAAAGAATTTCAAGATCCTGTCCCGGTGGTACCGGTGCCTTGAATTCCTCAACAGAATTTATCCTGCTGTGACTGACTGGTGTTGGACCTCCTGCGACACTCTCTCACGGCTGCTAGAACCGTCATTCCCAGGCATTGGCGGAGCACCGTTGCGCCCTCCCTGGTTGAATTTCTTCAAGAGCTTCTCCTAATAAAGAGAATGAAGGTCCTGGTGGTGGAGGATTCCCCCGACCACTCCAAATTTGATGCTCTCTGGCAGCCTTGCGTGGTGTTCTAGGAATCGTCTGAGTTATCTTCTTTCTTTTCCTGATACAGTGATATCTTGCTATTTCTCTCTTCTCTTTTCCTCTCCTCCTTCCTTTGGAGGAGGTTATTGGTCATTCTACCCTCCCACTGTTACCTCCCCTCCCTTTTTCTCTCTAGTATGTATTTTCCTGATCGCAGTTCCCATTGTTTTTCCTTTGTCTGTTTGTTCTTCTCCCATTACCTTCAAGATGTTTTTATGGTCCCGTATATCTTTGGGGTTTCGTTTAAACGAAAAACAGTCTTACACACCCCTCCTGGGTTCCAGCTCGACTTCCTGCTGACTTCAGTGCTCCTGACTTAAGTAAGGGACCACTGAAGTCTGTGATTGACCTCAGTGTCACATGGCGCGGTGATGCATAGATGCAGCCGTTGCAATGCTGCTTCACCCACAGTCCCTGACTACAGGCAGTAGCACCAAAGACAGCAGACAGCCCGCTGAAGCCCAGGAGAGGTGAGTAATACCGTTTTTATTTTTTAATGTTTGACCACCTCCCCTGCGCTTCCGTTAATTATAGTCCTTGGTCTGAAGAGACCCTGGAGTATAATAATTTTGGTTCGAACCGAATGAAACTGCTAATATTGTAATAACCAAAACAAAATAACATTGGTTATCCTGGTTGATGTTCGGTGTCTGTTACTTTTCGATTAAATCGCCCAGCCCTAGTTTGAGGCCATCAATTGTGTTGTGCAGAGGTAGGGCTGATTTACAGTTCCATATACTGTTGAGTCCTATTCAAATACCATTGTAATCCACATTATAGCAAGAACCACCCTACTAAAGTAAAGAGAAATGAAAGTCCATCAATACTTTAAATGAAATATTTGGAGAACTTTGTTTTCATGAGTGAACTTGAGGATACCTTCAAACACTATGATAAAACTGGCTGTCAAGAGGACTGCCTCAGAAAATACAAACCAAGAATTACCACTGCTACAGAGGTGGTGTTCTTTAGGATATGTTCACACGGCTGAAAATGAAGAGGAATCTTCATTTTCCGCAGTCGGTATTTTTGCCTGCGGTCTAGCCGCAACGGGATGCTGACGCAAGGCATCGGCATTCCGTCGCTGCTCCCCGCTGCTGATTAGGCCTAGATGAATGGGCCTAATCAGCAGGGAGTCTCGAGCAAGATCGAACAGGATGCTTCTTTTTTTCATGCTCTGCTGCAAACTTTGCCTCCCAATGAAAACAATGGGAGGCGGATTCTGCGGCGAAATCCACCCCCAAATCCGCGGCATAATCCAGCGTGTGAACATACCCTTAGAGTTACCAGCCTCAGAAACCAAAACAAGAACCTCAGATTACAGCCAACATAAACGGCTCGCAGACAAGTCCTCAATACATCTCAGCATCCTCTGTTCAAAGGATACTATGAGAATCATACTATAGGTGAAACAGCTGCAAAATAGCCACTAATGAGGAACAACAAGTTTTGTTTCTGACTGTCCTGTCTTTTTGAAATGTGGAAAAGGTGAATGGATGGTTTTCTGCATGTATGGTTCCAGCCATGAAGCATGCAGGAAGTAGTAGGAGTTTGTGTGCCTGCCTGTCTGTGGGGTTGCTTTGCTGGTGATTAATGATTTATACAATATTCAAGGCACACATAACCAGCATTGCTACCACAGCATTCTCAGCGACATGCCATCCCATCTGATCTGTGCTTAGTGGGATGGGCCCCAAACATTTCCAGAGTATGTAAGGGCTATCTGACTGAGTGCTTCATCAAAAGATACGTCCTCCACAATCACCTAATGTACATCCAACTGAGATGGTTTGGGATTGTTGGACTGCAAAATGAAGGAAAAAGCAGCTAACAATTGCTAGCAGCTATGAGACCTCCTTCAAGATTGTTGAAAAACCATTTTGGGCGACTACCCTGCTGCAGCTGATTAAGAGAATACCAAGAGTATGCAAAGTTGTCATCGAAGCAAAAGGTGTCTACTTTGAAGAATCTAAAATGTAAAACACAAAAATACATAGAAAAAGCAGGTGGCTCCAAATGTTTGAATGGCACTGTATATTTGTTACCTTTGTATAATTTAAAAACTGACTGAAAATGGTTACTCTTTATAATTGCTAAAATTAGTTTCAGAAACTAACATAAAAGGAACCGCCACTTCCGGACCGTCCATTGGGTATATACGTCTGGAAGGAATTTGCCTTGTTCTGCAAGGATGTACTGGTACGTCCAAGCAGATTTCAGCAGCTGCACGAAATCAAGAAGCTGCTGAAACGGGGAGACAGCTGTAACTTCAGCCGTAGCTTCCAGAGAGAAGGCGGCGAAGGTTTATTACCTTCCTGATCGCTGTGTATACAGCGCTCAATGATCGTCGTATACACCGCTATGTGCGCTGCCATGATGCGGCTCTCCTCTGACCCAGCAGTTACGTGATCTGCTGGGATCAGAGCCTGTTAGAGCTGCTGAGTCCTACAGATCAGCTCTATAGTAACGGGAAGGAGGCTGTATTCCTCCTGCAATTGGGGCTAAATGTACCAGCCCCAGTTACAGGGGAAACCATTTAATTCACTATATTTATTTTAAAAAAACAAAAGAACACAACACTATCCTGCAAATTTCATTTCTTATGCTTGATAAGGCCCATGCAGACGACCATGCTGTGGGTCAGTGGCCTATCCGTGTATTTCATGGATAGCACACTGACCCATTCTTTTCTATGAGTCCGTAAATACGACTGTGAATTTCACGGTCCCGTGTGCGGGCCAACAGTCTGGGTCGCATCAAATAGAACATGTCCTATTCTTGTCCTATTTTGTGGCTCGTGCTTCCGTGGCTCCTATTCATTTAATGAAAGGAGCCGCGGAAGCACGGTGCGTGCACGGGTGGCACACAGGGACTTCCCCATGTCCCGTGTGTGCAGCCCGACAATTAAACTTGCTATTTTTTTTTTTAATGTCCAAAAACTGTCAGAGGACTTCAAAAATCCCCATCAAGGTACACAAAACTGACATCATATAAAATATCCTATTATGAGTTCCCATAAGCATCTGTAAGAAATTGGGAGTTGCTGATTGGGAAAATGAAGGGTGCCCCACTGGCTTCAGTCACTGCAAGTCCCTCCACTTACTACTGATGTTTGACTTCTAATACAAACTTCCCATAGCACAGGCTTAGAAAAATTTAGGTTTTATTTAGACTAAAATGCACTTATACCTTGCCATAGTTTCCCCAGGTGACAGTCACTCTGTTGCTAGCTGAAGACAGATACATGAGATTGGTAAGGTTTATTGGGCGACACGGCCTTTTGGGTTCAACACCAGGTTTATTGGAGGGGTAGTAGCCCTACAAGAATACAACAAAAGTTTAATGAAGTCTAATACTACAGTAAAAAGGTGGAACACACTGAAGCATAAAAGAATATGACAAAAAAAGGGGTATTTACTTACTGGCACTGAACAATAGTTGTGATTGACCTTTACAGCAATATTGGGGGGATACTGATCCTCTTGTGGACAGCTAGTGTCGGTGTAACAAATCCTGAAAGAAAATGCAACACAGATGAAGTAGACATACTTTAAACACAAATCAAGCTAGGTACTGCAAAATACTTACCTCAAGACAACTTGAACAGATTTGGTGCCAGGGTGTAAATCCCTGAGAAAGAAAAATGTAGATTAATAAGGATTAGTAATAAGGTTATCCAACGTATCAATACCGATCGTCTACCCTTACAGAGTAAGTGATGTTTCACTTTTTTTGTAAATGAATAGCTCAGGCAAACATTTTGTAACCATCTCCTGTTATTAGCTCCTCTCCTGCCTGGTGAACTGCTCAATTCACTGCTCAGAGCAGTTTTTACTGATTAAGGGCTAGAACTCAGATGAGGTTACAGAGAAGTCTACATAAGGGGGGGGGGGGGGGGGGGCCAGAGAGAGAAACAAGCACAGGCACAGGCTGCCAAATCATAGTACGTGTTTAGCACTTTTCTAGCAGTATTTCAACAGATTTTAGTAGTTCTGAGCAGTATAGATGTGAAAGCTCTGGTGAAATAGAAATCTTAGGGAATGTTCACTGTATGGACCTGGAAACTTTCCATACCAGGCACATTTTCAAGTTTTTTTGTATGTGTGGTTTTGGAGGGCTATAACATTTTTATCATTTGCGTTATTCAACTAATTTCTGCGTCTTTTTTCGGTGACACATAGGAGTTTATTTTTATGGTTTTATTTTTGCATGTGTGTTTATATTTTCCCGGATATAAAAAAAAAAAAAAATTTACAAAAGAGGAGGGAAAACGGGTCTGTTTTTCACTATTTTTTTTTTTTAATTTAATAACACAAAGTGCTACTACAAAACTTTATAAGATAGTTTTTCCTCTCTGTTACGGTAATTTTTATTTTTTTATGGGGTCGTCAGGGGTGGGGCTATAACCTGTAATAAGGGCGTTTTATTGGCGTATTATTTTATTTGTATTTTTAATTTTATTTACATTTTTTTTGACTTTTCTATACTTTTTTTTAAACATTTTTTTTTATATTTTGTCCCCATAAGGTCATAATAGACCTTTGGGGACAACTGATGACTTTTTTTTTTTTTCAGGAGGCTGATTTCCCCTGTAACAGGGGCTGGTACATTTAGCCCCAGTTGCAAGAGAAATGCAGCCTCCTACACGTTGCTTTCACATAACTATAGAGCTGATCTGGGTCCTATAGGACCCAGCAGCTCTAACAGACGCTGCACCCGGCAGATCACATGACCGCCGGGTCGGAGGGGAGCCACAAGATGGCGGCGCCCATAATGCTGTATACAGCGCTCATTGAGTGCTGTATACACAGCAATCGGGAAGGCAGGAACGGTAATAAACCTTCCCTGCCTTCTCTCTGGGAGCTCTGGCTGAAGTTACAGCCGGCTCCCTGTTTCAGCAGCTGCACGATTTTGTGCAGTTGCTGAATTCCTTCTGGACGTATATAGTCTATGGGCGGTACAGAAGCGGGAGAAGAAAAAAAAAAAAAAAAAAAAAAAGCGTTTTTTGATGTGGTTTTTGCAAAAAGTGTGTCAAAAACCGCATCAAGTTTTGCTGCAGGACACCTGTCTCTCTGCGTCTCACAAACTTTGATGCTCTTCCACATACCCTCTCCAATATCCACAGAGTTCTATGAACTTCAGACTGTTTTCACTGAAATGACAGTGGCAGTGCACTGAGCAGTTCAGCAGGCAGAAGAGGTGCTGATATCTTAAAGAGGACCTTTCACGTCCTCATGTATATGCGGTTTTACATACTGCTAGAAAGTCGACAGCGCGCTGAATTCAGCGCACTGCCGTCTTTCCCGTTATATGCCCAGGGCTGGAGATATCGGGGGTCTAAATTTCACTGTTCATTGTCAGAAGGGCGTTCCTGACAGTCTAGCTGGGCTGTGTGGAACGCCCTCCCTGACAGTACCCGACCATAGACTTGTATTGGTGGGGCATTTCTTACAGCTCAGCGTCATTACATTTGGAATCTTCTCTCTAGCCTGCACCTTTCCTGAGCAATAAGAACAGTTAGTTTTGGTGCCTGATATGCTATTCACGCTCTCTACTGCTAGGTGGGCAGGGTCAGACAGGAGCAGTGTCAGAGCGAGCTCATAATCTGGGCTTTGACACTAGCTACCTCTAACTGGAGCCCTTAATGCCCACCTTTTACAGCTCCTCCCTGATACCACCCATCTGACAGGACAGAGCCTAAACATCATATCAGACACCAAAACCAAATGCACTGATCAATCAGGAACGGTGGAAGTTACAGAAAAAATTCGGACTGCGCTGGAGCAAGATGGCTCAGTGGTTAGCACTGCAGCACTAGAGTCCTAGGTTAAAATTTGACTAAGGACATCTGCAAGGAGTCTATGTTTTCTCTGTGTTTGTGTGGGTTTCCTCCAACACTCCAAAGACATAGTGTTAGGGAATTTAGATTGTGAACCCTATATGGAAGTGTAACAATGTCTATAAAGCACTGCAGAATACATTGGCACTATACAAATTAGAAAAATAAAATAGAATCAGTGGACCGCCACAGATGCTAAGAGCTGGAGTTGGGGGGGGTGGTGGTGAAAGGTCTCCTTTAAAGGGAACAAGTTATTAGAAAATGACCCATTTTAAAGGTCACATTTTAAGTTAAAAGAACTTTATTTAAAAAAAAAAAGTGACACTTGCTAATTCTGTCCAGGTCTTCCTCGTAGCAGTTACAAGCATTTACCACACAAACAAGAAAGTATTACAACAGAGGTTAACATCTCTGTAAACAACATCAATACATCTACAACTGACAATAGAGGTCACAGCTTAACTACTTCCCCTGCTTGCAAAGAGCATATCTGGAAAACTCTTCCCACAGACATCAATGAGTCAAATCCAGTCTTTAGCTTTATTTTAAACTTAAACAGGGGTGCAAAACATTGGAGGAACACCGATCCTGAACGTCATCCCATGGGGTTGGGATGGTACTGTATCCCACTACATTTCTCTGTATGCAGATTACACATAAGTGATTTTTGAGGGGGGGGGGGCTGTCCAGGGCAGTACTAAAATGAGAACTAACACAAATAGAAGAAAAAAAAAACAAAAAAAAAAAAAAACCCCTAGCACACACTTCCATACCACAACTGGCAACAGTGATCTTAGGGCTTGTTATTAGACCATTGCAACAGCTGAAAACTGAGCACAGAGGAAACAAAACCTGAAGGACTTGAAAGTAATGGAACCTCCCTTGTTGCACATACCACCTAATAAGCATAAAGTATTGAAGCAGACTATCAGCAAGAAGGATATGCTAAAATGCAACAAAGATATCTCTGTATAAGTTGTTAAAGGGATTGTGTGGGACTGTGATGCTGGGCCCCACTTTATTAATAGGGTTGTGCTAGGTAGAGTAGTAAAGAGGCCTCAGCAATTAATATTACTGCCATGGACAATCCTATTAACTTCCAGGAGTTGTTTTGTAGGGCAAAAATTCACCTTTAAAGACTTCTTTTAAGAAATCTATAAATCAATAAAGGATACAATAGTTATTTGGATTGTCTTGTTTGATTAAAAAAATTCTATAACCATTTTTTTTTATTCCAATACTAAAAGTTTACTCCAACAGAGAACACTCTCCTATAATACACATTATGACTGAAAAATGAAATAGTGAACTAAAATAACACTTACAAAGAGAATATAAAAATCCTCTGCCCACCCCTTACGTCACTGCCAGCATTCAAAGGACCAATGACGGAGATAAGTGCCCATCCATGTAAGTGTAGGTTCACACTACCATTATTTAATGTCCGCTGCTCTCATCGGCCACAGGATGCAAGCAATGGACATTACATGTCAGATGCAGCTGAAGCCAGACATCTGCTTTCACCCCAATATAAAAAAAAAATATGACTGCAATAATCAATACCGATTCAAGCACTCTATAGATATTACTCATGGAATGAGTTCTAATCAATAGAATCTGTAGGTAAATTTGCAAGGACTTGGGTGACATGGTTACAAATTACGGTAGTATGTGAAATGTGTAAGGCCCCACATAGCGAGCGGAAACGCATCGCTTTTTTTTTTGCAGCGTTTTTCACAAAAAGTCAGAGTTTTCCTCTGCGGACTTTCTGCTTCTATTCTACCTATACGGAAAACACCAGCATTTACGTAGGTATAATTGACCTGCTGCGATTTGCAAAAACGCTTGCGTTTTTGAAATCACAGCGTTTCCGCTGCGGATTTTTTTTCTGCAATGTACTGTAAAATGCTGCATTTTCACAACGTGAGGCCCCAGAATAAAAAAGGAATTTCTTACAAGCTGCAGGATAGGACAATACGTGATAATGAGAGTCTAAGACATCAGCCAATAGTTCACAACCTTGCAGATGGAAGACTTCATGAAGTGGTGGGGATTTTCCTTCCAGAAACAGTGGATCATCAGTAAAAGGAAGAGACAAAGAACAATGAGGTGACAATTTAGGAAACCCGATCTTGCCACACAGTCCGCGGTTCTGATTAGCCTAATTCATCTAAGCCTAATCAATTGCTGAAAGATCCGCCTTGCCTTTCCACTGCAGGGACCAGGTATTGCAGGAAATGAAGAGGAATCTGAGGCAGATGTCCACCTCAAATTCCTCTTCATTTTCTACCATGTGAACGGCCCTTATGTTTTTGCAGTTTATGTATACTAATTGTATCAGACCATCCCACCCTTTCAAATAGCTGAATTATGACAAAATCATACGATGACGTAATACATACAAGAGTTTAGGAAAAAACAATCATTTTGATTAGATGACAGCACCTGAATAAGAAATGGAAATGCTTCCATTGAGAAAATAGTGAAAGGGCGTGATAAGAGGAATATAATGGATGTAAATTAGAAGAGAATGTAACTCCCAAATATGTAATGGAAGTAGTCTACCATTTAAACTGAAAGGTATTGGTCCACGCTCTCCTAGCCACCTTAAATTTAAGAAATACCTCAGATTTATCATAATTCATCAAAAAGTCAAACACATCCCCAAACCTCATTAATGAGGACAATGTATCAGGAATTGCAGTGGTCAGATACGTACAGCAATAAGTCATCAGAACAGACCAAAACCTTTGCCTCATGGGGACCAGTTTTTGAACCATAGAAAAAGGGTAGATTCTCCACAATCCAAAGTAACTGTTACAGGAAGAGTAAAAATACTCTTCACATTTTGAGGAGTATTTTTAACCACTGAGGACTACGAAATTTTTAGCAATGGTAATAAAAATACAGACATAAATAAACTAAGAAGTTGCGACTTACAGGGAACTTTTGTGACCCATTCTGAATGAGCAGTCGAACTCCCACTGATCTGCATGTGATCCTCTATCCTATAGATGGGTTTTCCCAGTAAACAAGTTATCCCTTTTAGGCTTTTTCTGTTGCAGATTTTGCTGCTTTTTTTGTGCCAAAACCAGATGATTGAGCAGAAGGGAGAATTATAAGAGCTCCCCCCCCCCCCCCAATAAAAAAAACAAACAAAAAAAAAAAAAGTTTCTGCAACATGAGGCATTAGCCTTAAGATCCTTTATTATAAAAATCCCACTAGGTTCAAATCTGTACACTGGTTTCCTTTGTCCAGGTCCGAGGGGGCACCTGAACAACAGAGAGAGATGGACTGCTAAAGCAGCAGTTACCCGCAGATACCATAAACCATTTTTATACTGAAACCAGCAGAGAGAGATAAGTCTTCTGTGCAGGACTTCTCGCTGCCAATTGTTGGAGGTTTCTGCGGTGGACTCTGGCGCAGATGTGAACCTAGCCTAAAGGACTTTTAATGCAGTCAACCTAGAGATGCTGTCAAAGAAGAAGCATCTCAGTGACTTTAATTATAGCATGTTAACCTGTTCCTTGCCAATGTTAACACATGCTATAATCAACTGAAGTCATTTAACATCAGCATCTAGCAGCTCTGTACTGAGACCAAATCAGTTTCTGAGCAGAGGAAGGAGCTGCTACATGCCAGTGTTTTAAATGACCTTTTGCTTACTTATAACTCCCTGCAAATCAAGTGCTTCAAATAACTAGCAAAGCCTCTTGTGTATTAATATGAATGAGACTTACCAAAGAGCAAAGTTACTTTTAAAGGCATTATTACAACCCCAGAACAGGTACAATGCCAAATTAAAAAGTAGGGGAGTTAGAAGTCACCTGATGAGTTCCTCTTTCAATAGGAAAGGGCAGGAACATGAGGCCAGTTAACCAAAGCAGGAGATGCCATTATGGTTATAAAAAAAAAAAAAAAAAAAAAGTTTCATTTTAACAAATTATGCATGAACATATATGGTTGTCATTTCTTGATTATAGGGGTTTAGCAACCCAGGTCAATAGTTACATTTTTGTTATTTAACCATGCAGCAACCATTTATCATAGCTGTGCCCTAATAGATCAAAGATAATACACAGCCAACACCACACATGGGTCACTTCATCATGTATACTCAAGATCATGGATTGTAAGCCCTTGTGGGCAGGGCCCCCTGACACACTGTTCCAGTTGGTCAGTTAGTATTATACTTGTTTTGTGTATTGTTATGTTATTGTTATTATGTGTTGTATGTAAACCCTCAAATGTATAGCACCATGGAATATAACAACGTACTCCTGTTAGGTATGCTCTGAAGGGATTTTTCTGACATTTAGTATTTATCACTCTTTATAAAAATAAAATAGCTACTGATGTCAGGGCATCTCACACTGTACCAACTACAGATGTCAAAGCCCACTGTCCATGCATACAGCAGATTAAATGCTGGTCAAGGGAGCTCAAGGGCAAAGACCACCCTGCTATTTACCAACGTTTGCTTCGTGTGAACACTATCTCTACCTCTGATACTTTAATTTAGTAGTTTCTGTGACAGCTTGTCTTTAACGGTTGTCCATCTTAAAACAATTGCTGTATGGTTATGTACAGAACATTAAGTTAACAATAAATTTTTAGAGTATTTTCCATCAGCTGCATACCTACTGCATAAAACCAGTACCTTGAATTCTTTATTAGGTCCACTTGTCTTGGAGACAGTACAAAAACACAAGGACTATCTTGGAGTTTTTCACTGTTCTGTGCAACTAAAAGACAAAAACATTTTGTAAAGTGACTATCACTACCTCCCCAGGTATACATTACAGAGGTTAATCACACATACAATTTATCAAGTATTTACAGAAAATATAACCATAGAGATATAAATGTATGATGCTGGAAGCTACGCCAACCACAAAAAAAAAAAAAAAAAAGTCCCAATCCCTCAATATGTAGGAGTTTGAATGGAGCAGTGGTCTTGGATCCTCCTGCAATCTCCATATCTACATGGACATCTCACTCAGTCCAATAGAACAAAACCTGCACTGTTTGGGTGTTAAAGGGCAAAATAAAAAGAAAACGCTAGGATAAAACTCTGTGTAAAACCAACCTTAGACCAAGTTCACATGTGGTGCAATGGCTGTCAATTTTCTGCAAGAAGTCATAGACTAAATCTGCAACATTGTATTAGTACAATGCAAATTTTTTTTTTTTTTTCTTATTCCACAGAAGAAAAAAAATCTTCACATATTGTAGGGCATTTCTAAAAAAAGTTTAAACGCAAAATAACAGGCGAAAACTGCGGCAAAATCGACTTGTAGCATGCCACAAACCGTATCCTTGCCTTACCAATAAAGCTGGGGAATGCCAGTTTCAGCCTGTAATAAGAAGCTTTTTTGACAGGATTTGTCTATCAAGGTACATACAGTAAGTCTGAGTGACATTTTATGGCCCTACCCTACAAATGCAACCAATGATATCATGTCTCTAATGAAAGAATCCCTGCTGCTCCTACTGATGTGGTCAAAGATGAGACATCACAGAGATGCCTAAAACATAATGGCCACCTGAAAGCAATAAAGACCTGCAGCAGGAAACCTAAGGCTATTCCAAACATTTTAACCCTACAAGAGCCTTTTCCTTGGTTCATGACCGGACACATTTTTGAGTTTTTTTTTTTAGTATATGTGGTTTTATAGGCCATATCTTTTTGACAATCAGGTTTTTCAAATAATTTTTCTGTTTTTATCAGTAATAGAGCTTTATTTTTGTTGTTTTTTTTTCTAATATGAAGATAAAAGATAAAAAAAAAAAAAAAAAGAAAAACCATGACTTTTTTTTTTTTAATAGCACAAAGTACTATATATTAATTTTTTTAAATAGATTTCCCTCTCCATTACAGAGCTTTTTATGCCCATAAGAAAATCTGTGGATTTGTCCTGTAACTGGGACTGATGCATTATGTCCTTTTACACGAGGAATAAGGCCTCCTAGTATATAATTTCAAGGCTCGTCTGAGTCCTCTAGGTCCTAGAGCACTCATTCAGCACAGTTGTGTATATTGCAAAGACGGCAATAAACCATCCATGCCTTCTATTTGGGATGTCTGGCTAGGCTAGGTTTACATGGCGGATAAAGAAGAGAAATTCCTCTTCATTTCCGCCGTCACATACAGCCGTGGGCTTGTCGTGACGGAATGCCGATGCCCCTGCTTCGGCATTCCACTGTGGCTTTCCTCTGCCGATTAGGCCCAGATGAATGGACCTAATTGGTAGGGACTCCAAGAGCCGCAGAATTCGCAACAAGATTGAGCTGGACACTGATTTTATTTCTGTGTTCTGCTGCAAACTCTGATTCCCACTGAAAGCAATGGGAGGCAGAATCCGCTCACAAATCCATGGCAGATTCCTAAGTGTGAACCTATCCTTTAAAGGGAGTCTATCATTGGAGAACCTTGTTTTTAACTGAAGCAATGTTGGAATAGCCTTTATAAAGCCTTTCCTCACCGCCGTTTGTCCAAAAAAACATTTTATTCTCATATGTCAATTATGCTCAGGGAGCACTGGGGGCGTTCCCCCTGTGCTCCAAGCACTCCGCGTCATCGTCGCAACCCGCTTCCAGCGCTGCTTTTCCACGCCCCCTGCATCATCTTCTGTTCATCTTGCATCTGCTTTCTCCGGCGACCATTTTTCTGAAGTACACTGGTGTAAGAAACAAAACAAAAATGGCCGATGGAGCATGCTCATTTGGCTCTGTCTGAACTCAAAGTGGATCCGGTGGCCATTTTTGTTTAGATTCTTACACCAGCGTACTCCAGAAAAATGGCCGATGGAGCAAGAAGATGATGCAAGATGAACAGAAGATGATGCAGGGGGCATGAAAAAGCAGCACTGGAGGCGGGTTGCGGCAATGACGCCGAGTGCTCGGAGCACAAGGAGAATGTCCCAGTGCTCCCTGAGCATAATTTACATAGGAGAAGAAAAGTAAAGGTAGACGTAGGACTAGCCTTTATAAAGGCTATTCAACATTGCTTCAGTTAAAAACACATTTTACCCATGATAGACTCCCTTTAAATGCCAGTCACCCAGGAATATACAGTCAACTTGTGGTCGACAAGTGGTTAAAAAGTACCTGAAATTAACATTTTTTTTTTCATACATGAATAGTATAGGTTGGATATGTACAAAACTTTGTAATATTTCTTAAAGAATGATGTTTTATTCTCCAGGTGACATTTTCTTACTCTTATCTTATAGCATCCATATCCTCATGTATGGACAAGGAAGGAGACTGATGCCATCTAGTATCTGATTAACTGCGTCCTTCAGTACAGTGGTAGAGCATTATCTTACTTGATACAGAGTTAAATAAGCTCTCACTCAGCTACAGTAAGTGTGCAGCAGACAATTTCTTTTAATAAGATATACAGGGTGCACAATTTCTTTTTATAAAGATATTATCAATGGTGCACTAGCCTCCACATCCTGTGACTTCTGTGGGGCTATATAAAGAACTCTATCTGAACTCCAACCACAGGATTGTAACATCACTGAAACAAACAGTGGCATCCATATCAAAGGATTTGCAGGCACATTTCTGGACAGAAGTGGACTACTGCCTAAATATCTTCTGTGTCACCAATAGAAATCACATTGAACATTTGAAATGTATAAATAAAGAGACACTATCCAAGTATATAGGTTAATACATTTGTGTTGTAATATTGTACAGTTCTTTCTGAATCACCCTGTATTACAAAGGTTGTTCTACTCCTTACATTATTAATTTATAAAAAGTTGTTTCATAATTTGCATTTTGCTCTCTGACACAGTCAGTCACTTGCACTTTTGTGGTTGCTATTTTGTTTTTTCAATTTTACTATGGAGTCAACTGCAAAATAAAAAACCAAGAAGTGCATTTTTTTATTTGCAAAATCATGCTAAAATAAGATCTTAAAACAGCAACATTTTGGAAAGATGGATGTGTGATATGCACATACAAAAGGTTGAACTTGAGTGGGCAGGCTTAATAGATGTTGTAGCTTTCTAAATCTCAGAAATCTACTGTAACCCATTATAAAAAAATGGAGGAAATTATGGTTCAAATTTAACAGCTAGGATTTAATGGATTTATCTCTTTCTGTGCACAGAGGGACAGGGATGCTGTGCCTCTTAAACTAGGCAAATCTTACCACAGCACATAGGAGGAATAAAACTGGCATGTAGAAACGCCAGTCTTGATAAAACTCCCCCACTGACCAAAAGTGTATGGTAATTTAGCGAAAACAGAAGTAGTAATAAACATCTTTGGTTTTCTCTGTAGGGTGTTTGGTCTCTCTGGCATCCAGCACCTGGCCTGATAGAGGAGCAAAGACTTTATACCTGGCACCTTGGTTTTACCTCCCACATGACAAAAATATGCTGATCGGTAAATAGGCTTCCAGTAAAAACTGACCAGTGGGGAACAGTATCTGCATGACAGCCACTAACTCCCTTACTCCACAACCCTCCCTGCGCTTTGAGTGTCCGTGAGAAAAGCACATTACAAATGTTCGTCATCATCATCCATTTGTAACGGTTAAAGCCAAGGCCACGTGGCATATTTTTAAGTCTATATATAATATATAAAAAACTGTCCTAACTTGTTCAAGACAGACAACACAATTATAAACAATGTATTTTAGGGAATTTAAGAACTAAGCCTCATGCTCAGGGCAGTGAAAAAAAAACAAAAACTGTCACATCTATTTTTAGAAGAACCTAAGTCAGGCCCGATTCACATCTGCTTTCGGGTTTCCCCCGAATGGAAACCTATACGCATAAAAAGCGGTTTACCTGGGAAACCCGCGGACCCCTTAGACTATAATGGGGGTCCGTGTGGTTCTCCAGGTAAACCGTTTTTTATGCGTATACATTTTCATTCGGGGGGGGGGGGGGTTGGGTCCCAAACTGGGCCTCAATGGGTACATACATATTTTTTTTTTTTTTTTTAACAAATGGAGTAAAACTGTTTTAACCCCTTTAAAGCTATGTTCAATAGCAGCCTCAGCAGCAGCTTTATGGTGCCTTCACACATTGCAGAAATCTCTGCAACTGAAAAAAATTAGTCCCAGTCCTATAGCAAGAGGCTAAAGGTTTTACCATGGCAGTAACTAAGTATCTGCCTATTAAATGATGGACAAACTAGTGGAGCATATAATGCAAATTTGCAGGTGTCCAAACTTTATTCACGAGTGTCAGTTTCGAGTTTGGAAAAATTGTCCCAATTTAAATAGCTGTTGTACATTCATTTCATGCTCATTTTTGATGGCCGAGTGTCATCCATACCCCATGTAGCGTGGTGAAGTGAAAAAAGTGCTGCAGAAAAGACCGCAGAGACTCATCGCTTTTTTTCTGCATCGCTTTTCACAGAAAGTCCGCAGAGGAAAATTCTGCAGACTTTCTATCCCTATTATACCTATAAGGATAATGCCAGCGTTTCCATAGGTATAATTGACATGCTGCGATTTACAAAAACGCAACGGTTTTTGAAATCGCAGCATTTCCCCAGTAGACACTTTTCTGCAATAGCAGGTACGGTTTAAATGTTGCGGTTTTTGCCACGGCGTTTATGCTACATGTGGCCGCAGCCTAGGGAAGTATTTTCATCTCAGGATTTCAGCTGCCACAAGTTATCTATCCCTTACACTTCCTGATTTTCAGGCTGTGGTACACACACAATTTTTTTGGGGATAGATATTATACAGTTATCTGTGGATTTACAAACACAGATAACAGGCACTGCATGAGAAACTTTACTAGCACTTATGAAGGTTCAAAAAAATATGCAGACAGAGGGAGAGACTTGAATAAATGTGGTCGGGAACAGGAACGGAGTCATCCTTCCAACATCAGAGCAGGTTAAACTTTTAGGCAACCAGCTGTAAACACCGAGGAGAGAGATTTTACGCTGGCGAACAGAGCAAGATTGGTGAAGAACAGTATCCTTGAGATGGATATACCCTTTTAAAGAATACAATTTCCTACACCAGTTATCAGCCCACTTTCCTCAGCTTTACACACAGAAGTCTATGGAGGAGGGGGAAGGAGAAGCTGCTGCTGGCTAGTAATTTATTGCCTCATAATGTACAGTGAGCGGCTTACCTTACTATTATAGAGTCAAAAAGTCATCTTAGTGACCAAGTGTAGAAGAGTTTAGAAGCTGCAATACACAAGTGTATGTCCTTTCCAGTAGCCCTCCCCCCACCATAGACTACTATTTTAGAAGTAACACAGCCTGATTAATGGGGAACAAAGCATTTTCTGCTAAAATATTTTACAAAGTTTCTTATACTCTCAAGTTCTATAAATTTATGAAATTAATGGAGGTACTCTAATATTTGTTACAAGTAACTCAAACTTTGCATGATCACGGTGTACACACACACTCTGCAAAAGCTCTACTCACCAAGCTCTGTTGGCTTTAAAAGTTCATCCACTACATCGTAGAAGGGCAGCTTCACAAGTCGAACCTCAGGCTTGGTCATTATTTTGGGAGGTAAACGAGAAAGGCCATTAACATGTTTGCCATAGAGGGCTGGGTAGTCAATGTTTGCTGGAGAAAGAGAAGTCCTTGGGCCTGGTGTTCCATGGTCATAAGATGGATGGACAGCCAAAGAGTCTGGTGACCGATGTGGAGGTGGCACTGGGGCAGCGGGGACAACATCAGTGGCCTTCTTTGAATATCGAGTCTCATAAAGCTCCTTTATTTTTTTGAAGACTTCAGGGCTGCAATCAAACTGCACCAGCTGTAAAGCACGAGTTACAAGCTCATGCTTCAAACCACTTTTACTGCGTCCAACATATCCCAGAAGCATTTGAAGATCTGATACTCGAAAACTCATCACCATGTTCTTCAAAAAAAGAAAATAAAACATCAAGTTAAGCGGTCTTTACAAGCACACCTTTGGAAATATTAAAATTGTTTTCTCTCAGAGGTAATGGCATATTACTTGCACGGGACCTCTACTGATGCAACAGAATTATTAAAGATGTCCTGTAACCAGGCCTCAAAAGACCAAACACATACTTCATCTGAAAGATGTAGTCACCCTGATCATGTTGTTTTGTTCATCCAAATCCATTAGTGTTTACGCAATTTAGGGTCTATTAGTCAAGTAGGCTATAACACCGATTTCTCTCAGGGTGTGATGCAGTGTTACCTTCCACTTGACTAATAGACCTTAATTTGCAGAAACACTAACCGGGTTTATATCTTTGTACTAGCTGAACAGATTTGGATTAACAAAACGCCAAAGTACCCTGGATGAGAGCATTTACCAGATGTATGTCATTGAGCTCTTGAGACCTATTGACAGGTCCTTTTTATAGGAAGTCAGAAGCTCGTAATTCTGGGGCATTTGCTGCCAGTACTCTCAAAATGAAGACCAATGCATTTATGCATTCATAAATTCCTTGAGGATTTAAGTTTAAAAAAATGGGGCCACTTCTTGGAGAAAAAAAAAAAAACAAAAAACCAGCATGACCAGCCGAAAACCAGTCCTTCTAAACCTACACTCCTAAAGCCAAATAAGGTCAACACAAAGAGCAATTCACACCCACATTTTTGTTTGTCTGAAATGGTCACTAATTTTTCAGACAAATTCTGACCAAAAATGTAATGCTCTTACAGTAAAGTCATAGTATGTATAGTATTAATCGGACATTTTACCTCAATTACGATTAATGGTGATTTTTTAGGTCACTCCATCATCTAAGGTCAAATGCTGCTGTGATGTTTCGTTTGCAAGCTCAGTACCCCCCTCACCCCTGTGAGCAGCAAACACAGAGTGAGAGCAGGCAGATTAATCATGAAAAATGTAGTTTGTCCACAGATTCACTGCATGAAAACAACAGTGATACAAGGAGCAGCAAGTAAAATAAAGCCAAGCAATCGGTGTGCAGTGAATACTTGTGACTAGCCGTTTGTTTATATGCATGGATGTTTTGGGCTGAATCATGTCCTGCATTTGCAGCCCAGTGTCATTGGATCTCCTATATTATGCTTTCTTGGGCTTTTTTTCAGCTATTGGTTTGCCATTTTACAGTTATCCCTGGCAGAATTACAATTAAATAAGCCAGCAGTAGCTATAATGGTAGCAGTAATAACTGCTACTTACTGTACATGCCCACAGCCTTAGACAGAAATGAAAACTGTTCTGCGGCCATAATGGAGAATTTAAAAGGAGAAAAACTGATCAGACACCATGCATGAATGTTTATATAGCCAGAAAACATTTCAACTTTTTATAAAAACTCTTGTCCTATATGTCAAACATATTCACAAGCCCTCCAATTCAAACAATGGTATTTTATTAGTATTTTACTGTATAGAATAAGAGAGTCTATTGTATACCTTCTGTCTTGGTAGGGAACACTTTGTATGGACACACTGCTGATGTCTGACCTTGGTAATTTTTTATGCCTACTTAACTCCTCCAAAAAAAATAAATAAAAAAGTTTTAAAGAAAAAGAATAGCATAGTCAACTGTGAATTTATACAGATGGTATAGCTTCCTGTCCTAACACCATCATAAATATACATGAACCATACAATATTGGCAATTTTGTCAGGTTTCAGTGGAATCTCTCAACATTATCTAACAGGAGGTGGTGAGGGTGAGCAATCTAACAGAGATGTCCTCCAAGGGCTCAAATGGGGTCTTCACTAATGCAACGATCCCTATTAATATCCCACGGAGGAACCTCGGACTTAAGCAGAGAGGCTACACATATGAACCTTTTAAAGGCGTGGCCCGAAGTGGCAGTGCATGTGTGAGATTCGCTACGCAGCGAAGAGGATCAGTAGGAGGGATCTTTTTCAAAAAAAGGGGGCGTAGAAGAAAGTAGCCGGAGGCATTTTTCAGGTGATGACAATACTGTGCTTGGAGCACAGGGATAACGCCCCCTGTGCTTCATTTGCATATCAAGAACTACGAATTTATTCACAAACTGCTGCAAAGAAATTAGAAAAAAAGGTATGCCTAGAATAGCATTTGTAAAGACTCCTGGAACATATGCTTATTTAAAAATGCATTTCTGCAATGATAGACTCCATTAAAGGTTTATTGACATACAGTTCAAACCAGAAGTTTACATACAATATATAAAAAGACACATAGGCATGTTTTTCTCACTATCTGACATGAAATCAGAATAAACCTTTCCCGTTTCAGGTCAAATAGGATTACCAAAATTATTTATATTTGCTAAATGCCAGAATAATATTTTATATACAGTACAGACCAAAAGTTTGGACACACCTTTTCATTCCAAGCGTTTTCTGTATTTTCATGACTATAAAAATTGTAGATTCACACTGAAGGCATCAAAACTATGAATTAACACATGTGGAATTATATACTTGACAAAAAAGTGTGAAACAACTGAAAATATGTCTTATATTCTAGGTTCTTCAAAGTAGCCACCTTTTGCTTTGATTACTGCTTTGCACACTCTTGGCATTCTCTTGATGAGCTTCAAGAGGTAGTCACCTGAAATGGTCTTCCAACAGTCTTGAAGGAGTTCCCAGAGATGCTTAGCACTTGTTGGCCCTTTTGCCTTCACTCTGCAGTCCAGCTCACCCCAAACCATCTCGATTGGGTTCAGGTCTGGTGACTGTGGAGGCCAGGTCATCTGGCGTAGCACCCCATCACTCTCCTTCTTGGTCAAATAGCCCTTACACAGTCTGGAGGTGTGTTTGGGGTCATTGTCCTGTTGAAAAATAAATGATGGTCCAACTAAACGCAAACCGGATGTAATAGCATGCAGCTGCAAGATGCTGTGGTAACCATGCTGGTTCAGTATTCCTTCAATTTTGAATAAATCCCCAACAGTGTCACCAGAAAAAGCACCCCCACACCATGGCACTTCCTCCTCCATGCTTCACGGTAGGAACCAGGCATGTAGAGTCCATTCGTTTACCTTTTCTGCGTCGCACAAAGACACGGTGGTTGGAACCAAAGATCTCAAATTTGGACTCATCAGACCAAAGCACAGATTTCCACAGGTCTAATATCCATTCCTTGTGTTCTTTAGCCCAAACAAGTCACTTCTGCTTGTTGCCTGTCCTTAGCAGTGGTTTCCTAGCAGCTATTTTACCATGAAGGCCTGCTGCACACAGTCTCCTCTTAACAGTTGTTGTAGAGATGTGTCTGCTGCTAGAACTCTGTGTGACATTGACCTGGTCTCTAATCTGAGCTGCTGTTAACCTGCGATTTCTGAGGCTGGTGACTCAGATGAACTTATCCTCCGCAGCAGAGGTGACTCTTGGTCTTCCTTTCCTGGGGCGGTCCTCATATGAGCCAGTTTCTTTGTAGCACTTGATGGTTTTGGCCACTGCACTTGGGGACACTTTCAAAGTTTTCCCAATTTTTCGGACTGACTGACCTCCATTTCTTAAAGTAATGATGGCCACTCGTTTTTCTTTACTTAGCTGCTTTTTTCTTGCCATAATACAAATTCTAACACTCCATTCAGTAGGACTATCAGCTCTGTATCCACCTGACTTCTGAACAACACAACTGATGGTCCCAACCCCATTTATAAGGCAAGAAATCCCACTTATTAAACCTGACAGGGCACACCTGTGAAGTGAAAACCATTTCAGGTGACTACCTCTTGAAGCTCATCAAGAGAATGCCAAGAGTGTGCAAAGCAGTAATCAAAGCAAAAGGTGGCTACTTTGAAGAACCTAGAATATAAGACATTTTCAGTTGTTTCACACTTTTTTATTAAAAGTATATAATTCCACATGTGTTAATTCATAGTTTTGATGCCTTCAGTGTGAAGCTACAATTTTTATAGTCATGAAAATACAGAAAACTCTTGGAATGAGAAGGTGTGTTCAAACTTTTGGTCTGTGTATATATATATATATATATATATATATATATATATATATATAACACACACACACACACACACACACACACATATATATATATATACATATACACACACACACACATATATATTTTATATATATGAGAGAGCGCGAGAGAGCGAATTTAATGCATTTTTATTACTTTCTGCAAAGTCAAAAGTTTACATATATTTCATTAGTATTTGGTACCATTGCCCTTAAACTGCATGACTTGGGTCAAATATTTTGGATATCCTTCCACAAGCTTCTCACAATAGCTGGTAGGAATTTGGGCCCATTCCTCCTGACAGAACTGGTGTAACTGAGCCATGTTTGTAGGCCGCCTTGCTCGCACCTGCCTTTTCAGCTTTGCCCTTAAATTTTCAATAGGATTGAGATCAGGGCTTTGTGATGGCCACTCCAAAACATTGACTTTGTTATCCTTAAGCCACTTTGTAAACAGTTTGGCAGTATGCTTCGGGTCATTGTTCATTTGGAAGACCCATTTGTGCCCAAGTTTTAAAGAGGACCTTTCATGTCCTCAGGCACATGCGGTTTTACATACCGCTAGAAAGCCGACAGCGCACTGAATTCAGTGCACTGCCGGCTTTCTCGGTATGTGTCCCGGGGCTGGAGATATCGGCGGTGTAAGTTTCACGGTTTACAGTCATGGCCAAAAGTTTTGAGAATGATACAAATATTAATTTTTACAAAGTCTACTGCTTCAGTTTTTCTAATGGCAATTTGCATATACTCCAGAATGTTATAAAGAGTGATCAGCTTAACAGCAATTACTTGCAAAGTCAATATTTGCCTAGAAAATGAACTTTATCCCCCCAAAACACATTTCAACATCATTGCAGCCCTGCCTTAAAAGGACCACCTAACATCGTTTCAGTGATTGCTCCATTAACACAGGTGTGGGTGTTGATGAGGACAGGGCTGGAGATCAATCTGTCATGATTAAGTAAGAATGACACCACTGGACACTTTAAAAGGAGGCTGGTGCTTGCCATCATTGTTTCTCTTCTGTTAACCATGGTTATCTCTAAAGAAACACGTGCAGTCATCATTGCACTGCACAAAAATGGCCTAACTGGGAAAAGTATTGCAGCTAGAAAGATTGCACCTCAGTCAACAATCTATCGCATCATCAAGAACTTCAAGGAGAGAGGTTCCATTGGTGCCAAAAAGGCTCCAGGGCGCCCAAGAAAGACCAGCAAGCGGCAGGACCGTCTCTTAAAAGTGTTTCAGCTGCGGGATCGGGCTACCAGCAGTGCAGAGCTTGCTGAGGAATGGCAGCAGGCAGGTGTGAGTGCATCTGCACGCACTGTGAGGCGGAGACTCTTGGAGCAAGGCCTGGTCTCAAGGAGGGCAGCAAAGAAGCCACTTCTCTCCAGAAAAAACATCAGGGACAGACTGATATTCTGCAAAAGGTACAGGGAGTGGACTGCTGAGGACTGGGGTAAAGTCATTTTCTCTGATGAATCCCCTTTTTGATTGTTTGGAACATCTGGAAAACAGCTTATTCGGAGAAGAAGAGGTGAGCGCTACCACCAGTCTTGTCTCATGCCAACTGTAAAGCATCCTGAAACCATTCATGATTGGGGTTGTTTCTGAGCCAAGTGAATCGGCTCTCTCACAGTCTTGCCTAAAAACACAGCCATGAATAAAGAATGGTACCAGAATGTCCTCCAAGAGCAACTTCTCCCAACCGTCCAAGAGCAGTTTGGCGCTCAACAATGCCTTTTCCAGCATGATGGAGCACCTTGCCATAAAGCAAAGGTGATAACTAAATGGCTCAGGGAACAAAACATAGAGATTTTGGGTCCATGGCCTGGAAACTCCCCAGATCTTAATCCCATTGAGAACTTGTGGTCAATCACAAGAGACGGGTGGACAAACAAAAACCAACAAATTCAGACAAAATTAAAGCATTGATTCTGCAAGAATGGACTGCTATCAGTCAGGATTTGGTCCAGAAGTTGATTGAGAGCATGCCAGGGAGAATTGCAGAGGTCCTGAAGAAGAAGGGTCAACACTGCAAATATTGACTTGCTGCATTAACTCATTCTAACTGTCAATATAAGCTTCTGTTACTCATAATATGAATGCAATTATATTTCTGTATGTGATAAAAACATCTGACAAACACACATAAAAACCAGAGGGCAGCAGATCATGTGAAAATATAATATTTGTGTCATTCTCAAAACTTTTGGCCATGACTGTACTGTCAGAAAGGCGTTCCTGAGTCTAGCTGCACTGTGAGGAACGCCCTCCCCGACAGTTCTCGTTCATAGACTTGTACTGAGGGGGCGTTCCTCACAGCCCAGCGTCATCGCCGTAAAAAGGCAGGGTGGTAAAGACATTAATGCTCGGCGACTTTTTTCATATCTTCCTTCCCCGCCTTCCAAAATTCATAACCTTTTAATTTTTCTGTCGACCTAGCTAAGCGAGGGCTTACTCATTGCGTGACAAGTTATACTTACATTCTGCACCATTTTAGGGTACATATATTGTTTTGATTAGCTTTTATTAATGTTTTTTGAAAAAAAAAAAAAATTCTATAACTTTTTACATTTTGTTTGTATGGCGTTTATGCTGCACTAAAAGTGACATAACTTTGTCCAGCTGGTCATTACGATTACAGCAAAACCATATCTATATTGGCTTTACTGCTTTTACAAATAAAACATCACTTTTTGAAAATTAACAATTTTCCTGGGGTTGATGGAGATATGTCAGGGCTCCGTATCTGCAGGGCAAGTTGTACTTTTTATTGGTACTAATGTTTGGTATGTATGACTTTTTGATCACTTTTTATTGTTATTTTTTAGGAAAGTCCCAGTCCACAGCTGTGCAACACAGCCAAGTGCCGGAGGTAATGCCGCAGACAAGTCTTGTGCCCAAGGCATTACAGCGATGTAATAAGAAAAGTGTAGGAGGAAAACTTCTCTCACGTTTTTGTTCTGTTTTCCTTTCAAAAAAAAATTTATTTTTTTTTATATTTATTAATTACAGTTTTCCCTCTCCATAATGAAGCTAGAACTTGTCATTAACCCCTTAAGGACACAGCCCAAAAGTGCGGTAAGGACCAGGCCTCGTTCTTCAAAACGGCGTGTCACTTTATATGGCAATAACTTTGAGACGTTTTAACTTACACAAGTGATTTTTAGATTGTTTTTTCGTGACACATTGTACTTCATATAAGCGGTAAACGCTAATCAATATTTTTGTATTTATAAAAAAAAATAAATACGAAATTTGATGGAAATTTACAATTTTCAAAGTGTGAAATGGTCTGCTTTTCAAACAGATAGTGATATCACACAAATACATTAAATATCTACCATATCTCTGCTTTATAATCTTTTAATCGTCCTTAAAGGGGTATTCCCACAAACATAACCATTTTTAAATTTGTAGATATTTAAAAAAGTTAAAACATTTTTGCAAATAGAAATAATTAAACATTTTGCAGAGTTTTAAAGATTTTCTCTAAATATCTTGTGGTCACAAGTTGTTGTCTTGATCGGTTGCCAGTGAATATTGACCATGAATGCAGGAACTTTCTAAGGTCAGAAAATCAACCATGATTTGCCTTATAGTGGCCGGGATATCTTCTGATACATGTAGTGTCCCTGTCTGATAAACTAGCTACAATAAGAAAATCATGGGTTCCTGACAAGTCCCAGAAAATAGAAAGTTTCTGCATTTGTGGTCGTATCCATTGGCAACCGATCAAGACACTAGACTGTCACCACTAACATAGTTAGAGAAAATCTTTAAAACTCTGCAGAATTTTTAGCTACTTATATTTGCAAAAATTTTTAACTTTGCATTATCTACAAATATAAATATGATTATGTTTATGGGAATACCCCTTTAAGGCTGCGGCCCCACGTTGCAGAAACGCAGCTTTTTTTGTTGCAGATTATGTTGCGGTTTTTTGAGCCAAAGCCAAGAATGGCTACAAAAGGAATGGGAAATATATAGGAAGCTCTTATACGTCTCCCTTTTTGCTCAATCCACTCCTGGCTTTGGCTCAAAAAACGCATCAAAATCTGCAACAAAAAAAAAAAAAAAAGCTGCGTTTCCGCAACGTGGGGCTTTAGCCTTAATGTATTTTGGACACTATAAAGCTTACAAGTGTAACTAATTTTTTAGGGACCATTTCAGTTCTGAAGGGGATTATAAAGGCCTATATATTAGAAACCCCCATTAATCACTCCATTTTCAAAACTGCACCCCTCAAATAATTCAAAACAGCATTTGGGAAGTTTGTTAACCCTTTAAGCATTTCACAGAAATTAAGATAATATGGAAATGAAATTTAAACGTTCCATTTTTTTTTCAATAATACATTCATTTAACCCTAAAATGAACACACTCACAAAAGGTTAAAGGAAAAAATGCATCTCAGTTTATGCAATTTCTCCCGAGCACAGAAATACCCCACATGTGGGTGTAAACTGATGTTTGGGTGAACGGCAGCACACAAAGGGAAGGAGCGACATTGGATGTTTGAAAAGCAGATTTTGTTGGAATAGTTTTCGGGTTCTATGTCTCATTTGCAGAGCCCCTAGAGCAGGGGTGTGAAACTCATTTTCACCGGGGGCCACTTCAGCCTCACGGAGTGCCTTGAGGAGCCAAGATTATTTTACACGTGTATAAAAGTAACTTCTCCTTAACAGTTAAGCGAGCTATTAGACAGTGTATAATATAAACAGGCGCCATAGCCCCTATTTTTAGCACCCCATTTACACACACTATAATGTTCCACAGCAGCCCCTGCACACTGTATTATGACTCGCAGCTGCCCCTGCACACGGTATTATGAACCCTAGTGGCCCATGCACACGGTATAATGCTCCACAGTGGCCACTGCACACGGTATTATGCTCCATAACGGCCCCTGCACTGGTATTATGCTCCATAGTGGCCCCTGCACTTGTATTATGCTCCATAGTGGCCCCTGTACTGGTATGTTCCACAGTGGTCCCTGCACAGGGTATTATGCCCCATAGTGCAGGGACCCCATCTTTTCAGACCCCAGAGTATAATGAATGGAGACCCAGGGGAGGTTACAAACATAAAAACCGGTGTTACTTACCTATCCTGGACACTGGTGCACTCCTTCCAGCTTTCGGCCCTGTTTAATTGCGCACACGTCAATTGATCAGGCCAGTGACGCGACCTGATGACGTCACCAGAGGCCTCAAGCCTGCTCGGAGTAAAACCGATCACAGGAGAAGTAAGTAGGATATGTTTTTATGTTCCCTCACCTCCCCTGGGCCTCCAATTATTATACTCCGGGGTCTGAAAAGACCCCAGAGTATAATAATAGTAGTATTTGAGGCCCGCGGCCTCACTTACCGATGCCCGCAGCTGCACACAGCGGCATCCACTTCCCTTTCTGCGTCCCATAGCAGAAGGGGAAGTAGGGGCGGACACGAGCAGACGCGGAGTAGGTAATAAATAGGCCGTGGCCTGCTGGGGATACTCCAGCAGGTCACGGCCTATTTATATATATAAAAAAAAAAAGTTATACTCACCTGTGATGCCTTGATGCAGCCGCCGCCGCCTCCTCTTCTTTTCCGCGACGTCTGTGTCTCAGCGTAGGCGGCGCGATGACGTCATTGTATCGCCGCCTGCGCTGAGATGCGACGTCTCTTAAACCAGCTCAGGACAGGCCCCGCTCATCTCTGTTTTTTTTAAAGCGGCCTGTCCTGGGCTGGTTTACACTGAATAGAAAAATGCCGTCCCCCAGACAGTGAGGGACAGTGCCGCCTGAGGCAATAAAGATGGCGGCCGCCCAGGGGCGCACTGCTAATGAGGCGAAGTGAGGCGGCCGCCATCTTTATTGCTCTTGTATTGCGTGAGGTCGAGGCGGATAACAGAAGGCAGCGGGCCGGATTCGGCCCTCGGGCCTTGTGTTTGACACCTGTGCCCTAGAGCATCAATACAAAGGAAACTCCCAAAAAGTGACCACATTTTGGAAACCACACCCCTCTCAGGGGTATAGTGAGCATTTTGACCCCACAGCCTTTTCACAGATTTTATTAACGTTGGGATGTGTAAATGAAAAATTACTAAAATGTCAATTTATCCCCAAAGTTTTCATTTTCACAAGGGGTTAAAGGAGAAAAAGCACCCGTTTGTTACACAATTTCCCCTGAATACAGCAATAACCCATATGTGGTCATAATCTGCTGTATGGGTACATGGTGGGGCTTGGAATGGAAAGAGCGCTATTTGGCTTTTGGAGGGCAGATTTTGCTGGAATAGCTTTCGGGTGCCATGTTGCATTTGCAGAGCAACTAGAGTACCAATACAATGGAAACCCCAAAAGTGACCCTGTTTTGGAAACTACACCCCTCACAGAACATACCAAGGGATATAATCAGAAGTTTGACCTCACAGCTGTTTCACAGATTTTATTAACATTTGGACGTAAAAATGAAAAAGTACTTTTTTTTCCAATAAATTGTCAATTTAGTTCCAAATTTTTTATTTTCACAAGATGATAAAAGGAGAAAAAGCTCCCCAAAGTTTGTTACACAATTTCTCCTTAACACGGCAATACCCCATATATGGTCGTAATCTTCCTGCTGTATGGGTAAATGATGGGGCTCGGAATGGAATGAGCACTATTTGGCTTTTGGAGGGCAGATATTGCTGAAATAGTTTTCAGGTGACATGTCGCATTTGCAGAGCCACTAAAGTATCACTGCAATAGGAACCCCCCAAAAGTGACTCCATTTGAGAAACTACACCTTTCAAGGAATTTATCAAGAGGTATTCATTCATCATTTTGAGCCCAGGACTGCTTCTCGAAAATAATGTACAAAGTGAAAATTTAAAATTTTAAAGAAATATGCCATTTCGGTGCCCAATACGTTGCACCCAGATTGTGTCAGAGACATGAACTCCTAAAACTATTAAGTGGGTTATCCTGGGTAGAAAGAAGGTGTAAGTGTGCGTGTAAACTGCTGCTTGGGCACACATCAGGGTTCAGAAGGAAAGGAGCAGTGTGGCTTTTTAGCTTTTGAAGTACAGATTTAGAGGGATTTTCTGGACGCCATGTTTTTGCGGTGCCCAGGAGGTGCCAGTAAATTGGATATCCCCAAGAAATTACCCTATTTTGTAGGGGCATTTTTAGAGTCTCTACAAATGTGACATGGCGTCCAAAAACCAATAATCTAAATCTGCGCTCCAAAACACATAGCGCTCCTTGACATCTGTGCCCTCTTGTGTGCTCAAATGGCAGTTTATGCCCACATCTATGACACTGGTGGTAATGTACGTAATGCCATATGAGGGTATAAACTGTTGTTTAGGAACAGCATGGAACAGAAGGGAAGGAGCGCTATTTTGGTTTTTGGAGCACAGTTTGGTTTTTGGACATCATGCCACTTTTGCATAGCCACTGAATTGCCAGTAAAGCGGAACTTGCAGACACATAACCCCACTTTGGAAAGTACAACCCTCAAGGGATTTATCAAGTGGGGTAGCGAGCATTTTTAACCCTTGAACGTAGCATTCATTTAATTTCCAGTAAGGAATGCGCAGCTGATAATGAAAAGTGAAAATTGAAATTTTTCCAGAGATATGCCATTTCAGTGGCCGATATGTTGTGCCCAACTTGTGTCAGCAGAGACACACACTCCAAAAACTGTTAAGCGGGGATTCCGGCCACAACAGCCTTTGGAGCATTCGGCTCTGATACAAGCCGGGCACAACATATTACGCACTGAAATGGCGAATTCCTGGAAAAATTGTCATTTTCACCCTCTACCACCAGCTGCGTATTCATTTCTGGAAAATTAATTAATGCAACACTTGGGGGTTAAACATGCTCACTGTACCCCTGGATAAATTCCTTCAGGGGTGTAGTTTCCGAAATGGGGTCACATGCCAAGGGATTCCACTTTACTGGCGTTTCAGGGTTCTGCAAAAGAGTAATGGTGTCCAAAAACCAAAATAGCGCTACTTCCCTTCTATGCCCAAACAGCAGTTTATACCCACTTATGACATTAAGTATGTTATCCTGGGTATAGCAGTTTCAAACATGTGGGCATAAACTGCAGTTTGAGCACACAGTAAGGCGCAGAAGGGAAGGAGCGCTATGTGGCTTTTGGAGCGCAGATTCAGATGTTCGGGATCTGGATGCCACGTCATGTTTGCAGAGCCTCTAAAAGTACAAGTAAAGTGGAATCCTCTAGGGAGTGACATTTTGAAAACTGCACCCCTCAAAGAATTTATCAAGGGATGTAGTAAGCATTAGTATCCCAGACGTGAATGCACAGTGGATGGGGAAAAGTGAATAAGTAAGCTGTGGAGTACACTGGGTACACCAAATTCCCTACTATTTCCCCAGTAGCTCCTATGATTGGGGGGAGTCACTTCTGGTGTCTTTCCCCTTGTAAGCTCCAAATTTGGGGTGTCCCCTGACATATGCTTGCACAGCTTATACATTTCCTTCCTGCCGCAGCCAGTTATGTTCTAATGATTTGGCGATTTTTGTCTTCACATTGTACAAGCTATATTTTCTTTAATTTTTCTGGTGATGTATCCATATGAGGGCTTGTTTGCGGGGTGAGATGTATTATGCAATGACCAAATTTTTGGTTGTCTATAACTTATAGAATAAATTTTATTAACTTTCTTGGTGGATTAAAAAAACAAAAAAACAAAACCTCAATTCTGGTATTGCTTTTTACCTTTTAATTTTTTTCTGTGCAGCGTACAGCATAAGTAACATATTACCTTTATTCTATTTTATTAAGGCGAGATGGTGAAAAAAAATTATTTCCTTGCTGTATTAAATTTAATTTTTTTTTCATACAGTTCTTTTTTTTTTTTTTTTTTTAATATGTCCCACTAGGAGACCTGGACCAGTGAAACAATGATCGCTGGTTCAGCACTATAGACTGCAACACACATGTATTGCAGTCTATACAGGAAGTCAGCCTATGCAGTGAGTGGGCTGTGAGGAACGCCCTCCCTGACAGTACTCATCCATAGCTCTGTAACGGGGGTGGGGGGGTGTTCCTCACTGCTCAGCATCATCACTGGGCTGTAAGGAATGCCCCCCTCTGACAGTACAGGGCTATGGACGAGTACAGTCAGGGAGGGCGTTCCTCACAGCCCAGCTAGACTGTCAGGAACGCCCTTCTGACAGCGGGCTGAGGTCGGTAACGGCCCCGATATCTCCAGCCCCAGGGCACATAACGGGAAAGTCGACAGTACGCTGAATTCAGCGCACTGTCAGCTTTCTAGCGGTATATAAAACCGCATATACATGGGGACATGAAAGGTCCTCTAAGTTATTTGCACATTTTTTTTCCCCTATAAATTGTGCCTTTTTGAGGTCTTTTATGCCCTGTGCTTCTTTTATGAAGGATTTGCGCCTTCCCCTCCACCACTTTTGCCTTTTGTTGAAAAACGGGGTATGGCCTAAATAGAGATCCTTTCTACAATGTATTTAAGACCTGCACCTTTATAATCTGTCCAACATCTGCAGACAGCAGGTATTTAAATATGACAGCCACTCAGAAGCTGAGCTGTCAGGCCCCCACTGTAATATACAGCAGAGACCCGACACAATGCACACATTCCCTCCCCTCCCACCCCCAACGCCTTGGTCAAATTTGACTGAGGTGCCTTTGTGGGCTGGATCTGCGACAGCCTTTAACAGAAGTCTACATATTTCTCATTGCAATGCATTAGCACTGCAGAGTATTGAACTGGTGATCAGACCCCCTGACGTTCAAGATGCCTGCAGAGGAATACATAAAATACATAAAAAAAAAAAAAAAAAAAAATTCAAAATTAAAATCACCCCCTTTTCCTAGAACACACACATTAGGTATCCCTGTGTCGAAAAACGCCCAGTCTACAAACTTATAAGAATATTTTTCCCATAGCGGGGAAAAAAAATTCCAAGAGCCGAACTATCGTTTAATCACCATTTTCCCTGTCATCTGGCCCAGCAAAAAAAATAGATTACGGAAACAAATTTAGGAATTTTTTTTAAAGGGGTTAGAATGAAAAAAAATAATAAAATAAATTATATAAATTTGGTATTACTGGAATCGTACCAACACACAATACAGGTGAAATGTAATTATGGCTGTACAGTGAACACAAAAAATTAATCCCATAAGAAAGATGCACAAACAATTTCTCTCTAATTTCACACCATTCCCAACATTTTTTCAGCTTCCCAGTAGATCGCATGGAATATTAAAAGTTACCACTACAAAATACAATTTGTCCCTTAAAAATGTAGCCTTCATACAGCTCTGTGAACAGAAAAAAAACAAATTATGGTTTCTGGGGAAAAAAAAAAAAAAAGGGGGGGGGGGGGCGCAAATGCACTCCAGTACATGGGCAGATAAAAAAAAAGCCTTTCAGGTCAGACTACATTAAAAAGGGGAGATCTAAACTAGCACAACATTTAACAAGGAGGTGTGCCTACATTATAAATAGACACCACAGTAAAACTAGTCTAAACATAGGCACACCTTCGAAAAACATGGCCAAAAAGGGGTTGACAAATAGCCCATTGGCTAGATGGGGGCTATAAGCAAGAGCTTAAAGGCGCTTTTGAGCGCTATAAAACTAGCAGCCTACTCTTACCATAGATCAGTGATGGCGAACCTTTTAGAGATCGAGTGCCCAAACTGCAACCCAAAACCCACTAAATTATCGCAAAAGTGCCAAAACGGCAATTTAACCTTAAATTAACCAGAATCTATTTTATAGTGACCGTGCAATGTTATTACAGCCTGTAATAATATCACATGTCTGCTATAAAACAGATACGGTGTGATATAAATAGTGAAGGGCCCCAGACAGTACAATGTGCTCTGAAGTGGCCTCCAGACAATATTATATGCTCCAGAATGGCCCCCACACAGTATTATATGTTCCACAGAGGCCCCCGCACAGTATTATATGCTCCATTTTGGGCCCCCACCCACATTATATGCTTCACAATAAGCCCCCCCACACACAGTAGTATATGCTTCACAGTGGGGCCCCACACAGTAGTTTATGCTTCACGGTGTCCCCCATACAGTATTAGATGCTTCAGTGTCCTCCCCCCACACAGTATTAGATGCTTCAGTGTCCCCCCCCACACAGTAGTATATGCTTCAGTGTACCCCACACAGTATTAGATGCTTCAGTGCCCCGCCCCACACAGTATTAGATGCTGCAGTGTCCCCCACACAGTATTAGATGCTGCAGTGTCCCCCACACAGTATTAGATGCTGCAGTGTCCCCCACACAGTATTAGATGCTGCAGTGTCCCCCACACAGTATTAGATGCTTCAGTGTCCCCCACACAGTATTAGATGCTTCAGTGTCCCCCACAAAATAGTAGATGCTTCAGTGTCCCCCACACAGTATTAGATGCTTCAGTGTCCCCCACAAAATAGTAGATGCTTCAGTGTCCCCCACACAGTATTAGATGCTTCAGTGTCCCCCCCATACAGTAGTATTAGATGCTTCAGTATCCCCCATACAGTATTAGATGCTTAAATGTCCCCCCCACGCAGTATTAGATGATTCAGTGTCCCCCATACAGTATTAGATGCTTCAGTGTCCCCCACACAGTATTAGATGCTTCAGTGTCCCCCCCACACAGTATTAGATGCTTCAGTGTCCCCCCCACACAGTATTAGATGCTTCAGTGTCCCCCCCCACACAGTATTAGATGCTTCAGTGTCCCCCCCACACAGTATTAGATGCTTCAGTGTCCCCCCCACACAGTATTAGATGCTTCAGTGTCCCCCCCCCCACACACAGTATTAGATGCTTCAGTGTCCCCCCACACAGTAGTTTGTTATTTACCTTGTCCCACGAAGATCTGCAGTCCCACGATGAGCGTCCTCCTTCTTCTTCTGTTCACAGGCGCTGATGAATGACGTCATCGTGCCTGCGTCGGGGCAGAGGTCACACTCTGCAGTCAGTGTAGGCCGCGGCTCCGCGGACCGCGGACTACAGTGACAGCTTTCAGCTGTATGTACATTTTCACATACAGCTGAAAGAAGCGATCGCTCACTAACCGGGAATCCTAGACCGGATTCCCGGTTAGTGAGCGATCATGGCGACGGCGCGCGTGCCAACTCAGAGGGCTCTGCGTGCCCTCTCTGGCACGCGTGCCATAGGTTCGCCATCACGGCCATAGATCAATGAGATCACTCTCTGCACCCCGAAGATCACCTGTTAGAAAAGGCACACCAACAAGGCATTGCGTTTCCTTCATGGTTTAATCCCTTTTTGCCACAGCCATTTATTGATTTTCGTTTTAGTCGCCTCCTTCCAAAAGCCATAACATTTTTCTGTTCAGATAGCCGTATAAGGCACTATTTGTTGTGGGACAAACTGTACTTCGTAATGGTCCAATTTAAGGCTATGATCACATTTCCATTGGCGTCCCCTGTCGCAAGGACCGCCTGAAATAGGCAGACAAAAAAAAGTCCTGAATGCACAGCTTTTCAGTTTGCCGCTTTCAGTTTAAAAACAAACATCATTTATAGTCAATGGGGTCCTCCATACTCTGTATATACCAGAACAATGGACAGCTGACATTAGTGTGAACCTAGCAACATATTCCATATGATGTACTGAGCTGCTGCGGGGAGGCTTGGGTGGAGTCAGAATGGGGTGGAATTAGAGAAAAACTGCGGCTTCACCAATTTCTTATGGGTTTTGTTTTTAAGCCATAAAATGCTTATATTTCTATTACAGGCTACCCTACCGACTGTCATGGTAAAAGATTGCTGCCCCTGGAACTTGTTCTAGGGCATTGATGACTAACCTTTTAAGCTCGGTGTGTCAAAATTCGTTAAAAAAAAAAACCTAGCTTAACTCAGGTGGCGTGTCACATCCAGAAATATCCATAAATTTGCTTGAGTAAAAAAAAAAAAAAGAAAGTTATATTTTTGATATATGTATTTATATTATATGTATTTCTGGCCCATCACATGGTATATGACCCCCTTTTTCTGGCCAATCACACAGTATATAACAGTTTTTGTTTTTTTTGTTTTTTTAAACACACCCCCACACAGCATATGATCCCCCTATTTATGGCCCTCACACAGTTTATGACACCTTTTATACCCGCCCGCACAATATATGACCCCTTTTTTAAAAGCCCACCCACAGTATATGACCCCCTGTTATCTCCCCACCCCCACACAGAGTAGTGGCCAATAATTTTTATTCACCTGTCCATGCTTCAGACCTGGACGCCCTCCGCTGCCACCTCCAGGGGGAGCTGTTGCCGACGCTGAAGGCGGCCGGAACACTGTACATAGCTTCCCGGCGTTCTTCAGCGTCATGACGTCAGTGTAGCGCCGCCTAGAGGAAGCAGTGGAGGGCGTCCAGGACAGGAGTGTGGACAGGTGAGTAAAAGTATCGACAGCTGCTTATTGCAATAACACAATACATAGCTACCGATGTGTCGCACCCAAAATGTCTTGGCGTGACACCTGTGACATGCGTGTCATAGGTTCGCCATCACTGTTCTAGGGGCTGCCAAACCACACTAAAATGGTAGTGTTCATGCGCCACCAGGAAAATGGCACCCTAGTCATTAGCAGGTTTAACGTCCACAATCAGTGCAGCCACCATTTTTAACCCCTTACCGCCGGAGGAATTTTTCGATTTTAGATTTTCGCAAAATGGTGGCGCCTGTGCACTGTAGGCAAAATGGCGCCTCGTCAGTTCTGACTGAGGCGCCAGAGGGATTAATGCCCGTGGGCACTGACTGCGGGCATTGGCGCTGGGTGTCTGCTGTATAATACAGAAGAAACCCGGCGGCTATGGCGGCCGCTCAGCTCCCGTACTATTACTATTAAAAGGCGGCTGTCAGCAGGAAAATTGGTTTCAAATTAATGACAGTACCTTATAGGGCTGCTTCTACACTCAAAAAGATGCCTTTCTTATTCTGCATTGCAGCTTCATTTTCAGTTTTATTCTTATGCAAATTAGCTGAAAGAGGGCATTTCTTCTCCTCCTAGGGCTTCAAATTTGTCTCTAGATAATCATCCCTAACTGCCACCTAACCCCTCCCACCCACTAGAGTAACATCTCCTATTTTGTCTACAATTAGAGTTGAGAGTCCCCAAGCCCCTTTCAGCTAATTCGCAAGAATAAAACCCTGATTTTCATGAAAAATGGAGCTGCAATGCAAAATAAGAAAGGCATCTTTGGAAAGTGTAGAAGCAGCTCTACAACGTACCGTCATTAGTTTGATACAGAATTTCCTGCTGACAGACTCCTTTTAAACCACTACATACAGCAAAGTTCTGAACTTCTAGGCCAGGGGTCAGCAACCTTCGACACTCCAGCTGCTGTGAAACTACAACTCCTAACATCTTCCATTCACTTCCATGGGAGTTCCAAGAACAACAGAGCAAGTATGCATGCTGGGAGTTGTAGTTTTACAACAGCTGGAGTGCCAAAGGTTGCCTACCCTTGTTCTAGGCTAAGGTCCCAATGTTGCGGAAACACCGTTCTTTTTTTGTGGTTTTTTTACAGATTTTGTTTGCTTTTTTTTTGAGCCAAAGCCAGGAGTGGAAACAGAAGGAAAACGTCTAAGAGCTTTCTTTATATTTTCGATCCCTTTTGTAGCCACTCCAGACTTTGGCTCAATAAAACACAGCAAAATCTGCAACAAAAAAGTGTTTTCGCAAAGTCCTAAAGGAATAACTTGATTTGGTGGAAAATCCCTTGCCATTCAGTCCCATTCGCCTGAATGGGGCAAAGATGTTGCAAATTGCAATACCAAGCAGAACTGACACAAAGTACAGCCTTCGGACATAAAATCAACCCCACAATCAACTTAAAGACCTATGCTTTTTTTTTTTTTTTTTTTTTTTAGCACAAATCAACTTAATGATTTGCTCTAAAAACAAACCAATGTAACGCTAACGTTGGGACTCCCCAAACGTAAACCTAATCCTCTTAAAAAAGCAGTTACCCATGGACGCCAAGAACTATAATGGGGTCTGCCGGGTTTCTGCCCAAAAATGGTGGACAAATGCGGAGAGAAAAGTCCTGGTTGCAGGACTTTTCTCTCCGCATTTTTAAGCGGATTTGGGGACGGAAACCCTGAACGTAGATGAGGTGCAGGTGTGAACTTAGCCTTACCCTTCGGCTTTCACTCGCTGATCATCCCCAGAAGACTGGAGTGATCAGCAGGATATCACAAGTCACAGACACTAAAGCTGAATCAGGCACAGAATCTGTAGCAAGATCGAGCAGGTAAGGCTTTGTTTATTTTATTTATATCGTGCTGCTTCAATCACAGCATCCCTTTGTTTCCAATTGAAGACAATGGCAGGCAGAATTAGTTCAGAACCAGGCACTGGCTTGGAGGTAAAATCCACCTCAAAATCAGCACCACATTCCACTATGTGAACATACCCTTCAAAAGCTTTAATAAACGTGGGGCAATGTGTACAAAGAGCATAGTAAGCAAGCTGCCCATACTTAAAGTATGCAGGCCTCTCTACACTCATTGTGCATGAGCTGTGTATAGAAAGACTAGAGTAGCGGTTATGTGTAACTCTGGGACCCAAAATAAGTTACTCTATGAACAAGGAGATAATAGAACACTTGCAATACCGGTAACCACTGCTGGCAACAGCTGCAAAATTTTTAAACATTTAAATTATAAAAAGTTCACTTTGACATTACCTTTACCGCATCCATTTCTGTCCAGCGTCATGCTATTTCTAACATTTGCACATAATATTGCATTCTGCATTAAATATATACTTCCAGCTTATGTCAGTAAAACCCTATAGATATCCCTATTTGCACTAGCATGTATACACTAACATCTCCTAAGGAAGGGAAGCTCAACGGGACATTTGTGATTGAGACTAAACACCCTTCTAGAATCAGTTCACTAACGGGTACAGATGGACACATAGCAAAGCATCAAACTGAAAAATTACACAATGTTCTTTGTTATCACCTGACAGGAAATGTGAATGACGCGGTTACTTACTGCACTGGCACAGAAACAATAATAATGGGCGCATAACGGATAGCAGCGTGCGGAAAACTGCGGGCTAAGAAATGGGTTACAAATTCCTCAAAACGTGTTCTTGAACAATTTGGATAAAACCGCATTAGGTAAAAACAACAATAACGCATCCCTCACGGTGCCTCCCCCATCTCTCCCGGTCTCACCTTCGCTTCCACTAGCTCCGCCGCCATCTTGGACTCCAGCGACCTCCGCGCCGGCCGACGACGCCCCACGTGACACAATTCCGTTGTGTCAGACCTATCCCCATCCGCTCCACGCCGGGCCTGGCCAACAGCCCTACGCGCCTGCGCACGACGCTTCATGATTGTTTTCCGCCAATTACACGAGGGCGGGGTAGTGTAGCGTCTTGCTAGTGCTGTACTGTATGTTAGAAATGCTGCGTTGTGACGCAGTGCTTTGTGAGCAAAAACCGCGGGTTCTGAGGGGGCGGGTAGTAACGGCTAAGCTCTAATTAGTAGAATTAATTTAGCCATCGTGTATCCCAATTATGCAGTTGAGGCCTTCGCTCTTGTAGGCTAATACCAATAGGGCGTTAACGAGTATTCCTATGATGGCTCATTGATCAGCATTACACACAGTATAGTTAGGAAGGTATTTCTGACCTAGGACATGTTCGGGGTTTACGCTATTGACGTGAATAAGCGGTCACATGGAGCGTGTGGCGGATACTGCAGTAAGCGGCCCATGAGATAAACCGTGCCCACAGCGACCATCTGGCACTTTTCTCACCACTACTACCTCAGTAGTGTACATCTAAGGTTTCTAGCCGGAGGATTTCCCAGCAGAAGGCACCAGCCTGTATCACATAAGCCTGGTGGTGTAATGGGAGCCCATGGGTTGCTTTTCCTGTCACATATGGTAAATGCATAAACCCCCAGCTTTTGGATAACTGAAAGACTGACAAACCTGGAGCATGCCAGCGCAATTTTTAGCATGTTAAAGTGTACCTAAACATTAATCAACTTTTTGTTTTCTTGAAACACGTGACATTAATAAACAGGACATATATTAGCTATGAAGAGAAGTGGCTTCAGGTTTTAAAGTTGCAAGGGATAGAGTAACCTGTTCTGTGCTATGTGGCCCCCATATATAAAGCTGCTAACGCTCAAGCTTTGAAAGGAAAGGACAAGCACAGCTGCCAGTCTTCTAGATGTGCGATATAAAAGCATGGACAACCAAAGCACTTATTCTTAACTGGTTCCATCAGTGTTTTGTGCCTGAAGTTAGAACATACGTTGCCAGCAAGGGAATACACTTTAGGGAGTCTGTCACCAAGGTGAGACATATTAAACTAGAAACACAGATAGGTCAGGCTCACATGATTGTAGTGTTTATTTTCCCAATGAAAATTTCTGCCTATGTTGCTGAGATATTCATTTATTTCAAAATATGCAAATATTTATTTGCAAACATTGCTGCAAACTGCTACACCCCACACTTCCTCAGAACGTACTTTTTCCCTACTCCTTTGATCGACAAGGCCAGGTTGCTAAGCTGAAATCTCCCCTGTCCCTGTCTTCACACTGGCCCTCTTTCCCCAGATTGCTTATTTGCATATTCTGACATAAATTAATTGCGAGTCCAACCTAACTGTGTTTCTGCGTTAATATGCTTCACCCTGGTGACAGACGTCTCTTTAAAGGGGTTGTCCAGGAAGTGTAGAAACACCTGTTCCCTTGGACTCAATGATAGACCTGGGGGCTGCATTGGACTATTTTTATAACATGAAGTACTGGGAGGCTGGAAAAAAAATCAGAATGGGGTGAAATTGGAGAAAAACAGCACTTGTGCCACTTTCTTATGGGTTTTGTTTCTATGGTGTTCTCTGTGCTGCCAAAATGTGTAGTCAGCACTCAATCAGAGTTGACGTGCAAAATACAGTCTTTTATTAATACAGTAAAGGAAGTCAAATCTCCCAGGCAGTGTAAGAATTTTATGAATATAATACTATAATACCCATATAATATCCCCAACGTTTCGGTCTAGCTCAAAGACCTTTTTCAATGGGCATCTATAAAACTTCTTGTTTTTATTCAGAAACTAAGTACAGCCATGGGGTCGAACATGGCCCCTCCATATGCAAATGTGTGCATGATATCTTTTGAAAATGAGCTTGTGTACACACACACTGATTACCAGTGTTATACCATCATGTGCCAACGGTTCATAGATGACATTTTTTGCATATGGAGGGGCCCCAAAATCGCTCTGTTGGGATTTAAAAACTATCTGAACTCCATTTACTCAGAATTAGGTTTCATGTTGCATTATGACTAGAGATGAGCGAATTTTTCAAAAATTTGATTCTACCGATTCCCTGAAGTTTCCAAAGCAATTCAATTTGATCCGAATTAATTCGCGGCAAATAGCGTTAAAAAACAGCTATTACCTGGCTTCAGAGAGCCTGTATAGTGGTGTAGAACACTGTGCCTTGCAGTAACAATACTGTGAGTCAGTATGACACGCACATGACAGGCGTCGCTCTTAGAACCACTGCACACTTCACTTGGCCAGTTACGGGGCTAAAACTAACCAACTAACTCAAGTGTGAACTCAGCCTTACAGGTCGATGTTAGTGCCAGTTATAAACAATCGTGCAGAGGCCCAAGGTCCTACTGTAGCGTGAAAGAGTGCACTCCTTTTACACCGTCGTCTACTGATTCCACATAGATGTCTACAGAGTGGCAAGGTGACATAATTTGGAGGTAGCAGCAGCATGAGGAGGCCACAGAGTGGCAAGGTGACATAATGTGGAGGTGGCAGCAGCATAAGGAGGCCACAGAGTGGCAACGCGACATAATGTGGAAATGGCAGCAGTATGAGTAGGTCACAGAGTGGCAAGGTGACATAATGTGGAGGTGGCAGCAGCATGAGGAGGCCATACAGTGACCCGGTGGCAGCAGCATGAGGAGGCCCTAGAGTGACCCGGTGACAGAGTGGGGACGTGGGTGACACAAACAGTACCCGCTGACCATTGTGGCTGTAAGAAGGAGCACTTGGCATCAGGCGGGTGGCAGCATCAGAATAGTAGCTGAGGCAGGTATCCAGAAGAAACCGGTCTCTTTTGTCAAGGTTTGGGTAAGGCAGCATGGATGATTTAATCTGATGCATCAGGCATTGGTGGGTGGAAATCCTGGCTGATCCACGCCTCATTCATCTTCACAGAGGTCAGTCTCTCCACATTTTGGGTGGACAGGCGAGTTCTCCTTGGGGTAACTATGGCCCCCGGCGCACTAAATGCCGCTCTGATGCCACACTACTGGTCGGGCAGGACAGCTTTTCCAGGGCAAACTCGGCCAGTTTCGGCCACAAATCCAGTTTGGCTGCCCAGTAGTCCAGTGGATCTTCGATGACAGATGGCAGGGTGCACTCTAAGTATGCCACCACCTGCTGGTTCAGACTCTGCTCTGAGTCTAGCTGCTGGAGAGTAGTTTCTTCACTCTGCGGGTGAAGAAAGCTGCTCAACAGCGTCTCTAGGTTCAAGTTGCTGCTGATGAAGCTGGTACTGCTCCTGCTCTCCCCCCCCCCCCCACAGCAGCCATGGCAGTGCAAGGTGAGCGCCCGGGGCCCCCCGGTCAGACCTACGAAAGGATGGACAGATAAGCAGCGGCCAACTGACTACATAGGATGTCTCTATAGCAGTTCAGTTTGTCCTCCCTCTCAGCGGGTGTAAAAAAGGCCCCCATTTTTTACCTGTAGCGAGGGTCTAACATGGTGGAGAGCATACTGCCACTGTGTATCTGGGTCATCTGCCTCGTCTTCCTCATCTCACTCTTGCTCTTCCGGCTGCTCCTGCTTCTCCTCTCCTGTCACCTGTGTAGAAAAACAACCCATTTCGCTGCTTGTGCTCCAATGTCCTCCTCCTCCTCCAGTTCAGCCCCCACAGGGCTCATGTGACCTTGAGATGTAGGCGCCATGTCTCCAGTCCCATGACCAGCCAGATTTACCAGCATCTTTTCCAGGATATGAATCAGTGGAATGATGTTGTTCATCCCATAGTCCTGGCACCTGACAAATAAAGTGGCCTCCCCAAAGGGCACAAGCAAACGGTAGGTCTCATGCATGAGCTGCCACTGGCTAACATTGAAGTTACACAGGGGAGTACCTCTGTCCGCTTGGATCGTCAATAAATTGTTTATGGCCTTTCTCTGTTCATACAGTCGGTCCAACATATGGAGGGTGGAAATGTCACATATCAGTCTATGTTGGGGGACGGTGTTCTGCTCCAGCTCAAGGAGGGTGTGCTTGGTGGTGTACGAGTGGCTGAACTGCATGCAAAGTTTCCTGGCCATTTTTAGGATGTCTTGCAGATGGGTGGAAGACTTAAAGGGGTATTCCCATGAGCATAACCATTTTTAAATTTGTAGATAATTAAAAGTTAAACATTTTTGCAAATATAAGTAAACATTTTACATAGTTTTAAAGATTTTCTCTAAATATCTTGTGGTCACAAGTTGTTGCCTTGATCGGTTGTCAGTGGATACGACCATGAATGCAGGACCTTTCTAAGCTTAGAAAATCAGCCATGACTTCTTTATTGTGGCCGGGATATCTTCTCATAAATGTAGTGTCCCTGCCTGATAACCCAGCTACAATTAGGATATCATGGCTGGGTTCCTGACAAGTCCCAGACCATAGAAAGTTTCTGCATTTGTGGTCGTATCCATTGGCAACCGATCAAGACAACAGACTGTCACCACTAAGATTGTTAGAGAAAATCTTTAAAACTCTGCAGAATTTTTAACTACTTAAATTTGAAAAAATGTTTAACTTTTACTTATCTACAAATATAGATATGATTATGTTCATGGAAATACCCCTTTAAGGAAACGCTTGACAACCAGATTGAACACGTGTGCCATGCAGGATGCATGGCTCACCCCTCCTTGACGTAGTGCCAACACCATGTTCTTCCTGTTGTCGGTCACCATGGTTCCGATGATGAGTTGTCGCAGAGTAAGCCAGGATTTGATTTCTTGATGAAGGACACGGAGCAGTTCCTCCCCTGTGTGACTCCGTTCGCCCAGTCAAACGAGGTGTAAAACAGCATGACACCGCCGTGCTCTGCACATGTGGTATGCTAGAGGAGCACTGGGAATTGTCCCTGCAATGGAGGATGAGACGGACATTGTTGCATGACCAACGACGTGAGAACATGGAGACGGAAGCGGCGTCACCTGGCCAACTTGCTGGTGTATCTGAGCAGGCACCACATTCACCCAGTGGGCTGTAATATATTGTCCTTGACCGTAGTTGCAGCTCCACGTCGGCGCTGCTGTGCACTTTGGCAGACACCGACAGGCTCAAGGACTGGCCCACCTTCTCTTCTACATATTTGTGCAGGGCTGGTACTGCCTTTTTGGCAAAGAAATGACGGCTTGGGACTCTCCACCTCGGCTCGGCACAAGCCATCAGTTCTCCGAAAGGTGCGGAGTCCACCACTTGGAAAGGGAGGGATTGCAGCACCAGCAATTTGGACAGGAGCACTTTCAGCTTCTGCACTGTTGGATGAGTGCACACATACTGTTGTCTCTTTGAAATCGCTTCGGTGATCGATTGCTGATGCAATGACTGACTAGGAGGAGCAGGAGCATCAGGACCAGCAGATGATGGGAAGGACACACAGCTTCCTTCAGCTGAGGTGTTGCAGCCTTGAGTGCCTGAAATGGGGTGCATGCCACTGGGTGATGCAGCGGCTGCTGTGGCAGGCTGGACCATCACATTGGAGCCACGATACTCCCAGGCCACTTTATGGTGATGCTGCATATGTTGATGCAGGGCTGTAGCACCCTGGCCATGCTTCACCTTCTGCCCACAGATTCCACATATGGCCATGGTCCACTCATCCTGTGGCTTAACAAAAAGCTGCCACACCGCCGAGTAGGTGATTTTACTCCCAACACTCCGCACTAACTGACTACTACCGCCACTGCCTCCGTGAACCCCTGCACCACTGCTTTCTGTGCAGGTAGGCTGCTGCGAAGTAGGTGGTCTACCCCGGGCGCGTTTGGCTCCCAACCTCCCACTGCTGCCACCCTGTTGACTCCCGGCCACGCTACCGACTTTCTGTCTCTGCCGCTGCCTCATGGACAAGTTGCCACCCTCTTCTCACGAAGATGATGAATTCCCCCCTTCTACTGGCTCCCAATTGCGATCGGCTACATCATTATCGACTACTGTCTGCAGGTCACTGATGTCCTCCTCAACGGTCTCTGAGCCAGGAGCCTGACCGCTTGCAACACCAGCTCCCATGCCACTCTCCTCATCACTACTTGCCCGCCTACCGGAGGAAGCAGCAGATGTCTCCTCCAGATCTTGGCTGGGCAGTAGCTGCTGACTGTCCTCTAGTAGCTCATCCTCCCTGTATAGTGGATCTGAGCCCACAGCATAGAGTACTTCTCTATGAACAGAAAAGGACAGAGGTAGGTTGAGGGCACAGGGCCTGCTCCCGGGCCATGTCAACTAAGGGTTGTGTCTGATAAACCCACCAACTCTTGGCAGGGGGTGTCTGATGTGACTTGGGATGAAGTGGATGACCGAGTCAACCATCCTACAACCGTTGGGTTGCTGGTCAAGACACGACCGCTAGCTGACACTGGGAACTCAGGCCTCTGTAAGTGACTCATGCTGCCACGCCCCCTTACTCTGCTGCGACCTGTGCCTGTGCCAGAAACATTTAGACCTGTGCCCCTCCCCTGTGCTTGGCCTGTAGCTTCTCTGTCTGACATACTGTTAGATCAAAAAAAGGAATTGAAAAGGAAATTAATAAAGACCTGTAATTTTCTACTTTCAACAGAACAGCGAATAACCCCCCTATTTGTCTCCTCACTAATAAACACCTTTAAAAAGGCATTATAACAGATTACTGCAGAAATTTCTGCGAAATGGCCTGTAATTTTATACTTTAAAGAGAACAACGAATAAGCCCCTTATTTGTTTCCTCACTAATAAACACTTTTAAAAAGGTGTTATAACAGATTACTGTATAAGAATTATGTGTAACATCTCTGCCTGTTCGGGTTTCTTCGCCACCCTCTGCTCGCACACTGTGGCGAAGGAGGCGTGTTCAGTTTGATTCCTTGCTTAAGGTTCTTGTTGCTCAGTCTGAACACTGGCCTAGACTATGTAATTGAATTTCAGCCACACCAGTCTCCTGCACCTTGTTTATTTCGGCTCCTCAATAGTTAATCTTAGAATTGCCCGTTTGACAGCCTGTCTACCAATCAAGTCTGGGGCAAGTCTGGTCTTGCTATAAACAGGTCATCAGCCCTCACATGGGGGCTGGCTATTCTGTAAGGGAATTGCCAGTTGAACAATTCCCCAGTGCTGCTGCAGAACCCTGGGGGAAGGGGCACAACAAGACAGTGAGCCCTAAAGCTGAACCCCCACCCACTGGCCCTGCTTCTTGCCTGACTGTCCTAGGTGACATCTGACAACTTGAAGCCAGACCCTATTCTGAATAAGTGACAACACAGAACGCAGACAGGACAAACAACAACAAAAGGGAGGTCAGCAAGCCAAGGGGTCAGTACCAGTCGAGCAATGCAGTACAGAATCACAATCCAAGAGAACAGTCAAAGCCAGAGGTCAGGAATAAGAAAACAGGTAATAGCAGAAAAGGAGCTATCAGGAACAAAGACACAAGACAGAATCTAAATAGCCAGCCCCCATGTGAGTGCTAATGGCCTGTTTGTAGCAAGAAAAGACCTGCTCCAGACTTGATTGGTAGATAGGCTGTCAATCACACAGGCAAGGCTAAGATTAACTATTGAGGAGGCCGAAAGAAACAAGGTGCAGGAGACGGGTGTGGCTGAAATTCAATTACATAGTCTAAGAAAGTGTTCAGACTGAGCAACAAGAACCTTAAGCAAGGAATCAAACTGAACTCGCCGCCGCAGCGTGCGAGCGGAGGGTGGCGAAGAGACCCGAACAGGCAGAGACGTTACATTATGTGTTTTTGCCACTACTGTACTGCAAAATGACCTGTAATTTTATACTTTCAAGAGAAAAGCGAATAAACCCCTTATTTGTTTCCTCACTAATAAACACCTTTAAAAGAGCACTATAACAGATTACTGTATAAGAATTATGTTTTTTTGCCACTACTGTACTGCAAAATGGCCTGTAATTTTATACTTTCAAGAGAACGGCGAATAAGCCCTTTATTTTTTCTCCCACTAATAAACTCCTTTAAAAAGGCGTTATAACAGATTACTGGATTAGAATTCAGTTTTTTTGCACTACTGCACTGCAAAAGGCTTGTAATGTTCTATCTTGAACACACAGTTATAATCTATTGCAAACCTGCAATGAGCAGCAGTATAATGGCAGCGAGTGCTGAAATGTTTAGTACGATTGTTGCTATTACAGATGCTGCAACCAACCCAAATGTACCTTGTTCTGCTTCAATAATCTTCTGTAAATTCCTCCCTATCCTTTCCCTACACTTCTAAGGCTCTTTCCCTGAACTTCTAGCAGTTTTGAATTGTTTTCTAGCACTTTCCCTAGCGCCTGTTGACTCTCTCCCTGCACTAAGTACGATGTGAAAAGACTGGACCTAAAATGACATAGGGTTTTTATAGGGCTGTGACATCACAGGGCCGGCTGGCTGCTGATTAGCTGCATGCATGGCATTGTGGGTGATCCCGCGTTCCCAGAGTTCCTTGCCCCTTGTCCTAACGTGCAGCAGCCATTTTATTAAAAAATGTGATTCAATACATCGAAGCATGAGGAAATTCGGAATCGAGGCGAATCAAAGATTTCCTGAAATTCGGATCGAATTCCACTTCATCAGCTTTGATTTGCTCATCTCTAATTATTAACAGATTACTGTGGAGATTAATGGATAAGAATTCTTTTTTTTTGCCACTACTGCACGGCCAAAAGGCCTGTAATTTTCTACCTACAACACACAACGGCGAATAAGCCCCTTATTTTTTTCCCCCACTAATAAACGCCTTGAAAAGGCGTTATAACAGATTACTGTGGAGATTAATGGATAAGAATTCTTTTTTTTGCCACTCCTGCACAGCAAAAAGGCCTGTAATTTTCTACCTCCAAGATAACGATGAATAAGCCCCTTATTTTTTTCCCCACTAATAAACCCCCAGAAAAGGCGTTATTACAGATAACTGCAGAGATTAATGGACGGCAAAAAGGCATGTAATTTTCTACCTTGAACACACAGGTATGATCTATTGCAAACCTGCAATGAGCAGCAGTATGATAGCAGTCAGTTCATCAAGGTGTTGTAGGATTGTTCCTGTTACCCAGGCTGCAAACACCCCAAATGAACCCTGTCCTGCTTCAATACTCTTGTATAAATTCCTCCCTATCCTTTACCTACATTTCTAAAGTTTTTTCCCTGAACTGCGATTGAAGTGTTCAGGGAAAGTGTTTTTTTACCACTTTTTGTAGTGTTTTCTACCACTTTCCCTAGCACCTGCTGACGTCTCTCCCTGCTCTAAGTACATTGTAAAAGGAGCGAGTCTAAAATGGTGGAGGGTGTTTATAGGGCTGTGACATCACAGGGCTGGCTGGCTGCTGATTGGCTGCATGCATGACATTGTGGGTGATCCCGCGTTCCCAGAGTTCCTTGCCCCTTGTCCTAACATGTGCAGCAGCCATTTTAGGAAAAAAATGCGATTCGATACATTGAAGCGTGAGAAAATCTGGATTCGATGCAAATCGAAGATTTCCTGAAATTCAGATCGAATTCCACTTCGTCAGCTTCAATTTGCTCATCTCTAATTATGACTAAAATCAGTTTTCTTGACACCATTGTTCATTATTTTTCATAAGCCAACTGACTGCAACAGCCTGTTGCATTTTTCATGCTGTCACCCCCAAAGCCACAAAAAATGCTCTGCCTTGGTCTCAAGTTATGTGTATAAAGCATATAGTTTCCGATCAAATACAGTGCCATACACGACTTGTGGAAATGAAACATAAATTCAAACATGACATGCTGATTATGGCTATACCAAATTTGTATAGTTTTGGTTAGATTTTAACTTAACCAAATCCAAATATATTTGTTAAATAAAATTTTTCTTGGAGCCTGTAACTTTTTTTTTATATATCTGTAAACAGGTTAACTTTTAATTTATACCATTTTGGGGAATGTCTGATGTTTTGATTGCTTTTTTATTCAAATTAAAAAAACAACAACGGTTCAGTACTTTTTTTTCCCTTCTATAGCATTCACCATATAGGAAAAATATTTCTATACCTTTGTAGATGGTGCATTTTCAGAGGCAGGGATACCTAATATGCTTATGTTTTACTTTGTTCATTTTCTTTGTGTTATAGGCAAGGAGGGGTCATTTGAATTTTTAGTTCTTTTCAATTTTTTTTACTGTTATTTTTAGACCCCCTAGGGGTCTTGAACCTCAGGGTGTCGGATCACCAATACAATACCTCACTGCTAATGGTTTTACAATACCCCTAGACTTCTATAATAGGCTGCCTAGCACTGCCTTTTATAGAAGCATATACAAGACAATCTGGGAGCCTTCAATAGGCTTCCACCTGCCTGATTGCGGTCATTGCCGCCAGGTTGGCAATGACCACAGTACAGTGGTAATCATATAGTGGATGTTGGAAACAATGGCAAACAGAAATCATCATGTATTTCCCAAAATCAATACACAGTACATGTACCGTATTTTTCACTTTATAAGATGCAATTTTTATCTATCCAAAGTGGGGGGGGGGGGGCAGATGAGGCCCTCAAACATTTTGGAAATTTCATAAAACCTTATGGGCCACTATAGGGCATTATAGTGTGTGGTGGGCCCACTTTGGGACATTATACTGGATGGAGGACACTATATGATATTACACTGTGTGGATGGGACATTATTCTTAAAGAGGTTGTCCAGGAATTGGTTCAAAATATTTTTTTTCCTATTTTCCTCCTCCAAAACCTAGGTGCATCTTATAAAGCAAAAAATACTGTATATCTTCAGTATCCACCCCTTCTCTTCAAAACATACCAATTCGAACTCTGGTGCAACCCCAGCTGCTCCATCCACTGCTACCACCCCTGCCCATTCTCTTCTTCAGGCCATGGATGACGATAGTGATGAAGAACAACATGCTTCACTGCTCCTGATGTAAAGTTACAGTTACAGTACAGTTTATGGTTTATTACAATACTACAGTATACATGTATGTACTGTAATACTGTGATATGGTGGCAAACAAGGTGTACTTGTACCATAATAAAATAAATAAATAAACATGTTGTACTATTTTATGTGTCATTTTTATGTGGGTTTTTCCAATCATGTGTGTGCCTGTATAATATACACTACCTTTTAAAAGTTTGGGGTCACCCAGACAATTTTGTGTTTTTCATGAAAGCTCACACTTTTATTTATCAAATGAGTTGCAGAATGAATAGAAAATATAGTCAAGACATTGACAAGGTTAGAAATAATGATTTCTATTTGAGATAATAATTTTCTCCATCAAACTTTGCTTTTGTCAAAGAATGCTCCATTTGCAGCAATTACAGCATTGCAGACCTTTGGCATTCTAGCTGTTAATTTGCTGAGGTAATCTGGAAAAATTTCACCCCATGCTTCCAGAAGCCCCTCCCACAAGTTGGATTGGCTCCCACAACAGCTCAATGGGGTTGAGATCTGGTGACTGTGCTGGCCACTCCATTACAGATAGAATACCATCTGCCTGCTTCTTCCCTAAATAGTTCTTGCATAATTGGGAGGTGTGCTTTGGGTCATTGTCCTGTTGTAGGATGAAATTGGCTCCAATCAAGCGCTGTCCACAGGGTATGGCATGGCGTTGCAAAATGGAGTGATAGCCTTCCTTATTCAAAATTCCTTTTACCTTGTACAAATCTCCCACTTTACCAGCACCAAAGCAACCCCAGACCATCACATTACCTCCACCATGCTTGACAGATGGCACCAGGTCCTCTTCCAGCATCTTTTAAGTTGTTCTGCGCCTCACAAATGTTCTTCTTTGTGATCCAAACACCTCAAACTTCGATTCGTCTGTCCATAACACTTTTTTCCAATCTTCCTCTGTCCAATGTCTGTGTTCTTTTGCCCATATTAATCATTTCCTTTTATTAGCCAGTCTCAGATATGGCTTTTTCTTGGCTACTCTGCCCTGAAGGCCAGCATCCCTGAGTTGCCTCTTCAATGTAGACGTTGACACTGGCGTTTTGCGGGTACTATTTAATGAAGCTGCCAGATGAGGAGCTGTGAGGCGTCGATTTCTCAAACTAGAGACTCTGATGTACTTGTCTTGTTGCTCAGTTGTGCAGCGGGGCCTCCCACTTCTCTTTCTACTCTGGTTAGAGCTTGTTTGTGCTGTCCTCTGAAGGGAGTAGTATACACCGTTGTAGGAAATCTTCAGTTTCTTGGCAATTTCTCCCATGAAATAGCCTTAATTTCTAAGAAAAGAATAGACTGTCGAGTTCCCCATGAAAGTTCTCTTTTTCTGCCCATTTTGAGAGTTTAATCGAACCAACAAATGTAATGCTCCAGATTCTCAACTAGCTCAAAGGAAGGTCAGTTTTATAGCTTCTCTAACCAGCAAAACTGTTTTCAGCTGTGCTAACATACTTGCACAAGGGTTTTCTAAACATCCATTAGCCTTCTTACACAGTTAGCAAACACAATGTACCATTAGAACACTGGAGTGATGGTTGCTGGAAATGGACCTCTATACACCTATGTAGATATTGCATTAAAAACCACACGTTTGCAGCTAGAATAGTCATTTACCACATTAACAATATATAGAGTCTATTTCTGATTCATTTACTGTTATCTTCATTGAAAAAAATGTGCTTTTCTTTCAAAAATAAGGAAATTTCTAAGTGACCCTAAACTTTTGAACGGTAGTGCCTTAGTGCCACTCTCATAAAGTATAATGCCCCCCTTAGGTCTTCTACACCACAGGTGTCAAACACAAGGTCTGCAGGCCAAATCTGGTCCGCGGCCTTGTGTTTTGTGACCTTGGGCCTCTTTAATCATAGGTAGAGGCGACCTAAGGCAATAGCATCAGGCGGCGCCTGATGGCATAAACTGGGGCCGGCTACTTTTTTAATTAGACCCTACCTATTGGATTAATGCATTAGATAGCGGCTGATAACTCACTCACCCATCCATGCTCCTGTCCAGGCCAGCCTCTGCTACTGCCTCTAGGTGGCGCTGTACGTTATGTGTGCATTAGGTACAGTGCACCCTGGTGGTGGCAGCGGGGGTCATATACTGTGTCCGGCCAAAATAATGGGGCCATATTATGTGTTGGGGGCTAGTAAAGGGGGTGTTATACTGTGTGGTGGTCATTGAAAGGGATTTTTTGATCTTCAAATGGGGGGGGTTATATCCTACAATTTTAATTAAGGGGGCCCTATCACACAAAAAAGATCGCCAAGTCAGAAATTTTTTTTTTTTTTCGGGGGGGGGGGGCGGTCTTTTTTATAGTTCACCTCAGGCAGCAGAGAGGTTAGGTTCACCCCTCAATGTACCGTGCCCCCTTAAGCCACATCACGTGACATCATTCTATAGCTTGGAAGTGTTGTGGACCTTCCAGCCAAAGACAGAACAAACTACTATAGGGGTCACAGCAGTCGCCTTTTTGACTGTTCCCCTAAGCCAGGGGGCCTCATAGGCCCACATACCACACTACTGTCTCCAGGTTTAGAGAACTGAATACTTACCTCTTCTTCCTGCAAATTGCTAAGAGCAGCACCTGGCTGTGCACCTCTTTTAATGTCATTCCAGACATGCTGTCTCCCGCTCTATGGTATCACTTGCCAATTCACCAGAGTTGTGTGGCCTGGACTGTATTTGATGTAATTTTGGTTGGGGAGGGAAGAACTGTTACACTGGACAACGAAGATTTTGCTTCCTGTACACTTTTGAGTGTTTCTTATGTAATTTGAGCTGCTGATCGTGAAAATCACCTCATAATTTTCCTGTCACGTACCGTTTTTACATAAATCTTCTGTTTTAGTCATTTTTTTTCATATTTTCAGGCTGTTCAAGTATTATCCACAATATATGTGCTGTGCTGTTATATAATTTATGGGCAAGCAAAGGCATGAATTACTTGCATTTCATTGAAGTTGCAAAACGTCAGTGGAATTGTTACAGACTAGGCACACCTACACATGTCTAGACATGTCTGGTCACTGCCTGCAGAAGCTGTAATATCTGCTGGCAAAGATTCTGCAAGTTATTTCAAATCTAAGCAGCTATAAACTGCTCCAGTACAATATGATATAGCTAAAATGTCTCATCAGTGTCGGAACAGTCACAATACCTTCTGTTACATTTGTGGTGAGTGCACGCTTAAGCCTCAAAGACGCACAATGACAGCTCTTATCATGAAAGCCTATGAGCTGTACTTTGGATGCAAGATTGGTGATCAAGACAAATCCTGGGCTCCTCACATCTGTTGTGCAAGATGTACTGTTGATCTTAGAGGTTGGCTGAGAGGTTATTTCAAGTCAATGCCGTTTGCTGTCCCAATGATATGGCAGGAACTGAAGGATCATGTGACCGAATGTTACTTCTGTCTAACCAATGTCTGGTTTCTCTGCTAAGAATAAAAAATGCATTGAATATCCCAATCTGCCTTCAGCTATGAGACCAATGCCACATGATGACACTCTTCCAGTACCAAAGACACCAGAGACACGGAGCATAGAGGAGGCAGCCGATGAAGATGTTGCAGTCCATAGGTCAGAGATGGGGAACGATGCTGATTCACACTTTGAGCCATGTATGTCTGGTGAGCCTCATCTAATAACACAGCCAGAACTGAATGACTTGATCCAGGACTTACGTTTGTCAAAAGCAAATGCAAAGTTACTGGCTTCAAGACTTCAAGGATGGCATTTGTTGTCACCTGATACAAAAGTTTCTGTCTTTCGAAGCTGCCAAGATGCCTTAACACAGTTTTTTGAACAGGTTGACAACCTGTTCTTCTACACCGACATTGATGGGTTGTTTGCAGCTTTGGGTTGTGTTAAGTCTCAAGGCTGTCTTGTTACACAATGGTAATGTTCATCCTTCAATACCTGTTGCCTATGCTGCACACATGAAAGAAACATATGAAAAGATGGAACTGTTGTTGAAACATCAAGTACAGAAACTACAACTGGAACATCCGTGGAGATTTAGAAGTAGTGGCACTGCTGCTTGGATTGCAGCACGGATATACCAAGTACTGCTGTTTTATTTGCGAATGGGACAGCCGTGCTAAGCAGTCACATTACAGTAGAAGGAAGTGGCCAATCCGTAACCAGTTGACTCCTGGCAGAAAAATGTTGCACATAAAGAACTTGTGGCCCTAGCAATGATATTTCTGCCTCTACTTCACATAAAACGCGGGCTGATTAAATATTTTGTGAAAGCAATGAGCAAGGAAGCAGATGGTTTTCGTTATTTGAGATAAATGTTCCCAGGAACAACCGATGCCAAGATGAAGGCATTTTTGTTGGTCCACAAATCCGACATTATGAATGACAAGCACTTCGAAGAGCTGCTGGTGTGGTCTGAGAAAATTGTTTGGAAATTTTTTAAGAAGGTTTCAGAGAATTTCCTTGGCAACTATTGAGCACCAAACTACATCGAATTGGTTGACAACCTTCTTGAAGCTTACAAAGCGATGAAGTGCAACATGTCATTGAAACTTAATTTTCTGCATTGTCATTTGGATTTTTTTCCCTGCAAATCTTGGTGCAGTTAGTGACGAACATGGCGAATGGTTTCACCAGGATATTCATAATCACTAACACTTAATCTCATGTTTCGCAAAATTTCTACATGATACAGACTGTCCAAAATTATATTTCTGATTAGCTTGAATGGGTTCATCATAATCACCTGAAATTTTCAAGGAACAAAAACTTCAGTAAAAATTTGTTGTCCAGTGTTACCTGTGGGGATCACCAATATCCCTGTGGGGGCGGGGGGGAATATCAGGACACTATTACCTGAGGCAGGGACCATTACCTGTAGGGGGAAGATAATTGGGACACTATTACCAATACTTATTAACGATATGTTAACATCAGCCTTATGGTTGCCTTCAACGGACTATAAATGTAACTATGCCTAACTGGCATACAGTTACAGAGTTACTAACGGCCCTTTTAAGACAACCATAAAGCTGATGTGGCCCTCGGCAAAAATTGGTTTGACACGACTGCTCTATGCAGTATAATATCCCCTAAGTGCTTCTACATAGCGTAATATCCATCACACAATACAATGTGCCCTAAGTGCTTTCTACACAATATAATTCTACCTTGATGGCCCCCACACAGTATAATGCCCTCTCAGTGTTACTTTTGCATGGCGTCCCATTTTCCCGTACCAGATCTTCTCTCCTCTCTGCCAGCTTGGAAAAGCAGACCTGATGACAACTCTACATCAAACCTGCCTGCGTACAAACTGTCAGCAGCAGAGACACAAGGTGAATATCTACCAGCTTCACCATTGTGTTCAACTAAGTCTCCATTCTGAGGATGCAGAAAAAGTTGAATTTGGGACATGCCATCTGAGACAGCACCCAAAATCCAGGACTGTCCCACTGAAGGCGTGAAGTGGAGCTATGTCACAACTCTCTGTACACCATGTGATCAGAATCAGACCTCTAGCAATCAGACTTCAATGGGGTACTGGCACATTCTAGGGTTAACGCCTCCAGGTAATCTATCCACCAAGGTCATATGACCTTCACCTGCTAATCAATACATCATTGCCTCAAACAGCAAGTCTGATTAGGTCCAGTGAAGTTGTCATAGACAATGTCAAGGAATAGCATCCCCTGCACAATGAAGGCCCCACTTACTGTAGTCTCTCTCCCTTGTCTGACTGGTCTCCTGGTGTAGCGGCCCTAAGAGGATGACAAACAATAGCATACATCAATACATAAAATAGCACTATGAAACAACATATTTATATAACTTTTTGAGGCCTATGCTCAATGGCTGAACACTATATATATGTATACACACAAATGTATATGGTCTCATGGCCTGGGCAATTATCAAAAAAACTCAATAGAGAGCTCATTCTCGAGTAGACCACTTATTGAATGTCTATCTTAGAAAACAATGGTGATAGTGGGATTCTTAGGGCCATACCTATACACTGGCATGTTCCCATTTAATAGTATCTGTTACCTATCAAATACCCTCCTAAACAGTAAGCTTTCACAACCTCCTCCAACTCTGACTCTTTGCATTATCCATTGTTTTCAGCACAGTTAGAATTTTTTCTCTAGCCCTCCCTATTCCCGAGCAATTATTTCTGTTAGTTTCAGCACCCAATATAGTAATTACCCATGACAGCCCACCAAATGGTATAACGCCAAATTAGCATATTGGGTGCTGAAATTATCAGCATCAATTACTCAGGTATGATGGGGACTAGAGAATAAAGATCAACTATGCCGAAGAAATGGAGATACTGGAGGTAGTGCACCAAGACATAATAGTACATCATGGAATGTAAGTAGTTAATGCATCATTACTGTTACGTTATGGCAGTTGCTCACTAGTTGAGCTCAAAAAGTGCCATTTTGCCTAAAAAATTCTTTATTGTGTAATAAAATAAAAAAAAAAACTATTAATATTTGGTGTCATTGCATCCCTAACAACCCCTACAATAAAGTTGTATTATTTAGAGTGAGTCTGTCAGCAGTAAAATATTTATAAGCCTAATCACACTAGAGGTGTAGAAGTGGTTTTACAGTTTTCAAATATACCTTTATTATTCAGCTTTTCATGTAAATCTCTCTTATATGCATATGCCAATAAAGGGAAAAGTGCTTTGGGGCGTGTGTTAACTTGTCTAGGCTTTGGCCTCAGCTCTAGATTTCTGGGCACATCCCCTCATTTCCATATGCACACAAGTGTGATTTACATGAAAATGGGACTCCAAAGCTGAATAACAGAAATACAATATTTGTACAGTATGCTGTGCCCAGTTTGTGTCAACATAGACATGGAAAAACTGTGGTACCTGGGATAACCTGCTTAAATATTGAGAGACAAATGTTTGTGTCTTTATAATAAAAAGTTGTACAGTTTCCCAATATACTTTCTGTATCAGTTCCTCACGGTTTTCTAGATCTCTGCTTGCTGTCATTCATTCTGCTTACATCTAGTGGATAAGAATCAGTCCATGGTCATGTGATGTACACAGGTGCACAGCTCGTTACCAGGCAGATGTCGGATTACTGTGCTATGACTATAACGAGCACCTGTGTGCATCACATGACCATGGTCAGAATTTAATCCACTAGAAGTAACAGAATGACTGACAGCAAGCAGAGATCTAGAAAACTGTAAGGAACTGATACAGAAAGTATATTGGAAAATAGTACAACTTTTTATTATACAAATAATAACATTGATCTGAAAGTGGCTAACCCCTTTAACAGTTTTTGCAGTGTGTTGTCTCTGTTTATACACAACATATTATGCACTGAAATGGCATATTTATTTAAGAAATTTAAATTTTCACTATGCACATAAATTTTTTGGGAAGCACTCTTGAGGTCAAAATTAGAGATGAGCGAAGTTTTAAAAAAAATTTGATTCGGCAACGTCACCGAATTTTCCAATACGATTGTCTTCGATCCGAATTAATTAGCGGCGAATAAACAGCTATTTCCTGTCTGCAGAGAGCCGGGGTGGGCAGCAAAATGGCGGAAGCCCTTGGATGCCGAGGTCATGTCTCTCTCTCTCTCTCTCTCTCTCTCTCTCTCTCTCTCTCTCTCTCTCTCTCTCTCTCTCTCTCTCTCTCTCTCTCTCTCTCTCTCTCTCTCTCTCTCTCTCTCTCTCTCTCTCTCCCTCTCTGTCTCTCTCCAGCACGGACAACTTTTATTCATGTGGAAGGATCTGCTAACAAGCAAAGACACACCTACCCAATCACATCACTAGAGAATATCTTGTGACCGTCTGATGTCACAAAGGTCCTTACTAAATATTCGTTACCGCGAAGCATCAGGAAAACCGGATTCCATGTGAATCAAATATTTCCTGAAATTCGTATCAAATTCCACTTTTGCAGCTTCGATTCGCTCATGTCTAGTCAAAATGATCATTATACCCCTTGAGACATTCCTTAAGGGTATAGTTTCTAAAATGTGGTCGTATTCCTTAATTTTTTTATTTTATTTCTTTTTTCAAAAGTATCTCTGGAGTCATTGAGATCATTGCTTGGTACTTTCCACTGCATGGGCACCTTAACTATTCGCGACTGCCCACTGTATATAAACGTCAGCTCTTGCTGTGCTTTGTGCAGCGCCGCCGTTTATAAACTGACCCTGCTAAATTGGGGATCGGGTCTCCCCAAGGGTCAGGAACTCCATGAACACAGCAATAATAGCTGCTGGCGTTCACGGAGACATGATCAGGACCTGATAGGTTCAGGTCCCGATCATGCAGCCGCCATATCAGGGAAAGTTTGTTGCAGTAACAAACTTTGCCTGATATTAGCTGCCAACCCGGCTGTGAGTGGCATAGGTAGCAGGTGTTAGCTGTATCTGACAGCTAACACCCTGCTCCATATCCTACAATCGGAGCTGTGCTCTGATCGGAGGTTTTAACCCCTTGGATGCCGCGGTCAAACAAGGGGTTCCGTGATGCCAAATGTCCCCCCCCCCCAACCCCCTGCGGCGAGATCGGGGGGTGCCCATATGTATCTTCTGCAGTACCGGGGTCTGGCCAGTAACCCCAGGCTGCTCGGTGTCCCCAGTACCTGGTTGATCTGCCCAGATGCAGGGAAGTCAGCCGCATAGGCTGACTTCCTCTATAGACTGCAATACACGTGTATTGCAGGCTATAATACTAAACCAGCGATCCCTGGTTCAGGTGTCCTTAGAGGACAAATAAAGTAATGTAAAAAAAAAAAAAAAAAAAAAAAAAAGTGCAAAAGAAATGTAATAAAGTGTGTGAAATAAATAAATGAATAAAGCCCCAAAATTCCCTTTTCCTATATCAAATGAGTTATATAAAACAAAAACCTAAAAATTAATAAAAAAACAATACATACAGTGGGGGAAAAAAAAGTATTTAGTCAGCCACCAATTGACATCATAGGTAGACCTCAACTATGAGAGACAAAATGAGAAAACAAATCCAGAAAATCACATTGTCTGATTTTTAAATAATTTATTTGCAAATTATGGTGGAAAATAAGTATTTGGTCAATAACAAAAGTTCATCTGCAACGTCTCTGCCTGTTCGGGTCTCTGCGCCACCCTCCGCGCGCACGCTGTGGCGAAGGAGGCGTTTTCAGTTTGGTTCCTTGCATAGGTTTCTTGTTGATCAGTCTGAACACGGTCTTAGACAATGTAATGGATTTCCAGCCACACCCGTGTTCTGAGCATTTCTCTCTAGACCGCATATACAGTGCTGGCCAAAAGTATTGGCACCCCTGCAATTCTGTCAGATAATACTCAATTTCTTCCAGAAAATGATTGCAATCACAAATGCTTTGGTAATAATATCTTCATTTATTTTGCTTGCAATGAAAAAACACAAAAGAGAATGAAAAAAAAGTCAAATCATTGATCATTTTACACAAAACTCCAAAAATGGGCCGGACAAAAGTATTGGCACCCTCAGCCTAATACTTGGTAGCACAACCTTTAGACAAAATAACTGTGAACAACCGCTTCCGGTAACCATCAATGAGTTTCTTACAATGCTCTGCTGGAATTTTAGACCATTCTTCTTTGGCAAATTTCTCCAGGTCCCTGAGATTTGAAGGGTGCCTTCTCCAAACTGCCATTTTGAGATCTCTCCACAGGTGTTCTATGGGATTCAGGTCTGGACTCATTGCTGGCCACTTTAGAAGTCTCCAGTGCTTTCTCTCAAACCATTTTCTAGTGCTTTTTGAAGTGTGTTTTGGGTCATTGTCCTGCTGGAAGACCCATGACCTCTGAGGGAGACCCAGCTTTCTCACACTGGGCCCTACATTATGCTGCAAAATTTGTTGGTAGTCTTCAGACTTCATAATGCCATGCACATGGTCAAGCAGTCCAGTGCCAGAGGCAGCAAAGCAACCCCAAAACATCAGGGAACCTCCGCCATGTTTGACTGTAGGGACCGTGTTCTTTTCTTTGAAGGCCTCTTTTTTTTTCCTGTAAACTCTATGTTGATGCCTTTTCCCAAAAAGCTCTACTTTTGTCTCATCTGACCAGAGAACATTCTTCCAAAAAGTTTTTGGCTTTCACAGGTAAGTTTTGGCAAACTCCAGCCTGGCTTTTTTATGTCTCTGGGTCAGAAGTGGGGTCTTCCTGGGTATCCTACCATAGAGTCCCTTTTCATTCAGACGCCGACGGATAGTACGGGTTGACACTGTTGTACCCTCGAACTGCAGGGCAGCTAGAACTTGTTTGGATGTTAGTCGAGGTTCTTTAGCCACCATCCGCACAATCTTTCGTTGAAATCTCTCGTCAATTTTTCTTTTCCGTCCACATCTAGGGAGGTTAGCCACAGTGCCATGGGCTTTAAACTTCTTGATGACACTGTGCACGGTAGACACAGGAACATTCAGGTCTTTGGAGATGGACTTGTAACCTTGAGATTGCTCATGCTTCCTCACAATTTTGCTTCTCAAGTCCTCAGACAGTTCTTTGGTCTTCTTTCTTTTCTCCATGCTCAATGTGGTACACACAAGGACACAGGACAGAGGTTGAGTCAACTTTAATCCATTTCAACTGGCTGCAAGTGTGATTTAGTTATTGCCACCACCTGTTATGTGCCACAGGTAAGTAACAGGTGCTGTTAATTACACAAATTAGAGAAGCATCACCTGATTTTTCAAAGGGTGCCAATACTTTTGTCCACCCCCTTTTTTATGTTTGGTGTGGAATTATATCCAATTTGGCTTTTTGACAATTCTTTTTGTGGTTTTCCATTGATGACAAATTAAATGAAGATATTATTACCAAAGCATTTGTGATTGCAATCATTTTCTGGAAAAAAATTGAGTATCATCTGACAGAATTGCAGGGTGCCAATACTTTTGGCCAGCACTGTAGTTAATCTCAGCCTTGCCTGTGTGATTGACAGCCTGTCTACCAATCCAGTCTGGGGCTTGCCCAGACTTTCTATAAACATTCTCGCTATTATACCTTGCTGCTTTACCTGTTCTTCTGATTTTCTGACCACTGGCTTACCTTTGACTTTTCTCTTGGATTGTGATTTTGTACTACTTTGCTTGTTTGTTACCGACCTTTGGCTAGCTGACCTCCCTTTGTTGTGTTCGTCCTGTCTGCGTTCTGTGTTATCACTTACTCAGTATAGGGCTCGTTTTCAGGTTGTCCTTTTACCATTTAGGGTAACTGAGGCAATAGGAAGGGACAGTGGCTGGGGTGAGATTAGGGCTCACCTGTCTCTGTCCTTCCTCCCAGACCCCTGCAGTAGTAAAGGGTATTGCTGCATCTGGCAAGACCCTAACATCATCTCAATACTTTGTTATATATCCTTTATTGGCAATGACAGAGGTCAAACGTTTTCTGTAAATCTTCACAAGGTTGGCACACACTGTTGCTGGTATGTTGGCCCATTCCTCCATGCAGATCTCCTCGAGAGCAGTGATGTTTTGGGGCTGTTGCTGGGCAACACGGACTTTCAACTCCCTCCAAAGGTTTTCTATGGGGTTGAGATCTGGAGACTGGCTAGGCCACTCCAGGACCTTGAAATGCTTCTTACGAAGCCACTCCTTCATTGCCCTGGTGGTATGCTTGGGATCATTGTCATGCTGAAAGACCCAGCCACGTTTCATCTTCAATGCCCTTGCTGATGGAAGGAGGTTTGCATTCAAAATCTCATGATACATGGCCCCATTCATTCTTTCATGTACACGGATCACTCGTCCTGGTCTCTTTGCAGAGAAACAGCCCCAAAGCATGATGTTGCCACCCCCATACTTCACAGTAGGTATGGTGTTCTTTGGATGCAACTCAGCATTCACTCTCCTCCAAACACGACGAGTTGTTTTTCTACCAAACTGTTGTACTTTGGTTTCATCTGACTATATGACATTCTCCCAATACTCTTCTGGAACATCCAAATGCTCTCTAGCAGACTTCAGATGGACCCGGATATGTACTGGCTTAAGCAGTGGGACACGTCTGGCACTGCAGGATCTGAGTCCCTGGCGGCGTAGTGTGTTACTGACGGTAGCCTTTGTTATGTTAGTCCCAGCTTTCTGCAGGTCATTCACTAGGTCCCCCCGTGTTGTTCTGGGATTTTTGCTCACTGTTCTTGTGATCATTTTGACCCCACGGGGTGAGATCTTGCGTGGAGCCCCTGATGGAGGGAGATTATCAGTGGTCTTGTATGTCTTCCATTTTCTAATTATTGCTCCCACAGTTGATTTCTTCACACCAAGCTGCTTGCCTATTGCAGATTCAGTCTTCCCAGCCTGACGCAGGTCTACAATTTTGTTTCTGGTGTCCTTCCACAGCTCTTTGGTCTTCACCATAGTGGAGTTTGGAGTGTGACTGTTTGAGGTGGTGGACAGGTGTCTTTTACACTGATAACAATGTCAAACAGGTGCCATTACTACAGGTAATGAGTGGAGGACAAAGGAGCCTCTTAAAGAAGTTATAGGTCTGTGAGAGCCAGAAATCTTGCTTGTTTGTAGGTGACCAAATACTTATTTTCCACCATAATTTACAAATAAATTCTTAAAAAATCAGACAATGTGATTTTCTGGATTTGTTTTCTCATTTTGTCTCTCATAGTTGAGGTCTACCTATGATGTCAATTACAGGCCTCTCTCATCTTTTTAAGTGGGAGAATTTGCACAATTGGTGGCTGACTAAATACTTTTTTTCCCCACTGTAATTTAAGCAATTTTGTGGAAGTAGAAGGTGATGGCAAGCTTTATATGCACCTTCTGACTGCCGCTTATTTTTGTTTTTTTAATTAGTATTTGCCAGATGACCATTTATTAACCCCTTGGGGACACGGCCTCATTTTTCAAAATTGACATATGTCACTTTATATGGCAATAGCTTTGCGATGCTTTAACTCAAGTAATTTTTGATTGTTTTTTTATGACACATTGCACTTCATGTTAGTGGTAAACATTGATTAATATTTTTGTATTAACGTAAAAAAAAAAGGAAATTTGAAAAAAAAATCGTAATTTTCAAAATTTGAAATGCGCTGCTTTTCACACAGATAGTCATACCACCCAAATACATTAATAAATATTATCTACCATATCTCTGATTTATATTGGCATCATCTTTTAATTATCCTTTAATTTATTTTGGACGTTAGAAGGCTTACAAGTGTAACAGCAATTTTCCAGATTTACAAGAAAATTTCTGAAACTAAATTTTTAGGGACCACTTCAGTTCTGAAGGGGATTATAAGAATATATACTGTATATTCCCTTACGTCCTACAGCAGCACAATGTGGGGTATTCCTGCCCCTGTATGCTGGTAGGACAGGCGGAACTTTTTATTAACATAAAATATGCATGACTACGCTACCCTATAAGAGGGCAAAGGGACCTCCCCTCCTTGTGTTTTTTTCTGTCCTGTGTGGTCTTTTGTCCTCCCATATATTGTTTTTTCCCCTAAAGTTTGTTAACTTCCCTTTGGGGAGTCATCTTTACACCTCTCTTCTCTTCTTTCTTCCACTGGACTCTTCTGTGGAAAAGAAGGGGGGTTTTTATTTAGGCAGTTTTTTGTGCTAGCCAAGCTTTCAACCTTCGCTCTGAAAAGGTTGATTTCAGTAGTACATGCAGCTGTAGTTGCATGCTGCATGTTTAAAGTCCTGTAGGGCAGGCCACTTGTGCGGCCTTGATGTGGGGCATTACCGTTTCACTTACCTTACAAGCTCCGCGGTTGCCAGAAGTGACGTCGGTCACTTTGTTCCTCCGGAACCTTTGTTTGTGTTCCGGTTTTCCAGGGACTGAATTCTCAGTCAGACTTGTTGTGACTTAGTTTTTCCTCCTTTATTGCAAGTTTATATTTGCTGAGCCTCATTTCTGGCATCGGTCTGTATATTTTTAGCTTAATTCTCTGTAAAAGGAATTAAGCTTTGCAAGTCTTCTTCCTGTAGCCGAGACTCCTGTCGGAGCTCGGCTTTCTCATTTTTACACTGTCTGGCAGGAAAAAATTCAAGACCCTTGGGTCTTGCAGATTGTTCAGCGAGGTTATGCAATCGAGTTTCTTCAGCCGCCTCAGGATTGATTCGTCATAACCCGCACCCTTCCTGCGGCTCAGTAGGATATATTGGAATGCTCTATTCACGATTACATCCGCAAGGGGGCTTTGGAAGAGGTTCCCCGTTTGGAAGAAGTTTTCGGTGTCTACTCCTCAGTTTTTCTGGTGCCAAAACCATCAGACAGCTGGAGAATGATTATAGACTTCAGATATCTGAATTGCTTCATAAAGAAAAACATTTTCGTATGGAGACCGTAAAATCCGTTACATCCTTTCTTAAACAGGGCGAAGTTTTACGTCACCTTAGATCTAAAAGGATGCCTATCTGCATGTCCCAAAATATCCTCCACACAGGAAGCATCTTCAGTTCGCAGCCCTGCCCTTTGGCATCACTTCAGCTCCTCATACCTTCATCAAAGTTGTGGCTCCTATAGCCGCCTCTCTCAGGCTTCAGGGCCTTTTTGTAGTGCCATACCTGGACTACTGGCTAATAAAAGCCCAGTCAGAATCTGTTCTGCTCCAGCAGTTACTGATAGCCGTTCCCTTCTCCAGAGCTTGGGTTGGCTAATAAATTGGGCGAAGTCAGAAGTATTTCCCTCTACCCGCAGGAAGTTCCTGGGGTATCTGTTGAACTCAGACCGCATAGAGATTTCCTTAACACTAGCAAGGAAGGAAAGATTGATCAAAGCGGTCCAGTTTCTCTTCAAGACATGTCTGGTATCCATCAGAACATCCATGAGAGTCCTAGGCCTGATGTTATCCTCAGACATTGCAGTCTCTTGGGCTTTATGGCATTTGCGTCCTCTCCAGATGCAAGTACTAAAAGCCTGGAACCGTACTCCTTTCGGTCTTGACAAGAAGATCAAGCTATAGTACCCGAATAGACAGTACCCGTCTTTCCCTCAGATGAATGAATACACCTGAAAGACGGAATGTCCACGGTCCAACCTCGTTGGACCCTGTTAACTACCGATGCATCCCTCTCGGGATGGGGAGCCCACCTGTACGAGAAGTCCGTACAAGGAGTTTGGAGCAGTCTAGAAGAAAAAACATTTTCCAATTGGAAGGAGCTCAGAGCCGTGTACCTGGCACTACTTCATTTTTCTCCTCTCCTCAGAGGGAGAGCGGTCAAGGTTCGGTCAGACAGCATGACGACCGTAATGTACCTGAACAGACAAAGAGGCACCAGATCATTGTCTCTCCCCAGAGAGACCAATCTGATTTTTACCTGGGGGAGAAAAAAATCTGCCCCACTTGTAACACCCCTTTGGGCCGACCTCTGTAGGCAGGGTGTGTTGTAGTTCTCACCTCACTATGGCGCAGTGCCTCCACCCGAATCTTACCAGGAGTTCTATAGGAATTCAGGAGGGTCTTCCTCTTCTGCTAGGGGTCGACTCGGGAAACCCCCACCTAAGCTCAGTACATACTCACAAATGTTGAGGGTAAAACTACTTAACCAGTTTATTATGGGAAGGGTAAACAAGGGCAAACTTAATAAAAGGTGAAAAGAGAAATGTTTCAGTAATTCACATGACAATGCACAGGTACATCCTATGGTATAAACCCCCTAGTGGTAGGAATGGACTATGTACCAGGCCTGGCGGGTATAATAAACTATAGGGAATAGCACAGGGTTAAGATAGTGACCCACAAATGATAGTCATCACACACATGCAATCATACTGCAGGTAACAGCTTGCACTCCTAAATAACAGCACACAATGCAGAATTACTAATGGCTGCAGCAATAAACAGAACAGTCCATCCGTTGGGGCCTGGTTGCCGAGGACGATGGCGCGCATTCAGGAAACGTTGGTGCACTATAGACACAGCAGATCCTTTCTACCACAGTTCTCATAAACCTTCTAACAGCAGTACAGCAAATTCCAGCAAAGTCTACTCACTAACTCTTGCAGGGAATCTGGTGACAGCCTGGAGTCTCACTGGGTGCTGCAGCTTTCAGGTGACAGTATACTAATGGAGTATGAGGCAGGAGTCTTCTTGGATGCAGCCCTGGGTACCTTTTGGGAGTCTGGTCAATCTGGACAGGTGGTGCTGCTGCTGCAGGGATGATGCTTCTTCCCTCAGAGTGAGCTGGTGGGCTGGCAGGACTGTCTCTATGTCCTGGGTTACCCAGTGCCAAGCTATGTGCTCCCTGGCAGTTGCTGGAAGAATCCCCTTCTGCAGCCCATGTGGCTGCCTGTCTTCTCTCCTGTGCAGATCTTTCCCATAATTCCTTGCTCAGCCAATCAGTCCCTTTCTCTGATATTCCTCCCCCCTGGAGTAAGGGGTGTAGGGAAATGTAATCCACTGTCCCTGAGCATAAAATGGCTGCTGTAGTGGGTCCTGGCTTGGCATTAACTGCAACATCTGCTGTATGCAAAGTGCTCCTTGCAGGGATTACACACTTATCCGCAGTTCACATCGAAGGTTCCCTGAACATAGTAGCGGATCAGTTGAGTTGGGGTCTTGTCGTATCAGGAGAATGATCTCTCAATCCAGATGTATTCCATCAGATTACCCTGAAGTGGAGTCTCCCAGAAGTAGACCTCATGGCGACCAGACTCAATGCCAAGGTAGAGACGTTCTGCTCACTGTATCAGGAGGACTATTCCTTGGCAGTGGATGCCCTGTCCATCCCTGGGAGGTTCAGGCTGGCATACATCTTCCCTCCACTTTCCATGATACCAAAAGTATTGATGAAAGTCAGACAGGACCAAGTCTCTGTGATAGCCATCATACCATTCTGGCCAAAAAGGACTTGGTTTGCCCAGCTCATGTACATGAGTCGAGGGACATATTGGAGGCTTCCCCCTACCCAGAACCTGGTTTCCCTAGGAACTCAGAAGCACGAGGATCTGAGGAGATTCAACCTGACAGCCTGGAGGTTGACCAGTCCCTACGGAGATTTAGTGGACTGTCAGAATCCGTCTTGAAGACCCTTTCCTGTGCCAGAGCAGAGTCTACCAAGAAAAGCTACCATAGGATAGGTAACATCTTCAAGCAGTGGTGCTCCAGAAGAGAAGCTGATAGTTCAAAACCTACTACGGCAGAAATTCTGGATTTTCTTCAAAGCGGCTTGGATACAGGCCTTTCTCCTGCTACTCTGAGGGTACAGGTTTCAGCCTTATCCGTCTGTTTAGGCAGACGTTTGTCCCAGGATTCCCTTATTGTTGGGTTCTTTAAGGGTGCTACCAGACTTAGACCGGTGGTCTCAGCTCCAGTTCCCCAGTGGGATCTCTCGCCTGTTCTTTCAGGTCTTTGTGGTCTTCCTTTTGAACCTTTGGAGGATGTAGATCTTAAATTTCTTGCCTTTAAAACCACCTTTCTATTAGCCATTGCTTCAGCCAAAAGGGTGAGTATGCTCCAGGCTTTTTCTTCCAAGGAACCTTATATATCGTTTTTTGCGGATAGGGTCCAACTTAGGTTTCTTCTTGGGTTTAACCCTAAGGTGCCTTCCCGTGCCAATATTAACCAATTAGTCTCTTTACCCATGTTTTTTCTAGCCCCTTCCTCTGAAGAGGAGAAAAAAACTTCACACACTAGTTGTTGTGAGATGTCTCCAGATTTACCTCTTACGTACTCGTTCCTTTAGGAGAGCCGAGAATCTCCTTGTCAACATGTATGGTAGAGACAAGGGTCTCAGGGATTCCAAGCCAACCTTGTCTATGTGGATCAAGGAGGCAATCAAAGTCTCTTTTTTTGCTCATGGGTTAACTCCACCCAGTGGTGAACCTAGCCTCTTTGCTGCCTGAGGCGGACTATAGAAAGACGCCCCCCCCCCCCCCAAAAAAAAAAAAATTGAGTTTGCATGCTTCACACACTGTTATCGTCGCACAATATACACAATACACAAATTTATAAAACAGTTTTTAAGAATTCTTCTTATTACATTACTTCAGTATCAGATCAACAACACGGTATTAACAATGAAAGTAACTTCACACATCTTCTGCTTTCTGAATGGAAGAGGCCACGTGGCCCCCATTCTTTATAATAGGAGCGCTGCAGATAGCTGAGTACTGGACTTCGGCTATCTTTGGCACTCCCATTGAAGTGAATGAGAGCCACGCGGGTTCGTCCATCCACCAAGTGACACGTCTATATATGACTGGGGTCAGGCTGAATTCCCACTCAGTGGGGGGAAAAAACCCAATTCTCAAGTTCAGTGGGGGACTCAGCAGACAGCCCACCATCAATCAGGTATTTATACTCTATCATTTAGGTGAATACAGGGCAGTAACATTTTGTGACTTACAGGTGACGTCTCTGACTAATCGGTCACATTTCCCTTCTCTTCCCTTTGGACCGCCATGACCACTTCTTCCAGCTGTGACTTGTCTCTGTAAAGTTTGCAACATAGACATCTTTGGCTCCTCACTTTTCCAGGCACCTGACCCACATTGTCCTCACCTGCACACCCATCCTGCTGCTTCCCCCAATTATAAAATATATGATATAACCCCCCATAATGAATAATACCCCCAAGTGCATCTTTATATTAATAATGTCCATGTCTACCCCCATAAATAGTGCCCCCTATTAATAATGCCCCAGGTGTTAACTAATTAAAAGGTTTTCCAGGTCATTAATAAACTAATCAGTGGGGCTCAAAAACCCAGGACCCCCACTGATCAGCTGTTTGAATGAACCCTGGTACCTCTGTAAGTGACGTGACCGCTTCTCTGTTTACATAGTGTCATTCATCTCATAACGGCCATATAATATAACTACAGCCTCGTCCTATACACGTCTATGTGACAAGGATGGAATTACATCACACGGTCACTATAAACAGACAGAGTGTGATATAAACAGGCGCCATAGCCCCTGTTTATACCGCCCCATTTACACACACTATAATGTTCCACAGAAGCCCCTGCACACAGTATTACGGCCCGCAGCGGCCCCTGCACACGGTATTATGCTCCATAGTGGCCCCTGCACTTGTATTATGCTCCCTAGTGGCCCCTGCCCTTGTATTATGCTACCTAGTGGCCCCTGCACACGGTATTTTGCTCCATAGTGGCCCCTGCACACGGTATTATGCTCCCTAGTGGCCCCTGCACACGGTATTATGCTCCCTAGTGGCCCCTGCACACAGTATTATGCTCCCTAGTGGCCACTGCATACGGTATTATGCTCCCTAGTGGCCCCTGAACTTGTATTATGCTCCCTAGTGGCCCCTGCACTTGTATTATGCTCCCTAGTGGCCCCTGCACACGGTATTATGCTCCATAGTGGCCCCTGCACCGGTATTATGCTCCATATTGGCCCTTGCACACGGTATTCTGCTCCATAGTGGCCCCTGCACACAGTATTATGCTCCCTAGTGGCCCCTGCACTTGTATTATGCTCCCTAGTGACCCCTGCACACAGTACTATGCTCCATAGTGGCCCCTGCACTGGTATTAGGCTCCATAGTGGCCCCTGCACACGGTATTGTGCCCCATAGTTGCCCACCCACGAACTATTATTATACTTTGGGGTCTTTTCAGACCCCAGAGTATAATGATCGGAGACCCAGGGGAGCTGACAAACATAAAAACCAGTGTTACTTACCTATCCTGTACACCGGAGCACTCCGGGCAGCTTTCGGCCCTGTCTAATTGCGCACAGACGTCACGTGATCAGACCGGCTACGCGACCTGATGACATCACCAGAGTGCCCAAGCCTGCTCGGAGTGACAGCGGATCGCAGGAGAGGTAAGTAGGATGTTTTTATGTTCCCTCACCTCCCCTGGGTCTTCGATTATTATACTCCGGGGTCTGAAAAGACCCTGGAGTATAATAATAGTAGTATTTGAGGCCCGCGGCCTCACACCGATGCCCGCGGCTGCTCACAGCGGCATACACGTCCTCTTCTGCATCCCATAGCAGAAGGGGAAGCGGAGGCGGCCATGAGCAGACGCCGGGTAGGGAAATAAATAGGCCATTACCGGGGATACTCCAGCAGGTGACGGCCTATTTATATAAATAAAAAAACTTATCCTCACCTACCTCCCTTGATGGAGCCGCCGCCTCCTCTTCTTGTCCGCGACTTCTGTGTCTCAGCGTAGGCGGTGTGATGACGTCATTGTATCGCCGCCTGCACTGTGATGCGGACGTCTCGTAAACCAGCCCAGGACAGGCCCCGCTCAGCGTTGTTTTTTTTAAAGCGGCCTGTCTTGGGCTGGTTTACACTGATTAGTAAAAATGCCACCCCCCAGACAGTGACGGATAGTGCCGCCTGAGGCGGCCGCCTCACTTCGCCTCATTAGCGGTGCGCCCCTGGCTCCACCCAAATTTTGTACAGCCCATTCAACCAGAGCTGTATCAACCTCTTGGGCTGAGTACCGGACCTTACCGCTGGATCAGATCTGTGCAGCTGTTTCTTGGTCGTCTCACCTAACCTTTGTAAAACATTATCGACTAGATGTTCGGAGTTCTGTGGCGACTGCCTTTGGACAGTCAGTCCTAGGTGTTGTAGAGCAGGGAAACCCTCCCTAAGGGAATTACTTGCTATATCCCCATATTGTGCTGCTGTAGGACGTAAGGGAATCATTGATTATGATGTTAATCTGTTTTCCCTTAGTCCTAATAGCAGCACAAGCTTCCCTCCCTAAACTTAGAAATTTTTACTTTATAACTTACAAAAGGGGGGAGGTCCCTTTGTCCTCTTATAGGGTAGTGTAGTCATGCATATTTTATGTTAATTAAAAGTTCCACCTGTCCTACCAGCACACAGGGGCAGGAATACCCCATATTGTGCTGCTGTTAGGACTAAGGGAAAACAGATTAACATCATAATCAACGATTAAAAACCCCCATAAATCGCCAAATTTTCAAAACTGCACCCCTCAAATAATTTAAAACAGCATTTGGGAAGTTTGTTAACCCTTTAAGCATGAACATGGAGGTGAAATTTAATCATTTCATTTCTTTTCAATAATACATAAATTTTTCCCTAAAATTAACATATTCACATGGGGTTAAAGGAGAAAATGCATCTCACAGATTGTTACATAGTTTCTCCTGAGCACGGAAATACCCCGAATGTGGATGTAAACTGATGTTTGGGCACACAGCAGCACACGGAAGGGAAGGAGCACTACTGGGTGTTTGAAATTCAGATTTTGCTGGAATAGTTTTCAGGTGCCATGTCTCATTTGCAGAGCCCCTACAATACCAATATGATGGACCTCATTTTAGAAACTACACTCCTGACAGAATTTATCATGGGGTATGGTGAGCATTTTGACCACACAGTCGTTTCACAGATTTTATTAACATTGGGATGTGTAAATGAAAAATGACTAAAGCATCACTTTATCCCCAAAGTTTTCATTTTCACAAGGGGTTAAAGGAGAAAACGCACCCACACATTGGCGTAACGATCGCGGTTGCCCGTGGCCAGCTGAAGATGGCCGGGCCCCAAATCACTATGATAGTGGTCGGAGAAAGCCTGGTTCCCCAAACGCTATACATACTGTTATTGGAATGGGACCCTGGCATATTGCCAGGCCCCTTTCCAATAGATGGCAGGGCAGGTCACCCAGGGGAGGTGACTGAAAACAATAAATACATATTCTCACCTCTCCTGGGCACAGAGTTCTTTCCGGCGCTCTTCTGTCATGTGACTGAGGCCTCTGATTAGGTCACATGACAGAAGAGCGCCGGAAAGATGATTAGGTCATTATGGGGTTGTGGCCGCATAATGAAGTCAGTGCGCCCCCACGTGACCGCTGAGGCCCAATCACAGGCCTCAGCAGTGACGTCGGAAGAGGGCTTGAAGACGCTGAAGAAGGCAGGATGGAGCGAAGACACCAAGGAAAGGTAAGGCAAGATGAGTATCAGTGTTTGTTATTTTTATTCACCTTCCCTGGGCCTCCGATTATTATACTCTGTGGGGAGCATATAATACTGGGTGTGGCCACTGTGGGGAGCATATTATACTGTGTGGGGCCACTATGGGGAGCATATAATACTGTGTGAGGGGGGAGCAATGTGGAGCATATAATGCTGTATGGGGCCACTGTGGAGCATATAATGCTGTGTGGGGGCCACTGTCGAGCATATTATACTGTTTGGGGCCCCGTAACCGACACTATCAAGAATTTGCTGTAGGGAGGGGTTAGGGTGCCCCAGACAAAAGTTTGCACCGGGGCCCACAAGACTTTAGTTACGCCACTGACCCCACAGTTTGTTTAACAATTGCTCATGAACACAGCAGTACCCCATATGTGGTCACAATCTGCTATATGGATACATGGGGGAGGGGCTTGGAAAGGAAAGAGTGCTATTTGGCTTTTGGAGGGCAGATTTTGCTGGAATAGTTTTAAGGTGCCATGTTGCATTTGCAGAGGTGCTAAAATACCAGAACAATGGAAACCCCCATTTTGGAAACTACACCTCTCACAGAACATATCACAGAGTACAGTGAACATTTTGAAACCACAGCTGTTTTACAGATTTTATTAACACTGGGACGTGAAAATGAAAAATTACTTTTTTTTCCAATAAATCATCAATTTAGCTCTGAATTTTTCATTTTTACAAGGGGTTAAAGAACAAAAAATACACCACAGTTTGTTACACAATTTCTCCTGAACACGGGAATACCCCATATGTGGTTGTAATCTGCTGTATGTGTACATGACAGGGCTCAGAATGGAAACAGCGCTATTTGACTTTTAGAGGGCAGATTTTGCTGGAATAGTTTTCATACCATGTCGTATTTGCAGAGCCCCTAAAATACCAGTACAATGGAAACCCCCCAAAAGTGACCCTATTTTAGAAACTACACCCCTGAAGGAATTTCTCAAGGGGTATTATCATTTTGATCCCAAGAGTGCTTTCCAAAAATTAATGTACAAACTGAAAATTTAAATAAAAAAAAAAAACAAAACATGCCATTTCAGTGCCCAACATGTTGTGCCCACTTTGTGTCATCAGAGACACACCCTCCTGAAACTTTTAAGTGAGCCATCCCAGGTACAAAAAAGTTGTATATGTGTGTGTAAACTGCTGCTTGGGCACACAGCAGGGCTCAGAAGGGAAGGAGTACTGCGCTTTTTAGCTTTTGGAGTACTGATTTAGAGGGACTTTATGGACGCCATGTTGTTTTTGTAGAGCCCTGGAGGTGCCAGTAAATTGGATTTTCCGAAGAAGTGACCACATTTTGTAGGAATGCAATAAAGAAGGGGGGGTGTGTGTTCCCCAAGATATGGACTGTCTGCGCTCTTGTAAAGGAAGATCTTAGGTCACTTTTCTGAATGAAGGTCTCTTTATTAGGGTACAGAAGGCACAACGCGTTTCGGGGAAGAACTCCCCTTTTTCAAGTGCAAATATAAAAAACCTGGTTTTATTTTCACTGACTCTCCATCTGCTGCTCAGGGTTGTATTTCTTGGGTTCTCCGGTCTTGTAATACTATTATATTTTATGATTCTTCACATTCTTTGCATATCATTTTGGGTTTCTTTTCTGGTTAGCTGGTTACTCTTTGATTTTCCTTTTCTCTGGGTTAAGAGAACCCAGAGAAACGTCCGGATCTCCGGCGACGCTAGACGGTATCTGCTGCCACCCTCACCACCTACAAGATCTTATGCGTTATTTGTGATACATTCACAATACTTAAAGGTGAGGGGCCATCTTGGTCACTTATTTTTGTCTTTTTATTATCACATTTGGATCATAGCCGGATCTACACTATTCTTGGCCGCTCGGTGTCTCCTTTTGTTTTTGTGAGCACATTTTGTAGGAGCAATTATGGGAGCTCTACAAACGTGACATGGCGTCCAAAAACCAACAATCTAAATCTGCTCTACAAAAGCACATAGCACTCCTTCACATCTGCGCCCTGCTGTGTGCCCAAACTGTAGTTTATACCCACATGTATGACACTTTTGTACCCAGGATAATGTACTTAATAATGCTGTATGTGGGTATAAGCTGCTGTTTAGGCACAGAAGGGAAGAAGCGCTATTTTAGTTTTTGGAGCACAGTTTGGTTTTTGTACGTCATGCCACTTTTGCAGAGCCACTGAATTGCCAATAAAATGGAATCCGCAGACATGTGACCCCAATTTGGAAACTACACCCCTCAAGGAATTTATCAAGTGGTTTAGCGAGCATTTTTAACCCATGAGCATTGCATTAATTTAATTTCCAGAAATGAATGCGCAGCTGATAATGAAAAGTGAAAATTTCATTTTTTTCTAGCAATACGCCATTTCAGTGCACGATATGTTGTGCCCAGCTTGTGTCAGCAGAGACACACACTCCAAAAGCTGTTAGGCGGATATCCCGGGCACAACCACTTTTGGAGCGTTCGTCTCTGATACAAGCCGGGCACAACATATTGTGGACCAAAATGACGTATTCCTGGAAAATTTTCTCCTTTCACCATCAGCTGTGTATTCATTTCTGGAAAATAAATTATACCAACACTTGGGGGTTAAAAATGCTCACTTTACCCCTGGATAAATTCCTTCAGGGGTGTAGTTTCCAAAATGGGGCCATGTGTCAGGGGAATCCACTTAACTGGCATTTCAGGAGCTCTGCATAAGTGACATGGCGTCCAAAAACCAAATAGCGCTCCTTCCCTTCTGTGCTTGGCTGTGTGCCGAAATAGCAGTTTATACCCACATATGATATTAAGTATGTTATCCTGGGTACAACACATGGGGGCATACACTGTTTAGGGACACAGCTGGGAACATATGTGAGGGAGCGCTATGTGGCTTTTGGAGTGCAGATTTAGATGTTTGGTATCTGGACGCCATGTCATGTTTGCAGAGCCTCTAATGTACCAGAAAAGTGTCCACCAAGGAGTGAATCCATTTTAAAAACTGCACCCCTCAAAGAACTTATCAAGGGGTGTAGTGAGCATTAGAATCCTAGCTGTGAATGCACATCGGATGATGAAAAGTGAATATGTAAGCTGTGCGGAGTACATTGGGAACACCAAACTTCATATTATTTTCCTAGTAGCTCGTATAATTGGGGGGGGGGGGTTACTCTGTGGGTCACTTCTGGTGTCTTTATCCCTCGTAACCTTTAAATTTGGGGTGTACCTAGATATACGCACGAACAGCTTACACATTCCCTTCCTGTCGTTTTGTTCTAATGTTTCGCCGATTTTTGGGGTTTTTGTCTTCACATTGTGCAAGCTATATTTTTTTATTTTTCTGGTGATGTAGCCATATGAGGGCTTGTTTTTTGTGGTATGAGATGCATTTTGTAATGACACCATTTTTGGGTGCCTATAACTTATTGACTCAATTTTATTAACTCTTTCTTGGTGAATTAGAAAAACCCCATTAATTCTGGCATTCCTTTTTACCTTTTAAATTTGTTTCTGTGCATACAGCGTAAGTAACATGTTACCTTTATTCTGTTGGTCAGTATGATTACAGTGATACCTAATTTATATTGTTTTTTTATGCTTTCATTATTTTTCAGAACAAAAACCAATTTGGGGACAAAAATCAATTATTTTTGCATCGACACTGTAACATCATTGCCCGTTTGGGCTTCGGCGTCATCCTCCGGCCGCATGCTACAGCGCAGGAGGTGTTTCCGGCTATGATTCCTTGTTTTAGGTTCTTCTGGTATTGTCTGAACACTGTCCTATTCCCTCACCTCTGTAATTGATTTTCCACCTCACCCATCTCTTTCACCTTGGTTTCCCTCTGCTCCACTAATAGTTAATTTTAGCCTTACCTGTGTGATTGACAGCCTATCTTCCTATCAAGTCTGGGGTGGGTTCTTCCTTCCTATTTATTGTTTGCTCACATTCACCTTGGTGCTTGCTATTGCCTTGTGCATGCTGACTATTTACTCTTTGCTGTTTATTATCTATATACATATTCCTGACCTCTGGCTTTACTTTTGACGATTCTCTCGGATTTTGACTCTGTACTGCGCTGCTTGACTGATACCGACCCCTTGGCTAGCTGACCTCCCTTTTGTTGTTGTTTGTCTTGTCTGCATTCTGTGGCATCACTTATGTCTAAGAAGGGACTGCCACCCAGTTGTCTTCAGTCGCCTAGGGCAGTTTAGGCAAGTAGGCAGGGACGGAGGGGGTCAGATTGGGGCTCACTGTCTTCTTGTGCCCCCCCCCCAGGGTTCACTAGCAGCTACTGGGGAATGGCTCTCCTAGCAATTCCCTTATAGCTATCTTCTGAGAGGTGTAACATTTTTATTTTTCACTTGACAGAGTTGGTTGAGGCCTTATTTTTATGGGTCAAGTTGTGCTTTTTGTTTAAGGCACTTATCATTGCTTTGCCACACAGGCTAAGATTTCACTTTTTTATGGATGCAACGGTGGCCCACACTCAACTTGCTGCTTTATATCGTAACCAATATGCGGAGAGATTGAAGGCTGTGGACAAAAGAGCAACCAACAGTGGTAACCCTAAGCACAGAGTTGAATACGCTAAAGGACGCGAGGCATGGGGTTGTGGAGATTTTATATGAACCAATTTTCAAAGATTTCCCATACTAAAAGGTGTAATTGAACTGGTGCGCCAACAGCAACACAGTGATTGGACCTCCTGTCAAAAATATTTGCCTCCAAACATTGCCCCAATTCCCAAACCAGACAAGACACCAAAGTTGGTTATATAACACTTACAACAATTGAGGAATGGCTTAATGTTTTCCTTTTTTTAATTTGAGTTACAATTTTCTAAGGCTGCAGCTAACTCTACAAGTAAATTGTTGACCTTTGTTGAACCCAATATTTGCATTTCATCTTTCTTTTGGCCTTTGAACTCACTGTGTACACAATCAATGTTATGGATAATAACAGACACAATAATGGATCAGACACAACAATCACTATATGGTGGTCAAGGAAAAGCTGAGCTTCATTTCTTGATGTTTCTACAAACCTCAGCATATACTCTTAGCTGCCAATTGAGTCAATCACTGACCAGAGAAGTCAGCTTCCACAGCCAGTGCTTGTCTCTTACATATTTTCAAAAAGGGGTAATGTATCTCATTAGGGAGGGACTGGTATAGGAACTTCTTAGACCATGCATGCCCTGCTAAGAATTCTGGATAAAGATTATATAAGAGGAGTTTGCATCTAGTACCACTGTGAGCACAATCTGCTCTAGATATTACCATATGTAAATCCAAATTAGTACAATTGGTACATGAGCCAGCTCATAGAATTATACACACATCTAGAATAATATGTGCAAAATAGATTCTGACCTTTAATGGAGGAAAGGGTGAAGTTTAAATACATTGTAGATGTGGTTATACATAGCATAGACAAAGATGGAGAACAGACACAAGCTGAAATCCACAGCCATCTATTGGAAGGTAGCTCCCTATAGATTAAAACCTGGTTTTCAAAGAAACCTAAGGGTATTTTCTGGGAATAATAGCCAAGCCAGTATACAATGAAGGAAATAAGTATTTGATCCCTTGCTGATTTTGTAAGTTCACCCACTGACAAAGACATGAATAGTTTATAATTTTAAGGGTCGGTTAATTTTAACAGAGATAGAATATCAAAAATACAGTAAAATCCAGAAAATCACATTGTATAAATTTTATAAATTCATTTACATTTTGCAGAGAGAAATAAGTATTTGATCCCTCTGGCAAACAAGACTTAATACTTGGTGGCAAAACCCTTGTTCGCAAGCAAAGCAGTCAGACGTTTTTTGTAGTTGATGATGAGGTTTGCGCACATGTCACACATGTCAGGAGGAATTTTGGTCCACTCCTCTTTGCAGATCATCTCTAAATCATGAAGATTTTGAGGCTGTCGCTTGGCAACTCGGAGCTTCAGCTCCCTCCATAAGTTTTCTATGGGATTAAGGTCTGGAGACTGGCTAGGCCACTCCATGACCTTAATGTGCTTCTTCTTGAGCCACTCCTTTGTTGCCTTGGCTGTAAGTTTTGGGTCATTGTCCTGCTGGAAGACCCAGCCACGACCCATTTTTAATGTCCTGGCGGAGGGTAGGAGGTTGTCACTCAGGATTTTACGGTACATGGTTCCATCCATTCTCCCATTGATGCGTTGAAGTAGTCCTGTGCCCTTAGCAGAGAAACACCCCCAAAACATAATGTTTCCACCTCCATGCTTGGTGTTCTTTGGGTCATATGCAGTAGACTTGGATAGGAACCAAGAAATTGGCAGGACAACATGCGCGCTTGGACAATCAGGGCTTATAGTCACGTATGGTTGAACTGTAGTTCTCACTTTATTCATTAAAAGCACAACACGTTTTAGGAAAAAAGGTTTACACACTTTGGATTCAGAAGCGCCTATACTGATTTAATTATTGCACTTGAAAAAGGGATACTTTTTTTCCTGAAACGCATTGAGCTTTTAATAAAGTGAGAACTACAGTTGAACCATACATGACTATAAGCCCTGATTGTCCAAGCGTCCGTGTTGTCCTGCCAATTCCTTGGTTCCTATCCAAGTCTACTGCATTCCTTGACGTTGGTACTCATGAAGTAGGACAAGTCTGCTGCCACCTGAATTTTGGTTGTTTATACCAAACGCTATTGGTTGTTGTGACTAATTCACAACACTATAAGGTGAGAGGCCTTCCTTTTGGCCCTTTAACAAAATTTCTCCTCTGCATGATACTGTATTACACAATGTGCCGCTCGGCGTTTCTCTCTTTCTTTTTGTGAACATTCTTTGGGTCATAGACAGCATTTCTCTTCCTCCAAACGCGGCGAGTTGAGTTAATGCCAAAGAGCTCAATTTTTGTCTCATCTGACCACAGCACCTTCTCTCATTCACTCTCAGAATCATCCAGGTGTTCATTGGCAAACTTCAGACGGGCCTGCAAATGGGCCTTCTTGAGCAGGGGGACCTTGCAGGCACAGCAGGATTTTAATCCATTACGGCGTAATGTGTTACCAATGGTTTTCTTGGTGACTGTGGTCCCAGCTGCCTTGAGATCATTAACAAGTTCCCCCGGTGTAGTTTTAGGCTGATCTCTCACCTTCCTCATGATCAAGGATACCCCACGAGGTGAGATTTTGCTTGGAGCCCCAGATCGATGTCGATTGACAGTCATTTTGTATTTCTTCTATTTTTTTACTATTGCACCAACAGTTGGCTCCTTCTCACCCAACGTCTTACATATGGTTTTGTAGCCCATTCCAGCCTTGTGCAGGTCTATGATCTTGTCGCTGACATCCTTAGAAAGCTCTTTGGTCTTGCCCATGCTGTAGAGGTTAGAGTCTGACTGATTAATTGAGTCTGTGGACAGGAGTCTTTTATACAGGTGACAGTTTAAGAGACCTATCTTTAATGCAGGTAACGAGTTGATTAGGAGCGTCTAACTGGTCTGTAGGAGCCAGAAATCTTAATGGTTGGTACGGGATCAAATACTTATTTCTTTCTGCAAAATGCAAATAAATTTATAAAATCTATACAATGTGATTTTCTGGATTTTATTTTTGATATTCTATCTCTCACTGTTAAAATTAACCTACCATTAAAATTATAGACTATTCATGTCTTTGTCAGTGGGCAAACTTACAAAATCAGCAAGAGATCAAATACTTATTTCCTTCACAGTAACTCCTCCAGAAGGAAGAGGATGCACAAGCGGATGGGAACCTCTTCCTTTTGAGAGGAGTTGGCTATTGGCTAGTGGCTTGGCTATTACTCCCAGATTATTCCCTTAGGTTTCTTTGAAAACCAGGTATTAATCTATAGCTACTTTCCAATAAGGAAATAGGAGCAAATTCCTCTTTTTTACCAATGAGGTCTTATTTGTATATTCCTTACCCTGTTATTTTCAAACAATTTCCTTTGCCTAAGCTAACATAAACTCTAGTGTGGTGTCAATCATGGAAACATTAGAAATGGAGCAGCTTGTGATCGTGGAGCGTTTTTTTAAAATCAATTTAAAAAAACATGTTTCTTTTCTGCACTTCTACACTTGTTTGCCCTTGGACAAAATATCTGCTCCAACAAGCATGTGTTAAAGTGCCTATCGCTAGGGAAATCTGTATCTTCCATCAATAGGATACAGTATATGATAACTTTGTGTTTTGTGGTGGTCAGACCATTGTCTTCCATAACTGACATAACCACAGACTGTCATAACTTATCTGAAGAATTAAAACAGTGGTAATGTTGTGTACCTATGTTAAGTAAGTATGATATGGACTGTTAAGTGTGGCAAGAACAGTGGAGCTAGGGAGCTGCAGGCCCGCGCCCAGTGAATCAATTGAACCTATTTAAATTTTTTATCTCAAAATTTACAAAAGTGACATACATAACAAAGATATTGTTATGTCCTCACCCTTTCTAACTCCTGAGCCAGCCTCTGGCCGCATTGTACAGCGCAGGAGGTGTGTCCATTCATGATTACCTGCTCCCGTACTCTTGTCATTCTGTGTTGGCACTGTTAAGGGGTTAACGTTAGTGTTCTTTGTGATTGACAGTTTATCTGTCAATCAAGCCTGGGGCGGGTTCTGGACTTCCTATAAACTGGCCATCAGCCCACACATGGTTGCTGGCTATTGTGTCTCTGACCTTGCTAAGCGTTTTTCCTTGCTCTTGCATTGTATTTACTGACCTCTGCTTTTGGCTTTTGACTACTCTTTTGGATTGCGATTTGGTACTGTTTTGTCTCTTTGGATTGACCCTTGGCTTGCTGACTTCTCTTCTGTGTTGTGTTGTATTGTCTTTTTCTGTTCTGTGTTCACTTCTAGAGTAGGGTTTGTGGTCCAGTTGTCCCTTTCATTTGGACAGTTACGGCAAATAAGTAGGAACACAGGGTGGGCCTAGTTTAAGGGCTTACTATCTCTGTCTTCCCAAAATAGCCAGCCCAAAAAAAAAAAAAAAAAAAACTCTTCCGCCAATTTTTTGTTTACATGCATTCTATTCAGGATCTTGTCGCTTGCATGGAGGGTTTGGCAGGCCTGCTGTCTGAAATAGCTAACCAAGTCCATATCCTTTCCCAGAACCAAGTTGAGGTTGCGGCACCATCCGCTGCTGCCTTGTCTATTTCCTGCGTTAAGATGTTACTCCCGGATTGTTTTTCATGGGATCGAGAAAAATTTTAAACTTTCCGGGAGTCATGTCAATTATATTTTCGGCTTAACCCTTATATGTCGCAATCTCAAATGGTAGGACTGGTTATTTCTCTCCTACAGGGGGATCCACAGGTTTGGGCCCTTAAACTTCCCCCTGGACTGATTTAAATAAATTTTTTAGGTCCCTGGGTGTTATTTATGCTGAGCCAGACCAAATTGAACTGGCAAAGTCGCAGCTTCTCATCATTCAGCAGGGCAGGCGCTCCACCGAAGAGTATTGTTCCAAATTTTGTAAACATAGTATTATGGCAGGTTGGTGTGAGTCAGCTTTTTAAACAAGGTCATAATGACTCCATTAAGGATGTTTTGGTAGGTCACCCAGATCCTTCTAACTTAGAGCAGGCCATGACCTTGGCTGTTTGCATTGACCGGAGGCTCCGGGTCAGACGCAAGGAGAGAATAGGACCTGATTCCTCTCAATTCTCTGTTTGTCCTTCTCTCTCTCATATGAAGTCTGTCTCCCCTTCTACCACCACCGGTGATGAACCTATGCTGCTGGGAGAGCTGGATCCAAAGCTAGACATCAATACCGTCTCCAGAATAACCTCTGCCTATATTGTGGTAAATCGGGTCATTTCATATGAGGTTGCTCCATTAAAACCCCGCACACCAGCGGAAAACTCCACTGCCTGAGTGGTATTCGGAAGACCCACTCAGGCAATCAGGTACCTTCCGAAAATTATCATAAAGTGATGCTACCAGTATCTCTGTCCTATGAGGACAAGTCTGTATCGGGCCAGGCTCTTGTAGATTCGGGATCTGTGGCTAATTTTGTTGATTTGTCATTTATTTCTGCCTTGGGTTTTGATCTGTTATTGTTAGACACTTCATTGTCGGTTACTGGAGCAGATTCTACCGCATTGGCCAGGGGTGCAGTCCGATACAGGACCCCACTAATTAGTCTTCAAGTGGGCTCTATTCATTCAGAGGTCATAAGTTTTCTGGTTATGGAGGGTCTGACTTCGGACATGATTTTGGGCCTTCCCTGGTTAGTCCTCCATAACTCCATTTTTGATTGGTCTAGGAGTGAATTGGTGCAATGGGGAGATCAGTGTTCTTCCCATTGTATAGCCTTGCATATATCGGATTGTGTCACTGAGGAGACGCTCTTACCTGACTTCCTGTCTGATTTTTTGGATGTGTTTGATCAAAAATCTGCTGACAGTTTAACCCCGCATAGACCTCTATATCTATATTAGTTTTCTCTATCAAAACTAAGCCATTGACGGATCTCACTAAGAAAGCTGCCGATTTGACCAACTGGACTCTTGAGGCTGAACAGGCATTTGAGCAACTTAAGACATGTTTTGTTGAAGCTCCTGTTTTAGTGCCACCAGACTTAGATCAACCATTTGTTGTAGAGGTTGATGCTTCAGAAGTAGGGGTTGGTGTAGTTTTGTCTCAGGGCCCAGAGACCCTCACACATTTGCGACCTGTGGCCTTTTTCTCGAGGAAGTTCTCCCCTTCAGAGCGCAATTATGATGTGGGTAATCACGAAGTCTTAGCTATTAAGTGGGAGTTCAAAGAATGGAGACACTTCCTCGAGGTGGCTAAGCATAAAATCACAGTAATTACTGATCATAAGAATTTTGGATGAAGCTAAGTGACTGTCTCCTTAGGCATGCTCGCTGGGCCTTGTTCTTCATGCGTTTTAACTTTGTTGTAACCTATCGTTCAAGTACTAAAAATGTGCGAGCCGATGCTCTTTCTCACAGTTTTTGTGCCAGTGATGCCCCAGGAAACGTCCCGTAAAAAAATTTTGTCCCCTGTAGTGATAGTTGCCACTATAAATCCTGATCTTGCCATGTCCGTGGGTAATTCGCAAGAGCCTGCTCCCAAGAATACCCCCACTTGGAAATGATTTGTACCTCCTAATCTTCATCTCCATGTTAGAGGAAATTCACTGTTCCACTTTAGCAGGACATCCTGGCATCGCTGGAATCAAATATCTGCGCTCTCGCTCATACTGGTGACCTAGTTAGTCCCAAGATGTACATGAGTTTGTCTCAGCCTGTGAGGTATGTGCTAGGATGAAGGTACCTGGAAGGTTACCACCAGAGGGCCTTCTTTATCCTCTCCCTATACCTAAAAAACCATGGTCTCATCTTTCAATGGACTTCATTACAGAACTGCCTGTTTCTCAAGGGAAAATGGTGGTATAGGTGGTCGTGGATTCTCTAAAATGTGCCATTTCATACCCCTAAAAAAGCTTCCTAGTGCTCGACACTTAGCCTTTCTGTTTATTAACCACATACTTCATTTGCATGGGATACCAAAAAATATTGTGTCTGATCGGGAAGTACAATTTGTTTCCAGGTTTTGGATGTAATTTTGTGACCGTCTGGGGGTCTCTTTGTCTTTTTCCTCTGCATTCCATCTGGAGACCGATGGACAGACGGAGAGACTCAACCAGTCTCTTGAACAATACCTGAGGTGTTTTGTATCTGATGCCCAGGAACAGTGGAGGAAGTTTCTTCCTTTGGCGGATGTTACAGATGCATCTCAATAAATTAGAATATCTTGGAAACGTTTATTTATTTTCAGTAATTGAATTAAAAAAGTGACCTCCTATATTTTCTAGATTCTTTACACACAGTGTTCTATTTCAAGTGTTTTATTTCTGTAAATGTTGATTATGGATTACAGGTAATTAAAACCCAAATCTAAGAAAATTAGAATATTGTAAAAAAGTTCAGTATTGTAAATTCAGTGTGTCACCTGCCAAGGTTTCCTAAGCCTTTAAATGGTTCCTCAGTCTGGTTCAGTAGGACATACAATCATGGAAGACGCTCATTATGAATTAAATTACTGAAATGAATGAACGTTTCAAAGATATTCTAATTTATTGAGATGCACCTATATGTACAAATGCAGTTCACACTCAGCTTACAGGAAGAGGTCACAAAACCAGGACTACCAACTACTATGGCAAAAGCTGCTACCAGAGATACTGCACACCTCAATTGATCCAAAATCAGCCTCTGGAAGTCTTCACCAGAGCTCCTCGTGGTGGAGTTGGAATTTGCAGGTTCCTTTGGCCGGAGTTAGCAACAACTGAACAGTGTATTCACAGGTAGCAGCAGACCCAGAATCTCAGAGTACTAACCGTAGGAATGTAGGACCAGGCAGATAATCAGAGGGTTCCTCTATTCAGACGTTCAGAGCTTTCGTAGCAGACGAGGATAAGGTCACTTATCCTCGTCTGAGAGCTGTAGGGCTCAGAGCAGTAATGAGGTAGAATGGTCGTCTATCCGGTTGGCAGAAGAGATGGCGGTGAAGTACAAACAAGCGCAGCAGTGGAGTAGTCGTCTATCCGGTCGGCAGCAAGATGGCAGCGAGGTACAGAGCATAAGGCAAAGGCAGGTCAGGGAGGCAAACAACGGTCTAAACCAAACAGATACGTGGGAGCCAAATCAGTATACAGAAGCCAAGTCAAACAGCGAAGCCAGGGGTCAGAAACATAAGAACAAGGTGCAAAAAACAAAAACTGAATTGCCAGGAACCAGGTTCAAACTGGCTTTTAAAGACTCGGGAAGCAGACAGGTGATCAAGCCTTAAAGGGGAACACACACCAAATAGAAAAGACATTAGAGGGAAGTTGGTACACTCACAGCAGCAACCACTGAGGTTCCAACTCTACTCCTAACAACGGAGTTTGCGATTAATAACAGAAGGAACTCCACCACTAAGATGTCTCCATTTTACTGTAACTATGGTTTTAACCCAAGGTACTCATCTTTTCGTAGCACTGAATCTTTAAATCCTATCCTCGAACAAAGTTATTGACGACTGTGCACAGTATGGGCACAGGCTCTGCAGAACCTGGTAAAAGCCCAAGAAAATCAAAAAAGTCAGGCAAATAAGAGACGCTTACCAGGTCCTGAGTATAAGATGGGAGATTAAGTTTGGCTGTCCACTAAAAATCTGCGCTTTAGGGTTCCATCTGCAAAGTTTGCTCCGCGTTACTTTGGGCCATACGCTGTCACTGATGTCATTAATCTGGTGTCATTTAAACTATGATTGCCTAAGACTTTCCATATTCACAATGTGTTTCATAAATCTCTTTTGAAAAAGTACATTATGCCTGTCATTCCTTCATCCAGTCCACCCGTGCCTGTGGTAGTTCAGGGAGAACTGGAATATGAGATTGAAAAAATTCTAGATTCCTATTGGGTACAGAACTCCGTCCAGTGCCTGGTACATTGGAAGGGTTATGGCCCTGAAGAGCGGACGTGGGACCCTGGCAAGGACCTTCATGCTCCACGCCTCATTAGTCTGTTTCATCGGCAGAACCCATCAAAACCTGGGTTGTCTGATGAGGGTCTGGTGGCCCCTCATAAAAGGGGGGTACTGTTATTTCCTCACCCATTCTAACTCCTGCGCCATCCTCTGGCCACATAGTACGGCGCAGGAGGTGTGTCCGCTCATGATTACCTGCTCCCAGACACTTGTCAATCTGTGTTGGCACTGTTACGGGTTAACATTTGTGTGCTTTGTGATTGACAGCTTATCTGCCAATCAAGCCTGGGGCGGGTTCTGGACTTCCTTTAAACTGGCCATCAGCCCACACTTGGTTGCTGGCTATTTTGTCTCTGACCTTGCTAAGCGTTTTCCCTTGCTCTTGTATTGTATTTACTGACCTCTGCTTTTGGCATTTGACTACTCTTTTGGATTGCGATTTGGTACTATTTTGTCTCTCTGGCTTGACCCTTGGCTTGCTGACTTCTCTTCTGTGTTGTATTGTCTTGTCCTGTTCTGAGTTCACTTATTTAGAGTAGGGTTTGTGGTCCACTTGTCCTTGTCATTAGGACAGTTGCGGCAAATAGGTAGGGACACAGGGTGGGCCTAGTTTAAGGGCTCACTATCTCTGTCTTCCCTTTTCCTAGTAGCTGCTCTTGGGAACTGCTTACGGGCAATTCCTAACAGATATGTTGTTTATCACTGTAATGTGCTTTATAACATGGTTCGATTCTGCAGTTCGATTTGAAGTTCCAAAAATATTTGCTTCGATCTGAATTAATTCACAGCGAATACAGTCATATGAAAAAGTTTAGGCACCACTATTAATCTTAATCATTTTTAGTTCTAAATATTTGGGTGTTTGCAACAGCCATTTCAATTTGATATATCTAATAACTGATGGACACAGTAATATTTCAGGATTGAAATGAGGTTTATTGTACTAACAGAAAATGTGCAATATGCATTAAACCAAAATTTGACCGGTGCAAAAATTTGGGTACCCTTATCATTTTATTGATTTGAATACTCCTAACTACTTTTTACTGACTTACTGAAGCACAAAATTGGTTTTGTAACCTCACTGAGCTTTGAACCTCTAGCCAGGTGTATCCAATCATGAGAAAAGGTATTTAAGGTGGCCAATTGCAAGTTGTTCTCCTATTTGAATCTCCTCTGAAGAGTGGCATCATGGGCTCCTCAAAACAACTCTCAAATGATCTGAAAACAAAGATTGTTCAACATAGTTGTTCAGGGGAAGGATACAAAAAGTTGTCTCAGAGATTTAACCTGTCAGTTTCCACTGTGAGGAACATAGTAAGGAAATGGAAGACCACAGGGACAGTTCTTGTTAAGCCCAGAAGTGGCAGGCCAAGAAAAATATCAGAAAGGCAGAGAAGAAGAATGGTGAGAACAGTCAAGGACAATCCACAGACCACCTCCAAAGAGCTGCAGCATCATCTTGCTGCAGATGGTGTCACTGTGCATCGGTCAACAATACAGCATACTTTGCACAAGGAGAAGCTGTATGGGAGAGTGATGCGAAAGAAGCCGTTTCTGAAAGCACTCCACAAACAGAGTCGCCTGAGGTATGCAAAAGCACATTTGGACAAGCCAGCTTCATTTTGGAAGAAGGTCCTGTGGACTGATGAAACAAAGATTGAGTTGTTTGGTCATACAAAAAGGCGTTATGCGGGGGGGCGTGGCTAGCGTGCGACATGGACGGTCGCATGTGAGCGGAGCTCCGGCTAGAGCCGCTCATCCATCCTGAAATCCATCCTTGCTTACCGGTGCCCGGGTTCGCTGTCCGCTGGAACGCACTTCTGAGGCCCTCCTCCTGGTTCCAGAGCTCCCGTTCTGCCGGTGTCCTTCTCCGTTGGGTAGTAGTCGGTGATCGCTACAGGTGGCCGGCGGCCATACACTCCCACCGCCGCTGCGGGAGCCGCTCTGTCCCGCGCTGCTGTGGCCTGGAGCTGGGATGGAGCTGCCGTTCTGGGGCTGCGCTCGTGGGCCGGCCTGGGCTGTGCAGGCACCGCTGAGGCCGCTGGTCCTGCTGGCACCCGGACGGCGGTCTCCCCTCTCTCCACGTGGCGGGCGGCCATTTTAACCCTGACCGGTTTGGCCATCTGCTGATGAGGGGGCGCTGAGTCTGGCGTTCCTGGCGAGCTGAGCCTATCTCTGACGGTTCCTTCTATGGTTCCCTGCCTGGAAGTTTGGGAGCCGGCATTCCTCTCTCCTGCTTGCTGCTGGGCACGATAGGACCATCCCCTGGCTCCTCTGGGCAGTAGTGCAAGGCAATATCTGTGGCAGCCATCAACTGTCTCTGACCCATTGAAGGTGTGTGCCTCTGTACGATTTATCGTCCTGCTGACTGCTTCTCTGGAAGGCTTTACTTATAATCCAGTGACGGTTGCTGTATGTGCTACTGGACTGTTGAGTTACCATCTGTCCTCCTCTAGTTCCTCCTGGCAATCTATCTACTCCATCACTTCGCTACTGGCCTTCTTGGAGGCCTTACTTATAATCCAGTGACTGTTGCTATCGGCACTATTGGATCGCTGAGTTGCCATCCGTTCCCTCTTAGTTCCTCCTGGCAATCTATTTATTTCATTACTCTGCTGACGGCTCTCTCTTGGAGACATCGCTTATAATCCAGAGTCTGTTGCCATCGATACTATTGGACTGTTGAGTTACTGTCTGTCCTCGGCTGGCTTATTGGCCCTGGTGGCCTGACATAGAGGCTCCTACTGTGCAACTGCTATTAGCCAGAGACCTTGTCTATAATCCTCTGGGGCCGGCCTGGTCTTGCTACAATCACACCTCCTCCTCTGCCAACATATCCACCCGTACGGAACGCAGGAAGAGCGGCCGCCGACTGTCTAAAATGAGTCGCCCGCAATCAACCTCTGTCTCTGATCGCCTGAGGGGGTTCTCCAGGGCAGCATCCTCTTCTACATCACCATCGCTTGAGGCAGCCTCTCCTGCCCTTCCAGAGGAGGACCCCGAGCCCACTTTAAAGCAAGTTACTGGACAGCTTCTGGAGGCGATCCATGCCGGCACTTCCTCGCTGACCGGGAAAATTGAGGAGGTAAAAATCGACCTGGGCCTGCTCCGTCAGGACTTTCAGACCTTGCGAGGCAGGGTGTGTGAGGTGGAGGATCGGGTCTCTCAGGTAGAGGACACTGTTAACCCACTTCCTGCCAAACTCCAGGAGCTGGAGAGAGCTGCAAGTTTGTGGACCCAGCGTGCGGATGACTTGGAGAATAGATTGCGATGAAACAACCTCCGTATCCTGGGCCTGCCGGAGCGGGCGGAGGGTGAAGATCCTCGGGCCTTTGTGGAGGGGTGGCTGAAAAATGTCCTGCCGGAGGCTCACTTCTCACCAATATTTGCAGTGGAACGGGCCCATAGGGTTCCGGCTAAACCGCCGCCTCAGGGCGCACCTCCTCGACCCTTGTTGGCCCGTCTGATTAACAGCACGGATCGGGATACGGCGTTGCGGGCTGCGCGCCAGGCCGGCGAGCTTAAGTACAACGGAGCAGCAGTGGCCATGTTTCCAGATTTCTCGGCGGCTCTCCAGAAGACCCGAGCATCCTTCGTGGCCGTTAAGAGGCGGTTGAGAGAAAAGGCTAAACAATACTCCATGATTTACCCAGCACGTCTTCGGGTCGTCCATGACGGCAGGTCCCTTTTCTTTACTTCACCGAGGGATGTGGAGGACTGGCTATCTCTTCTTCCTCGATCTCCGAGACGATGATCCTGACGGCGTGTGGTGAGAGGTCCGATCGGACCATACATAAGGACTTATGTATTACGGGATGCTCTTGTTTATTGCATAAGTAGTTTTATGAAAAGTGCGGTTCTGTTATTATAGTATCCTGTAGTCTTATAGTTACCTGGGCTGGCGACCCCCGGGGCGCCAGTGTATCTCATTTACTCATGTGAACCTGGCTCTGTTGAATAGTATATCTCCTAGCCTAGTGATTATCCATACCTTTAAGACAGTGCCCCGTATACCAACCACTGTGGGTGCACTTCTTCCCCCGTTAATTGTAGCCATGGTTAATTTAACAAATATTGTTTGTTTATGCCAGTAATATGTCTCACACCCTTTAGGGGTGTAATGGTTCATTTCGTTTGTATATGGTTCTTAGGTTGCTGCACACCACTTTGTGTTTCACTCAGCCACGCGCTACACACTCATAGGCGGGTCACTTTTGGGGTCCTGAATTGCCATGATTACATTACATTCTTAGACGACCATGGCGTCCTTTAGTGTACTATCTTGGAATGTGAGGGGCCTGGGTAGCCCACGAAAGAGGTCGTTGGTTTTCTCTCAGATTAGGAGGGCTGACCCACACCTCACATACCTTCAGGAAACTCATTTGGTTCCAGACAATTCCAGGCGACTTCAGAAGCCATGGGTTCAGTGGGCGGCTCACTCTACACACACTTCCTATTCCAGGGGGGTGTCCATCTTGGTGCATCGTAGACTCAGGTGGGAGCCAGGCCTCATTGTAAGGGACCCCGAGGGACGATACGTTTTTGTCCAGGCCTGGGTTGACTCTGTCCTGTATGTTATCATGGGTGTGTACTTGCCACCGGCGTCTGATCTTGCTGTGCTCCAGCAGGCTGCGCAGTTTGCGACCCGATTCCCTGGGGCTATTGCATTATGTTTGGGTGACTTTAACAAAGTTATGGATATTGCATTGGATCGGTTCTCCGCGGAGCCAGGTTCCCCCTCTCTGCCTCGCCCTACTACAATGGCCGGAGTGATCCGTGAATTGGGGTGGTTGGATTTGTGGCGGGTCCGGTTTCCGGAGGCCCGCACCTTTTCCTGTCACTCTGCCAACAGACATACTCTGTCCAGGATTGACCATGCTTTTGGAAATACTAAAGCATATTCTTTGTTGCAGACCATATCCTATTTACCCAGGGCAGTGTCTGATCATTCCCCGTTGTTGGTCCAATTAAATAGTAGTACGGCTGCTAAGCCACGACAGGGTTGGCGAATCCACCCATTTTGGTTGAAACTATTTGTATCACATGATCGAATACCTGATCAACTTCAGACGTTTTTGACCATTAATTCCCCAAACACTTCTCCGCTCCTCTTATGGGAAACTATGAAGGCATATCTTAGGGGTTGTATTAAGTCCTCCATTTCCTTTGTAAAGAGGGAATCCTCGCTGTTGGAGACCACTTTGGCGACCCAGTGTGCCTCGCTCGAAGCCGCATACGTGGCTAATCCAACTGATGAGGCTAGGTCTCAATGGTTGCAGACGGGTAGACAATATCTGCATATACTGCATGACAAGGCACGTAGGTCTCTGTTTTTTAGCAAACAGAAGTTTTACAAACTCGGCAACCAGTCGAGCAGCTTTCTAGCTCAACTGATACATCAAAACACAGCCTCACCTGCAATACTACGAGTACATTCAGAGACGGGGGGAGGTACTGTCCAATAGCTTGGCCATTAGTGACAGATTTTATAGGTATTACAGTGAGTTATACCTCTCCAAGCTTAGAGTCACTGACGGAGAGCTTGCCACCTATTTGGGCTTGATCCCCCTTCCTACATTGTCAGAAGACCAACGTGAATTTTTAGATTCCCCTTTTACGCTAGAGGAGCTATCGGGAGCCCTGGCAGATATGGCAAGGGGCAAATCGTCGGGTCCGGACGGCATCCCGGTGGAGGTTTATGCCCAGTATGGGGGCCTGCTTCTCCCGCTGTTGCTTGACTATTATAACGCTGCCTTTGTGGGTCGCAGTCTCCCGGAGTCCTTTTATGACGCCACCATTATCCTGTTACTTAAGCCTGACAAGGATCCGCTGGACTGTGGCTCATATAGGCCTATATCACTGCTTAATATAGATTATAAACTCCTTACTAAAATGTTGGCGAAAAGGCTAAATTCTGTTGTTCTCGACCTTGTCCATCCGGATCAGACAGGCTTTATGCCTGGAAAATCCACATCGGATAATCTTAGAAGGGCTCAGGTGATAACTCAGATTGGGGCATCATCCTCACATGACTGGGCGATGGCTTCTTTAGATGCAACAAAGGCGTTCGACTCTGTCGAGTGGCCTTTTCTATTGCAGGTGTTGCGAGGATACGGATTTGGAGAGGGGTTTGTTACCTGGATTTCCCTTCTATACTGTTCCCCTAGAGCGGCGCTGTCCATTAATGGCGCGTTGTCTTCCTACTTTCCTTTGGGTAGGGGTACAAGACAAGGATGTCCATTGTCACCGCTACTGTTTGCTCTGGCGGTGGAACCCTTGGCAATACTGCTTCGGAATGACCCCATATATAAAGGCATAGTGATAGGCACCCGGGAGGAGAGAACAGCACTATATGCCGATGACTTACTCCTGTTTATGAGCGACCCCTCCCGGTCTCTGCCCAGAGCCATGGCTATAATTGACGAATTTGGTAATTATTCTGGCCTACGGACCAATTGGACTAAGTCCTCATACATGCATATTGGCCGTGCGTCAAGTGTAGCTGAGGGGAATGTGGTATGTGGATTGACTACAGTCTCAACCTGCAAATATCTGGGCATCTTTATATCTAGGGACCATAGGTGTTTTTTGGAACAGAACATCTTTCCGCTCATCTCGCACTTTAGGGTTAAGTTTAATCTTTGGGCTACACTGCCTTTGTCGGTGGCTGGTAGAATCAACCTAGTTAAAATGATAGTACTACCCAAATGTCTATATGCTATAAGCCATTCTGCTGTGTCCGTGCCCCTTAGATTTTTTAAACAAATGGACTCCCTCATTATCTCCTTTATATGGGGAAACTCTAGATCTAAGCTTAGGTTGTCATCTCTACAACGACCAAAGCAGCTCGGGGGTACATCACTCCCTGATCTGTTTCTTTACTACCTGGCAGGACAGCTCCGTTTTATTAGGAAGTGGCTCTCATCTGATCCCCTACCGAGGTCCGAGGCACATCTGGCTCACCACCTGGGTCTGCATAATCTGTGGCCGGTGTTGGAACACCCGGCCTTGTTTAGGGGGAAATTGTTGCCCATCCATGCCCTGGCGGGACAGGTCTGGCGTCAGGCGAAAAAGGTGTCCGCTTATTCTGATATACCTGCGGAGACCCCGCTTTGGCACAACCCTGGTCTGCCGACGTTATTTGCCCTGCCTGGCGCCCGGGCCTGGTCGCAGTATGGCGTGTCCTCTCTTAGTGACCTGTACATACAAGGGGTTTTTAAAACGTTTGACTCGCTAAGCTCCTCCTATGGCATCCCTAGAACGCAGTTCTTTAGATATCTACAGATTAGACATGCACTTTCTTCTCAGTTCCCGGATCGATTGGACAATATATCTGAGTATCCGCTTATCGGCATACTTCGCTCACAGGGCCCTGGGGGTTTGATATCTACTTTATATGCACATCTGATACAGGCCAAGGTGTCCACTTTGGACGCCCCGGCCTTGACGCGATGGAGCATAAATATCCCAACTCTCACAGATGAGATGTTTCAAGATATCCTTGAATCTCCTCAACATGTGTCACCTTCAGCTAACAACAAACTGATTCAAACATATATTCTACACCAATGTTACTTGACACCTTCCCCACTATACAAAATGGGACGTCTGCCCAACCCCGGATGCCTTAGGTGTCTTTGTCCACAGGCAGACTTTTGGCATATGATTTGGGAATGTCCGATCATACAATGTTTTTGGAAAGGGGTCGTGGATCTCCTGGCGGAAGTTCTGGCTAAACCTATACCATTAACCCCAGAGATATGCCTTTTCGGCGTATTAGATGAAGAAATATGGCAACACCATGTTAGAATCCTTTTGAGGGAGTCTTTATTTTATGCTAGGAAAGCTATCGCACTGCGATGGATGGCTCCGAAACCCCCATCAGTATCTCAGTGGAAGAAACTTGTTAATACTGTTCTTCCTTATAACCAGATTGTGTATAAAGGGAGAGGGTGCCCTCAGAAATTCCATAAGGTGTGGGGAACATGGTGCAATTCTCCGGTAACCCAATATACGGCTCCCTCATTGCGCTCTGCCATTAATTTACTCATGCCGTGAGGGGTGCGAGACACCGGGAGTATCCACGACCTCTCATTTTGGAGTGTATCCTTGTTGTTACCCTTGACTTATTGACTGCATGTTTTGTACATGATAACTGATGTATACAGTATTACGCATGTCCTGATTATATTCTTTCTGTACCGAGTCTACGTTATATGGTCCGGATGGGACGAGGGCCTGGCGAGGTGGGATGTGGTGCGTTGAGTGAATTTACATTGAAATTCTCGTTTTTTGGTGCGCAACATGTTATGTATTTGTTTTGATTCCTTTTCTTGTGTCTGATACGCAATTTTCAATAAAACGAGTTTAAAAAAAAAAAAAAGGCGTTATGCATGGCATCAAAAAAACACAGCATTCCAAGAAAAACACTTGCTACCCACTGTAAAATTTGGTGGAGGTTCCATCATGATTTGGGGCTGTGTGGCCAATGCCGGCACCAGGAATCTTGTTAAAGTTGAGGGTCGCATGGATTCAACTCAGTATCAGCAGATTCTTGAGAATAATGTACAAGAATCAGTGACGAATTTGAAGTTACGCCGGGAATGGATATTTCAGCAAGACAATGATCCAAAACACAGCTCCAAATCTACTCAGGCATTCATGCAGAGGAACAATTACAATGTTCTGGAATGGCCATCCCAGTCCCCAGACCTGAATATCATTGAACATCTGTGGGATAATTTGAAGCGGGCTGTCCATGCTCGGCGACCATCAAACTTAACTGAACTGGAATTGTTTTGTAAAGAGGAATGGTCAAAAATACCTTCATCCAGGATCCAGGAACTGATTAAAAGCTACAGGAAGCGACTAGAGGCTGTTATTTTTGCAAAAGGAGGATCTACTAAATATTAATGTCACTTTTCTGTTGAGGTGCCCATACTTTTGCACCGGTCAAATTTTGGTTTAATGCATATTGCACATTTTCTGTTAGTACAATAAACCTCATTTCAATCCTGAAATATTACTGTGTCCATCAGTTATTAGATATATCAAATTGAAATGGCTGTTGCAAACACCCAAATATTTAGAACTAAAAATGATTAAGATTAATAGGGGTGCCCAAACTTTTTCATATGACTATATCTCTAAAAAACACCTATTTCCTGGCTTCAGAGAGCCTGTATAGTGGTGTAGAACACTGTGCCTTGAAGTAACATGCATAGGGAGCCTACCGTGGTAGTCAAACAATACTGTGAATCAGTATGACACACACATGACAGGCGTCGCTCTTAGAACCACTGCACACTTCACTTATTTGGACAGTTACGGGGCCAAGAGGAGGGCGGCATGAGGAGGGCAAACAGTGACCCAATGGGTGCAGCATGAGGAGGCCATACAGTGACCCATTGGCAGCGGCATTAGGAGGACATACAGTGACCCAGCAGTGGCTGTGGCATGAGGAGGGCATACAGTGACCCAGTTGCAGAAGTGGAGGTAGTAGCAGCCTTGGAGGGCATACAGTGATGCAGTGGCAGTGGCAGGAGGAGGCCATACAGTGACCCAGTGACAGCGGCATGAGGAGGGCATACAGTGACCCAGTGGCAGCAGCATGAGGACGCAGAGTAATGCAGTGGAAGCTGCATGAGGAGGGCATATATTGACCCAGTGGCTGCGGCATGAGGAGGGCATACAGTGACCCAGTGGTTGCAGCATGAGGAGGGCATACAGTGACCCAGTGGTTGCGGCATGAGGAGGCCATACAGTGACCAAGTGGCAGCGGTATGAGGTGGCCATACAGTGACCAAGTGGCAGAAATATGAGGAGGCCATACAGTGGCCCAATGGCAGCAACATGAGGAGGCCATACAATGACCCAGTGGCAGCAACATGAGGAGGCCATACAGTGACCCAGTGGCAGCTGTATGAGGAGGCCATACAGTGACCCAGCTGCAGAAGTGGAGGTAGTATCAGCCTTAGGAGGACATACAGTGACCCAGTGGTTGCAGCAGGAGGAGGGCATACAGTGACCCAGTGGCAGCGGCAGAAGGAGGGCATACAGTGACCCAGTGGCAGCAGCATGAGGAGGGCATACGGTGACCCAGTGGCAGCAGCATGAGGAGGACGCATAGTGACACAGTGGAAGCTGCATGAGGAGGGCATATAGTGACCCAGTGGCTGCGGCATGAGGAGGATATACAGTGACCCAGTGGTTGCGGCATGAGGAGGGCATACAGTGACCCAGTGGCAGCGGCATGAGGAGGCCATACAGTGACCCAGTGGCAGCAACATGAGGAGGCCATACAGTGACCCAGTGGCAGTGGTATGAGGAGGCCATACAGTGACCCAGGGGCAGAAACATGAGGAGGCCATACAGTGACCGAGGGGCAGAAACATGAGGAGGCCATACAGTGACCAAGTGGCAGCAACATGAGGAGGCCATACAATTACCCAGTGGCAGCAACATGAGAAGACCATACAGTGACCCAGTGGCAGCGGTATGAGGAGGCCATACAGTGACCAAGTGGCAGCAATATGAGAAGGCCATACAGTGACCCAGTGGAAGCAACATGAGGAGGCCATACAATGAACCAGTGGCAGCAACATGAGGAGGCCATACAGTGACCCAGTGGCAGCGGTATGAAGAGGGCATATAGTCACCCAGTGGCAGAGTGTGGAGGTGGCAGCAGCGTGAGTAGACCACAGAGTGCCAAGGTGATATAATGTGTAGGTAGCAATAGCCTTAGGAGGCCACACAGTGAACCAGTAGCAGAGTGAGGAGGTGGCAGCAGCATGAGTAGACCACAGAGTGCCAAGGTGATATAATGTGTAGGTAGCAACAGCCTTAGGAGGCCATACAGTGACCCAGTGAGGAGAGGCAGCAAGGATCATTTAATCTGCTGCATCAGGCATTGGTGGGTGGAAATCCTGGCTAATCCATGCCTGATTCATCTTCACAAAGGTCAGGCTCTCCAAATTTTGAGTGGACAGGCGAGTTCTCCTTGGGGTACCTATGGCCCCCACCGCACTAAACACCCACTCTGATGCCACACTACTGGCCGGGCAGGAAAGCTTTTCCAGGGCAAACTCGGCCAGTTGGGGCCACAAATCCAGTTTGGCTGTCCAGCAGATCTTCGATGACGGGTGGCAGGGTGCACTCTAAGTATGCCACCACCTGCTGGTTCAACTTCTGCTCTGTGTCTAGCTGCTGATGAGCAGCTTCTTCACTATGCAGCTGAAGAAAGCTGCTCATCAACGACTCTAGGCTCAGGATGCTGCTGATGGAGATGATGGCTCCTGCCACCCCCACCCCCTCCCACAGCTGCCATGCTAGTGCAAGTTGAGCACTCAGGGCCCCCCCGGTTGGACATGCGAGAGGATGGACGATGGCGCAGCTAGACAGCGGCCAACTTGCTAAATAGCATGTCTCTATAGTAGTTCAGTTTGTGCTCCCTCTCAGCAGGTGTAAAAAAGGCCCCCATTTTTCCCCGGTAGTGAGGGTCTAACATGGTGAAGAGCAGTAGTCATCCCTCTGCCGAATGGTGACAATTCGGCTGTCACTGCGCAAGGAAGTCAGCATGCATCGGGCCATTTGCGGAAATGACTCCGAGGGACTCCCTGCATCCATCTCCACTGCATACTGCCACGGTGTGTCTGGGTCATCTACCTCATCCTCCTCATCTCCCTCTGGCTCTTCTGGTTGCTCCTGCTCCTCCTCTCCACCCATTTGGCTACACATTGTTTGTGCTCCAATGTCCTTCTCATCCTCCTCCTCGTCCTGTTCAGCCCCCACAGGGCTCATGTGGCCTTGAGATGTAGACGCCACATCTCCAGTCCCCTGACCAGCCAGATTGAAAAGCATCTTTTCCAGGATGTGAATAAGTGGAATGATGTTGTTCATCCCGTAGTCCTGGTGACTGAATAACAAAGTGGCCTCCTCAAAGGTAACTAGCAAACGGCAGGTGTCACGCATGAGCTGCCACTGGCTAACGTTAAAGTTACACAGAGGAGTACCTCTGTCCGCTTGGATTATCAAGAAATCGTTTATGGGTTTTCTCTGTTCATATAGTTGATCCAACATATGGAGGGTGGAATTCCAACGGATGGAAACATCGCATATCAGCCTATGTTGTGGGAGGCCGTTCTGCCGCTGCAGCTCAAGGAGAGTGTGCTTCGCAGTGTACGAGTGGCTGAAGGTCATGCAAAGTTTCCTTGACATTTTTAGGATGTCTTGCAGATGGGTGGAAGACTTAAAGAAACGATTGACTACCAGATCGAACACGTGCGCCATGCAGGGCACATGGTTCAGCCCTCCTTGACACAGCGCCGACACCATGTTCTTCCCATTGTCGGTAACCATTGTTCCGATTTTAAGTTCTCTTGGAGAAAGCCAGGATTCGATTTCTTGATTGAGGACACCGCGCAGTTCTCCCAGGCAAACAAGGTGTAGAACATCGTGACACCGCTGTGCCCTGCACATGTGGTATGCTGGAGGAGCACTGGGAATTGTGGGGGGGGGGGGGGGGGGGGGGGGGGGGCCGCCGCGGGGGGGGGGGGGCGCGGCCCCCCCGGGGGTGGCGGGGGGGGCCGGGTGCCCTACAGTGGAGGCTGAGGAGACAGTGGAGGATGAGACGGACATTGTTGCAGGACCAACGGCGTGAGAACGTGGAGGCAGAAGGTGTGTCACCTGTCCAAGTTGCTGGTGTGTCTGAGCAGGCACCACATTAACCCAGTGGGCCGTAAATTACATATATTGTCCTTGATGGTAGTTTCAGCTCCACATGTTGGCGCTGTTGTGCGCTTTGGCAGACACAGACAGGCTCAAGGACTGGCCCACCTTCTCTTCTACATATTTGTGCAGGGCTGGTACTGCCTTCTTGGCAAAGAAATAACGGCTTGGGACTTTCCACCTTGGCTCGGAGCAAGCCATCAGTTCTCTGAAAGGTGCAGAGTCCACCAAGTGGAAAGGGAGCGACTGCAGCACCAGCAACTTGGACAGGAGCAAGTTCAGCTTCTGCACTGTTGGATGAGTGCACACATACTGTTGTCTCTTAGATATAGATTCTGTGATCGATTGCTGACGCAATAACTGACTAGGAGGAAGAGGAGGAGCAGGAGCATCACGGTCAGCAGATGATGAGAAGGACACACAGCTTCCTTCAGCTTAGGTGGTGGAGCCTTGACTGCCTGAAAAGGGGTGCATGCCACTGGGTGCTGCAGCGGTGGCTGCGGCAGGCTGGACCACCACATTGGAGCCACAGCTCTCCCAGGCCACTTTATGGTGACGCTGCATATTTTGGCGCAGGGCTGTGGTGCCAACATTGGCACCCTGGCCACGCTTCACCTTCTGCCCGCAAATTGAACATATGGCCATGTTCACCTCCCTTGGCGGCTTTACAAAAAACTGCCACACCGCCAAGTAGGTGATTTTATCCCCAACACTCAATAACTGACTGCTACTGCCACTGCGTCCGTGAACCCCTGCACCACTGCTTTCCGGGCAGGTAGGCTGCTGCGAAGCGGGTGGTCTACCCCGGGCACGTTTAGCTCCTGACCTCACACTGCTGCCACCCTGCTGACTCCCCCGCTGCCTCAAGCTCAAGCTTCAACCCTCTTCTCCTGATGACGATGAGGTTCCTTCATCACCCGCCTCTCAATTACGATTGGCTACATCGTCATCCACTTCTGTCTGCAAGTAACTGATGTCCTCCTCAACACCAGCTCCCACGACACTCTCCTCATCACTACTTACCTGCCTACCGCAGGAAGCAGCGGATGTCTCCTCCAGATCTTGGTTGAGAAGTAGCTGCTGACTGTCCTCTAGTACCTTCTCCTCACTGTACAGTGGATCTGAGTCCACAGCATAGAGTACTTCTCTAGCTGAGGGAACAGAAAAGGTCAGAGGCAGGTTGAGGACAGGTGAGGGCACAGGGCCTGCTGCTGGGCCATGCCAACTAAGGGTTGTGTCTGACGAACCCACCGACTCTTGGCTGGGGGTGTCTGATGTGACTTGGGATGAATTGGTTGACCGAGTCAACCAGTCTACCACCGTTGGGTTGCTGGTCAAGACATGACTGCTACTTGACACTGGGAGCTCAGGCCTCTGTAACTGACCCCTGCTGCCATGCCTCCTTACTCTGCTGCGTCCTGTGCCTCCACCAGAAACATTTAGGCCTGCGGCCCTTCCCTGTGCATGGCCTTTCACTTCTCTGTCTGACATACTGCTCGATGAAAAAACTTAATTGCAAACGGCAAAATGGCCTGTTATTTTCTTCCCCCACTAATGAACACCAATAAAAAAAGTGTGATAAAGGCAGAGATTTGTGGCTCAGAATTATTGAATTGTTGACAATACTGTATTGATAAATGGCCAGCAACTTTATACTGGTAAAAAAAATGGCGAATATGGTCCTCATTATGGGTTTACACACTAATAAACACCTTTAAATAAGTGATAATCGCTAAGAATTATTTAATTATTATTGACAATACTGTTTTGATAAATGGCCAGCAACATTATACTAGTAACAAAATGGCGAATATGGTCCACATTATGGGTTAATACACTAATAAACACCTTTAAATAAGTGATAACTGCTAAGAATTATTGAATTATTATTGACAATACTGTTTTGAAAAATGGCCTGCAACTTTGTACTGGTAAAAAAATGGTGAATATGGTCCTCCTAATGGGTTTACACACTAATAAAACACCTTTAAATAAGTGATAACCGCTAAGAATTACTGAATTATTATTGACAATACTGTTTTTAAAAATGGTCTGCAACTTTATACTGGTAACAAAATGGCGAATATGGTCCTCCTTATGGGTTTACACACTAATAAAACACCTTTAAGTAAGTGATAACCGCTAAGAATTATTGAATTATTGAATTATTATTGACAATACTGTTTTTAAAAATGGCCTGCAACTTTATACTGGTAACAAAATGGCGAATATGGTCGTTATATCTTTCCCCACGTTAAAGGCTTTTTTTACAGATACGTGCAGATATTATTGGATGATAATTCAGTTTTCTTTGGCACAATTGTACTGACTAATGTTATGCCTTGGAAGAACAGTGAATAAGCCCTTATAATAAACGCTTTTAAAAAGGCATTTTTTACAGATACATGCAGATATTAGTGTATGATAATTCACTGTTTTTGCTGTACTGCACTGCAAAAGGCTTGCTGTGTTTCACCTTGAAGACACAGATATGAGTAATGAGCAGCAGTATAACGGCAGTGAGTGCTGCAATGTGAATTATGCTGCAAATTCTTGCTGTAAATGACCCTGCAACCACTCCAAATTCTTCTCTCAATTCCTCCCTATTCTTTCCCTACAGTTCTAAGGCTCAGCCTCTTTCCCTGAACTTCTATCTGTTTTCTAAGTGTTTCCCTAGCTCCTGCTGACGTCTGTCCCTACAGTAAGAGCGATGTGGAATGACTGTACCTAAAATGGCCGAAGGTTTTTATAGGACTGTGACATCACAGGTCCGGCTGGCTGCTGATTAGCTGCACGCTTGGCATTGTGGGTGATCCATGGTATGTACTTGCTTCAGCCACAATACTATTCAATGGCATATGATGTTGTTAATCAATGCATGTTATGTCATAGTCCCAAAAAGCATTGATTATGATGTTAATTTGTTTTCCCTTAGTCCCACCAGCAGCACAATGATAGAAATATTTGTGCCCCTGTGTGCTGGTAGGACAGAATGGTATTTTTAATAAATAGTTAATTAGTTAGATACTCCCCCTCTCTAATATAAGAAAGAAGAACCTTCCCCACAAATGTGTGTATAGAGGAACAGGATCTGGTAGAGTGTGCTTTAACAAAATTTGGATGTTCCAAACCTTGAGATGTAAAAGCAAGTCTAATAGCCTCCTTAATCCACCTAGCCAGGGTTGGTTTAGAAGCTTTAAGATCTTTATTCTTCCAAAAAAAAGCAAAGAAATAGATTCTCCACTCTTCTGAATCCCAGGGTTGTGTCAAGGTAAATCCTTAGACATCTGGAGACGTCGAGAGAATGAAGGTTAACCTCTTCAGGAGAAGATAGATTGGGAAAAAATACAAGGATATATACGACCTGATTCATATTTGTATAACATGGTACCTTAGGTAAGAATCTCAGTTGGACTCTGTCTGTGTGGAAACTGATGTAGAGATCCACAGACGACAGAGCTTGCAACTCTCCAATTCTCTTGTCAGATGTTACAGCCAACAACAAAAAACTATTTTCAATGTAAGGAACTGTACCTCGACCTCCTCGATGGGCTCAAAGGGGTGAATCACATAACCCCCTTTAAAACAGTTGATAAACTGAGGAATTGGCTGAGAAATCGAGGGTCTTAATCTAGAGTCACCTCTGAGGAATCTCTCTACCAGTGGATCCGAGGATAGTTTTTTCCTCAGGCAAGCGGACAAGGTCAACGTCTGAACATTCAGGGTTGAAGGTCTAAGGCCTTTGTCTAGGGCATCCTGAAGAAAATACAATGTATTTCCAATAGTGGGATTGGAGCTTTCAATTCCCTTTGATGCAGCACAGGAAATAAAGATGACACATATCCTGATTGGTAGACTCTGCTCTAGAGAGAAAGAATGTGTTCAGGGTGGCTCCAGAAAGTCCTCTAGACCATTGTAGGGACTGCTCAACTTCCAGCCTGTCAGGTTGAGTGCTTTCAGATCTGGGCAGAGCCGAGAGCCCTGAGACACTAGGTTCTGAATTGGGTGAAGCTTCCAGTAAATTTTATGACTCATTTGTATGAGTTGGGAAAACCAAGCTTTTTTCGGCCAGAACGCTATGATGATAATTACTGTGCTTTGATCCTTTCTGCTTTTTATCAATACTCTCGGTATCATGGGAACTGGAGGGGAAATATAAACCAGCCTGAACCTCCATGGGATGGACAGGGCATCTACTGCCAAGGATAGTCCTCCTGATAAAGAGAGCAGAACTTCTCCACCTTGGCATTGAGTCTGGTCGCCATCAGATCCACCTCCGGATAACCCCACTTCTGTTCGCCAGGAATGAAGAGACCTCGACTCAGTTGGTCTGCTATTACATTCAGTGACCCTTTTACATGTACAGTCATGGCCAAAAGTTTTGAGAATGACACAAATATTCTATTTTCACATGATCTGCTGCCCTCTGGTTTTTATGTGTGTTTGTCAGATGTTTTATCACATACAGAAATAGAATTGCATTCATATTATGAGTAACAGAAGCTTATATTGACAGTTAGAATGAGTTAATGCAGCAAGTCAATATTTGCAGTGTTGACCCTTCTTCTTCAGGACCTCTGCAATTCTCCCTGGCATGCTCTCAATCAACTTCTGGACAAAATCCTGACTGATAGCAGTCCATTCTTGCAGAATCAATTCTTTAATTTTGTCTGAATTTGTTGGTTTTTGTTTGTCCACCCGTCTCTTGATGATTGACCACAAGTTCTCAATGGGATTAAGATCTGGGGAGTTTCCAGGCCATGGACCCAAAATCTCTATGTTTTGTTCCCTGAGCCATTTAGTTATCACCTTTGCTTTATGGCAAGGTGCTCCATCATGCTGGAAAAGGCATTGTTGAGCGCCAAACTGCTCTTGGACGATTGGGAGAAGTTGCTCTTGGAGGACATTCTGGTACCATTCTTTATTCATGGCTGTGTTTTTAGGCAAGACTGTGAGAGAGCCGATTCCCTTGGCTGAGAAGCAACCCCACACATGAATGGTTTCAGGATGCTTTACAGTTGGCATGAGACAAGACTGGTGGTAGCGCTCACCTCTTCTTCTCCGAATAAGCTGTTTTCCAGATGTTCCAAACAATCGAAAAGGGAATTCGTCAGAGAAAATGACTTTACCCCAGTCCTCAGCAGTCCACTCCCTGTACCTTTTGCAGAATATCAGTCTGTCCCTGATGTTTGTTCTGGAGAGAAGTGGCTTCTTTGCTGCCCTCCTTGAGACCAGGCCTTGCTCCAAGAGTCTCCGCCTCACAGTGCGTGCAGATGCACTCACACCTGCCTGCTGCCATTCCTCAGCAAGCTCTGCACTGCTGGTAGCCCGATCCCGCAGCTGAAACACTTTTAAGAGACGGTCCTGCCGCTTGCTGGTCTTTCTTGGGCGCCCTGGAGCCTTTTTGGCACCAATGGAACCTCTCTCCTTGAAGTTCTTGATGATGCGATAGATTGTTGACTGAGGTGCAATCTTTCTAGCTGCAATACTCTTCCCAGTTAGGCCATTTTTGTGCAGTGCAACGATGACTGCACGTGTTTCTTTAGAGATAACCATGGTTAACAGAAGAGAAACAATGATGGCAAGCACCATTCTCCTTTTAAAGTGTCCAGTGGTGTCATTCTTACTTAATCATGACAGATTGATCTCCAGCCCTGTCCTCATCAACACCCACACCTGTGTTAATGGAGCAATCACTGAAACGATGTTAGGTGGTCCTTTTAAGGCAGGGCTGCAATGATGTTGAAATGTGTTTTGGGGGATAAAGTTCATTTTCTAGGCAAATATTGACTTTGCAAGTAATTGCTGTTAAGCTGATCACTCTTTATAACATTCTGGAGTATATGCAAATTGCCATTAGAAAAACTGAAGCAGTAGACTTTGTAAAAATTAATATTTGTATCATTCTCAAAACTTTTGGCCATGACTGTACTGCAGAGAAATTAGTTAGATTCTTCTCTGCCCACTTCAAGATCATACCCACTTCTCTGAGAAGGGGTTGGGATTGAGTGCCTCCCTGTTTGTTTATATAGAGAACAGTTGTCATGTTGTCTGAGCATACTCTGACTGCTTTCCCCTTCAGTTGGTCGGAGAAGTGCTGGTGTGCCAGCCGAACGGCTTTGAGTTCTCTTCAGTTGGACAACATCATCTTCTTGTACTCAGGACCGCTGGACAGGAATTTTGTCTAGGTGGGCTCCTCAAACCGAGAGAGATGTGTCCGTGGTCAACAGGGACTTCTTGTATTTTAGATGTTTGCACCATTTGAGGGATCTCAAACTCTGACTACGGGCCGCAGCGACTGAAGACACCTCCTTCGTGAAAATATAGGGAGCTAATGTTATACCAAAAAGGAGGGAGAGAAGTAAACTGAAGGTGTCTTAAAGGACCCTCTATGACCACAGTAGTCCTCAAATACTTCCTGTGGAGGAAAAATTGGGATGAGTAGATAGGCCATGTAATCTCCCTGCTGCAGAATGGATATGACGTTCTTACTATCTCCTTGCAGAATCTTCTTTTGAGGATATGTCTGTTGAGATATCTTAGAGTGATTATCATTTTACAGTCCCCTGAAGCTTTTGATACCAGGAAGACTGGAGAATAGAAACCAGACCCTTGATGAAGAACTGGGATCTTCTTTAATAAATGCTTCTGCAGATATTCCATTACTGATTTTTAAGAGCTTCCTGGTGGGTGGTAGGAAGGTGGGAGGTCCAAATAAATCTGTCCTGAGGAAGCATAGAGAAGTTTATGCGATACCCAGACAAAATTATTTCTAAGACCCAAGGATCTGAAATCTCGCTTTCCTAGGTCTCTATGAAGAAAGAGAGATGAACACCCATAGGAACATCTGAGTGTGGAGGTTGTAGCTAACCATCAAAACTCTGGCTTTTTAGGTTTCCCATGCTCTTTGGGATTCCAACTGGCTGAATTTCTGCTCAGAAATCTTGCACATCCCTGCTACTGGCCCCTGGATTGCTGAGATCTCTGAGGTGATCGACCTCTCCTCCACTGTCTGTCACATCCACAAAATAACTTACCCTTCTTGTCAGCTAGACCCTCCATTATCGTGTCCAGTTCTTGGCCGAACAGTTTGCTTGGCTCATATGGAAGGCTGCAGATGTTAAATTTTGAAGTATTACCGGCCATACATGGTTTGAGCCACAAAGGTCTACGAGCAGCAGTGGACAATACCATGGCCTTAGATGACAATTTTACCTGCTGCACAAAAACTTCATTCAAGAAATCTGCTTCTAGATAGATGTTTTTTTGTGGACGATATCTTTCTGCAACTAGAAAAGGTCTCTACATAGCTTCCTTGCTATCCATTGGAAGCAACCCCATCACAGAACTAGGCATAAGCAGCTGAATATGATCATCTTAACCCCTTCCTGCCAGTGTAATTTTTTGATTTTCGCCTTCCAAAACCCATAACTTTTCTATTTTTCAATTCACAGAGCCATATGAGGGCTTAATGTTTGCGGGACAAACTGTTCTTCATAATGGTACTATTTATTACTCTGTACAATGTACTGGGAAGCTGGAAAAAAATTCAGAATTGGGTGGAATTGGAGAAAAAGTGCATCTGTGTGACTTTCTTATGGTCTTCGTTTTTACGGCGTTTACTCTGCAGCCTAAATGATATGTCACCTGTATTCTATGTTTCAGTATGATTCCAGGGATACTACATTTATATACAGTACAGACCAAAAGTTTGGACACACCTTCTCATTCCAAGAGTTTTCTGTATTTTCATGACTATAAAAATTGTAGATTCACACTGAAGGCATCAAAACTATGAATTAACACATGTGGAATTATATACTTAACAAAAAAGTGTGAAACAACTGAAAATATGTCTTATATTCTAGGTTCTTCAAAGTAGCCACCTTTTGCTTTGATTACTGCTTTGCACACTCTTAGCATTCTCTTGTTGAGCTTCAAGAGGTAGTCACCTGAAATGGTCTTCCAACAGTCTTGAAGGAGTTCCCAGAGATGCTTAGCACTTGTTGGCCCTTTTGCCTTCACTCTGCGGTCCAGCTCACCCTAAACCATCTCGATTGGGTTCAGGTCTGGTGACTGTGGAGGCCAGGTCATCTGGCGTAGCACCCCATCACTCTCCTTCTTGGTCAAATAGCCCTTACACAGTCTGGAGGTGTGTTTGGGGTCATTGTCCTGTTGAAAAATAAATGATGGTCCAACTAAACGCAAACCGGATGGAATAGCATGCCGCTGCAAGATGCTGTGGTAACCATGCTGGTTCAGTATTCCTTCAATTTTGAATAAATCCCCAACAGCGTCACCAGCAAAGCACCCCCACAGCATCACACCTCCTCCTCCATGCTTCACGGTGGGAACCAGGCATGTAGAGTCCATTTGTTCACCTTTTCTGCGTCGCACAAAGACACGGTGGTTGGAACCAAAGATCTCAAATTTGGACTCATCAGACCAAAGCACAGATTTCCACAGGTCTAATGTCCATTCCTTGTGTTCTTTAGCCCAAATAAGTCTGTTCTGCTTGTTGCCTGTCCTTAGCAGTGGTTTCCTAGCAGCTATTTTACCATGAAGGCCTGCTGCACACAGTCTCCTTTTAACAGTTGTTGTAGAGATGTATCTGCTGCTAGAACTCTGTGTGGCATTGACCTGGTCTCTAATCTGATCTGCTGTTAACCTGCGATTTCTGAGGCTGGTGACTCGGATGAACTTATCCTCCGCAGCAGAGGTGACTCTTGGTCTTCCTTTCCTGGGGCGGTCCTCATGTGAGCCAGTTTCTTTGTAGCACTTGATGGTTTTAGCCACTGCACTTGGGGACACTTTCAAAGTTTTCCCAATTTTTCGGACTGACTGACCTTCATTTCTTAAAGTAATGATGGCTGCTCGTTTTTCTTTACTGAGCTGCCTTTTTCTTGCCATAATACAAATTCTAACACTCCATTCAGTAGGACTATCAGCTGTGTATCCACCTGACTTCTGAACAACACAACTGATGGTCCCAACACCATTTATAAGGCAAGAAATCCCACTTATTAAACCTGACAGGGCACACCTGTGAGGTGAAAACCATTTCAGGTGACTAACTCTTGAAGCTTATCAAGAGAATGCCAAGAGTGTGCAAAGCAGTAATCAAAGCAAAAGGTGGCTACTTTGAAGAACCTAGAATATAAGACATTTTCAGTTGTTTCACACTTTTTTTGTTAAGTATATAATTCCACATGTGTTAATTCATAGTTTTGATGCCTTCAGAGTGAATCTACAATTTTTATAGTCATGAAAATACAGAAAACTCTTGGAACGAGAAGGTGTGTCCAAACTTTTGGTCTGTACTGTAGTTTTATTTACATTTTAACCCCTTAACAAAAATCAAAATCTTAGCAAAAAATTTTTTTTTCTAAAAGTCGCCATATTCTGACAAATTTCAGTGTATGGGGATGCATAGGGCGTCTTTTTTTGCGGGGCCAGGTTTACTTTTTAGTTATACCATTTTGGAGAATGTCTATTGCTTTGATCTCTTGATATTCAAATTTTTATCATCACCGTATGGGAAAAATATTTTTATAAGTTTGTAGATCGGGCATTTTCAGACACAGGAATACCTAATGTGTTTGTGTTTTATGTATTCTAGGTAAAGGGGGGTAATTTAAACTTTTAGTTATTTTTGGTTTCATTATGTTTTTTTTTACTTTTTTTATATTATTATTTATTAGAGCCCCTAGGGCAGTGATGGCGCACCTTAGAGACTGAGTGCCCAAACTGCAACCCAAAACCCACTAAATTATCGCAAAGTTCCAACACGGCAATTTAACCTTAATACTGTGTGGATCCACAATTGCGGACAGTTATAGACCCGCAAAATACAGTCGTGTAAATGGGGCTTTACAGAGATTTCAATAATATAAACAACTTTGTGCTGAAAGGTAATAGTTTGCATTTGGTACTTTTGAACAATTAATGTTCACTATTTACATCGCACAGGATCTGTTTTATAGTGATCGTGCAATGTTATTATAGCCTGTAATATCACATGTCTGCTATAAAACAGATCCTGTGTGATATAAATAGTGAAGGGGCCCCCACACTGTACAATGCGCTCCACAGTGACCTCCAGACAGTACAATGTGCTCCCAGTGGCCCCCAGACAGTACAATGCGCTCCAAAGTGGCCTCCAGACAGTATTATATGCTCCACAGTGGCCCCCTCACAGTATTATATGCTCCAGAGTGGCCCACACACAGTATTATATGCTCCAGAGTGGCCTCTGCACAGTATTATACGCTACACAGTGGCCCCTGCACAGTATTATATGCTCCACTGTGGCCCCCGCACAGTATTATATGCCAACAATGGCCCCACACAGTATTATATGCTTCGCAGTGGCCCCCACACATTAGTATATGCTTCACAGTGGCCCCCACAAAGTATTATATGCTCCACAGTGGGCCCTCCATACAGTATTATATGCTTCACTTTGGGCCCCCACACAATATTATATGCTCTACTTTGGGCCTCCACACAATATTATATGCTCCACTTTGGGACCCCACACAGTATTATATGCTCCACAGTAGGCCCCCCACACAGTATTATCTACTACTTACCTGAAGTCCCACGAAGAGCGTCCTCCTTCTTCTGACTACAGGAGCTGATGAATGACGTCATCACGCCTGCGTCGGGGCAGAGGTCACACTCTGATCAGTAATACAATGCATTACAATGCTAATGCATTACAATGCATTGCAAAATATCGGCTTTTGTATGACAAATGTATGGTAGACAAGCCTGGGAGCCTTCAATAGGCTCCTGGCTGTCATAGCAAAGGGTGACCGATGGCACTGACTGCGGGCATTAGCGCCGGGTCTCTGCTGTATTATACAGCAGTTGGTCTCATCCAGTACTCAGAATTCCTCATCCGAGAGTATTACAGATCTGGATGGTTCAGCATGTCTGAGCCTCCTAGAAAAGTGTGACAATTAATCCTTTAGATGCAGGTAGAAAAGAGGAGACAGATGAGCGCTGGTCCAGAATAAATGTAGTCTTTAATCCAATTGAATAAAACACACAACGCGTTTCTAGACAAGCCCTTTTTCAAGTGTGCATAAAAACATAGCATGGACTGATCACAACCCACCAAGGTGAGCAATTTGTATCAGTGTTCTGATATCTATCATCCTTTGGTTTTACACTATTAGCGCTCTGCGCTGTTTTTTCTTTTTATTTCTTTCTACACATAATGAATCCTTTAGCTCCTTCATCGAGTCCTGGATGTACTCCTTCACATAGATGACGACATCTCTGATGGAAGGTTCATCAGAGGGCTCTTTGGGCTGACACTGAGAGCAGGTGTTATATTCATACCCGTCAGGTAACGGAATTTCGCAGACCCTACAGATGTCTGAGATGTTTTGGTTTCAACAAAGTTTTCCTTCTAAAGGATTCACCATCCCCAGAGGCCAAAGATGACATATATTTAAACAAAAAATAGATAATTAAACCCATGTCTACAGAAGAGAAGAAGAAGTCTGAAACATATATACCTTAAATGATAAGGAATTGGACTGTAAACAAAGAAAGGAGTGTACACACAATCCAAAACAGGAAATCACAATAGCAAGCTATTGTCTGGCTCTCTGAAAACAAGTTGAGAAACTTCCTTAAATAGGGAAGTATGAAGTATGACCTTCCCCAGAGAGATTACTTCATGTTGGACCTACCTCCTTTTAATTATTATTTTTTGTTCTTAATTCTGAATTTATTTTTGTAATATTAATTAATATTATTTAATATTATTGTTAGGGAATTGCCAATTAAGCAATTCCCCAGTAGCTGCTGCTGGAACCCTGGAGGAAGGGGAATGGCAGAGACAGTGAGTCCTGATGCTTGACCCACCCCCTCTCCCTACCTACTTGCCTCAACTACCCTAGGTGGTAGAGGACAACTGGGCGATGGTCCCTTCCTATAATACAAATAAATACACAAAACGTAGACAAGACAAATAAACAGGAACGGGTAATCAAGAGACCCAAGGGTCAGAACCAATTGGGCAGTGAGGTACAATATCAGAACCAGAAGAATAGTCAAAGGGAAAAGCCAAGGTCAGAATATAGATAATAAGATCAAACCGTATAACGCTTAGCATGCTCAAAGAAACTAATAGCAAGCAACCAAGAGAGAGTTGGAAAACTATATAAAGGGTATAAAGAATCCGCCCCAGGCTTGACTGGCAAGGAAGGATGTCAGTCAAAAGAACACCAAATGTTAACTCTTTAATAACCAGAGGAACTCAGATCCCTGGATGGACTGGCACACTGCAATGAATACTCAGCTGTGCTAAAACAGCAGTAGGCCCAGGAGAGGAGTATCATAACTGGACACACCTCCTGCGCCGTAGTATGCGGCCGGAGGATGGCGCAGAAATCCGAACAGGCAAAAATGTTACAATTATTCAATTTTATATAATGTTATTCAAAAGATCTGAATTCTCAGAACCCCCTCACTGACCCCCCCATCCCAGAGTAGTGCGGGTGACATGACCGAATTAATAGGTCACGTCCGGATTCCAGAATGACCGGCAAAACAGTCTAGATTCCAACGCCCCCAGCAACTACTGGGTGACTACTCTGAAGTCACTTTCGGCAGAGGAAGGTGTCGTCATTCAAAAAGGCAATCCACGTCATAACCGACGTCACTCTGGCGCTGAGATCACTTCCAGCACCAGAAAAAACTACCTCTGGCAAGCGGCTGGAACCTAAGGATCGAAGCCTCTGAAGACATCACTTTCGCAAGAAAGAAAAAAAAGCGAACAGCAGGCAGCGAGGGTGTCCAGCCCAGAAAACCTCTGCTGAAAATAGATAGGAATCAACCAGGACAGAGAAGTGAGGAAGGTAGGCAAAAAATTTAAAAAAGTGTTAAAAATAGCAAATGAATGTGGGAAGTAAGAGCCTTCCCCCCCCAACTGTCCCACCGCACAGGACAGAAAAAAACACAGTTGGGGGGAAGGTTCCCCCTTCCTTCCTTATATTGGAGACGGGGGATTGTCAAATAATTAACTATTTATTACAAATTCCATTCTGTCCTACCAGCACACGAGGGCAGAAATACCTCATCATTGTGCTGCTGACTGTAGGCTATTGCTCTGTAGCTGAAAGCAATCAATAACATGATCTCAGCATTTGGAGAGTGCCATGATGTAATTTTTCTGCTACCTACATAGTAAAGCTGTAGTACACATTGTTGGAATGGAGCTGTTGGTTCAAAGTGTCTTGCGCTCAGAGTTTTTTTTGTTCTTTGTGTTAGACGATGTTGCTAATAGTTATGTCCAAGGATCAACGTGTATACGTTTTGTTAAAATACATTATCCAAATTCCAAGAAGCCACATTTCCACCACTTAAAAAAGTTCCAGACATACCTTTTGTAGGGGTCAAATGCTTAGAATAGACTGCATGAAACATCAGACCTGTAGCATCAAAGTTCTCTATTCAACTACTCAGGAATACTCAACTACTTTTAGTAAAGATCCACACTAAGGAAGGAACACTAAGGTAAAAAACAGCTGTGAAAAACGTCTATTTTTCATGGCCGTCTTGCACTTGAGGGGCACTTGTTTTCATGGGTACCTTATACATGTCACACAGCCATTAATCACATCAGTCGTGTGAATGTAGCTTAAGGGGGGGGCAATAACGTGTTTTTATACTGCGGGGGGGCACTAAGGAGCATTTTATTGTGTGTGGGGGCTCTCAAGAGCATTATACTATATGGGGGCACGAAATTGCAATACACTTTGTATGAGGACTAATGTGGCATTATACTGTGCGGGGGGCACAAGCATAGAATTATACTGTGTGAAAGGCACTAATGTGACATTATACTCTGCGTGAGGTTGCTGCTGACTGCTGTCTCCTAAGCTTAGATAGCCTACATAGTTTACAACAGCGGCAGTGGGGATCCGCAGAAGCTGTGCAGGCAGCATGGATAATTGCTGATCCTTGCTGCTGCTGTTGCAAGGCTAGGGACAGCAGTTGGGAGATGAATGCTTCTCCTGACTGGTGTTATAATGAAGTGGCCAGGAGGCAATGGTAGAGACAGCCACGGTCTAGGTTTGGACTGTGCTCCACCAGTTTAGTATCCCTGCTCGATAATATAAATCAAGACAGCTATGTAATTTTTTTTATGCTTCAGAACAACGAACCTGTTTTCTGCTGTTTCAAATTGTCTCTGTGATAAATCTGTATTACACATCAGTCGATCAATGACGATCAATGATGTTTACGATTAATAACCTTTCAAATTCCACATGTTGTGTAACACATTTTGGTTCACCTACAAAAGCTTCAACTTCGAGTTCCATATTAGGGGATGTACACACTATTACAGTCCATTGCTGTCATCTATCATATGGTGAGAGCAATAGACATTAATGGTAGTGGCGTGATGGAGACAGACGGAGCCCCCTCCAACTGTGTCTGTTGCCATTGACTATAATGTATAAAACATAATGGATGCTGTCTTCTGCAATATTTCTTTACTTTGGGAACTGAAAGAAAGTTCTTTATACACGAGTTTGTCTTCTATCGGAAGAGTTAAAAACAGAACAAAGAAAGCTTTGGTCATGTTTTTTTATTGGGGTGAATGCATATGAACACAATGGAGGAGGCTCTATCTGCATCTGTCGTTTAATGTCCATTGCTCTCATCCTGTGATGGATGAGAGTAACAGACATTAATAATGACAGTGTGAACCCACCCTTTGATTTTACAGTCAAAATATGGTTAAAGAGGTTGGCCACTTTCAGAGCAATATTGAAAGACAAATGTTATTGTTTGTATCATAAAAAGATATACAGTTTTTCAATATACTTTCTATATCAATTCCTCACAGTTTCCTAGATCTCTGCTTGCTGTCAGTCATTCTGTTACTTCCAGTGGATCAGAATCAGTCCATGGTCATGTGATGTACACAGGTGCACAGCTCGTTACCAGGCAGGTGTCTGATTACTGTGCAGTGACTATAACGAGCACCTGTGTTCATCACATGACCATGGACTGATTCTTATCCACTGGAAGTAACAGAATGACTGACAGCAAGCAGAGATCTAGGAAACTGTGAGGAATTGATACAGAAAGTACATTGGAAAATTGTATAACTTTATATTATACAAACAATAACATTGGTCTCTCAATATTGGTCTGAAAGTGGCCAAACTCTTTAACCACTTCCAGGCCGCCCATTGGGTTTTTATGTCCGGAGAGTGGTTGTCTAGATCTGAAAGAACGTGCAGCTGCTGAAACGGGTAGCCGGCTGTAACTACAGCCGGAGCTCCCCAAGAGAAGGCAGGGAATTATTACCGTCCCTGCCTTCCCGATCGCTGTGTATACAGCGCTCAATGAGCGCTGTATACACAGCTATGGGCGCCACCATGTTGCGGCTCCCCTCTGACCCTGCGATCACATGATCCGCTGGGATCAGAGCCTATTAGAGGACCTACAGGACACAGATCAGCTCTAAAGTTATGGGCAGGAGGCTGCATTCCTCCTGAAACTGGGGCTAAAGGTACCAGCCCCAGTTACAGGGGAAATCAACCTCCCCCACAAAAAAAAAGGTAATCAGATGTCCCCAAAGGTCTATTATGACTTTATGGGGACAAAATGTATAAAAAAAAAAAAAAATAATAGAAAAGTTAAAAAAAAAAGTAAATAAAATAATTTAAAAAATAAATAAAATAATACGCCAATAAAATGCCCTTATTACAGGTTATAGCCCCACCAGCGACAACACCATAAAAAATAAAAATTACCATAACGGAGAGGAAAAACTATTTTATAAAGTTTTTTAGTAGCATTTTGTGTTATTAAATAAAAAAAAAAATGAATAGTGAAAAGCTCTTTGGTCTTCACCATAGTGGAGTTTGCAGTATGACTGTTTGAGGTTGTGGACAGGTGTCTTTTATACTGATAACAATGTCAAACAGGTGTCATTACTACAGGTAATGAGTGGAGGACAGAGGAGCCTCTTAAAGAAGAAGTTACAGGTCTGTGAGAGCCAGAAATCTTTCTTGCTTGTAGGTGACCAAATACTTATTTTCCACCATAATTTTAAAATAAATTCTTAAAAAAAATCAGACAATGTGATTTTCTGGATTTGTTTTCTCATTTTGTCTCTCATAGTTGAGGTCTACCTATGATGTCAATTACAGGCCGGCCTCATCTTTTTAAGTGGGAGAACTTGCACAATTGGTGGCTGACTAAATACTTCTTTTCCCCACTGTACACATACATATCCCATTTGACTGCATTTTCACAGCATTTTTCACATATTAAAAATTACACATATGATATAGCAACATATGTATCACTCTTTACCCTTACTGCTGGGCCTCTGTGGGCATAATATACAGTATGTCATACACATTTCTGTAGCAGGATCTGTTGGCATTTCATTAGAAGAGCCAGCTGCTGCCCTGCCTCTCCACCCCACACACCCCCTTTTTTAAGTCTCTAAACACCAATGTAGCATCACCGGAAGTAAACCTTTCTTGCACTTGAACTGTTTGTTGTTAAAAGATGACCCACAGTACATGTGCAACAGAGACACACCACTTTTTTTTTCATTATTGAAGGTGTTTTGCTAATGCCATGGACCCAGGAGCAGCACGGCAAAAAATAAAATAGTAGTAGTTGCGACAGGGTGCTGCAGCTTTGCTTCTAGGAATTGAATAGCAGCATAACTGCTTCCCTTACGTCCCACCAACAGCAGAAAGATTGGGTATTTCTGCCCCTGTGTGCTGATAGGATAGTATGGAATTTGGAATAATACCTATAAATAGTTAATTAATTAGACCCTCCCCCTTCTCCAATATAAGGAAGGAGGAACCTCCCCTCAACTGTGTTTTTTTCTGTCCTGTGCGGTGGGACAGTTGGAGAGAAGGCTCTTACTTCCCCATACTTTTTTCATTTTCTCGCTTTAAGTCTAAGGCCCCACATGGCGTCCCGCAACAAAAAAGTGCTGCGGGAAAAACCGCAGCAGGAATGCATCGCGGTTCTTCCCGCAGCGCTTTAGACTGACAGTTCACAAAGGTTTCCTCTGCGGACTTTCTGTGTTAATTATACCTATAGGGAAATTGCTGGCGTTTCCGTAGGTATAATTGACATGCTGTGATTTCCACACGTTTATGCCACGTGGGGCCTCGGCCAAAAGGTTTGTTCTACCTTCCTGTCTTTGGTTCCTGGTTAAGGCAACTTCTGGCTGGGCACCCTTTTCCTGGGTCTCCTCTAAGTGTTTCTTCTGGCTCTGGTTGCACTCCTGCCATCGTCGGGGGTATTCCTGCTTCATTCCGACGGAAATAATGTCAAACGCAGCTCCCTCCTCTGGCAACCTCCAAGGTAGTTCCAGCACTGGATGTGTTCCGCATCACTGCCTTCAAGGTTGCCGAAGTCGTTGGGGGCACCAGCATTTTTTTTGTTGCCAGAAGTAGGGCAAAGATAGGGAAGTGACCCCTAGTTGGGTCAGGTGACTGCCTTTTTTCGGGAGGAGGGGGAATCTTAATTACATCACCAGAGGAATAAAGGATCAGAGATGAAAATCAGGCAGGACCTAGCCATGGTAATTCCATCTACCTTTATGGCCGAAAAGAGCTTGGTTTTACCAAATCATATAGATGAGTCACAGGATTTACTGGAAGCTTCCCCCCATAGCTTCTCAGGGCTCTCAGCTCTACCCAGATCTGAAAGCATTCAACCTGACAGCCTGGAGGTTGGCCAGTCCCTACTATGGTCTAGAGGACTTTTTGGAGCCGTCCTGAACACACTCTCTCTAGGGTGGAATCTACCAGTCAGAACTATGCCAGGATATGTTCCATCTTTATTTCCTGGGCGGCATCAAAGGGAGTTGATAGCTCCAATCTCTCTAATGTAAACATATAGGATTTTCTTCAGAATGGCCTAGACAAAGGCCTTAGTCCTTCAACCATGAAGGTTCAGACGTTGGCCTTGTCTGCTTGCCTGGGGAAACAACTATCCCAGGATTTCTTAGAGCTGTTTCTAGGTTAAGACCTTCAATTTCTCATCCAATCTTTCACTGGGATTTATCAACTGTTTTGAAGGGTTTGTGTGATTCCCACTTTTGAGCCCTTTGAGGAGGTTGAGGTAAAATTTCTTACATTAAAAACAGGTTTTTTTATTAGCTGTAACATCTGCAAGGAGGTTTGGGGAGTTGCAAGCTCTGTCATCCATGGAACCTTACATCAATTTCCACTCAGACAAAGTCCAACTAAGATTCATGCCTGTTTTTTTTTACCTAAGGTACCATCTTATATGATTGTGAATCAGGTCATATCTCTCCCTGTATTCTTTCCCAATCTATCCTCTCCTGAAGAGGTTAAGCTCCAATCTCTCAAGATGTCTAAGGATTCATGTCAAAAAATCCCTGGGATTAAAGCCTCAAAACCAACCCTGGGTAAGTGAATTAAGGAAGCTATTTGATTAACCTTTATCTCTTAGAGGTTACATCCTGCTGAGTTTGTTAAATTTAAAGTTAAATTTCTTGGGCCAAGAGAAATTCGGTTCCTTTAGAACAAATCTGTTCAGCAGTTTTCTGGAATTTACCCCAAACTTTTGTGAACTGTTACAGAATAAATTTTCGGGGACCAGAGCCTATTGCCTTGTGGTGTACTATTTTGAATTCAGTTCTTCAAGAGGGCTTGCCAAATCCCCATTATTGTGCTGCTGGTGGGATGTAAGGGAACCATTGATTATGATGTTAATCTGTTTTTCCTTAGTCCCAACAGCAGCATAAGGCTCCCTCCCTATATTTATATATATTTTCTTGTTCCTTCCAATATAAGGAGATTCCTTAGTTATATTGGAGAAGGGCGAGGGTCTAATTAATTAACTATTTATAGGTATTATTACAAATTCCATACTGTCCTACCAGCGCACAGGGGCAGAAATACCCATTCATTGTGCTGCTGGTGGAACTAAGGGAAACAGAGTAACATCATAATCAATGGCCAGTTGCTTACAGTTCTTTGATTGAGCTCAATAAGCTGATTGGTGTATAGTTTTGGTGTTAAACACCAATGATCGGGTAACAAAGAACTAGTCTGTGTCTAGCTAAACGTTATTAGAAATCACCTATTGTAAGGTCTCTGCCTGTTCGGGTCTCTGCGCCACCCTCCGCTCACACACTGCAGCGCAGGAGGTGTGTTCAGTTTGATTCCTTGCTTAGGGTTCTTGTTGCTCTGTCTGAACACTGCTCTATTACCTCTTCTCTGTAATTGAGTTTCTGCCACATCCATCTCCTGCACCTTTGTTTCCCTCAGCTCCTCAAACAGTTAATCTTAGCCGATCTACCAATCAAGTCTGGGACAGATTCTGGACTTGCTATACACAGGTCATCTGCTTACACATGTTTGATGGCTATTGAGACTTGTCCCTTGCTAAGCGCTTCTCTTGCTGTTTGTTACCTGTATTCATATTCCTGACCTCTGGCTAACCCTTTGACTATTCTCTCGGATTTCGATTTGGTACTGTTTGTCTATCTGGTTTGACCTCGGCTTGCTTCTGTGTTGTTTGGCTTGTCTTGTTCTGTATACACTTATTCAGAGAAGGGTTTGTTGCCCAGTTGTCCCTGTCATTAGGACAGTTGAGTCAATTAGGTAGGGACAGGGACTGGGTCAAGTTTAGGGCTCACTGTCTCTGTCTTTCCCTTCTTCCCTCGTTTCAGCAGCAGCACTGGGGAATTGCTCAACTAGCAATTCCCTTACACCTATATTCCATAAAATATGGATGGATAACAATAATCACTTAGAGATGTGTGGAAAAAGAGATTTTAGCCAAAATCAACCAATTTAGTCAAAATTGTTTTGGATCACACCAGTTTGTTAATCTGTAATGAGAATGATTTACTAGGAACTAACAAAGAAGCAGACTGTGGGCCCTCCTGACTTATGTGCCAAGTCCCAGCTAAGTCAGCTGCAACATCTTGAGACAAATGTAACAAATTTCATATTAACTCTCAGGCTTAGTAGAATTGGTTGCAGCAAAAGCGCTAGCTGATTCTTCTTCTTCACCTTCTTCTACTTCTTCTTCAAAGTCAGTACTGTACTGTAAAATGAAAACATAAAAGTATATATCAATTATATATCTGACTAGAACTTAAAATAAATTGCCTTGCTTTGCATACTATGCGTCTCAGAAACAGCCCCGTACAGCTATTGCCTATTCTAAGGATAGGATATAAAATTTTAAATCCAGGACAACCACTTATTTATTTATTATTATTTACTTTGCTTAATTATATAGCGCCATCATATTCTGCAGCGCTTTACAGACGTTGTAAATCACTGTCCCATATAGGACTCACAATCTACAATCCCTATCAGTATCTCTTTGGAGAGCGGAATGAAACCAGAGTACCTGGAGGAAACCTACGCAAACACTGGGAGAACATACAAAAACCTTGCAGAACACCTTGAAAAGTGATGGTTTATCAAAGCCACAATATATTATTTCCCATCCCTGCCCAGCACTTTTCTAAATCATTCTTACAGCAGGACCTAAATCAACAAACATGTATTCTCTGCTTGAGTAGACGCTTGAGGGAGCATACTGCTGTGTAGATTTGGAAGCCCAGATCATGGATCTAAATGACCAAATTGCAATACTGACCCACTGATAACTTGGAAAAGAGTTTGTTGCTCACAGAGCAGTAACTCGCTGGGATAAATGCAGAAGGGGATAGTAGCATGGAGGTGTAGGAACTGGAAGCAGCTAGCTGGGTGAAAGCAGCAAGGTAGAAGCAGTGGTGAATCTAGCCTCTTTGCTGCCTGAGGCGGACTATCAAAAGACGCCCCCCCCAAAAAAAAAAAAATAATAAAATTGCGTTTACATGCTGTTAGCGTCACACGCTGTTATTGTCATACAATAAACATACACAAACTTATGAAACAGTTTTTAAGAATTCTTCTTACTACATTACTTCAGTAGCAGATCAACAACATGGCATTAATAATGACAATAACTTCACACATCTTCTGCTTGGTGGATGGACGAGCCCACGTGGCGCCCATTCTCTATAATAAGAGCCCCGCAGATAGCTGAGTACTGGACTTCGGGTATCTTTGGCACTCCCATTGAAGTGAATGAGAGCCACGCAGGTTCGTCCATCCACCAAGTGACACACCTATATATATGGCTGTGGTCAGGCTGAATTCCCACCCCTTGGGGGAAAAAAAAAAACAATTCTCAGGCCCAGTGGGGGTCTCAGCTGACAGACCCCCATCAATCAGGTATTTATCCTCTATCATTTAGGTGAATACAGGGCAGTAACATTTTGTGACTTAAAGGTGACGTCTCTGACTAATCCTTCACATTTCCCTTCTCTTCCCTCTGGACCGCCATGGCCACTTCTTCCAACTGTGACTTGTCGCTATAAAGTTTACAACACAGACATTTTTGGCTCCTCACTTTTCCAGGCATCCGACCCACATTGTCCTCACCTGCACACCCATCTTGCTGCTACCCCAATTATAAAATATATGATATAACCCCCCATAATGAATTTATTTATATTAATAATGTCCGTGTGTACCCTGTATAAATCGTGCCCCTTATTAATAATGTCCGTGTGTACCCTATATAAATAGTGCCCCTTATTAATAATGCCCCAGGTGTTAACTAATTAAAAGGTTTTCCAGGTCATTAATACACTAATCAGTGGGGTTCAAAAACCCAGGACCCCCACTGATCAGATGTTTGAATGAACCGTGGTACCTGTGTAAGTGTTGATCCCTTCTCTGTATACATAGTGTCATTCATCTCATAGCGGCCATGTAAGGTAACTACAGCCTCGTCCTATACACATCTATGTGACAAGGCTGTAATGACATCACACGGTCACTATAAACAGACAGTGTGTGATATAAACAGGCGCCATAGCCCCCATGCAACTGATCAGAGGCGGGGTCCACTGATCTCTTATTGATAATCTGTCCTAAGGATAGAACATCAATAAAAATGAGCTGGAAAAACCCTTTAATAAAACCCAAGTGCCACCTTAAAGGGGTTGTCCAGGATAACCACTTTTTTAATATGAGAAGGTGCTCCAGTGTCTCCCAGCGCGTTCCAGTCCTGCTGCTCCGGTGTTTTCTTCCCCACAGCACTGTGATGTCCCGTGTCAGCGACCTCAGCGGTCATGTGCGGTGGGGACTTCCGCCAAAAGAAAACACCAGAGCAGCAGAACCAGACTGCGGTGGGAGACATCGGAGCACAAGGGACAGGTGAGTAGATGTTTTTTCTTTAATACAGTATTACATGGTATTATGGCCCACAGCGGTCCCTGCACACAGTATTACATGGTATTATGCCCCGCAGTGGCCCCTGCACACGGTATTATGATCCGCAGTGGCCCCTGCACACGGTATTATGCTCCATAGTGGCCCCTGCACACGGTATTATGCCTCATAGTGGCCCCTGCACATGGTATGTCTCAAAGTGGCCCCTGCACTCGGTATTATACTCCATAGTGGCCCCTGCACACGGTATTATATCTCAAAGTGGCCCCTGCACTCGGTATTATACTCCATAGTGGCCCCTGCACACGGTATTATGTCTCATAGTGGCCCCTACACTCGGTATTATACTCCATAGTGGCCCCTGCACTTGGTATTATACTCCATAGTGGCCTCTGCACACGGTATTATGCCCCATAGTGGCCCCTGCACACAGTATTCTGCTCCATAGTGACCCACCCATGAACTATTATTATACTCTGGGGTGTTTTCAGACCCCAGAGTATAATGATCGGAGACCCAGGTGGTGACAAACATAAAAACCAGTGTTACTTACCTGGGCTCCGATGCACTCCCTGCTTTCGGCCCTCTTCAATGTCGCACAGACCGGTGTCGCCACATAATGACGTCAGCCTGGCTCACATGACGCCTGGGACGTCACCAAAGAAGGCCGAAACCTGCTGGGAGTAACATCGGATCGCTGGAGAGGTGAGTAACACTGGTTTTTATGTTTATCACCTCCCCGGGGTCTCCGATTATTATATTCTGGGGTCTAAAAAGACCCCAGCGTATAATAATAGTAGTATTTGTCCTCACTTACCGATCCCCGCTGCCGCTCACAGCCGCTTCTGATTCCCCCTTCTGCGTCCGATAACAGAAGGGGAAGCAGGGGCGGCCACAGCAGGCACGGCGATCGATAAGTAAATAGGCTGTTACCTGCTGGGGATAGTCCAGTAGCTAACGGACTATTTATATATATATATATATATATATATATATATATATATAAAAAAGGTATCCTCACCTGCGATCCCTTGATGCAGCCGCCGCCGCCTCTTCTTCACCCGCGTCTCAGCGTAGGAGGCGCGATGACGTCATTGTATCGCCGCCTGTGCTGAGAGGCGGAGATCTCGTAAACCAGCCCAGGACAGGCCCCGCTCAGCCTGTCCTGGGCTGGTTTACGGTAAATGGAATGTAAAAAATGCCGCCCCACAGACAGTGACGGACAGTGCTGCCTGAGGCGGCCGCCTCACTTTGCCTCATTAGCGGTGTGCCCCTGGGTAGAAGGAAGAGTGTCAGAGACATTGTCCTGAACTGGCACACCCCAACAAGTTTGCTAAATTGGCAGATGAGGGGGATGTTAGTACAGGGGTAACAGTGCTGCAACAAGGCACTTCCTCAGACAGCCAGGGGAATGTCTGCTCCAGTAAGAATAGGGGGATAGGACTGCAGGGCAAACTAGACAGGTGCTGGTAGTGGGGGATTCAATTATTAGGGGAACAGACAGAGCAATCTGTCACAAAGACCGGTATTATCGAACGGTGTATTGCTTTCCTGGTGCTCAAGTTCAACACATCGCAGATTGGTTTGTTGGATTACTGGGTGGGGCTGGTGTGGATTCAGCGGTCATGGTGCACGTTGGCACAAAGGACAAAGCTAGAGGTACATGGAAGGTCCTTGAAAATGATTTTAAGGATCTAGGAAGCAAGCTGAAGACAAGGACCTCCAAGGTGGTATTTTTGGAGGTAAACAAGTGGCTCAAGAGCTGGTGTAGGAAGGTGGGGTTTGGGTTCTTGGAGAACTGGGCTGTTTGTTGTGGGCTACAGGTTCTATGGTAGGGATGGGCTGCATCTCAATAGGGAGGGTGCAGCTTTGGTGGGAGAGAAGATGGCTAGAAAGTTAGAGGAGTATTTAAACTGGGGGGGGAGGGTAACAGATGTAGAGGGAAAGATAGTATACACATGGAAAGAGGGCTAAAAAAATTACCTGGGGGGTAGAGGAGTGGAGGGTTGGGTGAGAGCAGTCAGTAGGCAGAGGAAGAGTAGGGATAAAGATAAACATATAAAATATATGTATACTAAAGGCAGAAGTCTCACTAACAAGATGGAGGAACTAGAAGTGATAACATTGAAAGAAAAATATGACATAGTGGGGATAAGTGAGACATGGCTGCACTCTATCTATGACTGGGCTATAAATATACAGGGGTACACTATGTTTAGAAAGGACCATTTTTCAAGAAAGGTCTGTTAGTGTTAGCAATATGTTAATAAGTGCACCCAAATACCTTTAGAAGTGTTTTGAGTGATTTCTGGGTTTCTCTGTGAGCTCCTCGCATCTTCTGCATTTGTTTACATGGGTAGCTTCCTGTTCTGTTTTCCTACAACTACCATGATGCCTTGCACTTCACTCAGAGCTGACTCACACCACCACCCTCTCTCACTCCCTCTCCCTCCCTTTCTCACTCACACCCCCTCCCTGTTTCCCTAGATAGCCCGCCCACTACTAGCTCTTCCTAACTAACTCAACCCCCCTTCACCCCATCATACTTACCCATCTTCCAGGTAGGATCTTCTGGGCACAGGACTTCAATTGGACGGCACACCGGCTCTATTTCGCAGATGTGGGCGAAGTGATGACCCGTGGCCAGAAGATCCGGACAGGAAAACAGGTAAGTATGATGGGGTGGGGATGGTTTAGTATTGGTGACGTTCCGTTTCCAGAAACGGGGAAACAGAACATCACCAGAAAATGTGCCTGGGACGGACACATAGAAATATAGATTTTTGGTAACTTACGTAATTTAGAAGGTAGGCGGGGGGCGGTTTGCTTAGATTAGAAAGATCTTCTTATTCCGGACATCCCCTTTAAGCCAGTCCTGTGTGAGGACATCTGGGAGGGAAATGAATATATGGAGTCCTTATGGGCGGAAATTAAGGGATGAATAAAGAATAATAAAATACTGATAGGGGTTTGTTATAAATCCCCAAATATAATGGAAGAAGCTGAAAATATACTAATAAAATAAAATGATGAGGCCACAAAGCATAAATAATAAAGTCATTATTATGGGAGATTTCAACTACCCAGATATCAAATGGGAGGTAGAAACCTGCAGGTCCAACAAAGTGAACAGGTTATTTTCAGTAATAAGACAATTACCTATCCCAACTAGTGTAGGACCCAACAAGAGGCAAAGCACTTTTAGACCTAAATTTAACAAATGAACCTGACACATTGTCAAAAGTGGAGAATGGAGGTCATCTAGGTAATAGTGACCACAACATAATAAGTTTTCTTGTACAAATTAAAAAGATGTTCAGTTGAGGGGTACAAAAACACTAAACTTCAGGAAGGCCAATTTTAACCAGCTGAGAGAGGAGCTTATCAGCATAAACTGGGACAATGTCCTCAAAGTGAAGGGAACACAAGTAAAATGGGACATTTTCAAAAACATTCTAAATAGGACCAGTAAAAACATATACCTTATGGGAATAAGCGAACCAGAAATCATAGAAAAACAATATGGCTAAATAAAATGGTAAGGAGTGCAATGAGGGATAAAAAGGAAGCGTTTAAAGTACTAAAACAAGAAAGTAGTGACACAGCATTAAAAAACTATAAAGAGAAAAATAAACTGTATAAAAGACAAACAAAGGAGGCAAAAGTCGAGGCAGACAGAATAATTGCCAAGGAAAGTAAAAATAGTCCAAAATTATTCTTCAATTACATAAATAATAAGAAAATAAAAACTGACAATGTGAGCCCTCTCAAAAATAATCTTAGTGTAATGGTGGAGGAGGATGAGGAAAAGGCAGATCTATTAAAGGGATTCTATCATTAAAAAAAAATCGATTTTTAACTAAAAGCACGTTGGAATAGGCTTTTGAAAGGCTATTCTCCTACCTTTATTTTTGAGGTCCGCGCCGCCATTTTTGAGTTATGCAAATTTTGCAAATTGGTCTTCAGAAAGCAAAGGGGGCGTTTCCCCTGTGCTCAAAGCACAGGCTCGTCATAGGTTCCAATGCTGTCTCTCACTTCTTGTGCTGACGCGTTTTCGCAACGTCAGCACCCGCCAAGTGTGTCTTTGGGATCCAAATCCCGCACATGCTCAGTTGGCTCTGCCACTTCGCGTTGGACAGAGTCGACTGCGCATTTCCAGTCGGCCATTTTGATGTGGCCTCTTACACAAGCGTACTGCGCCTGGCGTAAGCCCCCTGTGCTTCTTGAAAACCAATTTGCATAACAAAGAAAGAATATATAACAAAAGAATTCCACCGAAAGAATCATGATAAAAATCTACAATTTATTAAGTACATAAAATTTTTTATGAACAATACATAATCATAGGGAAGTAACCAATAATAATTCTCAAAACAATCAAATCAAAAATAGTCAAAATTCATCTTTATTAAACAAAAAACATATCCATTTCATAGTACTGCCAAGTTAAAAACAATTAAGAACAAGTAAAAACACACAAACAATGAGGTCCAATGTGGTACACAGAGATGGCAAACATACAATAACATTAGGCGGTATAAATAACAATTCATATAAAAATAGAAAAAAAGCACCAAAGCTGAGTAACACCAAATAACAATAAATAGAAAGTGCCAGTGCAATGTGCAAATATACAAATCAAGTAATGTTAACAACTATGGCCAAAATTTCATCACGTATATTCCATTATAATATGAACCACCTAGTAAAGATCAATACCAACCAGCCATCATATCACCTGCTACCACATGGACCACCACCCCAATGCACTTTTCGCGATAGCTTCCTCAGGGGGAAGACAGAGAAATATATCCACATTAAATCATACCGTGGTAGTGGAGGTACATATTGTGTTCTTACATAGAGTTAAAAAAAAAAAAAAAAGTCTAACCAATAGTAAAGTATGCTGAGTCCAAAAAAATATACACAAAAACTGGGACTCAAAAGCCTAAATACCTATTATAATACAAAATAAAACCATCTCCAAAGGAGGTGGTGGTAAATGTATTAACTGGAATAGTGCAGTAGAAGTACAAGGTATAGGCAAATAGTCCCAACATATAGCAATAAATAAATGAACACAAAACTATGTCACAGAGTAACCTCCAAAGCAAACCTCACCACATACCACGTATAGAAACACACCCCAATGTGCGTTTCGCCAAAAATGTCTTCATCAGGGGGTAGGGCTAAGATGAAATGTCATCCTTTATATAGGTAAATATCACCCAGCTGCTTATAATTTTCTTGGTTAATGAAAATTACCTGCTATGTGTGTATAAAACATTAATGGCGTCTCATCATGAAGCCAAATATCACTGCACATGCACGAGAAGTCAGCAAAACAACGCGAGAACACATACATGCCAGAAAAAGCAACGTGACATATCGCCGAAAATCACACATGCACAGACGCTCAGCGCAGCATACTAAACATACTAGACAAAGTAACATGGCACATCGCTGAAGTCACGCATGCGCAGAAGCTCTGTATCATATACTAAACATGAACAGCGTCTCATCGTAAAAACAGATACCACTGCACATGCACAAGAATCCAGCAAAATAACGTGAGAATAGGCACATACTCAACCGAGCAACGTGACATATTACTGAAGTCACGCATGCGCAGAAGCTCTGTATCATATACTAAACATGAACAGCGTCTCATCGTAAAAACAGATACCACTGCACATGCACAAGAATCCAGCAAAATAACGTGAGAATAGGCACATACTCAACCGAGCAACGTGACATATTACTGAAGTCACGCATGCGCAGAAGCTCTGTATCATATACTAAACATGAATAGCGTCTCATTGTAAAAACAGATACCACTGCACATGCACAAGAATCCAGCAAAATAACGCGAGAATAGGCACATACTCAACCGAGCAACGTGACATATTACTGAAGTCACGCATGTGCAGAAGCGCTGTATCGTATACCAAACAATGTACCATTAATAGTGTCCCATCGTGAGACCAGACATCACTGCACATGCCCGAACATCCAAAAGAGTAACACAAAAGTAGATATATAATATAACATATGTCTGGAATCACGCATGGGCAGGAGCATAAATTAGACTGCATATTCCCTATCTATTCAATATAATCACCCAAAAAATATAATAAATTTTTATATCCTAACAAAAATATGCATCTACTACTCAAAAGAGAAATAACAATAGTGGCTACTACACATATTAAAACACTGACATATGTGTATATATACACAAGACAAATTGTGAATAAGAGGAAAAAATCCATGAAGTGAATAAAAAGTCAAAAATGTACATCATATAATAAATAGTGACAAATAAAAATAAGTATAAAAACACAATAAGTAATAATGTGATAAAGTGATAAACAAAAAAGTGATAAGTGCGCAGTGCGAGAAAAAAGTGCTAGTGCAAACCAAATTCATAAAATTTGTTAAATAAATAATTAGCGGCTTTAATAAATATAACACTTAAAGAGAAAGTAAGTTCCCGCAGGTAAGGATGGAAGTATTTTCACTTGATAAACTTGGGTGAAATCCTATATTAGGATGCCCATGAAAGAAACCTACAGGTGCATCTCAATAAATTAGAATATCTTTGAAACATTCCTTCATTTCAGTAATTCAGTAATACAATTCATAGTCAGCGTCTTCCATGATTGTGTGTCCTACTGAACCAGACTGAGGGACCATTTAAAGGCTTAGGAAACCTTGGCAGGTGACACACTGAATTTACAATACTGAACTTTTTCACAATATTCTAATTTTCTTAGATTTTGGTTTTCATTACCTGTAATCCATAATCAACATTTACAGAAATAAAACACTTGAAATAGAACACTCTGTGTGTGTGAAGAATCTAGAAAATGCAGGAGGTCACTTTTTTAATTTAATTACTGAAAGAAATGTTTCAAAGATATTCTAATTTATTGAGATGCACTAGTACATATGGATAAGACAAAGAACAAACAATGAGAATAATTAAAAAAACAATAAAAATAATGAAAATAAAAACTCTTAGTTAAAAAATAAAATTAAGCAAGAAACCACAGCAATCAAAGAGAGAGAGAGAAAAAAAAATTAACAAAAACTATGAAACAGAATTACAATATAAAAAAGGAGCAAAGCAAATTACTTTTTAATGAAACCTTTTGAGGAAACGGTATTCAAGGTAAATATCCATCTGTTTTCTTTCTGGGCTAGATGTTGTTTCCACTTGCCTGCTCTTGGTCCAGCCAATACCTGATCAATGGCCCATACTCTGAAACCTGTAGAGTCTGAATTATGGTAAACTTTAAAGTGTTTGGGTATTGTTTTTAAGGTGGTAATATCATCAATATTGGCTGCATTTGTAATATGTAGTTAACCCTATGTAAATAAGGTCACACGGGCACAAAGCAAAATAAATGACGCCAGTGGATTGGCAATTGAGGCTGTGGCAGATCTCATAAGTCCGGGAATGATCTGAATTCCAGAGCTGAGCTGTGGATTCGATGTTACAGCACGCCACGCACTTCCCACATGGCCAACATCCTAAGGTCCTTGTCCACCGAAAATAAATTCAGACGGACTTGGCACATAGTGACTATGCACTAATTGAGATTTTTTGACCTCCAATAAGTTTAAGGAGGGTTGTTTGCCCACAAATTTATGCTCCTGCCCATGCGTGATTCCAGAGATATGTTATATTATATATCTACTTTTGTGTTACTCTTTTGGATGTTCGGGCATGCACAGTGGTGTCTGGTCTCACGATGGGATGCTATTAATGGTACATTGTTTGGTATACGATATAGCACTTCTGCGCATGCGTGACTTCAGTAATATGTCACGTTGCTCGGTTGAGTATGTGCCTATTCTCGCGTTATTTTGCTGGATTCTCGCGCATGTGCAGTGGTATCTCTTTTTACGATGAGACGCTATTCATGTTTAGTATATGATACAGAGCTTCTGCGCATGCGTGACTTCAGCGATGTGCCATGTTACTTTGTCTAGTATGTACCTACTCTCGCGTTATTTTGATGATTTCTCGCACATGTGCGGTGGTATTTTTACTTTCCGATGGGATGCCATTCATGTTTAGTATGCTGCGCTGAGCCTCTGCACATGCGTGATTTTCGGCGATATGTCACGTTGCTTTGTCTGACATGTATGTGTTCTCGCGTTGTTTTGCTGACTTCTCGTGCATGTGCAGTGGTATTTGTCTTTATGATGAGACGCCATTAATGTTTTATACACACATAGCAGGTAATTTTCATTAACCAAGAAGATTATAAGCAGCTGGGTGATATTTATCTATATAAAGGATGACATTTCATCTTAGCCCTACCCCCGACGAACACATTTTTGGCGAAACGCGCGTTGGGGTATGTTTCTATACGTGGTATGTGGTGAGGTTTGCTTTGGGGATTACACTGTGACATAGTTTTGGGTTCATTTATTTATTGCTATACAGTATATTGGGACTATTTGTCTATACCTTGTACTTCTATTGCACCACTATGGTTAATACATTTACCTCATCTCCTTTGGAGAAGGTTTTATTTTGTGTTATAATAGGTATTCAGGCTTTTGAGCACCTGTTTTTCGTGTATATCTTTTTGGACTCAGCATACTTTACTATTGGAAGAGTGAAGAAATCAGGCGATACCTTTTAGAGGCTAACTGAGTATATTTATAAGTAAGCTTTCAGGAGTGCTTGATAGATAGAGCAAACATTGCTGATTTTTAGGGGACTGACCACTGTGACCTCCACTGATCCTGAGAAGGGTGTATTACCCCTGCTGTGAATACAGCTACAGGAAAAGTGTCCAAACCACATTGGGGCGTGGAGTGCTGTGGTCTGTATGTCTAGATGTTGTCTCCAAAGTTCTTTGTACTATTTATTACTGATACACACGTGGACAAAATTGTTGGTACCCCTCGTTTAATGAAGGAAAAACCCACAATGGTCACAGAAATAACTTGAATCTGACAAAAGTAATAATATATAAAAATTCTATGAAAATGAACAAATGAAAGTCAGACATTGCTTTACAACCATGCTTCAACAAAATTTTTTAAAAAAGAAAACTCATGAAACAGGCCTGGACAGAAATGATGGTACCCTTAAAGGGGTATTCCCATGAACATCATCATATTTATATTTGTAGATAATGCAAAGTTAAAGATTTTTGCAAATATAAGTAGCTAAAAATTGGGCAGAGTTTTAAAGATTTTCTCTAACTATCTTAGTGGTGACATTCTGTTGTCTTGATCGGTTGCCAATGGATTCGTCCACGTATGCAGAAACTTTCTACGGTCTGGAACTTGTCAGGAACTCAGCCATGATTTTCTTATTGTAGCTAGTTTATCAGGCAGGGACACTACATGTATCAGAAGATATCCCGGCCACAATAAGACAAATCATGACTGATTTTCTGACCTTAGAAAGTTCCTGCATTCATGGCCGTATCCACTGGCAACCGATCAAGACAACAACTCGTGACCACAAGATATTTAGAGAACATCTTTAAAACTCTGCAAAATGTTTAATTACTTATATTTGCAAAAATGTTTAACTTTTAATTTTCTACAAATTTAAAAATGGTTATGTTCATGGGAATACCCCTTTAACTTAATATTTTGTTGCACAACCTTTTGAGGCAATCACTGCAATCAAACGATTCCTGTAACATTCAATGAGACTTCTGCACCTCTCAACAGGTATTTTGGGCCACTCCTCATGAGCAAACTGCTCCAGTTATCCTGGGTTTGAAGGGTGCCTTTTCCAGACAGCATGTTTCAGCTCCTTCCAAAGATGCTCAATAGAATTTTGGTCAGGGCTCATAGAAGGCCACTTCAGAATAGTCCAATGTTTTCCTCTTATCCATTCTTGGGTGTTTTTAGCTGTGTGTTTTGGGTCATTATCCTATTGCAAGACCCATGACCTGCGACTGAGACCGAGCTTTCTGACACTGGGCAGCACATTTCTCTCTAGAATCCCTTGATAGTCTTGAGATTTCATTGTACCCTGCACAGATTCAAGACACCCTGTGCCAGATGCAGCAAAGCAGCCCCAGAACATAACAGTGCCTCCTCCATGTTTCACAGTAGGGACAGTGTCCTTTTCAAGATACAGTGGGGAAAAAAGTATTTAGTCAGTCACCAATTGTGCAAGTTCTCCCACTTAACAAGATGAGAGAGGCCTGTAATTGTCATCATAGGTAGACCTCAACTATGAGAGACAAAATGAGAAAACAAATCCAGAAAATCACATTGTCTGATTTTTAAAGAATTTATTTGCAAATTATGGTGGAAAATAAGTATTTGGTCAATAACAAAAGTTCATCTCAATACTTTGTTATATATCCTTTATTGGCAATGGCAGAGGTCAAACGTTTTCTGTAAGTCTTCACAAGGTTGGCACACACTGTTGCTGGTATGTTGGCCCATTCCTCCATGCAGATCTCCTCTAGAGCAGTGATGTTTTGGGCCTGTCGCTGGGCAACACGGACTTTCAACTCCCTCCAAAGGTTTTCTATGGGGTTGAGATCTGGAGACTGCCTAGGCCACTCCAGGACCTTGAAATGCTTCTTACGAAGACACTCCTTCGTTGTCCTGGAGGTGTGCTTAGGATCATTGTCATGCTGAAAGATCCAGCCACGTTTAATCTTCAATGCCCTTGCTGATGGAAGGAGGTTTGCACACAAAAACTCACGATACATGGCCCCATTAATTCTTTCATGTACACAGATCAGTCGTACTGGTCCCTTTGCAGAGAAACAGCCCCAAAGCCATCCCCATGCTTCATAGTAGGTATGATGTTCTTTGGATGCAACTCAGCATTCACTCTCCTCCAAACACGACGAGTTGTGTTTCTACCAAACAGTTCTACTTTGGTTTCATATGACCATATGACATTCTCCCAATACTCTTCTGGAACATCCAAATGCTCTCTAGCAAACTTCAGACGGGCCCAAGCAGGGGGACACGTCTGGCACTGCAGGATCTGAGTTCCTGGCGGCGTAGTGTGTTACTGACGGTAGCTTTTGTTACATTAGTCCCAGCTTTCTGCAGGTCATTCACTAGGTCCCCCCTTGTGGTTCTGGGATTTTTGCTCACTGTTCTTGTGATCATTTTGACCCCACGGGGTGAGATCTTGCGTGGAGCCCCTGAGGGAGATTATCAGTGGCCTTGTATGTCTTCCATTTTCTAATTATTGCTCCCACAGTTGATTTCTTCACAGCAAGCTGCTTGCCTATTGCAGATTCAGTCTTCCCAGCCTGGTGCAGGTCCACAATTTTGTTTCTGGTGTCCTTCCACAGCTCTTTGGTCTTCACCATAGTGGAGTTTGGAGTGTGACTGTTTGAGGTTGTGGACAGGTGTCTTTTATACTGATAACAATTTCAAACAGGTGCCATTACTACAGGTAATGAGTGGAGGACAGAGGAGCCTCTTAAAGAAGAAGTTACAAGTCTGTGAGAGCCAGAAATCTTGCTTGTTTGTAGGTGACCAAATACTTATTTCCCACCATAATTTGCAAATTCTTAAAAAATCAGACAATGTGATTTTCTAGATATGTTTTCTCTTTTTGTCTCTCATAGTTGAGGTCTACCTATGATGACAATTACAGGCCTCCCTCATCTTTTTAAATGGGAGAACTTGCACAATTAGTGGCTGACTAAATACTTTTTTTCCCCACTGTATGCTTCATTTTTCCATCTGTGAACATAGAGCTGATGTGCCTTGCCAAAAATTTCAATTTTTGTCTCATCTGTCCATAGGACATTCTCCAAGAAGCTTTGTGGCTTGTCAACATGCAGTTTGGCGAATTACTTTTGTCAGACTCAAGTTACTTCTGTGACCATTTTGGGTTTTTCTTTCATTAAACGAGGGGTACCAACAATTTTGTCCACGTGTGTATATGTTTTTAACCGACTGGTTTAAATAAAGCATGAATTTTTAGTATTATATTGTGTTCTGTGTGAATTTTGGATTTGCTTTGGCTTACTTATAGACATAATTTTGGCGCAATTTGGGAGAATACTGCCACATATTAAGCAACGTCCCATTTCAGTTATGTCACTGTCTGCTGGTGGAACTGATGTGGTCAGGGTCGGACTGGCCCACCGGAGAACCGGTGAATCCACCGGTGGGCCCCGAGCCCCGACTATTAGTCCTCATGTCATGGGGGCCCAATTGGGATCCTGACCATCCCGATCGGGCCCCTGACCAGAGGCGTAACGATCGCGGTCGCAGGGTGCGCGACTGGACCCGGCAGGGTACGGGGCCCGCGGCCAGCTGGAGATGGCCGGGGCCCCGGACCACTATGATAGCGGTCGGGGAAGCCTGGTTCCCCGACCACTATACATACTGTTATTGGAAAGGGACCCTGGCATATTGCAGGTCCCTTTCCAATAGATGGCAGAGCAGGGCACCCAGGGGAGGTGACTGAAAATAATAAACACATATTCTCACCTCTCCTGGGCGCAGTGTCCTCTCCGGCGCTCTTCTGTCATGTGACTGAGGCCTGTGATTAGGCCCCGGCGGTCACATGGGGCGCGACTGCGTAATGACGTCAGTGCGCCCCCACGTGACCGCTGAGGCCCAATCACAGGCCTCAGCAGCGTCGTCGTTAAAGGGCCTGAAGACGCTGAAGACGACAGGATGGAGCGAGGATGCCAAGGAAAGGTAAGGCAAGGTGAGTATGAATGTTTGTTATTTTTAATCACTTCCCCTGGGCCTCCAATTATTATACTCTGGGGTCTGAGGAGACCCCAGAGTATAATAATAGCACTGAAGCGGAGCGGAGGGGGCTATTGGGCGCATATAATACTGGGTGGGGGCCACTGTGGAGCTTATAATACTAGGAGGGGGCCACTATGGAGCTTATAATACTGGGTGGGGGCCACTGTGAAGCTTATAATACTGGGTGGGGGCCACTGTGGAGCTTATAATACTAGGAGGGGGCCACTATGGAGCTTATAATACTGGGTGGGGGCCACTGTGAAGCTTATAATACTGGGTGGGCGCCACTGTGGAGCTTATAATACTGGGTGGGGGCCACTATGGAGCTTATAATACTGGGTGGGGGCCACTGTGGAGCTTATAATACAGGGTGGGGGCCACTGTGGAGCATATAATGCTGGGTGGGGGCCACTGTGGAGCTTATAATACTGGGTGGGGGCCACTGTGGAGCTTATACTCCATACAGTGGCTCCTTCATTTTTTTTTTTTTATTACGTCGGGGCAGGTGAAAAAAACAAAACAAAAAAACCCCCCACAAACTAAACTTTCTCTCCTGTCCCCAGTGTCTTCCAGCACAGTTCGGTCCTGCAGTTCTGTTATTTTCTCCCAGCTGACGTTCCCTCTGCACGTGACTACCTGTAATGTCACGTGACCCCTGAGGCCAATCAGCGGCCTAAGGGAAGGGACCTGGGACGTCACAGCCAGTGAGGAATTCCGGCAAAAAGAAGACAGCGGAGCTGCAGGACCGGACCGTGCTGGGAGGACACCGGAGCACCGGAGACAGGTGAGTATGTTTAGTATGGTTTTTTTTTTTTTTTTTTGGGGGGGGGGGGGTAGGGGGGGATTCACCTCCCCCAGACTAATTATAAAAAAGAAAAAAATTATACTGGACAATCTCTTTAAAGTGTGGTGCATTAGGGGTGTATATTAAAGGGGTTGTCCAGGCATAATTTGTTATGGTTTATCTTCAGGATAGGCCACAGATACCTGATCTGTAGGGGGCTGACCCCGGACCGATCAGCTGTTCAGAGCCACTTCTGATGCCTGTCCTGTACACAATACAGGGCTAGAAGCAGAAAGCTCTGTCCACTGTGTATTAGCCGGGCACCTTCACTGTATTTCAGCACTTATTGAAGTCAGTAGGAGCTGAGCTGCAGTGAAGGCGCCGGGCTGCTGTACAGCGGATGGAGCTTTCTGCTTCCGGCCCTGTGTTGTGTACAGAACGGGCTCCGGAAGTGGCTCCGAACAGCTGATGGGGCCATGTGTCAGCCCCCTACCGATCAGGTATTTATGGCCTATCCTGAGCATAGGCCATAAAAAAGATTAACCCTGGACAACCCCTTTAATATGCCCCACACGGTTTAATATCCCCCCCACAGGATGTTAGCCCCCATCACTGCTCCCACACAATATAATGACCCCATCACTATTCCCCATACAGTATGGGGAAACCAGTGAAGAGGCCACCGTATGGGGGGACCAGTGAAGTGACCATAGAAAAATTTGGCCCAGACAACCCCTTAAAAGAGGTTGTCCATAAACTGAAGCGACCACTGTGTCGGCCGCCAGGGAGGTGTAAAAATAAGAAAATTTTTTTAAAAAGCATACTCACCTGTCCCCAGCACCCCGTTGTCCCCTGCCTGTGTCTGTTCGGTCTCATGGCGGCGCCTCATTTCTGGAAATCCTGTACCTAATTGGTCTTAGCGATCACATGAGGTGCAGGACTCCCAGCAAGGAGTCGCCGGCATGAGACTGAATGGACACTGGCAGCGGACAACGGAGCGCCGGGGACAGGTGAGTATGCTTTTTAATTTACTTATTTTTTACTTTACACCTCCCGCCAGCTACATGGGTTGCTCCAATTCCTTCGACAACCTCTTTAAAGGATTTATCCATCTTCCTAATATTGATGGCCTGTCCTTAGGATAGGCCATCAATATTACATCTACGATGATACAACAGCCAGGACCTCTGCAGATCAGCTTTTCCAGGACAGTGTGGCTACAGGTAAAGGTAACAATTCTTGGAGCCACGCTGTTCACTTGCCATACAAGGTGTAGCAGTAGGTTTAGGTAGTGCAGTGGTGCACATGGTATAGTGGGTGAGCAGCATGGCTCCCGGCATGTTATTACCTTTAGCCGCCCTGTCTCGGTACCGCTGATCTGCAGGGGTTCTGATGGTGGGCCCCTAGAAACAACTCCACTGGTGGGCCCTAGACATCCCAGTCCGACACTGGATGCGGTATGGCACCAGTGGCCAAATCGCCGGACATGGGGACTCACTTAATGGTTACCATCCTACAATCCAATTCCGTGTTCATGACCATGACTACTTTGAAGATCTTTAGTTGGAACATTAGGGATATTGGCCACCCCAGAAAGAGGGTTGCAGTAATCTCCCATACATCGCATATGACGCTATGCACCACATATTATATGTTTGCAAGAAACCGACTTGACCCCAGATACTGTTAGATATTTTAATAAACCGGGGACATTAAACTGTGGGGGTAGCTGAAGGGGGAAATTAAACTGTGGGGGTAGCTGGAGGGGGACATTAAACTGTGGGTGCACTTGGAGGGCGACATTAAACTGGGAGTAGCTGGAGGGTGACATTATGCTGTGGGGGCAGATGTCAGGACATTTTGCTGTGAGGGCAACTGGAGAGGACATTATAATGTGGGGGCATACCATGTTAAGGGGACTAGGGGTGTTATACCATTTGGGGTCACAAAAATAAATGAACAGAATCAAAGTGGAAGTGGGTGGGGCTAAATTTGCCACAGTGTGCACACTTCACAGCACATTCTATCCCTCTTTCTGTCCTTTGAAAGTTAAGAGATCACTGAGCCACTAAGAGGCATTATATTGTATGTGGTCACTAGGGAGGCATTATACTGTGTCAGGGCCACTAAGGGGGATTAAACTATGTGGGGGCTATTGAGGGGGCATTATAATTTGTGCAGGTCAAGTATTTCTAAGTGGTGGTGATGGGGGGGGGACACTTATGAAACATTTGTACAGGGCCCGCCAATGTGTTAAAACTTTAAATGGCTCAACTCTGTAATGGCCTCCTTCATATGTGTAAACTCTAGGTACAAACTAGGCAAGAGTACTTTACCAAGACCCAGGGAGCGATGGCCTTACCCGACTTCTATTTATACTTCTTGGCTGGCCCGCACCACTTCCTTGATACATGGACCTGAGGCTTTGACATTGGAGTACTAAAGGTATTATTAATACATTGTGGATGGTGCTGGAGAAACCAACCACGTTCCCTCGCAGCCTCTTGTTGCTTCATAACTTGGCAGTACTGGTGTGGAAGACTGCCAAGGAGATCTCACATTACCATTCTCTGCTCCCCAAAAGTCTCCTGTGGTGGAATCCCATGTTTCCCGATTTACATACTATAGAGGAGAATGTATTCCGGAGGTCACATAATGCAATTACTTTAGCTGATTTGTATCGAGATGGATCCCTCAGGTCTTATTCCAGCTACAAAACATCAGCTGCCTCGCACTTTTTACAGATATATTCAATTGAGACATGCACTACACAGTCAATTCCCAAAAGTGCAGGGCCTAATGTGGGACTACCCCTTGATAAGAGTATTTATTTCTCAGGGCCCACAGGGGATAATCTTAGCCCTATATACTCACCTACTGGGAACCAAATTGAAGTCCACATAACTTGCAGTAGAAGGCAAAAGGAGATCACAACTTAATGATTTCTTATCGGAGGACTGGGATGAAATCCCAGAGTCACTCGTAAAAGTAACACCCGCAATTAACAACCGAATGAATCAATTATATTTTGTAGACCTTTGTTACACCTCTCCCCAGTGAATTTGCTTAGGATGGGTCATGTCCCGGACGACAGGTGTCACAGATGTGCTAGTCCACATGCTGATTTTTGTCATATGGTTTGGGATTACCTCAGTATAATTCCATTCTGGAGGGATTGCTACACTGTCTACCATTACTATAATTCCAGTCCCAGTCACTCCGAAAGTTTTTCTACTGGGCCTTTTGAAGAAGTAGAACTGGCCATACCATATGAGAATAGTCTTATTGGAATCTCTGTATGGGTGATACGCTCCCGTGAGACAAAAAGTTTGTAAACAACACTATCCAATATGAGAAGGTGGTATATAAACATAGAGGTTGTCCACAGAAATTTTCTAAAGTATGGGAAGCATGGTGTGGCTCCCTACCGACTCATCCATCTCTCCCAGGCCAATGAGGCCTAAGCTATTTTATAGACCAAAAAACTCCACCTGATAGAATATTTGGGTAGTTCATCAAAACCCTCCCCCTCCCCTACCTTGGTCCTACTGGTTCCTCCATGCGTATTGTCTCTGCAACGTTTCTACATCGAATGATACATGCGCAATGTTTAGTTTGTCATGTTTCCAATGTTATTTGCAATGTAAAGGGATGAAGTCTTATGTTTTACTACTAATCTTTTGAAGTTGTTGGATTATCTCTGTGTTATATATGTATCCTGAGATAACTATCCTGTGAAGAAGTCAGTATTTTATGGATGGTATTGAATTAAATTTTATCCTTTTTTATGGCATAAACTGCTTAAAACTAGCTATTTCTAGAGGGCAATTAAAGATTGTCAAGAGTCCACAACTGATCAGTGTTCACGTGAACGATGTAGCCTCTGCAGTATATAGCCAGCACAGTGCCATACATTTGTACAACAGCTGTGCCTGATTTCACAGCCCAGCTCATTAATTGAATGGGACTGAGCTGCGATCAGGTCATGTGACTTACGTCATAGGGGCTGTATAATGGAAGCGATTAGCAGTGAGCGCCACTGCAGCTTCAAACAGCTGATCAAAGCCCCACGGATCTTAAATTGATCAAATAGGTCATCAATAAAAAGGACCAAGAACCTGAAAAGCGATTTGGAATACATTGGCGCTATAAAAATATAAATAAATAAAAATAAACCATGTTGTTTAAAAAAAAAAAAAATCCATTAGACTCATCAATATACATTACATTTCCTTTAACTAAATGGGATTTCGTTTTCTATAAAACAGGATAAATCCTAGTGGTCAGAGGAACCGGGTCCTTTAGGCCACTAGGATTTAGATTCAGCTGTATTAGGAAATCTACCAAAAACGACACGTGTGAACGACACAAAAAATGGCGGCATTTATACATACGTCACCGGTTTCCTGTCCTGAAGAAAGCTGCCTATCAGATACATCCTCCACCCACAGACGCAGGGGGAGTCACGTGGGAGAACCGGCGCTAGTCCTATAAAAAGCGTGCTATTGACGTCAGCGTTCTCTTCCGCCTGTTTGTCTGCTGAGAGGCAGACAGTCCGCTCCGGCTTTTTCTTTCCCGTGAAGAGAATCCATCGCCATCCACCAAAATGGTAAGCAGCAGACCCCCAACCCAGTCTTACTCGTGTTGTGGGGGTTTCTAGTACCCATGACCGATGAGTATCTGTGGCGTTTGAAGCTGTTATCAGGAAGCCAGGGCTAAACAATAACCGCGGCCTGTGGAGCCATTATTGTGCGCACTCTCGTGAAGATGGGTGTGAGGTTTTCGGGCGCTCTAATAGCAAACTCTGACCCCTATATGGCCCTGGTGCTCTCGTAATAGTGTATGAAAACAGCCTGATAGTTGGCAGGCCTGGCTATCTCTAGTGGCGTGGTGCCACCTTACCTAACCGCTTGGTGTATTGAGGCCGCTATGACGCTGCCGTTTTTTTCGAGTGCTTGTCCTTACTGGATTGTTGGTGACGTGACAGCTGTGAGCGCTTGGATGGGGCTGCTGTTGTATAGTCCTATGGCGGCACACGCAGAAGTGCAAAGCAGGTCTTTCCTTGTGCCCATGTAACCCACTCAGCCTAAGGCTCTGAACTCTAGACCTTGTGGAAGGCTTGCATGTCTAAACGAGCCAAGGTGTCTTGGAGCTTATCATGTGATCTATTAACCACTGCCTCCCCAAGTTCTCATCAGGAATCAGTAGTCTTTGGCACTCTAGCTGTTTAACTATAATTCCCAGCATTCTCCATTCAATTCTGTGGGTAACTACAAGAGTAGAACAAGCATTCATGTTAAACTGTAGCTCCACAGCAGATGGAGACCTGGAACTTTCCTTCCCTTTGTGTACTTTCTAAGGAGAATGCTAACTAAAAGGGTGTAACTGCTGAAGGTGTAGACTTTTATGTTTTATCTTTGTGCATGGCATGTTTTGATGAGATAGCAGCGCTATCTTGTAGCTGATTCTTGCCTATTGTTACTCATCAATCTATTTTCCCCAGTTTAGCACAACATACTGATGTCATGTCCTGGCTTGTTTTTCTAATGGTGCCCAAATCAAGCTGGTGTTCTTGAGATCATGTGGTGATGCAGTACCAGGTTAACCAAAATCTCCTGTTGCTCTGACCTGTTTAGTGGCTGTCACTGACCTCACCAATGGAGGATATATCCCAGTCTGCTAGTGTAACAACTGCAGGTGATTCACTGGCTTCATGGTGTATAAGACAAGACTGGCAGTAGTCACTTGAGTAGACTGGATGTAACCTCAGCCAAGTAAAATAAAGGCCCTTATGAAGTAGTAGGTGACTTAATAGGTGGATGTTTATTCTCTTGTGAACTTGGACAGAACTTTATTAAATAGTTTAAAATTTTAAAGGGCGCTCTCCAGCATATTGGTATAAGCTGCCTTTTGTCAATTTAGAACATTTCCATATCAAACACTTGTTTTACTAGAAGTGCTACTGTTGGCCATTGGCAAAATCTGGTATTGCAATTCAATGTTTTTGCCCTAGACCATCCCCCCTCCTCCAAAAAAAAAAAACTCTTGTAAAACTAAGATTTGCCCTCAACTGTCATAAGGTGATGGACCCTTAACACCTTGCTTTTCCATCAGGTGAACTTCACGGTCGACCAGATTCGTGCCATCATGGACAAAAAGGCAAATATCCGCAATATGTCTGTCATAGCCCATGTGGATCATGGAAAGTCCACTCTGACAGACTCGCTGGTGTGTAAGGCTGGCATTATTGCCTCTGCTCGTGCTGGTGAAACTCGCTTTACTGACACACGAAAGGATGAGCAGGAGCGCTGTATCACCATTAAATCAACGTAAGTGTTTGTAAATAGGAAACATTAATGTCTTTAAAACTATAAATGTGCTAATAATTCCTTTGTTTTATAGTGCAATCTCCCTGTTCTACGAGCTTTCTGATAACGACTTGGCCTTCATCAAGCAAAGTAAAGATGGCTCTGGCTTTCTCATTAACCTGATTGACTCACCTGGCCATGTTGACTTCTCCTCTGAAGTCACTGCTGCTCTACGTGTAACTGATGGAGCTTTAGTTGTTGTGGATTGTGTCTCTGGTGAGTCTTTGCTTCATTGGAACTAAACTTTATTTGAAGATTTTTTTTTTTTTTTTTTTGAAAGCCATGCTTATGAATTTTTTCACTTTCACATTAGGAGTGTGTGTACAAACTGAGACTGTACTCCGTCAGGCTATCGCAGAGCGCATTCGTCCTGTGTTGATGATGAACAAGATGGACCGTGCTCTACTGGAACTCCAGCTGGAACCAGAGGCGCTGTACCAGACCTTTCAACGCATTGTTGAAAATGTTAACGTAATCATTTCCACTTATGGTGAGGGAGAAACTGGCCCAATGGGAAACATAATGGTAAGTGGTAACCATATAAAACGCTGAGTGATCAGATATAAGCTTTAGGCTTCCAGATGGCAATTAAAATGGCACACAAGCAAAAATATCATTTGGCTTCTAAATTTATCTTGGGTCCAAAAGAACCCAAGTGACTTTGATTCTGAAGTCCTCCTGCCTCTTGGCCAGCAGCTTCCACTAAACTGCTTATGGTTTTATTGCATGCAGTCATGAATTGAACTTGTTCCCTCTACTGATGGCTAAAGGTAACTAGAAGTTTGAAGCTAAGGCCCCACATGGTGTCCTGCAGCAAAAAAAGCGCTGTGGGAGAAGCTGCAGCAGCAATGAACTGTGGCTCTTCCCGCAGCACTTTGCACAGAAAGTTCAGAGGTTTCCTCTGCGGATTTTCTGCTTCAATTATATCTATAAGGAAACCACTGTTTCTGTAGATATCTCACATGCTGCAATTTCCAAAACTGTGACTGTTTTGGAAATCACAATGTGTCCGCACTGTGTATCTTCCTGCAAAGTGGGGATGGGATTTGCTAGAATCCACTTTGCTGTGACTGTAAAATTACTGTGGTTTTTCTGCCATGTGGGGCCCTGGCCTAAAGAGGTAATTTGGTTTAGAACACTTGCCTAGCCTTGGTTGTGCGTGGGCATGTCAAAATTTAATGTATTCTGTTTCAGACCAATATTGAGACTCAGTAAAATAAACACTTCTACGATTTTTTTTTTTTTGTTGTTTTTCCCCTAATTTTTGCATCAATCTCGCACGGTTTTCTAGATCTGCTTACTGCCACTGGATAAAAATCAGTCCATGGTCATGTGATGTACACAGCTTGTTAGTCACCGGACATTAATCAGACATCTGGTAACCAGCTGTGCACCTGTCCATCACACAACCATGGACCAACTCACTACTTTTATTTGGGTTGCACTTCAATAATTTGCTAAATGTTAGTTAAACCTCAGTGCCAGTGCACCTTTATACTATAAAGTTAATGGGGTTGTCCATGCAAAACTGGACAACCCCATTAACTTTTAAATCAGCTGAGGGCAGTGATAAAAAAAACATACACTCCTGTCCCCAATGCTCCAGCATGTCCTAGTTCCTCTGCTCAGTTGGCTGAGTTTTGCTAAGGCCAATCAGCAGCTTCAGCAGAACTCCAGAAGAGACCTGTTGAGCAAAAGGACTGGACTGCGCCAGGAGGACACAAGAGTGTTGGGGGCAGGAGAGTATAAAACTTCAATTTTCACTGCCCTGGCTGATTTAAAGTTAAAGGGGTTGTCCATGTTTGCTTGGCCAACACCTTTAAGGGATACACTACCATTAATTCCATCGTGCTTTACATTTGAGGGTTTACATACAGTATACAAAACATAATACTGACAGTGGCCAACTGGCACAGTGGGATACAGGACCCTGCATGTAAGGGCTTACAATCTACCATATGAGCAGTTAGTGCTGTGATACCAAAGTATTTTGAAGCCATGACTTCATAGAGAGGTAGTTGTCCATCACTGATAGGACATACTTGCTTTCACTACCTAGTAGAGTTGTCACATTTCCAAAACTTCAAGTTACTTTATACTAGATACTAAAATACTACTTGTAGCGCACTTGCAGCTGCAATTTCTCATTAAAATCAATGGTGTGACCTCTGCTGACCCATGTGTACCCTGAAATCTGTGCCAGCTCATAGCTGGTATAGATCTTAAGCATTTATGCCATAAACTGGTGTAATGGTCATAAAAGTGTTTAACTTTTGGACCCACCCACCTCAACACAATAAACTAACTCCTTCCTGCCCCAACAATTTTTCTTAACTTTCTCCCCACTTTCTAAAAGCCATAATTCTTCTGAGCTGTAGGAGAGCACAATTTGTAACGGTACCATGTAATATTCCATGCCGTTTACTAGAAAACTCAGTGAGGTGGAATTGGAATCTACATCTGCAATTTCCTTTCAAGTGTTAATCTTTTACAGAATGACACATCTTTCAGGGCACTCCAGTCACAGCAGTATCAGATTTGGTATAATAGCTCTACAAACATTAAATTAGAAAAATGCAAAAAATTGCTATAATTCCACCCAACTTTTATGGAAACTTTGGGGAATCTGAGGCAAAAAGATTTAGCTGTTGACTTAGACATTTTTTGGGGAGTTCTGTCAACTTTTTATTTTTTATAAATCTACCACTCATAAAGCAGTAGAGCTGGATTTACACCTTTTTAAAGTGCTGACATCCACTATACTAATGACAACGGAGTAAGGAAGGTGGTGAGTTTCACTTCTGTTATGCAGCAAGTGTCACTCTACAGTGCCTATATATGTAAAAATATTATATTTAAAAATCTTTTTTTTTTTTAGATTGACCCAGTTCTTGGCACTGTTGGATTTGGCTCTGGGTTGCATGGCTGGGCCTTTACCCTAAAACAGTTTGCTGAGATGTATGTAGCAAAGTTTGCTGCAAAGGGAGAAGGGCAGTTGTCACCAGCAGATCGGGCAAAGAAAGTGGAAGATATGATGAAAAAGCTGTGGGGCGACAGGTATCAGTCTGATCAAGCCTTATTTTAATGCATGGTTGCAGCAGCTTAGACTTGAGCATACATTAAATCCCATCTTTTCCTCACCAGGTATTTTGATCCATCTAATGGCAAATTCAGCAAATCCGCCACCAATGCTGATGGCAAAAAACTGCCTAGAACATTCAGTCAGCTAATCCTGGACCCAATTTTCAAGGTGTGTTAGGCTTTTTTTTTTTTTTATATATAGGGGCTGTAGTGTAAGCAATGACTAAACATTCACTTTAAACTTTATAATCTGTTGCTACCAAATAACTTGTTTCTGGTGGTTTCAGGTTTTTGATGCAATCATGAATTTCAAGAAAGATGAGACTGCAAAGCTGATTGAGAAATTGGACATTAAACTAGACAGTGAAGACAAGGATAAGGAGGGCAAACCTTTGCTTAAGGTAAATTTTAGTAGTGTACACAGTAGTGCAACTTGTGTTCCTGGAAAAGCTTAAACTATACACCTATAATTTTAAACCTAGGCAGTCATGAGACGCTGGCTTCCAGCTGGTGATGCTCTGCTTCAAATGATCACCATCCATCTGCCTTCTCCTGTGACTGCTCAGAAGTACCGATGTGAGCTTTTATATGAGGGACCTCCTGATGATGAATCTGCTATGGGTATGTCTTAATCCTTCTTCACTGCTTCCTGAACAAACCTGTGTATTTACTTTCATAAACTGGTATAGTACAGAACTCTACACTGCTGTACTGCTACTATCTTAGGAATTTAGCTGATAAACCCCATAAACAGGGCTTCTCAAACTTACTGGTGAGACATCAATTTGATACTTCTCTGCTGGTGCAGTCCCAGTTTTACCCATGAGTGCCTTAACAAATACCACTGCTGTGCAATATATGCAATCACCAGTGGCAACCAAATACCACAGTACATCACACACTACCTGTAGCAACAGCAAATGGCACAATACTTCCCAGCAGTGACAAATACCAGTGTCTACTAGAAAATGTCTCTCGAAAGGGCAAGCACAGCACAAAATACTTCAACTAATGCACACAGGAGTTTAGTTTGTTCGAAGAACTGGTTTCAGAGATATACCCGGATTTAGTAGGTATAAAGCAGTGTTTCATTTTTTGGGCCACACTAAAGAAATTTTCTCATGGACATCCCTACTAAACACTTTACAAAAGACAGACAGCTTTGATGTGTTCTTCAGCACAGTTCAGTTTTGAAGATAAAACTAGAGAGCCTCACCAAAACTTGTCTTTCCTGATGCAGTCTAAACTGCATCACAATTGCACTGTGAATGGTACTTCATACTAACAACTTGCATCAGCACATATCAAAACTTGCATTGAAATCACACGAGCCTAGAGTACAATCACAACATTCCCAGTTGACTGTCTATAGAGTTGTGACATAGCTAATGTTTACCATGCCCTCTGAACTTCAACTCAACTTTGTAGTAATATTCATGGGTCACAGTCTGTCTGTAGTTCAACTCATTCACTTGAATGGGACTGAGCTGCAAAGTAGGAAGCCGTGATTGAACACTTTACCTCGATTTTAAATTTTTGGCCGCTGCTGTTTACATGCCACATTCCCTATTTAAATGCCATGCCACATCTTGGCTTCAGTTCATGTATCAGCAATCCTGACTGGATGGTGTACAGTAACAAGCAATTTAGCTAATGGTGGTATGAGATGCAAAATGGCTCAATCGATATGAACTTGCTCACATCAATTTCTGCTGACTTCTGACTTTGGCTATTCAATTAATTTCAAAGCCACTAAAATTTGATATCCCAAATTTAGTTCAGGATCATAGAGAGTACAGGTGACATGTCACTCTTGGTTGCCCAGAATGTCATAAAAACAAAGCCCATAAAATCAAATGCAGTGTTGTCCATCCCCCAACACATTCTGAATTTTTTTTTTTTTTTTAAGCTTCCTAGTACATCACACAGAATTTATGGTACTATTACAAAGAACAATTTGTCCCACAAACATGAACCCCCTCAGATGGCTCTGTAAACGGAAAAATAAGTTATGGAGTTTGGAAGGCCATTAAAAAATGAGAAATTGAAGAAAACGCCTGAGGCAGAAAGGGGTTAAGGTCTCCTTTATAGCTAACAACTGATTTCTTTTTACAAGGCATTAAGAACTGCGATCCTAAAGGACCACTGATGATGTACATATCTAAGATGGTGCCCACAACTGATAAGGGTAGATTCTATGCTTTTGGACGTGTGTTCTCTGGTGTTGTGTCTACTGGCCTCAAAGTTAGAATTATGGGACCAAATTTTACACCTGGCAAGAAAGAGGATCTTTATCTGAAGCCCATTCAGAGGTTGGTTTTAAAACCACTTACTAATGCAAAACATTTGGAAGCTTTGGAAGTTTTCTCATGATTTACTTTTTTAACTAGAACTATCCTTATGATGGGGCGTTACGTAGAGCCCATCGAAGATGTTCCTTGCGGCAACATTGTTGGTTTGGTTGGCGTGGACCAGTTTTTGGTGAAGACTGGAACAATCACCACTTTTGAGCATGCACACAACATGCGTGTTATGAAGTTCAGTGTGAGCCCTGTTGTGCGTGTTGCTGTGGAAGCAAAGAACCCTGCTGATTTGCCCAAGCTTGTAGAAGGCTTGAAGCGTCTGGCAAAATCTGATCCTATGGTGCAGGTAAGAATTTGATTTCAGGAAAAAAAACTTCTTTATAGAAAAGTGGTAACGTGAATTTGAAATTTCCCAAAAATATTTTGCAAACATTTTACTGACTAAACAAGCAATGCTTAACATACCTATTCACCCCCCCCAGTGCATCATTGAGGAGTCTGGAGAACATATTATTGCAGGAGCTGGTGAGCTGCACTTGGAAATCTGTCTAAAAGATCTTGAAGAAGACCATGCTTGCATTCCAATTAAGGTAACTAAACAGCTGTAGCTGAAACATTGCTGGCTATTTCTTGTGCTTAATAGCTCTCGTTAACGGGAAAAGTGTCATATTTATAATAAGTTTAAATTCCTCTAGAAATCTGATCCAGTTGTGTCCTACCGTGAGACAGTGAGTGAGGAATCTAACCAGTTGTGCTTGTCAAAGTCTCCCAACAAGCACAACCGTCTGTACATGAAGGCTCGTCCTTTCCCTGATGGTTTAGCTGAGGATATCGACAAGGGAGATGTGTCAGCTCGTCAAGAGCTTAAGACAAGGGCACGTTATCTGGCTGAGAAATATGAGTGGGATGTCACCGAAGCAAGAAAGATCTGGTGTTTTGGTCCTGATGGAACTGGGCCAAACATCCTCACTGATGTCACAAAAGGTGTCCAATATTTGAATGAAATAAAGGACAGTGTGGTGGCAGGCTTCCAATGGGCTACAAAGGAGGTATGTATCATGTGAAGGCTTGAGTTTATGTCCTCTAGGTATTTGTATAGACTTAAACTGAGCAAGAAAACAATGTTGGTCAACTGATTTGTTGCCTAACATTTTCCAAAAGTTAGTGAAATAAAAATTGAATAATTTCACAGATCTATGAAAGTTCAACACTGAAGTGTGCTCTCACAATGTTAATCCATTTCAGGGTGCTCTTTGTGAGGAGAACATGAGGGCTGTTCGCTTTGATGTGCATGATGTGACTCTACATGCCGATGCCATTCATAGAGGTGGCGGACAGATAATTCCCACTGCCCGTCGCTGTCTTTATGCCTGTATACTGACAGCACAGCCCCGCTTGATGGAGCCAATCTATCTTGTAGAAATCCAGGTTGGTGGTTTTTGTGTTTTAATTTTTTTTTTTTTTGTGCGCAGCTTTTCTTTAAGCAAGGTGTAGTATCCTTAACACTTGTGCTACTATTTTAACAGTGCCCTGAACAAGTGGTTGGAGGAATCTATGGTGTCTTGAACAGGAAGCGTGGACATGTGTTTGAAGAGTCCCAAGTTGCAGGCACACCAATGTTTATTGTTAAAGCTTATTTGCCTGTCAACGAATCATTTGGTGAGTATTCATCCCACCTGCCTCAGATTTTGTACTCTTTAAGCTTTCTTATCTTGCATGCATAACACTAGAACTGTCAAACTACTCAGCCAGTTCATGTTATACTAGTGAGTTTTGTTAAAGCTCAACTCTTTTAATGGGAAAAATTTCTTTGTAGCTTGCCAGCTATTTGAAAGAACTTGTTCGCACAGATCAAAGCTGTCAGCAAAATAAGCTGCATGTAGCTGGGCTATGATTGAACAGTTCATGGGGTAATATCTATGTGCTGCCTGTTCCTCTAGCCCCATTCACTGAACACAGGCTTCAAAACTGACTGAAATAGGACCTCTCCTGAGCTTTGCCCTGGGCTCCTGGTCAATACTCAGTGCCATAGAAATGAATTGGACCGTGTGCTACCATGAAACAAAATACAGCTAGCACACAGTCCTAAGACCAGTTTTTCAAACTGTTACCAAGTGCAGTTGAATAAAGACATATGTACATAATAGTCACCCAATTAATGGAAAATTGCATAACAAAGTGCAGGAAACAAGCATTCTATAAATTTACATTCCTGGGGTAGGCTATTCAACAGATTCAGTCTTTATGGTGAAGCCTTGTTGCCTCTAGATGATAAATGCTGCATTCAGGTGAAGGGAGTGCCCCCTTGCTGTTTAAGGGGATTTGAGAGAGAACAGTTTTCCCCATATTCCTGTATGGATAGCTTATTGTTTGCAAAACAAATTGTACTTTGCAATGGCACATTTAATATGCTGTGCAATTGGAGAAAAACTGCATTTGCGCCAAATTCATATGGGTTTAATTTTTACAGCATTCACTGTGTGGTAAAAATGACATATTACCTGTATTCTGCGGGCCAGTACAAACTCAGCAATAACAAATTTATATAGCATTTGTAATGTTTTGATACCTTTTTAAAAAAATAAACTTTGATAAATAGAGAATTTTGCATCGCCATATTGTCACCTGTAACTTTTTCATATTTACATGTATGAAGCTGGGTATGGCACATTTTTATGCGGGACAACATGACGTTTTTAATGATACCATTTGGGGAAAGATCTGATCACTTCAAATTTTGTTTTGTTTTTTTTTTTCTGTTTTTTTTTTTTTTTTATAGGAGGCAGTGTTTAAAAAAAGCCTTGGCCATTTTGATTTTTCCCTGCTATACTGTTCACTGTATGGGATAAATATTTTAATAGTTTGGGGATACCTAATGTTTACTTTTGTTTTACTTTTATATCTGATCTAGGGAAAGGGGGGTGATTTGAACTTGTTTAATTTTTTTTTTTTTTTCATACTTCTTTCTTTTTTTTTTTTTTTTTTTACTTTTATGATCAACCCCCTAGGGAGCTTGAAACTTAGGGGGTCTGATCAATCATACTATTCACTGCGATACTGTCACAGTGAATAGCAAAATGCAAATGTAATGACAGGCCTGGGAGCCTTCAATAGGCTCCCAGCTGTCATGGCAACTGATCTCTGCCCTCTGATCTGCAGGGCGGCGATCAGGGAAAAATGGCAGCGCCTGTGGCCACTGTGCAATTTAGACACTGCGGTCCAGTTTGACCACGATATCTAAAGGGTTAACAGCAGCAATCAGTGCAGGCACCAATTGCTGCTGTTAGTGGTGGGTCCTGGCTGTATTATTCAGCCAGCATCTGCCCTGTATGGAGAGCGCTCAGCTCCTGAGCTCTCTCCATACATCGTCATGCAACTCAGGATGTACTATTACGCCCTGGGTTGTTAAGGGGTTAAAACTGGTTACCTGTGGTCTTGCTTGCATTTTTTTTTTTTAATTAGCAACAAACCCCAATTGTAGATCACACACAGGTGTGAACCTAGCCTAACTTTCCATACTAGATATTTTAACACAATCTTTAAACTTTTTGTCCCTTTAGTTTTCTGACTGTACCTCTTCCAACTCTAGGAGATCCTTTCTAAAATTGGTGCCCAGAACTGAACACTATGCATACTAACATTTATTTATTTTATTTTTAAGGCTTCACTGCAGATCTACGATCTAATACTGGTGGTCAAGCCTTCCCTCAGTGTGTGTTTGACCACTGGCAGATTCTTCCTGGTGATCCTTTTGACAACACCACCAGACCAAGCCAGGTTGTAGCAGAGACCCGTAAACGAAAGGGTCTTAAAGAGGGTGTTCCAGCTTTGGATAACTTCTTGGACAAGCTGTGAGCATTCTACGTTCTGAATCGTCTGATGGACTTGACACCTTAACTTTAAAACACAAAACATTTGCTCACTTTAATGTCAAGATTTTCTATGGCCCATCTTGGTGCTCTAACACTTACAAAAGGGTAACATTTAAACATAGCTTGAAACTATCAAGTTGGGAGTATAGGGATTGCTTGAGCATCACTGGGAATACTGTTCCTTCGCAGCATGAATATCAGCATTGTATTGGTGCCATTAATAAAACTTGTATTTGAGCTAGTTGTCTGTTGTGACGTGTAACTTCTACAAAGTGGATGCGGGTTAAAGATGGTGTTGTGAATTTACTGTCCCAAGCTTGCAGTGATTGGTGCACTTCAAGGCACAAGATATGAAGGAGGGTATACTGACTTACATGCACTGGGAACAGATGAGCCCAGTGGAATTAAGTTGTGTTCACTTCAAATATCCTTGGGCACACAGGCTCTGCATAGGTGGGTATAGGACACTAACCCACTGTTGCATAGAGATGTACTAGTGTAGTGACCCTAAACCTAGTTGGTGAGAAACTTAAATATTCTTAGTATTCAAATTCTGTTTTGAATGGAAAGTTACCAATTCAACCTGACATTAGAAAACATTCAGAGGTGGCGGCAGCACCCAGTCTATGTAGACTTAACAGTCTATAGCAAATGCAGAGAAGTGAATTGGATTAAAAAAAAACATTCCAGTACTTGCCACAGTATCAAAAAAAGGGAATTTGACCTTTTCAATCCTCACGTCAGCTCACCGGTGTCCATAAAACAGGGAGGCAATGAGACAAGTACCACACACTGCATTAAGACTAGGTTCACCTCTGCATTTGAGTCACCAGAGGAGACTTCGCTGCAGATTCTGCTTAAAACTGACAAGGAGGACTTTTCTCTCTACTGGTTTTAGTAAAAAAACAGCAGGCCCTATTAATCTATGGCAGTGATGAAACTTTTAGAAACCATGCCCAAACTGCAACCCAAAACTAACTTGTTGCAAAGTGCCAACACAGCAATTTAACCTTAATACTGTCGTGAATGGGGCTTTAGAGTTTTCAATGATCAACTTTGTACTGAAAGGTTGAAGTTTGTGTTTAGTACACTTGTGAACAATGTTCACTATTTGCATTGCACAGGATCTGTCTTATAGTGAGCATGTAATATCACATCTGCTATGAAACATACTGTGTGATATAAATGGCAACGGCCCCCACACAGTATAATATGCTTCTGTACTTAAATGCACTTCCATGAAGAGCAGCTGGGTGGCTGCCTTCCACTGCAAAGCAGGCACAGATTAATGATGTCATCAAGCCTGCAACAGGGCAGAGGTCACAATGTTCTCGGTGTAAGCCACAAACAGTTTTTCAGGAGTATGCATTTGCGCATGAAAGAAGCACTAGCTGAGACAACTGTCCTAGATTTCCCAAGTGATCCAGGAGCCTGTCTGGGGCAATAGCATGTGTGCCATAGGTTTACCATCACTGGTCTATGGGGTCTGCTGTTTTAGTATAAAACAATGTACCCCACTAGTCTATGGGGTCCACGGGTAACCACTTTAAGTGGACTTGAACAATGGAGAGCTGAACGCTAGTGTAAGACTGAAAGGCCTGGAGAGGTTATGGGTCCCAAGGACATCTTCAATGATAGAAAACACCAATGAGGGAGCCCTAAGGCATGCTATGGGAGCCCAGAATGGTACACATTCTGAAGGGAAGGAGGCTGGTATCAATGGATAAAAGTTGATCCAGGAATTTTCACCGCAGCCTTCATCCATATCATTGCTCCTGGAAGTGTGATAAATGAGGATTTAGCCAGAGGGAGTCCTTGGGGATGACAGAGGTAGTTTCCCCTTAGGTAGACATGGGCTACTTACTAAATTTGGGCTACAATCCTAATTGGTAGCAATTTGTTACAAAGGATTTATAGGGAAAGTTTACTAAACCTTAATATGAATAAACAAGTGCACCTGTCATCGCTGTACCCGCATTACTGAAATCAAGGTCTATCTTCCAATTGGCATATATGAACTGGTACGCTAAATAGTTATATGAATTGGGAAATATATGCAAACAATATAAAATAAAGAGAAATAAACATCTGTTTTTTTTGGCTGGGAGCTTCAGTGTAAGAAGGTGGTGTGATCCCACACTACAGTAGATGTGGATCCAAAGAATATGACACCGGGTCTTCTGCCACATGGCTTTTGCTGTCTCTGATTCCACCCCCTAATTGTGATTTAATATTTCTTGCTTTAGGTCTCCAATCTCCATGTGGTCTGCTGCCTTAAAGAGGACCTTTCACGTCCTCATGTATATGCGGTTTTACATACCACTAGAAAGCTGACAGCACGCTGAATTTAGCACACTGCTGGCTTTCCCGTGTTATTCCCAGGGGCTGGAGATATCGGTCTAAATTTCACCGTTCACTGTCAGAAGTGCGTTCCTGACAGTCTAGCTGCACTGTGAGGAACGCCCTACCTGACTGCTCATCCATAGACTTGTACGTTGGGGGGGGGGGGGGGGAAGAAGAGAGAGCGTGTTCCTTACAGCTCAGCGTCATCATTGGGCTGTAAGGAACGCCCGCTCTGACAGTACTCTGCTATGGATGAGGACAGAGAGAGGGGGCGTTCCTTACTGCCCAGTGATGATGCTGAGCTGTGAGGAACGCCCTCCACTACAGTGCTATGGAGGAATACTGTCAGGGAGGGCGTTCCTCACAGTGCAGATAGACTGTCAGGCACACCCTTCTGACGGTGAAATTTAGACCACCAATATCTCCAGCCCCGGGGCATATAACAGGAAAGCCAGCAGTGCTGAATTCAGTGCAGTCAGCTTTCTAGCGGTATGTAAAACCGCACATAAATGAGGACGTGAAAGGTCCTCTTTAAATGTCTGCCATGGGCAGGACCCCTGGCTGGCTAATTAAATGATTACTGAATGCATTTATCATCCTCTTTAAACCTATTATGCAGGAACTCTAACACAGAGTCCATCTAATTAAACTCCTCAATGGAAAAAACCTTACAACTAAAAGAAAACTCCTACATAGATACATAACTCCCAACATAATGGGGCACATTTATCAATCGAAGTCTGACTGTTTTCTGTCTACATTTGCACCAAAATTCACAGTGCACCAAAAAGAAAATAAAAATACGACAGGCTAGACACACTTGAAAAATGTGCACTATAATGGGCATGGTTTATAAGTGTCTCACTTTGACACATTTATGAAACCGAAAAGAACGAATATGGCGCAGATTTCCTGTGCAAAGACCAAGTTTAAAATGGTGTAAAGAATTTACAACAATTTACTTAGTGTGCCTAAAATTCCTGTCGTGCACCACATATTTCTCTCAATAAGTGAGATTTGTGTCTGTTTATGCCAAGAATTGTAGGGTCTTTGATGCATGCGCCAAATATTTGTTCCTTACAGCCTGCAAGCTAAGATTTTGCACCAAATATTTGTCTCATGTTAAGTCAGAATTTTGGAGCTTCTAAAAACACTCCATATTTATGAAGTTCCATACGACAGATTCATGATAGCCAGTATTCGTTGATTATGATGTTAATCTGTTTTCCCTTAGTCCTAACAGCAGCACAATATGGGGTATTTCTTCCCCTGTGTGTAGATAGGACAGGCGGAATTTTTAATTAGCATAATTTATGCATGACTATGGTACCCTATAAGAGGACAAAAGGGACCTCCCCTCTTGTGTAAGTTATAAAGTAAAAATCCTAAATTAGGGAGGGAAGCTTGGGCTGCTGTTAGGACTAAGGGAAAACAGATTAACATCATAATCAACGATTCCCTTACATCCTACGGCAGCACAATATGGGGATGTAGCAAGTAATTCCCCTAGGGAGGGTTTCCTCGCTGTACAGTACCTAGGACTGACGGTCCAAAGGCAGTCGCCCCTGAACTCCGGACATTTAGCCGGTAATGTTTTACAAAGGTCAGCTGAGATGACCAAGAAGCGGCTGCACAAATCTGATCAAGAGGTACCGCACGTCTCTCAGCCTTGAGGTTGACACAGCCCTAATTAAGTGGGCTGTAAAGAATTCAGGTGGTGTTAACCCCTGAGAAGAAAAAGAAGTTTTAATCACTTCCTTGATCCATCTAGATAAGGTAGATTTGGAAGCTCTGAGACCTTTGTCTCTACCATATATATTAATAAGGAGATTCTTGGATTTCCTGAAAGGTCGTGTACATAGAAGGTAGGTCTGAAGACACCTTACTACATCCAGTGTGTGAAGTCCTTCCTCTTCTTCAGAGGAAGGAGTTGGGGGGAAAAAAAAACAAACACTGGCAAGGAAACCATCTGATTGATATTGGCACGAGAAGGCACCTTAGGGTTAAAGCCAGGGAGAAACCTGAGCTGGACCCTATCCTCAAGCAGGAAGTATATGGTTCCTCGGAAGAAAAAGCCTGGAGCTCACCCACTCTCTTTGCGGAAGTGATGGCTAACAAAAAGGTGGTTTTAAAGGCTAAATACTTTATATCCACATCTTCTAACGGCACAAATGGAGGACCACAAAGACCCGAAAGAACTGTAGCAAGATCCCACTGGGGAACAGGAGTTGAAACCACCGGTCTAAGTCTTATAGCACCCCTAAGGAACCTAGTGATTAAGGGATTCTGAGACAATCGTCTGCCTAAACAGGCGGATAGGGCTGAAACCTGAACCTGAACCTTGAGTGTGGCAGTGGAAAGGCCCTTATCCAAGCCATCCTGAAGAAAGTTTTAGAATCTCTCCCATTGTAGGATTCGAACTGTTAACTTCCTGTTTGGAGCACCATTCTTTGAAGACATTATCTATCCTTAGGTAGCTCTCATTGGTAGACTCTGCTCTGACGCAGGAAAGAGTCTTCAAGACAGCTTCTGACAGCCCTCTGGATCTCCATAAGGGTTGGTCAACCTCCAGGCTGTCAGGTTGAATCTCCTCAGATCCTGGTACTTCTGAGTTCCTTGGGAAACCAGGTTCTGGGTACGGGGAAGCCTCCAATAGATTCCCTCGACTCATGTACATGAGCTGGGGAAACCAAGCTCTTTTTGGCTAGAATGGTAAAAATGGCTATTACAGAGACTTGGTCCTGTCAGACTTTCATCAATACCCTTGGTATCATGGAAAGTGGAGGGAAGATGTATGCCAGCCTGAACCTCCAAGGGATGGACAGGGCATCCACTGCCAAGAGATGGTCCTCCTGATACAGTGAGCAGAACGTCTCTAACTTGGCATTGAGTCTGGTCACCAGAAGGTCTACTTCTGGAAGACCCCACTTCAGGGTAATCTGATGGAAACCATTCTCCTGATACGGTGAGACCCCGACTCAACTGATCCGCTACTATCAAGGAGCCCTGATGTGAATCGCGGATAAGTGGGTCAGAATTTCCTCTGCCCAGGTAAAAGTCAGACCTGTCTCCCTGAAGAGAGATAGCAATCTGGTGCCTCCCTGTTTGTTCAGGTACATTACGGTCATCATACTGTCGGACCGGATCCTGACCGCTGTTCCTCTGAGGAGAGGAGAGAAATGAAGTAGTGCCAGGTAAACTGCTTTGAGCTCCTTCCAGTTGGACGATGTCTTCTTTTCTAGCCTGCTCCAGACTCCTTGTACGGTCTTCTCGTACAGGTGGGCTCCTCATCCCGAAAAGGATGCATCGGTAGTCAACAGGGTTCAACGAGGTTGGACCGTGGAAATCCCGTCTTTCAGGTGTATCCACCATCTCAGGGAAAGACGGGTAGTGGGGAAAGTCTGATCCTCTTGTCGTGAGCGAGAGGAGTATGATTCCAGGCCTTTAGAGCTTCCATCTGAAGAGGACGCATATGCCATAAAGCCCAAAGGACTGCCATGGCTGAGGATGACATTAGGCCAAGGACTCTCATAGTTGTCCTGATAGACACCAGGTGTGTTCTGAGAAGATACCGGACCGCTGTGGTTAACCTTTCTTTCCTTGCAGGAGTTAAGGAAATTTTCATGCAGACTGAGTCCAGGAGAAACCCCAGGAACTTTCTCTGAGTAGTGGGAGTTCTGAAAGGCTTTGGAACAATATGATAAAGATTTCCTATAACAACAAAAGAAGAACACAGGAGGAGATATAGGCCCTAGAAACATAACTGGATAATGACACAGAGGAAATGAAGGCCAAACTCCACATATACTGTACATATTAGGTATCCCTGCATGCAGAAATGACCAATCTGCAAACTTATAAAAATATTTTCCCCATACAGTTAATGCCACAGTGGAGTAAAAAAAAAAAAAAAACAAAAGAGCTGAAATGCCTGCCAAACATTCACCTTCAATGTTTTGATTGAATAAAAGACACAGCCCTGTATATGAATATATCAAAAATTTACGGGGGTCAAAATATGGTGAATTATTTTCCAGCTTTCTAGTATATCGTACGGAATATTAAATGGTACAATTAAGAAGTACAATTTATTCCCGCAAAAATTAAATGCCCTCATGTGGCATATGTGAACGGGAAAACAAAAACTTTATGGCTTTTGGAAGGCAGGGAATAAAAAACAAAAATCAAAAAAATGGCTGCAGCGGAAAAAGGTTTAACATGTGTTGTATATGTCGCAAATCTAGTGAATCCCATCCACACATTGCAGAAAAATACCGGGAGCGGAAATGCTGCGATTTCCAAAACCGTTGCGTTTTTGGAAATCGCAGCATGTCAGTTATATCTATGGCAATTATGGCAGTTTCCATATAGGTATAATAGAAGCCGGAAAACTCTGCAGACTTTCTTTGGAAAGCACTGCGGGAAAAACCGAAATGCATTTCTGACGCGGTTCTTCCCACAGTGCTTTTTGGCTGCAGCCCGTTACGTGGGGCCTTAGCCTTACAGTTACATTGAAGGGATGATTAAAAAATCTTCTGCTGCCTGTCCACTGCTGATAGTTTTTATAATGGACACATCAGAATCATGCTCTAATTTACATCATATGAACAGCCAGCTGAAACTGCACTATGTAATGAAACCAGAATGAACTATGGAAACATAGCAAGTATAGAAACAATAAACACTCACCAAGAGCCAAAAAGATTTTACACAATATGAAAAATAATTTATTAATGCATCACATAATACAAAAATTCATAGGAAAGGTGAACAATTACAATGACACAACCACAAGCTGTGCAGGAGGATGTAAAATACACAAACCCCCCCACAAAAAGGGAAATACAAACGGAGAACACCACACTAATACTGTAATCAAAAATAAAATAACCCGGATTATACCAGTTATAAAAAATCTGTGCTATAGTAATAATAATAATAATAATAATAATAATAATAATAATATACACAAATGGAGCAGGACATAAGAGCTACTAATAGTATCTAAAGTGTACCATAGGGACCCAATATTATGTATACATAGCAAGTCACATGGCTAATAGACCCACATGCTAAATAGTAAAGACCAATGGCCATAGCAAAAAAATAGAATACAAGATAGAAACAGCTGCCCCATGCAGTGGAGAAAGTCATCCAACTTACCCACAGACATATTATGCAAAGTGTGAATGTAACCCTGAGAAACAGCAGCAACCCCGACGTGCGTTTCGTCTGTCAATACTTCGTCATCGCAAGTAAACAGAGGCAGTGTGATGCACTGGGAAATGCTCTGCATTTTCAAGGATAGTCCCAGTAGATTAGGGTGTAGTCAGAACAGGAATTACTCGGCCCTATTTTACCAGGCTGAGGCCCCGCATTGCGGAAACGCAGCTTTTTTTGTTGCAGATTTTGCTGTGTTTTTTTGAGCCAAAGCCAACAATGGCTATAAAAGGAATGGGAAATATATAAGAAGTTCTTATACGTCTCCCTTCTGCTCAATCCACCCCTGGCTAGGGGAAACGCATCGGATGAGGGAGATTTGGGAACTTAAATGGGGATAGAGCATACTTTATAGTGAAATCGGGAGCCCAAACGGATCACTAATGATATGATCCCTGGCTCCTGAAATAGCAACAGTGTATAGCCTACATTATCTAGGCATACAGTTGAGCGTTATATACCTCATTATACTAACCTTATGTTTGTTGGTGTCAAGGAGCGCTATTAGCACCATCTCCGTAAAGACTAAAGGAGGGGGTGTTGAATTTTTTTCTTATATCATCGCTTATGATAGAGTGTCATTTTTTTTACTGTGAGGGAAGGAAGTAATTGACATTTATTATTTCTAGTACCATATGATATATCCAAGTTTTAAAGAATATTAATTAAAAGTTGAGTTTTATGATTTAATAATGAACCAATTGAAGCCATTTTGCTGATACGGGACTTATACGCACATGGGGATACCCAACATGTTTGTTTATTTTATTGTTTACGTTATGTGTTTTTGTAAATGTAAAGGTGGTTTTTTTAAAAAAACTTTTTATTGCGTTTATTTTTTATATATATTTTATAATTTTTTTTATTTGATACTTTTTTACTGTTCAACGAGGGGACTAGAACCTGGGATCTCTGATCTCCAGTGCAATGTACTGCAATAAATAGTATTGCAGCACATCACACATAGGTTCCCCATTGCTCGGCCTCCTGGCTACCATGGCAACACCTCGAACCATGTAATCTTTTCATGGGGGATCCATAGAATGGCAGGGGTGGGGGTGCGATCTTGCCCTCGGACTGCCTGTATGTAGTGATCGCTATTGAGTATCTTCTGACTCCGGTGGCTAGTCCCGGACTTAGCTGTGGCGGCAGTACAGCTATAGTACAGCACTAAGCAGGAAGTGGTTAAAATAAAATTAGTGACAGTCAATTTAAAGAAAAGAGGCCACATCACTTGATAGATGCATTACCAACATACAGTGACTTGCAAAAGTATTCATACCCCTTGAACTTTTTCACATTTTGTCACCTTATAAACACAAACTTAAATGTATTTTATTGTGATTTTAAGTTATAGACCAACACAAAGTAGCACATAATTGTGAAGTGGAATGAAAATGATACACGGTTTTACAAATTTCAATCAAATTAAAATCTGAAAAGTGTGATGTGCAAAAGTATTCAGTCCCCCCTATATCAATACTTTGTAGAGTCACCTTTCGCTGCAATTACACTCAATGATCTAAGACTAACATCCTCTATTATCAGAACCTCCCACACTCGTATACAAGACTTCTCCCGAATTGCACCACTTCTCTGGAATGCTCTATCCCAGACTATTAGATTAACCCCCAATTTCCACAGCTTCAAGCGTAAACTAAAGACATATCTTTTCAGACAGGCCTATCACAACTCCTAATGTAAACCCTTCTGTAGTTAGAATCCCTAAAACATACCCTCCTCTGTTCACGCTACCCCATTACCTCACAGGATATGATGCCGTATCAGACTAACTTTATATGTCCAGGCACCATCTGCACGTTAAAGGACACGACTGGTGACGGCTCATACAGCTTTATATATGAGTAATGACAGTAACCTCTATTACAGAATTGTCTGACCATTGTACAAACAATGCTACGTCTGTTGCATAGATTGTAAGCTCTTGCGAGCAGGGCCCTCAGTCCCAGTGTGTGAATTGAATATTTCTTTGTAATGTATCTTTTTTGTCAGTACTTGAACCCTACAAATTGTACAGTGCTGCGGAATATGTTGGCGCTATATAAATAAAATGTATTATTATTAATTACAGCTGCAAGTCTTTTGGGGTACAGTGGGGAAAAAAGTATTTAGTCAGCCACCAATTGTGCAAGTTCTCCCACTTAAAAAGATGAGAGAGTCCTGTATTTGACATCATAGGTAGACCTCAATTATGAGAGACAAAATGAGAAAACATATCTAGAAAATCACATTGTCTGATTTTTAAAGAATTTATTTGCAAATTATGGTGGAAAATAAGTATTTGGTCAATAACAAAAGTTCTTGTTAATACTTTGTTATATATCCTTTGTTGGCAATGACAGAGGTCAAACGTTTTCTGTAAGTCTTCACAAGGTTGGCACACACTGTTGCTGGTATGTTGGCCCATTCCTCCATGCAGATCTCTTCTAGAGCACTGATGTTTTGGGGCTGTCGCTGGGCAACACGGACTTTCCAACTCCCTCCAAAGGTTTTCTATGTGGTTGAGATCTGGAGACTGGCTAGGCCACTCTAGGACCTTGAAATGCTTCTTTTGAAGCCACTCCTTCGTTGCCCTGGCGGTGTGCTTGTCATGCTGAAAGACCCAGCCATGTTTCATCTTCAATGCCCTTGCTGATGGAAGGAGGTTTGCACTCAAAATCTCACGATACATGGTCCCATTCATTCTTTCATGTACACGGATCAGTCATCCTGGTCCCTTTGCAGAGAAACAGCCCCAAAGCATGATGTTGCCACCCCCATGCTTCACAGTAGGTATGGTGTTCTTTGGATGCAACTCAGCATTCACTCTCCTCCAAACACGACGAGTTGTGTTTCTACCAAACAGTTCTACTTTGGTTTCATCTGACCATATGACATTCTCCCAATACTCTTCTGGAACATCCAAATGCTCTCTAGCAAACTTCAGACGGGCCCGGATATGTACTGGCTTAAGCAGGGGGACACGTCTGGCATTGCAGGATCTGAGTCCCTGGCGGCGTAGTGTGTTACTGACGGTAGCCTTTGTTACGTTAGTCCCAGCTTTCTGCAGGTCATTCACTAGGTCCCCCCGTGTGGTTCTGGGATTTTTGCTCACCGTTCTTGTTATCATTTTGATCCCACAGGGTGAGATCTTGCGTGGAGCCCCTGATGGAGGGAGATTATTAGTGGTCTTGTATGTCTTCCATTTTCTAATTACTGCTCCCACAGTTGATGTCTTCACACCAAGCTGCTTGCCTATTGCAGATTCAGTCTTCCCAGCCTGGTGCAGGTCTACAATTTTGTTTCTGGTGTCCTTCCACAGCTCTTTGGTCTTCACCATAGTGGAGTTTGGAGTGTGACTGGTTGAGGTTGTGGACAGGTGTCTTTTATACTGATAACAATTTCAAACAGGTGCCATTACTACAGGTAATGAGTGGAGGACAGAGGAGCCTCTTAAAGAAGAAGTTACAGGTCTGTGAGAGCCAGACATCTTGCTTGTTTGTAGGTGACCAAATACTTATTTTCCATCATAATTTGCAAATAAATTCTTAAAAAAATCAGACAATGTGATTTTCTAGATATGTTTTCTCATTTTGTCTCTCATAGTTGAGATCTACCTATGATGTCAATTACAGGCCTCTCTCATCTTATTAAGTGGGAGAACTTGCACAATTGGTGGCTGACTAAATACTTTTTTTCCCTACTGTATGTCTCTACCAGCTTTTCACATCTAGAGACTGAGATTTTTGCCCATTCTTCTTTGCAAAATAGCTCAAGCTCAGCCAGATTGAATGGAGAGCATCTGTGAACAACAATTTTTATGTCATGACACAGATGGGATTTAGGTCTGGATTTTGACTGCGCCATTCTGGTGCATGAATATTCTTTGATCTAAACCATTTCACTGTAGCTCTGGCTGTATGTTTAGGGTCAATGTCTTGTTGGAAGGTGAATTTCCTTCCCAGTCTTTTTGCAGCCTCCAACAGGTTTTCTTCCAGGATTGCCCTGTATTTAGCTCCATCCATCTTCCCATCAACTCTGACCAGCTTCCCTGTCCCTGCTGAAGAAAAGCCTCCCCACAGCATGATGCTGCCACCACCATGTTTCACAGTGGAGATGGTGTGTTCAGGGTGATGAGCTGTGTTACTTTTCCGCCACACATAGCGCTTTGCATTTAGGCCAAAAAGTTCAACTTTGGTCTCATCTGACCAGAGCACCTTCTTCCACATTTTTCTGTGTCCCCTATATGGCTTGTGGCAAACTGCAAACGGCACTTCTTATGTCTTTCTTTCAACAATGGTTTTCTGCTTGCTACTCTTCCATGAAGGCCAGATTTGTGGAGTGCACGATTTATAGTTGTTCTGTAGACAGATTCTCCCACCTGAGCTGTGGAATTCTGCAGCTCCTCCAGAGTGATCATGGCCTTCTTGGCTGCTTCTCTGACTAGTGCTCTCCTTGCTCGATCTGTTAGTTTAGGTGGGCGGCCTTGTCTTGGTAGGTTTACAGTTGCAGAATACTTTTTCCATTTTTGCATGATGGATTGAACAGTTCTCCTTGGGAGGATCAAAGCTTGGGATATGTTTTTATAACCTAAACCTCCTTTAAACTTCTCCACAACAGGTCTCTGACCTGTCTGGTGAGTTCCTCGGTGTTCATGATGCTGTTTGTTCACTAGTTTTCTCTAACAAACCACTGAGGTCTTCACAGAACAGGTGTATTTCTTCTGAGACTAAATTACACACAGCTAGAAGGCAATTGATTGCACTGAATTTTATTTAGGAGTATCAGAGTACAGGGGGCTGAATGCTTTTGCATGTCACACTTTTCATATTTTTATTTGAATAAAATTTTGAAAACCATGTATAATTTTCATTCCACTTCACAATTATGTGCTATTTTGTGTAGGGCTATCAGTTAAAATCTCAATAAAATACATTTAAGTTTGTGGTTGTAAGGTGACAAAATGTGAAAAAGTTGAAGGGGTATGAATACTTTTGCAAGGCATTGTATCATTGGCATTTGAAGAAGCAATGGAGTGGGGTTTTTTTTGGGAGGGAGGATTTTCCTTTTTAACCCCTTAACGCAAAATAACGTACCTGCACGTCATGAGAGTGAATGCCTAATGGCAAACAGACGTGTCGGTGACATCGAGAGCGGGTGTTAGCTGTAAACAACAGCTGACACCTGCATGTAACACCCGCGGCCGGAGCTGAGCTACGATCGCGGGTGTAAACCTCTTAGATGCCGCAGTCAAACATGACCGCAGCATCCAAGGGGTTGCACTATAATATTGACCCCCTGGCACCCCCCGCGGCGAGACCGGGGGGTGCCGTTATGCATTTTCTGCAGCCCAGGGTCTGGCCAGTGACCCAGGCTGCTAGGACTCTCAAGTACCTGATTGATCCTGCCGGGACCTCTGGAAGTCAGTCTATGTGTCTGCATAGGCTGACTTCCTGTATAGACTGCAATACACGTGTATACTCGTGTATTGCAGTCTATAGTACTGAAACAGTGATCAGAGCATCGCTGGTTTAGGTGTACTTATAGGACAACTAAAAAATGTAAAAAAAAAGTTTAAAAAAAAAAAAAATGTGTAAAAAAAAATTAATAGAGCTATAAAGTCCCAAAAATTCCCTTTTCCTATATAAAATGAATTATATAAAAAAAAAAACCTAAAAATTAATAAAAAATATACATATTTGGTATTGCCGTGTTTGTATATTTAACCATGGTGAACATCGTAGAAAAAAAATTGAAAAAAACGCCAGAAGTAGTGATTTTTCTCCATCTTACCTCACAAAATACGCTATATTAAGTGATCAAAAAGTCATATGTACCCCAAATTGGTATCAATAAAAAGCACAGGTTGTCCCACAAAAAATAAGCCCTCACTATGTGGAGACTTCAATCGCCTTATGAACCCTTTACTAGATACCTCTGAAGGTATGTCCCATATCTCCTACAGTGCCTTAAACAAGCTCCGGAAGCTCTTGCACTCCATGTTGTTGTGCGATGCCTGGCGGGTCCTACATCCGACCGATAGAGACTTCTCCTACTACTCCTACACTCATAACACATATAGTAGAATTGACTATACCCTTATATCACATGCTATCTTGCCACAAGCGACAGCGGCCGGGATTGGTACAGCATTCCTCTCTGACCACTCTCCAATCACATGCACTATACGTATGTTGCCTCCGGGACCTTGCCCACACTCCTGGAGACTGAATGAGTCGCTCTTGCTTGATGCTTCATGTGTGGCTGACCTCAAACTTACTATCTCCAATTTTCTGACAGACCATGCCCATTATTCCACCTTACCACCGGTTCAATGGGAAGCTTTAAAATGTGTACTTCGTGGAGTGCTAGAATTAAGAAGAACTCAGGGCTGAAGTTCCAGTCGCTCCTCCGAGACTTAGCTGCCCTAGAGGCACAACATAGACTATCCCTACAGCAATCCACCCTGGCTGCGCCTACACGTCAGGAGATAAAGTCCTTGATAGAACACAAGTAACAGCGACTTCGCCAATTGGGCAGACGCTCGTTTTATGAGTGAGGTAACAAGGCGGGTCGTCTACTGGCCCGCACTGTAAGACAGCGTCAGGCTACCTCTCATGTAATGGCCATTAAGAACCCATCGGGAGCCACAACTCACTTAACTGCAGATATTGCTGCGGCGTTCCGAGGATATTATGAGTCCCTTTATAACCTTCCTCAGCCACACACCACCAATCAGATGCCTGACCCCCCCCTTACACTTCCTCAATATATGTTGCTCAAACAACCCTCACTTCTCTTAAACCTGAAGAGTCCAACTTAATGGAGTCATCTTTTTCCCGCGGGTAAAAGCCCTGGACCGGACGGGTTCACAGCTCGGTTCTACAAGATTTTACAGCCTGATCTTGCACCCCTTCTACTGAAATCCTTTAACTCTATCTCGCCTGACACTCACTTTCCCCCTTCCTTTTTACACGCACATATTACGGTTATACCCAAGGAGGGTAAGGACCACCTGTTCTGCCCTAGTTATAGACCGATATCCTTGATCAATACTGACGCCAAACTTTATGCCAAATTGACAGCTAATAGACTGAGTCAGCATATGGAAAAATTAGTACATTATGATCAAGTTGGCTTTATCCCACATAGAGAGGCACAGGACAACACGTTTAAGGCCTTCTCGGCAAGCTATCATGCAAAGTGTTCACAAATCCCTTTGATGCTTCTCTCTTTGGACGCAGAAAAGGCCTTTGACAGGGTTGAGTAGGGCTTCCTAGAAGCTACTCTCTCGCAGATAGGATTGTGCCCCAAGATGCTTACCCGTATACACTCCCTTTATAACTCTCCGCGGGCACAGGTACGAGTTAACGGCGCGCTTTCTTCACCTCTTACTATCCGCAATGGCACCCGCCAAGGTTGTCCTCTCTCACCTATGCTTTATGCCTTGGTGATGGAACATCTACTCGTAGCAATTAGGGATAACCCAGACATCCAAGGCCTCAGAGTCCGCAATTTACATCTTAAGATCTCAGCATTCGCAGATGATGTCCTGCTCTTTATTACTCAGCCGCTTACAACTATCCCATCTCTCCTCCGAGCAAACAACTCTTACAGTTACTATAGCAACTACAAACTCAACCTGTCCAAATGCACTGCTCTTAATGTCTCCCTGCCAGAGTCGCTGCTTCGTAGTCTCCGCTCCTCCTTTTCCTTTACATGGTCCCAGAAAGCGATTAAATACTTGGGGGTTCAGCTCCCTAGTAATCTCGCCGATTCCTATACGCTTAATTTCCTTCCGATCCTGCGTACCTTGCAGACAGATCTGAAACGCTGGGACACCAAAGGCTTCTCTTGGCTGGGACGCATTAATTTGCTAAAAATGAATGTCCTCCCCAGATTACTCTATCTATTTCAGACTGTCCCTATAATGTTACCCAAACATTTTTTTACAACTATCCAGAAAACATTTACTAAATTCATATGGGCATCCAAGCCACCGAGAATTGCAAGAAGCATCTTGACCAAACCCAAAGAGTGCGGTGGACTGGCGGCACCGGATTGCTCTAACTACTTCCTGGCTGCGGTCACTTCGCGTATCTTGGATTGGCATCACTCGGCGCGCTCTAGATTCTGGGTCGCCTTGGAGGGCTCCTTGAGTTCACTTACTCTTACTGCCCTCCCGTGGTTTAATAAGCGCTACTGGACAGCTAGCTCCACCCATAGACTTCCATATGTCACGCGTCAGGTTCTTGGATCGTGCCGACGCTATGGTGCTGTGCGTGGACTGTTCCTAAACGATGGACCTATGACACCTGTCTCGGGCAACCCGGATTTTCCTGCTGCGCTCCACTCCTCCTTTTTATCCTATACCAGGGGCCAACCGATCCTTCGATTTCACCAAGTCACAAACACGGCATCTCTCCTCTCCCACCAAGAGCTGACCCCCCCGGGTCAGACCCTGATTCTGCTGTATCCCATTGGCAATATGCCCAGGTATCTCACCTATACGCCACTCTTAAGATAACGCACAATCTGCACAGAGAGTTATTGCCCTTTGAACGCATATGCCTCTCTCCCCATACTCCAGCTCACACAATCTCGCTCATCTATGGCATGCTGCGGGAGACCGCTACTGAGTCCCTACCTGCTTATGCGGGTGGATGGGAAAGGGAGCTGGGGGTCTCGTTCGCGCCAGATGTGTGGCCATCGGCATTCCAGGCGTGCCACAAATTCTCTATTTCCTGCAAGGCACAGGAGACTAACTATAAGATACTCTCCCGATGGTACAGAGTCCCGTCTGTTCTCCATGAGATGTATCCCTCCACCTCAGATCAATGCTGGAGATGTAACTCTGGCCGGGGCACGATGAAGCACGTCTGGTGGGAATGCACACTCTTACTCCCCTTCTGGTCAGCAGGGCCGGTTTTAGACAGAGTGGGGCCCTGGGCAAAATTAAAAGCGGGGCCCCAAATACTGGTATACAAACAACACCATCGTCTTCCAGTGGCAGCCCCTATAATAACGCCTCCTTTCTGCCAACAAAAAAGTAATAACAAGCCCCATTTTACCACACACAATTCAAGTGAGCACCTTTGTACCGCCTAATAGATTTTTGCACCCAGTCATCAGTTATTATAGCACCTCCTTATAAATAATAGTCCCTGCTTATAAATAATATTACACCTTTATCAGTAATAGCTCCCTTATAAATGATAAATAGTGACCTGTATCAGTATTATCCCACTTATCAGTAACAGTCACCCCGTAAAAATAATACTGCTCCCTTATTAATAATAGCCCCCTCATAAATAATAGTTACCCTTATAAATAATAGTCCCCATTATCACTAATAGCCCCCTTTATAAATAAGCCCACTTAACAATTATACCCCCGTTATAAACAGTTCCCCTCTTATAAATAATAGCCCCCCCCTTGTAATGGATGCCTTATATATAATAGTTCCCTGCTTATAAATAATAGCACGTCTTATAAATAATAGTTCCCCTTTTTAAAATAGCCCCCTCATATTTAGGTTTCCCAATTATATATAGTAACCCACCCTCATTGAAGGGGGAATGACACGGCCATGGGGCACTACACGTATGTGCAAGATTATAGTGAGGGAGCTGTGATGCAGACATAGCACACAGGGCTGCCAGCAGGAATTTTGAGCCCCTCCCCCACAGTATAATGCTCCACATAGTATATAATGCTCCACAGTATAAAATGCTCCCCTGAGCCCTCCAGCTTCCCCACATGGTATATAATGCTCCACAGTGGCCCCACACAGTATAAAATGCTCCCCTGAGCCCCCCATAGTGGCCCCACATGGTATATAAGGCTCCACACAGTATAATACTCCATAGTGGCCCACACAGTATACTACCCCTTAGTGGCCCCAGATAGTACAATATGTTCCCCAGCAGCCTCATACAATATAATATGCTCCATACAGTATATGTACCCCACAGTGCCCCCCAGTATAATGCTTCACAGTGGCCTAACACAGTATAATGCTCCACAATGGCCTTCACACAGTATAATATACTCCCCAGAGGGGTTCCCCCAGTATAATGCTCCACAGTGGTCCCCCACAGTATAATATGCTGCCCATAGTCCCCCCAGTATAATGCTCTACAATGGCCCCACAGAGTATAATATAATCCCGAAAAGCCCCACAAAATATAATACACTCCACAGTGGCCCTACACAGTATAACAGACTCCTCACACTGCCTCTTCCCCCCAATATAAAGCTCCAGAGTGGCCCATAGTATAATATGCTCCCCAGAGGGGCCCCGCTAGTATAATGCTCCACAGTGCCCCCCCAGTATTTTGCTCCACAGTGGCCCCACAAAATATATTATGCTCCCCAGAGTGTCCCCCCAATATAATGTTCCACAGTGGCGCCACGCATTATAATATGCTCTGCTGATGCGCTTCCCCCAGAATAATACTCCACAGTGACCCCACTCAGTATAACATACTCCAGAATGGCCTCCACACAGTATAATATAATGCCCAGAGAGGTTACCCCAGTATAATGCTCCACAGTGGCCCAAAACTGTATAATATGCTCTCCACAGCCCCCCCCCCAGTATAATGCTCCATGGTGGCCCAAAACAGTATAATATGCTCTCCAGAGCTCCCCCCCCCAGTATAATGCTCCACGGTGGCCCCACACAGTATAATATACTGGAGGGCCCCCTGTGGAGAGCATATTATACTGTGTGGGGCCACTGTGGAGCTTTATACTGGGGGGGCCCCTCTGGATAGCATATTATACTGTGTGGAGCATTATACTGGGGAGGGGGTCCTCTGGAGAGCATGTTATATAGGGGCCACTTTGGAGCATTATACTGGGGGCCCCTCTGGAGAGCATAATGCTCAAAAGTAACCCCACAGAATATAACATGCTCTCCAGAGGGCCCCCTCCCCAGTATAATGCTCCACAATGGCACAAAACAATATATATGCTATCCAGAGGGGGCCCCTCAGTATAATGCTACACAGGGGCCCTACAGACTCTTCAGACCCCAGAGTATAATTATCGAAGGCCCGGGGAAGGTAAGGGAAAATAACAAACAGTTATACTCACCTTGCCTTACCTCTGCTGGGCCTCCTCGCGCAGCTCCACTATCCCCGCCAGCGACCGCTTCCTCGTCTCTGTGGCTGACGTCACGCGTTGTTGACGTCACCGCTGAGGCCCAATCACAGGGCACGCCACACGTGATTGCTACGGCTGAGGCCTGGCCTCAGCGGTGATGTCCGCAACACCAGAAGATGACGTCGGACGCAAGGACAGGTGAGTAAAAATGTTTGTTATTTTTACTCACCTCTGAAAGGGGTCCTGCAGCACATGACGCTGGGTCCCTTTCTGTTATTGATATGGCCGGGCTAAATTGTCCAGTTTGCCCCCCCTAACGCTGGCCCTGCTGGTCAGGAGACCGTCGTATAATTAGGACGGTTACGGGCATTTCTCTAGACGATGACCCAGCCCCCCTTCTTCTTTCCATCTTCCCGTGAGAAACACACCCGCAAATTGATAGGCTTCATGCTCGTGGTTGCAAGGTCTGTGATTCCTAGACTATGGAAGTCTCAGACGCCCCCTTCTCTGGTGTCCTGGCTTAAGGAGGTTTTGCTCATTCGTAGTATGGAAAATATGCTGGCGGAGCTGCGACAGGATGACAGGACCCATCAACAAACATGGCTCCTTTGGAATCATTTTTACCACGCTAATGAATTTCAGTCTGCCTTCCCTTCTATATCCCCCCCAACAGGGACCTCCCCCCGCCCCCCCGACCTCTTTCAATCTTTTGTTATAATAATGTAGTTTTGTTTTGATTTTACTCTGCATTTTATTGAATTCTGTGTTCGGCTCTGCTACGACAGAGCCTATGCTATTCCCCCTAATCTACTCCATTAATCTCTCCTCATTTCCTATCCCCTAGCCTCCCTCCCCTCCCCATCCATGAACTTCCCTGATTATTTTTTTGTTTGTACTGTTTTATCTCTGTCAATATGAAAAGTGAATTCTTTGTTCGGCCCTGCTGCGACAGGGCTCATGTTATTCCCCTCTAATTTGCTCCATTTGTCACTTCTCAACCCCTATCTCCATTCCCTCCCTCCCTTCCCCCACCCATGAGCTTCCCGCATCATAATGTTGTTTGAAATGTTTTATTTCTGTTTATATGCAAAAATTTAATAAAATCCTTAATGTCAAAAAAATAAGCCCTCCACCAACTCTGTAAACCCAAAAATAAAAATATTATGCCTCTTAGAAGATAGCAATGCAAAAATAATTGATTTCTTTCCCCAAATGGGTTTTTGTTCTGCAAAATTAGTATTGCATAAAAAAACAATATAAATGAGGTATCACCGTAATCGTACCGACCCGCAGAATATAGGTAACACATTACTTATGTTGTACGCTGCATGGCAAAAAATTTAAAAGGTAAAACACTATGCCAGAATTGATGGGCTTTTTTTTTAATCTACCAAATGAAGAGTTAATAAAATGTATTCAATAAGTTGTAGGCGCCCAAAAAATGGTGTAATTACAAAATACATCTCATCCTGCAAAAAAACAGCCCTCATAAGGATACATCACCAAAAAAAATAAAGAAAATATAGCTTGTACAATGTGAAGACAAAAACCCCCAAAATCGCCAAATCATTAGAACATAACTGGCTGCGGCAGGAAGGAAATGTATAAGCTGTGTAAGCATATGTCAAGGGACACCCCAAATTTAGAGCTTGCAAGGGAAAAGACACCAGAAGTGACCACCAGAGTGACCCCCCCAATCATAGGAGCTACTGGGGATATAGTAGGGAATTTGGTGTTCCCAATGCACTCCGCACAGCTTACATATTCATTCTTCACCATCCACTGTGCATTCATGTCTGGGATACTAATGCTCACTAAACCGCTTGATAAATTCTTTGAGGGGTGCAGTTTTCACAATGGGGTCACTCCTTAGGAGATTCCACTTTTCTGGCACCTTAGAGGATCTGGAAACATGACATGGCGTCCAATTACCAAACATCTAACTCTGCACTCCAAAAGCCACATAGTGCTCCTTCCCTTCTTCCCCCTGCTGTGTGCCCAAATTGCAGTTTATGCCCACATGTATGACACTAGTGTACCCAGGATAATGTACTTAATGTCATATCTGGGTATAAACTGATATTTGGGCACACAACCAGGCACAGAAGGGAGGGAGCGTTATTTGGCTTTGGGCGCACAGATTTAGACGGTTTGGTTTTTGGACGCCATGACACTTTTGCAGAACTCTTGAAATGCCAGTAAAGTAGAATCCCCTGACATGTCACCCCATTTTGGAAACTACACCCCTGAAGGGATTTATCCCAGGGTACAGTGAGCATTTTTAACCCCCAGTGTTGCTATAATTTACAGAAATGAATATGTAGCTGATTGTGAAAGGTGAAACTGGCAATTTTTCCAGGAATCTGTCATTTCGGTGCGTAATATGTTGTGCCCAGCTTGTATCAGAGACAAATGGTCCAAAAGCTATTGTTCCCGGGATACCCGCTTAACAGTTTTTGGAGTGTGTCTCTCTGCTGGGCACAACATATTGGGCACTGAATTGGCGTATGTCTGGAAAAATTGCAATTTTCACTTTTCATTATCAGCTGCGCATTCATTTCTGGAAATGAAATTAATGCAACGCTCAAGGGTTAAAAATGCTCGCTACCCCACTTGATAAATCCCTTGAGGGGTGTAGTTTCCAAAGTGGGGTCACAAGTCTGCAGATTCCACTTTACGGGCAATTCAGGGGCTCTGCAAATGTGGCATGGCGTCCAAAAACCAAACTGTGCTCAAAAACCAAAATAACGCTTCTTCCTGGCTGTGCCCAAATAGCAGTTTATACCCACATATGACATTGTTAAGTAGGTTATCCTGGGTACAACAGTGTCATACATGTGGGCATAAACTGTTGTTTGTGCACACAACAGGGCACAAATGTGAAGCTTCTGTGAGCGTTATGTGCTTTTAGACCGCTGATTTAGATTGTTGGTTTTTGGACGCCATGTAACGTTTGCAGATACCCTAACATTGCACTACAAAATGGGGTCACTTCTTGGGGCATTCCAGTTTACTGGCACCTCTAGGGCTCTGCAAAAACAACATGGCGACCAGAAAGTCCCTCTAAATCTGTACTCCAAAAGCTAAAAAGCGCAGTCCTGCTTCCCTTCTGAGCCCTGCTGTGTGCCCAAGTAGCAGTTTATGCACATATATACAACTTTTTTGTCCTCGGGATAGCCCACTTAATAGTTTTAGGAGTGCATGTCTCTGATGACACAAAGTGGGCGCAACATATTTGGCACTGAAATGGCATATTTCTATAAAAATTAAAATTTTCACTTTGTACATTAATTTTCAGGAAGCACTCTTGGGCTCAAAATGATAATACCCCTTGATAAATTCCTTGAGGGGAATAGCACTCTTTCCATTCTGAGCCTCGCCATGTACCCATACAGCAGTTTGTAAGCACATATGGGATATTCACGTGTTCAGGAGCAATTGTTTAACTAACTGTGGTGTGTTTTTTTCTTCATTAACCCCTTGTAAAAATGAAAAATTTGGTGCTAAATTGACAGTTCATAGGAAAAAAAAAAAAGTAATTTTTTATTTTCATGTCCCAATGTTAATAAAATCTGTGAAACAACTGTGGCGTCAAGATGCTCACTATACCCCTTGATATGTTCTGTGAGGGGTGTAGTTTCCAAAACGGGGTCACTTTTGGGGGTTTCCATTGTTTTGGTACTCTAGTTGCTCTGCAAATGCGACATGGCACCTGAAAACTGTTTCAGCAAAATCCACCCTCCAAAAGCCAAATAGCGCTCTTTCCATTCCGAGCCCCGCCATGTACCCATACAGCAGATTACAACCACATATGGGGTATTCACGTGTTCAGGAGAAATTGTTTAACAAACTGGGGAGTTTTCTCCTTTAATCCCTTGTGAAAATGAAAACTTTGGGGATTAAGTGATGTTTTAGTAATTTTTCATTTACACATCCCAGTGTTAATAAAATCTGTGAAACGGCTGTGGGGTCAAAATGCTCAGTATACCCCTTGATAAATTCTGACAGGGGTGTAGTTTTCAAAATGGGGTCACTTTTGGGGGGTTTCCATCATTTTGGTACTCTAGGGGCTCTGCAAATGAGACATGGCACCCGAAAACTATTCCAGCAAAATCTTCTTTTCAAATGCAAAGTGTCATTCCTTCCCTTCCATACGCTGCCATGTGCCCAAACATCAGTTTACACCCACATGTTGGCTATTTCTGTGCTCGGGAGAAATTGCATGACAAACTGTGAGATGCATTTTCTCATTTAACCCTTTGTGAATTTGTTAATTTTAGGGCTAAATGAATCGTTGATTGTAATGTCAATCTGTATTCCCTTAGTCCAGACAGCAGCACAATATGGGGTATCTCTGCCCCTGTGTGTTGTTTAGGACAGGTGGAACCTTTAATTAGCACCAAAAAGGTGCCTCCTACTAGCCCTATAAGAGGGCACAAGAGACCTCCCTCCACTGTGTAAATTATAAAGTAACAGGAAACAAGCTTCTAGGGAGGGAAGCCTTGTGCTGCTGTCTGGACTAAGGGAATACAGATTGACATTACAATCAACAATTCCCCTTACGTCCGACAGCAGCACAATATGGGGAGCTAGCAAGTAATTCCCCTAGGGAGGGTTTCCTCGCCTTACAACATCCAGGACTGACTGACCAAAGGCAGTTGTCTGGAAACTGCGGATGTCCAATGATAATGTTTAACAAAAGGTCAACTGAGATGACTATGATGCAGCCGCACAAATCTGGTCCAATGGTAAGGACCGATACTCAGCCAAAGAAGTCGACAACCCAGGTCGAGTGGCCGTAGAAAGACTGGAGGGAATAACTCCTGAATAAGAAAGGAAGACTTAATTGTCTCCTTGATCCATGTGGATAGAGTAGGCTTGGAAGCCTTGAGGCCTCTGTTTTTACACTGCATATCAATTAGTAGGCTTTCGGCCTTCTTAAGCGGTTGAGTGTGGAATAGGTAAATCCACAGACACCTTACCACATCTAAGGTGTTGAGCTTTTCTTCCTCCTCAGAGGTTGGAGAGGGGAAAAACACAGGTAACGAAATTAGCTGATTGCTATTATAGTATGAGGGGACCTTAGGGATAAACCCAGGCAAACCTAAGGTGCACCCTATCTGCAAAAACAAAATGTACGGTTCTCTAGAAGAGAGGGCCTGGAGCACCCCTACTCTTTGGCAGATATAATAGCCAACAAAAAGTGGTTTGTAGGCTAAATATTTTATCCCCGTAGTCTCCAAGGGTCCAAATGGAGGACCGCACAGGCCTGTAATGACTACCGCAAGGTCCCACTGGGGATGATACTGAGGGCTTTAGCCTCATTGCCCCTTTAAGGAACCTTGCAACCAGAGGATCCTGAGACAGACGTCTGTTCAAATGAGCGGAGAGGGCCGCAATCTGCACTTTCAAAGTGGCAGGGGCAAGGCCCTTATCCAAACCGTCCTGAAGAAAATTTAAAATATCAGCCATTGAAGGTTCTAGATTATTAATACCCTTCTTGGAGCACCACTCCATGAAAATCTTGGCTGTCCTCTGGTAGTTCTTATTGGTAGATTCTGCTCTTGCAGAATAAAGGGTCTTCAGGACGGCCTCTGACAGTCCTCTATCCTGCTGTAGGGACTGCTCAACCTCCAGGCTGTCAGGTTGAATCTCCAGAGATCCTGGCACTTCAGAGATCCTTGGGAAACCAGGTTCTGGATGGGGGGGAAGCCTCCAATATATCCCTCGACTCATCTCCATGAGTTGGGAAAAACCAAGCTCTTTTTGGCCAGAATGGAATGATGGCTATCACAGAGACTTGGTCCTGTCTGATTTTCATTAATGCCTTTGGTATTATTGGAATTGGAGGGAAGATGTATGCCAGCCTGGACATCCAAGGGATGGACAGGGCATCCACTGCCAAGGGATTGTCCTCCTGGTAAAGGGAACAGAACTTCTCCACCTTGGCGTTGAGTCGGGTTGCCATGAGATCTATTTCTGGAAGACCCCTGTTCAGGGTAATCTGATGAAAGACTTCTGGATTGAGTGACCATTCTCCTGATACGGCATAACCCCGACTCAACCGATCCGCTACTATGTTCAGGGAGCCCTTGATGTGAACTGCGGATAAATGGGTTAGATTTTTCTCTGCCCATGTAAATATCAGATCTGCCTCCCTAAGGAGGGTTGGTGATCTGGTGCCTCCCTGTCTGTTCACGTACAGCACTGTGGTCATGTTGTCTGACCGGATTTTGACTGCTCTTCCTTGGGAAGAGGCAAGCAATAGAGTAAGGCACGATATACGGCTCTGAGCTCCTTCCAGTTGGACGAGGTCCTTTTTTCAGGAGCGCTCCAGACTCCCTTTATGGAGTTTTCGTCCAATGGGCTCCCCATCCCGAGAGGGATGCATCTGTAGTCAACAGGGTCCAAGAAGGTTGGACCGTGGACCTTCCGTCTTTCAGGTGCAACCACCACTTGAGGGAAAAAGACGGGTCCTGGGGGAGAGTCGAATCTTCTTGCTGAATGTAAGAAGGGAGCGATCCCAAGCCTCTAGTAACTCCTTCTGGAGGGGACGTAAGTGCCACAAGGCCCATGGGACTGCCTCCACTGCGGAAGACATCAAGCCCAGGATCTTCATCAATGTTCTGATGGAGGCTATCGGCTTTTTGAAGAGGTGCCGGACTGCCGCAACCAGCTTCTCCTTCCTTGCTGGTGTCAAGGAGATTTGCAGGCAGACTCAATCTAGGAAGTAGTTTTCTCAGAGGAACTTCCTTCGAGTTGAAGGGATCGTTTTTGACTTCTCCCAATTTATAAGCCATCACAGACTCTGAAGGCTGTCTGTAGGTACTGGAGCAGAACACTCTGACTGGGCCTTTATCAAGCAGTCGTCTAGATAAGGCACCAAGAATATCCCCTGAAGCCTGAGGGCGGCCGTAATGGGGGCCACTACCTTTGTAAAGGTGTGGGAAGCAGAGGAGATCCCGAAGGGTAGTGCTGTGAATTGAAAGTGCTTCCTGTGGCCGGAAACTACTACGGCAATCCTTAGAAAAAAACCTTCTGTGTGGAGGTAAATAGAAATATGCAAATAGGCATCTTTTATCCAAAGTCACAAAAAACATCGCCTTAGAGGAGAAAGGTGGTGACAGACTTTATGGTTTTCCTATGGAAGCGCTTCTTTTTGATGAAGCGGTTGAGGTACCTTAAGTCTATGATCATTCTCCACTTGTCTGCCGGTTTTGGCATCAGGAAGACAGGAGAATAGACACTGGGTCTTTCTTCTAGAGAAGGGACTTCCACCAGGGCTCCCTTGTGAATGTATTCTCAGATGAAGCATTCCAGGGAGGCTGCGAGTTAACACAAACCGATCCTGAGGAGGACGGAGGAACTTCATTGCATAACCTCTTTGGATTACCTACTGGACCCATGGGTCTCGAATTTTTTCCTGCCCGCAGTTGAGAAAGTGGGAGACACGACCTCCGACAGGAATCTCGGCCACAGGAAAACTGCTTCTGATGTCAAAAGCTAGGCTTGACTTTTTTATCATCAGACTTCGGAATCTCCGGCCGGCGCCTCTAGAGGAATAACTAGAGCCTCTCTGGACTGCCTTCCACGACGAGGCGGATAGCTTCTACCACGGCCAGAGCCAGACCTACCTCTGAAGGCCTGGGGTAAAGGTTTACCCTTCTTGTCGGCCAAGCCCTCTAGGATCTCGTCTAGGGCACAGCCAAAGACTCTACCCGGCTCAAAGGGTAATGCGCACAAATTATACTTTGAGGGGAACACAGCTCTCCAAGGTTTTAACCATAGAGGTCTTCCTGCTGCAGTGTTCTTGGTAAGTGCCAGGGATTTGGCCGCCAGCCTTAATTGATGGTGGGAGGCTTCCGTTAAATATTCAGCTGCCAGGGAAACTGAGCCTAGAAACCCTAGCAGCTCGTCTCTGGAGACTCCAGAGTCGGTCACTTTTGAGGTGGACCAGGTCAGTACATAATTTGGCTGACACTTCACAGGACGCAACCGCACAGCGGTCTTGGGCGAGGCAGCTGAATAAGCCTTCTTGAAGGTATTGTCGAAGCGCCTGCCATGGCGTCGTGCAGATTTGCTCCATCATCTGATGGTACCTTAGTGCGGCAGGACAGTTTAGCCACCGCCATATCCACCTTGGGAGGAGGACCCCATTGAGCAACTGGGAATAAAGCGCTGAACCTCCTAGGAACCACAAGAGGTTTTTCAGGACTTCTCCACTCTGAGGACATTAATTTTTGTAATGTCTAGTCCACTTGGAAGACCCTAGGCCCTCTATAGGTGGACGCGGAGGCTTCCCCCGTCAACATCACGATCCTTAGACTGGATGGCCTTCAGCAGCCGGCTTAATTTTTCGAGTGGAAGCACAGTCTGCTGGAATCTTCAGTGGAATCGTCAGATGAGAGTGTCTCGTCCACTATCTGATAATCTTCATCAGAGATCCGTAAGGAAGATTGTGTCTCAATCTGCGGTCTCTTGGCAATCTGGGCGATGGAAGAACGAATCTCCTTTAAGAGACTCCTCATAAAGTCCTTTACCCAAGTAACAACCTCTTATAGAAGGTACTTCTGGCAGGGTCCGCGACACTGGTGACAGCGGGTAAAATCATAGCCGTCAGGTAAAGGGGTATTGCAATCCAAACACATTAAGTGTTTCAAGTTTAGAGGAATTTTTCCTCCTAAGCGCATCGCCATTACGTGCTGCAGAAGATGACATCTGAAACATCAAACAGCCACGTGACACTGAAACAGGGAAGATCGCCAAGCATCGCATAAAAACCCAAGGGGTACCTCCTTTTTTTTTTTGAATCGGTCACTTGAAGAGAGAAAAAAACCGTCAGAAAAAAACCAGCCACCGCAACCCGCAGCAGAGGAGCTAGAAACCACTCACTCAACAAATAAAGGACTGCATTCAGACCTTTTAAATGTAATCCAGCAGCGAGGGGAGGAAGCCAACAAAGAAACATTTATACAGCACCAAAACAAGTCAAACGCCATACTGGAACATAGAGGAGCATAAGCCTAAGCCAGAGGCTCAAAATACAAGCAGCAAAAATCAATTCTATATTTTGCCTTTAAATTTCCAAACTTACCGCACTTTTTCCGAGAAAACCGTAAGTAGGGCGCGGTGGTGCGCAAAGGCTTCCTTCCCCTGGGAACACGGAACCGGAGAAAAGTTCCGGCCGCGGAGGTTCCCCGCTTACTTCCAGGATCGCGCTGCCTGCAGATGGATGCCGGATAACGCTGCGCTGCAGTGCGAAGGCCCAAAGGACCTGAGGTTTTTTCTTTGGGTCCGAGGTACCCCAAGAAGGTAAGCCAGGAGTAACTAAAACCCCTAGCAACGGGAGGTCACAAGAGACCTCCGTCCACCTGTTCCACACAGGACAGAAAAAAACACAGTGGAGGGAGGTCTCTTGTGCCCTCTTATAGGGCTAGTAGGAGGCACCTTTTTGGTGCTAATTAAAGGTTCCACCTGTCCTAAACAACACACAGGAGCAGAGATACCCCATATTGTGCTGCTGTCGGACGTAAGGGGAATGTGTTATTGAAAAAAAATTAAATGTCTAAATTTCACCTCCATATGGTTTTAATTCCCGTGAAATGCTAAAAGGGTTAACAAACTTCCCAAATGCTGTTTTGAATTATTTGAGGGGGGCAGTTTTGAAAATGGGGTCATTTATGGGGGCTTCTAATATATAGGCCTTTATAATCCTCTTCAGAAGTGAAGTGGTCCCTAAGAAATATTGATCAATGTTAACCACTAACATGAAGTACAATGTGTCACGAAAAAAACAATCTAAAAATCACTTGTTTAAGTTAAAGTGTCTCAAAGTTATTGCCATATAAAGTGACAATTGTCAGTTTTGAAAAATTAGGCCTGGTCAAGGTAACAACCATGCCATTCCCTTACGTTCTACCAGCAGCACAAAGATGGGGGTATTGCTGCCCCTGTGTGCTGGTAGGACAAGCAGAATATTTAATTTAATGAATCTAATTAACTTCCCAGCCATATAAGAAGGCAAAAGAGACCTCCCCCCACGTGTTTTTTTCTGTCCTGTGTGGTGCGACAGGTGGTGAGAGGTTTATTTTGACCTCTTCCTTTATTCTTTTTACTTACCTTAGGAGAAGAATTTTTAATTCTTCTAGTTCATTTTTTTTTTCCTTCTCTCCATTTTGTTCTTATTTTCAGGCTTTTCTTAAACCTTGTCGTTATTTGGTAACGCTCATCTGCTTACTGCGTTGCCCAGGAGTTAACAGGGCTCCTGTCTTCCAGTGCCCTTGCGGTGAGCAAGGGGATGCATGATGGTGGTGGTAGTGCAGGGCTGATGGGGGTAGTAGTCACAGTTGTGTCACTGGCCTGAGTGGTCTACAACCCTGTTCCCCTGTCACACACATGGACCTCTTTCAATTCAGCTGTTACCTTTCTGCAGAGCACAGGCTGGAATGACTTCTGTGACAAAGAGTCCAGTAACAACGGTTTTAAAGAAACTTTACTAAGAACACCTCTTGTAAGGTAAAGTACATATATCACAGTCTCTTTGGTAGTAAATGGCAATACAGCTTTTATACTTCTTACAAGTAGTGCAGTACTTCAGTCACAGTCCCATATATCCTCTGTAATAGCAGGTATGCAGATTCTGAGTACATAATAGTTACTGTGTACACGGTCCTGTGCAGCTTTAGCTCTACCTTGGGAGATATAACACAGCTCGGCTATACTGTGCAATGTGGTGCAAGAGAGTACTTACAGGGTAGGTGCTAGAGCAATGCCCTATCGCAGGGTGCTAAAGCGCTGATTCAACGACGTGGAAGCTGCTTAGGTTAGATCCAGCTGGGGAACCCATGAAAAGCGTGGATCCAGGCAGAGGACTTCTTTATCCAACAGGTTATTCCTTTGGCTTAGGCCAATAGAACAGGGTTAGGTTTTTAGAGGATCTCCCAGGTGTGGACCGGCAGGAGTTCAGTAGTTGGGATGGACTGGTAGCTGTATAGCCCATGTAAGGGTCTTACCAGCTTGGAGCAATGCTGGCAGACATGTGTACTGGCTGGAGGCCAGGCTGAGACTCTATTTGCAACCACCTCTCCCTGTGCAGGCAGGGGCTGGACTAGGGACTTGTCTCGGCTTGCCCCAGAAGCAGAGTGTGCTTCTATAGGCTGAGAGCAAAACATGTGACTGAAGCAGCACCAGACTAGACATGTGAGTTTACAGAGCTAAGACAAGGTGCAAAGCTAGTTAACCCTTACACTGTTGCAGACAATCCTCAGTGTATGCTAAGTAATGCAGTAGAATACAATATACAGCACACAAAAAAAAAGCTGACATGAGAAATTACCACCTGACAAAATACAAGATATTATGGCGGCATAATGACGATTTAAACAGAACGTTAACATCCCATTCTGGGACACTGCATGTATGGCACTGTCTTCTGACATCATTACTTATGATGTCAGTATCCCTGCCCCAGTCTCTTACATTTGGGGCCACTGAGGATCTTCAGCCTTGTCAGGCCCTGGGTATTGTGCCAACTCCTGTGGATAGCAGCTGTGCAGGCCTATTCCTGGGTGGAGCTTGTGTTACTGGGCTGACACAGGATAATGTAGCTTGTTGATTGCTTATATTTATAAGCAAATTCATCTCTCCTGTTTGTTTTATTTTTCACAGGCTACTTTAGTTTATCTTTTTTATATGTTTTGTTATCCTCCCATCTTTGGCTTCTTGCTCCAGCCTATGGGAGTTAGGAGGGGGGGGGGTAGTCGTGGGGGTGTTCCCCCATTTGAGTCCTCTATAAATCGTCTTCATTTCTGAGCAGCTGCCTTAGTTCAGATGGCTATCTGCTGGAACTGAGAGCCCTCTAACATTTGCGTTAGAAAATGTCTTCACCTTTCTATTAAGGTTTTTGCCTACAACTTCTCAGGTAATCTTTTGTATAACAAAACATAACATCAGAGGATGGTCAAGCAAATACAGGTAAAAACAAGCATTACAGTACAGAAAATAAAATGGAATTAACCACTTCAGAACCAGACACATTTTCGGGTGTTTTGTATGTGCGATTTTGAGGGCTGTAACATTTTTATTGTTTGGGTTATTCAACTAATTTCTGTGTCTTTTTTCGGTGACACATAGGGCTTTATTTTTATGTTTTTATTTTTGCATGTGTTTTAATTTTTTTTTTACATCCGGGAAAATATAAACAAAAGAGAAGGAAAAAAAGAGTCTGTTTTTCACTTAATTTTTTTTTTTATTTAATAACACAAAGCGCTACTAAAAAACTTTATAAAGTTATAAAATAGTTTTTCCTCTGTTACATTTTTATTTTGGTTTTGGTCATCGGGGGTGGGACTATAACCTTTAATAAGGGTGTTTTATTGGCATATTATTTTATTTACATTTTTTTTTTTAACTTTTCTATTAATTTTTTTTTATTTTATTTTTTTACATTGTGACCCCATAAGGTCATAATAGACCTTTGGGGACATCTGATCACTTTTTTTTTTTGTTGGGGAGGCGGATTTCCCCTGTAGCTGGGGCTGGTATATTTAGTCCCAGTTGCAGGAGGAATACAGCCTCCTCCACGTTACTTTCACATTACAATAGAGCTGATCTGGGTCCTGTAGTACCCAGCAGCTCTAACAGACTCTGATCCCGGCAGATCACGTGACCGCCGGGTCAGAGGGGAGCTGTATGATGGCGGCGCCCATAGCACTATATACACAGTGATCTCTGGGAGCTCCGGCTGAAATTACAGCTGGCTCCCCATTTCAGCAGTTGCACGATTTTGCTGTTGAGTTCTGCATGGACGTACCGGTATGTCCTTGCAGAACTAGACAACCACCTTCTGGACATATAAACTCAATGGGCGGTCCGGAAGTGGTTAATAAACCCCCTAATGCTCCACACTTTAAAGAGGTTGTCCTGTATAATTTTTTAATTAGTCCGGGGGGAGGTGAACCCCCCCCTCCAAAAACAAAACTAAAACACAGACCCACCTGTCTCTGGTGCTTCGGTGTCCTCTAAGCACGATCCGGTCCTGGAGCTCTACTGTCTTCTTTTGCTGGACAACCCCTTTAATGTCCCCCAGGCTATTAGCCTCCATCACTGCCCCCCTGTATGGATGGGGGAGGAAATAGTGACGGGGCCACTGTATGGGGGCAAATAGTGAAGGGATCGCTGTATGGGGGGGAATAGTGAAGGGGACACTGTATACCCATACCCCTTCACTGGTCCCCCCTATAGTAGATTGGGTGATTACTTACCTGTCTGCTCCCCGGTCCCGCTCCTTCTTGCTCTGGGCATACTGATGTGACGTCATGTGCGCCTGGAGAAGGAAGAAGCAGGAGGTGCCGGAGAGTAGGTAAGTATCGGAGCTTAGCTTGTAGGCCACAGACTCAATGGGGCCTGTGGTCTACAAGCCTGTGAGTGGTAGAGCAGGAAGCCCGTGGCTTTCTGGTCTTCTAGTAGCAGAAGCGGGTTGGCAGAGCCACTTCTCCTCGGTTTTGCGATCCATTTCTTAAAACCAGATCGCAAAACTGGGGAGAACCTGACTGCATCACTTACCTCTCCCCACTCCTGCTCACATCTTCTCCTCTTCCCGCTTCAATCTGGGCCCTGTGCGTCGTGATGACATAATGCGCGGGAGAGATAAGTGAATAGGAGCCGTTACCATACCTCCACTGCCTATTATAATAAAAGCAGTGGGAGAACTGTCATTCCCAGGCATTGCCGGAGCTCTACTGCGCTCTCCCTGGTTGAGTTTCTACAGGAGCTTCTCCTAATAAGGAGAATTGAGGCCCTGGTGACGGAGGATTCCCCTGATCCTTCCAAATTTGACGCCCTCTGGAGGCTGTGGGTGATGTTTCAGGAGTCTGCTGAGTTCTCCTCTTTTTTTTCTCCTGATTCAGAGTTACCTTGCTTATCTTCTTTCCCTTTCCCCTTTGGAAGTTGCTGATCATTCTGCTCTCCCCATGTTGCCCCTCCCTCTCTCTCCCGTATGTGTCCTCCTGATTGCTGTTTCCATTGTGTGTCTCCACTGTCTGTTTGACTCCCTTTTATTTGAATATGTTGTTTTTATGGTCCCTTATACTTGGGCCTTTCCTCCCTTTGTTCTACTCACTAGGCTGTTCACTTATTGTTTTCAAAAGTGTTGGGCGGGGGTATTCCCCTTGCTTCTCTATACGGGTGAGGCCTGCGTGTCTTCACAGAATTTGTTCATTTACACTGTTCTTGTCTTTTTTTCTATTGTATTTAAAAAACCTTTAATAAACATTGATTAGACATAAAAAAAAGCGGTGGGGGTTCTGTAGAGCCCCCTACTGGCACGGGGCCCATGGGGAATTCACCAGATGCAGTGGTTTGGGTATGGAATATGTGAAAGACTGTATGAAGGAGATTAAAGAATCCATCTCCCAGATTTCTAGGTTCTAGGTGAATTGGGCATCCTGGGATACATTGTGGGCCAATCACAATCTGTAATTCTTTAGTGGTGTATTTTTTTATTTTTGTCCCAGTGTTGTGTTGTCCTCCCCTCGCTCCTTTCTGGTCCTTGTCTTGTGTTCCCTTATAATTTTACTTGTGCAATGTGTTATCATGTGACTGTTTTCTCTTGTTTACTTAATAATGCTCAATGCACTGTGTTGCCCACCACTGTCTGTTCATTGTAATGCATTGAGATATGATTTATGCATACGTTTTGTTTTTGTACATTTTGAAAACTTTAATAAAAAAAAGACTAAAAAATAAAAAAAAAAACTGCATGGTAGCACTTTCATCTTGCATCCATGAAACAAAGGAGGGGAGATGTGAGCAACAGCTTACTCTGGTGAAATAAGAGACGGGAAGTGATCCATGGTGGATGTACTGGAGGAGACAGATAAACCACCCACTATGTTCAGGTTCAGTTCCAACACCAGGAAGCGCCTAAGTAATAGCACCTGGCATCGTTTCATTTGTGGGCAGTTACAGATGCTACTTAAAACATTGACCCAATGGGCCATTTTCATTGTCCAAAATTAATGTAGCATGTTTTAACTGTGGCGTGTACACTGACATGTCCAAGGAATGGGCCATATTCTTAAACAAACCATAAACAGGTGTCCTAGAAGGGAAAAAAAAAACAAAAAAAAAACGATGAGTAGTAATTCTACTTGAGGCTAACCTCATGCCATAAGTTGGTGAAACACAGTGGAAGGCACTAGCTCGGCCAAGTGCAAGTTAACGAACCACTGGATGACTCTGCATATACTGCTTTTTCCTGGTCAAACACGATCTTATAGATATCTGACTTTCGAATGGATGAGTAGAAGCAAATGATGATTATGATGATAATCATGCAGTAGTTGGGATATGACATCGCTACAAGCTAGATCATGGGGAGAAGTAGGACAGTCTTACTTATTTTTACCTGCCACTGCCAATTCCATTTTGCCAAAGGGGCTGATGCTGCCTCTTCATGTGAGTACAGAGAGAGCTAATTTTTCCATTTGTGTGCGTACAGCCCTGGTTTAATTTTCTAGTTCAAGATTTTAATGGTTGATAACTTACAAAAACCGTAAATAAAATTCCTACATGGTAGTTTTGTGGTCTATAATCATCAGCAGTGATCGAAACATTACCAGTGCCACCACCTGAGTTTGCCTTATATCTTTTAATGTGTTTTTTTATCCCCTAATGGGACTGTGCATCTGCTTAGATTGTTACCACTGCCAGCGCCATCTTCCTCTTATCTCATCTTGTTGTCACCTTGACCCAATTGCTAGGTCCTGTCTTCAACAGTCTTCTTCCACTTTTTTCAGATTCATTACTACCACCAGTCATGTCTTCTGTCTTTGCTTCCTCCACATCAAGATGCTGTTCTCACCCAATTCATCAAGAACAGGAAAACTAGGTTTACAAGGAATAGCTTTCTTAGCAGAGTATTGCCTTTTTTTGGGGCAAGGAAGGAGCCATATGGTTACCAGGGATCAGTATCAGTGACGATAAAAATAAGGTTGACAGAACAGAAAGGCTGCACTGCAAAATAAGTGTTACAACAGCAGAGGAGTAGGTGGTGCACACAAAATCCTACATCAAAAAGTCACAGTATCATTCTGTAGTGTCCCAGTACAGTCCTTCCTGCCATGATAAGAGTAGTTGTCGGATGGCAGAATGTTTCTCACAATATACCAATACTGAGTATCACTATGTATGTTGTATAATCTGCATTTCCTGTGTGCATACATTGTATTCTTTGCCATGTACTACTTTGCTGAAACCTATGGTTCACTCTATGTAGGAGCATTTGATGGTAGGATCCTAATCACTCCATACACCACACGAGCTTCTTCGAAGAAGCTTCTAGCAAGCAGTGGGTGGAGACTTTAGCCCAGCCTTCCTCTTAGCAGGGGACAGGAAACCAGTCCAGCCATGCTCTGGAGAGTAACGTGTGAGGTAACATCACCTCCTGCTAGGCCAACACCAAGCAGGATTTTCAGATTATTCCTGCCAAACCTAGGAGCTGCATGGTGAATCTCACAGTCCATGTGAGCTACAGATTCTTCTAGGACCTCTCACCAGTCCATACAGAAGAGATTATCAAGCACACTTCAGGAGTGAATCCTGACAGAAAGGAGCAGCTATAAAAAGGAGCCTGTCTGCATTCCTGGACCTAAAATAGGCCTCCGGTCAAGTCCGAGGAAAGTTGTGTGTCAGCCTCAGCTCTTACTAGTCAGTTTGCAAGGGATCCTCCTCACATGCATCCCACTGTATTGTACATGAGAGACTGTATTGCTGTAATGGATTGGTAGGAGAATCTCCCAAAAAATGAGGTGTGGGGGCAGCATTTCACCAAAGATGCTTTATTATACTCAAATAACATAACGTGTTTCGGGGAAATCAGATCCCCTTTATCAAGTGTACAGGAGACTAAACATAAAAACAATAAAAGAATACACATGTAAAGAGTCAGTAATTGGAATTTAGAACCAGTGAAATTAATGATACCATTCTATGGGATAAAAGAAAAGTATCCCACCAGATAATATTGTCATGGAGAGATAGATAGATAGATAGATAGATAGATAGATAGATAAATAAATAAATAAATAGTGGTAATGAATGTACTCAAAAAAAAAAAAAAAAAAAAAAAGTAAAACTTAATATGTACAACACAATTATCTATGTACAACCTATTTTTTAAGCAATATTACGCTATGTGCTGCTCGGCGTTGTTGTTTTTATTTTTTTGAAATATAGCGTCCACACCAAGCCTCCACGGGCTTGAGTGTTAAGAACCAGCCAGCAGTTGCATCTATCTGCATAAAGGTTCCAACGCCTTGAAGCTGCCTTCTTCCATCCCTCCAAAGGATTGTCATTATTCTACAGACATTATGGACTTCTTTCGACACCGTGATGATAAACGGGAAAATCTTGTAGATTACTACACCAGGAAATTCGCTACTACCGATCATCTTCCAGCCCTCAAGCTCAACACCAAACCAACAGACTGAGTTACCTCCAATCTCCAGGGAAGACTTAAGCAAGCTCTTCTGGCGGATGGAAAAATTGGTTTTCGATTAAACTAGACATTTTCTTGATCACAAGTTTCTCTGTGTATATCTCAATGAAAATATAGTTCCCAGGGGCCTAAGATTCAAACTTAGGTCCACCTTTGAAAATGATCCCCTTTTTACTGCTGAGTGGGACAATTATTTAGAACAATGCAGCAGGGGATTAATTGAAAGGATCTTTCAAACGCCAATCCATAGCCCACGAATCCAAATCTCTAATTTATTAGCTCAAGAGATTGAGCAATACAAACAGCACCCTGACTTTCTGCGAATGAATAGGGTACTTTGTACGAGAACCCTTAACTTTGAACGTGAATTATTGGAACATAAAAGTGATAACTGAAAAGAGATCGATTAGATTATTCAAAAGGCAATATTAAATTTTGGCTTAAAAATTCTAATAAAACAAGGGTAAATACTAACAATAACTCTACTCCAAAAGACCCCATTCCATCACTTCTCAGTATCAAACCTATAAATCCTAAGACCACAACCAAACCCAGAACTCCTTTGATTGCCAAATCAAAACACCTTCAACACAAAACGTTTATTCCTAACAAGTTCCCACCGACAAAAAACACCAGAACTCAACCTGGTCCCTCCAATAAATCTTCCCATTCACCTCCACTTATTAACACGCTTCCTGATATACAAGCGCCAACTTCCCTATCACTTCCTCCTACTCAGTTTACATCTGTCCAACCCAAACATAGACATCAAATCTCCCAGATCACAACCCAGAGCATCCCAACCAATCAAGTACACTCAGATCCATCCTTTACTGAATCAAAACCTAATTCCCGCCGACCTCCCAGTAACTCATCCATAGAAGAAATTTTAGATGACTCCCTTATCACTATCTACAACACTCCTTTATCTGCCTCACAAATCCAGAAAGCTCTTGCAGTACCTGATAACATTGATACCATCAATACCAGTAAACCCTCTCTTTTTAATACTTCCGAGTCTTTTTTAGGGCTCCCCCCAAAGCTTACACCTCTGCACTCGTTCCATACGAAGGAGAACCTAACATACAACAAAATTTCAGACTATTACAGTCCAGTGAGTCTCAAACGAAAATTAAAACATTCTCCCATCCAGGAAATCGTTCCAAAAGATCCAGGGGTTGTAGAGGAGGCAAGAAACATAGAACTAACACATCCAAGTCCAGAGGCCAAACGAAACAAAAAATTTACCAATAACATTTTTAACCTCTCCAGTCATTCATTAACCACAGATGAAACCAGTCTATTATCTAAGGGCCTTTCTTTTTGCCCAGACCAAAAACCAAACGATCTTGATCTTTTCATTGATCTTCACACATTCATTAGGAAATTAACATTAACTCGCCATTTTGCCTTGAGTACCAGAAATCAATCACTACCCATTCGGAGACCCCCTCTGAGTCCAGCACTACCCCAGTGTTAAACCCCACCCCCCATACTACTACATTAAAACCAAGATCTAATTTTTACCCAGTCCAACATAAGGGCCACTTCATTGAAAAGTTTTATTCTTTAGTGGCCAATGATTTCAGGAAGTTACATAAACATCAAGATGTGAAAACTAGATCCAATCTTCGTCCATCTGAGAAATCGGCTATTAAATCTCTGATTTAAAATAAATCTATTGTCATCAGAAATGCTGATAAAGGCAGAGTTGTGGTCATACAAGATATTGATTACATCAAGGAAGCCCACCAGATTTTATCAGACCCCAATTATTATCAGATCTTGCATAGTGATCCCTCCGATGCACACTACATTAAATACCGAGAACTCATCATCAATGCCCATACTAATGGAGTCCTGACTGATAAGGAGAAAGGGTTTCTACTTATCAATGATCTCTCGACCTCCCAATTTTACCATTTACCCAAGGTTCACAAAAATCTAAAGAATCCACCTGAAAGACCTATTATCTCTGCAGTCAAAGCACTAACTAGAAATCTTTCCCAATATATAGATTTACAATTACAAAAATATGTTATCAGGTTTCCATCTTATTTGAAAGATTCTACACATCTTATTACTGAACTTTTAACTATACAATGGAAACCTAACTACATTTGGCCAACCCTAGATGTGTCCGCACTCTACAGTAATATACCACATTCTAAAGGGCTTGACATGATATCTAGAACATTATCTCTGGATCCCACAATGCCAACCGAACAAAAAAACTTTTATCATAGATAGTATTCAGTTCATTCTTGAACATAATGTGTTCACCTTTAAGTCAAAGCTATTTGCAGAAACGTGGTACTGCTATGGGAACCCGTTTCGCTCCGAGCTACGCCAACATTTTTATGGGACGATTTGAGGAAACCTACATTCAGAATAAACACCCTTTGTCTGCTAGTATTGTGACGACCTCCTTTTCATATGGGAAGGTTCGGAACATTCCTTCTGTGAGTTCACAAACTCTCTCAATAACAACTGGGGAATCACCCTTAGTGGCCAACCTAAAAAGAACACCATTGATTTCCTGGATTTAGAACTCAATGGCAGCTTTGAGGGTATCAGTACAAAAACTTTCTTCAAAAAGGTAGACTGCAACAGCCTACTTGATTACTGTAGCTCCCATTACAGAAAATGGAAGGATAATGTACCATTCGGGCAATTCAAACGTATCCGGCGAAACTGTACAAAGGACTCAGACTTTAAAATCCAGAGCAAAATTCTAACCCAACGTTTCCAGGGAAAAAAACCCCATCCTAAACTGATTATTCAAGCAGCAGAATCTAAAGCACAGTTTCTCACTCAATCTGAATGCCTTGTCCCCTTTCGGAAAAATACTAGTAAAGAATTCGGACATAATTTCATAACCACTTATAGTAATGCACATAACAGGATCAGGATGATCCTGGACAAACACTGGACGATACTCCTGAATGATCCTCTACTTAAGAATATCCCCCACAAGCCAATCAATCACTTTTAGAAGAGCAAAAACCCTGAAAAATCTATTGGCCCCTAGCAAACTGAGGTCTCTTACTAAACCTGTAGACCGGAATATGTCATATCCACAACCAAATGGTGTTTATAAATGCGAACACAAAAAATGTAAATGTTGTCACACAATTAACCATTCAGCCAAAACCATTACGAGCTTTTCAACAGGCGATATTTTTCAGATCAATAATTTCCGGAACTGTTCATCTTCCTTTGTCATCTATGTCCTGGAGTGCCCTTGTGGCCTCCAGTATGTAGGAAGGACCATCAGACCATTAAGGGAGAGGCTAAATAAGCACAGATCTAATGTAACTAATGGCTACCTCAAACACAGTGTATCAAAACATGCCTTGGTGTCGCATAAATCTTGTTTCGATGCGTTCAAAATCACACCAATAGACCACATTCCTGCCCATACCAACAACAGATTTGAAAAGCTCAAGAGAAAGGAAATGTATTGGATTTTTAAATTTAACTCTCTAACACCAGCTGGGCTTAATGAAGCACTTGAGTCTGTATATGACTAGGTATTCTAAGGCGTGTGTATATATTTGCATATGCACACATCGCCGGCATTATCTTCTCCCCTCTTGTACATTCGTTTCAACCCATATGCATATGTATGGTCATCATTTTTGTTCTATGCCTATCACTTATAATTATGTATATATTTGTATATAGTGAAATATAATTTCCTTAGCCATAATCATATGTTCATTATCCATTTTCATTTATCCATGTATTGTGATACATTCTCTAGCCCCAGTCATATGAGCATGATGTCCGCCCTCTCATTACTCAATATCATTTCCTCTTTTTAGTGCTATTTTGTATCTCATTACTCATTAACATTATTTCTTTTTAGTGCTATATTTCATAACAATCAGTTCTGATCAGTCCTGCGCCCTACACAGAAACACATGACTCAGAGCGGGAGATCGCTATACAAATGCACAGTAGCGATCTCCGTACGCGAATGAAACCTGTAGCGCTACCAATTCATAATTTTTTTTCTCTTCTTCTCAATTAAAACTTTATCTCTCAATCGACTCTTTACACACAATTTTGAACCCCTCCCCCTAAGTGTGGTCCCAGTTCACCATATCTTTATAAGCCTTTCTGAAAGTGGTCTCCACATTCACTTCAGATCTCACAGCCTACCTCCTCAGGCTGGTAAGTGCCAAAAAACATTGGTTTAAACCTTTTTTATTTATATTTTTTACTCGTATGTGCATTTTGATTTTATATTGCATTTATTAGCCTTTTAGCTTTACTTATTTATTATTTATTTTTTTGAGTACATTCATTACCACTATTTATTTATTTATTTATCTATCTATCCATGACAATATTATCTGGTGGGATACTTTTCTTTTATCCCATAGAATGGTATCATTAATTTCACTGGTTCTAAATTCCAATTACTGACTCTATCAAGTGTACAGGAGACTAAACATAAAAACAATAAAAGAATACACATGTAAAGGGGATCTGATTTCCCCCAAAACGCGTTGTGCTATTTGAGTATAATAAAGCATCTTTGGTGAAGCGCGGTCCCCACACCTCATTTTTGGGGAGATTCTCCTACCAATCCATTACCTGTATACCGTCTGGATCCAGGAGATTCTGACTCCTAGAGGTTCTGCAGCTCACATATACCAACATACTCTGGATCCATCCACTGTGTTAGTTGTGGGCCAGCACAACTTGAAAAGGTGAGAACCCACCTATACAAACATCCATAATATCTAACTATCCTGGTTGTGAGATCACCAATTGAAGGGGTACTGTTGACCATCAGACCCAGTCAGTTGAACACTCACTATAATCTAGACCAGTGCTTTTGTGTTAGTGGCTTTCCACCCTATTTTCAGTGGATGATCCTTGTTGTTTCTCCAATCATTTGACTACCTCCTGTTCTCAACACTTATCTATGTACAACCTATTTTTTAAGCAATATTACGCTATGTGCTGCTCGGCGTTTTGATGTATTGCTGTAAGGTATGGCTGCACTTTATAGAAATTCTCTTCAGTAAAGAAACTTTTGGTTAACAAAGGACTGTGTCTTTTGCTATTCCACTTTTGAAAATTGACTTGCTGTGTGTCCATGAGAGGTGCCCCACAGTGTGGACCACCACTACAGCTACCGTGATCATTTCAATAGCTCAATACTACCCCCATTAGGTCCTACTATAACACCTGCATCCTTCGGGATACCACAATTCTTAGATGTAACAGCCCGCTGTGACTGAGATGAGCGAGACAAGTAAAAATGTCTTCTTCATACTCAGGAACTACAACCCTGCAGCTACTGGAGGCACTGCCAAGACAAGATTGATTGTTGCTGTTGCCTACAGTCATGGCCAAAAGTTTTGAGAATGACACAAATATTATATTTTCACATGATCTGCTGCCCTCTGGTTTTTATGTGTGTTTGTCAGATGTTTTTATCACATACAGAAATATAATTGCATTCATATTATGAGTAACAGAAGCTTATATTGACAGTTAGAATGAGTTAATGCAGCAAGTCAATATTTGCAGTGTTGACCCTTCTTCTTCAGGACCTCTGCAATTCTCCCTGGCATGCTCTCAATCAACTTCTGGACCAAATCCTGACTGATAGCAGTCCATTCTTGCAGAATCAATGCTTTAATTTTGTCTGAATTTGTTGGTTTTTGTTTGTCCACCCGTCTCTTGATGATTGACCACAAGTTCTCAATGGGATTAAGATCTGGGGAGTTTCCAGGCCATGGACCCAAAATCTCTATGTTTTGTTCCCTGAGCCATTTAGTTATCACCTTTGCTTTATGGCAAGGTGCTCCATCATGCTGGAAAAGGCATTGTTGAGCGCCAAACTGCTCTTGGACGGTTGGGAGAAGTTGCTCTTGGAGGACATTCTGGTACCATTCTTTATTCATGGCTGTGTTTTTAGGCAAGACTGTGAGAGAGCCGATTCCCTTGGCTCAGAAACAACCCCAATCATGAATGGTTTCAGGATGCTTTACAGTTGGCATGAGACAAGACTGGTGGTAGCGCTCACCTCTTCTTCTCCGAATAAGCTGTTTTCCAGATGTCCCAAACAATCAAAAAGGGGATTCATCAGAGAAAATGACTTTACCCCAGTCCTCAGCAGTCCACTCCCTGTACCTTTTGCAGAATATCAGTCTGTCCCTGATGTTTTTTCTGGAGAGAAGTGGCTTCTTTGCTGCCCTCCTTGAGACCAGGCCTTGCTCCAAGAGTCTCCGCCTCACAGTGCGTGCAGATGCACTCACACCTGCCTGCTGCCATTCCTCAGCAAGCTCTGCACTGCTGGTAGCCCGATCCCGCAGCTGAAACACTTTTAAGAGACGGTCCTGCCGCTTGCTGGTCTTTCTTGGGCGCCCTGGAGCCTTTTTGGCACCAATGGAACCTCTCTCCTTGAAGTTCTTGATGATGCGATAGATTGTTGACTGAGGTGCAATCTTTCTAGCTGCAATACTCTTCCCAGTTAGGCCATTTTTGTGCAGTGCAATGATGACTGCACGTGTTTCTTTAGAGATAACCATGGTTAACAGAAGAGAAACAATGATGGCAAGCACCAGCCTCCTTTTAAAGTGTCCAGTGGTGTCATTCTTACTTAATCATGACAGATTGATCTCCAGCCCTGTCCTCATCAACACCCACACCTGTGTTAATGGAGCAATCACTGAAACGATGTTAGGTGGTCCTTTTAAGGCAGGGCTGCAATGATGTTGAAATGTGTTTTGGGGGATAAAGTTCATTTTCTAGGCAAATATTGACTTTGCAAGTAATTGCTGTTAAGCTGATCACTCTTTATAACATTCTGGAGTATATGCAAATTGCCATTAGAAAAACTGAAGCAGTAGACTTTGTAAAAATTAATATTTGTATCATTCTCAAAACTTTTGGCCATGACTGTATACTATTGCAGAAAAGAACATAGCACTTACACATTATTAAAAACTTCCTCTTTATTCTAAAACCATGGCAAGGTAGTATATACAGACGCAGCAATACTTGGCCTACGGCCATTTCACATAGAAAGACATTTTGTCTGGTCCTTGGCGTTCTACTGGCTCTGCTTTTATTTATATAACTTTATTAACAACCGATATTCCTAGACAAAGCCCATCTAATAATAATTATAAACACATGTTCAAGGCAGAGCTCTCAACCCTATCCATAGTTTTAACAGTCTGCAATATTAAACTTGTTTTGAAAATAAATGCACTTAAGTTATTACGATTGCTTAATCCTAATAGGCCTAGAACCTTGGTTCTTAAAATCAGCTCTGCTTCCCACCTTAATAGTATATTATGTCTACCACCTCCATTTTTGGGCTGATTAACCTTAAATTACTTTTAATGGGCTTGGTTATCATTATTCCCTCAGTGTTCATTCCATATATATGTTAAATTAACCTAGGTGACCCTCAACCAGATTTTATAGAGCACAAATCCTCAAACTTTTTAAAACATCGCTCTTACATATCTATATATTTTATTTATTTACACACAAATTATATGCAAATTATCATCACTGAATTGATTACATCGCCCATAGGGCTATATGCAAATGACAAAAACAGATGGTTTTTCTTATTACCACTTGTGGTTCCTTCCAATGGCTTTTACCTATTCCTGCATTTTCACTGTATTGTATGCCTTCCAAATAATATCATTGGGGTATCCGCCTATCCAAAAACCTTCGACTCAATTCCTTCACATGTATTTCAAAGCTATCTGTACTGTTCTACCTTTTTAACCTTAGAAATTGTCCATAAGGCACAGATAGTTTTATGCAGGATGGATGAAAACTACAGCATTGTAGTGCTCTTGCTCAACTACCGTCACCAATACATTAAGAAACTATCAAATTTGGATGTAAAAAAACGCATGTAATAGACAGTGTACCACTCCATATTATAAAACACAATCAACAATGTACGTATATAGTTGAATATCCTGGAGAAAATCATTATTGAGATTACATACCAAATCTTCCTCCAGTGCTGCGAAAAAAAAATGCTTGCAAACGTTGGCGATACCAGCGTACCCATTGCTATTCTTGCACGTTCTGGTACCACTGACCACTAAATGCTAATTATAATACAAATTGTAATGATTTGCAAACTCCACATACATGGTTATCCGCAATCCTCTCAGAAAAAAACAAAAACACAGTCTCTCCGCCTCCACACTTTTATCCTGCAGGATGCAGAGGGTTTCAATGTCTATGATAGCTAATGTGAAACCCAGCTGCCACCCAAACTAATACCTTAAAAAATAAAATAAAAAATCTTGTGTCTCCTTTAAAAATGCCTGAAGAAGCCTCTGTGCTTTGAAAGCTTGCAAATGTAATATTTATGGTTAACAAATAAAGGTATCATAACCTACAACACTTTTGTCTTTTTGACACAAGAGTATCAAATATTGCATGATTTTTTTTTTTTTCTGGCTAACATTTTACTACACTATTTTTCCTTATACTACCTCCTCTTATAATATTCACTGGACTATATTCCCCCCTTGTCTGCTGGTTTTATAACCATTTCAGTATGCAGTTTCAACCATTTTAAAGCCTTGTTTTCACCCACTGAAAGATTACTCTCAGCTTATGGGTAACTCAACACTCTAATATCCTCATGACCTGTCACTGGAAGATTTCCAATGGATGGTGAACCGGTATATAAGGGGGATAGGTGACGAGTTAACCTCAGAAGGTATCCCAAGTCAACTCCTGGTTAGACACAGGCATGTCCATCAAACTTTCAACTACAATTAAATCCCAATGATCTGATATTAACTGGCTGTTCACCTACAAATGCATCAGTCTTATTACTTTGTTCATATAATTTATGGATATTAATTTTTTTTGTGGCATTAATAAGGGCGAGACCTCCTACCTCCAGGAGACCTGCTTCCTTTTCACACCCACTTCCTCTTGTCTATGCCGACCCCATATAAATTTCCATCCTGAGGGATTAACCCCTAGGGAATGTCCATGAATGTTTGATGCATTATTTCCTTGGTGGTACTTGAATCTGAACCAAAGTCTGTTGTCCAGTAATCTAGATTCTTACAGGGGTGCCTCTGCATCCATTGCACTCCCTGTTGCCATCCACATTCTTCTTGTTACTTGCACTGGTGGATGGAGTGACAGTAGCACAGGTATTTCCTTCACCTTGTCCTGTCTTTTTCCATACATTTTACTTACAATTCTTTCTTTCTGCAAAATATATATAAAATGCTCAATGTGGCCCTCATGTAAATAATTGCAAGAAATATAACTGTTTGGATGCTATATAAATTTTCTCTTAAATGTGCCCTCACTGCTCTACACACAACTTTCACTGCAAGAAATTACCATGTGGACAGTTGGCAAAATGATGTTTAACATGGCTTATACTATAATGTTACTGCAAGAAATAGTAGTATGTGGGCGGTATACTACATTTTCTGGTATAAGCGCCCCAAACAAAAGAGACTGGCTGCAGGTAGCAAAGTCTGTATATAAAAATACATTCAGGCAATGTTGCAGTTAACAAAAAGTGACTTACAGTGGCACTCAATGCGTGACTATAGGGATTGCAGATCACTCAGAACGTGTGTAAAACAAAGTGCATTCCACTGATGCTGCAGGTTAACAAAAATGATTTGGTCCTCAAATGGTTACTGATTACAGGTTACTGAGATTCTTATGACTGCTCTCCCTCTGTCTAAATTAAGTAAATCCATCTAGTCTATGTTCCTCTGCTATATTTATCTGTAGTACAGACATCACTGTGCTGGCAGAGAGCTCTCCTTGTCATTGTCTGCACAAAATGGCTCCTCTCTCCCTGAATAATCTTACATCATTACTTCCACCTACCCCTCGTGATTGCCAGGTTAGGTGATACATCACCGATTAGGTGATACTCTTCCTCTTAGCTTCTTCTACTTCATTTTTCACCTGGCTGCGACTAATTTTGTTGGTTTGTACAAAAACTGCAAAAGTTGTTCATTAGAAACAAACTTTTGAAAGATGCAGATTGAATTTAGTTGGTTACAAACCAGTTTGCTCATCTGTAGTAGTGACTTGCCTTCCAAATGCCCCAAGTCACATTACAAATGAGAAAGTTGGAAGATACACTGGACAAACAAGTTTGAAGAATGGAGGCTCCACCTTCCTATCACACGATTTGAAAGGAGCGTCAGCAATTTTTTTTTTTTTTTTTTAAATGATAGTACTTTTTTTTCTGTTTTTATTTTATGATTATAGATTTTTTTTATATTTATTTTTTTTACATAGTTATGGAGGCTGCATTCTTGCCTGAGCATCTCCTTTGCTCAGTTAACAGCACAGGCAGCAATAGACTGGAGTCGAGTCATTGAGGTTCATAGGAAAGTTTTCTACACATGCTCAGTGGAGTAGAGATAATCTGTGACATCATCAGCATCAGTAATGGATGCAATTATGGCTCACAATGGGTGTTATCTGTAGAGGAGTGAAGTTCTATTGTAAGGCTGTTATCAGGCTTTAGTGGACAGGATGAAAATAACAGGATCTTGTACTTTAAGTATACATCTTGACATGGAAAATTATGTATAAAGTACAAAATTCTTTAAAAAGTTCTACAAAAAATAAATAAATAAATAATTGTGCCACTAAAATTTGTCAGATTCCCTTTAAAGGATGAGCGGACAACTTCTTTGTGCAAGATACAGCAAGGTCTAAAGGAATACATGATTTGAGGGCTACCATTGCTCTTGCAAATTCCATCCCAAACGGTAAAATTTAACATATTTGAGGACGGAGGGACATTTTTACCTAGTATCATTTCATGTTCCACAAATTTGTTTTCTGTGCAGTATAAATATGTATACTATACCAGGCTTTGTATATGATATTTATATATCTTTTTACACAACATTATCTGTTTGTGTCTTGCCCCCTCCCAGTTTCATTTTGTATTCTTCAACTTGATTTGAACTAGTTACTGAATTTAGAAGTCATTAACAGGTTGCGTTGCTAGAATATGGTACAGGATAGAACAGAGCACATTCAAACAGAAATGTCAACTGTCAAATTTTGAGCAAACATAATACCAAGTGTCCAGGTTTTCGGAATAAGTTATATGCCCTCTTACAATTACCTTTATCAACAAAAAACAATTATAATCCTTAAATTTATTTGTTATTTAGATAATCAGTGGATCATGGTGATATGTACCTGTATTTGAGGGGACAGAGCTGGACAGTATAATGCATATTGCAGATGAAACAGTCTCTTTATACTGTTAGCAAACCCATGATACCCCCCTTGTGGAGTCTGTCCACTACAGTGAATTAGTCACTCTGCTTCTTAAATATAATAAGCAGCATTAAAGGGTCACTGACTTTTCAACAAACAATGCATAAATCAAATGTGCCGCACATAGGAAACTTTGTAATATATCTTATCACATTATCTTCTCCTGAACTAACATTCACTCTATGAATGCTCTTGCAGATTAAGCAGAGATTTCAAGGTCCAAGTGGAGACAGGCACAGACAGAGGCTTCTTCTGCTGTATTCATATTAAACGAGGTTTCCCAAAAACATCATATTTAAATTTGTAGACAATTAAAAATTATTTACAGAGTTTTAAAGATTTTCTTGAACCAGCTTAGTGGTGACAATCTTTGTCTTGACAGGTTGACAATGGTTATAACCATAAATACAAGAACTTCCATTTGTCAGACAGGGGGAGAGCATCATAGCTGTATTTCTGTTTCTGTATTCCTGCATTAGACGATAATCGGGCCACAATAACGTAAACATGGCTGAAAAGTACCAGACCATAGAAAGTTCTTGTATTCATGGTCTTCTCCATTGGAGGCAACCTATTAAAACAAGACTGGTCACCACTAAGATTGTTACAGGAAACATTTTTTGAATATATAAAAACTCTACTAAATTTTTGTTTTACCTTTTAATGGTCTTCAAATTTAAATATGGTTACGTTTGTGGGAATAGCCGTTTACTACAGACCAATACCTCTCTAGAATATCCCATACAATCTGCTAATGCTTCTAAGTATGAGAGCACATTAGGAAATAGATTCTCCTCTACTTTCTGTGTACAGTAGATTAAAGACAACATAGCAGCTAGACTCCAACCACCTACTCAAGGAGAAGTGAAAGTTCAATACAGAACATCCACAGGGGACAAAACTGCTAACAAGTTGTGCACTGGCTAGATATAAAGTTATTCCTCAATTACATTTTACGACTGATTTATGCAAAATTTGTTGGAAGGTTATGTATGCTTTAAAGTCAATTCGTGGACATATGTGACAAAGGAACAGACCGCTTAAAACTGATCACAACAACTCATGCTCATACATAGGTTCTCATGAGCAAAGAGCTCAAAAGCGGCAGTGCCTGGCAGATTGACATGGAAAATGAAATACACACAAGCATACAGAGCTGGGTTGATAAAAGCAGAACAATGTGTTCAAAAAGATGTCCCATGCTCCACATTCCCCATGATAATGACAGTCTCTAAAGAGAAAGGGCAAATTAACAACTGGAAGGGGGGGGGGGGGGGGAGGGCAGGTGTGAAAGTGTGGCAAAAAAACAAAAGAAAACAAAAAAAAATAAAAATATTTAAATGGTGGTGCGAGTTGGAGTACTGGGCTGGCGCAGACCCAAAGTTTTGCACAACCAACCAGCAAAATCAACTTCTTGGATTTCAGCACGCTTAATGAAAGTGTGGGTCTACAGGAAGAAGAAGAAGAAAAAACAAATTAAATCGATTTAGACTAAAATACTTGAAGTGAAGGGTTCACATTTACAAGACATTAATATTAATAACTAGCAAAACAAATTCTGCAAAAGTCTGAAAAAAAAATTGTGTGCGCCATTTATCTACAGCCTGAAAAATATATCATATATTGGTACATAAAGCTTATTTTCACTAGTTATTTTGCCTTTTTTATATACACTACCGTTCAAAAGTTCAGGGTCACTTAGAAATTTCCTAATTTTTGAAAGAAAAGCACAGTTTTTTTTTTTCAATGAAGATAACATTAAATGAATCAGAAATACACTCTATACATTGTTAATGTGGTAAATGACTATTCTATCTGCAAATGTCTGGTTTTTAATGCAATATCTACATAGGTGTATAGAGGCCCATTTCCAGCAACCATCACTCCAGTGTTCTAATGGTACATTGTGTTTGCTAACTGTGTAAGAAGGCTAATGGATGTTTAGAAAACCCTTGTGCAAGTATGTTAGCACAGCTGAAAACAGTTTTGCTGGTTAGAGAAGCTATAAAACTGACCTTCCTTTGAGCTAGTTGAGAATCTGGAGCATTACATTTGTTGGTTCAATTAAACTCTCAAAATGGTCAGAAAAAGAGAACTTTCATGAGAAACTCTACAGTCTATTCTTGTTCTTAGAAATGAAGGCTATTCCATGCGAGAAATTGCCAAGAAACTGAAGATTTCCTACAAAGGTGTGTACTACTCCCTTCAGAGGACAGCACAAACAGGCTCTAACCAGAGTAGAAAGAAGTGAGAGGCCCCGCTGCACAACTGAGCAACAAGACAAGTACATCAGAGTCTAGTCTAGTTTGAGAAATCGACGCCTCACAGGTCCTCAACTGGCAGCTTCATTAAATAGTACCCACAAAACGCCAGTGTCAACGTCTACAGTGAAGAGGCGACTCAGGGATGCTGGCCTTCAGGGCAGAGTGGCCAAGAAAAAGCCATATCTGAGACTGGCTAATAAAAGGAAAAGATTAATATGGGCAAAAGAACAATGATATTGGACAGAGGAAGATTGGAAAAAAGTGTTATGGACAGACGAATCGAAGTTTGAGGTGTTTGGATCACACAGAAGAACATTTGTGAGAAGCTGAACAACTGAAAAGATGCTGGAAGAGTGCCCGATGCCATCTGTCAAGCATGGTGGAGGTAATGTGATGGTCTGGGGTTGCTTTGGAGCTGGTAAAGAGGGAGATTTGTACAAGGTAAAAGGGATTTTGAATAAGGAAGGCTATCACTCCATTTTGCAACGCCATGCCATACCCTGTGGACAGCACTTGATTGGAGCCAATTTCATCCTACAACAGGACAATGACCCAAAGCACACCTCCAAATTATGCAAGAACTATTTAGGGAAGAAGCAGGCAGTTGGTATTCTGTCTGTAATGGAGTGGCCAGCGCAGTCACCAGATCTCAACCCCACTGAGCTGTTGTGGGAGCAGCTTGACCGTATGGTACGCAAAAAGTGCCCATCAAGCCAATCCAACTTGTGGGAGGGGCTTCTGGAAGCATGGGGTGAAATTTCTCCAGATTACCTCAGCAAACAGCTAGAATGCCAAAGGTCTGCAATGCTGTAAATGGAGCATTCTTTGACGAAAGCAAAGTTTGAAGGAGAAAATTATTTCAAATAAAAATCATTATTTCTAACCTTGTCAAGGTCTTGACTATATTTTCTTTTCATTTTGCAACTCATTTGATAAATAAAAGTGTGAGTTTTCATGGAAAACACAAAATTGTCTGTGTGACCCCAAACTTTTGAACGGTAGTGTAAATAGGTTCACTTTTGAATCAGGCATTTATTATTCAGATTACCAATTTTTTTTTTTTTTTTTTTTTTTACAATCTTTGTCACCATGTATGCATGTTTTCAGATCTACCTGCTTTCACATATATGGTTTTTGGGGGAAGAATGCTGTCAAACTTTTTTGTTTTTCTATCAAGAGTTTTTTTTTTTTTTTTTTTTTTAAATTTGCAATGAATAAAGTGTCTCCTCACCAAGAAAAGTGAAAGACCACTCGCCACTTGTTAAGGCGGAGCCCCCACACAATTTTTCCCACAAACCAGAATCATCTAGTCTACTAGATTTCATGTATTGTTATGAAGTAAACCACCACAACCTGGAAACAAATGGAACAATGTTGTATTAGCTACAATATGAAGTTTCCTACTCACCATCAGCATCTTCAAGTCTGCTCGTTCAGCTGGATTTTTTATTAGACTGGAGGAAAAAAAAAAAAAAAAAAAAAAATAATATTAGTAGACAGGTATAGAATATCTATGTATAAAAACATTACATATAAGAGGGTGGAGCTTTCTATTACACAATTTTTGATTAGTTACAAAAAATACAAAACTAATAAAAACCCTGACGATACTATGGAGGAGTAAAAACACACTACTGTGCAAGTGCCAATCCTTTATAACCTATTAAGAGTTTTGGAAAGGCGCAACCAACCTTTTCCACATCCCTGAAAAAACACGGTTATGGGTATTCAACATTCTGCATTACGGGCTTAACAAGAGCCATTTTACTGCAAAAATGTTTGTAAAACTGAGCTACAAGAATGGTGCACACACACGAGCTGCACCTGCATTACCTGACTCCTATCCTGGCTATTTAACCCCTTACATGCAACACACAATAGTGCAAATTGCACTATTGTGTGTTGCACTAGTGCAAATTGCATCCAAGTAGATTGCAAGTTAGTTTATTACTAGTTTATTATTAAAGGGGTTGTCCAGTTTCAGACCAACATTGAGGAAGAAATGTTACTATTTGTGTAATAAAAAAAAGTGACATAACTATATTGGAATATTATATATCAATGCCTCAGAGTTTTCTAGATCTCTGCTTGCTTTTATTTATTCTGATTACTTCCAGTGGATAAAAATCAGTCCATGGTCATGTGAGGGACACAGGCACACACTCCAAATCTAAATCAACTTCATGGGCAGAGAGAAACTCTGTGCTTTAACCAGATTTGCAGAGCAGCAATATGGAATTCTTCTACATTTGCCAACCATTACAGGTTGGACATTGATACCTCAATTAAAATAAAACACTTATCGACCAAAATTCACCACTTAGGCCCCTTTCACATTATGTTATAGAGGTCCGCCTGACATACGTTTTTTATAGCTGTTTACCTTATAAAAATGTGTCAGTCAGCAGACCCATTGCCTCCAATAAAAAAAAAAAAAAAAAAATCCATTATGGTCACTGTATGCCCCTGTCCGTTATTTCAAACGGACAGAAAAGAGTGTACTACCACGCTTTTCTGCCCTTTAACAGATCCGCGACAGTTCGTTTTCAATTTACTATAGTTCCCTATGTAGACAGATGCAAGTGATTTGCAGCCGCTTAAAGCATTTCCGTTATGGCTGATCAGTTCATCAGTACAACCACTACCTCTACACATCTATAAAAACTGCACATAAAGCTCACTGGAAGTGAAAGTAAGACCAGAAATTTGAAAACCATGAGAAAATTTAAATGTATAAAATATAAATCTTTATTAAGTACAACAAAATATGCAAGTATCAAAATTGGGCAATATATAACAGTACAAATATATAGACAGGAGAGACGCATAAAATATGACCCATCTCCATTCTACAAGTAGAAACAAGTGGTGGCGGGGGGAAAAGAAACCTACCATGTGCTGATAAAATTGTATTTTAGTCCAATTTAAATCCAGTGAGTTATACCAGTTATAATAGACAAACTGGGACGTATATACCATATTTTTTGGACTATAAGACGCACCTAGGTTTTAGAGGAGGAAACTAGGGAAAAAAAAATTTGGAAGCAAAAAAAAAAAAAAAAAAAAAAAAAAATGCGGTAAAATATTTAATATATGGGAGTTGTAGTTTTGCACATTGACAATTGGCCCTGCAGCTGTACGGGGAAGCATAGGACATTTTTTTTTTCCGGGGCAAGATGGACTTTTTAGTTGTACCATTTTGGGGAAGGTCTATTGCTTTGATCACTTTTTATTCAAAGCAGAGGTGAAACAGTGAAAAAAAAAAAAACACTGCGGTCCAGCACTTTTGATTTTTATAAGTTTGTAGACCAGGCATATTCGGGCACAGGGATAGCTAATGTGTATGTGTTTCACAGTAATTTTCTACTTTGATATGTATTCTAGGGAAAAGGGGTGATTTAGAACTTTAAACTTTTTTTTTTTTTTTCCCCCCACACACACACTATTTTATTAGCCCCCCCCCCCCTAGGGGGCTTGAGCCTGCAATCATTTGATTGCAAGTCCCATAGACTGCAATATAAGTGTATTGAAGTCTATGGGAGATTCTGTACATTACTACTGTGGCTGATCATAGACCAGTCGCAATAGTAATATTACTATGACAAGCCTGGGAGCCTTCATAAGCTGTCACAGGAACAGGTCAGCTCCCGCGATCGCGCCATGCGGGAGCCAGCCTGCAACAAGAAAGGTGGGCAGCTTTAATACCTTTAGGTGGCTCACAGGTAAGTAAAGCCCGCAATCAGAGTGGACACTGATCGTGGGCATTAGCTCTGGGTCTCAGCAGAGCAGCCGCCATCATCTTCACAGACTCTCCATCCGCCATCCAAGTTACAGCACAAACAGAAAAAAAAAAATTTTGTGCTGTGACTTCTAGTTCTTGGGGAAACAGCTCTTCTGCTACCCCTCACACGTGCTTCACCTAATACCATTAGGGGTATCGCACATGTGGGTATAGCAGACATGAGAATGCACTGAATACCATCAGGGGTAGCACATGTGGCGGGGGGAGGGAGGCAATCAACCCCTAAAGGCTGCCCCCTTATGTGCTACCCCTGATATTAGGTGAAGCACATGTGGGAGATGGCAGAGGTAAACAAAAAAACTGATCCGTTTTTTTAGCAAAAAAATTATGCAAAGAGATGCACATCTGTTAAACGGATCGTTTTTTTTTGATGCATGAATTGACATAAGTTTGCGTCAGTTTTTTGATTAAAATAACGGATCCGTTAAACTGACTTGAAAAACATGATGTGAAAGGGGCCTAACATAAAATACAATGCATAACAGAAAAAAAAAAAAAAAAAAAAAAAAAAACACACCACAACTTTGGAACTCTAACTCACCAAAGTGATTTTGAAATTTATTTTATTACCACATAAAGTGACATGTCACATTTGAAAAATGGAGCTCTGTCAGCAAGTCTAAAGCTGGCTGCGGCAGGCAGAGGTTAAGTGTGCACCTAAATTTTCAAACAACTGATTTTCTGGTAGCATGTGTAACATAAGTAAATTTTGTAACATAACAGAGGGGGTTATTCCATAAAAGTAATTTTTCCGCCTAGCTGTAAGACAGCCTCCATCGATTCTGGGGTGTTTTACCACTTCAGTGGGGGACACAATGCAGGGCCCCCCCTTCTACATTTACTTCAATGGGTGTGCAGGTAATGGTGGAGCACTGTACCTCAGCAAATTAATTTCCATCCTATGTATGAAAGTTTAGGTACACTTTAAGGCCCTTTGCAGACGACTGTGACTGTGGCCGTGGCCAGTGTGCTATCCGTGTATTTTATGGATAGCACACTGACCCATTCTTTTCAATAGGGCTATACACACGACTGAATTTCACGGTCCCGTGTGTGGGCCGACAGTCCGGGCCACGAAATACAGAGCAGGTCATAGTCCTGTTCTATTTTGCAGCCCTTGCTTCCATGGCTCCTATTCATTTAATGAAGCACGGCCCGTGTGCCACCTGTGCTTTTAATTCACGGCCGGTGGCAGCAGTCGTCTGCCACCGGCCTAAGGCCCAAAGTGAGCTGCATCCTTAAGGGATTAAAGCTCTACTCCACAGTGAATTACAATAATATCTAGCCCTGTAGTACAGTGTTTACTACTGGTCACTCACTGGGTGCATTGCTCACTTTACACAGCTCCTGGAACTGGCCCCTGGTTGGTCATGTGATCAGCAGACTTATATTAGCTGGAAACGCCCAGTTTTTATGCAACTCTGTGGGAGTGTAACATGGAATAGGCTCAGACTTACACAGCTGGTGTGTAAATCGGCAGGTTAGACCACTAATCACATAAACACCAGACTAGTATGCACTGTTCTACAACGCTAGATATTATTGTAGTTCACTTGAGTGGGGCTGGGACTGAAGGGAGTCTGTCACCTCCCCAAAGCATATTCAATTGCCACCATGTGACATAGCACATTACAGTGAAAAAACATCTCTCTCGCTCTCTCACTTTTGTGGTTTTGGAGAAAAGCTTTGAAACTTTGAAGTCACATGCAAACTATGCAGTTGGTGCACTGGGGCAGGGTATCAATCCTGGGAGCATTGCTCTGCTACTCAAGTAGGATGGGTGAAATCATAGCAGTGGAAGGATATACTCCTCTCACTGCCTGAGCAAGGCAGGAGACGGTAGTGGCCTGGGAGCCACAAGCAGTGCTCCAAGGAGTTGAAGGCCTACTCATTGTGCACCAACTGCCTCATTTGCATAAAAAGTACATCTGGGTAAGGTGCTCTGTAATATGGTGGTAACAGTTGAATATGCTTGAGGGAGGTGATGGACTCCCTTTAAAGCTTCCATGATGTAACTTACTGTAACACCACAACTATGACTCAACTAATACAAATTCAATGATTAGCAAAGGTCTCAAAAGATAGAAATGTACAAATGTACTGTATAACTTTCTTACCATTTATGTACAAAGTCTTGAAAATCTGCTGTAAACACTCCAGAAGGAAGCTTAGGAGGTGGCTACATAAAAACAAATAAATAAATAAATACTTATAAAATAAGTGCTTATAATTTAGGCATATTTTCAGATTTGACAAAATAAAAAGGCGCTTTCCCAGTAAAGATAGGCAATACCTGCCTAATGGCACGGGGTTCGGTGTTCCATGTTTGAACAAAGTAGCACTGCATATACGCGACTACCACTCTGTGCAATCTCTATGGCTCTGACACAGATAGCCAAATACAGCGCTCAACCAACTTGGTGTTATTGGGGGTATAGATTTATTACCATCCCTAAAAGAGAAACAGTCTTTGTTGCCTATAGCAATTAATCTAATTGTGTATTTTGGAGGCAGATTCAACATAGACTGGTACTGGAGATAGGAGGCCTCTCTGTTATGGGGGTGCTCCTGACAGTATGGGAGGGGTGGAATTGGGGAAAGATTTGCTGCAAGTTTGGAAAGTTTTATTGGGGGGAGAATGTTTCTGCTATTAGGACATGGGAAGGTTAGGGGTCATAGCTGCTATCCGTGATGCTGTACTGTGGTGTTTGGTGCTGAATGCTGATATTAGCTGCAGAGTTATTTTGAGCTGCAATGTGGTATAAAGTTACAACAGGTAAGGCCATTAGGTTTGCTGCCCAATGACATTTATTGGCACTCTGTGGTAGTATATTTTTACTGGTGAGACCTCTGTGTGATGACATTCAGGTCACGCTTTTTTTTTTTTGCAGATGCAAATACCATACGTAAATGGATGGCCATCTATTTACATAGACATCAATGTTAAAGAAAAACTAAATTTGTCAGTATACTTTTTTTGGGGACATCAAAAAAAAAAAAAAAAAAAAGAAAGGACTGATTATTTTTTTAGAACATTGATGTCTATGTAAACAAATGGCCACCTGTTTACATCTGTACTACAGATGTAAAAAATGTGATATGAATAAAGCCTAACTGGTGAGGCCAGAGTTGAAAAGTCCTGATCAGTTGAAGGTTAATGGCAACATTAAATAAAAAAAATTTAGACAACTTCAGATACAGCAGAACCAAATCATGTCCGATCTTTAAAATACTGCTAAGATTTTGAAAACCTGGCAGGCAAAAGCACAGAGAAAAAAAGGGAAGCAGGATTATACCAAAATGTAATCTACAGTCATGGCCAAAAGTTTTGAGAATGATACAAATATTAATTTTTACAAAGTCTACTGCTTCAGTTTTTCTAATGGCAATTTGCATATACTCCAGAATGTTATAAAGAGTGATCAGCTTAACAGCAATTACTTGCAAAGTCAATATTTGCCTAGAAAATGAACTTTATCCCCCAAAACACATTTCAACATCATTGCAGCCCTGCCTTAAAAGGACCACCTAACATCGTTTCAGTGATTGCTCCATTAACACAGGTGTGGGTGTTGATGAGGACAGGGCTGGAGATCAATCTGTCATGATTAAGTAAGAATGACACCACTGGACACTTTAAAAGGAGGCTGGTGCTTGCCATCATTGTTTCTCTTCTGTTAACCATGGTTATCTCTAAAGAAACACGTGCAGTCATCATTGCACTGCACAAAAATGGCCTAACTGGGAAGAGTATTGCAGCTAGAAAGATTGCACCTCAGTCAACAATCTATCGCATCATCAAGAACTTCAAGGAGAGAGGTTCCATTGGTGCCAAAAAGGCTCCAGGGCGCCCAAGAAAGACCAGCAAGCGGCAGGACCGTCTCTTAAAAGTGTTTCAGCTGCGGAATCGGGCTACCAGCAGTGCAGAGCTTGCTGAGGAATGGCAGCAGGCAGGTGTGAGTGCATCTGCACGCACTGTGAGGCGGAGACTCTTGGAGCAAGGCCTGGTCTCAAGGAGGGCAGCAAAGAAGCCACTTCTCTCCAGAAAAAACATCAGGGACAGACTGATATTCTGCAAAAGGTACAGGGAGTGGACTGCTGAGGACTGGGGTAAAGTCATTTTCTCTGATGAATCCCCTTTTTGATTGTTTGGAACATCTGGAAAACAGCTTATTCGGAGAAGAAGAGGTGAGCGCTACCACCAGTCTTGTCTCATGCCAACTGTAAAGCATCCTGAAACCATTCATGTGTGGGGTTGCTTCTCAGCCAAGGGAATCGGCTCTCTCACAGTCTTGCCTAAAAACACAGCCATGAATAAAGAATGGTACCAGAATGTCCTCCAAGAGCAACTTCTCCCAACCGTCCAAGAGCAGTTTGGCGCTCAACAATGCCTTTTCCAGCATGATGGAGCACCTTGCCATAAAGCAAAGGTGATAACTAAATGGCTCAGGGAACAAAACATAGAGATTTTGGGTCCATGGCCTGGAAACTCCCCAGATCTTAATCCCATTGAGAACTTGTGGTCAATCATCAAGAGACGGGTGGACAAACAAAAACCAACAAATTCAGACAAAATTAAAGCATTGATTCTGCAAGAATGGACTGCTATCAGTCAGGATTTGGTCCAGAAGTTGATTGAGAGCATGCCAGGGAGAATTGCAGAGGTCCTGAAGAAGAAGGGTCAACACTGCAAATATTGACTTGCTGCATTAACTCATTCTAACTGTCAATATAAGCTTCTGTTACTCATAATATGAATGCAATTATATTTCTGTATGTGATAAAAACATCTGACAAACACACATAAAAACCAGAGGACAGCAGATCATGTGAAAATATAATATTTGTGTCACTCTCAAAACTTTTGGCCATGACTGTAATAGTACAATACAGATTTCCTAAAAAAAAAAAAAAAAAAAAAAAAAAAAAATTGTGAACAGATTTTCTTTTTAATTGTCCTCAGTACTTGTATTTACAATATACGCATATATCCCAAGGATACTTGCCTCATTTACAATATAATCCAACAGTTCGAAAATAGCCATAGCTGGTCGGCTGTCCATACAATGACCTATAAAAAAAAGATGAAAGGGCTATGTGAGAAAGGATTATTTGCTGTACTTTTAACTCCTAACACCTTAGCATAACGGTTAGTCAAGATGCTGAATTAAAAGGATACCTCCAATTCTGAACCCACTTCTAAAATGATTACCTGCGAAAAAAAAAAACTTCAAAATATATCTTAAAAAAAAAAAAATTTAGTTTCATCATGCAACTAAGAAAAATGTACTCTGTACTTACATACAGAAGTCTACAGAGAGGAGGAGGTTGCCTAAACTTCAGGATTTATAAGTGAAGGAAACATTTCTTTAATAAAATATATTACAAAGCAAGGCAAGAGCTCAGCATTGCTTGAGAGCCCAGCTCCTGTTTTAACTGCTGAGACCAGAGATAAAACTGATCTCTGCAGCACTGAAGGGGTTTAATTAAATAGCAGTCAGTGTTAACTGGGCGTCTTAAAGAGTTTACAGAAGGGAGGGGCAGAGGAAGCCCTTTCATCTGCGCCCCTGCAGGGTCCTGAAGGCTGCCTTAACAGCCAGAAGCCTCACAAGGGTTTAACTGTCAGACAATACTGAATTTACCAAAGCACTGCACCAATGCTCAGATGACCTCTTTTATTGAGACTGAAAAAATTAAAAACCAGCTGCTCACTTTGCTTGTAGATTATAATTTGCATAACACTAATAGGGTTTATATCTTTGGATGAACAGATCTGGATAAATAATTCTAGTAATCATAATAATCTCCCATGGTAAAGGCAATGTCTATATCTACGTAGGTACTCCATGATGTACTTTCCATAAGTCAAAGCCCACCCACCAGCTTGCTGTAGAATACAGGAAGTGAAAACAAGAGACAGCATGAAAACTGCTGAGAGGGATAGATGGGAAAACCCCTTTAGGTTCATCCCCACATTGTGGAAATGCAGTTTTTTTTTGTTGCAGGTTTTTAAGCCAAAAGCAACTACAAATGGAATTGGAAATATATGGGAAGCTCTTATACTTCTACCTGCTGCTCGATCCACTCCTGCCTTTGACTCAAAAAACTGCACAAAAAAATATAAAATAAAAAAATAAAAAAAGCTGCATTTCCGCAACTCAGCCTTAATAGTATGGAGCTTTTATGCTGCAGGCACAGGAGCAGTGCCTGTGGCATGACTTTCAGGTCTCGGGTGCAAGACACCGTTGGGACCAGGGACTAGCCTCTGGAGTTGGAAAATAGCAATCACGGCATCTTGGAGGTTCGGGGTCCAAGATCTCCCCACACCTTGGATCCCTCGTGATGAGATTGCGGTGTCCAAGGGGCTGCCCATCCCTATTTGCACATAGTATACCTATATGCAATATACTGCAATACACTGTATGGTGAATGCCTTTTTTTGTAATAAAACTGTCACCTCCCCAAAACATAGCAATAAAAAGTAATCATAAAAAGTCAATACATACCAAATAGTACCAATAAAAACTACAACATGCCCCACAAATAAAATGAGCCCTGAAATAGCTCAGTCACAAAAAAAAAAAAAAAAAAAAAAAAAAAAAAAGTTTTAGCCATCAGAATACAGTTACCCCAGGCAAAGTCATTATTTTTCATTAAATAATTTCTTTAGCAAAAGTAGTAAAACAAAACAGTGAAACTAAAATAAAAAAAAGTGTTATCACTGTAATCGTAATGACCCAAATAAAACTGCTGTGTCTTTGCAGAGTGAACGCCATAAAAACAAAATGCAAGATAGAATTGTCAGTGTTTTATAATCATAACATTATATGGAACCCAAAATGGTGCCAAATAAAAGTATAAGTCATTGCACAACAAATAAGCCCTCACATAGCTATAAAATCGACAGAAAAATTTAAGCTATGAATTTTGTAAGACATAAGGTAAAGATTAAAAGTCGCTGAGCAAAAAAAGTTGGTCCTAAACATTATTTTTGTTTATTTTATATAGCACCATTAATTCCATGGTGCTTTACATTTGAGGGTTTACATACAGTACACAAAATATACAAAAAACAAATAGTGCTAACAGTGACTAGCACAGTGGGATAAAAGGCCCTGCCCGAAAGGGCTTACAGTCTATGAGGGAAGAGGGATAGAGACAGAAGGTGAGGGGAGAGACTGTACAGATGGTTGAGTGGTGACTGTTTTTTGGAGGTTGTAGGCCTTCCTGAATAGGTGAGTCTTCAGGGGCCTTCTTGAAGCTTGTGATTGTGGGGGACAATCTTATGTGTCTTGGTAATGAGTTCCAGAGTATGGGGGATGCACGGGAGAAGTCTTGGAGACGGTTGTGTGAAGAGCGGATAAGAGCAGAGTGGAGTAGGAGGTCTTTGGAGGATCGCAGGTTACATGTGGACAGGTAGCGGGAGATTAGGTCGGAGATATATGGAGGGGACAGGTTGTGGATGGCTTTATATGTCAGCGTTAGCATTTTGAACTCTATTCTCTGGGCAAAGGGTAGCCAGTGAAAGGATTGGCAGAGGAGAGCGGCCGATGAAGAACTCGGGGAGAGGTGTATTACGCGAGCAGCACAGTTTAGGGTGGACTGAAGGGGTATGAGAGTATTTGCTGGGAGGCCATGGAGAAGGGTGTTACAGTAGTCTAAGCAGGAGATTATGAGGGCATGGACTAGCATCTTTGTAGTTTCAGGGGTGAGGAAGGAGCGGATTCGACGGATGTTCTTGAGTTGGAGGCGGCAGGAGGCGTTGAGGGTTTGGATGTGCGACTTGAAGGATAGGTCAGAGTCCAAGGTTATCCCAAGGCAACCGTGGGACTGGGGTAAGTGTGGTTTAACTTTGATAGATGATCATCCAAAATAGGCTGGTCCTGGAGCTTAAAATAATGACAAGAAATAAGACTGAAAATTAGACTTGCATAAGCCAGCTTACCACTGATTGGTCTCCCAGGAGGCCTTGGGCGAGGAGAAATGCTCTGAGATTCTCCATCAGCTCCATCCACTACAGGGCGCCCAAATATGGCTTCCAACTCCTTACCATCCGGCGGTGGTATTGGGTATCTTCCTATTGAGAGTTCTACCAATGACAGACCCATGCTCCAGATGTCTGACTGTACAGAATAATGGGTGCCCTGCAGACGTTCTGGCTATATGGGAAAAAACGATATACAAAAAGCTGATACATTAAATAGAAAGTCTTGTAATCTAATGCATACACAGTGAGTTCTCTTTACACAAGCAAGCTCTTAAGTTTGAAAAGAAAAAAAAAAATATATATATATTTTTTTTTTTTTTACACTTACAGACATATAGGACCTGGTCCCCACAAAGGAATTAGCCATGGAGTCAATGAGTTGCCCACTGACACCAAAATCACACAGTTTGATCTCTCCTCGGGAATTCACTAGTATGTTAGAGGGTTTCACATCTAAATGCAAGGAAAACTATATTTAGCATTATAGTAACTAATTCAGTATGAAAATAAATATCTACATAAATTTGCAGCTTGAATCAAATAAGGGGTTGTCCTGAAATCAAAATGTCCTAAAAATCACCTATTCACCGCTCTATTCAAGCAGAACACAGGGGACCCACATTCTTGTGAACAGAACCCCAGCAATCAAGCACTTAAGCAGTTAACTATTGACAGGATTTGCGATAGGATTCTGGGAAAACTCCTTTAGGCCATGGTCCCACGTTGCGTAAATGACACGGTTACAGTCCCTGCAAAGTGGAATCCCATCCACACATTGCAGAAAAATACATGCAGCGGAAATGCTGCGATTTCCAAAACTGATGCATTTTTGTAAATCGCAGAATGTCAAATTATACCTACGGAAACGCTGGCAATTTCCGTATAAGTATAATTCAAGCAGAAAGTCAGGAGAGGACATGGCAGTGCTTTTCGCAGATTTTCTTGCAACACTATTTTCACTGCGGCCTGCTACATGGGGCCTTAGCCATAAGTGAAAACGTGGCTTTCTAAACCTTTCACCAAGTTCAAGATCTCAGAAAAGTTAGCCTTTAAGCACGCAATTACCTCTGTGCATGATTTGGTGTTTTTCTCTCAGGTATGCCAGCCCCCGAAGAACTGCAATGCTGACTTTTCCTAAAATTTCCTCTGGTATACGACGGGCTTCTTTAAGAACTTGGTCCAGAGAACCTCCATCCTGTCAGGAAACATTTTATTATAGCAGCCATTCAGAAAAAAATGTTATACTACACATTCTTAAATGCTGAATGATGAAGCTGACAACTATAGATAGTCTAACTTCATACCACCAATTCCACATCTTACATCCCCCTTCCCAGAAAGGCACATCCCCTTTTCAGACAAGGCCCAGAGTGCGTCAGAAATAAGTAATGCATGTAGTGCATAGAAGTGAAACATGATGGGGCAGATTTATGAATAGAAAAAGGACTACTGGGATTGGATAGGTGTCAAGAGTCCCCACAGTTTATGTTTGCACTTGTTTATACAAGTGGCACAGGATGTTTTTACAATTATAGGGTTTGTGTAGTTTAAATCTATTTTACCATGTGCTCCATGCAGATACTGATCTCTCCATCACTGTAAAAAGCACCATAGAAACCAACAATATATGGAGAGTTACACTCATGAAGGACTTGTAGCTCTCGAATTATCTGATTTCGGATTGCAGGCTTGATTTCCAGGTGAATCAACTGTTGGAAAAGAAAAGGTGGTATAAGGATGGGTTCCCCAAATGCTTTTATATAGAACTTTTTTTTTTTTTTTTTAAATGTATTTATTTATTTTTTTAAATGCAGTGATGAGTAGCACATTTTACTATGCATTTTAACTGAGCAGTCCATTATTTGGGAAGTGCCACATGATGCACTGGATGTGGCTATAGCCAGTCCTGGGCTGACACTGCTTTCACTTCTCTATAAGTGAAACACTAATTAATTTAATGTGTATAGCATTAATGACTGCGCAGTAAGGGTAAGGGGTGCAACACACTAAGTGCCTGGATGTAGTTATAACTGCAGTCAGTTCTGGGGTAACAGGTGCCTTCTCATAAGTGAAACACTGATTAATTCCAGGCTATTTCTAATTAGTGACCTTATTAGCAGCAAAAATTCAGTCTGTAATGAGAGAAAGTCTACAATTAGTCAGTATTTCACTTACTTATAAGGGAAAGCACCTGTGACCCCAGAACTGACTGCAATTAGAAATACATCCATCTTTGACTAAGGAGCCATTTTCTCGACGCCACCATTTTGAGAAGGATCAGTTTCCATGACTGCGGGAATCCTATTGAAGGCTCCCAGGCTTGTCTGGCATTTACTTCTGGGGTCCGCCAGGAGTAAATTAAGCGTAATTTCAGGCGGATTTGCCCGAACCCTAGGGTTAACCTAGCATTTTTGGAAAATAGTCTCTCCAACAACTGGAGCGCAATAAGCCAGTTATGTAACTATAAGGGCTCGTTCAGAAGTCAGAAAAAAAAAATAAGTGGAATTTGTGTCGCAGTGCCACCTTAGATTCCTCTTCATTTGCAGTCTTCCACTACCCCCCCAGATATATTATCTAAGTATTGATTCATAGATTTACCTTGCGTGCCATGATAAGCCCAGATGGCCTATGACGAACTTTTGTCACAACTCCTCCATTTCCTGCTCCAAGTTCACATATCCGTTCAAAGTCATCATCCTTTAGTTCTCCAACCTTTGCTTTTTGTGTAAGAAAGGCTTCCAGACGCTTTTTCTGTTGATCGTCTAAATCCAACTCCTCTAATTTTTTTTGGAGATCTACCAGATTTGCCCTATATCAGGGTTAAAAATGTCACAATTATAAAGTTGCAAGCTATACACACATATAAAATTATTTTTATTTTTTTTTAATCAAGAATGAGCATCTTGACATACAGTTTAGAGGGGAAAAAAAAAAAAAGTATAAATCTGGGAATCCCAAAATTTTGCAGCACACATTCCATACAGCAAGGGAGAGGGGGGGGGGGAAATATATATGCGCTCGACAAAGGCCAGAAGCCTCAATCTGGTGAACGAGACACACTGAGTAAGGAGTTTTCCAAGAGCATATAGGAAAATAGGGTGAAAACACTCTTTTAGACGGAATAGAATTATTAAAAGATAATGATACAAACTGATGAGACTATCAACCATAGCAGCCCCAACCTGCTAAGAAGCATAGTTAAAAGGGGTCATCCAGCTTCTAAAAATTAACTGCAAACGCATCTACAGGATTGCTAAATACTCACGTTTCCCTTGTGCACTCTTTGCTTGGCTTAATTTTAACTTGCTGCTCTTTGTATAACTTATTTACATACAGTGAGTCTGAGGACAAACTACATTTCCCATAACTCATATGCTTGATCTCATTCTGTGTACCTCTCCACACTCAACTCGCCCCTGTGAGCAAAGTCCCTCCTAGCTACAGGGTCTGTTCTGTGTCACAGTCTTGAGTCTCACTTCAGTCCATGAAGCCGCTCTCCTCGGCCTATCTGACCAGCCAATAAATCACTCTCCGCAGAAGTCAGTATGAGTGGCTTCAAGGGGCAAAGGAGGTCACAAGCTGCTGTGACATTTCGTTTACTCGCTTCACTGCTCACAGGGAGGGATAGTGAGAGCTTGTACACAAAATGTCACAGCTGTGGTCAATTACCTAAAAATAAAGAAGATAAAAAGAACCAAATTTAACAAGATAGATTAGGAAGCATTTTGTATTTAATGCTTCCAGTTAGTTATTTGGCCCAGATTTTTTTTTTAAAAAAACGGATACTCTTTAACCCTCCTACAGTTTTGGACAAGCAGGACTCGGGGCTTGAGTTAAGTGCATTACTGTTCACCCTCAATACAGTACATTCAGAAACACTAACTTTAAAAACTGCTCTAAGCCCAGAGCCACAATCTTGGTTTTGTTTTAAACCTAAGCTCATGTCTGTAGCCCCCATAGATTTAGAGATATCACTGGTTAAATGGAACGTGCATATAATTGCACATTCACTTTAACAAGCAATGACGTACACGTACGTCACTGGTCGCATGGGGGAGAGCTGAGCCCTCTCCATACACAGCGGATGCCCAAGACAGAGTGTAAGACTTCTAGGTCCCTAGGAGGAGAAACGACGACGACAACAGCTGACAGTACAGGGAGACGAGAAAATTATTATTATTCGCCTGTCCAACACTTCAGATGACACCAGGTGAGAGGGTACCACAGATTTTTGTTCATGATATATGTGGTAAAAATGGCATGTTACCTGTATTCTGCGGGTCAGTACGATCACAGCGATACCAAATTTATATAGTATTTGTAATGTTTTGATAACTTTTAAAAAGTGAGGGGAAGGTCTGATTGATCACTTTTTATTTTGCTTGACTTTTCTCTCCGTATTTTTCAAGCGGAATGGGGTATGGAATATCAGAACGGAAAGAGTGTGCTTGTGTGAACCCAGCCTTAGCCAGGTAACAAAAGAATAAGCATAATATCAAACACACGCATTTCAGAATTCATGTTTTAAGACCATCCATGCACCAAAAGATGGCCACAAAACCCTAACAAGTCAAAGATCTGGACCTTTAGCATTAATAAATGCAATGTGGGGGAGGGAATATAAATTTAATCTGCACATTACATAAACATTTGCCATGACTTACTGGGCATAGGGGGCGTTCACACTACAGTTGGTGACCGTCAGTAGTGTCCATTACAAGATTTTAGCATCGGACACTAGCTGAACCATGGGTTTTTATATTTTGTCCGTTAATGTCAGTTTACACCAAATCCATCAGAAGTCTGTTTTATTTTGCGGACAAAAAAATCCTACATGCAGGACTGTCAGTTTGAAAGAAAAAAAACGGATCCTTGACGGACAGCAAGTGTCCGTTATTTTTTTAACATTGAAGTCTATGAGTAACGGATTTATAACGGACAGTAACTGATAGCTCTCAGTTACTGTCCGTTATTTTATGTCCATTTTTTCCTGCGCATGCTCAGAAAGAACGAACAAAAAAAAAAAAAAAAAAAAAAAAAACCACAAACAAAAAAACCCCCCCCACACACACACACACAAAAACGGACACTGTTATAAAACGGACACTAACTGATGCTAATGTGTTTTTTTTTTTTTTTTTTTTTTAACGGACACCTTCATAACGGACTCCAATGGTAGTGTGAACCCTGCCATAGTTGTGTTCAATAATTTAACTACCTCAGTATTATATGTCAGTGTTTGAAAGCAGAATTGGTCTGAGCAGGAAGAGGCATGTTGACAGTAGCAGTTCAGTCTGATGAAAGAACTGGAAGTGAAGTGTGTGCAGTATAGTGCGGGTCTACACAGAACTTGAGGGATTTGGTGCATCATTCTGTGGTCAAATGCATTACAAATGAAAAAAGCAGCCTAAAAAAATCCATGAAAGGATGATTGTTGTATATGGTGATTATACACCTTCCTACTACCAAGTAAAGTTTTGGTCCAAGCAGCTTCAACGGGGTAGGGAATCAAATGAAGATGAACCCCCCATTCAGGGCCAACCTGTCCAAGCACCTTTAGAGGAAATGTGCATTTTCAGCTGACACAGTTTCCAGTATCATTCATGATGTTTTGAGTATATCAAATGTCAGTTCCCAGTGGCTGCCATGAATGTTGATGCTTGAGCAAAAAACATTTCGGCACTAATTTAGCCGAGAGAATTTAGACATGCTTTGAGAAAATCCAGTAGACTTCTATTCGGGTTGTTATGAGTGATGAAACATGGGTCTACCATGATCCTGAGACCAAAAAAAAAAAAAAAAAAAAAAGACTATATGCAGCAGAAGCACAAGGGGTCACCAACTCCAAAGAAATGTCATGTGCAGCAGTCAGTTGGAAAGGTCATGGCAACAAATTTTTGGGATACAGGAGGCGTTTTATTACTAGAATTCATGCCACACAACACAATTATTACTGGAGACACCAATGCTTTAAACGGTTGACGACCGCGGTAAATTTACAGCCAGCGGTCCTGGCCTCTGAAGTCCGCCTAATTGTAAATTTACCGAGAATTAGTTTTGCTGCACACACGGTGGTTTCTTTTGTGATTAACCAAGTGAAAAATGTATTAGCACAATGATTCGTGTAACAGGTGCTTTACAGATGCAATAGCAACGCCATGTAAAAGGTGCTTTACAGATGCAATAACAACTCATTTGTTCCTCCTACATGCAGTGGATAGAAGGTGGATAGCCGGATGAAGGTCTGAAGACCGAAACGTCACAATTTTTTGATCTATATCCCCATTTCATCATATTCTATATAAATATGGCGTTGCTATTGCATCAGTAAAGCACCTGTTACACGAATCATTGTGCCAATACATTTTTCACTTGGTTCATCACAAAAGAAACCTTTGTGTGTGCAGCAAAATTCATTCTCTGGATATGGGTTGGAGAACCCTTTCTACTTAGCACCACAACTATTGAGTGTGCGGTACCAGTGATACTTTCTCTAATTGTAAATTTACAGCCAGCACTTCAGAGACACAATGAGCGGGATCGGGAGAGGGTGTTAGCTGTCAGTTACAGCTAACACCCTGCTCCATAACCCCCGGTCAAAACTTAGTTCTGATCGAGGTTTTTTTTAACTCCTTGGTTGCTGTGGTCAAACATGACTGCAGCATCCAAGGGGTTCCGCCATGTTGACTCCGCGCCACCCCCCCCCCCTAAGCGAGATCGGGGGGTACCGATATGTATTATCTGCAGGCCGGGTTATGGCCAGTGACCCCAAGTTGCCTGGCTGATCCTGCCGGGACCTCAGGAAGTCAGGCTATGCGTCTGCATAGCGCTGACTTCCTGTCTAGACTGCAAGACTGTATGCTCGTGTATTGCAGTCTACAATACTGAACCAGCAATCAGTGATGAGTCTATTGCTGGTTCAGGTGTCCTTATAGGACAAGTAAAAAAAAAAAAAAAACACAAGATATAAAAGGTCATCAAAACTTCATATGTACCTCAACAGTACCAACAAAAAGCACATAGTCCTCCTGCAAAAAATAAGCCCTCAACCAACTCTGTCAATCGAAAAATAAAAATGTTATGCATCTCAGAAGATGGTGATGCAAAAACAATTGATTTATGTCCACAAATGGGCTTTTGTTCTGCAGAATTAGTAACGCATATACAGTGCCTTGCGAAAGTATTCGGCCCCCTTGAACTTTTCAACCTTTTGCCACTTTTCAGGTATCAAACAAAGATATAAAATGTAAATTTTTTGGTGAAGAATCAACAACAAGTGGGACAATTGTGAAGTGGAACGAAATTTATTGGTTATTTTAAACTTTTGTAAAAAATAAACTGAAAAGTGATGCGTGCAATATTATTCGGCCCCCTTAAGTTAATACTTTGTAGCGCCACCTTTTTCTGCGATTACAGCTGCAAGTCGCTTGGGGTATGTCGCTATCAGTTTTGCACATCGAGACACAAATTCTTGCCCATTCTTCCTTGGAAAACAGCTCGAGCTCAGTGAGGTTGGATGGAGAGAGTTTGTGAACAGTAGTTTTCAGCTCTTTCCACAGATTCTCGATTGGATTCAGGTCTGGACTTTGACTTGGCCATTCTAACACCTGGATACGTTTATTTGTGAACCATTCCATTGTAGGTTTTGCTTTATGTTTGGGATCATTGTCTTGTTGGAAGATAAATCTCCGTCCCAGTCTCAGGTCTTTTGCAGACTCCAACAGGTTTTCTTCCAGAATAGTCCTGTATTTGGCTCCATCCATCTTCCAATCAATTTTAACCATCTTCCCTGTCCCTGCTGAAGAGAAGCAGGCCCAAACCATGATGCTGTCACCACCATGTTTGACAGTGGGGATGGTGTGTTCAGGGTGATGAGCTGTGTTGCTTTTACGCCAAACATATTGTTTTGCATTGTGGCCAAAAAGTACGATTTTGGTTTCATCTGACCAGAGCACCTTCTTCCACATGTTTGGTGTGTCTCCCAGGTGGCTTGTGGCAAACTTTAAACGAGACTTTTTATGGATATCTTTGAGAAATGGCTTTCTTCTTGCCACTCTCCCATAAAGACCAGATTTGTGCAGTGTATGACTGATTGTTGCCCTATGGACAGACTCTCCCACCTCAGCTGTAGATCTCTGCAGTTCATCCAGAGTGATCATGGGCCTCTTGGCTGCATCTCCGATCAGTCTTCTCCTTGTTTGAGATGAAAGTTTAGAGGGACGGCCGGGTCTTGGTAGATTTGCAGTGGTCTGATACTCCTTCCATTTCAATATGATCGCTTGCACAGTGCTCCTTGGGATGTTTAAAATCCGGCTTTAAACTTCTCCACAACAGTATCACGGACCTGCCTGGTGTGTTCCTTGGTCTTCATGATGCTCTCTGTGCTTTAAACAGAACCCTGAGACTATCACAGAGCAGGTGCATTTATACGGAGACTTGATTACACACAGGTGGATTATATTTATCATCAGTCATTTAGGACAACATTGGATCATTCAGAGATCCTCACTGAACTTCTGGAGTGAGTTTGCTGCACTGAAAGTAAAGGGGCCGAATAATATTGCACACCCCACTTTTCAGTTTATTTTTTTTTAGAAAAGTTTAAAATAACCAATAAATTTCGTTCCACTTCAAAATTGTGTCCCATTTGTTGATTCTTCACCAAAAAAATTAAAATTTTATATCCTTATGTTTGAAGCCTGAAATGTGGCAAAAGGTTGAAAAGTTCAAGGGGGCCGAATACTTTCGCAAGGCACTGTATAAAAAAAACAAAAAAAAAAAAAAAAAAAAAACAAACACACACACACACACACACACACCTATAAATGAGGTATCGCCGTAATCGTACCGACCCACAGAATAAAAGGTAACATGTTACTTATGCTGCATAGCAAAAAAATTAAAAAAGGTAAAAACCAATGCCAGACTTTATGTTTTTTTTTTTTTTTTTTTTTTTTTCTTAATTCATCCAGAGAGTTAATATCATTTATTCAATAAGTTATAGGCACCCAACAAAATGGTGTCATTACAAGATGTATCTCACCCCGCAAACAACAAGCCCTCATATGGCTACATCACCAGAAGAATAAAAAATATAGCTTGTACAATGTGAAGACAAAAAAAACCCAAGAGTCACCAAATCATTAGAACACAACTGGCTGCGGCAGGAAGGGAATTTATAAGCTATGCGAGCGTATATCAGGGGACACTCCAATTTTAGAGCTTACAAGGGAAAAATAAAATAAGAATGACCCCCCCCCCCATCATAGGAGCTACTGGAGATATAGTAGGGAATTTGGTGTTCCCAATGTACTCTGCACAGCATACATATTCACACTTCACCATCCTCTGTGCATTCACGTCTGGGATACTAACGCCCACTACACCCCTTCATAAATTCTTTGAGGGGTGCAGTTTTCAAAATGGGGTAACTCCTTAGGGGATTCCACTTTTCTGGTACGTTAGAGGCTCTGCAAACATGACATGGCGTCCAGATACCAAACATCTGAAACTGCGCTCCTAAAGCCACATAGCACTCTTTCCCTTCTGCGTCCTACTGTGTGTCCAAATTGCATTTTATGCCCACATGTATGACACTGGAGTACCCAGGATAACGTACTTAATGTCATATGTGGATATAAACTGTTTGGGCACAGAATGGAATGAGTAATATTTGGTTTTTGGCACACAGATTTAGACAGTTTAACTTTTGGACGTCATGTCACTTTTGCAGAGCTCCTGAAATGCCAGTAAAGTGGAATCCCCTGACATGTGTCCCCATTTTGGGAACTACACCCACCCCCTCCCCTGAAGGAATTTATCTAGGGGTACAGTGAGCATTTTTAACAAAGTGATGCTATAAATTTATTCTCCAGAAATGAATACGCAACTCATTGTGAAAGGTGAAAATAGCAATTTTCCAATGCATAATACGTTGTGCCCAGCTTGTATCAGATATGAATGCTCCAAAAGATGTTGTGCCCGGATACCCACTTAACAGTTTTTGGAGTGTTTGTGTCTGCTGACATAAGCTGGGCACAAAATATTGGGCCATGAAATGGCAAATCTCTGGAAAAATTGCAATTTTTCCCCATTTCATTATCAGCTGCGCATTCATTTATTGAAATTAAATAAATGCAATATTCAAGGGTTAAAAATGCTCGCTACCCCACTTGATAAATACCTTCAGGGGTGCAGTTTCAAAAATGGGGTCACAAGTCTGCGGATTCCACTTTACTGACAATTCAGGGGCTCTGCAAAAGTGGCATGACGTCCAAAAAAACAAACTGTGCTCCAAAAGCCAAATAGCGCTCGTTCCCTTCTGTGCCCAAACAGCAGTTTATACCCACATATGGCATTAAGTATGTTATCCTGGGTACACCAGTGTCATACATGTGGGCATAAACTGCCATTTGGGTACACAGCAGGGCGCAGAGGTGAAGGAGCGCTATGTGGCTTTTGGAGCATAGATTTAGATTGTTGGATTTTGGACACCATGTCATATTTGCAGAGACCCTAAAATTGCCCCTACAAAATGGGGTCACTTCTTGGGGAATTCCAATTTACTGGCACCTCCAGGGACCTGCAAAAACAACATGGTGTCCAGAAAGTCCCTCTAAATCTGTACTCCAAAAGCTAAAAAGCGCAGTCCTGCTTCCCTTCTGAGCCCTGCTGTGTGCCCAAGCAGCATTTTACACACACATAATTTTTTTGTACCCAGGATAGCCCACTTAATAGTTTTAGGAGTGCATGTGTCTGATGACTCAAAGTGGGTACAACATATTGGGCACCAAAATGGTATATTTCTTTAAAAAATTAAATTTTCACTTTGTACATTAATTTTTGGGAAGCAGTCTTGGGCTCAAAATGATAATACCCCTTGATAAATTCCTTGAGAAGTGTAGTTTCTAAAATGAGGCCACTTTTAGGGGGTTTCCACTGTATTGGTACTCTAGGAGCTCTGCAAATGCAACATGGCGCCTGAATACTATTCCAGCAAAATCCGCCCTACAAAAGCCAGATAGTGCTCTTTCCATTCCGAGCCCCACCATGTTCCCATCTAGCAGATTACAACCACATATGGGGTATTCACGTGTTCAGGAGAAATTGTTTGTATAACAAACTGGGGAGTTTTCTCCTTTAACCCCTTGTAAAAATGAAAACTTTGGGGATTAAGTGATGTTTTAGTAATTTTTCATTTACACATCCCAATGTTAATAAAATCTGTGAAACAGCTGTGGGGTCAAAATGCTCACTATACCCCTTGATAAATTCTGACGGGTATAGTTTCCAAATTGGGGTAACTTTTGGAGGGTTTCCATTGTTTTGGTAATCTAGGGGCTCTGTAAATGAGACATAGCACCTGAAAACTATTCCAGCAAAATCTGCTTTTCAAATGCCAAGTGTCGCTCCTCCTCTTCCATGCGCCGCCATGTGCCCAAACATCAGTTTACACCCACATGTGGTATATTTCTGTGCTCGGGAGAAAGTGCACAACAAACAGATGCATTTTCTCCTTTAATCCCTTTTGAGTGTGTTAATTTTAGGGCTAAATTAATTTATTATTGAAAAAAAAATGAAATGCCTAAATTTCACCTCCATATTGTTTTCATTTCCGTGAAATGATTAAAGGGTTAGCAAACTTCCCAAATGCTGTTTTGAATTATTTGAGGGGTGCAGTTTTGAAAATGGGGGTTTCTAATATATAGGCCTTTATAATCCTCTTCAGAACTGAAATGGCCCCTAAAAATTTTTGGGGAAATTTTCTGGTAAACCTGGAAAAAAAACAAAAAAAAAAAACAAAACAAAACACACTATTACACTTGTAAGCCTTCTAACATGCGAAATAAAAGACCATTAAAAGATGATGCCGATATAAAGCAGAGATATGGTAGATAATATTTATTCATGTATTTTGGTGGCATGACTGTCTGAAAAGCAGAGCATTTCACATTTTGAAAATTGCTTTTTTTTACCCCAAAATTCTATCAAATTTCCAAATTTTTTTTTAAATACAAAAATATTGATCGATGGTTACACTAACGTGAAGTACAATGTGTCATTGTAAAAAAAAAAAAAAAAAAAAAAAAAAAGACGCACCACATTCTTAAAATCACTTGTGTAAGTTATAGTGTCTCAAAGTTATCGCGATATAAAGTGACATGTCAGTTTTGAAAAATGAGGCCTGGTCCATAAGGCTAACCGGTTAACAATGAAGGCATTACGTGAGGCAAAGAGAAACTTCGTGGGAAGTTGTCGGCAAGTTTGTTGCGGCTTCACGACAATGCGCCAACTCACAAGTCTAGCAAGTCGCAAGCTGCTATCAAGGAATGCAATTTCATTGAGTTTAAACATCCACCCTACAGTCTAGACCTGGCTCCTGGTAATAACCTTCTCTTTTGTAACCTCAAGAAGTTTGTGTGTGTGCGCGCAACAATTTCCTGATGATAACGCAGTCAAAGGCAGAAACTGCACGTACATGAGCTTTTTGTCAGACACTAGAGATGCAGCCCTGCTTGTAGATCTGCTTTCTGCTGAGCTCCACAGCCAGGGTAGATGCTGGAATGCAGTGGGTAAAATCAGGCGCTGTCTGGATTATGCCATGGATCCAGTAGGTGGCACTCCCTCCTGCGACTTAGCATGAAGCACCACCTGCAGCATCCATGTCAAACGAGGTGGGTCAGGGTTGCATATAGGAGAAGCATAGTTAGCATCAGTGGCGTAAATACCGGGGTAGCAGCGGTAGTGGCTGCCACAGGACATTAGAGGGCCTGGCAGTTTTTTTTTTTTTTTTTTTTTTAATAGGCCGCTACCTGCTCGAGTAACCCCTGCAGGTAACACAGCCTATTTACTTACCGATCCCAGCTCCTACTTACAGCCACCTGCGCTTCCCCTTCTGCGGAAATGGAGGCGACTTTGAGCAGGAGTGGGGATTGGTAAGTGAGGCCGCAGTCCCGCGAACCCCACAATAAATGGCTATCATTATATTCTGGGGTCTTTTCGATACAGAACAGTGAAATGCTAGGTTTTTCAGTTTTAAATTTGATTACAAATTGCCATAAATTTATTTTGGATGCTAAAAGGCTTACAAGTCTAAACAGCCATTTTATAGGGGCCACTTCAATATATTAGACCCCCCCCCTCCCATTTTCAAAACTGCATCCCTGTAATTTCTCCTGAGCATGAAAATATCCCACACGTGTGCTGTTTGGGAACATGGCAACATGCCGAAGGGAAAGAGCACCACTAGGCTTTTGTAGAGCAGGTTCTGCTGAAATAGTCCAGGTGTCATGTCCCATTAACAGAGCCCCTAAAGCACCAATAAAACTTTGCTTTAGCCTCAAATTTTTCATTTTCACAAGGAGTTGAGAGAAAATGCACCCAACAATTTGATACACAATTTTTTCCAAGTTTGGAAATATCCCACGTTTGGACAGAAACTGTTTGCCTTCTGTGCTCTGCTGTGTACCAAAGGAGCGCAATTAAGCTTTTGGAGGGCAGAGTCCTTTTCATATGCCATGGAGCATTTGCAGAGCCCCTAAGGCAGGAGTGCCACAACCACCAGTCCGTGCATGATGGCTTATTGTTTGCGGGACAAGTTGTAGCTTGTAATGGCACCATTCAATATCCTGTACAAGGTACTGGGAAGCTGGAAGAAAATTAACAATGAAGGTGGAATTTGGGGGTGGTTGAGGAGGGGAGAGGAAAAAAAAACCAAAAAAAAAAAAACCACACACACACACACACACACACACACACACCTGAAAGCTGCCAAAAACTGGGATGTTAGATGACATTCAGGGGTGAAAGTGTGTTCTGACTTATGGAACTTTTCTGCCACAGCTCCCCAGCTCCTTTCCCATAATGCCTTGAGAAGTGTTTTATACATCCATCTCTAGCGATGATCATTATTGCTATTATTTTAGCAAGTAACAGATATCGCTTAAGAGATGGCCCACGTATTTTTCTCTATAAAGATCAGGTATGGACAGGACAGGAAATGTAGACTTTATTGATGACTGTGTAAGTAACTGGTGCAACTCTGTAGGTAATGCGACGTTGATAAACGTCTTGGTCATAGCACCAATAAACTTCCTGGGTATGTTTAGAGTGGCATTACATAAAGATACCCCTCTGATTAAGCTCAGAGGGGCATTACATTATCCTTCTATGTGACAATCAGAGAGCAAAAGTATAGCATCCTTTTCCATTGATAGGAGAGGGGATAACATGGACAGAAGTCCCTGCTAACCCTCTCCCTGGAGTCACATATACAGGTTATACACAGACAATGGTGATTTATCAGTCTCTGCAGTCTGCAGCTCTACTCCTCCTCCTTCACACTGCTTCAAGATACTGCCTGAGGCTGGAAGGGGCAGGATAATTTAGAGCCCCATATCTCATAATCCTTTAGGGCTATGAAGAGGAGATCTGCATTGGGATCTCCATGTCAAACAGCATTTTCACCAGCAAATCGCTCCAGATCTGTAAGAGCTATCATGAGGACCTTGGAATCATTAGGTAATCTTTAAAATGAATCCAAGATCATCTTTATAGCCTTAAAGAGGACCTTTCATGTCCTCATCAATGTGCGGTTTTATATACCGCTGTTGGCTTTACTAGTATGTGCCCTGGTGCTGGGAGAGATCTGTGCCGTTAATTTTGGCATCGATATGGCCCCACTGTCAAAAGGGCAGGCCTTATAGCCCAGCATCATCGCTGGGCGATAAGGAATGCCCCCTCTGACAGTGGGGCAAGATCAGTACTGAAATTAACAGCACAGATGAAATTAAAACCGATATGTGCCTTCTAGTGGTATATAAAACCGCACACTGAGGAGGACATGAAGGTCCTCTTTAACGGAACCTGAAAAACTGGCATTAGTAGCAAGGACATAGTACATACATCCTCTGCTACTGAAGTGCCACCCGGTCTGGATGTATAAATACATGGGGGCAGGGAAAGGGTTAAAGTGCAGCTGATATTGAGCCATTTCAGTGCCCAATATGTTGTGCCCAGCTTCTGTCAGCAGATACATAAAAAACTGTTGGGTTATTCCAGGTACAACAGCTTTTGGGGTGTTTGTCTCTGACACAAGGTGGGCACAACATACTGAACATGGAAATTACATTTCTGGAAAAATTTCAATTTCCACCATCAGCTGTGTATTTATTTCTGGAAAATGAATGAATGCAACACTTGGGGATTAAAAATGTTTACTATATGCCCTGGATAAATTACTTCAGTAGTTTATTTATCAAATGCTCAGGCTTAGCCTGGCAGAAGTGTTGCTGGGCCACTCTCCGTATGGGCCCTGTGTTGCGTGATGGTTGCTGTGCAGTGCCGCACCCAGTAAAGTAGGGACCCACTAAATATAGGTTGCCATGAAATTGTATAGTGGGCTTATACATCTTGATCAAATATTTATACTAAGAACCTCATGTCAAGTTTTGTAGATTTTGCTGAGAAGCACAGCATCAATGTATAAAGTTGGGAATTATTTTTTTGGGGGAAATTTACGTACAAAATGGGGTCACATGTCAGGGATATCACTTTACCGGCATTTCAGGACATCAGCAAAAGTGGTATGGCATCCAATAACAAAACTGTCTAAATCTGTTCCCCAAACAGTAGTTTATTCCTACATATAACACGGTTATGTAAATAATCCTGTGTACCATAGAGTCATACATGGGGGCATAAACTGCAGTTTGAACAAACAGCAGAGCACAGGTGTGAAGGAGCAGCAAATGACTTTTGAAGCGCAGATTTAGATTGTTTGGTTTTTGGATGCCATGTCGCTGAGCCCCTAAGCTGCCAGTAATATCCCCTAGGGTCGTGGTGGTGAATGTGAGCTGTCCCAGTTTCACCGGCGAGTGAGCGAGCGCTTTCAGGTGTTGAAAACTGTCAGAGTTAGCCCCCTCTCTCAGTACTCGTCTATTGCACTGTACTGTCTGAGGGTCGTTCCTTACTGCCCGGCGACGACGCTCAGCTGTGAGGAACGCCCCCCCCAGTACAAGTCTATGAACGAGATCAGTCAGGAAGGGTGTTCCTCACAGCGCAGCTAGACTGTCAAGAACGCCTTTCTGACAGTAAACCGTGAAACTTACACCGCTGATATCTCCAGCCCCAGGGAACATACCGGGAAAGCCGGCAGTGCGCTGAATTCAGCACACTGTCGGCTTTCTAGCGGTATGTAAAACCGCATGTGCCTGAGGACATGAAAGGTCCTCTTTAAGGTTAAACTGCCGTGCTGGCACTGTGCTATAAATTAGTGGGTTTTGGGATGCAGTTTGGGCACAGTCTCTAAAAGGTTCGCCATCACTGGCCTAGGGAGTAACTCCATTTTGAAAACCGCACCCCTCAAGGAACATATCAAGAGGCATTAGTTTTAACTGATATGAATGCAGTGGGTGGTGAAATTAATATGCAAGATGTGCAGAGTACACTGGGTACACCAAATTCCCTAATTTTTTGCAATAGCTCCTATGATAGGGGGAAGGGGGTCACGTTTGATGTCTTTTCATTATACTTTTTTTTCTTGTTACATTGTGCAAGCTATAATTAAATTTTTCTGGTTATGTAACAACATGATGTGTCTTTTTTTGTGCAGGAAGATATGCATTTTCTAATGACACCATTTCACCATTTTGGGAGGATTATAATTTATTGACTAAATTTTATTAACTCTTTCTAGGGGAGATGGGGGAACAAGGAAAAAAACCCATAAGCATTGTTTACCACTTTAAATATATTTTGCCCTTCACCATACAGCACAAGTTATCACGTTAGCATTATTCTATGGGTTGGTGTGATTAAGGCAATATTTATTTATTTATTTTTAGCGTTTATATATCAATTTTGCAGAATAAAAATCCATTTAGGGAAAAAAAAAAAAAAAAAAAAATCCAATTGTCTTTGCATCGCCATCTTTTGAGAGGTCTAACATTTTTATTTTTCTGTTGACGGAGGTGGTCAAGGGCTTATTTTTTGTGGGACGAGTTGAGTTTTTTTATTGTTACTATTTTGGGCTATATATGACTTTTTGATCACTTTTTACTCCATATTTTGTAAGGAGCATTGGCAAAAAATAGTTACTTCGGCATTTTGTTTTTTTATGCTCAAGTTCCATTGTAAAATTTATTACAGATGCAGAGATAGCAAGTGTCTATTTAACTTCTTTATGCATAGGCTGATAGGCATGGCTAAAGCCTCTTGGCAGGATTGAGGTAAAAAACGATGCTGGCGGGCACAGCGACACGAACAGGCCCAGGGTTGCTGACAAAACACCATGGACGGGGGACTGACCAGGTCTTAGGAAATGTCTTAAATGCAGCATCTAAGGGGGTTGACGCCAGCAAACAAAGCTCAGCTCCAACCATGTTACAGGCAGGTGTCAGCTGACACCCACTTGGCTTCTGAGGGGGTGCCATTACCAAGATGCAATAGTACACCATGGTGCAGGAAGCTCTCAAACACAGAACAACGCTTTTAGCGTCATATTAAAAAAAAAAAAAAAAAAAAGAGTTTCTTTGCAGACTTGCAGTTTTATCTGTATTAACCCTTTCACTGCCAGGGGTCTCCAGAAATTTTGCACCTCCGGTAGCCACAGCAATTTTCAGTTTAGAGATGGACAAATCAAACCTAAATTGCAACAAAAAAAAAAAAAAAAAAAAAAAAAAAAAAATCATCCAACCCCCCCATACCTATATATTTTCTTATAGTAGACACCAGCAGCATTGTCAGAATGTCACTTGGTACTGTATGCGAACTAGCACCTTCATGCAATTTTGATCTAAAGGGAATGTTTTATAAAAAAAAAAAAAAAAATGCAAATAAATGTATATTAGTTGCTAAAAGTGGAAACCAGACAAAAAGTTATATGCACCAAACCTCCTAAAAATAAGAGATCAACATGTGCAGAGTCCATTCATATCACTAAGGCCTACACCTGCATGCACATATCTTCAGAAAATCACTAGAACTGGAATGAGCAAAAATCTGCTTTGAAGTTGGAAATATTAAAAAAGTATCATCCTATAAAATGTAGGGATTACACACCATGGAAAGCAAGTGAACCCCTAAACCCTATTTTTTTGAAAGTAGACAACCTGAAGATTATGTGCGTCTCAATTGGTTATCAATAGCCACATCCACCTTCATGTAACTTTGTGACAAACATAATTTTTTGAAAAAAATGCACCAAAACATATTTGCACTTAAAACTCCTATTCAATCTTACATTCATAAACAAAATACATTTAAAATAAAAAGATCAAGGTGTACACAATTTATATATATACCACAAACATCAGCTACAACAGAGCTCATACTCTCAAAAATGCTGATACAGAAGAGAAGCAAGATTTTGCTGTTATTCACTAATGTTAAAAATCTATACTGCACCTAGCAAACTGTGACTGATACCAAAATCTAACTTTTTTGAGTTTGCACAGCATACCATATATATATAAAAAACACAACTTAATATTTCATATATACAACCACCTTCATGCAACTTTGCAGCAGATTGTAAGCAAAAATTGCACAAAAATTCAAATTTGCCACTAAAGTGCATGCTCAAGCAGTCCCTTTCTGCAAACAAAATGTACATAAAAATATAGTTTTCTATTCCCCTATAAAAATTGTAGCAATTTATATGTTCATCTCTAGTGATAATCGTTATTGCTATTATTTTAGCATGTAATGGATATCGCTAGAGGCGTATTTTACTCTATAAAGATCAGGTATGGACAGGACAGGTATTGGGTGAAATGTAAACTTTATTCATGACTTTGTGCATGTGTTGTGTAAGTGTTTGGTGCAACTATTTTGGCGCTGCGACCTGGACAATGGTAAACATCTGGGTCACAGTGCCAATAAGCTTCCTGGTTATGTTCAGAGAGGTATTACATAAGAATACCCCTCCAGTAAGGCTCAGAGGGGTATTACATTATTCCTCTGTGTGACAATCAGAGAGCATAAGTATAGTATGCTCTCTGATTGATAGGAGAGGGGATAACATGGACAGAAGTCCCTGCTACCCACCCTGGGGTCACATACAGGTTATGCACAGATGATGATGACGACTATTTCTCATCTCTGTGCAGACTCCAGGGCTGCTCCTCTCCCCTCCTCCTCCTACAGCTCTTAAGAAGCTTCCTGAAACAGGAGGGGGAGGACATTTTAGAGCCCCATATCTCAGGATCCGTTAGGAGCATTAAGAAGATCTTAGATTTATTTCAAAGATGAGAATCTCAACTTTATGATCTCTCTTACAAATTCGGAGCGAATAGCTGTTAAAAACGCTGTCGGGAATTGAGATCTGCAATAGGATCTCAATGCCGAATAGCGTTTTCAACAGTGAATCGCTCCTAAACTGTAAAGGCTATTATGATTAAGATATTGGTATCATTTTAAAGATGACATTTTCATCTTTAAAATGAATCTAAAATCTTCTTAATAGACCTAAGGGATCCTGAGTTATTGTCATTACAAGTAAGGACTATTAGATTGGCTACAAAAGTGCCACCCTGGGAGGACGTAGAGCATACGTGGCTGGCAGGGAAAGGGTTAAATCCAGAGAGATCTGTCACTGACCGGTGTTGGTGCTGTGGTACTGAGAAAGGTACCCTATATCACATCTGCCTGTTAAATCCCCCCCCCCCCTACTCTGCTACTTCCTATCTGTCTGTCTGCTATCAACATAATGCCTCTTACCTTGGAACATTCCTGTACATGTTGTATTTGCATTTGTATCTGCTTATGTTATCTTTGCTGCTGTAACACACTGAATTTCCCCATTGTGGGACTATTAAAGGACTATTATTATATTATTATTATCTGGTGGGAGTGTGATGTTCTTAGGCCCTTCTGGGACACTGTGTTCACACCGTCACAGGAACTCCCCAACTGGCCCTTCTTTCAGTTATCCCTGGCAGGATTGTTGCGGTGAAGAAGGATCTCCTGTGACACTTTCTCACGGCTTCCAGAACAGTCATTCCCAGGCACTGGCGAAGCACTATTGCACCCTCCCTGGTTGAATTTCTACAAGAGCTTCTCCTAGTAAGGAGGATGGAGAACTCCTAAAATCCTTCCAAATTTGATGCTCTCTGGCGGCCTTGGGTGGTGTTTCAGGAATCGACTGAGTTCTCCTCTTTCTTCTCCTGATCCAGAATTACTTTACTATTCTTTTTTTTCCCCCCCCTTTCCTCTTAGGAGATTACTGGTCGTTCTACCCTCCACCTGATGCCCCCCCTCCCCCTCTTTTCCTCCATATGTGTCTCCCTGATTGCTGTTTACGCTGTGTGTTCCCTTTGTTTGTCTCATTTATTTGAAGACCTTTTTTTACGATTCAATATACCTGGGCCTTCTGTCCCTTTGTTAATATATTGTGTCCCAAAACATTGGGCGGGGTTCTCCCCTAGCGTTCTGTATACAGGAGAGACCTGCATGCCTTTGCGCCTTTCGTTCATTCACATTGCTTGTCCCTTTTCTATTGTACTTGAAAATTCTTTAATAAACATTGATTAAACAGAAATCCAGAGAGATCATCCATTTAAAAACACTGTTGGGATTGGGGGTAGCTGCATATGCCAATCCGGTATTTGTAACTGAAGATCTTCCTGGAAATACTACACAAAAACCGCAATCTAATTTTTCACAGAAAAAAAAAAACCCCCACTATTCTATGTTTTATAATGGCTGAGCTATAACTATTTAAAGTGATCACCGTGACTGCTTTGCTAGAGCCCATACAACCATACTCCAGTAAGAAAAACAAGGAAAGAATATAGTGGATTTCAGAGTAGGATTTCACAGAAAAGAACCAAAATTCATTAAGAGTGTATTCCATCATTTATTGTCACAAATGCTGCCAGAAAGTGTTTTTCAAAAGTTTAGTTGCTCTTAAAAGTAGAATCATATCTGGCAGAGTACATTTTAATTGAATATAACACCTTTAGGCTAAGGCCCCACGTTGCGGAAACGCAGCTTTTTGTGTTGCAGATTTTGTTGCGTTTTTTTGAGCCAAAGCCAAGAATAGGAATGGGACAAGTTCTTATAATTCTACCTTCTGCTCAATCCACTCCTGGTTTTGGCTCAAAAAAAAAAAAGCTGTGTTTCCGCAACGTGGAGCCTCAGCCTTAATAAAAGTATTTCAGTATAGGGCCACCTAAATCAAATGGCGTTTGAATCAGGGCCTGCGTTGCCAAGATATCACTTATTTTGTCAATATCCAAATGAGCTATTTGGAGCAATGAGGGCATTGCCGCTTACTGCTTTGGAGCAATGGCAAGGCCCCTGTTGATAAATTTACAAACTGAGGAAAAAAAAAAAAATAAAAAAATATATGATATCAAAGGAGTGGAGGCAGAGACAAAAATTATCTGAACAAACAAGGAAAAAAAAAAAAAAAAAAAGTTATAGCCCTCAAAACCACATGTATGAAAAATATCCAAAAATTAGGTCTGGTCCTGAACCAAGGAAAATATCCCAGTCCTGAAGTGGTTAAAGATGTATTCCATGAAGAAAACATAATATACTAATATATCTTAAGAGCAGAAAGAGGGATTTTGCCCTATTAGGCATTTTTCCTGCTCTTCCCTGCTAAATATCAGTCTTGAGACAGACTGCAGGTCACAAGACTCAGCAAAAAGGAAACATAACAGGAGAATACACACGCTTAGGCTACATTCACATCTGCACCAGAGCCTTTTTCTTCTGCCGCTCTTAGGTTAGAAAACAACAGACCCCATTATAGTCAATGGGGTCATCCAGGGCTCTGTGTTACCGCTGGTTTGGTGGCCCGCCTCTCCGTTTTTTGGGTCCCCTGACAGACCCGAGCAACAGAGAGGCGATGCTAGTGTGAACCTAGTCTTAGACTGATACTAGAGCTGAGGAGAAAAAATTTGTCGTCACAGCCAAAGCACTTTATTCACAACAGTACTTATCTATATAGTCCTGTGGCTTTTTCAGAGTGTGAGAGAGACACAGTAAGAGCAGAGTGTTCTCTAGTCTGTGCAGTGTATTGCAGGTAGTCTCAATCCACCAATTCAGAGAGGAACACAAACTATAGATATAGCATGCAGAAGAGAAAACTGTTAAACACTACAGAATATAAAAGTCATATAATGGGCAGAAACAGTGTTACTCCTCATGGACACAGACATGATAGCTTATCCAGAAAAGTCACCTAAAACGACAGGTAGGCTTTAATGCTGTCCTCTGAGGTGTGACACCAAGATGTTGGCAGCATCCTTTTGGTTCTGTAAAGTGTGAGGGGTGGCTTCCATGGATTGGTCTAGTTTTTCAAGCCCATCCGACAGATACTCAATTGGACTATGAAATCTGGAGGCCAAGTCATGACTCGTGTTCCTCAAACCTTTCCCTGAACAACTTTTGTGGTGAGAAAGGGTGCATTATTTGGTGTACTTGATCTGTAACAACGATTAGGTGAAAGTAACATTTGCATTCACTTCAGCTACTATTAGTTTTAATATAGTGGCTGATCAGTGTATGTCTAGTTAACTGTTATAAGACAGTCCAAACAGAAGAGTCAACAGCATCCTCAAACTATTAAAAATTCTATACTTAACACACACAATGCATGAAAAAGACCTAACCAAGTGGTAAGAGGTTTGAAACATTGCATTTTCCTGTATGTTACTGTTTTATTCAGTATTGGCTATCTACTATAACAGGGGTCAGCAAACTTCAGCACTTCAAGCATATCTGCCTGGCACTGGGATTTTTCAGCTATGCTGCTCCAGGAGAGGAGGTCCTGGGGGAGGGAGAGCATGAGGTGCGACATTGAGTCTGGGCATGAGTTAACCTGCTAAGGCGGCAGCCATTGTTTTTATACATTGAAGCAAGTATAACATGGCAGCAGAACACACTAAAGTGGCTGTTCATTCAATTCAATAAGGCTGGAAAGGTTTGTATGAATTTACTCAACATAAAGATCCGGCTGTGTAAATGTTTGAGTCATCTGTTCATTCAAAAGTCGATCCTATCACCAGAGAAGAATCGCAGTGAAATATAAGTTTAAAGCATAACTAAAGTTTCATACAACTTCAGATTTTCTGGCAGTATTTGTGTCATCAATAATATTTTGTATTTTGTAATCTACTTTATTAACAAATGTTGGTTCTTTTCTGTGAAATCGTGCATTTTTTCACTCTTTCCCTTGTTTTTGTATTGAGATCCGTCCTCTGCTTCTCATTGTGTATGGGCTGTGTGAAGAGAACGTCACTTCAAATGGCTATATCTCAGGTATTATACGTAGAAACTTGCTTTTGGCATCATTTGAAAGAGGAGATTCTCATATACGCTCTGCTTTTATTATCTGCATACATTCACACTAAGGTTGCAGACCTATCTACATTACTTCCACAGAGATATCACTGTTTGAAAACAGTCTGAATTAGGATATTAGCAAATTGATAGGTTTGAGAATCCTGAGATAACTGTTTGAAGTGACCCTCCCCCACCCTCATTTTCTCTTCCTGTCACACAGCCTGTACTCAAGGGGAAGAATAAAGAGATGCAGGATTTCACAGAAGTTGTCTGAAAGTTTAGTTACACTTTAATCAACTAATTTGTTGCTGATATGGATTGCATTTTATGACTTTCATGTAGGTGTCGATATGGTTACAGTTATTTCATGGCAGCCTGAGTATCTAGATTTATTTATTTATTTAATGTATTTTTTAAATTGGCACACCATACACAAAAGGTTGCTGACCCCTGTACTATAACATTCTGATATAATGACCTGCTAATGTATATAACAAAAGCAATGTCATGTCTTTTTACATGCTCTTACTCAGATGAGCCATCATTTGTTGGAGAAGGTCCTTCAGCTATTGTTGGTGCTATGTTCAGTGCAGGTAAAATCGGCTTCTTTTTAGCTGGCATGTTACCACCTGTAAAGAGACAATTCTCACATTAAAAAAAAAAAGAAAAAAAAAGTTCACGTTATAAAAGGAGTATACTGCGTCCCCCAAGCATATCCAACTGTCACTACTTCATTACAGAGCACATTACAGTGACAAACAGCATACCACTGTTATGCATGTCATTCAGAGAAAATAGAGGATAAATACCTGATTTGTGGGGGTCTGACCACTGAGTCTCCCACCGCTCCAGGGAACAGGGTTTTTTTTTCCCCCACTCCATGCATTTAGCCTGACTGCAGCTAGGTTGAATGTAGGTGTGACTGGTAGTCAACAACACTCCTATTCACTTCTATGGGATTGCCAGAGATAGTCGAAATAAGACACCCTGCTATCCCCTCACTGTGGTCAGGCTGAATGCACAGCAGGGGAAGAGGACTCATAGGATCCCTCAGACTCAAGTCTATGAAGGACCTGTGAAACCAGATGCCCCACAGATGCAAAACTGCTATGGACAAAAAAAAAAAAAAAAAAAAAAAAAAAACACAAAACACACAAATGTTGCATGTGGCACTGGACAATTAATTGCAAAATAACCAACATTGAAAGTCAGCTGAATGAATCCATGTCATTCTGTCCCACACTACGACTGGCTAATTGTCAGTAATTGTACAGTAATCAGGATTGCTGACAGTGACTAAGGCTAGGTTCACATTGCGTTCTGGGGGTCCGCTTGGGGACCCCCGAACGGAAACCTAATCCGCATAAAAAAGTGGTTACCTTAGGAAATCCGTGGACCCCATAGACTATAATGAGGTCCGTGTGGTTTCCGCCCCAAAAAGGTGGAAAAATGCAGAGAGAAATGTCCTGCTTGCAGAGCTTTTCTCTCTGCATTTTTCATGCTGAGAGGGGAACAGAATCCCGAACGTAGTACATGTGCAGGTGTGAACCCAGAGTAAAAGAAACTAGAATTCAGAGGCATGCTGTGGTATATAAATAGGGGGCGGGGCGTGGCATGTAAAGAGGGGAGTATGCTAAATTAAAGTAAAATGTTCCATTAATCGTAATTTTAATTTGGGTATAAATCAACCAGGACTAGTTGCATTTTTTTTTTTTCATGCAAATTTTCTTTTCAGCGGTCATGTGCATGAGTCCTAAAGTAACATTTAACCCCTTCTAACCAGAGGCATTTTTCAATTTTCGTTTTTGACTCCGTACCTTCCAAAGCCCATAACTTTTTTTTTTCTATTTTTCAGTTCACAGAGCCATATGAGGGCTTAATGTTTGCAGGATAAATTGTTCTTCATAATGGCACTATATTATTATTCTGTACTATGTACTGTAGTTTTTAGTTATATCATTTTGGGGCATGTCTATTGCTTAAAGACATTGCATAAAGCAGCGCGTCATACAAATGAATGACAGACAAGCCTGAGAGCCTTCAATAGGTTCTCTGATGTCATGGCAATGGATCGCAGGACCCAGCCCATGTGCTGCTGGCAAAATTGGTCTTAATGCCCAAAATCAATACTGGCACTGATCACGGGCATTAGGGCCAGGTCTCTGCTGTATAATACATATGCATTTACTTTGTCGTCAATGGAAAACCACAAAAAGAATTGTCAAAAAGCCAAATTGGATATAATTCCACACCAAACATAAAAAAAGGGGTGGACAAAAGTATTGGCACCCTTTGAAAAATCAGGTGATGCTTCTCTAATTTGTGTAATTAACAGCACCTGTTACTTACCTGTGGCACATAACAGGTGGTGGCAATAACTAAATCACACTTGCAGCCAGTTGAAATGGATTAAAGTTGACTCAACCTCTGTCCTGTGTCCTTGTGTGTACCACATTGAGCATGGAGAAAAGAAAGAAGACCAAAGAACTGTCTGAGGACTTGAGAAGCAAAATTGTGAGGAAGCATGAGCAACCTCAAGGCTACAAGTCCATCTCCAAAGACCTGAATGTTCCTGTGTCTACCGTGCGCAGTGCGCAGTGTCATCAAGAAGTTTAAAGCCCATGGCACTGTGGCTAACCTCCCTAGATGTGGACGGAAAAGAAAAATTGACGAGAGATTTCAACGAAAGATTGTGCGGATGGTGGCTAAAGAACCTCGACTAACATCCAAACAAGTTCTAGCTGCCCTGCAGTCCGAGGATACAACAGTGTCAACCCGTACTAGCCGTCGGCGTCTGAATGAAAAGGGACTCTATGGTAGGATACCCAGGAAGACCCCACTTCTGACCCAGAGACATAAAAAAGCCAGGCTGGAGTTTGCCAAAACTTACCTGAGAAAGCCAAAAACTTTTTGGAAGAATGTTCTCTGGTCAGATGAGACAAAAGTAGAGCTTTTTGGGAAAAGGCATCAACATAGAGTTTACAGGAAAAAAAAAAAAAAAAAAGAGGCCTTCAAAGAAAAGAATACGGTCCCTACAGTCAAACATGGCGGAGGTTCCCTGATGTTTTGGGGTTGCTTTGCTGCCTCTGGCACTGGACTGCTTGACCGTGTGCATGGCATTATGAAGTCTGAAGACTACCAACAAATTTTTCAGCATAATGTAGGGCCCAGTGTGAGAAAGCTGGGTCTCCCTCAGAGGTCATGGGTCTTCCAGCAGGACAATGACCCAAAACACACTTCAAAAAGCACTAGAAAATGGTTTGAGAGAAAGCACTGGAGACTTCTAAAGTGGCCAGCAATGAGTCCAGACCTGAATCCCATAGAACACCTGTGGAGAGATCTCAAAATGGCAGTTTGGAGAAGGCACCCTTCAAATCTCAGGGACCTGGAGAAATTTGCCAAAGAAGAATGGTCTAAAATTCCAGCAGAGCGTTGTAAGAAACTCATTGATGGTTACCGGAAGTGGTTGTTCGCAGTTATTTTGTCTAAAGGTTGTGCTACCAAGTATTAGGCTGAGGGTGCCAATACTTTTGTCCGGCCCATTTTTGGAGTTTTGTGTAAAATGATCAATGATTTGACTTTTTTTTTTTTTTTCATTCTCTTTTGTGTTTTTTCATTGCAAGCAAAATAAATGAAGATATTATTACCAAAGCATTTGTGATTGCAATCATTTTCTGGAAGAAATTGAGTATTATCTGACAGAATTGCAGGGGTGCCAATACTTTTGGCCAGCACTGTAGAAGGAATGGGAACTATCTAGGCCAGGGGTCAGCAACCTTCGGCACTCCAGCTGCTGTGAAACTACAACTCCCAACATGCTCCATTCACTTCCAAGGGAGTTCAAAGAACAGCAAAGCAAGTATGCATGCTGGGAGTTGTAGTTTTACAACAGCTGGAGTGCCGAAGGTTGCCTACCCCTGATCTAGGCAGTGTCAGACTAGGATGTCTAGGGCCCACCAGTGGAATTGTTTTTAGGGGCCCACCACCCATAGCCAAAACCCCTGCAGACCAGCTGTACCAAGACAGCGTGGCTACAGGTAACGTTAGGAACAATGCTGCTCATCTGCCCTACAATGTGCACTACCTAAACCCACCGCTATACAATGTATGGCAAGCAAGCAGCATGGCTTCTGGAATTGGAAAAGCTGATCTGCAGAGGTCCAGACTGTTGGACCCCTGCAGATGTAATATTGATGGCCTATCCTAAGGAGGATTTAAAGAGGTTGTCCAGGAATTGGAGCAACCCATGCGGTGGGTAGAAAGGTGTAAAAAAAAAATTAAAAAATAAAAAAATTTATGGACAACCTCTTTAAAGGTGTTGTCTGTGCCTATTTTTTTTTTTTTTTTTTATGGCCTATCCTCAGGATAGACTATAAATACCTAACTGGTAGGTGGCCGACATCTGGCCCCATCAGCTGTATGGAGCCACTTCCGGCACCCATCCTGTACACAATATGGGGGCAGAAGCAGAAAGCTCTGTCCGCTGTATAGCAGCCAGGCGCCTGCGCTGCAGCTCAGCTCCAACCCCCACAGACTTCAATAAGTGCTGACATGCAGTGAAGGTGCGGTGGACGAAGCTTTCTCTTTCTGGCCCCATATTGTACAGAGGAAAGGTGCTGGAGGCAGCTCTGTACAGCTGATCGGTTCGGGCGCCAGCCGCATACCAATAAGGTATTTATGGCCTAGCCTGAACAACCCTTTTAATATTCTCCCCTAATTCCCCACACACGTTAATGTCTCCCCCACAGGATGTTAGCCCCACACACAATATAATGGCCCCATCACTGGTGTATATACAGAATGGGGGGGGGGGTACCAGTGAAGAGGACACTTCACTGGTTCCTCCTTATAGCAGTATTAGGTTATTACCTGTCTGCTTCCCGGTCTCGCTCCAGGAACACTTATGTCAAGTGTGTCCAGGGGAGGAAGGAGAGGGAGGGGCTAGATGGCAAAAAAAAAAAAAACCCTTATCCATATCCACACTTACACCTTATCCCATACAGCTTGAAGGCCACAGGCATCCTGCTCTACCAGTAGCAGAACTTGGTGTGCGGACACATTTTCCTGGTTCTGTGACGCGGTTGTATTTTTAACAACCGGATCAGCAGAAGCAGGGAGCACTGACTGCATTCACTCACCGCTCTAGCCTCCTCCTCTTCAACCTTCAATGTGCACCACACATCATGTTGCAATGACATAATGTGCGGCACACAAGGGGCCCCCTGGAGGCTGAAGAGGAAGACTCTAGTGAGCCGGAGCAGGAATAGGCAAGTTAATAGTGACCCCCCACCTTCAATCTGTATGCAAACAAGTACCTGCTTTCACCTGTGATCTCACCATCATTAACAGTTCAACAGAACAGGCAAGTGATTCTACACTCCTTGGACAACCCCTTTAAGACAGACCAATTCTGTAATGTGACAGCGAAATATACTTGTCTGTAAAACTCCTGAAGAAAGCATTAGTATATAACTAACACTTTTAGGAGCAAATGGGCAGGGTGTAGCCCGACATTTACTGTAATTTATGCCAGAAACTGGAGTAAAATATAGCTCAAATCTTTGCCAGCTAGCACAGATTTGCGTTTCAGGGGCACTGAGCCATTAGGTGCATCTCCCTCAGGCGCAGAAGAGATAAGTCTCCCTCATATATATTGCAATGAGGGGGAAGAAAAACCCTTTACAATGCTTTAGTCCAAAATGTGAAATACTGCACTGACCATCAAAGAGCAAAACAATCCCTGTTAAAGGATTAAGAAGGTAAACTATATTAAAAAAAATTATACAATCTATTTATTTATATTTTATTTTTTATACCATATGCAGACACTTTAAAGAGGACCTTTCATGTCCTCATGAATATGTGGTTTTATATACCATTAGAAAGCCGACAGTGCGCTATTTCAGTGCACTGTTGGCTTTCCCGGTATGTGCCCCGGGGCTGGAGAAATCTGTGCCGTTAATTTTCGGCACTGATCTCTCCCCACTGTCAGAAAGGCATTGCTCATAGCTCAGCGTCATTGTTTGGCCAGGGCTCTGGAGTCGGAGTCGGAGTCTATTTTGGTGGAGTCGGTATAAAATGGACCGACTCCGACTCCCAAAATATATCATCAATTGGTACAGTTAGTAGTACAATGCAGTATGTGCTGAATATATTTTCATAAGAATTTGGGAAAATGATGAAATGTTGAAAATGATGAAATGTCCTGTAAAGGTCTGTTCTATTCCTCATATAATGATGGGACTGAGTTCTGAGTGAACCTATAAGGTTTAGCAGTGCCAGGGCTGTGGAGTCGGAGTCGGTGCCTATTTTGGTGGAGTCGGAGTCAGGGGAAATTGAGGAGTCGGGGCTTTGGCGTACCGACTCCACAGCCCTGTGTTTGGCTGTGAGGAATGCCCCCAGACAGTACTCGTCCATAGCCCTGTACTGTCAGAGGGGACATTCCTAGTGACGACGCTGAGCTACGAGGAACGCCCATCTGACAATGGGGAGAGATCAGTGCCGAAATTACCGGCACTGATATCTCCAGCCCCAGAGCACATACTGGGAAAGCCAACTAACTAAAATTGCTTCCTTTTAAAAGAAAAAAATATATATATATGTTTTCCTTCTGTTAAATCCACTCAGGGCTTTTGCTCAAAACACAGAAAAATATGTAGCAAAAAACTGTTTTTCTGCAAGGTTTGGCCTCAGCCTATAGGAGTTGCCCAAGTAAGTTACAAAATAGTGCTAAAGAAATGTGATAGACCTGGTAGGAGGAGCATAGCCTTTTCTGTTTGTTTATTTGGCCGCAGTGATGATGCGTCCGCATAACCCACAAGTCTGTTGAAGCCAATGACTAGCCCCAGGAGTCTTGAGCCATATATCAGTCCACTGATCAATTATTAGGCTAATTGCACACTAATGTGCGCTGTCTGTGAGCAGCACGGCCGGCGCACTGATTTCTTCCATGTGCCGCCCGTGCTTCCGCAGTCCCATTCATTTAATGAATAGGAGCCATGAAAGCACGGCCGCAAAACCAGACAGGAATAGGACCTGTTCTGAGTTTCATGGCCCGGACACTGATCCATGTAATACACGGTCATGTGTGTGGGTCGACAAATGAATGGATCAGTGTGCTATCCAGGAAAAATCTGGATAGCACACTGACCTAGCCCACGGTCGTGTTCAAGGAGTCTTAGGCCACAGAAAAGCTGCTTTTTTTGTGGCAGATTTTGCTGCTTTTTTTGAGCCAAAGCCAGGAATGGATTTGAAAGAAGGCAGAAGTATAAGAGCTTCCTTTACTTTTCCCCCATTCCTTTTGAAGCCATGTCTGGCTTTTGCTCAATAAACTACACCCAATTTTGCAAAACAAAAAAAAAAAAAAAAAAAAAATATTATATTTTTTTTAAAAAATATATAATAAAAAAAAAAAAAATGTTTTTTTTTTTTTTACAACCCATCTTTTTTTGGGGTTTTTTTTTTTCTCTTGGCCCTCCCCTTTTGGGCCCCTTATACCCACAACAAAAATTTTGTTAGACCCCAAGGCCAATCTTTTACCCCCCCACATTGGTGTTTGGGGCCACGCGCCTGGGGGCCCGCCGGGTTTTTTACCCCTTAACGCCCTTGGATGTACTATTACGTCCTGGGCGCTAGGTACTTCGCGCACCAGGACGTAATACTACGCCCGAGGCCGGCCGCCCGCTCACTATCTGAGCGGGCGGTATCGGAACCGGGTGTTAGCTGTATCTGCGCTAACACCTTCCCATAACCCCCGGTCGGCCATCACTTCCGATTGGCGGTTTTAACCCCTTGGATGCCGCGGTCAAACATGACCGCGGCATCCAAGGGGTTCCGCCGTCTTGCCGACCCCCCGGCCCCCCGCGGCGAGATCGGGGGGGTGCCGATATCTCTAATCTGCAGCCCGGGGTCTGCCAAGTGACCCCAGGCTGCCTGGAGCCCCCAGTACCTGGTTGATCCTGCCGAGACATCAGGAAGTCAGCGCTGTGTTTCCATAGCGCTGACTTCCTGTATAGGCTGCAAGACACGTGTATGCTCGTGTCTTGCAGTCTATAGTGCTGAGCCAGCAATCAAAGCATTGCTGGCTCAGGTGTCCTAATGGGACACAAGAAAAAGTAAAAAAAAAGTGAAAAAAAAAAAAATAATGTATGTGAAAAAAATTAATAAAAGAATAAAGCCCCAAAAATTCCCTTTTCCTATATAAAATGAATAATTAAAAAAAATAAAACCTAAAAATTAATAAAAACAATACATATTTGGTATCGTTGCGTCCGTAACAACCTGTACAATAAAACTGAAACCATATTTAATGTACACGGTGAAAGTCGGGGAAAAAAAAAACCGAAAAAACCCGACAAAAGTAACGATTTTTCGCCATCTCACCTTACAAAATATGCCATAAAAAGTGATCAAAAAGTCATATGTACCCCAAAACAGTACCAATAAAAAGCACAGGTTGTACCGCAAAAAATAAGCCCTAAACCAACTCTCTAAACTGAAAAGTAAAAATGCTACGCATCTTAGAAGATGGCGATGCAAAAAAAATAAATTTATGTCCCCAAATGGGTTTTTGTTCTGCAAAATTGGTATTGCATAAAAAAACAGTATAAATGAGGTATCGACGTAATCGTACCGACCCGCAGAATAAAGATAACATGTTACTTATGCTCTACGCTGCATGGTGAAAAATTTAAAAGATAAAACGCAGTGCCAGAATTGATGGGGTTGTTTTTTAATCCACCAAGAAAGAGTTAATAAAATTTATTTAATAAATTGTAAGCACCTAAAAATGATGTCATTAAAAAATACATCTCACCCTGAAAACAACAAGCCCTCATATGGCTACATCACCAGAGAAATAAAGAAAATATAACTTGTACAATGTGAAGACAAAAACCCCAAAAATCGCCAAATCATTAGAGCATAACTGGCTGCGGCAGGAAGGGAATGTATAAGCTGTGCGAGCGTATATTAGGGTACACCCCAGATTTAGAGCTTACGAGGGATAATAAACCAGAAGTGACCCCCAGAGTGACCCCCCCAATAATAGGAACTACTGGGGAAATAGTAGGGAATTTAGTGTACCCAATGTACTACGCACAGATTACATATTCACTTTTCCCCATCCGCTGTGCAGTCACGTCTGGGATACTAATGCTCACTACACCCCTTGATGAATTCTTTGAGGGGTGCAGTTTTCAAAATGGGGTCATTCCCTAGGGCATTCCACTTTACTGGTACTTTAGAGGCTCTGCAAACATGACATGGCATCCAGATCCCAAACATCTGAATCTGCGCTCCAAAAGCCATATAGCGCTCCTTCCCTTCTGTGCCCTACTGTGTGCCCCAAACCGCAGTTTATACCCACATGTATGACACTGGTGTACCCAGGATAAGGTACTTAATGTGATATGTGGGTATAAACTATTGAACTATTAGCTGTGAGCATGAGACCTTTCTACCTACCAAGGGAACTATCACATGTCATCGTGATAGCTGCATATGTCCCCCCCTCTGCGAAAGCTGACGCTGCCTGCGAGGTCCTACAAGCCACGCTGAGCCAGTTACAGTCTCAGCACCCCCAGGCCCTCTTTCTTCTGTCGGGTGATTTCAACCATGCCTCTCCATCATCCACACTTCCCAGTTTCACACAGTATGTAACCTGCCACACAAGAGACAACAAAACACTGGACTTGTTCTTTGCCAACGTGAGGGAGGCATACAACTCATCAGCCCTACCGCCCCTGGGGAGATCGGATCACAACCTAGTACATCTCCGACCTGTGTACAAGCCACTTGTACGTAGAGAACCAGCTGTCACCCGCACAGTGAGGATATGGTCCGAGGAGAGTGATGAGGCTCTGAGGGATTGTTTTGACACAACCGCATGGGAAGTTCTGCAGGATTCTTATGGGGAAGATATAGAAGGACTCACACACTGCATAACGGACTACATTAATTTTTGTGTGGACAACACAGTACCCACAAAAGTGGTGAGGTGCTTCTCCAATAACAAACCATGGATTAACTCTGATATAAAAACACTACTTAAGGAGAAAAAGATGGCATTCAGGACAAGAGATAAGGAGGGGTTGAGGGAAGTACAAAAGGAGCTGAGGCATCAAATCAGGCAGGGAAAATCCAGTTATAAAGAAAAAATGGAAAAGCAAATGGAAAGAAAAGACATAAGGGGGGTCTGGGAGGGGCTTAAGTCAATTTCGGGTCATAAACAGTCTGTCTGCCAGATTGAGGCAGATGTTAACTGGCTTAATGAACTAAACCTATTCTTCAACAGATTTGATCACACACCAGCTCCTCCCACCCCAGTATGTCCTTCAGCTCCCCCCACCACAATGACTTCTCCCCATGCGGCCACTTCCCAACAGACCAGTAAATCCAGAAATCCATCTTTATCTGGCCACAGTCTGACCTTCACACGGGCCCAGGTGAGGAAGGAGATGAAAAAGATCAAGGCGAGGAAAGCCGGAGGGCCAGATGACATCAGTGCAAGGCTAATTAAGACTTGTGGGGACCAGCTGTGTGGTATAATTACATATATGTATAATATGAGCCTGAGGCAGGAAATAGTCCCTGAATTATGGAAATCTTCTTGTGTGGTACCAGTTCCAAAGAAACCCCACCCTATGGACCTCAACGACTACAGACCTGTAGCACTGACATCCCACCTGATGAAGATCTTGGAGAGATTGGTTCTCACACATCTCCGCCCTCTAGTGAGCCCCGCTATGGACCCACTCCAGTTTGCTTATCGGCCGGGCATTGGGGTAGATGATGCCATCATCCATCTTCTGCACAGGGCTCTGTCTCACCTGGAGAAACCAGGGAACACAGTGAGAATAATGTTCTTTGACTTCTCCAGTGCTTTTAACACCATACAGCCCAGGTTATTGAGGGACAAGCTGGGCCTTGCTGGAGTGGACCACCACCTCTCCAACTGGATCCTAGACTACCTCACAAATCGACCTCAATACGTGAGAGCCCGAGACTGTGTGTCAGGTACAGTGATCTGTAATACGGGGGCACCTCAGGGTACGGTTCTCGCCCCTTTCCTCTTCACACTGTACACTGCAGATTTTAGGTGCAACTCATCCAGCTGCTACCTACAGAAGTATTCTGACGACTCTGCAATAGTGGGTCTCATCACAGATGATGATGACAGGGAGTACAGAGAACTGAACCGGGATTTTGTGGACTGGTGCCACCGGAACCACCTGAAGATTAACGCGGGGAAGACCAAGGAGATGGTGGTGGACTTCCGCAAAGGCAGAAGCCCTCCTAAACCAGTGGACATCCTGGGGACGGGCATCGAGATTGTGAACACCTATAAGTACCTGGGTTTGCTCCTTAATAATAAGCTGGACTGGGCAGATCATATGGAGGCCCTGTACAGGAAAACGGGCCACAGCAGGCTCTACCTGCTTAGGAAGCTGAGAGCCTTTGGAATCCGGGGGGGCACTTCTTAGAACTTTCTTCAACTCGGTAGTGGCATCAGCCATCTTCTTTGGAGTGGCCTGCTGGGGGAGCAGTATATCAACCAGGGACAGAAATAAACTTGACAAGCTGATTAGAAGGGCCAGCTCTGTCCTGGGGAGCCCACTGGACCCAGTGCAGGTGGTGGGTGACAGAAGGATACTGTCCGTGGTGAGCTCCATGCAGAAGAAGAAGTCCCATCCCATGCATGAGACTTTGATCGCGCTGAGCAGTACTGTCAGTGACCGACTGCTCCACCCTAGGTGTGAGAAGGAGCGCTATCGGAAGTCTTTCCTCCCCACCGCGGTTAGGCTGTACAACCAACACCGACCTAAGCGGAGATCATTACACACAGAGAACTGAAAATATCTCTCTGCCTGTTAAATCCCCCCCCCCCACCCCCCCCCCTATCTGTCTGTCTGCTATCAATGTAATGCCTCTCACCTTGGAATATTCCTGTACATGTTGTATTTGTATTTGTATCTGCTTATCTTTGCTGCTGTAACACACTGAATTTCCCCATTGTGGGACTATTAAAGGACTATTATTATTATTATTATTATTATTAAACTCCTGTTTGGGCACAGCCGGGCACAGAAGGGAAGGAGCGCTATTTGGTTTTTGGACGCCATTGCACTTTTGCAGAGCTGAAATGCCAGTACAGTGGAATCCCCTGACATGTCACCCCATTTTGGAAACTGCACCCCTGAAGGAATTTATCCAGGGGTACAGTGAGCATTTTTAACCCCCAAGTGTTGCTATAATTTATTATCCGTAAATGAATACGCAGCTGATGATGAAAGGTGAAAATGACAATTATTCCAGGAATACGACATTTCTGTGCGTAACATGTTGTGCCCGGCTTGGATCAGAGATGAACGCTCCAAAAGCTGTTGTGCCCGGGATTCCCGCTCACCAGTTTTTGGAGTGTGTGTCTGTGCAGACATAAGCTGGGCACAACATATTGGGCACTGAAATGGCGTATCTATAGAAAAATTTCATTTTTAACTTTTCATTATCAGCTGCGCATTCATTTTTGGAAATTAAAAGAATGCAACACTTAAGGGTTAATAATGCTCGCTACCCCACTTGATAAATCCCTTGAAGGGTATAGTTTCCAAAATGGGGTGACATGTCTGCGGATTCCACTTTACTGACAATTCATGGGCTCTGCAAAAGTGGCATGGTGTCTAAAAAGCAAACTGTGCTCTAAAAACCAAATTAGCGCTCCTTCCCTTCTGTGCCCGGCTGTGCCCAAACAGCAGTTTATACCCACATATGGCATTGTTAAGTACGTTATCCTGGGTACACCAGTGTCATACGTGTGGGCATAAACTGTCATTTGGGCACACAGCAGGGCGCAAATGTGAAGGAGCGCTATGTGCTTTTGGAGCGCATATTTAGATTGTTGTTTTTTTGGACGCCATGTCACATTTGCAGAGACCCTAAAATTGCCCCTACAAAATGGGGGTCACTTCTTGGGGAATTCCAATTTACTGGCACCTCCAGGGCTCTGCAAAAATATCATGGCAACCAGAAAGTCCCTCTAAATCTGTACGCCAAAAGCTAAAACAAACCACAGTGCTCCTTCCCTTCTGAGCCCTGCTGCGTGCCCAAGCAGCAGTTTATACCCACATATATAATTTTTTTGTCCCCGGGATAGCCCACTTAATAGTTTTAGGAGTTCATGTCTCTGATGCCACAAAGTGGCCGCAGCGTATTAGGCACTGAAATTGGATATTTCTTTAAAAACTTTAATTTTCACTTTGTACATTAATTTTTGGGAAGCATTTTTAGGCTCTAAATGATAATACCCCTTGATACATTCCTTGAGGGGTGTAGTTTCTAAAATGGGGTCACTTTTGAGAGGTTTCCATTATATTGGTACTTTAGGGGTTCTGCAAATGCGACATGGCATCCAAAAATTATTCCAGCAAAATCTGCCCTCCAAAAGCTAAGCCCCCAAGCCCGCCACCCAACGCAACCACGGCCTGTGTCGGGGGCTTGGGGTCCCCTGCCCGGGTTTGGGCGCGGGGGCGCCCGACTGGACGTGGGCGCCTCCCCTGTTCGGTGTAAGGGGCTTTGGGGGTTTGTTTTGGTTGGGGCGCGGCCGCTCCAGCAATCTGCCCTCCAAAAGCTAAATAGCGCTCTTTCCATTTTGAGCCCTGTCATGTACCCATGCAGCAGATTACAACCACATATGGGGCATTTCTGTGTTCAGGAGAAATTGTGTAACGAACTTTGGGGGGGGTGTTTTTCTCCTTTGTCCTCTTGTGAAAATGAAAAATTTGGGGCTAAATTGACGGTTTATTGGAAAAAAAAGTAATTTTTCATTTTAATGTCCCGATGTTAATAAAATCTGTGAAACAGCTGTAGGGTCAAAATGGTCATTATGTCCCTTGATATGTTCTGTGAGGGGTGTAGTTTCCAAAATGGGGTCACTTTTAGGGGGTTTCCACTGTATTGGTATTTTGGGGGCTCTGCAAATGTGACATGGTACCTGAAAACTATTCCAGCAAAATCTGCTCTCCAAAAGCTCAATAGCGCTCTTTCCATTCTGAGCCCTGCCATGTACCCATACAGCAGATTACGGCCACATATGGGGTATTGCTGTGTTTAGGAGCAATTATTTTGCAAACTATGTGGTGCTTTTTTCTCCTTTAACCCATTGTGAAAATGAAAACTTTGGGGATAAAGTGACATTTTAGTAATGTTTCATTTATACATCCCAGTGTTAGCAAAATCTGTGAAACGAATGTAAGGTCAAAATGCTCACTATACCCCTATATGAATTCTGTGAGGGGTGTAGTTTGCAAAATGGGGTCACTTTTTGGGGTTTTCCTTTGTATTGGTACTCTAGGGGCTTTGCAAATGAGACATGGCACCTGAAAACTATTCCAGCAAAATCTGCTTTTCAGATGCCCAGTGTCGCTCCTTCCCTTCCGTGCGCTGCCATTCGCCCAAACATCAGTTTACACCCACTTGTGGGGTATTTCCGTGCTCGGGAGAAATTGCATAACACTGTGAGATGCATTTTTTCCTTTAACCCTTTGTGAATGTGTTAATTTTAGGGCTAAATTAAGGAATTAGTGGGAAAAAATTAAATGTCTAAATTTCACCTCCATATTGTTTTAATTCCAGTGAAATTCTTAAAGGGTTAACAAACTTCCCAAATGTTATTTTGAATTATTTGAGGGGTGCAGTTTTGAAAATGGGGTGATTTATGGGGGGTTTCTAATATATAGGCCTTTATAATCCTCTTCAGAACTGAAGTGGTCCCTAAAAAATTAGTTTGGGAAATTTTCTTGTAAATCTGCAAAATCGCTGTTACACTTGTAAGCCTTCTAACATCCAAAATAAATTACAGGACGATTAAAAGATGATGCCGATATAAAGCAGAGATATGGTAGATAATATGTATTAATGTATTTGGGTGGTATGACTATCTATCTGAAAAGCAGAGCATTTCACATTTTGAAAATTGCGATTTTTTTCAAAATTTCCATCAAATTTCCTATTTTTCTATAAATAAATACAAAAATATTCATTAGTGTTTACCACTAACATGAAGTACAATGTGTCACGAAAAAAACAATCTCAAAATCACTTGTGTAAGTTAAGACGTCTCAAAGTTATTGCCATATAAAGTGACAATGTCAGTTTTGAAAAACGAGGCCTGGTCCTTAACGCACTTTTGGGCTGGGTCCTTAAGGGGGGGAAAAGAGGGCAGCGCGTTCTTTTTTTTTGGGCACAAAAACAACCACATTTTTTTTAAGGGGGGCACATTTTTTTTTTAACTGCGGGCGCGCGTTCAAAAATTTATTGGTGGGTGGGGGGGGGGCACAAACAATAAGTGGGGTTTTTTTTAACAACCCCGACCCAAAACCAAATTTTGGTTATTTTTGTTTTTAATAGGGGCCAAAGGGGGTGGGGGGCCACTTTGCAAAAAGTTGTCCTAACAGGCCTAACAATGTATCAGAAATTGATAGCTGCTTAGCAATGACATACACAATGTGAATAGAGCCATCATTACTAGGATACCAAGGAATACATTTCCATTTTCCTAATTATAGGGGAAATTAGAGAGAGGGGCATACGGGGACAGCTAAGGTCAGGACTGGCGCCCATGTATTCCGTGAACACAGCCAATCCTCACACCCATTTTGCGGAGCGACACCTTTCGTTATGCCGGCGCTGCCGTAAACGAAGGAAGACTGAGGTAATAGCCGAGGGGCTGCTAACAACTTCCACATTCCTAACATCCACGTATCTGCAGACAGAACAGATAACTGCACAAATTCTGCTTCCCCCGCGCTCCTTCTTAGGAAATCTATGTATGTGCGTCCATTACACACAGCAGAGCACAGGAATGCCTCAAAGCGCTCACCCGGGCTGCTTGCTTCTACTTCCGTGTCAAGCCGCGTCCATAATCCGCTGATTAGAGAAGGCCGCAACTACAGGCCGTGGCTTGAAGGCCTGCTCAGTCCGGACACAGCAGTGTAGAGCCAAAGTTGGTTACCTGACGATGTAGATGTGTGTTTCCATCTCACTCGGGGGCGCGCACGCACTGACCGTAGCTTCTTCCGGCTTCTGGGTCCTAGTGCCGAATCTGTAATGGCGTCTACGACCTACAGCTGGTTGAGTGGACTCGTTTTACTGGCAAAATTTTCCATCAAACTGAGACGGCACTATGTAGTCAATAGCTCGTACCTAAGAACCCACAGCAACTTATTTTCTTTAGTATTCTGCACTATTTCTAGGCTAGGGCTACCTGGTGACATTTGACATGTGACAAAAAAGCCATTCATTTCTATGGTGTCTCATGCGACATGCTGCGAACGCAATGCGCCATTTACTCAAAAATTCAACCTTGTCTCAATTTCTGTCGCCTGCAACACCTTTTCTATAGACAGCAATTGTGTCGTATGTGATGGCACGTGACTAAAATTGCTGCCTTTACCGTCTTTGCTGAAATTTTGCTTATTGCCCATTTTTTTAAAATATTTTTGTGTATGTCTGTAGATGTACATAGTTAAAGGGGTATTCCCACGAACATAACCATTTTTACATTTGTAGATAATTAAAAGTTAAACATTTTTGCAAATATAAGTCATTGAACATTTTGCAGAATTTTAAAGATTTTCTCTAAAAATCTTGTAGTCACAAGTTGTTGTCTTGATCGGTTGCCAGTGGATATGACCATGAATGCAGGACCTTTCTAAGGTCAGAAAATCAGCCATGACTTCCTTATTGTGGGTGGGATATCTTCTGATACATGTAGTGTCCCTGCCTGATAACCCAGCTACAATAAGAAAATCATGGCTGGGTTACTGAGAAGTCCCAGACCACAGAAAGTTTCTGCATTTGTGGTCGTAACCATTGGCAACCGATCAAGGTCACAGACTGTCACCACCAAGATGGTTAGAGAAAATCTTTAAAACTGCAGAATTTTTAACTAATATTTGCAAAAATGTTTAACTTTTAATTATCTACAAATAAAGATATGATTATGTTCATGGGAATACCCCTTTAAATACAATCTTTAATGTGGATTAGAAAAAAAACAAGCAATTACCGATGCATCCATGTTACAGCAAAACGCATTGTGCAACACTGTGTCGCATTAAAGTCGCGCAACTTTTTGATTTTAATATGAATTTTAATTGCACAACTAATGTCGTCGTGTATCCCTAGCCTTAGTCTGCGTTCACATGACCGTTTGTGCATGAATCTATTGAGGGACCCGTGAAATCAGCCTGAGAAATAGCATGTTCTGTTTCTTCTCAGATTGTTCACACGAACCGTTAAAACAACAGTCATGTGGATAGATCCATTAGTCTATGGTGTCATGTGCTGGCCATTAATACAATGGCTAGCACACAACTGTGGAATCCTGTTGTGTGAATGAGTCCTTAAAGGGAGTCTATCATTAGAAAAACACCTTTTTAACTAATGGCACGTTGGAATAGTCTATTCTACTCCTACCTTCCATTCTTTTCTTCTCCCCGCCATTTCTGTTAAAATCCGTTTCTTCTGTTATTCTATTTACGATCACAGAGCATCGGGGGCGTTCTTCCTAAACTCCAAGCACCCCCCCGTGTCATAACTTTTCACCGTCCCTTAGCTCATTGTGTTCACTCCCCTCTTCCTCTTCTCCGTAGCTTCTGCCTTTCACAGGCATCGGACGCAGCGTTGTAACAGACCACCGGAAAATGATGGCCCGGGCAATTATATTGTGTGGGGGCCACTGTGGAGCAAATTATATTGTGTGGGGGCCACTGTGGAGCAAATTATATTGTGTGGGGGCCACTGTGGAGCAAATTATATTGTGTGGGGGCCACTGTGGAGCTTTGTACTGGGGGGCAGTGTGGGAAGCCTATTATACTGTGAGTGGCCACTGTGGAGCATATTATATTGTGTGGGGCTTCTCGGGAGCATATTATACTGTGGGCGGGCCACTGTGGAGCATTATACTGTGGTGGGGGCTGACTCTGGGGAGCATATTATACTAGGTGAGGCCACTGTGGGGAGCATATTATACTGTGTGGGGCCACTGTGAAGCATTATACTGGGAGGGCACTGTGGAGAGCCTTTTATACTGTGTGCAGCATATTGTGTGGGGCTGCTGGGGAGCATACTATATTTTGTAGGGTCACTAAGAGATATTATACTGTGTGGGGGCTCTGTGGAGCATTTTACTGTATTGGGTCTCTGGGGAGCATATTATACTGTGTGGAGCATTATATACTATGTGGAGCCACTATGGGGGTCTCAGGGGAGCATGTTATACTATAGAGGGCACTATGGAGCATTAATTGCCATTTGGAGCATTATACTGTGGGGGGATGGGGGGCTCAAAATTCTGTTGGCAGCCGTATGTGCTATGTCTGCATCACAGCTCCTTCACTATAATCTTGCACATACGTGTAGTGCTCCATGGCAGTTTCATTCCTCATACAGTACTGTACATGAACCGGTCATGAAGCTATTGGGGCCTGGTAAGTACTATAGGGGATGACTATACTGGGAACATACTCAGTAACACCGGATAGAATATGTAAGATGTCAGTGAAGGAGCCGTGGTGCAGGCTATTAGCAGGAAGCTAATACTTGCACTGGTGGGCCCTAGGCACTGTTGGTACGGGGCCGACACCCAGCCTGATCAGCTATACAGAGCCGCTTCTGGCGCCTATCCTGTACACAATACAGGGCCGGAAGCAGAAAGCTCCATCTGCTGTATAGTGGCCAGGTGCATTCACTGCAGCTCAGCTCCCACTAACTTCAATAAGTGCTGAGATTCAGTGATGGCACCTGGTCACTATACAGTGGATGGAGCTTTTTGCTTCCATCTCCGTTTTGTGTACAGGACCATAAAAAAGAAAAATTAAGCCCAGACAACCCCTTTAATATTTCCCCCATGACTGCCCCTACACAATAGAATGGACCCATCACTGGTCCCTCATACAGTGGCCCCATCACTGATCCCCATACAATATGGGGGACCAGTATTGGGTGGGCAGTGAAGTAGCCACTGTATTGGGTGGGCAGTGAAGGGGCCACTGTAAAGGCCATACAGTAGCGCCTTCACTGGACCCCCATACAGCAGTATTAGGTCACTACTTGCCTGTCTGCTCCCTGGTCCTATTCTATATCTCTGCTGAGGGCGCTTTGTTGTGACATCAAGTGCGCCCAGAGCAGGAAGGAGTGAGAGGGGCCGGAGAGCAGACAGGTAAGTACTGATACTCAGTTTGTAGGCCATAGGATTAATGTGGCCTGTGTCCTACAAGTTGCAGAGTAGAAGAGCAGGAAACCTGTGGTTTCCTGTTCTACCAGTAACAGAACCAGGTCGGGGCCTCACTTTTCCACAGTTCTCCGATCTGGTTGTATTTTTAACAATCATATTGGCACTGGGGAGAACCTGGCTGCATTCAGTTACCGATCCCTGCTCCTGCCCGCGGCCTCCTCCGCTTCCCACTTTAGCTTTCAATGGGCCCTGTGCGCCGGACATGTTGTGATGTAATTACATAATGAGTGGTACAAGGGACCCCCTGGAGGGCTGAAGGGGAAGCAGAGACGGAATCTGGCTGGTAACAGTTTATTAAAAAAGCAGTGGGGGTCCAGTAGGGCCCTAAAGGCATGGGACCAACCAGGGGATTCACTATTACCCTAGTGGGCCAGGCCCAGCCTGAGTCGGTTGACACTAGAGACAGGTGCAGGTCTGGTTGTACCTATGATAGTAGAGCTGTGGAAATACAGCAATGAAGCAGAGTTAAATCTCAGATTAAGTAGAGATGGCCCGACAGTATAGCAGACTTGATTCACAGGAGTATCAGAGGCAGCTCAGTAGTGTAGCAGAGTTGAGTTTCAGATGTAGCAGAATTGGTCTAGCGGTATAGCAGGGCTGAGTCTCAGATGAAGCAGACCTGGCTCAGCAGTATTGCAAAGTTGATCAATGGAGTAGCAGAGGGAGTCAGCAGAGAGATAGTGGACCAGACATACAGTACAGACCAAAAGTTTGGACACACTTTCTCATTCCAAGAGTTTTCTGTATTTTCATGACTATAAAAATTGTAGATTCACACTGAAGGCATCAAAACTATGAATTAACACATGTGGAATTATATACTTAACAAAAAAGTGTGAAACAACTGAAAATATGTCTTATATTCTAGGTTCTTCAAAGTAGCCACCTTTTGCTTTGATTACTGCTTTGCACACTCTTGGCATTCTCTTGATGAGCTTCAAGAGGTAGTCACCTGAAATGGTTTTCACTTCGCAGGTGTGCCCTGTCAGGTTTAATAAGTGGGATTTCTTGCCTTATAAATGGGGTTGGGACCATCAGTTGTGTTGTTCAGAAGTCAGGTGGATACACAGCTGATAGTCCTACTGAATGGAGTGTTAGAATTTGTATTATGGCAAGAAAAAAGCAGCTAAGTAAAGAAAAATGAGTGGCCATCATTACTTTAAGAAATGAAGGTCAGTCAGTCTGAAAAATTGGGAAAACTTTGAAAGTGTCCCCAAGTGCAGTAGCCAAAACCATCAAGCGCTACAAAGAAACTGGCTCACATGAGGACCGCCCCAGGCCCCAGGAAAGGAAGGCCAAGAGTCACCTCTGCTGCGGAGGATAAGTTCATCCAAGTCACCAGCCTCAGAAATCGCAGGTTAACAGCAGCTCAGATTAGAGACCAGGTCAATGCCACACAGAGTTCTAGCAGCAGACACATCTCTACAACAACTGTTAAGAGGAGACTGTGTGCAGCAGGCCTTCATGGTAAAATAGCTGCTAGGAAACCACTGCTAAGGACAGGCAACAAGCAGAAGAGACTTGTTTGGGCTAAAGAACACAAGGAATGGACATTAGACCTGTGGAAATCTGTGCTTTGATCTGATGAGTCCAAATTTGAGATCTTTGGTTCCAACCACCGTGTCTTTATGCGACGCAGAAAAGGTGAACGAATGGACTCTACATGCCTGGTTCCCCCCGTGAAGCATGGTGGAGGAGGTGTGATGGTGTGGGGGTGCTTTGCTGGTGACACTGTTGGGGATTTATTCAAAATTGAAGGAATACTGAACCAGCATGGTTACCACAGCATCTTGCAGCGGCATGCTATTCCATCCGGTTTGCGTTTAGTTGGACCATCATTTATTTTTCAACAGGACAATGACCCCAAACACACCTCCAGACTGTGTAAGGGCTATTTGACCAAGAAGGAGAGTGATGGGGTGCTACGCCAGATGACCTGGCCTCAAGAGTCACCAGACCTGAACCCAATCGAGATGGTTTGGGGTGAGCTGGACTGCAGAGTGAAGGCAAAAGGGCCAACAAGTGCTAAGCATCTCTGGGAACTCCTTCAAGACTGTTGGAAGATCATTTCAGGTGACTACCTCTTGAAGCTCATCAAGACAATGCCAAGAGTGTGCAAAGCAGTAATCAAAGCAAAAAGGTGGCTACTTTGAAGAACCTAGAATATAAGACATATTTTCAGTTGTTTCACACTTTTTTGTTAAGTATATAATTCCACATGTGTTAATTCATAGTTTTGATGCCTTCAGTGTGAATCTACAATTTTTATAGTCATGAAAATACAGAAAACTCTTGGAATGAGAAGGTGTGTCCAAACTTTTGGTCTGTACTGTATAGCGGGAAGGGGGGGGGGGGGTGCAGAAGCATCGCAGTGCTCACAATCATAATGTTGTTTATCGCATACTGTAAAAATAATTGATGCTAAAAGTCCGGACTCTGTGGACTTTTTGTGAAAAACACTGTGGGAAAAACCGCAATGCGTTGCCGCCATGGTTTTTCCCACAGTGCTTTTTTTTGCTGTGGGTACTATGTGGAGCCTTATCCTAAAAGGTCTGCAGCTCAGTCAGACTGGGCTTTCACAGCCTGGGGAACAAAGCAGGTGCCATGAGCCGTGAGAGCACTGATCTGCTGAATATGACATTGTACTGACTAAATTACTGTGTGGGCTAGATTGTATCTTTTGTGTAGTTCATGGCATAGGATTTTGTTTTGCTAATTTCTTTGATGCCATCCTGAAAATAAAACTGGTTGTAGTCACTTGTACCAGAAGTTTGTAGACTGTCATTTAGGCCTTATTTACTTTGTTCGCATATCATGCATGTGTGGCATTTTTCACGGTATATTCAGATTTCTGGGGGGTTTTTGCTGATGCATCATATCAATGAAAGTCTATGAATCCATGAAAAAAAGGATACCAAAATTTTGAAAATGAAACAAAAAAAAAAGTTGATCTACTTGTTACAGATATGAAAAGCAGATCAACCATGGACAGAATACAACCTGCAAATGAGTTGGGCGGGGTGCTTTCTGTGAATAGCATGGGACTCACACATCCGCGGATGTGGATGAGTGAATGAGGCCTTACTTGTGTGCCTGCTACAGTGTTTCCTTCTCCCAAGCAGTGCTCCTTGCATTTAACAGTGTAATTACTTCACATGTAAAACTTTTTAATATAGCAACTGTTTTTTGTGTAAAAACGTGTTCCATGAATGATATCAGAGGTGTAGCCTAAAGCTCCTGGGCCCCAATGAAAAATCTGTAATGGGGACCCTACCTACATGTTGACATTTAGTATAGCGTTATATCCAGAGACATAGCTAGCGGGGGGGGCAGAGGGGACGGCTGCCCCGGGCCCACTGACTTTTTGGGGCCCACCCCGGGGCCGCCATTAATACATCTTTTATTTCTAACTAGATCGGTGTCTGCAGACACCGATCTAGTTAAAACGCTTCCTGCAACTTAACAGTATTGTAAATCGCAAGCCAATGCAGGCCTGCGGTTTACAAGACGCTGAGACCACAGACCGATGTCTACTTCTCAGCACGGGCAGCGCGATGACGTCACAACATCGCACCGCCTGCGCTCAGACACAGACGTCCTGTGCGTGGGCAGGGAGGAAGGCAGGATCGAAGGTAGGTGAGTATGACTTTTTTTTTTTTTTTTTGTGGGTATATTAATAGCATAGCTCCCAGTGGGGGAGTCCCGATTGTACACAGCTGTCCCCCGGTCCTGCATAGCTTACAGTTTGTCCCGCTATGCCCCTTAAGTGTTTTGCTATTAACAATCTTTACTAGGGTAGTGTAAAGGGTAGATGCTAAATCCTAAATCCATGATGACGTCATGACCATGTGATCAGACTCTTGTGTGGGCGGAGCTATTCTGGATACCGCGGCACAGACTGTGATGTTACACAGAAAGCTGGGAACAGGGAGTGATCGAAGAAACAGAGACACAGCATGTGTTAGCAAGAGAGGGTAACTGGGGGCAGATGTAGGGGCCAGTTAAACTGAAGGCAGATGAAGGGGGCAATTAAACTGCTGGCAGATAAAGGGGGACATTAGGCTGGTGGTAGATGGAGGGGGCAATTAAACTGGGGGCAGATGAAGGGGGCATTAAGCTGGTGACAGATGAAGGGGGACATTAAGATGGTGGCAGATAAAGGGGACATTAATCTGGGGGAGCAGATGGAGGGTGACATTAAACTGGGGGCAACTGGAGGAGGAAATTAAACCGTGAGGGGTAGCTGGAGGGGGACATGTCTGCCTCTAGTTGCCCCCATTTTAATGTTCCCCTCCAACTATCCCCACTGTTTAATGTCACCCTCCAACTGTCCCATCGTTTAATGTCACCCTACAGCTGCCACAGTTTAATGTCCCCCTCTGGGGCACGATTAGAGGGACTTAATACTGTGGGGCAATTGGAGGAGAACATTATAATGTGGGGGCATATAATGTTAGGGTTACTGTAGGGGCACTATACTGTGTGGGGGACATGGAAAAATAGATGAGAATGGACAAAGGCAACATAGAAGTGGGTGGAGCTAAATTTGCTGTGGCGCGCATACCTTCCAACTTTCATGTCCTTTGAAAGTTGGAAGGTATGTAATAGTACAAGGGGTGGTTAGGAGGGGGAAATATAACTATAAAGGGAGGATTCATTAGGGGGCATTATCATTATGATGATGGGGGTCATTTATATAAGGGTTATTGGGGGGCATTATGAATCCAAGGGGGGAGGTTATTTATATAAGGGGCCATTAGGGGGCATCATTTATATTAGGAGGCATTATGAACATAAGGGGGTGGTCATTTATATAAGGGGTCATTAGAGGTGCAGTATTTATGTCAGGGGGGAATCAGGGGCTTTATTAAGACTAAGGCCTCACGTAGTGGGCTGCACCAAAAAAAAGCGCTGCAGAACAAACCGCCGCGGAACATTGTGGTTTTTCCTGCAGTGTTTTTCACAGAAGGTCCGCAGAGGTTTCCCCTGTGGACTTTCTGTTTTTAATACTCCTATATGGAAACCGCCAGCGTTTCCATAGATATAATTGACATGCTGCATTTTCCAAAACCACAACGGTTTTGGAAATTGCAGTGCGTCTGCTGCACATATTTTTCCGCAATGTGTGGATGGGATTTGCTAAAATGCCACGGTTTTTTTCTGTGGGTTTTCGCCACATGGGGCCTCCATTCCATTCCCACTTTGCAGTAAAATATGCGCAGCGGATACGCTGCGATTTCCAAAACAGTCGCAGTTTTGGAAATCACATCATGTCAGTTATACCTACGGAAATGCCAGCGGTTTCCCTATAGATATAATTGAAGCAGAAATTCCGCAGAGGAAACCTTTCTGTGCAAAGTGCTGCAATAAGAGGGGCTAAAGATGAGACTAGAAGAAGTGGTCATGGCTGTCCAGATGAGAGATGGGGAATGTGAACGATTAATCAGAGACGTCACCTGTAAGTCACTAAATGTTACTGCACTGTATTCACCTAAATCGTCTGCAGAGCCCTGTGTAGAGCCGCTATATACCACTATACGCTCACTGTATACTGATAATATCGGTATACAAACATGTCCAAGTTGGGGGCCCACTTGGACATGTTCGCCCCCCCTGTGCTGAACCCCTAGCTACGCCTCTGGTTATATCTTATGTGGCACATGGACCTTTTGTCCCCTACCGGGTCAAGGGCTCTGTAGTGATTGTTACCGATGCACCCCCTATAGCTACGCCCCTGAATGATATCATGAGAAAGGCATGACTCAACTAAAGCAAATAGATAGGAAAACCATGAAATTTAAATGTTATCATTCTGCTGAGACAATGATCTTGTGCAACAATAATTTACACCGGTTATTACTTTATGATGATTATTAAACCTGTGCTTTTAATGCCAGAGTCCAGTTGATAATGGAATTATATGGAATTGGCAACAACATACCTTTCTATACAGATCTCTCATTGCACCAAATTTTCTCTGCTCCTATTATTACCAAACCTGTTACATACCTCATTCACTGCCCTGCCTTCATGTTTTGAAAAACAATCCATAGTGGACATGGTACAGAACTAGACCTCTCAAGAACCTAAACCCACCCTTATTTCTTTATAAAATTCTTCTTGGGAACTTAGAATTCCAGGCTGGCCATCCACAAACCATTTTTAGAACTTGGTTAAAACAAGGCATCTGATCATTTTCCACTTGGTCAATAGATCATTGAAATCAGTATGCACTTTCCAGGCTTTATAGTCCAAACACCTTGATGTATATACAGTGGGGAAAAAAGTATTTAGTCAGCCACTAATTGTGCAAGTTCTCCCACTTAAAAAGATAAGTATTTGGTCAATAAAAAAAAGTTCATCTCAATACTTTGTTATAAATCCTTTGTTGGCAATGACAGAGGTCAAACGTTTTCTGTAAGTCTTCACAAGGTTGGCACACACTGTTGCTGGTATGTTGGCCCATTCCTCCATACAGATCTCTTCTAGAGCACTGATGTTTTGGGGCTGTCGCTGGGCAACACGGACTTTCAACTCCCTCCAAAGGTTTTCTATGGGGTTGAGATCTGGAGACTGGCTAGGCCACTCCAGGACCTTGAAATGCTTCTTACGAAGCCACTCCTTCGTTGTCCTGGCGGTGTGCTTGGGATCATTTTCAAGCTGAAAGACCCAGCCACGTTTCATCTTCAGTGCCCTTGCTGATGGAAGGAGGTTTGCACTCAAAATCTCACGATACAAGCCCCATTCATTCTTTCATGTACACGGATCAGTCATGGAGCCCCTGATCGAGAAAGATTATCAGTGGTCTTGTATGTCTTCCATTTTCTATTTATTGCTCCCCACAGTTGATTTCTTCACACCAAGCTGCTTGCCTATTGCAGATTTAGTCTTCCCAGCCTGGTGCAGGTCTACAATTTTGTTTCTGGTGTCCTTCCACAGATCTTTGGTCTTCACCATAGTGGAGTTTGGAGTGTGACTGTTTGAGGTTGTGGACAGGTGTCTTTTATACTAATAACAATTTCAAACAGGTGCCATTACTACAGGTAATGAGTGGAGGACAGAGGAGCCTCTTAAAGAAAAAGTTACAGGTCTGTGAGAGCCAGAAATCTTGCTTGTTTGTAGGTGACCAAATACTTATTTTCCACCATAATTTGCAAATAAATTCTTTAAAAATCAGACAATATGATTTTCTGGATTTGTTTTCTCATTTTGTCTCTCATAGTTGAGGTCTACCTATGATGTCACTTACAGGCCTCTCTCATCTTTTTAAGTGGGAGAACTTGCACAATTGGTGGCTGACTAAATACAGTGCCTTGCGAAAGTTTTCGGCCCCCTTGAACTTTTCAACCTTTTGCCACATTTCAGGCTTCAAACATAAAGATATAAAATTTTAATTTTTTGGTGAAGAATCAACAACAAGTGGGACACAATTGTGAAGTGGAACGAAATTTATTGGTTATTTTAAACTTTTGTAAAAAATAAAAAAACTGAAAAGTGGGGCGTGCAATATTATTCGGCCCCTTTACTTTCAGTGCAGCAAACTCACTCCAGAAGTTCAGTGAGGATCTCTGAATGATCCAATGTTGTCCTAAATGACTGATGAAGATAAATATAATCCACCTGTGTGTAATCAAGTCTCCATATAAATGCACATGCTCTGTGATAGTCTCAGGGTTCTGTTTAAAGCACAGAGAGCATCATGAAGACCAAGGAACACACCAGGCAGGTCCGTGATACTGTTGTGGAGAAGTCTAAAGCCGGATTTGGATACAAAAAGATTTCTCAAACTTTAAACATACCAAGGAACACTGTGCAAGCGATCATATTGAAATGGAAGGAGTATCAGACCACTGCAAATCTACCAAGACCCAGCCGTCCCTCTAAACTTTCATCTCAAACAAGGAGAACACTGATCAGAGATGCAGCCAAGAGGCCCATGATCACTCTGGATGAACTGCAGAGATCTACAGCTGAGGTGGGAGAGTCTGTCCATAGGACAACAATCAGTCGTAGACTGCACAAATCTGGCCTGTATGGAAGAGTGGCAAGAAGAAAGCCATTTCCCAAAGATATCCATAAAAAGTCTTGTTTAAAGTTTGCCACAAGCCACCTGGGAGACACACCAAACATGTGGAAGAAGGTGCTCTGGTCAGATGAAACCAAAATCGAACTTTTTGGCCCCAATGCAAAACAATATGTTTGGCGTAAAAGCAACACAGCTCATCACCCTGAACACACCATCCCCACTGTCAAACATGGTGGTGGCAGCATCATGGTTTGGGCCTGATTTTCTTCAGCAGGGACAGGGAAGATGGTTAAAATTGATGGGAAGATGGATGGAGCCAAATACAGGACCATTCTGGAAGAAAACCTGTTGGAGTCTGCAAAAGACCTGAGACTGGGACGGAGATTTATTTCCAACAAGACAATGATCCCAAACATAAAGCAAAATCTACAATGGAATGGTTCCCAAATAAACGTATTCAGGTGTTGGAATGGCCAAGTCAAAGTCCAGACCTGAATCCAATCGAGAATCTGTGGAAAGAGCTGAAAACTGCTGTTCACAAACGCTCTGCATCCAACCTCACTGAGCTCAAGCTGTTTTCCAAGGAAGAATGGGCAAGAAATTCAGTCTCCCGATGTGCAAAACTGATAGAGACATACCCCAAGCGACTTGCAGCTGTAATCGCAGCAAAAGGTGGCGCTACAAAGTATTAACTTAAGGGGGCCGAATAATTTGGCACGCCCCACTTTTCAGTTTTTTATTTTTTACAAAAGTTTAAAATAACCAATAAATTTCGTTCCACTTCACAATTGTGTCCCACTTGTTGATTCTTCACCAAAAAATTTAAATTTTATATCCTTATGTTTGAAGCCTGAAATGTGGCAAAAGGTTGAAAAGTTCAAGGGGGTCGAATACTTTCGCAAGGCACTGTACTTTTTTTTCCCCATTGTATTCTACGTTTTGCCTATTTATAGCCTGTGAGTTATGCACATAAATGTCTACTCATCTTGTTAATGCTGTGGTAGGACCAGACAGCCCCACTGTCATGAGACTTGACCAGACCTCTGCCCTATATAAATTTCTCTTACCCTCACTGGATTATAACAGTTTGGAGTCTGGTTTAGTGGGTTGGAAGCATGTATGCATCTAATTTGCTAAACACTTTGGAGTACTGTCATATATTGTCAGTAGTGGATGCAATGATAGATCAGTGGTGTTATCTATAGAGGTGTTATATCCTGTTGTAATCCTGTCTGTGATTGTAAATGAGGTGACTGTTGCAAAGAAAACCTTTACAGCATTAGTAAGTGACACTATTATTTGGTTTAGTAGCCAGAGTGAAAATGGCATGATTTAGTACCTTTTTTAAAACATTGATAATGGAATGGAAATTTTTTAAAAACCAAAATTTAAAAAAATATATGTTTAACCACTTCCATACTAGATGCTTTACCCCCCTTCCAGACCGGGCACATTTTTTTTTTTTTTTTGTTCGGTTTTGAGGGCTGTAACATTTTTATCATTTGCATTATTCAACTAATTTCTGTGTCTTTTTTCGGTGACACATAGGGCTTTATTTGTATGTTTTTATTTTTGCATAGGTTTGTTTAAATTTTTTTTTTTTATATCCGGGAAAATATAAACAAAAGAGGAGCGAAAACTTGTCTGTTTTTCACTTTTCATTTTTTTTTTAAATTTAATAACACAATGTGTTACATAAAAACTTTTTAAAATACGTAATACGGTAATTTTTATTTTGTATGGTGTCGTCGGGGATGGGGCTATAACCTTTAATAAGCGCGTATTATTTTATTTACTTTTTTTTTTTCACATTGTGTCCCCATAAGGTCATAATAGACCTTTGGGGACATCTGATCACTGTTTTTTTTTTTTGTTTTTTTTGTTTTTTGGGGGGAGGCTGATTTCCCCTGGGATTTTCAACTAGGGCTGGTACATTTAGCCCCAGTTGCAGGAGGAATACAGCCTCCTGCATGTTACTACAGAGCTGATCTGGGTCAGCAGCGCTAACAGACTCTGATCCCGGCGGATCACATGACCGCCGGGTCAGAGGGGAGTTGCAAGATGGCAGTGCCCATAGTGCTGTATACAGCGCTCATTGAGCGCTGTATACACAGCGATCGGAAAGGCAGGGAAGGTAATAAACCTTTCTTGCCTTCTCTCTGGGAGCTCTGGCTGAAGTTACCAGTACCGGTACATCCTTGCAGAACTAGACAAACACCTTCCGGACGGCAGTCCGGAAGTGGTTAACATAAAAAATGGTTAAAAAGTAGGTTTTCTGGTAACATATTCCCTTTGAGACACTCTCTTTGGCCAGTAGCTCAGAGATGATTTTAATGATCTTACATTGATATTTTTCCATTCAAGCATTATAGAATAGGTATATTTCCCACTGATTTCTGTTTGAAATGTGGGTTGCCTCAGGCAGACATTGCCCATTACACGTGATTGTGTGTATGTGATTCAGAGCTTTTGGTTCAAAATGTTTACCCAGAACCACCTTACCAACTACGGTATATACATCTATCTGAGAGTATCCGAAAAGTACAAATGTCATAATTGGTCTAGAAAACTCCTCAAAATGATCCCTCAGACCTGGCTGTCCCTTCGGGCTCCACTGAGTAAATTATTCATGGAGAAATAATTCCAAATTACATTATCTCCAAATTTACATTGTCCTATAAATGATGTCTGGCGCCGCTTCTTGTAGCAATCGCACTAGGTAGTACAGTAATATATGTAAAAGGTCAAAGTAAAATCATCGAGAGTGGGACTTTGATCCCGAGTTTCACAAACACTGTGTTACGCTATTCCATCCTGGTGAAATATACTTGGGGGAGGGAAGTGAACAACCAGAATAAGGAAGTTGTTTTGGAGTAAGCTACAACATTGGCACAGACTGGGCACATAAATAATCCAGACAGAAAAATATACACTGTAGAGAAACATAAGGAACTAGGTGCAGGATAACAAAAAGACTTCTAGTGAATGAATCTCTGAGAGACATGGAGGTCAAGACGCAGGTATGTTTTACTCATTTGTTCCTTCTTTTGGACAGTCTAGCTTTAACGATGGTAGTTTCAACTCTCAGAATTTCAAACCTCAATGTGCGACACTTTCAGTTTTTAAGCCTAGGCTAACTGTATTTGTTTTCTTTTAAGGTTGCTTGGATCTAGATATATCCATCTTACCTGAATAAGTTATATGAAGTCTGATTTATGTACCAAAATCTTGTGCTCTATACATAGTGAAACTGCTTTGTGCTTTGTTTTCTTCTCTTTGTTTTTGTATATAATTTCACAATAAGACTCAATAAGACTCAAGGGGGTGCTTGGTTAATACATCCCTATTTATCTATTCCCTATTTGGGAATACTGAGATATTAGGGAATAAATAGTCTCCATATATTATTCGAATGAAAGAGCTTCTACGATGGGTGGTCCTAGTTCTAGCCATGCTCGCTCGTCCATGTATATTGTCATCCCTTTGTTTTTTAGTGGGTACCACATAATGCTTCACTGAGGATGCTCCACCTGCATCCCCACCCATAATAGGTTATTGCAAGTGTCCCTAGAGGGAGAATCTTCAGAATGAAGTTATTATTTAAGGACCTTTTTGACACAGTTATCTAATCCAGATAGCTACTTTAAGTAGAGCACTGAGCACAGAAACTCCATTATCTGTATTTCGGAACACAAATACCGTAATAATTTGGTAAGGCAAGCTCTCTTTGTGTTGAATGCGGCTCTGCCATTTTCGGATTTTCAGATCTTGGAACTTGGACACAGTGCCCAACTAGCTGTACATGTACACTTAAAAGCAGGGCGGACCATGTGCTACTTTTAATGCATAAATTTTGCTCCTCTCGACTATTTCCTCTGCGTATCCAGCTCTGACAGGAAGCATGTTTTTTGTATGAGTATTAATTTCCAACAATCACAACTAGTTATTGCTACTTAGTTTGTTACTCTAAGGTCTGGTTTTGTTTGTACAAGTACCCTGTGAGTTGTAGATTGCTGGAGAATGTTCTTCATTATTATTACTACTATGATTGTAAATAATATGTATTTTTTGTCGTAAATTAGTTAAGGGCATATTCCAGTAAATAACAGTGACTCCCTTTTCCTTATCCTCTATGGCCTGTTCTCTTTCGATTATGATTATTAGTTCATGAAAGAGTTAGTCTACTGTATCACTATGCAAAATTGCATTTCATTCTTGATTAATTTCTAGCCAGATTTACAGTTACAGAAAGGTCACCTTTACAGCATATCTACATGGCGGAGCTAAGACTTGCAAGGTTTATATATATTTTTAGGTGTGTGTCATTTCCATACTGTACATTTATGTGAAAAACACACTTTAGCATATTTCCTCCATTGATTTTCATCAAGTTGTGTTGCAATAATTAGAAACATTTGTGTTTTCTTTCCTTCTCCTTTGGACCCTGTGTTAATCATCTGCATGATACACGCGTACACTTTGCGAGCAAAGTCCAAGAACTAATATCTCCCTGCTTGATAGTAAGTTATCTAAAAGGAGGTTTGAAAGACTGAAATATACAATTGACAATTATCTTTGTTCCAAAAATATTAACACAATTGTAAAAAGTAATTTAATTGTTATGTGTGAGATTACTTGTCACAATATTTTAGTGTTTGGCTTTAAATCATATTTCATATAATTATTTTCAATCTATAAATGCACTTCAGTAACACCATGTTCAGTTTCCAATGGTGTCTCTCTGTATCAATTTTGCAATAACCCTTTATTATATATGTGTGGGATGCCTAGTAAGAGGGGAGAAAATCAACAATCCACCATACACTATGGCCAAAATGTTTAGACAAGTGGATAGGAAAGTGATCTGAATGTTTGCGCCCAAAGACAATAATCCTAGCTGTGACTGAATAACTGATACGCAACCACGGTTCTCTCAATGGCGGATTAAATATTTTGGCTTAAAGGGACTTTGATGATCTATCCTGCCGATCAGCTCCTTGTAGTGGCACTCCCTGAGGTTTGTCACAGGCCATGAAATGTCACATTCATCAGTCACATGATCTGTTTGCAGCTCAGTCCCATTCAAGTGAAAGTGCTCAGCTATGATCCCAAGCACAGCCACTATACAAATGGACTGCGTTGTGCCTGGTAACTAGTGATGAAGCTGCAGTGGTTATCTAAATGGTAATGTTAACAGCTGATTGGTGAAAGTCCCAGGCCTCAGATGCCTGCCAATATTCAAATGATGACTTGTCCTAAGAACAGGTGACCAATTTCTCAAAAATCCCTTTAAGGCTAAGGCCCCACATTGCGGAAATGCTGCGTTTTTACTGTTATGGAACCACACCAAAAAAAAAAAAACCTGCTAAATTTTACAGCACCAGTAAAGTTAAGGAGATTTTGGCTAATCCCATCCACACATTGCAGAAAAAAATGCTGCGTAAACGTTGCCTTTTCCCTCCGGATTTAATAAGAAAAGAAACAGAGAAAAACACAGCAAAAATATGAGGCTAAGGTACCACGTAGTGAGCCACAGCAAAAAAGCGATGTGCGAAAAACCATGGCGACAACGGAAAACGGTTTTCCCACAGCACTTTTCACAGAAAGTCCACAGAGGTTACCTCTGTGGACTTTCTGCTTCATTTATTTTTACGATATGTGATAAATAACATTATATTTTAATAGTTCTTACTTATTATGTATTGCCATGTGCATATATGTTTATATTTTTGTTTACATGTATTTATATATTTTTATGAATTTTTCTTTTTTCTTTTTGTAAACTTTTAGCATTGAAATCTCTTGATCGTCTGCACAATATTCTGCAATACTTCTGTATTTGTGTATATAGTACCTTATTGTCTTGGTATTAGGTCAAGGCCTATTATGCATCTGTGCATGGCCGCTAATAAGCCATTGATTGGCCTCCTGGCTTCCATATCATTCCCTCATATTACTGCTGTGTGGTGAAAGAAGGGGCTTGTCCACATCTAATCATCCTGATGTTATAAAAAGCTATGATATATGAGGGGTTATTTTCCGATTGGGGCAGTTAGTCTTGGGTCCTGACTATATAAATAATACAGTTGGAACCCAGAACCAATCTAGAAGGCACAGCCCCTGTGCCTGCTACATCAATGTACCATGCCATCAATGTACCATATATTAACTATATGCTCAGCACAACAGTACGGTGCAGAACAAGAAGGGGTTTGAAGGAAATGGTGGTGGTAGAATCCCTTTAAGCCCCTTATTGTTGTATTGCTGTTAGTGATATAGCAAACAAACCCTTTTTGTGTCGTCAAGCAATCTTGCTGCCGAGAAAATCAGTTCATATGTGAATGAGCCATAGAATCAAGTGTATGGCAGCGTCAGGCAAAGCATTCATTTTCACCTGTAGTCTACACATATTTGGACCTATCAGGAAAAACTGCCAGAAACTCATTTGCATATGGATTGAATGTTGATTTTCTCAGCAGAAAGACTGAATTTTTTGCACAAAAAGGTATGTTTACTATGTCACTAACAGCCAAAACAGCATGCAAGTGGTTTAGAAGTTATTTTGATGGAGGTAGACTCCCTTTATCCAAGATCTAATATTAATGACCTATCTTTATTATGAGATTGGTGGGAATAAGAAAATCATGGCTGGGTTTCTGACCACTCCCAGAGCATAGACAGTTATTTATTTTTGCAAAAATGTTTAACTTTTAATTGTCTGAAATTAAATATGGTTATGTTTATGGGGAAACACCTTTAGCTCCTTGTCAATATCCGCTGCAATAGTATGGTGGATGTCGGCACTGTAATATCTGCTGCTACTGTAATATCTGCTCATGCAGCTCTGTGAAAGGAAAAATAAAAATGTTATGGCTTTTGGAAGGCAAGAGTAAAAATGATAACCAAAAAACTAAAAGTAACTGTGGTGTGAAAGGGTTCATAGAGCTTGCAAAGTTGTATTTACAGGCGCATCTCAATAAATTAGAATAATCTTTGAAACGTTCGTTCATTTCAGTAATACAATCCATAATCAGCGTCTTCCATGATTGTGTGTCCTACTGAACCAGACTGAGGGACCATTTAAAGGCTTAGGAAACCTTGGCAGGTGACACACTGAATTTACAATACTGCACTTTTTCACAATATTCTAATTTTCTTAGATTTGCGTTTTCATTGCCTGTAATCCATAATCAACATTTACAGAAATAAAACACTTGAAATAGAACACTCTGTGTGTAAAGAATCTAGAAAATATAGGAGGTCACTTTTTTAATTTAATTACTGAAATAAATAAACGTTTCAAAGATATTCTAATTTATTGAGATGCACTTGTATGTTGAAACTTCCATTTCAGGGGCATTTCTTCTTTGGCTCAGGGCAACATGATCTACTCAAGTATTTTGTTATATTCAAACTGATTCATGATTTTGTATGCAATAAATATGCCTAACACCATCATACCATGATATGAGAAAAATCCCCATATTATGATTTTGTATCACCATGTTATACTGTTTGCACAGTGTACTGTGGCTGTAATTTATTGTGTGTGTGTATTAACAAAATGTTGTGACATTTCTCATTGGGCTAGTCAACATGTTCCTTGGCAAATTTTAACCTATTGAGGACATGACTTTTTCTTTTCAACAGGACTTTGCAAGGAATTTTTTCTGGTAACTTTACTTAATTTCATTGACTTTTGATTGTAGCAGTACTCACTGGTTACTTCAGATCTTCTTTGAACTTTCTGGAAGTAATCATTGGCTATGCCTTTGCCATTTAGGCTCTTCTTCGATCCATTCAGTCATTTCCTGCTTACTTTCATGTCTTTCAGCCTTTAGTTGACACTTCGAGGTATTTGAGATCATTTTAGCTTATAATTTGCTGCATTTCTCTGTGTTTTCCCTCTCCAATCAACTTTTTAATCAAAGTATGTTTCTCATCAGAACAATGTCTAGAATGCTCCATTTTCCTCTGTATTTCAGAAGGAAATGCAATATAACCAATTTGTGCAACATTTGCTATTCTTCTACCTTTAACCCCTTCCCACTTAGCGCCATGCTATTATGTCACACTGAGCATATAGTTAACGCTCAGCACCGTAGTAGTACAGCGCTGTAGTGACGCAGGCACAGAAGCTGTGCCCAAGGCATTACTTACGGCATTCAGCTGTGTTAAATGGAAAAATATTTAAAAGGTAAAATGCAAAGCCAGAATTGTTGGGGTTTTTTTTTTGTTTTTTTTTACTAATCCACCAAAAAAAGTTAATGAAATTTATTCTAGAAGTTATAGGCACCCAAAAATGGTGTCATTACAAAATGCATCTCATGCAGCAAAAAAAAAAGCCCTCACATGGCTACATCACCAGAAGAATAAAAAAAAATATAGCTTGTACAATGTGAAAACAAAAATCGCCAAATCATTAGAACAAAACTGGCTGTGTCAGGAAGGGAATGTATAAGATGTGAAAGCATACAGTAGCTTGCAAAAGTATTCATACCCTTTCTCACATTTTGTCCCCTTACAACCACAAACTTAAATGTATTTTATTGAGATTTTAAGTGATAGCACTACACAAAGTAGCATATAATTGTGAAGTGGAACGAAAATGATACATGGTTTTCAAACTTTTAATCGTGCAAATCTATTTAACATGCAAATCTATTCAAATACTACAATACTTTGTAGAGTCACCTTTCGCTGCAATTACAGCTGCAAGTCTTTTGGGTCTGTCTCTACCAGCTTTGCACATCTAGAGACTGAGGTTTTTGCCCATTCTTCTTTGCAAAATAGCTCAAGCTCTGCCAGATTGGATTGAGAGCGTCTGTGAACAGCAAATGTCTTGCCACAGATGCTCAATGGGATTTAGGTCTGGACTTTGACTGGGCCATTCTAACACATGAATATTGTTTGATCTAAACCATTCCACTGTAGTTCTGGCTGCATGTTTAGGGTCATTGTATTGCTGGAAGGTGAATCTCCTTCCCAGTCTCAAGTCTTTTGCAGCCTCCAACAAGTTTTTTTTTCCGAATTCCCCTGTATTTAGCTCCATCCATCTTCACATCAACTCTGACCAGCTTCCCTGTCCCTGCTGAAGAAAAGCATCCCCACAGCATAATGCTGCCACCACCATGTTTCACAGTGATGTGTTCTGGGTGATGAGCAGTGTTACTTTTCCACCACACATAGCGCTTTGCATTTAAGTCAAAAAGTTCAACTATGGTCTCATCTGACCAGAGCACCTTCTTCCACATGTTAGCTGTGTCCCCTATAAAGCTTGTGGCACTGCAGTTCTTATGTCTTTCTTTCAATAATGGTTTTCTTCTTGCCACTCTTCCATAAAGGCCAGATTTGTGGAGTGCAGCACAACTTATAGTTGTCCTGTGGACAGATTCTCCCACCTGATCTGTGGATTTCTGCAGCTCCTCCAGAGTGACCATGGACCTCTTGGCTGCTTCTCTGACTAGTGCTCTCTTTGCTTGCTTGATCTGTTAGTTTAGGCAGACGGTCATGTCTTGGTAGGTTTGCAGTTGTAGAATACTTTTTCTATTTTTGGATGATGGATTGAACAGTGCTCCTTGGGATGCTCAAAGCTTTGGATATGTTTTTATAACTTAACCCTGTTTTAACCTTCTCCACAACTTTATCTCTGACCTGTCTGGTGAGTTCCTTGGTCTTCATGATGCTGTTTGTTCACTAGTGTTCTCTAACAAACCACTGAGGTCTTCACAGAACAGGTGTATTTATACTGAGACTAAATTACACACAGCTGAACTCTATTAACTTCTGAAGACAATTGATTGCACTGGATTTTATTTAGGGGTATCAGATTACAGGGGGTTGAATACTTTTGCACGTCACACTTTTCCGATTTTTATTTGATTAAAATTTTGAAAACCATGTATAATTTTCATTTCACTTCACAGTTATCTGCTACTTTGTGTAGGGCTATCACTTAAAATCTCAATAAAATACATTTAAGTTTGTGGTTGTAAGGTGACAAAATGTGAAAAAGTTCAAGGGGTATGAATATTTTTGCAAGTCACTGTATATCAGGGTACACCCCAGATTTAGAGCTTACGAGGGAAAAAAAATCAGAAGTGACTCCCAGAGTGACCCTTCCAATCATAGGAGCTACTGGGGAAATAGTAGGGAATTTGGTATTCCCAGTGTGCTCCTCACAGCTTACATATTCACTTTTCACCATCCGCTGTGCATTCACATCTGGGATACTAATACTCACTACACCCCTTGATAAATTCTTTGAGGGGTGCAGTCCACTTTACTGGTACCTTAGAGGCTCTGCAAACATGACATGGTGTCCAGATACCAAACATCTGAATCTGCGCTCCAAAAGCCACATAGCACTCCTTCACATCTGTGCCATGCTGTTTGCCCAAACTGCAGTTTATGCCCACATGTATGACACTGTTGTACCCAGGATAAAGTACTTAATGTTATATGTGGGTATAAACTGATATTTGGGCACAGCCAGGCACAGAAGGGAAGGAGCGTTATTTGATTTTTGGAGCACAGATTTAGACCGTTTGGTTTTTGGATGTCATGACAATTTTGCAGAGCTCTTGTAATGCCAGTAAAGTGGAATCCCCTACATGCGACCCCATTTTGGAAACTACACCCCTGAAGAAATTTATCCAGGGCTACAGTGAGTATTTTAACCCCAAGTGTTGCTATAATTTATTTTCCAGAAATGAATATGCAGATTATGGTGATAGGAGAAAATGGCATTTTTTCCAGGAATACATAATTTCAGTGCACAGTATGTTGTGTCCGACTTGTATCAGAGACAAATGCTCCAAAAGCTGTTGTGCCCGGGATAACCGCTTAACAGTTTTTGGAGTGTGTGTCTCTGCAGACACAAGCTGGGTACAACATATCGGGCACTGAAATAGCGTATCTCTGGAAAAATTGCAATTTTAACTTTTCATTATCAGCTGCACATTCATTTCTGGATTTTAAATTAATGCAACACTCAAGGGTTAAAAATGCTCACTACAGCACTTGATGAATCCCTTCAGTGGTGTAGCTTCCAAAATGGGGTGACATTTCTGCGGATTCCACTTTACTGGAAATTCATGGGCTCTGCAAAAGTGGCATGATGTTTAAAAAAACAAACTCTGCTCCAAAAACCAAAATAGCTCCTTCTCTTCTGTGCTTGGCTGTTCCCAAACAAGTTTATACCCACATATGACATTAAGTACATTATCCTGGGTGCAACAGTGTCATACATGTAGGCATAAACTGCTCTTTGGCCACACAGGAGGGGGCAGATGTGAAGGAGCGCTATGTGCTTTTGGAGCGCAGATTTAGATAGTTGGTTTTTGAACGCCATGTCACGTTTGCAGAGACCCTATAATTGCCCCTACAAAATGGGGTCACTTCTTGGGGGATTCCAAGTTACTGGCACCTCCAGGGGTCTGCAAAAACAACATGGCGTCCAGAAAGTCCCTCTAAATCTTTACTGCAAAAGTTAAAATGTGGAGTTCTCCTTCCCTTCTGAGCCCAGCTGTGTGCCCAAGCAGCAGTTTACACCCACATATACACCTTTTTTGTACCTGGGATAGCCCACTTAATAGTTTTCGGAGTGTGTTTCTCTGATGACACAAGGTGGGTACAATATGGGGAACTGAAATGGCATATATGATTCGAAAATTGCAATTTTCCTTCTGTACCATTTGCTGTGCAGTACCATTTGGAAAAGCCTGTGGGGTCAAAATGCTCACTATACCCCTAGATGAACTCCATAAGGGGTCTAGTTTCCAAAATGGGGTCACTTTTGGGGGTTTTCCACTGTTGTGGTACCTCTAGGTCTCTCCAAATGCGACATAATACCTATAAACCATTCCAGTAAAATCAGAGCTCTAAAAGACAAATAACTCTCCTTTGCTTCTGAGCCCTCCTCTGTGCCCAAACAGTGGTTTTTGACCACAAAAAGGGCATTGGTGTACTCAGGAGAAATTTTGTAACAAGATGGGCTACTTTATTCCCTGATTGACGCCCAAATTCAGATAAGTTCAGTGAAAAGCTTGGGGGTTAAAAATTGTCACATCACCCTGAGATGAATTCCTTAAAGGGTCTAATTTCCAAAATGGGGTCACTTTTGGGGTCTTCCACTGTTGTTGTACCTCTAGGGCTCTGCAAATGCAACATGTTGTTAAAAAACTATCCTAATGAAATCACTTCACCAAAATCCATAAGGTGCTCTTTCATTTCTGAGGACTATATTTGAGTCAAGTTGCGCAGTGGAGCCACATATGGAATATTTTTACAAACTGCAGAATCAGAGTAATAAATAGTATGGTATGTTTTGCTGTTAACCCTGGCTTTGTTACAGGAAAAACTGGTTTGAAATGTAAAATGTGCATAAAAAATGACAATTACGTAGAAATTTCACCTCCATTTTGAATTAATTCCTGTGGAACACCTAAAGGGTTAACAAAGTTCCTATACACTGTTTTGAATTATTTGAGAGGTACAGTTTGTAAGATGGGGTCATTTATGGGTGTTTCTATTATATAGGTCACTCAAAGTCACTTCAGACCTGAATAGGTCCCTAGAAAACAGAATCTTGAAATTTTCTTAAAAATCTGAGAATTTGCTACTAAATATATAAGCCTTCTAACATCCTAGAAAAGTAAAAGTACATTGATGAAACAGTGCCAATATAAAGTAGACATATGGTAAATGTTAATTATATAAGAATTTTGTGTGATATGACTGTCTGTCTATCTGTGTTTTTATCATAACAGAAACTTTCAAAATTGATAATTTTATGAAATTTTCATTAATTTGTCCTTTTTTTTAATAAACAAACACAAAGTATAATGGCCAAAACTTACCACCAACATAAAATGCAATGTGTCACGAAAATACGATCTTGGAATCACCTGGATAGGTAAATGCATTATGAAGCTACATAAAGTAAAAGATGTTATATTTGAAAAAAGGAGTCTGAGCATTAAGGTCCAAACTACCCTGCGTCCTTAAGGGGCATAATTGTCAGCTGTTATTTCACAGAATGAATGATTTCACCAATATAGCTCCTCACTGCTATTATTTTAACCAGGCCCCTTTCAGTTACTCACAATGAGCACCATCCATATCCGTATTGTCGGCTCTGTTTTTTTATTTTGCTACAGATTTGTAAAACCATATAATTCAAAGACAGTGTACATTGCTTTTCTCATGACTATGTCCATCCAGTTCAGCCTAGTATCCTGCAATGCTGATAAATTTCTTTCAAACAAACAGGATGCCAATATATTCAATGAAGCTGGCATGCAGAGTTTGGAGCTTCTGGATTTGCTGTTTGATTGCCAAGATGGTATTCTTCGTCATGAATGTTCATCTGCTGAACCCTTTTGGACATCTGAAACAAATGTTAGTATATAAGGAAATCATTTCTAAATGCTGTATGCGTTTTCTCGTTTTCTGTTTGTTATACTGTATATATATACTTTTTTTATTTCTTTATGCAGAATGATTCTAAGGATGATGAAAGACTTTTGTCTTTTCTACTGGCACCTAATGATTCCTCCTCAGAATCAAATCTCTGGTCACCTGCTGCCAGTGATAGTGGTCTTTCTGAAGACAACCACTCAGACCAACAGGATAGCCCTGCCCAGTATCATTTTACAGATTCTTACCATAATCAGATGCACAATCAGAGGGATTTCCAAGAACATAATGTATCTATTGATCTGGGGGAACATGCAGGTACTGTATGCAGACTAGTTTTAGGTTAACTAAGATGAATAATAAACTATGATAATAACATGAATACTTTTGCTGTATCAGAAATGTAAATATATTCAAATAATTGTAATATTTCTAATATTCTAATATGAGTTGATTTATTTTGATTTAGTTTTAGATTAATAGGGGCCATGTTTGAAAGTTTCTGTTTCACTATTCAGTGTTTTTCAAAAACTAAAAAATAACACAAAGGTACACATTGTACATAATACTGGAATAAAGTGAAGCGAAGCAGGAAAAGGTTATGCTAAACTAATGGTGTTGTCCTAGCACATCATTTGAATGTAGTGACAGTAGAGCTGTGAACTAGGGTCCTTGGGCCTTCTGTGGTTTGGATAGTAAACATGTAAAATCCAAAAAAAAAAGCTGAATTTTTCTTTGCGCTGCTCTTGGTTAAAAACAATAACTTATGCCAGCATGGTGCTTGGCATTATCCAGAACCAGTGCTTTTTCAGGCCCAATTCTAAAACACATGACTCTTGTAATTAAAATGGTATATACAGTAATGGCAGTAAGTGTTGGCACCCCTGAAATATTTCAGATGAAAAAATAGCCAAAAATGATATAATTTCATGCAAAACTCAAAAATGGGCCGGGCAAAATTACTGGCACCCTCAACTTAATATTTGGTTGCACACCCTTTGGAAATAATAACAGAAATCAATCGCTTCCTATATCAATCAACAAGCTTCTTACACCTCTCAACTGGAATTTTGGGACACTTTTCTTTTGCAAGCTGCTTCAGGTCTCTCATATTTGAAGGGTGCCTTCTCCCAACAGCTGTTTTAAGATCTCTCCACAGGTGTTCAATGGGACTTAGATCCAGACTCATTGCAGGCCACTTCAGAACTCTCCAGCACCTTGTTTCAATCCATTTCTGGGTGCTTTTTGAGTTATGTTTGGGGTCATTGTCCTGCTGGAAGACCCATGTCCTAGGACGCAAATACATCTTTCTAACAGAGTGCCCTACATTGCGACCCAAAATTCTTTGCTAATCTTCAGATATCATGATGCCTTGAACACAGTCAAGGCACCCAGTGCCACAGGCAGCAAAACAACCCCAAAACATCTTTGAACCTCCACCATACTTGACTGTTGGTACTGTGTTCTTTTCTGCCATGAATTGTAAACTTCTTAATTATGTTGCTCACTTTGGACAAAGGAACATCAAGATCTCTGGAGATGGACTTGTAACCTTGAGATGAGTCAACTTCTATCCTTTTTATCTGGTTTCAGCTGTGATTTTTATATTGCCCACACCTGTTACTTACCACAGGTGAGTTTGATCGAGCAACACATTTTTGAAACAAATTTATTTACCCACAATTTTGAAAAGGTGCCAACAATTTTGTCCAGCCCATTTTTGGAGTTTTGTTTGAAATTATGTCCAATTTGCCTCTCTTTCTCTGTTTTTTGTGTTGCTCCTATACACACAAAGGAAATAAACATGTGTATACCAAATGTAATTACAGAAATACTTCATTTTCTGGAAAAATTTCAGGGTTGCAAACACATACGGCCATGACTGTAGGAACTCAAAAGCAAAATGGCATAAATTAGTGGGCAAATTTGTCCAAGCTTTTATGGTGGAACCTGCCAACAGTCTCTTTGGGGCACATTTGTTAAGCTACTTGCATTTTTTTGGTGTAAATTGTGCCTTTTTGAGGTCTTTTTCTGGCCTATGCTTCATTCATGAAGCATTTGAGCCTTTTTTTTTCAAATGATGTTCTGCCCTCGCCTTTTGCTTTTTGATGAGAAAAGGGGTGTGGCCTAAATGGAGATCCTTTTCACACTGTATTTATGACCTGCGCCTTTTTAAACCCTTAATGACCGGGCCATTTTTTGTTTTTGCGTTTTCGTTTTTCCCTCCCCACATTCCAAGAGCCATAACTTTTTCATTTCTCAGTTCACAGAGTCACATGATGGCTTATTGTTTGCGAAACAAATTGTACTTTGTAATGTCACTATTCAATATGCTGTGCAATGTACTGGGAAGCTGGAAAAAAATTCAGAATGAGGTGCAATTGGAGAAAAACTGCATTTGCGCCAAATTCATATGGGTTTAATTTTTACAGCATTCACTGTGTGGTAAAAACGACATGTTACCTGTATTCTGCGGGTCAATACGAACACAGAGATACCAAATTTATATAGTATTTGTAATGTTTTGATACCTTTTAAAAAATTAAAAACTTTGCTAAATAGAAAAAAAAATTTTGCGTCGCCATATTGTGACACCTGTAACTTTTTCATATTTACATGTACGGAGCGGGGTAAGGCGTCTTTTTAATCAGGACAACATGACGTTTTTATTGATACCATTTGGGGAAAGATCTGATGGTTTGATCACTTTTTATTCAGTTTTTTATAGGAGACAAAATGTTGAAAAAAACGCTATTTGGCCATTTTGATTTTTTTTTCCCCGCTACGCCGTTCACCGTATGGGATAAATATTTTAATATTTTAATAGTTTGGGAATTTTGGAGCGCGGGGATATCTAAATTGTTTATGCTTACTTTTGTTTATTTACTTTTATATCTGATCTAGGGAAAGTGGGGTGATTTGAACTTTTGTGTTTTTTTTAAATTTTTTCATACTTTTAAAAACGTTTTTTTTTATACTTTTACTTGTATGATCAGACTCCCTAGGGATCTTGAAACCTAGGGAGTCTGATCGATCATACTATTCACTGCGATACTACTGTATCGCAGTGAATAGCAAAATGCCGTCACTGCTATTAGACGATGCCTCTGGCATCGTGTAATAGCTCTACTGTAATGACAGGCCTGGGAGCCTTCAATAGGCTCCCGGCTGTCATGGCAACCAAGCGCCGCCCTCCGATGACGTTCTGGAGGGCGGCGATCAGGTAAAAATGGCGGCGCCCATGGCGGCTGCGCATTTTAGACGGCGCGGTCCCGTTTGACCGCGACATCTAAAGGGTTAACAGCCGCGATCAGTGCAGGCACCGATCGCTGCTGTTAGCAGCGGGTCCTGGCTGTATTGTACAGCCGGCACCTGCGGTGTATGGAGAGCGCTCAGCTCCTGAGCACTCTCCATACATCGTCATACGACTCAGGACGTACTATTACGCCCTGGGTCGTTAAGGGGTTAAAAAGGGACCAAAAAAGGCACAAATGCACTCTAGTCCATGGGCAGCATAAAAGACCCTGTCAGGTCAAAAAGCATTAAAAAGGGGCAATTTTTTTTGAACAAAAAAGGGGCAAAGTACACATGGCCTTAAAAGGCACATCTAAACTAAGTAACATGTACACAACATTTAACAAGGAGGTGCGTCTACATCATAAATAAGCACCACAGTAAAACTAAAAAAAAGATGCACCTGTGAAAAATATGGCCAAAAAGGGGCAAAAGATAAATAACCCCCATTGTCTGTAACGTCTGTTGTAAAGTAGCACATTGGACACACCCTCCTGTATGAGGATCAGGAGTTTGCTGCAGGGAAATCCCCAAGTTGCTGCCTCTTGGAGCAATCTCCATTCAGTGACAGCTGTCTGTTCCGGGCTTTGTGGGTTCTTGATGCTGGGACCAGTTTAGGCCAGGGCCCCACATAACATAAACGCCTGCAAGCAGGACTTTCCTCTCCGCATTTTTCAGGGGAAACCTAGTGGACCCCATTATAGTCTATGGGGTCTGCAGGTAACTGCTCTTTAAATGGATTGGGTTTCTGTTTTTCAGGTCCCCAAGCCGAATGTCATGATCCAGCCAAGGCTAGCAAGTCAGTGCAATGTGAAACAAATTGTCCTTGGGGGGGGCAGGCCAGAAGCTGATGATCGCCAGATATACTTTAGAACAGCTCTGTGACTCCCAGGCGCACACAAGCTATTAATAGCTGTCCCTGGGCCCACATAGGGGAAAAAAACAATTGGAGAAGACCCCTAATCCCATAAAGGACTTCCTTTCCCTCCAACCAGACCTTTCAAAATGTTACATTGGTCAGCTGAGGCTCTGACACAGAAGTGGCAGGATCAAGGATGGCACGGCCCTTCTTTGGGAGAGCGTGCATCCCCTCCCCTAACACCTGTTCCCTCTAGTGAGACCTCTAGTCAAGCTCTCTCACTGCTCTTGCTTCTCAGCCAACACAGCCAGACTCCTCCTCTGCCAAACATCAGTATGCTCAGGTGGCTCTGTCATATCCTCCTGGCGTAGCCAGATCAGCACAGGCAAACTCCATCCCAGTGAACACTGGTTAATTCAGCCACTACTTCTTCTCTGGCTGTCAACACAATGCACAGGAAGCTCTTTCAACACCTCCTAGCTGCAGTCTGCATAGACTGACTTCCTGTATACACTGTGATACACGATCAGGTCCCCTAGTGTGACAAAAAAATGTCAAAGTGTATTAAAGAAAATTAATAAATAAATAAAGCTCCCAAAATACCCCTTTCCTATATAAAAAAAACTTAAAAATTAATAAAAACAATAGAAAAACAGAAAAAATAAAGACTGGAAGTAATGAGGGTTCGCCATCTCGCCTTACAAAATATGTTATAAAAAGTGATCAAAATGTCATATGTTTCCCAAAATAGTACCAATAAAAAAACACAACTCGCCCTGCAACCAACTCTGCCAACCCGAAAAATAAAAATGTTATGCCTCTCAGAAGATGGCGATGGAAAAACAATTGATTGATGTCCCCAAATGGGTTTTTGTTCTGCAAAATTAGTAAAACATAAAAAAATAATATAAATTTAGGTAATGCTGTAATTGTACCGACCCATAGAGTAAAGGTAGCGTGTTACCTATACTGTATGTTGCACGGCAAGAAATGCCAGAATTGAGGGGTTGTTTTTTTTTCACCAAAAATGCATTAATAAAATTTAATCAAGTTATAGGCACCCAAAAAATGGTGTTATGACAAAAAGCATCTTATCCCCCCAAAAAAACAAGCCCTCTTATGGCTACAGTGGGTACGGAAAGTATTCAGACCCCTTTAAATTTTTCACTCTTTGTTTCATTGCAGTCATTTGCTAAAAGCAAAAAAGTTCATTTTATTTCTCATCAATGTACACTCAGCACCCTACCTTGACAGAAAAAAAACAGAAATGTAGATATTTTTGCAAATTTATTAAAAAAGAAAAACTGAAATATCACATGGTCATAAGTATTCAGACCCTTTGCTCGGTATTGAGTAGAATCACCCTTTTGAGCTAGTGCAGCCATGAGTCTTCTTGGGAATGATGCAACAAGTTTTTCACATCTGGATTTGGGGATCCTCTGCCATTCTTCCTTGCAGATCCTCTCCAGTTCCGTCAGGTTGAATGGTGAACGTTGGTGGACAGCCATTTTCAGGTTTCTCCAGAGATGCTCAATTGGGTTGAGGTCAGGGCTCTGGCTGGGCCAGTCAAGAATGGTCACAGAGTTGTCCCGAAACCACTCCTTTGTTATTTTAGCTGTGTGCTTAGGGTCATTGTCTTGTTGGAAGGTGAACCTTCGGCCCAGTCTGAGGTCCAGAGCACCCTGGAAGAGGTTTTCTTCCAGGATATCTCTGTACTTGGCCGCATTCATCTTTCCTTCAATTGCAACCAGTCGTCCTGTCCCTGCAGCTGAAAAACACCCCATAGCATGATGCTGCCACCACCATGTTTCACTGTTGGGATTGTATTGGGCAGGTGATGAGCAGTGCCTGGTTTTCTCCACACATACTGCTTAGAATTAACGCCAAAAAGTTCAATCTTCATCTCATCAGACCAGAGAATCTTATTTCTCATAGTCTGGGAGTCCTTCATGTGTTTTTTGGCAAACTCTATGCGGACTTTCATATGTCTTGCACTGAGGAGAGGCTTCCTTCGGGCCACTCTGCCATAAAGCCCCGACTGGTGGAGGGCTGCAGTGATAGTTGCCTTTGTGGAACTTTCTCCCATCTCCCTTCTGCATCTCTGGAGCTCAGCCACAGTGATCTTTGGGTTGTTCTTTACCTCTCTCACCAAGACTCTTCTCCCATGATTGCTCAGTTTGGCTGGACGGCCAGGTCTAGGAAGAGTTCTGGTCATACCAAACGTCTTCCATTTAAGAATTATGGAGGCCACTGTGCTCTTAGGAACCTTGAGTGCTGCAGAAATTCTTTTGTAACCTTGGCCAGATCTGTGCCTTGCCACAATTGTCTCTGAGCTTCTTGGGCAGTTCCTTTGACCTCATGATTCTCATTTGCTCTGACATGCACTGTGAGCTGTGAGGTCTTATATAGACAGGTGTGCGCCTTTCCTAATCAAGTCCAATCAGTTTAATTAAACACAGCTGGACTCCAAGGAAGGAGTAGAACCATCTCAAGGAGGATCAGAAAGAAATGGACAGCATGTGAGTTAAATATGAGTGTCACAGCAAAGGGTCTGAATACTTATGACCATGTGATATTTCAGTTTTTCTTTTTTAATAAATTTTCAAAAATATCTACATTTCTGTTTTTTTTCTGTCAAGATGGGGTGCTGAGTGTACATTAATGAGAAATAAAATGAACTTTTTTGCTTTTAGCAAATGGCTGCAATGAAACAAAGAGTGAAAAATTTAAAGGGGTGTAAATAATTTCCGTACCCACTGTAGTTGGTTTTTGGATGCCATGTCATGTTTGCAGAGACTCTAAAATTGCCCCTTCAAAATGGGATCACTTTTTGGGGAATTCCAAATTACTGGCACCTCCAGGGCTCTGCAAAAACATGGCTTCCAGAAAGTCACTTTAAATCTGCACTCCAAAAGCTAAAAAAGGCAGTGCTCCTTCCCTTCTGAGCCCTGCTTTGTGCCCATGCAGCAGTTTATGCCCACATATATAACTTTTTTGTACCTGGGATAATCCACTTAAACGTTTTAGGAGTGCATGTCTCTGATGACACAAAGTGGGCACAACATGTTGGGCACTGAAATGGCATGTTTCTTTAAAAATTTAAATTTTCACTTTGTACATTAATTTTTGGGAAGCACTAATAATAATACCCTTTGAGAAATTCCTTGAGTGTAGTTTCTAAAATGGGATCACTTTTGGGGGGGGGGGGCTCTACAAATGCGTCATGGCGCTCAAAAGCTATTCCAGCAAAATCTGCCGTACAAAATCCAAAAGCACTCTCTCTATTCCAAGCCCCGCCATGTACCCATACAGCAGATTATGACCACATAAGGAGTATTGCCATGTTTCAGAGAAATTTAACTCCTTGTGAAAATGAAAACTTTGGTGATAAAGTGACTGTAAGGGAATTGCTAGTTGTGCAATTCCCTAGGGCTGCTGCTGAAAAGGGAAGACAGAGACATTGAGCCCTAAAGTCAACCCAGCCCCTGTCCCTGCCTACTTGTCTCAGCTACCCTAGGCAGTAGCAGGGCAACTTGGCGACAATCCCTTCTCTGAATAAGTGACACACAGAACAGGACAAGACAAAACAACACAGAAGCAGAGCCAGCAAACCAAGGGTCAAAACCAGAGAGACAAGCAGCACCAAATCGAAATCCAAAAGAGTAGTCACAAGGGAAGCCAAAAGTCAGAGGTCAACAGTAAGAGCAGGTAGGAAGCTAGCAAGGACAAAGTCACAGGTCAGAGTAATAGCCAGCAACCCTGTGTGGGCTGATGACCTGTATATAGGAAGTCAGGACCTGTCCCAGACTAGATTGGTAGACAGGCTGTCAATCACACAGGCAAGGCTAAGATTAACTGTTAGAGGAGCAGAAAGAAACAAGGTGCAGGAGACAGGTGTGACTGAAATTGATTTACAGAGTAGAAGTACTAGTGTTCAGACTGAGCAACAAGAACCTTAAGCAAGGAATCAAACTGAACACGCCTCCTTCGCCGCAGTGTGCGAGCGGAGGTTGGCGCAGAGATGCGAACAGGCAGGGACGTTACAGAGACGTTTCTTACCTTTCTCTCCTTCTGTAATGCAGCATCCACCCACTCCATCCAAAAGACATAGGTTAGTTTCTGGGGATGTTGAGGGTGGATTAGATGCTATCCATTCTTGCTATATGGATTTTATGGCTGCTCTTGAAACACAAAATAGTAGTTTTCTCGGAGGTAGGGATTTTCCTTGGTGACACTGAGGTGTGACCATAGATGGCCTATTCTAGGGATACCTATACATGTGGTTTTAGATGTTTTTCCGAGGGCAAGCCCAAAAGCAGTGGTAGAAGTCTGTGGAAGGTGCTCCACATTTTGGGCAAGCAGCTATGGGTGTAAGGAACATTCAATGTATTGGCCAGGGTTCCACAGCCACCAGCTATTCCCTGGCCAATTCATTGAATATTCCTTACTCCTTTTGCAATCTGTCTGATGAAGGTTGCGGTTAGCAACCGAAACGTTACTACTATTGTTTCTGATTGCAAAATTCCATATTAAATGAAAATACCTTTTGCACAACAATCTTCTGAGTGCCAAGTTTTCTTCTACTGTACATGAAAGGGGTAATACCCTATTTGAGCACCAAGTACCAAGTGGAGTGACTTGTATCTCCAAACAGTCTGTTGTTTTGATCGGTTGTCAGTGGATACGACCATGAATGCAGGACGTTTTTGAGGTCAGAAAATCAGCCATGATTTCCTTATTGTGGCCTGGATATTTTCTGATACATGCAGTATCCCTGCCTGATAACCCAGCTACAATAAGAAAATTATGGCTGGGTTCCTGACAAGTCCAAGCCATAGAAACTTTCTGCATTGGCAACCGATCAAAACAACAACTTGTGACCACAAGATATTTAGAGAAAATCTTTAAAACTCTGCAAAATGTTTAATTACTTATATTTGCAAAAATGTTTAACTTTTAATTACCTACAAATTTAAAAATGTCTATGTTCATGGGAATACCTCTAAGTATAAATTTATACACTGCAGCCTTCTTACTGGATGACTTATTGAAGCTGTGTCTTCTATAGTTGAAATGCATTTGCTTACCCTGATTTATTGTTGATTGCTATCTTTCAAGTTTTCCCCTACATAGTTCCGTACATTACCATGGCCCAATTGGGTCTTTTAATCAAACCTATTGCTTAGGAGCTTGGACTGAATGCGTCCACAGTTTGTTACATGGCGATATCCATTGAGTTACCTAGAAAGTTTTGTGCTAATATTTTGGGCAACCACCTCTGCTTTCATAAACACAATAATGGATTATGTAGGTTCCAACATCTTGACCTGCTTGAAACTATTCCAGTTTGTATAGTTTAATCCACTTATCTGGATAACTCTACATATCACAAATATACATTCTTTTCCCACCAAATACACACACATGGTAATATTCTTTCTCTAGTCTCATTAACATCTGCCCATGTAGGCCCCATATCCTGGTCTGACCATACCCCTGTTTTCATGACACTAAACCCCCTTCCTTGTGCCCTACCCACTTAAGATTAAATGAATCACTGTATTTAAACTTAACCACTAGAGTGTATTTTCTTATTGTACCCCCCCAGAACTGTCAGTAAAATTGGTGCTGTTTCATATTTTGACTGCTGCAAAATGTTTGATTGCTCTTGTCTGCCCTTGATCAGCACCCACTTCCTTCCAACACAGATCTCTACACCCGTATACAGGACTTGCACTCTATGGCCAAACTCCACTCTGTCTGGATTGCTTGGGATTTCTGTAGTGGCAAGTTTTTCTCCTGATTCTATAACATAACACTCCTTCTATTGGATGTTATATATCTCCCTAAGAGTGTTTCTAATACTCAGATATATCTTGGTTCCTTATCCTTGTACACAACTATTACACCTTTTTTAATGTTTGTTCTTTTTGGGGGTTTATTTCATAATGACTGAAAAATAAAAATAAAGTGGAAAAAAAACATTGTACCCTAACCTGACTCTGGACCAAAACCAGTGAAACACCCTTATGCACATTACTACCTGATATTATTTGCAGAAATCTAAGAGGTTTGGCACCCACCAACAACTTAGGACGAGAATGTATCTGTCTGTTAGCCCCGAACCTCCCTCGATCCCAAATAAACCGTAATCTCTCACTATAAGCGAAGATAAAAGACTAAGTGCATTTTCTTTTTTTATTACATTGACATAGCCAAACCAAGTTATTTTACATTGTAATTCATCAGGTCTCTAAGTGTCTGTTGCAAAGGAGTGGAGTAGTTTGATGAATAACATTCAGACACATGCAAAGAAAAGTGAACCCGCAGTTATTCAAGAGAACTTGCTTGTAGGACAGATGCTCTACCTCAAAGGATGGGAAGGAGATAGTAGGTGCTTTTGGTTTCCAATAATTAATCTTAAAGTTACTAAACTAAAGGATTTGATGGTAATATGAGGATTAAAGAAGCCGTTTTACAATTTAAATGCCCTAAGGTTAGAACCAATACCTTGAAAGTTGGTATTATTCCATAAGATGACCAAAGTGCTCAAAAGCAAGAAGAGGAGGTATCCCTGTCTAGTCACATTATTGACCTACAGTGTGTCAGTTAACATGCCATTAGCACAAACCTGAGCTGTAGGCCCACAATACAGTGCCTTGGCCAACACCAATCTGCTCATGTGTATTTCTTAGTAAAGCCCAATGAACCCTATCAAAAGGCTTTTTGGCCTGCTGGTATTTACTTGTCCTGGGTATAGGACATCAGTGGCAAAGTTTGTTGGTGCTGTCCTGTCCTTTGCCCTTTCCCATGGATGAAATTCACCTGATCATAGGGTACCAAAAAGGGGGCATTTGAGAAAGTGTCAAAGCAATAACCTTAACACTGCATTTAGATTAAGGCTTTAAGTATTTGAGGGGTGAGCTCCATGTTCAAATCCTCTATTTGGGAGGAATGGTGACATGCAATGAAATCAGTGTGTGGTTATTAAGTCTATTTGCACTATGAGATAGACCCTAAGGTTATCATCTTTTTCAGACTTGTGGACAGTGCAACTTTGTACTGAGAATAATATGAAAACTCAATCTCAGGGGAAAGATACATCATATTCCCTGACAGTAAAGGATCTATTGCTATCAAATAACTTTGACTTGGTAAGCTATACATTAATTCAAAAGCTCTTCAAACCTTTGCTTCACCAAAATATATAATTCTGTATTTAATGCTTTGTACCACTTTCTTTCTCTGAAAAGCAGCAGCATAGCATTCCATCAAATGGTCGTAATTCTGGGACTTGTGGTGAACTAGTCCTCACTGAAGATGAAAAGAAACTTCTTTCAAAGGAAGGAGTAATCCTGCCTACCCAACTACCTCTCACAAAGGTAACATGAGGATCCCAGTAGAGTAATCCCACTACATAGTACATAGTGATAGGGTTATTTCTCATTAAACATTCCACAAATTATAAACAATATTGTAACTTATTAAAAAAGCAATTTAAAAGCAGTTTAAAGTCAGTGACTGAAGTACAAGAATAAAAGCAGATGACTTCAGCCATTTAATAGCAGTCAGTTGAGAATAGCTCTACAGCTGGGGTACTCAATTACTTTTAGTAAAGGTCCACTGATCATGGTCCGCCATCAGGTGAAGGTCTGAGTTAAACATAGCTGAACATGTCCAGTATTTACCATATTTTTCAGACCATAAGATGCATCTGATTAGAAGACTTACTCCATTTTTAGAAAAATTAGGAAAAAAAATATTTCATATTAATTAATCGCTGGTGGTCAAATGAATACCGGTCAATTTCACTAACTAGTGAGGGGGCACTAAGAAACCTTATACTGTGTGGGGGGGGGGGGCACTAACATGGCATTATAGAGTGTGGGAGAGCACTAAGGTGCTTTATACTGTGTGTGTGTGGGGGCACTGACATGACATTATACTATGTGAGGGGAACTAATGTGGCATTATATTGAGTGAGGCAATAAAGAGCTTTATACTGTGTGGGGGCGCTAAGGAACATTATACTGTGTGGGGGCATTAAGGAGCATTATACTGTATGGGGGGCTTTATTTTGTGGGGGAACTAAGGAGCATTATACTGTTGGCCAGGCACTCAGGGGCCATACCCGATCAATAGTATATTGCTCAATCAGTGGCCTCCACATGTCATAATGAACTACATGTCTGCTGATTTCTTAATATATTTGCATAGATGCATGCAGTCACTAATAGACTAAACTAATTGTATATAGATGTAAACAGATGGCATTCAATTCTGTGAGATTTGTATAAATCTATACACAGTGAGTGGATGCTGCAGGTAGTGATTATGATGGTGTTGGGCAAGCAGAAGAAGCAGGTCTGTAACAGGCCATCTCTTACCACAATCTTCATCGTGGTTGCGTGTCCTCTGTATATGCTAGGTACAGTACTCCTGTAATTTTTAAGCTTTTCATCACAAACAACACTTTGAATTAAAAATGTTTTATATTGTACTTTTGAACAGTATGAGGAGCGTGTCCTTAAGAAAATTAGGCGTAAAATACGTAATAAGCAGTCAGCACAAGAAAGCCGAAAGAAGAAGAAAGAGTACATGGAAGGACTTGAAACCAGGTATTTATGTTTGTACATACTTTTTACCAATAAAAACAGAACACGTACCCATTTAGAAAGTAAACATTAGTATGTATTCACGCATAGGGGTTAATTTGTGGTTTTCTGTAGTATTTCTAGCAAAATTGCTTGATTGTTTTTCCATGATTTTGAGGAAAAGACAATATGACTTTAATGTCTGGATATTGCTTGGCAGAATAATAAAAACTTCAACTTGCTCGAAAGCTGTCCAATCAAAAAACAGAGTCTCATGAAAAATGTTGGATCATGTTTATTAAAGAGATTGGCCACTTTGCTATAAAAATTCAGAAAAGTAATGTTAAAAGTATAGCTATTTCTATGTCATACCCCACTGTTCAAATTAAGGCCCCTAGCTGCCCATTTGTATGCTGTGAACACACTGGGGACCAATAGGTTCTGAATCCATACAATGTGGCTGCCTCCCAATGTGAAACAGATGGATGAACAGGTTATATGAGCAAGATGGAGGCAACCACACACTCAAACAATGCAAAATAGACAATGTTAGTCACAGGCCTAAAAACTAAATAATGTACAGTGCACACACGTTATGCATTCACTGCAATACAAAAGCAAACACAGCAGCACTGAAGGACACGTCAACAAGACAAGCAGGGACCACCAAAGCGGCAGTGCTGGACTGACAGCAGGTTTACAGGGTTAAGCCTCATGCACACAACCATGTGTATTGTCAGTGTGCTAGCCATCTTTTTGCAACCGTGTATTATCATGGAGCCGTGTATAGAGCGGTGAGCCTGGGGAAATACTCAGAACAAGTCCTATTCCTATCTGTTGACCTGGAATCACTGAGAGCAGTGAATGGGGCAGTGGAGGCATTGGCGGCACACAGATGTCATCCATGCAAATTTTTTGACAGCTGAGTTTTCAGGACATGGCTACAACAAGAGGATGTCAGTAGTTATAGGTAAGAAACAATAGCCAGAGTTCATATTTACACACTGTCAACTCACAAGATGTAAATCAATTAATTTGCTTCTAAATAAATTAAAGGGGTTTTCCATAGAATAGGTCATCAGTATTAGATGGGTGGGGTTCAAACACCCAGCACACCCACCAGCAAGTAGCCTCTTCACAGCTTACCAAGCACAGTGCTGTACATTGTATAGTTGATGTGCTTGGTCATTTGAATGGGACTGAGTTGCAAATAGGCCATGTGACCACTGGCCTGTGAATGAGAATTGGTGTTGGCCTGTGTGCCACTGCCACTTTGAAAAGCTGATTGTAGGGGTGTCTTGTGTCTATCTCCTGCCAATCTCATTTTGACCAATCCAATGAATAGGTCAATAATATTTAAAGCATGCCTCAATTATAAAACCTTTCATGAATAAATAGCACAGGTAAAAATAAGAAACGTTGTATTATATCTTATTAAAGAAATATGTTTCCTTTTCCACTTATTAGACTGCTCTCCTCCTCTTTATCTTCACTCAGACTGTTACATAGAATCTCTCCATATTCACTTCACACACAGTAGTCTATAGAGAAGAGAAGGGTAGAAGTCTGTTAATTGATTTACTGTCTCATATCTATACTTGTCTTCTAACATGGCAGTGTCAGAATGGCTCCCTCACTGAATAGCAGCGTATAGCTACAGCTTTTAGTATGTTTTCCAGCAGCCTCCTCCCCCCTTCCCTCTCCATAGACTAATTTTTTAAAAAAAAGTAACTCAGCTTGATAAACAGAGAAGGAAACCTATGTATTTTAAATAAGATATATTACAAAGTTTCTTATATGCACCCATACTATTGTAGAGTTGTTTTATAATTTGAGGTATGGTTTAAGTCCTGGAAAAAAAATCTTTTAAACAGTAAAATACATTTTTTTTTCATTCCCTTTTTTTTTCCATTGAGCAGAGTTTTTCTAGAATATTGGAATATGTTGCCAAAATAAATCCTTAAAATTCTTCTTAATAATCAATCATAAAGATTGTTTTGAGAGATACAGAATTGTCATTATCCAATATCAGCTTTTATTACTATACCATGTGTAACACATTATTTAAATCGCTGAAGCATCTTTTATGTCTTACATCTCTTAGGATGTCTGCCTGTACAGCTCAGAATCAAGAGCTGCAACGCAAAGTTCTAATGCTAGAGAAACACAACATGTGAGTGGCATATTCAATTTATTTACAATTAGACACTTAGAGGAAAGTGGGGACAACTATTTGTTTTGGATAATATTTTACATTCCAGGATCATAGTAACTTCAGATCAAGGACTGACACTATGCTAAATCACTCGTAAGAAATTATCTGAGACTGTGCCTTGGGATATATACTGTAAAACTTCAAATTTTGCAGTCACAATGCAACATCTGTAATTTCTTATTGTAAGAAAATTTAACCTTGTTGTAATATATACATGTGGTCTTCATTATTTTTTTTTCTTTTTTCAGTTTTCCAACTTAAAGTCACGTTTGAGTTGCATGAAAGTTGCAGTCATTAAGGAACTTACAGATGAGGCAGAGTTAGGCGAGCCATGAATTAAAGGCACGGGCGGCATGAGGATGTCCCTCATGTGCCGCCCGTGCACGGGCCATGCTTCTGCGGCTCCTTTCATTAAATGAATAAGGGCCGCAAAATAGGACAGGAATAGGACCTGCTCTATATTTGGCGGCCCGGACTGTCAGTCTGCACATAGGACCGTGAAATTCACGGTCGTAAGTACGGGCCCATAGAAAAGAATGGATCAGTGTGCTATCCGTGAAATACACGGATATCACACTAATCACGGCCACGGTCATCTGCAATTTGCCTAAACCTGTAAGTTCATAAATGACTGCAACTTTCATGAACTCTCATGTGACTTTAATCTGGAAAACTGGAAAAAAAATTAAGAGACGCTTGCCTTGCCTATCTGCAAGATCAGATGAAAGTTGAAATGGAAAAAACTCCTCAACATTGCAATTGGAACACCAACAAGTAAAAGTCTTGGAATTATAGGAATCACAGAATTTATATACATGTTTATGATATGCAAATCATATGGGTTTGTAAATGTGATCATTTGCAAATTTTAGTGATGCCTGCTACTTCCTCTATTTGCATAACCATACGGCTTGCCCTTCTTGGTGTTAGTTACAATTTTGAGCAGTGTATACTGTATATGCACTTACACATATATATACACACACAGTGGGCAGTTTATGAGGAAATACCTTTCTAGTACTGGGTAGGAGTGGACCCAACTTTGTGCTGTATGAATTCTGTATGATCTAGAATCAACAAATTGTTACAAATATTTCTTAGATTTATTTCAATGTAATAAATAGGATGCACATCACTCGTGGTTGAGTGCTCGAGTAGGGATCCATCACATGGTACTTGGTACTCCAAGGTGCTTGATGCAAATTTAGTTCATTTATTGGTCATCAAAGCAAGCAATCTTCTTGCTCCGTGGCCTCATTATGACTTCCTCCTAGCATCCTCTCTTCTCCCCCACTCAGTGCAATCTGGGTCAGAAGAAGGTTGCATTGTGACAACAAAACATTGTTCGGATTGCTTGCTTAGATTTAGTTCATGCCACTGGTGCCCATAGGAATTTATTATATATATTGAGTTCCGTCATGTTCCATTGTCGTTTCTGTCACTGTAACGGGAAAATTAGTGCTTCATAGTGCCCTATTCTTTCCTTCAAATCTGCCAATGTAAGCTCATAACAAGGCCTCTGACTACAGTGTGAATAGGTCATTAGAAATCCTGGTCTACGTTGACATGATGTTAACATGCAGTTGTTATAGATGTGTCAGCTGTAAACCTCCAGTTCAATCTCATGTAACGTTTTTACAATCTTCAACTAACTTTAGTTGTCTTTTCTAAGCAAGCTAAGGAGTATCAGCTATGGGTCAGTCCAAGCCTTTTCTTTACATACACACACTGAATATGTCCCAGTTGAACAGCTGGTTTCCCCAATGGGCCCTTGAGCCAGGTAGGCCCTGGCAGAGAATAGTACAATCGCTTTACTTCATACATATACTCTATATTAGCACACTGCAAGGGCTTCAATCACCAATGATTTTGCAGTGTCTTGCTGCTGCTGCTTGAGGTCTGCTGCTGTGTGGGCACATATCCTTGGCTCACAAAGCTAAGAGGGCCCCAGCTCAAGGTAAGGGCATGCAGAAAACTGACAGGAACCCAGGACAGAGGCAAGGACTAGGCTGCAAGCTACTATTGACAATTGTTTGCGGCATTTAGGAATTCAAAAACAAGTATCAAGTAATATTAGCATGTACCTGTATAGTGGACCCCCAGAATTAATTTTATTGGTGAGCCCTAGGCATCCAAGTCCAACAATGTTAAAGTAGAGGAACCTTTAGCAATGTAAGTTTGAGTTTCAGCAATGAGCATTTATTTAGGCCTACTTAGCAAATGTCCCCTTTAGTATATGAAGATAGATAGTGAGTATAAATTAAAACCAGAACCTTTTTTGGATGTCTACATAGGTCCCTCCTTGAACAATTGCGCAAACTTCAATCACTTGTCTCTCAGACTGCAGGAAAGACTGCTCAAACAGGAACATGTGTAGCCGTGAGTAACACTTATTTAATTTCTAACGTATATTGTAATATAATTGAAATGTGTGGAGGATTAGGTCTATAGCGGTAGGCAAAATGGGTCCAAATGCAATCAGACAGTGACACAGAAGTTCAATGTGAACAGGGTTTTGCCTCTTTATTTATTTAGCAACATAAACAACAACGACAAAAATACAGCCTTACATTCAGACATTAACCCCTTACCCCTCTGCACAGTACTATAACATCACGCTAAGCATATAGTTAACCCTCAGCACTGTAATGTATATATGTAATACTGTACTACAAGAGCACAGGGCTGTGACAAGCGCTACTCTCACCGTAGCAAGTGGTACAGGAGTAAATATAGTTTCTGTGGTAGGAATCTAATCAGCAGGATCATTTTACACTGGTATATGAAAGATCACTAATAGCAGGATTATGGAAGGTCACCTATGAAATGTATATAAAAATGCTACATAAATGTAGATATATACTATATTAATACAGTGTATTAATAATGTAGTAAAATTAACAGATGCAAGAAGCAAAAACATATCTATGGACTTCATGTTAGGGATGCTCACTTACTTTCAGGTGGTTCCAGTACCACCTGAAAGAGAGAAAGCATAAGCAGTTCAACCGTGTCCTTTAAGATTTCAAAGAGAACAAGGTCTATTCCTTTCTCTCTGAAAAACAATCGGGTGGTGCTGGGACCTCTTCAACGGACACTGATCTAATCAATTCGGACACTATATTCAAGACCACTACGACTCATTCCAGAGGAAAAGGGAGAGGTCGGGATAAAGGTGCAAGGGCTGGCTCTACAGCCCCCACAGGGAGGGATTTTATAGATCTGGTGTACCATTTATGGAACAGGAATCCCCAACCTTAATCGCAGGCCATCTCAGGAATGACAACCTCTGAAATCGCTGTTTTGAGGAAGGGTTTATCGTTTATACCAAGTTCTGATTTTGTTCTGTTTGATATTGTCAAAGACCTCAATTTGTTCGTACGAAAGATTAAATAGAAACATTTCTTCTTAGGCAATGACAATGTACTTGCCAAGAAATGGGTATCCCAGAGGATATCCTAAAAGATGTAAGGCTATTGCAGATTCTTGAAGAAAGTCTTCCTAATACTGGTGTAGGACCAATTACGAAACTCAAGAACAAGAGTACTCGTATGCCCCACACTGGGGGATATCTCATGTATTGATGTGTTTCTTGAACTGGTCACACAAAATTTAAGATCAGTAAAGAGATGTGGTTGGAGCCATAATTACACGAGAGTGGAGATGGAGGCTTTAATTGGCCTTACGAGGGATGATTAGATAGTGATAAAATTGTCCGATAAAGGCGGAAACAGGGTGAAAATGGATACATGTAACTAATGTGAGTTATGTTTGCGTATACTATCCGATCGTTCCTCTTATGAGATTTTGGCAACTGACCCTGCCTCTGATTATGTTTCTGAACTTACTAACCTCTTGTGGAGGGCTAAAAATAAGTAACTAATTGATGGTACTGAGCTTGATTATCTGGGCCCAAAGCATCCTGTTCGGGCTACATTCCATTGCCTCCCCGAGATGCACAGAGGCCTGAACCCACTGAAGGGTAGACACATAGTCACTGGCATGGGAAATTTGAGTCAAAGGGCAGGTATTTACATCGACAAAATTTTAAAACCTTTTGTCACTGCCCATCCTTCCTACATCAGGGACACTACTGATCTCTTTTCACGCCTAGAGGGCATTACAGTGGGTGAAGAATGTATCTTGGGGAGCATAGATGTAGAAGCTTTATATTCTTCTATTCCCCATGATGCCAAGCTTGAAGCAGTATATTTTGTCCTCAGGACACATGGATGTCAGTACCGCGCCCACAGCTCATATTTTTAATCAATATTCTTAGTTTTGTGTTTGACGGTAAGCTTTACTGCCACCTCAGGGGCACAGCCATGAGCTGTTTCTGTGAACCATCCTATGCAAACTTGCTCCTGGGCTGATGGGAAGCTACCATCATGTTTGGAGACCTTTCCCATCCTGATATTGACAAAATAGAGCTGTGTGCGCGGTATATAGATGACATATTCGGCATTTGGAGAGGCTCTGTTACTTTTGAGTCCTTTGTAAGTAGGCTTAATTCAGACTCTATAGGGCTAAGTTTAACAGCAAGAGTAACTTTGTCACTTTGCCGTTTCTGGATGTGACAATTAACAAAAACGTCTGGACACTTTAGTCTATAGAAAACCTACATCAACTCATTCCCTCTTGAGATGGGAGAATTAACATCCACTTTCACTCAAGAGGAGAATCCCCAAGGGACAATTTCTCAGATTGAGGAGGATTTGTTCCATCAAGAGGGACTTTGTACATCAGGCAAAAGATCTGAGTGCCAGATTCCAACAACGAGGCTACCCAGATTATGTCCTTAGGAAGGCCTATAGAGAGGCAATGAGTAGAGACAGATCAGAACTATTGAGAACTAATAGTCCTGAAATTGAGTATACAGACATTATCAGACTTATTACATATATGACAGTGAAGCCCAAGAGGCCAGACGACGAATAATGTAAAAGCATTGGAACATCTTTAGACTGGACCCAGACTTGATGGACATTGTGGGTGATATACCGTCCATCACATATTGATAGGGCAGATCCTTGGGTGATCATTTTGTACACAGTCACTACACCGACCCAAAATCCACAACCTGGCTTAGTTCAGGCACAAAGGGTTGCTATAGGTGTAGTGGCTGTGTGGCCGGTACATACATTACCACTTGGAGGTCTTTTTCTTCAATTGTTACAGGCAAGAAATACAATATCAGACACTACATAACTTGTAAGGCACAGGTGGTCATTTATAAGATGATGTGCCGATGTGAGAAGGAGTATATAGGGAAGACAAAGTGTGAATTGAGGAGGAGGGTTGGTGATCATCTAAAAGACATTACCCATAAAAAAGACACACTGGTGTCCAGACATATCAATGTAGTCCCCAATGGCGATAAGGATATGGCGCGATTCATGGGTATTGACCGTGTCTACCCTAATGGACGAGGGGAAGACTGGGATCACGTCATATTACAAAGAGAAACTAAGTCGATTTTTGAAATGGAAACTTGTCATCCTCTTGGTCTTAATGAACAGTTATTTTTTTTGGTGTTTTGTCTGAGTCTTCCTCCCCTCGACCTTGTTTCACCCACTCGTGTGGCAGTGTTACTTTGACTGATATTTCCCTTGTTTTTCTTGCCCTTACTACCGTGATGACTTTTTCTTTTGAGTATGGGTCTGTATATGTGTAGGATTTCCACTCTTGCATTTCTCTCACTTCAGTCAGAATTTATGATTTATATTGTAAGCCCAGTCTGAGCCATGTGTCCTTTTTTCAAATAGTTGTTTGCTGTATATTACAACTATGTCCCTTTTTGATCCCCTCACTACCATGAAGTCCAAAGATATGTTTTTGCTTCCTGCATCTGTTACAGTATTTGTGGGTCTTAGGACATGTTTAAATTTAAACAGTCCGTTGCGTTTTACTGTGACACCTTTGACTGGCATTCTATTCATCTAGCCTGATAGGCTTGAAATGTTTGATTATGTCTGTTTTTCTGATCCTGTCCCAAACCATGTCTCTATAATATAGGCACCACATAATAATATTGTCATTAAAGGGATTCTATAATTAAAAAAAAACATTTTTAAACTAAAAGCAAGTAGGAATAGCCTTTAGAAAGGCTGTTCATCTCTTACCTTTATTTTGCAGGTCCTTGCCGCCGTTTTTGAATTTTTCTTCTTTTCTTTATTATGCTAATTGTGCTCAGAGCACAGCTTCGTCATCCATTGCCTCTGTCCTCTGTTCCTGAGGCATCTCCTCCTTCGGGTTGGACACCACAAAATGGCCGACGGAACAGTGTAAGAAGACAGAGGTGGTGCTGGAATCGATGATGAAGCTCTGCTCTGAGCACAATTAGCATAATGAAGAAAAGAAGAAAAATTCAAAAATGGCAGCACGGACCTGCAAAATAAAGGTAAGAGATGAATAGCCTTTCTTAAGGCTATTCCTATGTGCTTTTAGTTTAAAAACATTTTTTTTTTATGATAGAATCCCTTTAAATGACCTTAATTGGTTATTTTCCTTTTATCCTTTCTGTAGCAGTACATCATAATTTAGATTAAGCTTTATCTAACTTTTTGCATTGTCTGATTTGATTTATTATTTGTAGATTTGAGTACTTCATCTCTTTATTAATACAATATATGCACTGTATTAATACAATAGTATATCTACATTTATTTAACATTTTTATATACCTTTCATAGGTGACCTTCCATATACCTGCTATTAGTGATCTTTCATATACCAGTGTAAAACATTCCTGCTGATTAGATTCCTACAACAGAAACTATACTTGCTGCAGTGTGAGGAGCGCTTGTCATAAGCTTAATAACCGACTCTGTGCTACATGTGCTCTCCGAGAACATGTTTTCACCACTCCCCCTTGTTATTGTTTAGAAATGATGCGGATATTGTTTTTGTGGACTCTGCTAATTGTTTTTTAGATGTTATTTATTAAAAGTTATATTTTATATTATAGATAGGATTTTTGCTTTGATTATCCAACGCGCCAACCCACATATCTTGATACCAGTGATACCAATTCTCTAGAAAAGATACTCTAGATCCATTCTCTATGGATTTCTAATACCTAGGGACCTCTTCTCTTCCAGTCGCTAAAAAACAAATCCTTTGCTCATAAAATTAATTTAAATATCTTCTTTAAATGTGCCTCAGTAAAGATTTAATAAAGTCCCACTCAGGACCCTATTGCAGATATAGGCATAAAAGAAGCAGCGATATATCCCTGATTTCACAGGACAATGTGCTGCCAATAATACCGCATAAAAGATTCAAGGAGCCAACAAATGTTTGCTGTCTGATCAGTAGCTCAGTTAGGGCAACTACTGTATAAGAAACAAGACGTGTAATCGTTAACTGACAAAAGCTTTCCAAAAAATTAATGGGTAGTTTTGTACAAAGTGACTTAGGCTGCGGTCACACTAGTGTTCATGAACTGTTCCCCCATTCCCCCATGCCGCTTAAAATATGCAGAGAGAAAAGTCCTGGAAGCAGGACTTTTTTCACCATCAATCTTGGGCAGAAACCTGTCGGATCCCATTATACTCTATTCACTTTTTAAGGCAGGGTTCGCACTATCGTTGGAGTCCGTTATGAAGATGTCCGTTAAAAAAAACAAAAAACGGACACCTATCATAACGGACACTAACTGATGTTAATGTGTCCGGTTTTTTAACTGATCCAATTAATGGTTCAGTTAAAAAAATGGACACATTAGCATCAGTTAGTGTCCATTAGCATCAGTTAGTGTCCGTTTTTTAACACTGTCCGTTTTTTTTGTTTGTTTCTCCTTTCTGAGCATGCGCAGGAAAAAAACGGGCATAAAATAATGGCTATCAGTTACTGTCCATTATAAGTCCGTTACCCATAGACTTCAATGTTAAAAAAATAACAGACACTTGCTGTCTGTCAAGAATCCGTTTTTTTCAAACGGACAAAAAGTCCTGCATGTAGGATTTTTTGTCCACGAAAAAAACTGACTTTTGACGGATTTGGTGTAAACGGACACTAACGGACACAATATAAAAACCCATTGAAATGAATGGAAATTTTAACGGATTTCTGACGGTTCAGCTAGTGTCCGATGCTAAAATCTTGTAACAGACAATAGCAACGGACACTATTGACGGTCACCAAAGGTAGTGTGAACGCCCCCTAAGCGGATAGGGTTTCCGTTTTTTTCCCCAAGTGGACCCAAAGAACGGCAACTCAAACGCTAGCGTGAACCTAGCGTCAGATGGTAATGATGTCCTATAGACTGAGAAATGTGTAAAAATGTGTCAATTACCAATAAAAGAACACATCTCTCAGTACTACTGTATGTTAAAGTAGTCATTATTCTACTTGCAGGTATTACTACTGTCTTTCTCGCTTATAATTTTCCCATCCATGAGTCAATTTACAAAAAATAACGCCCTAGAGGGAAGTGATTTCCAACCAGTCAGAGGTAAGTTACTCAAATCATTAATGCACTTTCATCTCAATGGATCTCACAACTGTGCTCAAGATTTGCAAGAAATATATACCATGTAAATTAACCACTTCAGGGCTGCGACATTTCACCTGGTTCAGGACCAGACACATTTTTCATTTTTGTTTGTTTTATTTTTTTCATACATGCAGTTTTGAGGGCTATTTTTTTTAATTTGTATTATTTAAAAAAAAATTTGTTTTCAGTGATAATTAGGCTTTTTTATATTGGTTTTTATTTTTGCATGTTTTATCTGTCTTTTAACCCTTTCCCTGCCAGCCACGTATGCTCTACATCAGGGGTCGGCAACCTATGGCACGCGAGGCATATTTCCCTGGCACGGCAGCGGACTCCTCACCCAGAAGTTTCGATCGGACCAAACACGGCCGAAACGAAACTGCTATTATTATACTGTGGGGGTCTCTTCAGACCCCCGAGTATAATAAGCGGAGCCCCCGGGGAGGTGATGAAACATAAAAAACAATCTTACTCACTATTCCATGCTCCGCAGCCGCTCTGTACTCTTCAGGCGCTTCTGCCTGAAGTCAGCTGACAGGGCCTCAGGGGTCGTGTCTGCATCTGACGTCATTACACATAATGACGCGACGTGACCCCTGAGACTCAATGAGCGGTCGCTGACTACAGGCTGAAGCGCCCAAAGATACAGAGCGGCTGCGGAGCTTGGAATGGTGAGTTAACATTCTTTTTTATGTTTCATCACCTCCCCGGGGGCTCCGCTTATTATACTCGGGAATCTGAAGAGACCCCACAGTATAATAATAGCTAGTGAGTGTGCAGGGGCCACTATAGAGCATAATACCGTGTGTAGGGACCACTATGGTACATAATACTCTGTGCAGGGGCCGCTATGGGACATATACTGTGTGCAGGGGCTGCTATGGGACATATACCGTGTGTAGGGGCCGTTATGGGACATATTGCTGTGTGCACGGGCCGCTATGGGACAAATACTGTGTGCAGGGACTGCTATGGGACAAATACCGTGTGCAGGGACCGCTATGGGACAAGTACTGTGTGCAGAGGCAGCTATGGGACAAATACTGTGTGCAGAGGCCGCTATGGGACAAATACTGTGTGCAGAGGCCGCTATGGGACAAATACTGTGTGCAGAGGCCGCTATGGGACATAATACCGTGTGCAGGGACCGCTATGGGACATATACCGTGTGCAGGGACTGCTATGGGACAAATACTGTGTGAAGGGGCCGCTATGGGACATAATACCGTGTGCAGGGACCACTATGGGACATTATTCTGTATAACGGTGTGTTTTCTATATTAAGGATGTGTTTTTGCACAGAAAACTCAGGCTTTGTTTTTTTTTGTGCAAAAATGCACCAGTTTTACATCGAATGAAAAAGTTCCAAATATAGCTGCATCCAGATACATAGTGTGTTTTCACCATAAGACTGCCACCATACAGTGCTCCTGGACACATTTACCACTAATTGGGGGCTGCACATGGACTTTCATTGCTTCTAATCAGAAAGTACAGGAGCATCCCAGGAAATAGCAGTAAACGCATGTGTCCTAAAGCATCTGGTGGCAGCACTTCTGTGTTACGGTTTGTGGCTTTATGACTTTAGTTTAGGGGTCGTCAGACTTACAATTATTGACCGACACTCCGAGTACCTCATTTTTGATTTTTTTATTAAAATCGGCACGCCGAACAAAAAAGGTTGCCTACCCCTGCTCTACATCCTCCCAGGGTGGCACTTCTGTAGCCAATCAGGTATCTAATACGTCCTTACTTCTAATGACGATATCTCAGGATCCCTTAGGTCTATTAAAATGATACCAATATCTTCATAATAGCCTTTACAATTTAGGAGCGATTCACTGTTGAAAACGCTATTCGGCATTGAGATCCCATTGCAGATCTCAATTCCCGACAGCGTTTTTAACAGCTATTCACTCCGAATTTGTAAGAGATATCATGAGGTTCTAAGATCTTCTTAATGCTCCTAACGGATCCTGAGATATGGGGCTCTAAAATTTCCTCCCCCCTCTTGTCTCAGGAAGCATCTTAAGAGCTGTGGTAGGAGGAGGAGGGGGGAGGAGCAGCCATCATCATCATCATCTGTGCATAACCTGTATGTGACCCCAGGGTGGGTAGTAGGGACTGTCCATGTTATCCCCTCTCCTATCAATCAGAGAGCATACTATACTTTTGCTCTCTGATTGTCACATAGAGGGATAATGTAATACCTCTCTGAGCGTTATTAGAGAGGTATTCTCCTATAATACCCCTCTGAGCATAACCAGGAAGTTTATTGGCGCTGTGACCCAGATGTTTACCATTGTCCAGGTCGCAGCGCCAAATGAGTCGCACCAAACACTTACACAACACACGCACAAAGTCATCAATAAAGTTTACATTTCACCCAATCCCTGTCCTGTCCACACCTGATCTTTATAGAGTAAAATACGCCTCGAGCGATATCCGTTACACGCTAAAATAATAGCAATAACGATTATCACTAGAGATGAACATATAGATTGCTACAATTTTTATAGGGGAATAGAAAATTATATTTTTATGTAAACTCCTATTTAATTTGCATGCACAAAATTGGTTGGCGCATTTCAGCAATTTTGGCGTTTCTTTAACACCTGCACCTATAAATATATATATGTGTGGTATGTATGAATTCCTCACATATTGCAGTTTTTTGGAAAGTACATTTTGTTTGCAGAAAGGAACTGCTTGAGCATGCACATTAGTGGCAAATTTGAATTTTTGTGCAATTTTTACTTACAATCTCTGCTGCAAAGTTGCATGAAGGTGGTTGTATATATGAAATATTAAGTTGTGTTTTAATATACGGTATGCTGTGCAATCTCAAAAAAGTTAGATTTTGGTATCACAGTCACAGTTTGCTAGGTGCAGTATAGATTTTTAACATATTAGTGAATAAGCAAAATCTTGCTTGTCTTCTATATCAGCATTTTTGAGAGTACGAGCTCATGTTGTAGCTGATGTTTGTGGTATATTTAAATTGTGTACACCTTGATCTTTTATTTTAAATGTATTTTGTTTGTGAATGTAAGATTGAATAGGAGTTTTAAGTGCAAATATATGTTTTAGTGCATTTTTTCAAAAAATTATTTGTGTTTGTCACAAAGTTACATGAAGGTGGATGTGGCTATTGATAACTAGTTGAGACGCATGTAGTCTTCAAGTTGTCTACTTTCAAAAAATATATAGGGTTTAGGGGTTCACTTGCTTTCCACCGTGTGTAATCCCTTCATTTTATAGGATGATACTTTTTTAACATTTCCAACTTCAAAGCAGATTTTTGCTCATTCCAGTTCTAGTGATTTTCTGAAGACATGTGCATGCAGGTGTAGGCCTTAGTGATATGAATATGGACTCTGCACATGTTGATCTCTTATTTTTAGGAGGTTTGGTGCATATAACTTTTTGTTTGGTTTCCACTTTTAGCAACTAATATACATCTACAGTCATGGCCAAAAGTTTTGAGAATGACACAAATATTATATTTTCACATGATCTTCTGCCCTCTGGTTTTTATGTGTGTTTGTCAGATGTTTTTATCACATACAGAAATATAATTGCATTCATATTATGAGTAACAGAAGCTTATATTGACAGTTAACATGAGTTAATGCAGCAAGTCAATATTTGCAGTGTTGACCCTTCTTCTTCAGGACCTCTGCAATTCTCCCTGGCATGCTCTCAATCAACTTCTGGACCAAATCCTGACTGATAGCAGTCCATTCTTGCAGAATCAATGCTTTAATTTTGTCTGAATTTGTTGGTTTTTGTTTGTCCACCCGTCTCTTTATGATTGACGACAAGTTCTCAATGGGATTAAGATCTGGGGAGTTTCCAGGCCATGGACCCAAAATCTCTATGTTTTGTTCCCTGAGCCATTTAGTTATCACCTTTGCTTTATGGCAAGGTGCTCCATCATGCTGGAAAAGGCATTGTTGAGCGCCAAACTGCTCTTGGACGGTTGGGAGAAGTTGCTCTTGGAGGACATTCTGGTACCATTCTTTATTCATGGCTGTGTTTTTAGGCAAGACTGTGAGAGAGCCGATTCACTTGGCTCAGAAACAACCCCAATCATGAATGGTTTCAGGATGCTTTACAGTTGGCATGAGACAAGACTGGTGGTAGCGCTCACCTCTTCTTCTCCGAATAAGCTGTTTTCCAGATGTTCCAAACAATCGAAAAGGGGATTCATCAGAGAAAATGACTTTACCCCAGTCCTCAGCAGTCCACTCCCTGTACCTTTTGCAGAATATCAGTCTGTCCCTGATGTTTTTTCTGGAGAGAAGTGGCTTCTTTGCTGCCCTCCTTGAGACCAGGCCTTGCTCCAAGAGTCTCCGCCTCACAGTGCGTGCAGATGCACTCACACCTGCCTGCTGCCATTCCTCAGCAAGCTCTGCACTGCTGGTAGCCCGATCCAGCAGCTGAAACACTTTTAAGAGACGGTCCTGCCGCTTGCTGGTCTTTCTTGGGCGCCCTGGAGCCTTTTTGGCACCAATGGAACCTCTCTCCTTGAAGTTCTTGATGATGCGATAGATTGTTGACTGAGATGCAATCTTTCTAGCTGCAATACTCTTCCCAATTAGGCCATTTTTGTGCAGTGCAATGATGACTGCACGTGTTTCTTTAGAGATAACCATGGTTAACAGAAGAGAAACAATGATGGCAAGCACCAGCCTCCTTTTAAAGTGTCCAGTGGTTTCATTCTTACTTAATCATGACAGATTGATCTCCAGCCCTGTCCTCATCAACACCCACACCTGTGTTAATGGAGCAATCACTGAAACGATGTTAGGTGGTCCTTTTAAGGCAGGGCTGCAATGATGTTGAAATGTGTTTTGGGGGATAAAGTTCATTTTCTAGGCAAATATTGACTTTGCAAGTAATTGCTGTTAAGCTGATCACTCTTTATAACATTCTGGAGTATATGCAAATTGCCATTAGAAAAACTGAAGCAGTAGACTTTGTAAAAATTAATATTTGTATCATTCTCAAAACTTTTGGCCATGACTGTATTTGCATTTTTTTTTTTTTTATAAAACATTCACTTTAAATCAAAATTGCATGAAGGTGCTTGTTCGCATACAGTACCAAGTGACATTCTGACAATGCTGCAGGTGTCTACTTTAAGAAAATATATAGGTATGGGGGGGTTGGATGATTTTTTAATGTTGCAATTTAGGTTTGATTTGTCCATCTCAAAACTGTGAAAATTGCTCCGGCTACTGGAGGTGCAAAATTTCCGGAGACCCGTGGCAGTGAAAGGGTTAATATCCGAGAAGAAGGGGGGGGTAGCGTTTTTACATACCTTTTGAGTTTTTTGTTTTTTTCTACTAATTTCTTCTAGCACAGGCTAGAAGGGGAGGTGCATCATGGCAGCTCCCCTAGCTGTGTACACTGTTTAACCCTCGTCCGGCTGAGTAGGTACAATTGTACCTATTCCTATGCAGCCTGTTAATGTTGTAAAATTATGCAGCCTGACGAAGGTTAACACTGCAAGGGCATTGTCCATATATATTTGAACATTGACACATATTTATTTTTTTTACCTGTTTACTGAAACATATTCAAGTTATAGTCATATAATGGACATAAAGTCCAGACTTTCAGCTTTCATTTGAGGGTATCCACATTAAAATTGGATAAAGGGTTTGGGAATTTCAGCTCCTTAACATGTGCCACCCTGTTTTTAAAGGAACCAAAAGTAATTGGAAAATTAACTCAAAGGCTATTTCATGGGCAGGTATGGGCAATTCCTTTGTTATGTCATTCCTGTCATTACGGCAGAGGCAGTGTAATGGCTTGGGCATGCATGGCTGCCAGTGGCACTGGGTCACTAGTGTTTATTGATGATTTGACACAGGACAGAAGCAGCCGGATGAATTCTGAGGTATTCAGAGACATACTGTGTGCTCAAATCCAGCCAAATGCAGCCAAACTGATTGGTTCATAATAGAGTTTCATAATAGAGATGGACAATGAGCCAAAACATAAAGCCAAAGCAACCCAGGAGTTTATTAAAGCAAAGAAGTCGAATATTTTTGAATGGCCAAATCAGTCACCTGATCTCAACCCAATTGAGCATGCATTTCACTTGTTAAAGACTAAACTTCAGACAGAAAGGCCCACAAACAAACAGCAACTGAAAACCGCTGCAGTAAAGGCTAGGCAAAGCATTAACAAGGAGGAAACACAGCGGTGTCTGGTGATGTCCATGAGTTCAAGATACCAAACATCTAAATATACACTCCAAAAACCACATAGAGCTCCTTCAAATCTGCGCCCTGCTTTTATGCCCAAAGTGCAGTTTATGCCCACATATATGACACTGGTGTACCCACATTAAGGTATTTAATGTTATATGTGGTGTGGGGGAGGTAGCTCGGTAGCAGCAGTGGTGCAGACCCAACCAGTCAGAGACAGGGACACAAAAGTCTGGTGCAAACAGGTTCATTTAAAAAACAGCAAAATAAATAAACCTTCAGTTCAGGTACAAAATAAGCAAAATAAAATACAGCCTTAACTTCAGGCAAAACGTCAAAAAGAAACCCTGCTCTTCCGAGCACTAACTAAACAAGATAAAACTAACTATACGTGTGGCTTACTGTCAGCCACATGAACAAACAAAATAGCACAGTATGGTCTCACCAGGTTCTCAATGTCTCAGGACAGACCCAAGCACCTCCTCTCACTCCCAGGATTTGCCCTGAAGTGCAGGCTCTGTAGTCTTTTTTGGCCCAGTAATGAGCCTAGGATCCACACCTGCTGAAGCCTATTCCAGGCCCGCCCTAGACCACACATATGTCAGAAACCTGGGGCTGATATAGCGGGACTCCAGCACTCTGCCTGTCACCTTCTCACAGTGATTATAACCTGTTTTTTGGGCACACAGTCAGGCACAGAAGGGAAGGAGCACTATTTGTCTAAATCTGTGCACTTAAGACCAGTTTGGTTTTTGGACACTATGACACTTTCGCAGAGCCCTGAAATGCCAGTAAAGTGGAATCCCCTGACATGTGACCCCAGTTTGGAAACTACACCCTTGAAGGAATTTATACAGGGGTACAGTAAGCATTTTTAACCCCCAAGTGTTGCATTAATTTATTTTCTAGAAATTAATATGCAGATGATTGTGATGTGAGAAAATGACAATATTTCCAGGAATCTGCAAAAGTGTCATGGTGTCCAAATACCAAACTGTGCTCCAAAAACCAAAATAGCACTCCTTCCCTTCTGTGCCCAAACAGCAGTTTATAACCACACATGACATCGTTAACATTCAGGGTAAAACCGTGTTATACATGTGGGCATAAACTGCAGTTTGAGCACACAGCAGGGTGCAGATGTGAAAGAGCGCTATGTGCTGTTGGAACACAGATTTAGATGTGATGCCATGTCCCATTTGCAGAGACCCTAAAATTGCACCAACAAAATGGGCTTACTACTTGGGGAATTCCAATTTACTGGCAACTCCAAGTCTCTGCAAAAACAACATAGCATCAAGAAAGTCCCTCTAAATCTATACTTTAAAAGCTAAAATCGCAGTGCTCCTTCCCTTCAGAGCCCTGCTGAGTGCCCAAGCAGCGGTGTGCACCTACATATACAACTTTTTTTCCCCCAGGATAGCCCACTTAATAGTTTTAGGAGTGTACAGTCATGGCCAAAAGTTTTGAGAATGATACAAATATTAATTTTTACAAAGTCTACTGCTTCAGTTTTTCTAATGGCAATTTGCATATACTCCAGAATGTTATAAAGAGTGATCAGCTTAACAGCAATTACTTGCAAAGTCAATATTTGCCTAGAAAATGAACTTTATCCCCCAAAACACATTTCAACATCATTGCAGCCCTGCCTTAAAAGGACCACCTAACATCGTTTCAGTGATTGCTCCATTAATACAGGTGTGGGTGTTGATGAGGACAGGGCTGGAGATCAATCTGTCATGATTAAGTAAGAATGAAACCACTGGACACTTTAAAAGGAGGCTGGTGCTTGCCATCATTGTTTCTCTTCTGTTAACCATGGTTATCTCTAAAGAAACACGTGCAGTCATCATTGCACTGCACAAAAATGGCCTAATTGGGAAGAGTATTGCAGCTAGAAAGATTGCATCTCAGTCAACAATCTATCGCATCATCAAGAACTTCAAGGAGAGAGGTTCCATTGGTGCCAAAAAGGCTCCAGGGCGCCCAAGAAAGACCAGCAAGCGGCAGGACCGTCTCTTAAAAGTGTTTCAGCTGCGGGATCGGGCTACCAGCAGTGCAGAGCTTGCTGAGGAATGGCAGCAAGCAGGTGTGAGTGCATCTGCACGCACTGTGAGGCGGAGACTCTTGGAGCAAGGCCTGGTCTCAAGGAGGGCAGCAAAGAAGCCACTTCTCTCCAGAAAAAACATCAGGGACAGACTGATATTCTGCAAAAGGTACAGGGAGTGGACTGCTGAGGACTGGGGTAAAGTCATTTTCTCTGATGAATCCCCTTTTCGATTGTTTGGAACATCTGGAAAACAGCTTATTCGGAGAAGAAGAGGTGAGCGCTACCACCAGTCTTGTCTCATGCCAACTGTAAAGCATCCTGAAACCATTCATGTGTGGGGTTGCTTCTCAGCCAAAGGAATCGGCTCTCTCACAGTCTTGCCTAAAAACACAGCCATGAATAAAGAATGGTACCAGAATGTCCTCCAAGAGCAACTTCTCCCAACCGTCCAAGAGCAGTTTGGTGCTCAACAATGCCTTTTCCAGCATGATGGAGCACCTTGCCATAAAGCAAAGGTGATAACTAAATGGCTCAGGGAACAAAACATAGAGATTTTGGGTCCATGGCCTGGAAACTCCCCAGATCTTAATCCCATTGAGAACTTGTGGTCAATTATCAAGAGACGGGTGGACAAACAAAAACCAACAAATTCAGACAAAATTAAAGCATTGATTCTGCAAGAATGGACTGCTATCAGTCAGGATTTGGTCCAGAAGTTGATTGAGAGCATGCCAGGGAGAATTGCAGAGGTCCTGAAGAAGAAGGGTCAACACTGCAAATAGTGACTTGCTGCATTAACTCATGTTAACTGTCAATATAAGCTTCTGTTACTCATAATATGAATGCAATTATATTTCTGTATGTGATAAAAACATCTGACAAACACACATAAAAACCAGAGGGCAGCAGATCATGTGAAAATATAATATTTGTGTCATTCTCAAAACTTTTGGCCATGACTGTATGTCTCTGATGACACAAAGTGGGCATAACATATTGGGCACTGAAATGGCATATTTCTACAAAAATGTAAATTTTCATTTTGTACATTAATTTTTGGGAAGCAGTCTTGGGTTCAAAATGATAATACCCACTAAAAAAATTCCTTGAGGAGTGTAGTTTCTAAAATGGGGTCAATTTTGGGGGGTTTCATTTGTATTGCTACTCTAGGAGCTCTGCAAATGTGCACCTGAAATCTATACTAGTAACATCTGGCTTTCAAAAGCCAAAGAGCGCTTTTTCCATTCTGAGCCCGCCATGTACACATACAGCAGTTTAAAACCACATATGGAGTATTGCCATGTTCAGGAGAAATTGTGTAGCAAGCTGGTTTGTTTTTTTCTTCTTTAACCCCTTGTAAAAATGAAAAATTGGGGGCTAAATGGACAGTTTATTGGAGGGGGCAAAAAAGTAATTTTTCATTTTTTACATCCCAATGCTAATAAAATCTGTGAAACAACTGTAAGGTCAAAATGCTTACTATACTCCTTGATAAATTTCCAAGGGGTATAGTTTCCAAAATGGGGTCATTTTTGCAGGGAGTCCATTGAACTTGTACTTTAGGGGCTCTGCAAATATGACATGGCAACCGAAAACTATTCCAGCAAATTCTGCCCTCCAAAAGCCGAATAGCGCTCTTTCTATTCTGAGACCCACCATGTACCCATACAGCAGTTTACAACCACATATGGGGTATTGCCGTGTTCAGCAGAAATTGTGTAATGAACTTTTGGGAGCTTTTTCTCCTTTATACTCTTGTGAAAATGAAAAATTTGGACTAAATTGATGGTTTATTGGGAAAAAAGTTATTTTTAATTTGCACATCCCAATGTTACTAAAATCTGTGAAACAGCTGAGCTGTAGGGTCAAAATGCTCACTATACCCCTTGATAATTTCTGTCAGGGGTGTAGTTTCCAAAATGGGGTCACTTTTGGAGGGTTTCTATCGTATCGGTACTCTAGGGGCTCTTCAAATGAGACATGGCACCTGAAAACTATTCTGCTTTTCAAATGCCCCAGTGGCGCCCCCTCCCTTCTGTGGGCTGCCATGTGCCCAAACATTCGTTGATTATATTGTTAATCTGTTTTCCCTTAGTCCTAACAGCAGCACAATATGGGGTATTTCTCCCCCTGTGTGTTGTCTAGGACAGGTGGAACTTTTAATTAGCACAAAAATGTGCTTACTAACCTGCCCTATAAGAGGGCACGAGAGACCTCCCTCACCTGTGTAAATTATAAAGTAAAAGAAACAAGATTTTAGGGAGGGAAGCCTTGTGCTGCTGTTAGGACTAAGGGAAAACAGATTAACAATATAATCAACGATTCCCTTACGTCCTATAGCAGCACAATATGGGGATATAGCAAGTAATTCCCCTAGGGAGGGTTTCCTCGCCTTACAACCTCAAGAACTGTCTGGCCAAAGGCAGTCGCCTCGGAACTGCGGACATCCAAACGATAGTGTTTGACAAAAGTCAGCTGGGATGACCAAGAAGCAGCCGCACAAATTTGATCCAGTGGAAGCGAGCGATTCTCAGCCCAAGAAGTCGACACAGCCCTGGTCGAATGGGCTGTACAAAAAACTGGAGGAAGCAAGCCTTGAGCAATGAAAGAAATTTTGATTGCCTCCTTAATCCATCCGGGCAAGGAGGGTCTGGAAGCTTTAAGACCTCTGTCTTTACCATACATATTGATTAGGAGATTTTCAGCTCTCCTGAAAGATTGTGTCCGCGATAAGTAAATTCGCAGACACCTCACCACATCCAAAGTATGAAGTTTTAACTCCTCTTCTGAAGATGGATCCGGAAGGAAAACAGGCAAAGAAATCAGTTGATTATAGTTATTACGTGAAGGAACCTTAGGGATAAAGCCAGGCAAAAACCTAAGGTGGACCCTATCCGAAAAAAATACAATATAAGGTTCTTTGGAGGAGAGCGCCTGTAGCTCTCCTACCCTTTTGGCAGATGTGATGGCTAACAAAAAAGTAGTTTTAAAGGCTAAAAATTTTAGCTCCGTAGCTTCCAGAGGTTCGAAAGGAGGACCACAAAGGCCTGAAAGGACCGTCGCAAGGTCCCATTGGGGAATAGGAGAAGATACCGCAGGTTTCAGCCTCGCCGCTCCTTTAAGGAATCTTGCAACCAGGGGATCCTGGGACAACAGTCTGTTTAAGTGGGCGGATAAAGCCGATACCTGTACCTTTAAAGTAGCAGGGGCAAGGCCCCTGTCCAAGCCATCCTGAAGAAAATCCAAAACATCAGAAGTCAAAGGATTAGAAATATCAACGCTTCTTTTGGAGCACCACTCCAAAAAAATCTTAGCCATCCTCTGGTAATTCCTTTTGGTGGATTCAGCTCTAGCACAGGAAAGCGTCTTCAGGACGGCTTCTGACAGTCCTCTATACATTCGTAGGGACTGGTCAACCTCCAGGCTGTCAGGTTGAATCTCCTCAGATCCTGGCACTTCAGTGATCCTTGGGAAACCAGGTTCTGGGTGGGGGGAAGCCTCCAATATATCCCTCGACTCATCACCATGAGCTGGGAAAACCAAGCTCTTTTTGGCCAGAATGGAATGATGGCTATTACAGAGGCTTGGTCCTGTCTTATTTTCATCAATACTTTCGGTATCATAGGAATTGGAGGGAAAATGTATGACAGCCTGGACCTCCAAGGGATGGACAGGGCATCCACTGCCAAGGGATTGTCCTCCTGGTACAGGGAACAGAACGTCTCCACCTTGGCATTGAGTCGGGTTGCCATGAGGTCTATCTCCGGTAGACCGTATTTCAGGGTAATCTGATGAAACACTTCTGGATTCAGTGACCATTCTCCTGATACGGCACGACCCCGACTCAACCGATCCGCTACTGAGTTCAGGGAGCCCTTGATGTGAACCGCGGATAGATGGGTCAGATTTTTCTCTGCCCAGGAAAAAATCAGATCTGCCTCCCTGAGGAGGGATGATGATCTGGTGCCTCCCTGTCTGTTCACATATAATACCGTCGTCATGTTGTCCGAGCGAATCTTGACTGCTCTTCCCTTGAGAAGAGGAGAGAAATGGAGTAAGGCACGGTACACAGCTCTGAGCTCCTTCCAGTTGGACAACGTCCTTCCTTCTGGAGCGCTCCAGACTCCCTTTATGGAGTTTCCGTCCAGATGGGCTCCCCATCCCGTAAGGGATGCATCTGTAGTCAACAGGGTCCAACGAGGTTGGACCGTGGACCTTCCGTCCTTGAGGTGCAACCACCATCTGAGAGAAAGACGGGTCCTGGGGGAGAGTCGAATCCTCCTGTTGAGACCGGGCAGAGAGCGATCCCAAATTCCTAGGATTTCCATCTGAAGAGGACGTAGATGCCATAAGGCCCAAGGAACCGCCATGATGGAAGATGACATCAGACCTAGGATTTTCATCAAAGTTCTGATGGACGCTCTCGGCCTCCTGAAAAGTTGCCGAACCGCTGTAATTAATTTCTCTTTCCTTGCAGTCGCCAAGGAGATTTCCAGCCGGTCTGAATCTAGGACGTAACCAAGAAACTTCCTTTTGGTTGAGGGGACGATTTCTGACTTCTCCCAATTTATGAGCCATCCCAGGCTTTGAAGCAGGGATATGGCAATCTGTAAATGCTGGAGCAGAACAGACACTGACTGGGCTTTTATCAGGCAGTCGTCTAGATAAGGGACCACAAAGAGTCCCTGAAGCCTGAGGGCGGCTACTATGGGAGCTACCACCTTGGTAAAGGTGTGGGGAGCCGAGGAGATCCCGAAAGGGAGGGCCGAGAACTGATAATGCTTCCTGTGGCCGGAAACTATAACCGCAATCCTTAGGAACTTCCTGTGCGGAGGGTAAATTGGCACGTGCAAATAAGCGTCCTTCAGATCTAGGGTGACAAAAACGTCACCCTGGAGAAGAAAAGAAGAAACTGAGCTTATGGTTTCCATGCGGAACCGTTTTTTTCTGATGAAACGGTTTAGATACCTCAGATCTATAATCATCCTCCATCTGCCTGCTGGCTTTGGTACTAGAAAAACGGGGGAATAAACCCCCAAACCTTCTTCTAGAGAAGGAACTTCTTCTAGAGCTCCTTTGCGGATATACTCTTGAATGGAGCGTTCCAAAATACCTTGCTGAGACGAGGGAAGACGGCGAGTTAAGACGAACCGATCTCGGGGAGGACAGAGAAATTCGATTGCATAACCTCGCTGAATTAACTGTAAGACCCAAGGGTCCTGAATTTTTTCCCGCCAAGCGCTGAGAAAAAGGGAGAGACGACCCCCGACAGGAATTTCGGCCACAGGAAGACAGCATCTCATTTCAGAAACTGGGCTTCCTTCTATCTTCGGTTTTGGGAAATCTCCGTCCAGAGCCTCTAGAATAATACCTAGAGCCCCTCCGGGACTGCTGACCACTTCAAGGTGAAAAACCTCTGCCACGGCCAGGGCCAAATCTGCCCCTAAAAGACTGAGGCAGAGTCTTGCCTTTTTTATCAGCCAAGCCTTCTAAAATTTCATCCAGGCTACTGCCAAAGACTCTTCCTGGCTCAAATGGTAAGGCACAAAGGTTATACTTGGAGATAAAATCAGCTCTCCAAGGTTTTAGCCATAAGGGTCTCCTCGCCGCCGTGGAAAGCGCCAAGGACTTTGACGCCAGCCTTAATTGATAATGGGAGGCCTCAGCTAGGAATTCTGCCGCCAAAGAAGTCGAAGTTAAGAAGGAAAGTAACTCGTCTCTGGAGACACCAGAATCGATGTCCCTCTCAAGCTGGAGCAAATCAGCCCGTAGTTTGGCTGAAACTTCACATGACGCAACAGCGACAGAGGTCTGAGCAGAGGCCGCTGAGTAGGCCTTCTTGAGAGTACTCTCCATGCGTCTGTCCATAGGATCCTGCAGATTTACTCCATCCTCAGATGGTACTAGAGTGTGGCGAGATAGCTTGGCTACCGCTATATCCACCTTAGGGGGAGGACCCACTGATCCAGTTGAGACTCTGCGATGGGGAACAAGGCCTTAAACCTACCAGTAGTTATAAAGGGTTTCTCCGGAAATTTCCACTCTGAAGACATTAACTGTTTTAATGTCTCGTCCACTTGGAAGACCCTGGGCCCTCTATAGGTGGACGTGGAGGCTTCCCCATCAACATCACGGTCTTTAGACCGGATGGACTTCAGCAGCCTATTGACTTTCTCGAGTGGGAAGAGAGGTCTGCTGGTATCTTCAGTGGAGTCATCAGAAGACAAAGTTTCATCCACAACCTGAAAATCTTCGTCCGAGACCCGCAAGAGAGGATGTTTTTCAAGACGTGGTCTCTTGGCGACCTGGGAGATAGAATTCCAGATCTCCTTGAGAGAGTCCTCCATGTATTCTTTCACCCATGTCACAACCTCACGTATGGATGGCTCCTCAGAAGGGGGCCCACGACATTGGCGACAACGGGTGAATTCATAGCCGTCAGGCAAGGGAGTCTTACAATCTAAACAGGTTAAATGTTTACGCTTGGAGGATTTCTTCCTCCTAAAATCTCCATCACCAGAGCCGGAAGCAGAAGAAGACATCTAAAAAGACCACAAAAAGTCACAGACAATAACAATACCAATATTACAAACCGCAACCAGAACCAGAAAGAGAGGGGTATCTTAAGGAGGTCGGTTGTCGCAAAAAATGTAGCAACAGCACACGCAATAGTCAAATAGGGTAATCTCTGAATCACAGAGGAGAATTTCTACTCCTTAGCAATAGGAGAGCCAGAAAATCACAGCCCAACCCAAATAGACTATGGGACATTTTAAAGGCAACCATAAGTGGAGGCGGAGCCAAACACAAAACTAATCCACAATGAAAAAATTCATAGGAAATCATGCAGAGCAAGGCCAGCGATATGAATCGACAATTCATATAATATATGAACAAGAATGAATAAATATTACTTACCCTCCTGAGATTTATAGCACCAAAACGGGTCAAATGCCATAATGAAAATAGAGGAGCAAAAGCCTAAGTCAGAGGCTCAAACAACAAGCAGCAAAAATCAATTCTATATTTTGCCTTTAAATTTAAAATTTCCAAACTTACCGCACTTTTTCCGAGAACTGGAAGTAGGCGCGAAGGAGTCCGGCGAAATCCGCCCGCACGGGAACCCGGACACAGAGAAGGGTTCCGGCCATCGCCGAAGAATTACCGACAGAAGCGCTGAGAAGAACGAACGCAGGCCGGCAACAGAAGGAAACGACCACCTCAAGGTAAGAAAAAACCCCTTAACTCTAGAGAGGTCACAAGAGACCTCCTCCACCTGTCTCACACAGGACAGAAATAAACACAGGTGAGGGAGGTCTCTCGTGCCCTCTTATAGGGCAGGTTAGTAAGCACATTTTTGTGCTAATTAAAAGTTCCACCTGTCCTAGACAACACACAGGGGGAGAAATACCCCATATTGTGCTGCTGTAGGACGTAAGGGAATAGTTTACATTCATATGTGGGATAGCTTTGTGCTCGGGGGAAATTGTGTAACAAACTGTGAGATGCATTTTCTCCTTTAACCACTTGTGAATGTGTTATTTTTTTAGGGCTAAATTAATGTATTATTGAAAAAAATGAAATGTCTAAATTTCACCTCCATAATGTTTTAATTCCAAAATGCTGTTTTGAATTTTGTGAGGGGTGCAGTTTTGAAACTGGGGTGATTTATGGGGGTTTCTAATATATAGGCCTTTATAATCCCCTTCAGAACTGAAGTGGTCCCTATGAAATTAGTTTGAGAAATTTTCTTGTAAATCTGGAAAATCGCTGTTACACTTGTAAGCCTTTGAACGTCTAATATAAAATAAAGGACGATTAAAAGATGACGCCAATATAAAACAGAGATATGGTAGATAATTTATTAATGTATTTGGGTGTTATGACTATCTGAAAAGCATAACAGTTCACATTTTGAAAATTGCTATTTTTTTCACAAATGTCCATCAAATTTCCTATTTTTTTTTTATAAATCTCTACTGAAAAGGTTACACAACTCAGCTAACATTCCTTGCTATTCCTAGTCTTTTCCAGGTCCTTGCATAATGCAGCCTCATCAAGAGTATTGCATTTTCAACATGAGACCCGAGAGACTGCACACTGGGGTAGTCCAGGAAGTCAGACACCTAACAGAGAAATAAGGTCTCTAAGAAAATACCTGGATGAAGTACTATCTATAAAAGCACAACAATTAGCTGAAGAACAGACAACTGAAGTAAAGAATCAGACAAGGCAGCTAAATGAAGAGAATGTCCCGTTGATGGATCACAGTAGAGAAGAAATCCTATATGGGTCAAAAGATGATTATGTGGAGCCACAAATGATAACACATTTGTCTTGGAAAGAACCCTTGAAACAAGAGGGTGAACTGTAAATTCCCAATCAGAAAATAAAGATGTTATTCAAACACAGGACAACATAATAGGCACGATATAGGGAATGGACCTCATTGGAACCAGTTAGCTCAAGATGGTAGAAAATGTAGACCATATGTTTGTGTAACTAGATGATTATTTGAAGAGAGAAATATAGAGGGAGCTCTAACAAGTATAAAGTTGTCAATTGACAGTAGCTAAAAATCTGTCATCAGTTACATAACTACAGGTTTGCTCGATACTAATTTTTAACCATATGCTGACAAGCAGATATTATATTCTGTCAGCTGCAATTAATTATTCATAGTATAAAGACTACAGCTGGACAGCTTTAGTTTACTTTACACATAAATTTGCATGTACATGCCATGATCTATTCTTTGTATATCTACAAGGGGAAGTCAAAGAATGTTCCCTACTATTTATTTTTTGTATAATCAAGTTACATGATGTTGCTTATATGTAGTCTATTTTTCAGCATTTTGTCTCATAAGTAGACTTGGCATCAGACTGGAAGTAAAATTCTTGAAGGTGTTTCTTCAGTTTTAGAAAAAGCTGGCAGTCAGACAGTGCCATTCTGGACTTATAATAGGCTTATATGCAGTATGTTTAAAATCTCCTAGACCTAACTTTCCAAAAGATTCAATTTCTCAGACAGTGTGTGGCCTGGCCTTGTCATGCAAAAACAGCAAATCCTTGGGCATTTCTTTAAATGGGTATTCCAGTTTCAGCAAATGAATGTTATTCTTTGTGTAATGAAAACTTATGCAATTTTCTAGAGAATTTCTATATCCATTCCTCACAGTTTTCAAGCTCTCTGCATGCTTTCATTCAATAGGAACTTTTAGTGTTTACTCAAAGTAGATAAAAAAATGGATACATGAGCTGTACACTTGTGTGAACATCACATGACCAGGAAAGATGGATTTTCATTGGAAGAAAACAACGAAAGTCCCAACTGATTGATATCATGCATAGATATGGAAAACTATGAGAGACTGATACATATAGTTAATTGGAAAATTGCATAACTATTTATTTTCAGATACAAAGACGAATGACATTTAATTCTATAGAGGGCCTCATATATTGGCCTTTTTCCTTCTCTTCCTGCTCTACCCCTCTCCATAGACTTCTTTTTAAACTAATTTAATTGTGTACATAGAGTTGGAGAAAATCACTCAGATAAGTAAAGACAGAAGTAATATTAAATTAAGTATATAATGGAGTAGGAAAAGCAAAATCAAACTAATGACACATCCCTGTACGGATGCTTTTTCACTTTCCAAAGAATCGTTTTTTATTCTGCATTGTAGCTCCATGTTCATGAAAAATTGTATTTATCTTTATTTTTATGCAATTTCACTGAAAAGGGCATTTCTTCTCTAGCTGGAGCTTCACTCTCCATTCTTGTCACACTTTAGCTGAAAAAGGTGTCTCTTTTCCTGCCAGGTCTTCTCTCCACATTAAATTACTGCCGACAATTTGTATAAGAATAAAATGCTGATTTTCACGAAAAATGTAGCTGCAATAATGCAGAATAAGAAAGGCATCTTTAGAAAATGTAGAAGCAGCCTACAAGGTACTGTCATTAGTATGATAACGAATTTCCTGCTGACAGACACCCTTTAAAGATAAAAAAAAACACTGTAGTAAAATACATTGCAAAGCTTGTTCCCTTCACCTGTACTATTGATTCATGAAAAAATGAATACAGTTTACTTAAAGGAGTTCTCCCACAAACAAACATATTTAAGTTTGTAGACAATTGAAAGTTAAACATTTATCCCTAAAGCCGCCTCCCTTGGTCTGTTGTCCCCACCCCTCCTCTGTTTTTCCCTTTTCTTTCCTTGACCCAAATTTGTACCTTGCTTTTATTCTGGATAATTCCTTACATAAAATAAAGTTTGATAAAAAAAAAGTTAAACATTTATGTAAATAGAAATTTAAAATATTGCAGTGCTGCAAATTAGTGGTGGCAGTTCTTTCTCTTGATCAGTTGCCAATGGATACGACCATGAATGCAAGAACTTTCTATGGTCTGGCACTTGTCAGAAACACCAGCCATGGTGTTCTTATTGTGGTTAGGTTATCTTCTCATTCATGCAGTATTCCTGCGTGATGACTTGGCTACAGCAAAGTAAGCATGGCTAGATTTCTGACATGTGCCAGGCCCAGGGACGCTTTAACCATAGAGCCAACTGGACCCTATGGTTTCAGGGGACCCTCTGCTGTCCCAAATTGAACGGAAAGTCCCACATTTTGGGTGCTGTTCCGGGGGGCAGGCAGTGATTTCAACTCTGTGTCCATTTTATGTGTCCGATTTTTTATTTTTTATTATTATTTTTTTTATAAAGTAACATTGGTGGTTGAGGGGCCAGGGGACATTAAATTAATGGGCGGGTGGGTATTGGAGCAGGGGTGTATTGAGGGCCCCCAATGTATTAATCGACCCTGGCCAGGCCATAGAAAAGTCCTGCATTCATGGTTGTGACCACTGGCAACCGATCCAGACTACAAACTGTCACCACTAAGATGGTTACCAAAAATCTTTAAAACTCAGTAAAATTTTAAATTATTTATATTTACAGAAATGTTTAACTTTTAATTGTTTACAAATTTAAATATGATTATGTTTATGCAAAAGCCCCTTAAGGCTAAAGCCCCACATGGCGTAACCGCCGCGATTCGCCCAGGGCAGAAGCGCCACGGAAAAAATCGCAGCGTTTTACAGTCAGAGCAAAGTGGATGGGATTCTAGTGAATCCCATGCCCACTTTGTGGGAAAAACCGCACTGCGAACACGCGTCAATTTCCAAAACCGGCACAGTTTTGGAAATTGCAGCATGTTAATTATACCTACGGAAATGCCGGCGGTTTCCCCATAGGTATAATTGAAACAGAAAGCCCACAGAGGAAAACTCTGCAAACTTTCTGTCTAAAGCGCTGTGGGACGCCACGTGGGGCCTTAGCTTAAGGCTGAGGCCCCACGTTGCAGAAACGCAGCTTTTTTGTTGCAGATTTTGCTGCGTTTTTTTGAGCCAAAGCCAAGAAAAGTTACAGAAGGAATAGGTAATATATAGGAAGTTCTTATACTTCTACCTTCTACTCAATCCACTACTGGCTTTGGCTCAAAAAACTGCAGCAAAATCTGCAACAAAAGAAGCTGCGTTTCTGCAATGCGGGGCCTCCACCTTAAGCATTTAAACAGGCTGCATAGTTACAAGCAACATATCTATGGGAATAAACTATGGAACCTATGACTATCCTCATATACAGTATCTCACAAAAATGAAGACATCCCTCATATTTTTGTAATTATTTCAGTATATATTTTCATGGGACAACACTGAAGATATGATACTTTTATACAATCTAAAGCAGTGAGCATAACAGTGTATATTTGGTGTGCCATCATATCACTCAACACACAGCCATTGATGTCTAAACCCCAGGTAACAAAAGTAAGTACATCCCTAAGAAAAAAATTGACAAATTGTGCCCCAAGTGTCAATATTTTGTGTGGCCACCATTATTTTCCAGCACTGGGCATGGAGTTCACTAGAGCGTCACAGGTTGCCACTGGAATCCTCTTCCGCTCCTCCATGACAACATCATGGAGCTGGTGGATGTTAGAGACCTTGTGATCCTCATATTTATGTTTGAGGATGCCCCACTGATGCTCAACAGGGTTTAGGTCTGGAGATATACGTGGCTAGTCCAGCACCTTTACCTTCAATTTCTTTAGTAAGGCAGTTGTCATCTAGAAGGTGTGTTTAGGGTTGTTATGTTGGAATACTGCCCTGCAGCCAAATTTCTGAAGGGAGGGGATCATGCTCTGCTTCAGTATGTCACAGTACATGTTGGCATTGATGGTTCTCTCAATGAACTGTAGCTCCCCACAGCAGCTTCACTCATGCAGCCCCAAACCATGACACTCCCACCACCATGCTAGACTGTAGGCAAGACACACTTTGTTGTCTTTGTACTCCTCACCTGGTTGCTGCCATACACAATTGACACCAAATGAACCAAATAAGTTTATATTGGTCTCATCAGACCACATGACATGGTTCCAGTGATCCATACCCTTGCTTGTCTTCAGCAAACTGTTTGCAGGCTTTCTTGTGCATCATCTTTAGAAGAGGCTGAGCACAGACACCCAACTTCTTTGGTTGACCATGGGGAGGACTGTCCAGAGTGGAACCTGTCTTGTTAAGCTGCTGTAAGGTCTCAGCCACCGTGCTGCTGCTCAGTTTCAATCTTCTTATAGCATAAGCCATCTTTATGTAGAGCAACAATTTTTTTTTTTTTTTAGATGCTCAGAGATTTCTTTGCCATGAGGTGCCATGTTGAACTTCCAGTGACCAGTATGAGAGAGTGTGAGAGCGGTAACACCAAATTTAAGACATCTGCTCCGCATTCACACCTGAGACCTTGTGGCACAACAGCGGGGAGGTAAAATGGCTAATTAGACACAATTTGTCCATTTTCACTTAGGGGTGTACTCACTTTTGTTGCCAGGGGTTTAGATATTAATGGCTGTGTTGAGTGATTTTCAGCGCACACCAAATATACACTTTTATACAAGCTGTACACTGACTGCTTTAGATTGTATCAAAGTGTCATATCTTCAGTGTAGTGCCATGAAAATATATAATGAAATAATTACAAAAATGTGAGGGGTGTGCTCACTTTTGTGAGATACTGTATATGTATACCTATAGTTAAACACTTTCCTACACACACATCTATAATGGTGTTTAATTACATTCAGACAACATTAATAACATTAAAGGCAGAAATAAAGATGCAGGAAAATAAATCAGGTAGAAATAAAAATAAAATCCATCCAAATATTATTTATACTCATTCAGAATATCTCAATACTTAATTCTATAGATTTCATTCCTTTATTTGTAAATAATGTTTAGTGAGAGTTCACTTAATCAGTAACTGTCCTGTCAATGTTTCCATTAATTAATAATTTAGGAGAATATAAGAAACTTTGTAATATCAGATAACAGCACTTTAATCAGTTTTTCAGCAGTACTAAGCAGTATAGATGTGAATAAAGCTCTGCAGCAGGACATCTGTGTCTATATACTATGTCTCCTATAAAGAGATCCAAGGTAATAGTGCAGAAAGAACCATTGGATTCCTGTAACAGATGGGTACTTTATACATTATTGAGCATGATCTATTCATTGGAGCATCAGTGAATTTCTCCAATCCACCCAAAAAAGGATAAAGAGGGTGCATTACAGTCATATGAAAAAGTTTGGGCACCCCTATTAATCTTAATCATTTTTAGTTCTAAATATTTGGGTGTTTGCAACAGCCATTTCAATTTGATATATCTAATAACTGATGGACACAGTAATATTTCAGGATTGAAATGAGGTTTATTGTACTAACAGAAAATGTGCAATATGCATTAAACCAAAATTTGACCGGTGCAAAAGTATGGGCACCTCAACAGAAAAGTGACATTAATACAGTCATATGAAAAAGTTTGGGCACCCCTATTAATCTTAATCATTTTTAGTTCTAAATATTTGGGTGTTTGCAACAGCCATTTCAATTTGATATATCTAATAACTGATGGACACAGTAATATTTCAGGATTGAAATGAGGTTTATTGTACTAACAGAAAATGTGCAATATGCATTAAACCAAAATTTGACCGGTGCAAAAGTATGGGCACCTCAACAGAAAAGTGACATTAATATTTAGTAGATCCTCCTTTTGCAAAAATAACAGCCTCTAGTCGCTTCCTGTAGCTTTTAATCAGTTCCTAGATGCTGGATGAAGGTATTTTTGACCATTCCTCTTTACAAAACAATTCCAGTTCAGTTAAGTTTGATGGTCGCCGAGCATGGACAGCCCGCTTCAAATTATCCCACAGATGTTCAATGATATTCAGGTCTGGGGACTGGGATGGCCATTCCAGAACATTGTAATTGTTCCTCTGCATGAATGCCTGAGTAGATTTGGAGCTGTGTTTTGGATCATTGTATTGCTGAAATATCCATCCCCGGCGTAACTTCAAATTCGTCACTGATTCTTGTACATTATTCTCAAGAATCTGCTGATACTGAGTTGAATCCATGCGACCCTCAACTTTAACAAGATTCCCGGTGCCGGCATTGGCCACACAGCCCCAAAGCATGATGGAACCTCCACCAAATTTTACAGTGGGTAGCAAGTGTTTTTCTTGGAATGCTGTGTTTTTTTGACGCCATGCATAACGCCTTTTTGTATGACCAAACAACTCAATCTTTGTTTCATCAGTCCACAGGACCTTCTTCCAAAATGAAGCTGACTTGTCCAAATGTGCTTTTGCATACCTCAAATCTCTGAGACAACTTTTTGTATCCTTCCCCTGAACAACTATGTTGAACAATCTTTGTTTTCAGATCATTTGAGAGTTATTTTGAGGAGCCCATGATGCCACTCTTCAGAGGAGATTCAAATAGGAGAACAACTTGCAATAGGCCACCTTAAATACCTTTTCTCATGATTGGATACACCTGGCTATGAAGTTCAAAGCTCAGTGAGGTTACAAAACCAATTTTGTGCTTCAGTAAGTCAGTAAAAAGTAGTTAGGAGTATTCAAATCAATAAAATGATAAGGGTACCCAAATTTTTGCACTGGTCAAATTTTGGTTTAATGCATATTGCACATTTTCTGTTAGTACAATAAACCTCATTTCAATCCTGAAATATTACTGTGTCCATCAGTTATTAGATATATCAAATTGAAATGGCTGTTGCAAACACCCAAATATTTAGAACTAAAAATGATTAAGATTAATAGGGGTGCCCAAACTTTTTCATATGACTGTATGTACTCCTGAAAGTTTGAAGGTCTTGTAATGTTTCCCTGTAGTGTTGAGCTGCTATGCATTTGCTTTTCAAGCTTAAAAGTACCTGAAAGCTTTTGAGAAATGCAGCTGGCAGTGAAGAACACATTTTGATTTTATTAAAGATCTCACAGGACAAAAAAAAAAATTAAGCTTGCGCAACCTTGAAATATTCAGTATGTGTCTCACTCTCTTTAGCCTTTTCTAATTGTACACAACAATGTGGACTGTACTAGGTTTGTCCTGCTCTACAACTTTACAACTGGAACTCTACATCTACATGCAATAGATGCTGATATAATTTTAACCCCTCTATTTATGCACCAATGAATAGCCCATCCGTTACATAACTCTGATAGTTTTTTCTGAGCTATTAGTGTAGATCTCTTTTTAGGAGACATCCTGTATATCCCTTCCTCAAAATAACTTGGCTGCTTACTCTTTCTATCTCCTCTCTCCATAGACTTCTGCAAACTGCAGCCTGTCCTCAAAATGTGCTATATTTACCTGAATTGTTCATTTAACAAAATCTGGGGGAAAGAGCTGTTATTCTTTAGCTTAGGCACGGTTTACATCTGCATTCAGGTTTCCGTTCGGGGAGTCCGCTTAGGGACCCCCTGAACTGAAACCTATACGCATAAAAAAGCGGTTTACCTGGGAAACCTCCCTGGAAAGACTCCCCAAACGGAAACCCGAATGCAGATGTGAACCAGGCCTTACTCTGTAACTGCTTTAATAAATGCTGCTTTTATGAATACTTATTATTAAACTGAAAATGCCTAAATTTAAGGTTTTGGAAAAGAAGTTGTTGAATACACTGATCAACCTTAACATTAAAGCTACTAACATTGTTTAGGTGCCCTACTGCACTTCCAAAAGAGCACTGACCCACCAAGACGCGGATTCCATAAAACCTATAACATAAAAGGTATCCTTTAGGGCCCTTTTACACTAATGATTTTTCTGTCAGTGAAAAAAGGCATACCTAGTCAAGCTGCTCCATTAGTATTCACTGATGTCACTATCAGTAAATACTAATGAAACAGATGCTTTGGGGAACATTTTATAGCGTGTGAGCAACTGTGGAGCATTATATGCCATGTGGAGCCACTGTTGAGCATTATACTGTGGTAGGTTACAGGAGAGGAAACTATAACATACTTAAGGAGGAGGGGAGCCCTCAAATTTTGCCAGTATGGAGAATCTAAATTCCTGATAGCAGCCCTGTGTGCTATGCCTGTATCACAGCTCCCTCACTATAATCTTACACATGCATGGAGTGGCCATGTTATTCCCCATTTAGTACTGTACAGGAAGAGGTCATAGAGCTATTGTGGCATGCACTGTACTACAGTGCCTTGCAAAAGTATTCATACCTCTTGAACTTTTTCACATTTTCTCACCTTACAACCACAAACAAATGTATTTTATTGAGATTTTAAGTGATAGACCAACACAAAGTAGCGTATAATTGTGAAGTGGAAGGAAAATGTGTTAGAATGGCCAGGTTAAAGTCCAGACCTAAATCCCATTGAGCATCTGTGGCAAGACATGAAAATTGCTGTTCTCAGACGCTCTCCATCCAATCTGGCTGAGCTTGCGCTATTTTGCAAAGAAGAATGGGCAAAAATCTCAGTCTCTAGATGTGCAAAGCTGATAGAGACATACCCCAAAAGACTTGCAGCTGTAACTGCAGCAAAAGGTGGCTCTACAAAGTATTGATATAGGGGACTGAATACTTTTGCACATCACACTTTTCAGATTTTTATTTGATTAAAATTTTGAAAACCATGCATCATTTTCATTCCACTTCACAATTATCTGCTACTTTGTGTTGGTCTATCACTTAAAATCTCCATAAAATACATTTAAGTTTGTGGTAGTAAGGTGACAAAATGTGAAAAAGTTCAAGGGGTATGAATACTTTTGCAAGTCACTGTATATGAAAGGCATGTATATTCAAAATATAAAAACTGCATTTTTTTTCCTCCAAATTGCCTATTTTATTTTTTTTTTAAATAATTAAAAACAAACATTGACCAAAATTTACCACTGAAATGAAGTACAATTTGGTATGAAAAAAAAAACACTCACTTTAAAAAGTTAAAACATCTCAAAGTTATTACTACATAAAGTGACATGTCAGATTTGAAAAATGAGGCCTGGTTCTAGGTTGTCTCATTAAGGCATTAATGATATCGAAGATGAGCTTAATAGACTAATTTTGCAGATGACACCAAGTTATGTAGTACAGTATAGTCTATGGAGGAAGTATGTAGGTTACAAGCAGACAGTGTTTGGCTATTCACATGGCAAATGAGCTCAATGTGGATGAACGTAAAGTTATGCATCTGAGTAAAAATAATCTGCATACAACATATGTCCTAGAGGAAGCAGAACAGGGAGAGTCACTGGTGGAGAAGGACCTGGGTATACTTGTAAATCATAGATTAGATGACAGCATGCAATGTCAACTGGTTGTTTCTAAAGCCAGCTGGATATTGTCATGTATTAAAAATGGTGTGGACTCACACTCGATAGGTGTGTAATATTACCACTTTATAAATCATTGGTGCGGCCCCATATAGAATATGCAGTTCACTTCTGGACTACTTCATAGAAAGGGCTTCAGTTACATTTCTTTAGTCTTGAGAAGAAGAATTTAACTCCTTAGCGACACCAGACGAGCGCATCTGGATAAACTATTATGTCCTGTGTCTGTTGTGTACTGTGTGAGCAGGTGGCTTCTGGAGCTGGTGTTAGCTGTAACTGACAGCTAACACCCTGCTCCATTACCCCCAGTCGGAGCTCCAATTTTTTTTTTTGTAACGTGGTCAAGTATGGGTTTCATCATCATACAAAGTGATGAAAAAGTCATATGTACCCCAAAACAGTACCAACAAAAAGCACAGTTCGCCCAGCAAAAAATAAGCCCTTAACCAACTCTGTCAACCAAAAAAAAATAAAAAAAATGTTAGTTACACCTCTCAGAAGAGAACAATGCAAAAATAACTGATTTATGTATTTTGGATTGTATTAATGGATTTTTGTTCTGCAAAATTAGTAACGCATAAAAATAAATATAAATTAGGTAGCACTGTAATTGTACTGACCTATAAGAAAGGCATCATGTTACTTTTGCTGTATGGCAAAGAGTTAATAAAATTTAGTCAGTAAGTTATAGGCACCCTAAAATGGGGTCATTAGAACAAAAAAAAAATATATTATATTATATATATATATACAGTGCTGGCCAAAAGTATTGGCACCCCTGCAATTCTGTCAGTTAATACTCAATTTCTTCCAGAAAATGATTGCAATCTCAAATGCTTTGGTAATAATATCTTTATTTATTTTGCTTGCAATGAAAAAACACAAAAGAGAATGAAAAAAAAGTCAAATCATTGATCAATTTACACAAAACTCCAAAAATGGGCCAGACAAAAGTATTGGCACCCTCAGCCTAATACTTGGTAGCACAACCTTTAGACAAAATAACTGCGAACAACCGCTTCCGGTAACCATCAATGAGTTTCTTACAATGCTCTGCTGGAATTTTAGACCATTCTTCTTTGGCAAATTTCTCCAGGTCCCTGAGATTTGAAGGGTGCCTTCTCCAAACTGCCATTTTGAGATCCCTCCACAGGTGTTCTATGGGATTCAGGTCTGGACTCATTGCTGGCCACTTTAGAAGTCTCCAGTGCTTTCTCTCAAACCATTTTCTAGTGCTTTTTGAAGTGTGTTTTGGGTCATTGTCCTGCTGGAAGACCCATGACCTCTGAGGGAGACCCAGCTTTCTCACACTGGGCCCTACATTATGCTGCAAAATTTGTTGGTAGTCTTCAGACTTCATGATGCCATGCACACGGTCAAGCAGTCCAGTGCCAGAGGCAGCAAAGCAACCCCAAAACATCAGGGAACCTCCGCCATGTTTGACTGTAGGGACCGTGTTCTTTTCTTTGAAGGCCTCTTTTTTTTTTCCTGTAAACTCTATGTTGATGCCTTTTCCCAAAAAGCTCTACTTTTGTCTCATCTGACCAGAGAACATTCTTCCAAAAAGTTTTTGGCTTTCTCAGGTAAGTTTTGGCAAACTCCAGCCTGGCTTTTTTATGTCTCTGGGTCAGAAGTGGGGTCTTCCTGGGTATCCTACCATAGAGTCCCTTTTCATTCAGACGCCGACGGATAGTACGGGTTGACACTGTTGTACCCTCGGACTGCAGGGCAGCTAGAACTTGTTTGGATGTTAGTCGAGGTTCTTTAGCCACCATCCGCACAATCTTTCGTTGAAATCTCTCGTCAATTTTTCTTTTCCGTCCATATCTATGGAGGTTAGCCACAGTGCCATGGGCTTTAAACTTCTTGATGACACTGCGCACGGTAGACACAGGAACATTCAGGTCTTTGGAGATGGACTTGTAGCCTTGAGATTGCTCATGCTTCCTCACAATTTTGCTTCTCAAGTCCTCAGACAGTTCTTTGGTCTTCTTTCTTTTCTCCATGCTCAATGTGGTACACACAAGGACACAGGACAGAGGTTGAGTCAACTTTAATCCATTTCAACTGGCTGCAAGTGTGATTTAGTTATTGCCACCACCTGTTATGTGCCACAGGTAACTAACAGGTGCTGTTAATTACACAAATTAGAGAAGCATCACATGATTTTTGAAAGGGTGCCAATACTTTTGTCCACCCCCTTTTTTATGTTTGGTGTGGAATTATATCCAATTTGGCTTTTTGACAATTCTTTTTGTGGTTTTCCATTGACGACAAAGTAAATGCAGATATTATTACCACAGCATTTGTGATTGCAATCATTTTCTGGAAGAAATTGAGTATTATCTGACAGAATTGCAGGGGTGTCAATACTTTTGGCCATCACTGTATATACATATACATATATATACACAGTGGATATAGAAAGTATTCAGACCCCTTTAAATATTTCACTCTGTTTCATTGCAGCCATTTGCTAAAAGCAAAAAAGTTCATTTTATTTCTCATTAATGTACACTCAGCATCCCATCTTGACAGAAAACAAATGTAAATGTTTTTTGCAAATTTATTAAAAAAGAAAAACTGAACTATCACATGGTCATAAGTATTCAGACCCTTTGCTGTGACACTCATATTTAATTCACTGCTGTCCATTTCCTTCTGATCCTCCTTGAGATGGTTCTACTCCTTCATTGGAGTCCAGCTGTGTTTAATTAAACTGATTGGACTTGATTAGAAAAGGCACACACCTGTCTATATAAGACCTCACAGCTCACAGTGCATGTCAGAGCAAATGAGAATCATGAGGTCAAAAGGAACTGCCCAAGGAGCTCAGAGACAGAATTGTGGCAAGGCACAGATCTGGCCAAGGTTACAAAAGATTTTCTGCATCACTCAAGGTTCCTAAGAGCACAGTGGCCTGCACAATTCTTAAATGGAAGAAGTTTGGGATGACCCAAACTCTTCTTAGACCTGGCCGTCCAGCCAAACTGAGCAATCGTGGGAGAAGAGCCTTGGTGAGAGAGGTAAAGAACAACCCAAAGGTCACTGTGGCTGAGCTCCAGAGATGCAGTAGGGAGATGGGAGAAAGTTCCACTAAGACAACTATCACTGCAGCCCTCCACCAGTTGGGGCTTTTTGGCAGAGTGGCCCGAAGGAAGCCTCTCAGTGCAAGACATATGAAAGCCCGCATAGAGTTTGCCAAAAAACACATGAAGGACTCCCAGACTATGAGACATAAGATTCTCTGGTCTGATGAGACAAAGATTGAACTTTTTGGCGTTAATTCTAAGCGGTATGTGTGGAGAAAACCAGGCATGGCTCATCACCTGCCCAATACAATCCCAACAGTGAAACACGGTGGTGGCAGAATCATGCTATGGGGTTGTTTTTCAGCTGCAGGGACAGGATGACTGGTTGCAACTGAAGGAAAGATGAATGCAGCCAAGTACAGAGATATCCTGGAAGAAAATCTCTCTGGACCTCAGACTGGGCTGAAGGTTCACCTTCCAACAAGACAATGACCCTAAGCACCCAGCTAAAATAACAAAGTAGTGGCTTCGGAACAACTCTGACCATTCTTGACTGGCCCAGCCAGAGCCCTGACCTCAACCCAATTGAGCATCTCTGGAGAGACCTGAAAATGGCTGTTCACCAAGGTTCACCATCCAACCTGACGGAACTGGAGAGGATCTGCAAGGAAGAATGGCAGAGAATCCCCAAATCCAGATGTGAAAAACTTCTTGCATCATTCCCAAGACGACTCATGGCTGTACTAGCTCAAAAGGGTGCTTCTACTTAATGCTGAGCAAAGGGTCTGAATACTTATGACCATGTGATATTTCAGTTTTTCTTTTTTAATAAATTTGAAAAAATATCTACATTTCTGTTTTTTTTTTTGTCAAGATGGGGTGCTGAGTGTACATTAATGAGAAATAAAATGAACTTTTTTGCTTTTAGCAAATGGCTGTAATGAAACAAAGAGTGAAAAATTTAAAAGGGGTCTGAATACTTTCCGTACCCACTGCGTGTGTGTGTGTGTGTGTGTGTGTGTGTGTGTGTGTGTGTGTGTGATATATAATATATATAGAAAATTTTTTTTTTTTTTTTGCACAATAGGAAAACAAAACCTCCAAATCGTAACAAAACTGGCTGCAGCAGGAAGGGAATGTATAAGCTGTGTGAGCATATATCAGGGTACACCCCAGATTTAGAACTACGATGGAAAAAACACCAGAAGTAACCCCCCCACCCCCATCATGAGCTACTGGGAAAATAGTAGGAATTTGGTGTTCCCAATGTACTCCGCTCACATATTAACTTTTCACTAGTTATAGTGCATTCACATCTGGGAAACTAATGCCCACTACACCCCTTGATAAAGTCTTCGAGAGGTGCAGTTTTCAAAATGGAGTCAATACCTAGGTAATTCCATTTTAGTGGCTGTGCAAAAATGACATGGCATCCAGATAACAAACATCTAAATCAGTGCTCCAAAAGCCACATAGCGCTTCACATTTGCGCCCTGCTGTGTACCCAAACTGCAGTTAATGTATGAAACTGCTGTACCCAGGATAACGTACTTAAATGTCATATGTGGGTATAAACTGCTGTTTGGGCACACAGGGGAAATAGCACCATTTGGTTTTTGGAGCACAGAATTAGACGGTTTGGTTTTTGGACGTCATGCAGTTGCACTTTTGCAGCGCTCCTGAAATGCCAGCAAAGTTGAGTCCTCTGACATGCTCCCTTTTGGGAACTACACCCCCAAAGGAATTTATCCAGGGATACAATTAACATTTTCAACCCCAAGTGTTGCATTCATTTATTTTCCAGACATAAATGTGCAGCTGATGGTCAAAGGAGAAAATGGCAATTTTTCCAGGAATACGTATTAGAGAGGAATGCTTCAAAAGCAGTTGTGCCCAGGATACCCACTGACCAGTTTTTGGATTGTGCATCTCTACTGACACAAGCTGGATGGAACATATCAGGCACCGAAATAGCATATATCTGAAAAAAATTGCAGTTTCCATTATAAGCTGTGCATTCATTTGTTAAAATTAAATTAATGCAACACTCAAGGGTTAAAAATGCTCGCTACGCCACTTGATAAATCCCTTGATGGGTGTAGCTTTAAAAAAAATGGGGTCATTTGTCTGCAGATTTCACTTTACTGGCAATCCAGTGGCTCTGCAAGTGGCATGATGTCAAAAAACCAAACTGTCATCCAAAAACCAAAATGGTGCTCCTTCCCTCCTGTGCCAGTCTGAATTAATTTTTGGGAATCACTCTTGGGCTCAAAATGACATTATCCCTTAAGAAATTCCTTGAGGGGTGTAGTTTCTAAAATGGGGTCACTTTTGGGGGGTTTCCATAGAACTGGTACTTTAGGGGCTCTGCAAATGCAACATGGCACCGAAAAACTATTCCAGCAAAAGCTGCCCTGCAAAATGCAAATAGCAATAGCTCTATTCCGAGCCCCGCCATGTACCCATATAACATTTTACAACCACATATGGGATATTTCCGAGTTAAGAAATTGTATATTTTTTTTTTATTCCTTTTTTAACTCGTCTCAACCTGGACCATTTCCAGGCACATACACACGTGGACAAAATTGTTGGTACCCCTCGTTTAATGAAAAGTAAAACCCACAATGGTCTCAGAAATAACTTGAATCTGACAAAAGTAATAATATATAAAAATTCTATGAAAATGAACAAATGAAAGTCAGACATTGCTTTTCAACCATGCTTCAACAAATTTTTAAAAAAAAAGAAAAAAAAACTCATGATACAGGCCTGGACAGAAATGATGGTTCCCTTAACTTAATATTTTGTTGCACAACCTTTTGAGGCAATCACTGCAATCAAACGATTCCTGTAACTGTCAATGAGACTTCTGCACCTCTCAACAGGTATTTTGGCCACTCCTCATGAGCAAACTGCTCCAGTTGTCTCAGGTTTGAAGGGTGCCTTTTCCAGAAGGCATGTTTCAGCTCCTTCCAAAGATGCTCAATAGGATTTAGGTCAGAGTTCATAGAAGGCCACTTCAGAATAGTCCAATGTTTTCCTCTTAGCCATTCTTGGGTGTTTTTAGCTGTGTGTTTTGTGGGCATTATGTTGCAAAACCCATGACCTGCGACTGAGACCAAGCTTTCTGACACTGGGCAGCACATTTCTCTCTAGAATCCCTTGATAATCTTGAGATTTTATTGTACCCTGCACGGATTCAAGACACCCTGTGCCAGATGCAGCAAAGCAGCCCCAGAACATAACAGAGCCTCCTCCATGTTTCACAGTAGGGACAGTGTTCTTTTCAAGATATGCTTCATTTTTCCATCTGTGAACATACAGCTGATGTGCCTTGCCAAAAATTTTGATTTTTGTCTCATCTGTCCATAGGACATTCTCCCAGAAGCTTTGTGACTTGTCAACATGTAGTTCGGCAAATTACTTTTGTCAGATTCAAGTTATTTCTGTGACCATTGTGGGTTTTTCTTTCATTAAACGAGGGGTACCAACAATTTTGTCCACGTGTGTAGAAAAGGAGATTTTGTGCCTCCACTGTCTTTTTTAATAGTAGTGATGCAAGTAGGAATCCAGGACTGCTACAAACTGGAACCATATTGTAAAGAAGAGTCCAGGTTCTGTGTGGGATCCACACTTGCCTTTGGATCCATTGATACAACCATGAATGCAGCAACTTTCTGTGGTCTGGAACTGGTCAGAAACCCAGCCATGATTTCTTTATTATGGACAAGTTATCAAGCAGGACGACTACATACATGAGAAAATAACGAAATAAAGACCGGTTTTCAGACAAAAGCCAGACCATAAACAGCACTAATAATAAATTAATAATAATAATAATAATAATAATAACTACATTTTATTTATATAGCAATCATGGCTGTATCCATTAGCAAGCAAGAAAAAAAAAAAAGAAGACTGTCATCACCAAGATGATTGTAGAAAACTCTGCATAACGTTTTATATTTGCAAAGATGTTTAATTTTTAATGGTCTAAAAACATGGTGATGTCCATAGGAAAATCACTTCAAAACAAAATGGAACATGATAAATTCCCCTCTCCCAACATAAAAAAACCAACAACTATCATCATTTACATAGAAGATTTATGGCGAATATCCAACAATGTAGTAGTGATCACAAGGAAACAGCCATCCTCTCGTGTTCTGGGACAGAGTTAAGAATGCCTCACTGAATTTTGGACATTTAACATGTGGTTAGGTACTTCTATGAGCCCCTTTGGGACCCTAAGATAGACTGTCAACACTTATTATGGTAAACATATATTTTAAAAAACAAACAATTGTATTTGGGGATATAAGTGACAGAACAAAAATTGTACACATTTTATTATTGCCCAAATGAGTCTGACTTTTGGTAGAGTGCACTTAAAACAAATCTAGAAATAGAACATAGCCATAAAAGAGTAGGGGTATATTTTGTGTGTTAAGATATTTGTTTGAAAGGGAAGAATTTTTGCTAAAAACACTGTATTTTCCCTGCAAAAAAATAAAACAAACATTGACAATATGGACTAAAAAAACCAAATCATGTTACTAAACATGGGGGAAAAAAAAAAAAATATTACAACAATTCGGATAGAAGATAAAATGCTGTCACCCAAGTTGCTGCATATTACCTTAGTGAGGTCACCAATTGTCTCAATATAGAAAGTCGCCTACAAGATATATTCTAGAACACATTCAACCACTTTAGCATCACATGCACAGGTTTAATGCAAAGTAAAAGAGAACTGTGTAAAGTCTCCCATACAAATGAAAATAATTATGGATTTAGACAGGCCTGCCCTTCTGTTCAGCCAAAAGATAAATGCCCATCACAAGTGCCTGGCAGAAACTTGTCTCCCTTTCCCCTCTGAACTAAACATGCATTCTTATATGGTGCTAAAGGAAGATAGCTGTCAGCTAAACACCTGTTTTGCCAACAACCATCTTGTGCTTTTAGCTGTTATGTTTGAATGACCCACATTTACACCCATATTCAAGTGATAACACTTTCTCATCAGACCAAAGTACTGCTGATTTTTTTTTTTTTGAGTTTGGACTTAAAAGGACTCTGGCTTTCCAAAACTGATGTCCTATTCATAAGAAAGGCTTCTCCACGCAGATCCGCTGTTTTCCTGTGAATGTGCAAGCTGCAGTGCTTGCTTGTCATACTTTTAATGGCAGTGGTTGTGAGTACTAAAAGTTCTATGGGACAACCACCACCAGTCCAGCGAGTCAGCACTGCAGCTCACACAATCATAGGGAAACTGCTAATCTGAGGATCAGTCTGACTCCTGCCAACCTGAAATTTATGTCCTATGTTATGTATAGGACATCAGTTTCGGAAAGTTGGATAACCCCTTTAAAAAAAAAAAGTGGTGTTAACTGGTAGCACATGAAATGTTGTTCATACACCGTTGGCTTTTACTGTGCACAACTACTTAAAATATATTTACAATGGAATGGTTTAGAAAATCCAGAAACTAATACTAAAGAGAATTTACAATGCAAGGCTATGTACACTTTTTGTACATAAATCTAATAAAAACAGTCAGATTCAATTATCATAGCGACTGTTCTGTTTTGCTCCCATTCCAATGCCCTTGGTTAATTTTTTACACATTAATGGATCAGCACAGAAAATTCTCACTTTAACACGAAAATCTTTCATAGACTATGGATCCAAATTCACGTACAAGCTGTCTCCACCTTTGCCCTTTTTGGCAGATGAGGTTTCTCTTCTATGCAAGCATCCCTTTCTTCATTTTTAATATGTGAAGAATCTGAATCTCCATTGTAGTCAATAGGGTGGTCATTGACCTGGTCCTTCAGTTCTAATTTAGTCGGTGTACCAGTCCATCCAGGAATTTTCAGGTCTAGACACTGCATTAACTGTGTTATCACATCATCCACATATCCATGAATACGCAAGTCAGCATGACGATCCTAGGTTATAAAAGGGGGGAAAAAAAATATATATATATCAATTGAAGAAAAGGTGATGGGGGTTATTTTATATAAGTTATTTTAAGGAAAAACACAATAGTTTGACAAGTGCAGTTAATGATATAAGAAATACCAACACAATTTGTTTTGGGTATTCCAGTAAAATCTGCCCTCCAAAAGCCAAGTTTCGCTCCTTCCATTCTGAGGCCCTCTCCCCATGTAGCAATTCATGTACACACATGGGGTATTTCCTTGTTCAGGAGAAACTGCAACAAATTTTGTGATGTATTTATGTTTCACAGGATTAAACCTTAAAACTTAAAGGAAACCCCTTGTGAATGTCTAAATTTCACCTTCATTTCGTTTTAATCCTGTGAAATCCTGCAGCTTTGAATTATTTGAAAGGTGCAGTTTTGAGAATAGTTAATTTATGGCAGTTTGGAAAATTGCTGTTACATTTGCAAGCCTTCAAAATAAATGAATGAAAGGACAATTAAGAGATGACGCCAACATAAAACAGAGATATGGTAGATAATGTATTTCGGTGGTATGACTGTCTGAAAAGCAGACAAGTTTTTTTTTCTCTCCATGTAATATGCATTTACTGTTAATATTTGATCATTTATATTTCTAGTAATGATAAATCTCTTATTAGTAAAGGCAATGTCTATATCTATTGAGGTACTTTGATGGATAGAACACTATAAACAGTCAAAGCCTGCCCACTAGCTTGGTGAAGAATACAGAAAGCAAGAAGAGGAGACAGCAGGCAACAGCTGAGAGAAATGAGGAAAACTCCTTTAGACTAAGGCCCCACATTGTGGAAACGCAGCGTTTTTGTTGCCGATTTTGCGCCAAAGTCAGGAATAGCTTGAAAAGTAATGGGAAATATAAAAAGGAAGTACTTAGACATTTACCTTCTATTAAATCCACTCCTGATTTTGGCTCATAAAAAAAAAAAAAAAAAAAAAAAAAACCCACAGCAAAATCTGCAACAAAAAACATCCAGTTTCGGTAACGTGGGGCCTTAGCCTTAAGGTGTTTTTAGGTTGCGTCTTTAAAGGGGTTTTCTGGGCAAAAAAATGTTTTGTTTTTTTAAAAAAAGGTCTGTTAGTACTATTAATGGGTTAATAAATGCACCCATATACCTTTAGCAGTGTTTTGAGTGATTTCTGGGTGTCTCTGGGAGCTCCTGGTATCTTCTGCATTTGTTTACATGGTTCAGCTTCCTGCTATGTAACTTCCACACTAGCTACCTCTCACCTCACTCCCTCCCCCCTTCCTCTCTCCCTCCCATACACCCCTTCTCTGTCTCTAGCTATCCCGCTAACAACTACTAGCCCTTCCCTACCTACTCAGCCCAACCCCCGACCCCATTATATACTTACCTGTCTTTCTCCCGCGGGACACCCAACCTTCTTTTCTGACTGCCACCGTGCGTTCTTGCCCCAGCGCTGCTCTGTAGCAATGCTCCACCTCTACTGTGCATGCATGGGAGCTGCGCTGTAGGTGGATTATCGGCAGCAGAGCGCAGAGCAGTGCCGGCCGTCAGAAAAGAGGTAGGAGCTGTCCCACAGGAAGAAGCCTGGAAGGTAAGTATGATGGAGTGGTGGATGGGGGAGGGTAGCAGTGACGTTCCGTTTCCGGAAACGGGGAAATGGATAGTCACTGGTTAACGAGGAAATATCCCAGTGGCAGTCACATGACCGCCCCAGGGATATGGGTAAATATACATTTTTGATTAATTTTGTTGTTATTTAGAAAGTAGGAGGGGGAGAATGTTTAGATTAGTGTAGGGATTTCCATTTATCCCGGACAACCCCTTTAAGGGGATAAATCTCCATGGGGATTAATGTAATGATTGGATATCATCTTGAAAATTGTGTTGATAGGTGTAAGATGATAGAAGGAGGTTATTTAAACCCAGTTTGTAGGTGACGGTAATGCTATTAGTCTGTGAGTAAGACACTTGTGTGGTGAAACATGTAGGAGGAGCTAGTATGCAATTTTTTATTTATTTATTTATTTATTTTTTTATCATATTACTTCAGGAAGTTGATATTCTATCAGTGATTAGACTGCAGCTACCACAAAACATATTAATGTTTCATCCCATATTGTGAAACAAACAATAGGAGTAAGGGACTCAGTTTTAGAGAGTCTATATTTAGTTAGACAAACACAGGAAGGAGGGCATCCGGGTTTTTATTGGGTCTTGCATTTTTATTCAAGAAATATGTAATCTGTTTAAAATATATTGATAAAAATTTTATTTTATTATGGGGGTTTGGTGTTAAGTGGGAATGTGTGCATTTGACTGTAAATTGATTCTTCCCTAAACGTCAAACTGGGATCTAGTTTTTTTGGTACTTTTGATCTTGAGGACTGATAAGTATCTCTGCTTTTTTTTTTCCTAGTGCAGTTTTTTTTATTTTTTTTTTGTTTTTATATAAGATGCATAGCCTTCCGGTTCCTACTAATTACCATAAAACTGCCCACTCTGATTGTGTGAAATGGTTGAGTGCTACACATTCCCGACAGATGTTTTTTCAGATTTTAAAGATAAGCTTAACGTGCAACTTCCATTTCATTGACTTTTTTTTCCACTACTGTCTCAGGGGTGATGAACATTATTTTGTAATATACTTTATTAATCTATCAAACTTCCTTTTAATAGAAAATAGAAAGCTAAGAGCTAGACAAATCTTTTATGTAGATAAAAATAAAACATAACTTTTAATGATAAATAGATAAAATATGTGTACAAACACAATATTATGATAGTCGGAAATGAAAGAATCATCATAAAGTAAAATAAATAAAATTATGTACACATTTATCCTATTATACTATCCAAGCTTATCCATTCCCAACTATAATTATATGTTTATGTATACTAAAAAAATACTCCCCTATCATTATACTTCACTCCAAATGTGATAAAAAGGTCACAAATTAGGGCACTCGCAATTCCACCCCAAATCACTTAGGTGAATGCAAAACCTATCTATACATATATATAGGCTAAACAAGGTTTTTGTTATGTATATGTTTCTAGGGCCAAAATATGATTAAAAACCAAAATTGTAGTAAACCCTACGCTATCAAAACAAACGCAAGTAATATATATTGGTGAATGTGACATAATAGTAAACCGTTAACCTTATAGAGCAGAGACACTCAATATATTTGTCCTGATATCAAAATATCGGACTCAAAAAAGGAGCAAAAAAAGTTTTCCGCATTTCAGCCAAATGATATACAGTGGGGAAAAAAGTATTTATTTAGTCAGCCACCAATTATGCAAGTTCTCCCACTTAAAAAGATGAGAGAGGCCTGTAATTGACATCATAGGTAGACCTCAACTAAGAGACAAAATGAGAAAACAAATCCAGAAAATCACATTGTCTGATTTTTAAAGAATTTATTTGCAAATTATGGTGGAAAATAAGTATTTGGTCAATAACAAAAGTTCATCTCAATACTTTGTTATATATCCTTTGTTGGCAATGACAGAGGTCAAACGTTTTCTGTAATTCTTCACAAGGTTGGCACACACTGTTGCTGGTATGTTGGCCCATTCCTCCATGCAGATCTGCTCTAGAGCATTGATGTTTTGGGGCTGTCGCTGGGCAACATGGACTTTCAACTCCCTCCAAAGGTTTTCTATGGGGTTGAGATCTGGAGACTGGCTAGGCCACTCCAGGACCTTGAAATGCTTCTTACGAAGCCACTCCTCCATTGCCCTGGCGGTGTGCTTGGTGTCACTGTCATGCTTTAAGACCCAGCCACGTTTCATTTTCAATGCCCTTGCTGATGGAAGGAGGTTTGCACTCAAAATCTCACGATAAATGGCCCCATTCATTCTTTCATGTACAGTACAGACCAAAAGTTTGGACACACCTTCTCATTCCAAGAGTTTTCTGTATTTTCAAGACTATAAATATTGTAGATTCACACTGAAGGCATCAAAACTATGAATTAACACATGTGGAATTATATACCTAACAAAAAAGTGTGAAACAACTGAAAATATGTCTTATATTCTAGGTTCTTCAAAGTAGCCACCTTTTGCTTTGATTACTGCTTTGCACACTCTTGGCATTCTCTTGATGAGCTTCAAGAGGTAGTCACCTGAAATGGTCTTCCAACAGTCTTGAAGGAGTTCCCAGAGATGCTTAGCACTTGATGGCCCTTTTGCCTTCACTCTGCGGTCCAGCTCACCCCAAACCATCTCGATTGGGTTCAGGTCTGGTGACTGTGGAGACCAGGTCATCTGGCGTAGCACCCCATCACTCTCCTTCTTGGTCAAATAGCCCTTACACAGTTTGGAGGTGTGTTTGGGGTCATTGTCCTGTTGAAAAATAAATGATGGTCCAACTAAACGCAAACCGGATGGAATAGCATGCCGCTGCAAGATGCTGTGGTAACCATGCTGGTTCAGTATTCCTTCAATTTTGAATAAATCCCCAACAGTGTCACCAGCAAAGCACCCCCACACCATCACACCTCCTCCTCCATGCTTCACAGTGGGAACCAGGCATGTAGAGTCCATTCATTCACCTTTTCTGCGTCGCACAAAGACACGGTGGTTGGAACCAAAGATCTCAAATTTGGACTCATTAGACCAAAGCACAGATTTCCCCAGGTCTAATGTCCATTCCATGTGTTCTTTAGCCCAAACAAGTCTCTTCTGCTTGTTGCCTGTCCTTAGCAGTGGTTTCCTAGCAGCTATTTTACCATGAAGGCCTGCTGCACACAGTCTCCTCTTAACAGTTGTTGTAGAGATGTGTCTGCTGCTAGAACTCTGTGTGGCATTGACCTGGTCTCTAATCTGAGCTGCTGTTAACCTGTGATTTCTGAGGCTGGTGACTCGGATGAACTTATCCTCCGCAGCAGAGGTGACTCTTGGTCTTCCTTTCCTGGGGCGGTCCTCATGTGAGCCAGTTTCTTTGTAGTGCTTGATGGTTTTGGCCACTGCACTTAGGGACACTTTCAAAGTTTTCCCAATTTTTCGGACTGACTGACCTTCATTTCTTAAAGTAATGATGGCCACTCGTTTTTCTTTACTTAGCTGCTTTTTTCTTGCCATAATACAAATTCTACCACTCCATTCAGTAGGACTATCGGCTGTGTATCCACCTGACTTCTGAACAACACAACTGATGGTCCCAACCCCATTTATAAGGCAAGAAATCCCACTTATTAAACCTGACAGGGCACACCTGTGAAGTGAAAACCATTTCAGGTGACTACCTCTTGAAGCTCAATCAAGAGAATGCCAAGAGTGTGCAAAGCAGTAATCAAAGCAAAAGGTGGCTACTTTGAAGAACCTAGAATATAAGACATATTTTCAGTTGTTTCCCACTTGTTGTTAAGTATATAATTCCACATGTGTTAATTCATAGTTTTGATGCCTTCAGTGTGAATCTACAATTTTTATAGTCATGAAAATACAGAAAACTCTTGGAATGAGAAGGCGTGTCCAAACTTTTGGTCTGTACTGTACACGGATCAGTCGTCCTGGTCCCTTTGCAGAGAAACAGCCCCATAGCATGATGTTGCCACCCCCATGCTTCACAGTAGGTATGGTGTTCTTTGGATGCAACTCAGCATTCACTCTCCTCCAAACACGACAACTTGTGTTTCTACCAAACAGTTCTACTTTGGTTTCATCTGACCATATGACATTCCCCAATACTCTTCTGGAACATTCAAATGCTCTCTAGCAAACTTCAGATGGGTCTGGATATGTACTGGCTTAAGCAGGAGGACACGTCTGGCACTGCAGGATCTGAGTCCCTGGCGGCGTAGTGTGTTACTGACGGTAGCCTTTGTTACGTTAGTCCCAGCTTTTTGCAGGTCATTCACTAGGTCCCCCCGTGTTGTTCTGGGATTTTTGCTCACCATTCTTGTGATCATTTTGATCCCACGGGGTGAGATCTTGCATGGAGATCTTGTGAATAGCCATTTTGTAAAGATTCCTAAGGAACCAACATGGCTGGACCGAAAACCATCAGGAAACTTTCGATGTGGTATATGCATTGCATGTGATCAGATGAACAAAACAAAAGTTATTAAATGTTCGGCAACACAACTTGATGTCCCACTGAAAGAGAGTTTTTCAATTGTAAAACCAAGGGAGTGATATATGTCGCTCAATGTAGCTGCCCTCTCGATTACGTGGGGAAAACGAAACGTGAATTTAGAAGACGCATGCGGGATCATTACAATGACGTTACCAACAAACGTGATACACCGTTGGCACGACATGCCCTTGAGAGACATGGTAATGATCCTGCATGCTTTAAGTTCGGTGGTATTCAAACAGTACAGCCCCCCCCAAAAGAGGAGGCAACTGGGATCGACAGTTATTACAGAAAGAATATAAATGGATACATATCTTTAAGTCAATTCAGCCCCTAGGTCTCAACAAAAATATATCATTTGGCTGCTTCCTCTGGTATACTAAGTATTGGGTACAATCTTTGGGCTTTGATGTTTAAATTAATAGCATATTTTCTTAGGTTAGCTTTGCGGAAAACTTTTTGCTCCTTTTTTGAGTCCGATACTTTGATACCAGGACAAATATATTGAGTCTCTCTGCTCTATAAGGTTAACGGTTTACTATTATGTCACATTCACCAATATATATTACTTGCGTTTGTTTTGATAGTGTAGGGTTTACTACAATTTGGTTTTTAATCATATTTTGGTCCTAGAAAGATATACATAAAAATTTGTTTCCCCTATATATATATATATATATATATATACATATATATATACACCTGTATATATATATATATATATATATATATATATATATATATATATATAATGGCACCCCTGCAATTCTGTCAGATAATACTCAATTTCTTCCAGAAAATGATTGCAATCACAAATGCTTTGGTAATAAGATCTTCATTTATTTTGCTTGCAATGAAAAAACACAAAAGAGAATGAAAAAAAAAGTCAAATCATTGATCATTTTACACAAAACTCCAAAAATGGGCCGGACAAAAGTATTGGCACCCTCAGCCTAACACTTGGTAGCACAACCTTTAGACAAAATAAATGCGAACAACCGCTTCCGGTAACCATCAATGAGTTTCTTACAATGCTCTGCTGGAATTTTAGACCATTCTTCTTTGGCAAATTTCTCCAGGTCCCTGAGATTTGAAGGGTGCCTTCTCCAAACTGCCATTTTGAGATCTCTCCACAGGTGTTCTATGGGATTCAGGTCTGGACTCATTGCTGGCCACTTTAGAAGTCTCCAGTGCTTTCTCTCAAACCATTTTCTAGTGCTTTTTGAAGTGTGTTTTGGGTCATTGTCCTGCTGGAAGACCCATGACCTCTGAGGGAGACCCAGCTTTCTCACACTGGGCCCTACATTATGCTGCAAAATTTGTTGGTAGTCTTCAGACTTCATAATGCCATGCACACGGTCAAGCAGTCCAGTGCCAGAGGCAGCAAAGCAACCCCAAAACATCAGGGAATCTCCGCCATGTTTGACTGTAGGGACCGTGTTCTTTTCTTTGAAGGCCTCTTTTTTTTTCCTGTAAACTCTATGTTGATGCCTTTTCCCAAAAAGCTCTACTTTTGTCTCATCTGACCAGAGAACATTCTTCCAAAAAGTTTTTGGCTTTCTCAGGTAAGTTTTGGCAAACTCCAGCCTGGCTTTTTTATGTCTCTGGGTCAGAAGTGGGGTCTTCCTGGGTATCCTACCATAGAGTCCCTTTTCATTCAGACGCCGACGGATAGTACGGGTTGACACTGTTGTACCCTCGGACTGCAGGGCAGCTAGAACTTGTTTGGATGTTAGTCGAGGTTCTTTAGCCACCATCCACACAATCTTTCGTTGAAATCTCTCGTCAATTTTTCTTTTCCGTCCACATCTAGGGAGATTAGCCACAGTGCCATGGGCTTTAAACTTCTTGATGACACTGCGCACGGTAGACACAGGAACATTCAGGTCTTTGGAGATGGACTTGTAGCCTTGAGATTGCTCATGCTTCCTCACAATTTTGCTTCTCAAGTCCTCAGACAGTTCTTTGGTCATCTTTCTTTTCTCCATGCTCAATGTGGTACACACAAGGACACAGGACAGAGGTTGAGTCAACTTTAATCCATTTCAACTGGCTGCAAGTGTGATTTAGTTATTGCCACCACCTGTTATGTGCCACAGGTAAGTAACAGGTGCTGTTAATTACACAAATTAGAGAAGCATCACCTGATTTTTCAAAGGGTGCCAATACTTTTGTCCACCCCCTTTTTTATGTTTGATGTGGAATTATATCCAATTTGGCTTTTTGACAATTCTTTTTGTGGTTTTCCATTGACGACAAATTAAATGAAGATATTATTACCAAAGCATTTGTGATTGCAATAATTTTCTGGAAGAAATTGAGTATTATCTGACAGAATTGCAGGAGTGCCAATACTTTTGGCCAGCACTGTGTATATATATATATATATATATATATATATATATATATATATATTGTTTGCATTCACCTAAGTGATTTGGGGTGGAATTGCGAGCGCCCTAATTTGTGACCTTTTTGTCACATTTGGAGCTAAGTATAATGATAGGGGAGAGTATTTTTAGTATATATAAACATATAATTATAGTTGGGAATGGATAAGCTTGGATAGTATAATAGGATAAATATGTTACATCATTTTATTTATTTACTTTATGATGATTCTTTCGATTCCGACTATCATAATATTGTATCCAGAACGAAACGAGGTGAATGCGTTCTAGATCGACATTATAATGTTTGTAAACATTCACTATTCCCTTCTTATGGGCGCGGTCAGTAAGTATACGCTAGGAGGAACGTCCTTGCTTGACGTTCCTCCTGCTGATCGCTCTTTTGGCCGACTGGTATTGTAGTAGGCCGTACATTATGTTGCGGTAGAGCGTGGATGTTGATATAGATAGGTGATTGAGTTAACCATACTTACCTCCTTGCGCTTCGATCGATGCTTCAATATCCGGTCAAAACAAAGGGGACGCGTCTAAGATCCCCATAACAACTAGAAACGCCCCGCATCTCCTTCCCCTGGGCGTGGCCAGCAGAGATACCTCAGGAGGAAGTTTTGGTTTGACTATCCCCTCCCTGATTTCCTATTGGCCGATGGGTAGGATCATTTGGAGATGGGAGTGGTTATGGGCCTATATAAGGCCGGCACTCTGGACGCATGGCGCCACTGCTGTTCTGAATCTTTATCAGGACACAGATCTGAATGTAGCTCTATCTTTTTGGTCCCCTGACGAACCTAATATGGGGAAACGCGTTGGATAGCTTGTTTTGTTGTAGCCTACGGGCTTCATAGTTGCTATATGCTGCTAAAAACCCTTTTTTTCGTGACATTCACAATTTTGCATGTCACTATGTGCATTGAATTGCTGCAGAAAACATAGGAACACCGCTCTTATTACAGCGCTTCCCGTATACACGGGTTGAAGTATTCTATAATATTGTTTCTCTGGAGTTGGATGCCTCTTATCTTTTCTCAATTTTGAACTTTTAAACCTCTCCTTAAAATACATATAGGAAGGGGGATTGGAAGAGATAGGGGAACAATTGGTAAATTGTGAAGTGAAGTTATATTATTCACCTTTTGAGGGAATTCCACTGATTATAAAGGGGAAATATAACTTTGTGAAAAGGTGATTTATTTTCCCTGGGTGGAGTCATATCGGACCGTATAGTATATTTCTCAGACAGGATACTGAGATCAGCCTGATTGAGGATAGCTGTTGGGCAATAAACCTTAGGCAACTTATAGCTCATTTTTTATTAATATCAAAAAATATACAGTCAATATTATTCATTTAGAATAGGAGTGTGTTTGTACACATATTTTATCTAGTTATCATTAAAAGTTATGTTTTATTTTTATCTACATAAAAGACTTGTCTAGCACTTAGCTTTTTGGATATAGGGTTGAAGTCTTGAATTTATCTATAGCATTGTTTTGTCTTTAATAGAAAACAGGCTGTAAAGTCCCAATAAGTAATGCTCTAACTAAGAAGTGTCAGGGAGACTGTCCATACACATGTACTCAATGTAGTACATAGAGCTGAAGCATTTACCCAAGGGGGATATTCACTTTAAATGGCTGTATCTTCGGTTTTATATCACCTAGAAAAACTTTTCTAGACTAAGAAAGCGGAGATTCTCAGCTTTCATTTGATGAAATGATTTAAGAGCTAGCTATAACAATCTGAGACAACAGTTAAAAACAGCCAGGAATGTGATTTTATATGCAGCATGAAGGAACAGCTTTCTTATGATACCAGAACCATTTTTCTATGTGGTATAAAACCGAAGATACAGCCAATTAAAAAGGGACCACCCCCCTCTGGTAAATGCTTCAGCTCTGCATATTTACAATATAACTGTACACAGACGTTCCCTAACATCAGCTCAGTTGGAGGGTTGCTAAGGAGAAGGTTACAGCCTGTTTTATAATAAAAAGGAATTTAGATTTAGGGTAATAAAGGAGATAACAAAAATGGTCAAACACAATACCAAAAAAAAAAAACCCACACAGGATGGTTTTTCCCTGTATCAGCCTGTGTAGTCATGCCGGTGCAGAATAAGCCTGCAAAAAAAAACTGTGAATATAACCTATAAGCTTTCTAACATTCTCAAAAAATGAAGGGTTGCTTATATTTAAAAAAAAACAAAACAAAAAAACCTTGTTTAGAAACTTACATGTTTAGTTGGCTGTAGATTTATGATCACCAGTTTCCCACCCTTGCGCTTAGTCAACAGAGGAAGATTCCCACTGGGCTTTATTTGTAGAGATGTTCCAAGAGTGATGGCCAGGTCTGCTTTTCTAGAAAGAAAATAAAATTCAATATGACTTCACTGCAGAATACAATGAATGCTAACATAAAATAAAATTATCATTCAATAATATACCTGCAAGCTTCATCTGCAAGATTCAGATCTTTGTCTGGCAAAGAATCCTCCCAATCAAGGATTGTATCTACCAGTTTTCCCCTGAAAAAATAGAGGAATGAATCATTTTTATTGAGTTACATCCTAAAAAACTCCAAAAACAGGAAACTGAGATGATTGTGAATTAGGCGAATGTATCCTAATTTTTAAAGAATTAGAGATATTTAAGAGACCCACAATAGTTACGGTTTCAGTGCTGCTACATTTAGGCCCATTTTAGAGGGAGTTTATCACAGCCCCCAGCTACTTTACACTGCTCCCATAGTGCTGTAGATGCTGTTAGCAGAATAAAAACCATACATTTCTTATATTTCAGAGCCCCAGGGATGAAAAAGCTTTTTTAATGAGGACCTCGGAGCACAGGGGGAATTTTCTTCAGGGACTGAGCACTGCTGCATCATTACTAAACACGCCCATCCTGCATTTATCTCGTCCCCCGGGCAGTGCGAGTTGATCCTCCCACTGCTCAGACGTCATCGAGAGCCATAATGAAATTCTTTTGAATGCAAAGCTTGCTCAAGTAGTCCTCTGTGTGCTTGAACATACTGAGCATGCGCTGTCTGTTAGTTTTGCCTAGTTTCCGCCCTATACCAAGAAGATATGAAGCCTCTCCTTTTCTGGAGTATAGGGCGAAACATAGGATAAACCTAACAGATGGCGCATGCTCAGTATGTTCAAGCACTACCGAGGACTACATGGAGCAAACTTTGCATTCAAAAGAATTTCACTACGGCTCTCCCTTTAAGATTAAAACTTAATTTGAAGCTACAAAATTTTGTTTTTACCTGCAAGCTCGTAGGCCTCTAACTTTAGGAACATCACAAAGTCTACCAGTATGTTTCAAACCCATGGTTCCAACCACAAAATCTCGAACATACTGTCTGTAAGGCAAAAAACATTTTAAGAGTTCAAGAGTTGAAAGGCTCAAGTGTAAAAACTGTTGAGTGTACAGTAACTCTAGCTATATTCAGTATACTTACACATACTGTAATCTTAGTGTGCCGTTTAGCAGAATAACAAAGTCCACTTATTTTCTGAGCTCCAGGAACACAGGCATCTGTCACTATTAGAAGTACTCTAGCAGCAGACAGAGTATGTAACTGTCTCCTACGTATACATATCTAGCAGGAAGTCTCACTGGAGAAGATTTATGAAAGCATCCAAAAGAAAAACTGTCTTTGTTGGCCAAAGCAACTAATCATATCACTGCTTTCATTTTGTAATTTCTTGCAGATTAATTTCTTGCAGATCCTTCTGCTAAGGAGCTCTTGTATCAGTTATGCATGCAACTGTTTTTGGTCATCAAAGTGCAATCCATTTTTTTTTTTAATTTTGTTTTGTTTTTAGGCCAAGGCTGCACTGCAACTTTTTGTTGTGCTAATTATTGATTTTTAACTACTTGGTGACAGCTTCAGCACTCAAGATTGCACACAATTAATCCATTACATTGGACTGTAGCTAAATAGTTAAACTCAATTAGTAGTGCCTTAAGGGACTACTTGGGGACTCAAAAAATGGAAACCCAATCCGCTTAAAAAGCAGTTACCTGTGGAAACCCACAGACCCCATAGACTATAATGGGGTCTGCCTGGTTTCCGCCCGAAAAATGTGGAGAAAAGAGTCCTGCTTGCCTTTTTTTAAGCGGATTTGGGGACAAAATCCCCGAACGGAGACATGGGGCGCAGGTGTGAACTTAATTTACATATATGCAAACAAGCAGTCTGGAGCACAATGGGCAGCTGCATTGCTCCAAACTGCTATGCCCTGCTGCTCTCCAGTGTGCCTCCTTGTCTCCCTTCCCTGAGTGACAAGGCCAGAGAGCTAAGCTGAAGTCATGCCTGGCTGTGTATTCCTGCATTCGTAAGGGTTGTTGCATAATATGTGCAAGCACAGAACCATCATCATGTGCTGATTGCGTCACTGTACACCGAAAGCGAAGAGATTGTGGCTTCTCTCTAATGAAGGGTGGGGGCTGTCCTGTTGCTTTCAGGTGTACTGTGCCGCAAATATGCAGTCACCAGGTGACAGACTACATTTAACTGATGGCACACATATCACCTGAGTGTCTTCCATTTTTCACTGATCCACTGTCAAAAAAAATGTGACCAGTGGAAACCACCACAGACGTTAAAAACAAATGGATATCAAAGGGCCTAAAGCAAAGCTGTCTGTGCTGCTGGAGCTCAATAAAGAGAACGTTGATAATATGCTAACTGGCAAGCCCAAAGTGTATACCAAGTATTGCAGCAGCAGACTTTAAATGAATTAACCCCTTGTCACCAGAACCAGTTAACGTAATGGTTTCAAAGTTAGTTTTTTGAGGGAAAAGTTGTATTTTACAATGACAACATTTTAGCTTACACAACTAATTGAAGACTAATATATTATAAAAATCCTAATCTAAAAATTTGCTACCTCCCACACATTATGTATCCTCATGTCCAAAAATGCCTGTACTAACGTATAAAAATCTAATATGGTGAATTCTGTAATGAAGATTACAAACTACATTTTAAAACCACCATTTTCTTTCCCCCCCATTTTACCGCCCCAAAAAATTTTTAAAAGAAATAAGTTTAAAGAAGTGTCAGACATTCCCCAAAATTTTATAAGCAAAAACTATTTTCTTCAAAAAATTATGAACCCTACACAGATACGTAAATAGAAGTATTCAAAAGGTTATGAGGAATTTTTTTTTTTAAATATCAAAAGGCATAAAAATATAATTTTACTGACCAATAGAATACAAGTAATGTGTCATTTTTACTGACAAGTGAAAACTAAGATCAAAATTTAAATGCAACTGTTTTTTTCCAGTACACAGAACTATGAAATATTGTGTGCAATTATAAAGTACAACTTATCCCTCAAAAAATAAAAACTGTCATACAACTCTGTGAACCCAGAAATAAAAGAAGTTATGTATTTTGGAAGGCAGAAAACCAATGGTAGAATTTTCAAGATTTTTTGAGGCTTCTTTTGGAGATGTATGAGACAGAAAAACCTTAATCAGCTCCAAAAGAAGCATTATGAACCCAACCTAAGGCTAATGTCCCACGTGGCATCCCACAGCAAAAGTATGCTGCGGGAAAAACCACGGCAGGAACGCATCGCAGTTCTTCCCACAGCGCTTTAGACAAAGTTCGCAGAGGTTTCCTCTGCAGACTGTTTCAGTTATACTTATGGGGAAATCGCCGGTTCTGGAAACCGCTGCGTGTCCGCAGCGCGGTTTCTAACACAAAGTGATATCTTTTAGAGGCGGAGTATATTTGATGGTGAGCTTTCGAGAGTACTAGCTCCCTTCATCAGACATGGTGTTATACAAGAAACTGAAAATCAAACCATGTCTGAAAAACACCATGTCTGATGAATGAAGGGAGCTAGTACTCTCGAAAGCTCACCATCGAATATACTCAGTTAGCCTCTAAAAGGTATCGCCTGATTTCTTCAATCTTCCACTACTTTCTATGGCTAACACGGTACAACGTTATACTAACGCAAAGTGGGCATGGGATTGGCTAGAATCCCATCCACTTTGCTCTGACTGTAAATCGCCGCAATTTTTTTCCGCTGCGTTTCTGCCGCGAGCAAATCATGGCGTTTACACCACGTGGGGTCCCGACCTAAAAGAGAAAATTGTAACAAAGCCTCCAATTTAAAAAGTAAAATGTGTGATTGGTTGCTATGAGCAACAGAGTTTTGATTTTAGAGAGTTTCATAATACTGTCCCATTATCTCTACTCCTACAGACTAATGTCGAATGAACATAAAATTAAGTATATGACACATTTTTAACCAGTTGCTGCACTAATCTCCTCTATCACATATCGCGAAAACCAAGTTGGTGACAAAAGTATAGAGAGCGTGCTGAAGAATTCTTGAAGTCACGCTCTGCTCCCCCTACAGTTCCCCATGGCACAACCTCATATCGCCTCAATTTTTAACTATGTAGGAAGTCAGTTTGGTTCTCAGTGTTCATAAATGAAAATAAGTGTAGCACTGAGTCCTCCAGAAGGGCCCAGTTGGTACCAGGATCATAATATATTTCACAGTGTAGAAGTTTCCTCCCTTCAAAACATTCACATCTGCACTGGAATCACTGGAGACTCTGTTGTGGAGTCTGCTGAAAATCAGCGGAGGAAAAGGTCCTACATGGAGGACTTTTTCCTCCGCCAGTTTCAGTTTAAAACGACAGACACCAGACACATACCATTATAGTCAATGGAGTCCCCTAAGCTCTGTGTGTAACTGCTGTTTTAGCAGTTCGCCTGTCCATTGTTTGAGTCCTATAACAGACCCAAACAACGGAGAGCCAGTACTAGTGTGAACCTAGTGTTAGACTAGGGCATTCTCAGGCAATGTGCTAGAAGTTCCAGCGCCCCATTTTATATAGACCTAACGGGAAGAGATGGCATTAGTGTAAGTAGTATAGTTGAATTTGGTTAATTGCAGGGGAAAAGCTATTAAGAAAACTCAAGTGCTTCATCTCAGTATTATGCTGACAGTTTACATAGTAGTAGTAGTTGTAATCCAATTGTGTGGATTTCAATTTGGTCCCCAAACGGTGGCCCAGTGAATCCCGAGAAGCAATTATAATCATCATGGGGTATTCTGGTATTGGGGATGGTGTGTGAGGAAACTGGATCCGGAGTGCAGAGGTCAGCTGTAGGCATCTATAAAAGTATGTGACATCTGGAAAGCTTCTTGAAATTGTGAGAAGGATCGAAGAACTACATCATTTTACTGGACTAGAAACACTATTCCTTGCTAGGAAAAACATAGTGACTCAGTGGATAGATGAGACTCCAAACCATGGGACAGTGGAAGAAATTAATTAATAACACAATCCACTTTGAATGGGTTGTATGTTGCCCTCAAAAGTTTTTAAAGGTCTGGGATGCATGGTGCGATTTCCCACTGACTCTTCCCCTGGGCTACACTCTCAGACTCAAGAACCCCTAATAAGCAGAGTACCCCTGGGTGCTGTGATGTTGACTATAATCTCTGCCTATGTCCCAATGACGCATACTAATTTATATTTTAATACAGAATATTTCAGGTGAAATATTGTTAGATATGTTGCATTGTTTATTGTTGTACACCATGTACCAGGTTACATTATATGGCTATTGATATTGTGTTACATTATAGAGCTATCCTATTAATTTTACCTGGGTTCACAGGACCCTATCGTGTCTTGGGTTACCCAATGTTTTGTCTTGAAATTGATAATTTCATATATGTAATACTCCATTATATTCATTGATACATTTTAAATAAAAAAAAATAAATAAAAAAAATTGTAAAGCATATATAATTCAGGTACTTACTTTCCACATTTTGTACATTCTTCAACAAACATGTTTCCATGCAGCTCTGCTAAGTACTGCCTAAAAAATTAAGTACAGAATAAACAAAAAGCTCTTAACAGGCCTATATATTATAATGAAAATGAAACAATGAGTCTATGGTAAAGAGTTCATGTAAAAATCCCTTTTTCTCGTCTACTTCACTGGGGGACACAGCACCATGGGTATAGACCTGGTCACTAGGAGACAAGACACTAGGAAAAAGCAAAAGCTGTTGGCTCCGCCTCCAGGCTATACCCTGCCACAGCCACTGTGCATGAATCAGTTTGAAACCTAGTGTCATAGGAGGCAGACACGACCTGACTCAGGTCTTCTGTCTTGCATCGTTTTTATTTTTACCTTTCTTTCAGGTGCAGGGGGTAGTCAGCGTGTACGCCACACTAGTCATACCCTCCTGCGGGCGCAGCGCTCTGCAAAGGAGCAGCCTCGCCGGTCACCCAGTCCCCACTCACCATTCGCCACACCCCGAAAGCGGCCGGAGTACCGGTGACCCCACTCCCATGTGCGAGGTCCTACCGAGGGGGTGACCCTGCGGCGCCTGAAGTCGCCAGACTGGTGAGTATGAGAAGAATAGAAGGCAGGTGAGTAAGTTACCTCAGCCCCTCTCCATCTCCCCTTCAGGCCCTCTCCATCTCCCCTTCAGGCCCTCTCAGCCCCTTAGTGCCATTTCCCAGGGGGACAATAGCATGGGTCCTGTTTAGTGGGGGCATCACAGGGTTCCCTTGAACTGGGCCTTAAATCTTAGTAAATAAGCCCCTTTTTTCTGGGGCGTTTTTGGGCTTTCTGGTCGCTCCTACCGAGCGGCCCCCGTCGGGGGGGGGCACCCGGTTCCCCCCCCCCCCCCCCGCTCGTGTGGGGACCCCCTTTCCTGGCCCCCCGGTACCTTTTCCCAGGCCTCCGCGGAACCTCCGAAGTTCGCGGTCGCGCCGCGCCGCCGACGGTGCCTCGCGGTCGGCCGCGTTGTACGCGAGTCCGAGGCCTGGCCGGGAACTAGGCCGCAACGGGCCCGTCCCTTTCCCGGGCTTTTCTGGTACCCAGACTCCGCCTAGGGCCTTCCATTGGCCAGGGGGCTGTCCTGGCAAGCCATCCAGCCTGCCCAGTAGCTACTGAGCCTGTTTTTACCAGGGGAAGAGCTTTGCTCTCCTCATATTCTCAATTTATTTATTTATTGGCTTATTTATTTATTTTTTGGCTTGTTGGGACAGCAGGGATTCTTCCCAGTTCCCTGGGAGACATTGCACCTGCGGAACCCTTGCTGCAGCAGTTTGTGAGCGGCCATCTTTTGCAGTCTGGTAGGCTAACCCCCTGGGTTACCCTAATTTTCTTGGGCTCCCCCTCCGGCCCCTCTGGTTGCGTCACGTTTTTATACATGCACCCGCTGTATCAAAAACAGTTGCCATGCGGACAGCCCGAGCCCATGTGCTCTCTCTGCCTTCCGCCTCAGCCAGTCAGTAACCTCCTGGCCCCTCTCCGGTTTTTCCATCCCCCGGATTGGGCGGCCTCCCTAACCTTGGCCATGGTGTCCTTCCAGACTTAACTAGTCAGTGCTGGAAACTTGGAATGGCTGCTTTCCCAGATCGCCGCTCAGTTGGCTGCTTCTAGGGATCTCCCTGGACACCCTCATAGTTCCCGTCGCAGCTCCAGGAGCCTCAAAAGGACCAGGAAGTCTTCCTACGGTTCACGGTCCGCCACCCCTTCCTCTGGGTACTCCCCAGATAGGAACTCAGCTCACGGCTCCACTCCGACAGGCGGATACCTCCCTCCCTCTGCTCGGTCTATTTAACTGGGGACGCCTCTGACTCCGACTCGGAGCTTCAGCTAGGCTGATCTATATCTGCTGCTACGCGGGAGTCATCTATGCGAGAGAGACCCTACAGATCTCTGAGGACCCGGACTCATCCTCTCAAGTGGACATCTCTTTCTGCCACTGGATGTTTGATATCATCTTGAGGGCACAGTGACTTCTCCCTGGACCATCCTCTGTCTTCGACTAGGAAATCGGACATCCCTTCCCTTGACCTGTGTGTCTCCAAGTGGAAGGTGAGCTCGGGCAGTTCTGCCAGGCTATGCTGTGACACACGTCTCTAGCTCTCCCTGGCTGGCAATGATGAACATCCGAGGTAAAGGAAGCAGGTTGCTCCAGGGTGCAATCGGTTAGCGCACGGTACTTAGATATCAGTAACTAGTGAGCGCAAGCTGGCCTGTCTTGACATTTTGTCAGCGAGCCGCCCCATGTGTCCCTTCCTATCACTAAGAGCCTCCCACTGTGGATCCCATGATAGCTAGGCTCTCCAAGGCTTCTAGTCTGCCTTCAGCGGTTTTTGCCTACCTCAGTGATCCCTCGGAGTGAGATCGGATCGCATCTGTTGTATTGTTTGCAATGCAGAACTGATACATTGCATTGCCCTAAATGCTGGCTATTGCATTGCTGCAAGAAGGTGGCTTCCCTCACCAGGGTGGCCTTCGTAGTGGCTGGTTTCTCCCTGCGGCTCTCCTTCGCTGCCTCTTGGGTCATCAAGGCCTTCTTTTCCTGGGCCAAACAGCTTCAGTCAAACCTCCCTGATGCAGTTTCCCTCCAGCCGCTCGTCTCTGAGATCCTGAACGCTTCCCAATAACTGGAGATGCCTCCCAAATCTGCTAAGGTGGCCGCCAATGCAGTGATTATCTGCCATACCGTTGGGATCCGTTGTGGAATACTGGGTCCGCCTCCAAGAAGGCGAACGCAGCCCTTCTCCCTTTCCAGGTCGTCCTGGGCCAAATTTTTTTGTTAAGGGCGTCGAGAAGCTTATCCCTGAGGCCACGGGGGAATAGATTCTGCCTCCCTCAGAGGCGTCCTATGTGTCAGCCGTTCTCCTGCTCCAGAAAGCTTCTTTCAAGTCCAGGCCTCCCTGGCGGTTCTGCACTAGGTCGTCCAGGTCTTCCTCTTCCTAGCCTCCTCGGCATGAAGTTTTTTCCCCTCTCTGGGCATCTCAAATGGCGGGACGTCTGGAGCCTGGGCCTGAGAGGCGGTGTCGTCCGGCTACTCCAGTTTTCGCTGGAGTCTCTTTGCCTTCGCTATGTCGGACAATCCAGGCTGTCTCCAATCTCCAGCGGCAGGGAGTCAGCGTCCCTGTTCCCGTTGCAGAGTGTATCTGGGGTTACTATTCTTACCTGTTCTCCATTCGCCTAGAAGGACGGCTTCCTCTGTCCCATCATGGACCTGAAAGGGCTCCACAGGTTCTTCCATGCCTGCAGGCTCCGTTGTAGTCTATGCAGTCTGTGGTGGCATCCCTGGAGATGGGCGAATTCTTCGTCCATCTACATCATCTCGCTGTGCCGTCAGCGGTTTCTTCGTTTTTGCTGTGGATCCTTGACCTTTCAAGTTGTCTCTCTCCCCTTCAGGCTGGCCTCTGCCACCGGGGGTTTTTTCCCTCAGTGAAGGCGCCTCTCATGGCCATCCTCTGCGCCAGAGGTGCTGCCGTGTTTTCAGACTTTGACGACCTCCTGGTGAAGCCCCTCCAGGTCAGACAATCTGACCAGCTTGTGGTTCACCTTGGATGTTCTTCGCCGGTTCTGCTGGCTCATCTATGAGGATGTCTCGTGTCCTCTAGGCACATGGAATCTGGGACATGATCCTCTGCTCGCTCCAGGGTGTGATTCTCCCACCGGAGGCCAAGATCCTGAGTGTCCCTCCTTTGGAGGTATTCTCCTTGCTGTCTTTGAATCGGCATGTGGGTCCTGCGCACGATCGCCTCAACCATCTAGGCTGTACCTTTCATTCACTCTGTCGTTCTCTCCTCTTGAAGATTACGGCCTGCTGGGACAAATCACCGGACAGCCTCATCTGCTTGGTTCTCTTTCCACCTTGGTTCACTGAGAGATTCTTTAGTGTATATTCCTCCCCAGGAATTTCTCAAGGGAGGTCCTTCTTCCCCTCTGTTGGTAAGTGATTCCCACTGCCGCCAATTTCCCCGGCTGGGGAGTGGTCCTCGATGCTTTGATTGTTCAGGGCCTGTGGTCCAGGGCCGATTCCTCCCTCTGGTTCAACCTGCTGGATCCCAGGGCTATCTTATTTGCCCTTACTCCTTGGACCTCTCTTCTCCAAGGACATCTGTCACAGTCCAGACTGACCTCTGGCACAAGGAGCCGTGCGGCCTTACTAGAAGCCTCACAATTTCTTCCTTGGGTGGAGCGCCTTGTTCCAGCTCTTTCGGTGGTCAACCTTTTTCTGGGTGGCAGACTACTTGAGTCGAGAAAATATTGCTCCGGGCGAGGGTCGCTTTATCTGCAGATCTTCCATCCACTGTGCTCCCGCTGTGGTGTGACAAACGTCGACATTTTTAGCTTCCGCCGGAACCACAAGGTCCCTGGCTAAATTGCCAGGTCTCTGGATCCTCGAGCCATCACCGCTGGCGCTCTTGCAAGTTCGGTTTTTCACTTCCTCTTCTCCCTTGGGTCCTCCAGAATCTCAAGACCAAGGGGGTTCAAGCTATCCTGGTGGCACCAGATTGGCCCTGCCGGGTCTGGTATGTGGATCTCATTTTCCTGTTGGCGGATGCTCCTGGCCTCTTCCTCTGCTGGTCGACCTGCTGTCTCAAGGACTGCTGTTCCTCCCCACCTTGACTCAGCTGCGTTCACGGCGTGGCTGTTCAATCCGAGGTTTGAGGCATCGTGGTTTTTTCGGAGTTTGTTATTCTAACATACTCAAGGCCCGGAAATTCCAGATAGCTTAGATCTGCCATCAAACGTGGAAGGCTTACGTCCACCGTTGGAAGAGTAACGATTCTCATCGGATCTTCTCCAGTCTGGTCTGGATCAAGGTCTTAGTCTTCTTTGTTTTTAAAAGACTTTCCTACAGGAGTGCCACTCTGTGCTCCTTTGGAATCCTTGGATCCGTGGGATCTTAACCTCATCTTTAAGGTGCTTCAGGTTCTCCCCTTCGAGCCTATGATATCCCTTTTTTTGCCTTCTGTCCTGGTAGAATGAGTTTCTGGTGGCCATTACCTCCATCCGCAAGGGTCCCTAATTGGCTGCCCCTTTTTTTCAGCAGCCTCCCTTTCTGGTCCTCCACAAGGATAAGGTTTTCCTCTGTCTGCCACAGTCTTTTTTTCTTAGGGTGTTTTTCCTGCTTCCACTTCGAGGACTTGGTCTTGCCCTCCTTCTGCTCGGTCCCCAGGCGTCCATGTGAGTGCTTGCTCTTCCCTGCCCGGTTGTTGCCCGGGCAATTTGCGTGTATACTGTCCCTCACGGATCCTTTCTCTTGTTCGGACGCTTTGCTCATTCTCCCTGAGTGCCCTTGCCAGGGCCTGCCTGCTTCCAGAGCTCCCATCTTCCGATGGCTTTGGTCTGAGATTAGGGAGACCTATCGATTTAAGAGTACGGCTCTGCCTCCCGTGTGACGGCTCTCTCCTCTAGAGCTGTTGGAGTTCCCGGGGCCTCCGGCATCAGGCTTATGCTTCCCAGGTCTGTAAGTATCCCACTGGGCCTCCATCCTTTTTCTCTAAGTTTCTCCAGATTCATTCTGTGGCCTCTGCTGATGCCAATTTGGGTTGTAAGTTTCTGGAAGCGGTTGAGTATTACAGGTTTGCATGGCCGTGTTATTCCCATCCTCTGGGACTGCTTTAGGACATCCCATGGTGCTGTGTCCCCCAGTGAAGTAGACGAGAAAGTGGGATTTTTGTGTACTCACCGTAAAATCCTTTTCTCGTTGTATTCACTGGGGGACACAGATCCCTCCCTTGTTTTTTTCAGTGTTCCTGCCCGAACTGTGTTGGTTCCTTTTTGGGTTCAGGCATTGTTGGTGGTTGTTGGTTCCATGTTCCTTTGTGTCTCTCTCTCCTACTGCTACGGTACAAACTGATTCATGCACAGTGGCTGTGGCAGGGTATAGCCTGGAGGCGGAGCCAACAGCTTTTGCTTTTTCCTAGTGTCTTGTCTCCTAGTGACCAGGTCTATACCCATGGTGCTGTGTCCCCCAGTGAATACAACGAGAAAAGGATTTAACGGTGAGTACACAAAAATCCCACTGTTATTATAGTAGACAGTATAAAAAAAAACGTATTCTGAATATTCAGTTTTAAGAAAATTACACAAGGGAAGAAAGTGGTCTACTTTTACCTTTTTTTTCTGCAAAATCATTCAGGTACTGCAGTCAGCATTGATCACAGCATCTAAGGGGTTAAATGGCAAGTATGCATTCTGATGATGAGGGGTGATATCATGAACAAAAGTCCATGGCACCCACTCCCCTGGGGTCATCTGAAGTCACAGGGCAGGGGAATAAGAAATCATTCTCTCCCTGTAGTTCTCCCTGAATGTGTTTCCCTGCACAGTGGTTGAAGTGAAAGCTGTAAGCACATGAAGCTCCACTTAAACCAGTGATAGCACAGGATCTACTGGCTTTAAAATAAGACCAAGATCGTGATGCTAGCCGCTGTAGTTACGGAATTAGAGCTATCCAAGTGAATGCTTCTGTACTTTGCTCAAAACACTGAGCAGGAAACACATTCAAAACAGTGAGGGGGTTAAACCCACAGCAGGTCAAATTTCATGCTGCAGGTTCAGCACATTTTTAATCCATTGCAATGTAAAGGTTGAAAACCGGGCCAGCCTCAGGGGTAAGACTCAAGGCGTAAACTACCTTGCTTTATCTGCTTTTTGCAGTATGTGAGAGTCTGCTGTGGGATGATGCCCACAACAGACCTCCTATGTGTGGACCTTGCCTTATAACCATTTGCTAACATGCTACATAGGAAAACCTTAATTTTAAGGATATAGATATATATATATATATATATATATATATATATATATATATATATATACACACACACACCTAATGACTTTGTCCAGTTTGCACGCATCTTTTTATTGCTCCAATGCAATTTTATTTTAAATTAATTTAAAATAAAACATTTTTTCAAACATTATATTTTCTCTATACAGCCTTGTAGACCTGTGTGTCTGTGGTTAAAGACTACGAACAAATCCATGTGCATAGCATGTTCTTGAAAAAGATAAAATACGTTTACATGACTTCATATTTTTTAACTGAAAAACACACAAGAAGTGGTATGAAGATAATGAAGGTTAAAATGCTAATTCATGAGCCTTTTTTTCTTCCCTCTGTATTTTCTAAATCAACATACCTGGGGAATCCAGATCTTACATGTAGTCCATCTACATTTTGACTGATCAAAAACTTCAAGATACCAACTCTCTGTAGCTGCAATACTGCCATGTGTGTAGCAGATGGACGTGCAGTTTCAAATGTTGTGTCAAATTTAGGATTTAAACCCTTTTCCTCCAATGTCCACACACCATTAGGACCTCTGAAAAAAAAAAATAAAGATTTGGCATCAATTTGAGAAGGTTATGTTTATATGGCATTTCTGTTTTATGGTCAGTGTATATGAATGGAATGCTGTCAACAAACCCATATCCAACTTCAGTTGTAACAAAAAAAAATAAAATGTAGCTGAACCACATTGTTGAATAAAGAAGCATTCCTGAAAAACCAAAAACGCACAGGGTTGCTGCTATTCCTGCGATTCTGTGCCTAGGTGATGTGGCCTAGACCGTGGGGAACAGACAGGCAGCAGGAGTGCTACAGGGCTGCTGGGTCACTTTTCTGTGTCTGCTATGATGGTGGCAGTCACCATGCAGCACTTATCTAATAGGAGCCCACTATACTGAGGTCGCCGTGAAGTACCTAGTGAGCGTTGATCAAAATAAAAATGCATACGAAGAACCTTGAGTTGATCTTTGTATCTTTTGCTTAGAAGAATAGATCAATGTGTAACTAGTCTAAAATGTTTGTGCAAAATGTAAGTAAAATTGCGGCCGCCAAGGAACCGCTAGTACACTAGCTATTTAACTGTATAGTTCCTCCTATTGGGGGGGTGGGGGGGGGTCAGGGCTGTTCGCTGCTCCAGCCAATTCCATTGCGTCATGTCGTGTGGGATGACATCACAGCTCTGCCTCTTACAGCCCCCTTCTCCTAATACGCTGACATTGGCGTCCCTGTTACTGTGTCATATCGATCTGTGCCAAAAGACTGTGTTAAGGTGTGTGATCTAAACAAACTCCTAATAAGTTCTTAGAGAAGGTTTATACTAAGAGTCGCTTTATAGATTTAATACTTTGAATTATCTGTATCCCATTGGGTTGTATAGCACGTGCTTCCATCATTAGTTTATAGCCATAAAATCAATTTTCACATATAGTAATCAATGATATATGTTCTTTTTAATCATTATAGATAATATGATCCAAATTGATTCAGCTGTAAAGCAATGGTCTCTGATTCATCTTGAGGTGGTATTAAAGAACGGGAGATCTCTATATATCTTAGTATTAATAAGTTTATGTGGAATCTAAGGGACACTATACGTATGGAAACCTTTCTAACTGGTACCGATTTATGTCCTCAGTTTGCCATAAGCAACAAAGAAAATAGAAATTCTCCCATACATATCTATTAGTCTACTTATAAAGTCTAAATGAGAGTATTGGTCATAATCCCTTTCTATATGGTTTTATATTTTACTTCTCTTTATACCTAAAATTACACACTAGTGTACTATACTATATAGAGGCTGCTATAATTCTGCAGGCTACATACCAATAGATTACTATCTAAGACCACAGTGTGTTAGCCCTCCTCATCCATAATTAATTAATTCCATTTATTCCCTATATTTCCAGCCAATAATAAAATATCGACATCTGATATATGCTGCCCCCTTTTCAATGAAGCATATATACGATAGATTCATTTAATTCCATTGGGTTAGTTGTACACATCATGAAGATCCATCTAACTTCATGTTGAACTATTTGATCATAGTTACCTCCTCTAGGAAGAGGTTTCACTTACTATACCCTGAAATTTCAGTAGTTTAATGTTTCCACCATGTTTCTCCCATATAAGTCTTGCTATTGGTGTATCCTCTTTACGCATACTATTGCTGACGTAAACACTGCTCCTTCTGAATCGTCTCATAGTCTTTCCCATGTATTGAAGATCACAGGAGCAGGTTGCCACAGAGGACTCCTGTGCTCTTACAATTAATGACGGTCTTATTCATGAAGATCTTGATGTTGTTGAGCTTTGGAATGTCTTGCTCACTTCGATAAATTCACAAGCTTTGCACGTCCCGCATCTATATGTGGGCTTGATCTTATTTGCATTGCCAAGTTTCTTTAAGTGTTGAGAAAAAAAAACTGCGTACTAACTTGTCTAAGTTGCATTCCCTTCTATAAGTTTTTATATTATATGATTTCAGATGACTCTCCTACCACGTCCCCAATATCTGGGCCAAGATGTAGGATGCTCCAATGTTTTCGCAGGCTCTCCCTCACTTCTTGATGCATTGCATCATATATCCCCTATGATCCCACACGTGGTAGCTTAGTCACTTCTCATCCTGGGATTCAATAGCTCAGTTCGGTTAGTGGTTAATGTATGTTGGTATCCAGGTTTCAAAGACTTCTTTGAATACCCATGTTTAAATCTGGATTGAAGCTCTCTTGATGCATCTTGGAAGTCACTCATATTGTACAATTTCTTGTCAATCGAAGATATTGACTTTTTCAAATGGCTCTTAAGAGGCACAGGGTGCCAGCTGTCCCATCTCAATAGATTATTGGTGGCTGTTGGTTTCCTACAGTTGAAACCAGAAGTTTACATACACTACATAAGACACATATGCATGTTTTTCTCACTATCTGACATGAAATCAGCATAAACCTTTCCCGTTTTAGGTCAATTAGAATTACCAAAATTATTTATATTTGCCAAATGCCAGAATAATGAGAAATAATTTTTAAGGCATTTTTATTACTTTCTGCAAAGTCAAAAGTTTACATGCACTAAGATTACTATGCCTTTAAACAATTTGGGACAGCCCATATGATGATGTCATGTCTTCGGATGTTTCGGTTTATTGGCAACATCTGAGTTAGAGACACACCTGTGGATGTATTTTAAAGGCACACCTGAAACACACTGCTTCTTTGGTTAACATCATGGGGAAAGTCTAAATAAATGAGCCAAGATATCAGGAAGAGAATTGTGGACTTGCACAGGTCTGGTTCATCCGTGGGTGCAATTTCCAGATACCTGAACAAACAAAATATACGCAAGTACAAACAAGATGGGAATGTCCAACCATCATACCGCTCAGGAAGGAGACGGGTTCTGTGTCTCAGAAATGAACGTGCTTTGGTATGAAATGTGCATATCAAACCAAGAACAAAAGCAAAAGACCTTGTGAAGATGCTGGCGGAAGCTGGTAAGAGTGTGTCATTATCCACAGTGAAACAAGTACAGTATCGACATGGGCTGAAAGCCACTCTGCCAGGAAGAAGCCATTACTCCAAAAGAAACCAAGCCAGATTAATGTTTGCAAATGCACACAAGAACAAAGACCTTAATTTTTTGGAGCTTTGTCCTGTAGTCTGACGAAACTAAAATTGAACTGTTTGGCCATAATGACCATTGTTACGTTTGGAGGAAAAAGGGAGAAGCTAGAAAGTCTAAGAACACCATCCCAACTGTGAAACACAGGAGTGGCAGCATCATATTATGTGGTTGTTTTGCTGCAGGATGGACTGGTGCACGTCACAAAATAGATGGCATCATGAGGAAAGAACATTATGTGGCAATACTGAAGCAACATCTCAAGACATCAGCCAGGAAGTTAAAGCTTGGTTGCAAATGGGTCTTCCAAATGGACAATGACCCGAAGCATACTGCCAAACTGGTGACAAAGCGGCTTAAGGATAACAAAGTCAATGTTTTGGAGTTGCCATCACAAAGCCCTGATCTCAATCCTATTGAAAATTTATGGGCAAAGCTGAAAAGACAGGGTGGAGCAAGGCGGCCTACCAACATGGCTCAGTTACACCAGCTCTGTTCTGGGGAGCCCCCTGGACCCAGTGCAGGTGGTGGGTGACAGAAGGATACTGTCCGTGGTGAGTCCAGTGGTCCAGTCTTAGGATGTCCATCATATCACTTACGTAAGAGGAGAGAACTAGGACAACATGGATGCAGGATCTTATCTACATATATGTTTACATTTTGTGTTGAGCTATCAATACTAGGTACAATTGGTCGGCCGGCCTTTGATTTTTCTACTCACCATAAAATCCTTTTCTCGTTGTATTCAATGGAGGCACAGCACCATGGGTATAGACCTGGCCACCAAGAAGCTGACACTAGGAATAGCAAAAAAAGTTTGCTCTGCCTCTGGGCTATGCCCTCTTCACAGACACCATGTTAACTAGTTTGTACTGCAGCAGAGAGATTAGAGATAAAAAAAAAAAAAAAAAAACCAAAAAAAAAAAAAACAAAACACAGACACACGGAACCAACATCATCATCACCACCACCACCACCACCACCACATCCTGAACCCAAAAACGAACCAAAACAGCCCAGGGCAGGAACAACAATGAATACAACGAGACAAGGATTTTACAGCGAGTATAAAAATCAATTTCTCTCACCTATTTCATTCACTGACACAGCACCATGGGATGTCCTAAAGCAGTCTCAGAGGGAATTATGCAGTCATGTGAGCAACCACAGCTGCTTGCAGAACCTTATGACCCAAGCTGGCATCGAAAGAGGCCACAGAATGGATCTGGTAGAACCTGGTGAAAGTGTGGACAGAAGCCCAGGTAGCAGCCTTGCAGACGTGGGCAGTGGAAGCATGATGCTGAACAGCTCAGTATGCTCCGACAGCTCTTGTTGTCGTGAGTCGTCACACGGATGGTCGCGCCCCATCCTTGAACTAATAGGCCTCCCTGATGGCAGACTGAATCCATCTGGAGATCTAAGCTTTGGAAGCAGCCAGGCCCTCAGGAAGAACAAACAAGGCATCTGAACGACAAAAGGGGGTCAGTGAGAGAAAAATAGATCCCATTCACCCAGACCACATCTAGGCAGTGAAGGGAGCGCTCACGTGGGTGCTTGGGGTCTGGGCAAGAGTGAAGAAATCAAGCGATACCTTTTAGAGGCTAACGGAGTATATTTGATGGTAAGCTTTCGGAAGTACTAACTTCCTTCATCAGACATGGTGTTATACAGTAACTGAAAACTCACAATTTTTTTATACCCTATACATATGGTCTTCAAAGGATTTTAGAGTCCTTAAAAAATAAATAAATAAATAAAAAAAACAAAAAACAACAAAAACACAAACACACACACACACAACAAAATGCACTCTCTACTTAGATTGCATTTTGTTGTGTGTTTTTTTTTGTTTTTTTTTAGACAACAAAGGCAGACCCCAGAGTGTCTTGAACAGGTGAGTGTGTTTTTTTTTTTTTTTTTTTTTTTAATGTTTCACCTTTCCTTCCCAGGTTCTGAAATTCCTAGACAACCCCTTTAAGGCTAAAATTAGTTACATTAATGTAGGATTAAAATGCCCATAAGGCACCAGAGTTATGAGCCAGCAATATTTACTCGAGCTATAAGTTAAAAATCTGCTATTTTTAAACAAGAAAAAAAAAAATTATATTTTTGGGAGGGTTTTGCATGTGCGTGTCGCCGAGCCGTGAGGCACACGGACGATATCATTCATTGGGGCCAGTGAGCAGAGTCCGGAAAACCAACAAGAATAGGACCTGAAAATACACGGTCGTGTGTATAGGGTAATAGAAATGAATAGGTCAGTGTGCTAGCTGTGAAAAACACGGCTAACTGTATACAGTCGTGTGCCTGAGGCCTTAATGTGACTGTTGGGAGGATAAAGAACAATCAATGATTGGAAATGACATGAAAAGTATATTTTATCTTCCCTTTATATTTTACTATACAGTTACCACATCAAGGTACTAAACAACTCTATATATTATGTATCGGGGTACTATACACTCAAGCACACTAATTTAAATGTCATCTATAATAAAAAAAGAAAAAAAAAAATTAAATTGGATCTAACTAAGCAGTGCATGTTTACTAAGTTTTGATGAAAAACCGCTCAATGAAAAATGTTCTTCTTATGACTGTCTCTTTCTACTTTCCTTATAATCTGTAAACCTGGGTAGACAGAGGCCTCTCTTCAGTTACTCGTTAAGATCTTGTTTCTTGTCTGTGCTTATTTTTATTCTTTGTTAATGTGATATTTCATACAAATAATATGCATAGGAGAGAAAGGTCCACCTATGGGCATACCTGCATACACATTATCATATTATAATATAAGAAATGATAGTAGTTATAGTCAATATATTCTCAAACCTAAAATCAGGGATCCCGCATGAAGTGCTTATTCCTGCTCCTGTATGAATGACAACATTTGAAGCTTTCCGAACCATGTCAGCAAGTTCCTCCACTTTTTGACGTAATTCTTCTGGAGAGTCAAAACTCTAGAAAATGTCAGATATTAAAGACATGAGACATTTAAATTGACTATTGTCAGAAAATTACCTATTGTTTTTACGTGGTCGAATCAGCACATCAGCCGCCACTGCTGTAAGGGAAGCGTCAAATGGACTGGCATCTGACGTTTGTGACCACGATGAACATTTGTATTAAGGGGTTTTCGGGGTTAAAGATATTGATGAACTATCTTTAGGATCAGTAGGGGTCTAACACTCAACCGTTCTCAGCAGGCACTGTCGCTGGAACTAACAAAGAGAATGGAACTGGAAGCACAGCTTCTTTCTCTGTATCATGGCCATGCCGAACAATTGTAGCTCAGCATCCATTCAAGGAAATAGCTGCTGCTGGATTCTTTATTCATTGTTTTATCTCCACAGATACATTGGAACAAAATATCCACATAGAAAAAGTTGAAGATGATGCATGCATTGTGCATATAAAAGCTAAAACTGGATATAGCTGAACTAGATGGAAATAATGTTTCAAACCACTTAGGGCGGTTCACACGGAGAAAATTTTCCTAGGTGAAAAATTCAGCTTCGGGAATTTGAAGCTGAATTTTCCACTTGTTCAAATTCCGTGTCAAAATCTGCATCTGCCAGTTGGTATTTTTTGCTTCCCCATTCACTTTAATGGGAGTTATCATGCGAAATCTGCCTGAAGATTGAGCATGATACTTATTTTTCCGCTAGAGGAAAAATCAGCATCCGACTCCCACTGAAATAAATGTAAGCTGGTTTCATCCAGAATTTGGAGCGAATTTTGAAGCAGAATCCACCTCAAATTCAGTGCCAAATTCTTCTGAATTACTGCAGTTTATTTTTATTTATTACATTTACTTATATAGCGCCATCATATTCCGCAGCACTTTACAGACAGACATTGTCAGTCACTGTCCCATATAGGGCTCACAATCTACATTCCCTATCAGTATCAGTTGAGTTGTAAAAACAGCAAACAGTTTCACGGCACCACAAGCACAACATCTGAATACAACCTAAGGGTGGGTTTACACAGCACTTCTTTATAGAAGAATTGCATGCAGTTTTTAATTGCAGTTATGAGTAACACATTTCTACTATGCCAGTAAACCAGATCTTTTTAGTTTAACCCCATCCCACCACAGCCATTTTTTTATTTTCGTTTTTTTACGATCCACCTTCCAAATGCCATAATTTTTTTTATTTTTCCCATGTACAGAACCATATGATGGCTTAAAAAGGACCTTTCATATCCTCAGGTACATGCGGTTTTATATACCGCTAGAAAGCCGGCAGTGCGCTGAATTCTGCGCACTGTTGGCTTTCCCGTTATGTGCCCTGGGGCTGGAGATATCGGTGCCATTAGGAACGCCCTTCTGACAATGGGCAGAAAACTGACAGTCTAGCTGGGTTGTGAGGGAACGCCCCCTGACTGTACTTGTCCATTGGTACGCAATCAGAGGGTTGAGAAATAGAAAAGAGTTAGAGTTGTAGGGATTGACCATTAGGAGGTATGCAAATGGTCTGAGTGGGATGGTTAGGTTATCTATAGTTTGGGGAACAATAAGGGAGAGCCCACTGTATGTGAACTATGATAGGTAGATTTATGATCCATCCGCTGTCACGGTCTGGGGTTAGACCTAACCTCCGACTCCTTTTAGAGTACGGTTGTGATATGATACTATGGATCCGGATTTAACTCTGTTTTGGATATCTCCCCTCTGGGTTTATGACCTGGTATATGGAGGAATGGAGGTTAAGTATACAAAATTACCAGTTGGCCCTTGATCATCGGAATGGCTGAGATGCAGCAGCCAGATGATCACAGCCTGTGTAGATGAGGTGAAAATCAAATGTGAATCAGTAGATTCACCGTCTAGCGCTGGATCACTGTAATTGTTTACATTCAGTGGTCACATGATCGGCAGTCATATGAACACAGTAGAGGACTGAGGTGGACACACCCCCTAGGAGGCGTGATTGGTGGAGTGAGCTAGTGATTTCTATTGGCTCACTGCAGACAGCATTAGGAAAGGGGGTGGCACCGAATGAATGGGCTGACCTTTATAAAGCAGGCAAGGCTCAGTGTGGCGTCGGCTACTCTATACACTGGAGCACACCATCAGTGCTCCAGGAACTGCAGTTGTAACTGCATTTTTGATAAATATTTATAGCAGCTTAGACCAACTGATTAGTTTATTAGCATTGGCTCCTGATGAACCTGATATAGATAACACAGGGGAAACGCGTAGAGCAAGTTTATTTTCTATTTTCTATTTTTGAGTTAGTTGACCACAAGCCATACCACTTGGGGGCATGAAGGACTGACAGGAGACTGGGGCAGTCTGATTAGCCTGGAGATTAGTTGGTGGAACGTGAGTCACTAATGGAAATGGTAGCTGTATATCCCTGGAGTCAACATAGGGGATATCAGTAATGGCTGCAATATAAGGGTTTATTGAGTATAAGGGTCAGAATATCATAGTTTCCCTTATGTTCATAACATTTTAATGACAGGAAATGAAGTTACTGTGACCTGTACCTAAATTACTGGCATATGTACATACTACAGACTAGGGTTGTGGAGGTATATCATGGCTGTGCAGGAGTCTAGTCAGTGAGGCTTTACAAATTATGTGTGTGGGGACCAGGTGTTTGGGTTTTCCTAGCACTAAGAGCAACTGACAAAATACTGACCTGTTGTATGATGCAGCCGTGATACTATAACCTTAGTCTAAGGGTGGTGAAAGTATCTTATTACACCCTAGGTCCAGTGGAAAGTTGGAGAGTGTGAATACTGTCTAACATTTAAATCCTGAATAAACTTTGAATAGGCAGGCACAGACCATATTGATCTGTCTTTTAGTAGATTAGATTAATTTTTATTTTAAAATATTAAAAGTTAAGTTTTATCGTTTGAAACCATTTATTTTCTGTGAGATATGAAGTAATAGGGAATGGTGTAGAACCCTCTGTGAGATCGTCCATAGCCCTGTACTGTCAGAGGGGGCCTTCCTTACCGCCCAGCGAAGATTCTGAGCCGTGAGGAATGCCCTTCTGACAATGAGCAGAAAACTAACGGCACTGATATCTCTAGCCCCAGGGCACATAACAGGAAGGCCGAATTCAGCACATTGTCGGCTTTCTAGCGATATATAAAACTGCATGTGCATGATGACCTGAAAGGTCCTCTTTAACCTTAGCACCACAATTTGTACTTCTAATGGTACCACTTAATATTCCATACTGGGGGGGGGGGGGGGAAGAAAAAATCAAAATGGAGTTAAAATTAGTTAAAAACTGCATATGGGTTTTATTTTTACAGTGTTTACTGTGCAGACTAAAATTATGTTATCTATATTCTGTGGGTCATTACAATTAGGGCAATACCAAGTTTATATAGTTTTGTTATGTTTTAGTTCCTTAACCCTTTCATGCCTGTCAATTTTTGTTTTTACATTTGTTTTTTCCTCTCCATTCCAAAAAAAAAAAAAAAAAAAGCCATTTGACCATTTTGATTTTTTTTTCGCCCCAATACACCGTTCACCATATGGGATAAATATTTTTATATTTTAATAGTTCGGACACGTCGAACATTTTAAAAACTTTAGGGGATCTGATTGTTCATACTGTTCACTGCAATACTAATAGTAAAATACATTCACTTCTATTACACTCTGCCTCTGGCCTTCAATAAGCTGTCAGCTGTCATGGCAACCGATTGTTGCCCTCCGATGACGATCTGGAGGGCGGCGATTGATCAAAATTGGCGGCACCCACGGCGGCTGTGCACTTTAGATGCCGCGGTCGCATTTGATCACAGCATCTAAAGTGTTAACAACTGCGATCTGTGTCGGCACCGATTGCAGCTGCGGGTCCTAGCTGTATTATACAGCTGGGACCCGCCGGGTATGGAGGTAGTTCAGCTCTTGAGCTCTCTCCATACAACCCTTCGCGCATAATAACGTACATTAACAAGATTATGTGCGAAAGGGTTAAACTGTAACTAAACCTTCAAACAACTTTTGATTTTCTGAAGCTTGTTTGTCATTAATAAATTTTGAAATCCTGCATTTCTTTATTCATTCCCTTTCTTCTGAATGTGTATGGTGTACAAGGTATGAAATGAAAATGAGGATGGGAAGGGTCAATTCAAACAATTCTCATCTTTCATATGATATGCAGTTCTACCTATATAATTTCGAGAGGTGTTGCCTTGCAGTGCGCAAGAAAAGAATTTCAAAATTCTGTCTCGGTGGTGCCAATGTCCTGACCTCCTCCACAGAATCTATCCTGCTGTGACTGACCGGCGTTGGCGCTGTGGTTCTGAGAAAGGTACCCTGTATCACATCTGATTGGAGTGTGACGCTCTCAGGCCCTTCTGGGACACCGTGTTCACTCTATATTATAAAGTGAGCGCTTGCACTATCGCACCATCTCCTCAACTGGCCCTTCTCTCAGTTATTCCTGGCAAGATTTCTGCGGTGAAGAGAGATCTCCTGCGGCACTTCCCTATGGCTGCCAGAACTGCCATTCCCAGGCATTGGCGGAGCACTAATGTGCCTTCCCTGGTTGAGTTTCTGCAGAAGCTTCTCCTAATAAGGAGAATGGATGCCCTGGTGGCGGAGGACTCTCATGATCCCTCCAAATTTGACACCCTCTGGCGGCCGTGGGCGGTTTTCCAGGAGTCTGCTAACTTCTCTTTTTTCTCCTGATGTAGTCTCTTCGTTATTTTTTTCTTACTTCTTAGGAGCTTGTCCGATTGTTCTGCTCTCCCCCAGTTCTCTTTTCTTTTCTCCCTCTCATATGTGGCCTTCTGTTTCCCTGTAGTGCTTCTAGTCTAGTCTTTCACTGTTACCACTGTGTCCCCTTTTTGTTCATTTGTCTCCCATTTGTTTGAGGAACATAGTTTTCATGGTCCCCCATGGCTGGGCCTTTCAACCCTTTGTTCTACTCACTAGGTTGTTTATGTATTGTTTTCCAAAGCGTTGGGTGGGGTTCCCCCCTAGCCTTTTCTACGCTGGCGAGGCCTGCGTGCCTTCGCCAGATTTATTTGTTTATTTTGTTCTTGTCTTCTACTGTATTTGAAAAGTCTTTAATAATTGATTAAACATAATTTTTAGAGATATTGCTGGTTGAAAACAGTTGGAATTGACATATTTATATCCAGCTTACACCAGGTTCACACTAACGTTCGGGTTTCCATCCTTCAGATCTGCTTGGGGACTCGAAAGACGGAAACCCTATCCACTTAAAAAGTGGTTACACGGACCCCATAGTCTATAATAGGGTCCGCCCGGTTTCTGTCCTTGCAGGACTTTTCTCTCCGCCGATATTAAGCAGAATCTGGGATGAAGAGGCTCGAACGCTAGTGTGAACCTAGCGTTAGTATTATATGAAAGATGAGACTCTCCCCTTTCATATGACACCAATAACACATTTCTAGGCAACCCCTTTAATAACTGCAAACAGCTGTTCAGTAGAAAAGTGATGTGTAAACCCTGCCATAAGCTGGCCATACATGGTAGATTTTAGACTGCTGAAGTCGCAGATTTTGAACTGTCTTCTGTTGGATGGTTGTACATAAGCCTGTGACAGTTTGTCTCATACAGCCTACCATCAACTAAAGTTGGCTAGAACTAAAATCTGTTGTGCTGGATTTTTCCTGGCGTCTGTATGCCAAGATCTGTTGTGTACGGGCTAGACTGACAGACCTGTTGGTGATTACTGTATTGTGGGCAAGTGTTTGTGGTACTAAGACACTCACACAGTGTCTGTCATTCCTGTTTTCAGCACTTCATTAGCATTGAATGACTTTCATCTGTTAAACTACCCCAGACACGTGGAAAATTAAACACTTGTTGGAAGGTTTGTGGTTGTTCATGTGTTTGGGACAACTGGCCATACAACCAACCAACCACAGATCATTTTAGGCTGTGGTCACAAGAGTGTTGTGAGACCGTTCAAGGACTCCATCCCCCATTCCGGTTAAAATACGCAGAGAAAAAAGTCTTGCAAGTAGGACTTTTCTCTCCTCCAATTTCGGATAGAAACCAGACAAAAACCCAGCGGACCCCATTATAGTCTATGGGGTCCACAGGTAACTGCTTTTTAAGCAGACCTGAAGAACGGAAACCCGAACGCTAGGGTGAACCTATCGTTAAACAAGTGATGGCAGTCTAAAATCTAATGTGAAAGGTCAGCTATAGGCTACATTCTAGGGGTCAGCAACCTTCGGCACTCCAGCTGCTGTGAAACTACAACTCCCAACATGCTCCATTCACTTCCATGGGAGTTCCAAGAACAACAGAGCAAGTAAGCATGCTGGGAGTTGTAGTTTGACAACAGCTGGAGTGCCGAAGGTTGCCTACCCCTGTTCTATATGTTATACTCTTGAGGGGTACACGATAGTTTACATCCAGACATTTGCGTTTTGTTACTGAATTTTACATAGCTCTCAACACAATGCAAAGCTGATAACTTACAATTTGCATTACAGCACCACCTTGAGGATATTATGAAAACTGCATTACACATCTATATTTCCGGCAAAGGAAGGGACGTATGTTTCACATCCAGAGCTGTTCTCTTATACATATTATATATAATGGCTGAACAAGGCAGAATAGTAAATGTGATGTAGTTATATACATAGACACTGGCCAGTGAACTAGCTCATGCAGCTCGATGGATACTAAGCTATCTAGTGTAGAAGACGACGAGACCATTGCACAGAGCTAGCACTTTTACCTTTCGCGTCATTCCTTCTGCCTTATAAACTATATACAGTACTCCTGCAAGCAGGGCCCTGACTCCTCGTGTGCCAACTATTCCATGCCCCTCGCATTGCACAGACACAGAGCTCACCTCAGGCAGCCCGCAGAGCCCTTTATCGGTATAGGGAGATAAGCCGGCCGCATAGTTCACAGACATCACCGGTGGTTCCTACAAAACAAGAGTGTACTGTGTAGGATGGACTTGTTCATTGTAGGCGTGATGTCACAGGAAGGGGAGGGGCCTAAGAGGAGACGAGGCGGGGTTTATCGCAACAGTGTGCATAGAACAGGAAGCAGCGTCATTGTTCTGGTCTACTAAACAGGTGAAGGGAGAGAGTGAGGGTGGACGCTAGAATGCAGTGGGAGAAAATAAGGTTCCTGTTGTGCCATGGATCCAGTGGACTGACTGCTAGTATGAGGAACCATCTGCAGTGTCCACGTCAGGAAAGAACTGTGAAGTTTTGTAGGATTGGATTGTGTGTGCCAGGGGACTGAAGAGACCTGTTAAAGGGAATCTATCATAGGGGATATGCATTTTAAACTAAGCACATGTCGGAATAGCCTTTAGAAAGGCTATTCTACTCCTACCTCTGGTTCGGTACTGAACGCTGCTGTTTTTTAAATAAATCACATTTTCGATATATGTAAATGATGCTCATGGAGCACAGCTTCGTCATACCTTAAATGCCGCCTCCTGAGCCATTGCATCACTCCCCCTGAGATGTCCTGGTCCTCCTCTTCGCTGCGTAAGTAGCCAACGCTGTCTACAGTGGGATCAAAATCGCGCGCATGCGCTGTCGGCTCTGCCACTTCAGGTTCGGGCAGAACCGACAGCGCATGCTCAGTGGCCATAAAGATGGCCTTCTATTCCTACATGAGCATATTGCTCTTGTGAACAGCGCATGCGCGGGATTTCGATCCCCCTGAAGACAGCATCGGCTGCTTATGCAGCAAAGAGGAGGACCAGAACATTTTGTGGGCATGATGCAACGGCCCAGGAGGCGGCATTCAAGGTACGACGAAGCTGTGTTCGGAGCACAGGGGGAACGCCCCCTGTGCTCCATGAGCATCATTTGCATATATGGCATAAGTGATTTATTTAAAAAACGGCAGCGAGCAGGACTGAACCAGAGATGGAGAAGCATAGACTTTCCAAAGGCTACTCCGACGTGTGCTTAGTTTAAAATGCATATCCCCAATGATAGATTCTCTTTAAGAATCTTGGCTAACACTGTTAACTTGCAATATGAAAATCTAAAAAGAAGAAAAAAAAACAACAGCGTTGAGCTGCTACATAGTGTAAAACCATATAGGAAAATCAGTAATCAAAAAAAGAGACCTACATGATATGGCAGGTAAATCATAGAATAATTTCCCATTGCTTATTTCCAAAAAACACCCAGTTTCCCATTCATGTATATTGATATAGGAATCATAAAACTTAACGTTTATTATCCTCAGAAAATTAGAAAAACATGGGAGAAAAAGCTTAATTCAGGCTAAAGCCCCTCGTGGCGTCACGCAGCCAAAAAGCGCTGCGGGAAAATCCACGGCAGCACCACATCACGGTTTTTCCTGCAGCACTTCGCACAGAAAGTTCTCAGAGGATTCCTCTGTGGACTTTCTACTTCAATTATACCTATAGGGAAACTGCCAGCGTTTCCGTAGGTATAATTGACATGCTGCGATTTCCAAAACCGTCACGGTTTTGGAAATCGCTGCATGTCTGCTGCGCGTATTTTGCTGCAAAGTGGGGATGGGATTCACTAGAATCCCTTCCACTTTGCTGTGACTGTAAAACGCCTTAGTTTTCTCCGCAACGTTTACGCCCCCGTCCTAAAACTCCAGCAGAGTGTCGTCCTATTCTATATAATGTGCCTGAATGGCCACTCAATTTGTGCACTAAAGGACTACTATTCAATATGATGCTAGATTTGAATGGCTAGATTCCCAAAAACACACCTCCAATATTAAAATGAGTCCCCCAGCACTACAAATAGGATATCAAAATCCCAACCTGATGTGAAAACACACTACTATTCTGAAGATCACAATTGTGTGCAAAAAGAGATTAATTTTGGAATAATTTTAAGTCCATTAGTGCTACTAATATGTATGTTCCAGGAGGTCTGCAGTACCTCCAAGCGCCATTTGATAAATTAGCAAGAGACACTGTTCTACATTAAAAGGTGTAGCTTGACTTTTTAACCACCACTCATCTGTACACTTGAATAAGGGACTAAATGCATCGTGTTTTTGGATCCTCAATAAATGTTTCATTTGAGTGGAACGGTGCCGCTTTTTTTGCGATTCTCTTCTTACATGTTACCAAGATTTTGCAATATGACAAGGCACAATCATTGCTAAAAGCATGTGCCTGACACTTGGTTGATCAGAAGGGCCATCCCTTAAATAACTGATAATGCTGCTGTGGATGGATCGCCATGCAGTTGCCCACTAATTAATTGGAGATGGGTAGACCCCATTAATGTGTGTTAGAATAACAGTATCCCAGAGGATCGCAGGCCGGGCAGCTTCTATATGCTCCCAAAGATACACAAAGATGGCAACCCTGGGAAGCCTATCATTTCTGGCATTGGGACACTGACAGAGAACATATCGGGTTGGGTGGAAAATCTTAAACCCCTTGTCAGGGATACACCAAGCTATATCCAAGACGCCACTGACCTTCTTAACCCCTTCACGCATTCTCACGTACATGTACGTGGGAGAATGTGGTTAGTTACCGCATCCTCACGTACAGGTACGTGACGGTGATCGAGCGGGCTCAGAAGCAGAGCCCGTGCGATCACCGCGGGAGCCCGGCTGTATTTGACCAGTGGTAACACCGATCCCCGCTGTTTAACCCTTAAGATGCCGCGGTCAAACATGATCGCAGCATCCAAGGGGTTCCGCCATCTTGCCGCCCCCCCGGCACCCCCCGCGGCGAGATCGGGGGGTGCCGATATCTATAATATGAAGCCTGGGGTCTGCCAAGTGACCCCAGGCTGCCTGGAGACCCCACTACCTGGTTGATCCTTCCGAGACCTGCGCAAGTCAGCTCTGTGTTTCCATAGCGCTGACTTCCTGTATAGACTGCAAGACACGTGTATGCTCGTGTCTTGCAGTCTATAGTATGAGCCAGAGATCAAAGCATCTCTGGCTCAGGTGTCCTAATGGGACACGTAAAAAAAAGTGAAAAAATAAATAAAGTATATGAAAAAAATTAATAAAAACAATATATTCCTATATAAAATGAATTATATAAAAAATAAACCTAAAAATTAATAAAAACGATACATATTTGGTATCGCCGCGTCCGTAACAACCTGTACAATAAAACTGAAACCATATTTAATGTACACAGTGAACGTCGGGGAAAAAAAAACGCCAAAAGTAATGATTTTTCGCCATCTCATCTTACAAAATATGCCATAAAAAGTGATCAAAAAGTCATATTTACCCCAAAACTGTACCAATAAAAAGCACAGGTTGTCCCGCAAAAAATAAGCCCTAAACCAACTCTCTAAACTGAAAAATAAAAATGCTACGCATCTTAGAAGATGGCGATGCAAAAAAAAATTGATTTATGTCCCCAAATGGGTTTTTGTTCTGCAAAATTGGTATTGCATAAAAAAAACAGTATAAATGAGGTATCGCCGTAATCGTACCGACCCGCAGAATAAAGATAACATGTTACTTACGCTCTACGCTGCATGGTGAAAAATTTAAATGGTAAAACGCAGTGCCAGAATTGATGGGGTTGTTTTTTAATCCACCAAGAAAGAGTTAATAACATTTATTTAATAAGTTGTAAGCACCTAAAAATGATGTCATTAAAAAATACATCTCATACTGCAAACAACAAGCCCTCATATGGCTACATCACCAGAGAAATAAAGAAAATATAGCTCGTACAATGTGAAGACAAAAACCCCCAAAAAATCGCCAAATCATTAGAACAAAACTGGCTGCGGCAGGAAGGGAATGTATAAGCTGTACGAGCGTATATTAGGGTACAAACCAGATTTAGAGTTTACGAGGGATAATAAACCAGAAGTGACCCCCAGAGTGACCTCCCCAATAATAGAAACTACTGGGGAAATAGTAGGGAATTTAGTGTACCCAATGTACTCCGCACATCTTACATATTCACTTTTCCCCATCCGCTGTGCAGTCACGTCTGGGATACTAATGCTCGTTACACCCCTTGATAAATTCTTTGAGGGGTGCACTTTTCAAAATGGGGTCATTCCCTAGGGGATTCCACTTTACTGGTACTTTAGAGGCTCTGCAAACATGACATGGCATCCAGATCCCAAACATCTGAATCTGCGCTCCAAAAGCCACATAGCGCTCCTTCCCTTCTGCGCCCTACTGTGTGCCCAAACTGCAGTTTATACCCACATGTATTACACTTGTCGTTCCCAGAATAACGTACTTAATGTCATATGTGAGTATAAACTGCTGTTTGGGCACAGCTGAGCACAGAAGGGAAGGAGCGCTATTTGGTTTTTGGAGCACAGACTTGGACGGTTTGGTTTTTGGAGAGCTCAAATGCCAGTACAGTGGAATCCCCTGACATGTCACCTCATTCTGGAAACTACACCCCTGAAGGAATTTATCCTGGGGTACAGTGAGCATTTTTAACCCCCAAGTGTTGCTATAATTTATTATCCATAAAAATATTTAATTTATCGTCTCATATTTTAACCCCCTCTGAAAATAAACTTTTGCTGAAAGGGTTATCCTTTTGCCCCACTAAAAAAATAGATGAATTTCGCCTTTTTTTTAGACCTTAACAACTTTACCCGTAAACTCACACTCAAACGACATTTTGAGTTGTTAAAAAATACGTCTACATTACGTAATGAACCTTCGACAAACTCAGTTGAAACAAATTTGATCAAATTTCATCATTTGTATCCTAATTCACCTCCACCTAGAGGGACAAACTTGAAACCAAAGTCACAATTTTACCCAACACATCATAGAGGCAATTTTATAGAAACATTCTTTGCCTTAGTCTCAGATGCATTCAGACACATCAATAATCCAAATCAACCTAATCATTCAAAATCTACCTTTTTAAAAAAGAACCTAACACGATCTGAACAAAAAGCCCTCACAAACTTATTAAAAAATACCGACATTGTCATTAGAAGTGCTGACAAAGGTGGGGGTATAGTTCTACAAAATAGAACCGATTATCTTGCAGAAGCAGAAAGAATACTTTCTGATGTAGATTATTATGAAAAACTCTCTTTTGATCCATCTGATACTTTTCTCATAGAATATAAAAAGTTGATCCAAATAGGTGTTGATAATGGTATTTTAAACAAAAAAGAAAGTGAGTTTTTGACTATTAAACACCCTAAAACAACTCTTTATTATCATCTACCAAAAATACACAAAAATACAACCAATCCACCAGGGTGACCCATTATATCAGGTATCAACTCCCTCACCTGCAATCTATCGGAATACATAGATCATCACTTACAACAATACGTACTTAAATTACCATCATACCTGAAAGATTCTTCAACATTAATTTCTCGGTTAAAATACCTTACATGGGGAGAAAATTATATTTGGGTCACATTAGATGTGAGTTCTCTTTATTCTAATATTCCACACTTAAAAGGTCTTAAAGCAGTTGCCCATTACCTTGACCTTGATATGTCATTACCATCTATACAAAAGAAATTTCTTTTAGACAGTATCTATTTTATCTTGCAACATAACGTTTTCAGTTTTGAGGGTTCTCTATACCAACAGTGCAAAGGCACCGCGATGGGTACGAAATTCGCTCCCAGCTTTGCTAATCTTTATATGGGCACTTTTGAGGATCAATTTATCTATAAAAAACATAATTGGTCAAATAATATAGTCTTCTATACACGTTATATTGATGATCTGCTATTTATCTGGAAAGGATCTACAAATGATCTAGAAAATTTTATTAAACACCTGAACACTAACGATTTAAGTCTGCAATTCACAAGCTCCTATTCATACACTGAAATTGAATACCTTGACTTGGTACTCAGTCAAGAAAATACGGTAATTCATACAAAAACTTTTTTTAAGAAAGTCGATGGCAATAGCCTTTTAAGCTTCCATAGTGACCATTATAAGAAGTGGAAAATCAACGTTCCCTTCAGTCAATTTAAACGCCTCAGGAGGAACTGTTCCCGAACTGAGGATTACCTTGAACAGAGTAAAATTATGACAAGCAGATTTTTAGAAAAAAGATACCCCAAATCCATTATTACAGCGGCTAAATCAAGAGCTAACAAGCTTACTCAATCTGACTGTTTAAAACCAAAACCTTCACCAACAGAGAATAATGAAAAATGGCAGTATAATTTTCTTACTACATACAGCTTTCAACATAAAACAATTCGCAACATTCTAAATAAACATTGGCACGTTTTGAAAAAAGATCCAATTATAGGTAAAACATTACCAGACAACCCAGCCATCACATTTCGAAGAGCCCAAACTATTAAAAATATCCTAGCCCCCAGTAAGCTCCGTCAGAAGCATCTTCTGACCAGTACAAATAATATGCCAAAGAAAAATGGAAACTTTAAATGTGGAAAAAGTAGATGCAAATGTTGTTCAACTCTGAGCCATAATTTACAACAATTTAAAAGTAATTCCACGGGTGAAACATTCAAAATTAATCAATTTCTTAATTGCGAATCTGAATTTGTGATTTATTTGATCGAATGTGCATGCGGTCTGCAATATGTTGGTCGTACCACACTCCCTTTCCATATTAGACTCAACAATCATAGGTCCAATTCATGTAGGGGTTATATTAAACATGGCGTTTCAAAACATGCCAAATATTTTCACAATAGCGAAGTCTCATCATTTAAATCTACCATAATAGAACAAATCCCTATCACAAAAGACAACAGATTTGACACTCTAAAAAAACACGAGATGTATTGGATTTACAAGCTCAGTACTTTAAATCCCTATGGTCTGAACGAAGCCACCGAAATAATCACCTAAACCTTTCACATCCAAAATTCATCCCACTTCATTACTACACTTCTAGGACCACAATTTCATTATCCAATTACATAATCTGTAACCCATTTATTCAACCCCTTCTTTTTTTTTTTTTTTTTCCTCTCCTTTATCAATTCATTCCCATATGACACCTGTATCCAGTCATTTCAGTATTCAATACACAGTTCTATTTCATGAATTCCATCATCCATTTACATAACCCATCTATATAACCTTTTTTTTTATCTAGGACCACAATTTCATTATTCATTTACATAATCTGTTACCCATTTATTCAACCCCTTTTTTTTTTTTTTTTTTTTTTCTAGCTACTCTAGACACCTGTGCTGGGGTCACACATGCCACACATTATAAATTAACCCTCATTTCCTGCACACAACACTGGCTCTTTGCACAAGCAATATTACAGAGGTAAGCACTCTTAATTTTAACTATACCATCATCAGGAGTATACATACTGCTGCAAATTGGTGTAACTGCATTTCAATCAAAAGACATTCACAGAGATAAGCCACCATTTTGACTATGTATATTGTTTGAAATTTCTAGTACTGCAGGCATTTATACAAAAGATATTTATAAAGATAAGCCCCTTTCTTCTTGGCTTTATTACCATCTTTACTATACAGTCATGGCCAAAAGTTTTGAGAATGATACAAATATTAATTTTTACAAAGTCTACTGCTTCAGTTTTTCTAATGGCAATTTGCATATACTCCAGAATGTTATAAAGAGTGATCAGCTTAACAGCAATTACTTGCAAAGTCAATATTTGCCTAGAAAATGAACTTTATCCCCCAAAACACATTTCAACATCATTGCAGCCCTGCCTTAAAAGGACCACCTAACATCGTTTCAGTGATTGCTCCATTAACACAGGTGTGGGTGTTGATGAGGACAGGGCTGGAGATCAATCTGTCATGATTAAGTAAGAATGACACCACTGGACACTTTAAAAGGAGGCTGGTGCTTGCCATCATTGTTTCTCTTCTGTTAACCATGGTTATCTCTAAAGAAACACGTGCAGTCATCATTGCACTGCACAAAAATGGCCTAACTGGGAAGAGTATTGCAGCTAGAAAGATTGCACCTCAGTCAACAATCTATCGCATCATCACGAACTTCAAGGAGAGAGGTTCCATTGGTGCCAAAAAGGCTCCAGGGCGCCCAAGAAAGACCAGCAAGCGGCAGGACCGTCTCTTAAAAGTGTTTCAGCTGCGGGATCGGGCTACCAGCAGTGCAGAGCTTGCTGAGGAATGGCAGCAGGCAGGTGTGAGTGCATCTGCACGCACTGTGACAAGATAAAAAAAAAAAAAAAGGAAAGGGAGGGGGTGAGGGGAGGGGGGAGGGGGGGGGGGGGGGGGGGGGGGGGGGGGGGGGGGGGGGGGGGGGGGGGGGGGGGGGGGGGGGAGGCGGAGACTCTTGGACGAGAAAGTACTCCAAAAGCTAAAAAAACACAGTGCTCCTTCCCTTCTGAGCCCTGCTGTATGCCCAAGCAGCAGTTTATACCCACATATTTAATTTTTTTGTCCCCGGGATAGCCCACTTAATAGTTTTAGGAGTTCATGTCTCTGATGCCACAAAGTGGCCGCAACGTATTAGGCACTGAAATTGGATATTTCTTTAACCCCTTAATGACCCGGCCATTTTTTGTTTTTGCATTTTCGTTTTTCCCTCCCCACATTCCAAGAGCCATAACTTTTTCATTTTTCAGTTCACAGAGTCACATGATGGCTTATTGTTTGCGAAACAAATTGTACTTTGTAATGTCACTATTCAATATGCTGTGCAATGTACTGGGAAGCTGGAAAAAAATTCAGAATGAGGTGCAATTGGAGAAAAACTGCATTTGCGCCAAATTCATATGGGTTTAATTTTTACACCATTCACTGTGTGGTAAAAATGACATGTTAACTGTATTCTGCGGGTCAGTACGAACACGGCGATACCAAATTTATATCGTATTTGTAATGTTTTGATACCTTTTTAAAAATTGAAAACTGCTAAATAGAAAAAAAAATTTGCGTCGCCATATTGTGTCAGCTGTAACTTTTTCATATTTACATGTATGGAGCTGGGTAAGGCGTCTTTTTATGCGGGACAACATGACGTTTTTATTGATACCACTTGGGGAAAGATCTGATGGTTTGATCACTTTCTATTCAATTTTTTATAGGAGACAAAGTGTTGAAAAAAACGCTATTTGGCCATTTTGATTTTTTTTTCCCCGCTACGCCGTTCACCGTATGGGATAAATATTTTAATATTTTAATAGTTCGGGCATTTTGGAGCACGGGGATACCTAAAGTGTTTATGCATACTTTTATATCTGATCTAGGGAAAGGGGGGTGATTTGAACTTTTGTGTTTTTTTTTATTTTTTCATACTTTTAAAAACTTTTTTTTTTATATACTTTTACTTGTATGATCAGACTCCCTAGGGACCTTGAAACCTAGGGAGTCTGATCGATCATACTATTCATTGCGATACTACTGTATCGCAGTGAATAGCAAAATGCCTTCACTGCTATTAGACGATGCCTCTGGCATCGTGTAATAGCTATACTGTAATGACAGGCCTGGGAGCCTTCAATAGGCTCCCGGCTGTCATGGCAACCAAGTGCCGCCCTCCGATGACGTTCTGGAGGGCGGCGATGAGGTAAAAATGGCGGCGCCCTTGGCGGCTCCGCAATTTAGACGCCGCGGTCACGTTTGACCGCGGCATCTAAAGGGTTAACAGCCGTGATCGGTGCAGGCACCGATCGCTGCTGTTAGCTGCGGGTCCTGGCTGTATTATACAGCCGGCACCCGCGGTGTATGGAGAGCGCTCAGCTCCTGAGCGCTCTCCATACATCGTCATGCGACTCAGGACGTACTATTACGCCCTGGGTCGCTAAGGGGTTAAAAACTTTAATTTTCACTTTGTACATTAATTTTTGGGAAGCATTTTTAGGCTCAAAAATCATAATATCCCTTGATACATTCCTTGAGGGGTGTAGTTTCTAAAATGGGGTCACTTTTAGGGGGTTTCCATTGTATTGGTACTTTAGGGGCTCTGCATGTGACATGGCACCTGAAAACTATTCCAGCCACATCTGCCCTCCAAAAGCCAAATAGCGCTCTTTCCATTCTGAGCCCCACGATGTACCCATACAGCAGATTACAACCACATATGGGGCATTTCTGTGTTCAGAAAAAATTGTGTAACAAACTGTGGGGTGTTTTTTCTTCTTTAACCACTTGCAAAAATTTAAAATATGTCGCTAAATGGACGGTTTATTGGAAAAAAGTAATTTTACATTTTTACGTCCCTAAGTCAATAAAATCTGTGAAACAGCTGTGAGGTCAAAGTGCTCACTATACCCCTAGATAAATTCTATGAGGGGTGTAGTTTTCAAAATGGGGTCACTTTTTGGGGGTTTGTATTGTATTGGTACTTTAGGGGCTCTGCAAATGCGACATGGCACCTGAAAACTATTCCAGCAAAATCTGCCCTCCAAAAGCTAAATAGCGCTCTTTCCATTTTGAACCCTGCCATGTACCTATGCAGCAGATTACAACCACATATGGGGCATTTCTGTGTTCAGAAGAAATTGTGTAATGAACTTCGGGGAGCTTTTTCTCCTTTGTCCTCTTGTGAAAATGAAAAATTTGGGGCTAAATTGACGGTTTATTGGAAAAAAAGTAATTTTTCATTTTAATGTCCCAATGTTAATAAAATTTGTGAAACAGCTGTAGGGTCAAAATGCTCACTATACCCCTTGATATGTTCTGTGAGGGGTGTAGTTTTCAAAATGGTGTCACTTTTAGGGGGCTTTCACTGTATTGGTACTTTGGGGGCTCTGCAAATGCGACATGGTACCTGAAAACTATTCCACCAAAATCTGCCTTCCAAAAGCCAAATAGCGCTCTTTCCATTCTGAGCCCTGCCATGTACCCATACAGCAGATTACGACCACATATGAGGTATTGCCATGTTCAGGAGCAATTGTTTTGCAAACTGTGGGGTGCTTTTTCTCCTTTAACCCCTTGTGAAAATGAAAACTTTGGGGATAAAGTAACATTTTAGTAATGTTTCATTTATACATCCCAGTGTTAGCAAAATCTGTGAAACAGCTGTAAGGTCAAAATGCTCACTATACCCCTTGATGAATTCTGTGAGGTGTGTAGTTTCCAAAATGGGGTCACTTTTTGGGGTTTTCCTTTGTTTTGGTACTCTAGGGGCTTTGCAAATGAGACATGGCACCTGAAAACTATTCCAGCAAAATCTGCTTTTCAGACGCCCAGTGTCGCTCCTTCCCTTCCGTGCGCTGCCATTCGCCCAAACATCAGTTTACACCCACTTGTGGGGTATTTCTGTGCTTGGGAGAAATTGCATAACAAACTGTGAGATGCATTTTCTCCTTTAACCCTTTGTGAATGTGTTAATTTTAGGGCTAAATTAAGGAATTAGTGGGAAAAAATTAAATGTCTAAATTTCACCTCCATATTGTTTTAATTCCAGTGAAATGCTTAAAGGCTTAACAAACTTCCCAAATGTTATTTTGAATTATTTGAGGGGTGCAGTTTTGAAAATGGGGTGATTTATGGGGGTTTCTAATATATAGGCCATTATAATCCTCTTCAGAACTGAAGTGGTCCCTAAAAAATTAGTTTGGGAAATTTTCTTGTAAATCTGCAAAATCGCTGTTACACTTGTAAGCCTTCTAACATCCAAAATAAATTACAGGACGATTAAAAGATGATGCGGATATATAGCAGAGATATGGTAGATAATATGTATTAATGTATTTGGGTGGTATGACTATTTGTCTGAAAAGCAGAGCATTTCACATTTTGAAAATTGCGATTTTTTTTTCCAAATTTCCATCAAATTTCCTATTTTTTTTATAAATAAATACAAAAATATTCATTAGTGTTTACCACTAACACGAAGTACAATGTGTCATGAAAAAACAATCTCAAAATCACTTGTGTAAGTTAAGTCGTCTCAAAGTTATTGTCATATAAAGTGACACATGTCAGTTTTGAAAAACGAGGCCTGGTCCTTAACGCACTTTTGGGCTCGGTCCTGAAGGGGTTAACAAACTGAATGCCCTGGGCCAACTACCTGAGGGTACCATTTTGGCCATCATGGATGTGAAATCCCTGTATACCAACATTCCCCACAAGGATGGAGTTGCAGCATGTTGGGTACACCTGGAAAAACAAAACCTCCCAACAGAACCAGTAACGCAGCTCATACAATTCATCCTTAGCCACAACCATTTTACCTTTGGAGAGGATCTATATCTACAGCGAATGAGAACTTCAATGGGGACCAGATGTGCACCCCAGTATGCAAATCTCTTTATGGCAGAACTGAAAGGAGCATATTTATCAACATGCACCACCAAACGTATGATTTACTTTCGTTATATCGATGATATCCTTGTCATCTTGACTGAAGGTGAGGAGACCCTACTTCAATTCCATAATGACTTTCACCCTACCATCAACCTTAAACTTAGCTATTCAGAGTGTGAAATTCACTTTCTGGATACCACAATATACATCAAAGACCACCGGCTACTCACATCGATATATATACCACAAACCCACAGACAGAACGGCCTACCTGGGAAATGACAGCTTTCACCCCAAGCACACAAGACAATCTATTATTTACAGCCAAGCTATACGATACAGTCGTATTTGCTCCAACAAAGCAGACCTGGACAAGCACCTCCTGGATCTGAGGATATAATTTCTGTGATTGGGATACAAACCAAAAGTGACGGACAACCAATTAAACAAAGCAGCAGCCATTAACAGAGACAGTCTGCTCACATATAAAGAGACCCAGAAAGAAGCCCGAGTGCCCCTAGTTGTCACTTACAACCCACAGCTGGAGATCCTACGAAGGATTGCCAAGGAGCTCCAACCTGTGATATATAGGGACAACAGACTCAAGGACATATTTCCAGTCCCCCCTCTCCTTTCCTTTCGGCAACCACCAAACCTGAGGTGTATTATTGTCCGGAGTGCCCTGAAGGCCCCAACTGAAAATGGCACCTTACCTTGTCTGCAAAATAGGTGCATGACCTGCAAACACATCCACACTGCTGACAGTGTACCTATCCCACAGTCACAACAGGTGCACAGAATTAGGGGGACATTTTCCTGCAGGTCTTCCAATGTGGTGTATCTCATAATGTGTATGTAATGTACCACCACAGGCCTCTATGTGGGGGAAACGGAGCAGAGACTTAGTCAGCGCATGAACTCACACAGATCCACCATTAATAACAGCAGAACAGATCTCCCAGTGGCCGCACATTTCTCCGGAGAAGACCACTCTATTGAAGATTTGCGGGTTGTGGTTTTAATGGGACATTTTAAGACACAGAGTGAGAGGAAAGAATGGGAATATAAGTTAATGCAAAAATTTCAAACTCTGCAATTTGGACTTAATATTCATGCCAGTTTCAAGTCACACTATGTATGAACTGTGAGAGTCACAAATTACCACATGACAGCAAACAGATAGCAAGAATTAGTGATCCCTCCATCACGCACCACAACTTTCCAGATTGTTTATTTTTTGACCGGTTGTAAACAGCTTCTCTACTTAGATTGCATTTTGTTTTTTTTTTAAGGATTCTAAGATCATTTGAAGGTCCATGTCTTTAGGGTATAAAAAATCTGTGAATTTTCAGTTTCTTGTATAACACCATGTCTGATGAAGGGAGCTAGTACTTCCGAAAGCTTACCATCAAATTTACTTAGTTAGCCTCTAAAAGGTATCGCCTGATTACTTCACTCTTCCATTAGAATAACAGTATACAGGTCCTGTAATATGACACTGGAGTGGGACCATCTGCCTGTGTGGGAGGGTGGATATGGGTGCTTGGAATTTACCCAGATCTGTTTTCCACAGATTCTAATCAAGCCCTTACAAACACCATTAAAGTTGATGGCACATGGAGGAAACAACTGGGAAAAATCATGGGTTCCAGTTTGCGTAAATGTGTTTGTCTTTGTCTTAATGTTATATTGCAATCTGTTGTGTTGTTATTTGGCCTATGAGATAGTTAGGCCTGGGGCCTGTGCTTGTAATAGGCTGGAACTTGCTCAGCCAGAGAGTGGCGTGCAGAGAGGAAGGAGAAACTGCATGCTGCTGAAGATATTGTGACATGGAACGATGAAGGCTATAATCTTATGAGACTAAGCAAATTCTGAGAGGGGAGCTGTATGGACTGCTCTGCCAAGTAAGGCTTGGAGTGCGGTTCACAGAGTTAACGTTGAGAAAAGAAATAGCCATTTGTGTTCTTGGAGAGTGCTTCTGTGTGGGAAGTGCGCATGCTAGAATTCTAACTAAGTCTCCTTGTGAATGGTGATGGCTGAGGAGTATTATCAATTCTTCTGCTTTGTGCTGTAGGGTGTATTGGGGTTGTGGAAATAGCTGGGTATGGGAGCCAGCGTTTGGAGGCAAGTGGTACATAGCACATACCCAGAGCAACTGTAGTTTGTTCTCGTGGGGCATTTGGAGGATCCCTGTGTTATTGACGAAAGAGACAGCTGCAACATGTCTGAGATATGTCCTGGACCCTGCAGGTCTGGATTAGAGTAGACTGTGTGGACTTGAAAGTTAAGGGGTGGTGTAGCAAGAGTCTCTGAGAAAGTCATGGTCCTAGTATGAAATATGCTCTATCTGTGTGAGAGTGACCCAAATGCATGGTCAGAATTTTCCGTTAATGAGATTTCTTGCTGGATGTGATTGTAGAACACAAAAACCTTTGAGATGCACATCTGTAATGAAAAGAAAGTGACACCTGACATGTGAGTGTTGAGAGTCTTGATTTATTCAGCATCAAATTTGAGCACCAAGCACAGAAGTGCTCCACTTGCACGCCTTATTATGGTTTCAAAGATGTTATTAATAGCTGCCTGAGGAATGTTATGCCATGCTGAACTCACTTAGGAGCACAGATCATCAAGATTGGCTGCTTGTAGGTCCCTTTGCAATTGCTGACCAATGACCTGCCAGTTGTGCTTGATGGGAGACAAGTCCAGAGATGCTACAGTCCAAGGTAGCACGTTTAGGCCTTGCAGATTGCTCACAGTAGCACAAGTAACATGTGGCCTTGCGTTGTCATGTTGAAAAATGCCACAGCCAAATCAATGTAACGCTGAACTGTTATTGTACCTGAAATGAAGACTAAAGGGCTTTGAATGCCATGCATTATGCCACCTCACACAATAATCATTGGAGTACCATTGGTGTGATGTTCCTTTCTGAAGGCTTCTTCATGACGTTGCCAACATGTTCTCCAGATTAATCTCTGACTTTTGTTGCTTTCAAGACAAAAGCAGAACTCATCCCTGAAGAGAATAGACCTCAATTGCAGTGTGCTGTGCAAGCGGGTCTTCAATGCTTCAACCAATATTTATAGAGCAGGTCCTATCCCGTTCTGTGATATTGGATTGGAACTGGAAGGAACCCCCTGCATAGAAATTAATGAATCACAGAAGGTACTCCGATGTGATCTGAGAATGATCCAAAGTGCCTTAAAAAATCGGCACCCACTCGGTCATGTGCATCAGGCCCCATACGACTGGTCCTTCTTGATGTTTCAATTTCAATGTTGTGGAATGTATTTTATTATTTATTCAGGCCACTTTTGCTGTGTTCAAGCGTAGGAGCACTATTACAAAGGCAGGGGCAGTAAAGGGGTATTTTTACCCTTGTTGGGGCACTATTACTATGTAGGGGGTGTAACAGGCACTTCTACTGTATTGGGGCCCCTAGTGGTCTCTATTACAAGAGATACTTGCACTATGTTGGGGTTTACTTAGTGAGCATTATTGGTACATGGGGGCACTTTTAATATGTTATTGCTAGTTTAGCGGAGGTGTTGCTGAGTGTTGGCAACTAACCGTTTTGGGGCTTCCTTAAAGGACCTGTCTCTAATTCTTTCCCTTTCTGAAATTTTTTCCAGCTTCCCAGTGCAAAATATTAAACCATACAGCTCTGTGAATGGAAAAATAAAGTTATGGCTTTATTATAGCAAAAATCGAAAAATGGTGCAGGCGAGAAGACATTCTCATGTTGTAGCTGATAAAATGTAATATCTGTCTGAATATTTACTACAGTCTCTGCTCTAAATTGCTGTATCTATAGCTACACAAGTAATATAAGATATTGTTGTAATTAAATATTTTAATTCTTTCAGTGTTCTTGTTGGCCCATCATTAGAAAATGGAAAATAATCTTTTAGTGTTCCCTGTATCCCTATTAATGGTTCACAATGGTGAGTGTTTAATGATCCCAAATTTAGGTTTAACATAACCTAGAAAACAAGAACCTCTGGAGCTCAGGGAAAACCATAAGTGTTTATCCAACACACAAAATAAGAAGGTTAGGAAAATGCCGATAGATATGCAGGTAAATAAGGCATGAAAGAAAAGAAGTGTTTAGAATAAAGCTATCTTATTTCGGTAATTAATTTACTGTTGGGGCTTTTGAATTGTTTTACGGACATTTATCAAAACAGCAGCTCAACTTCAAAAACAATTAAAAACCTAGACCTAAAGAAGACCATGCATGATTAATATCTGCACAAATAGCAATTAAATACACACGTCGACAAAATTGTTGGTACCCTTCATTTAATGAAAGAAAAACCCACAACGGTCTCAGAAATAACTTGAATCTAACAAAAGTAATAATATATAAAAATTCTATGAAGATGAACAAATGAAAGTCAGACATTGCTTTTCAACCATGCTTCAATAGAATTTTTAAAAAAAAAACTCATGAAACAGGCCTGGACAGAAATGATGGTACCCTTAACTTACTATTTTGTTGCACAACCTTTTGAGGCAATCACTGCAATCAAACGATTTCTGTAACTGTCAATGAGACTTCTGCACCTCTCAACAGGTATTTTGGCCCACTCCTCATGAGCAAACTGCTCCAGTTATCTCGGGTTTGAAGGGTGCCTTTTCCAGACGGCATGTTTCAGCTCTTTCCAAAGATGCTCAAAAGGATTTAGGTCAGGGCTCATAGAAGGCCACTTCAGAATAGTCCAATGTTTTCCTCTTAGCCATTCTTGGGTGTTTTTAGCTGTGTGTTTTGGGTCATTATCCTGTTGCAAGACCCATGACCTGCGACTGAGACCAAGCTTTCTGACACTGGGCAGCACATTTCTCTCTAGAATCCCTTGATAATCTTGAGATTTCATTGTACCCTGCACAGATTCAAGACACCCTGTGCCAGATGCAGAAAAGCAGCCCCAGAACATAACAGAGCCTCCTCTATGTTTCACAGTAGGGACAGTATTCTTTTCAAGATATGCTTCATTTTTCCGTCTGTAAACATAGAGCTGATGTGCATTGCCAAAAATTTAGATTTTTGTCTCATCTGTCCAAAGGACATTCTCCCAGAAGCTTTGTGGCTTGTCAACATGTAGCTTGGCAAATTCCAGTTTTGTCAGATTCAAGTTATTTCTGTGACCCTTGTGGGTTTTCCTTTCATTAAATGAGGGGTACCAACAATTTTGTCCACGTGTGTAGGTATTCCTCTCTCCAGTATTATATTTAAGTTAAGGAAGAACTCCCGCAAAAACTCTGCATGACTTCAGTCCTATGATGCATCAGTACAGCATCACATGGGCAACTAAAGACTATACTATATCTATCAGTTCTGGAGCAGTGTAATTATTCTTCACTTTATATTCTCTTAAATCTAAGAAATTTAGCGAATGCCCTCCAGTCGAATGCCTCGATTTATGTCCTACATACAGTAAACTTTCATTTTTTGCAGATGACCTACTGTTCTATGTGTCGTCTCCACATACTTCCCTACCTTCTGTCCTCAGGGAATTCCAAAACTACAGTAGATTTAGTAATTATAAGGTAAACATTCATAAATCAGAAATACTAAAAAAGTTCAAAGACGTTGATCTCCTATGTTGATGGCTGGAGGAATCCCTGAAGTATCTGGGGGTCCACATTCCTTCTGATCCAGGTTATGTTTTTCAACTAAATTTTGCTCCTTTATTTCAGAGCATCACATATAACCTTCACACGTGGTCCCTTTGAACCTGTCCGGATTCGGAAGGATAAACGCCCTTAAGGTGGACATACTACCATGCATGCTCTGTTTTCCAGAGACTCCCTCATGCCTTGCCTCACTCCTTCTAAGACTTCAAATACTGGCTCATGCCTTTGTGTGGAATAACGCCTTTTTCTGACTTAAAAAAACAACCCTTACTCAACCCAATTGACTGAGAGGAGTGGAACTCTGTTTCATAGGGCAACAAAATGCACCTGCATCCTATGCCTTTTACATCATCAGACTTCTTATTTGTGGGTGGAAATGGAACTAGATCTTTACCCCGCACAGGCTCAGGGAGTGTTTTGGTGGCACCACTCTACAACACTATCACCACTAACATTTTCCCTTCTACTTCACACCCTCTAGTCTACCTGCCGTAAATTTGCAGATAGCTTAGAGCTGGTTACCTCCCCTGGCCCACTTATTCCGTTTGTGGGCCGTCCGCACATATCACTGGCTGATTGCCAATCCTCTAACCGAGAGTTAGAGATGGGATGGGCACTAATGGGTTATGTTCCTTTGCAGAGATCTCTGGGCCCTTGGACATTCCCTCACATAAATGGCTTGTCTATTTCCAGCTACGCAGCTACTTAATGTCCTTGAATCCCATCTCCAATATAACTGCTCTACTCACCCCTTTCAAAGAGCTGTGTATATGTCTAACCAAACCAAAGCATACTATATCCTTTCTATATGGCATGCTGCTGAGTTGGGAGATGGGGGACCAAAAGCTCTGCTTCACCAGGATATGGGAAAGGGAACTGGGTTGTTCATTCACTACCGAACAATGTCTGAAGTCTTATACTATGACTCAGAAAATGTCTATTTCTTGCAGACTTCTAGAACTGAACTATAAAATACTCTATCCTGGGTACCAGACACCCACTAAACTTTATAGCATGTTCCCACAGGTGCCCTCAGAATGCAGGAGGTGCTGTATATCTGGTGGATATGCCCTCTGGTGGCCGCTCTATGGACAGATGTCAGTGATCTGTATAAGACTATGTGCTGGCCTAGAGTTACACTCACCCCTGAACAGGCTCTCTTGTGCATGTTCTCTGGCCCCATCTCCAAACTGAAAAAAGACTTTTGCATCATTTTATTATGGCTATGAGTCAAATTGATTGAAGGCTAATGGAGCCCTCTAATGGCTCTTGGAAGTGCGTGTAGCTGCTGAGCTCTAATAAGGGCTAGAGTAGTGTCTGGATCTGTGGCTCTTTTAGCTCTGTATGTAATTCTAGAGATAAATGTGCTTGTTCTAAACTGCACATTCTCATGCTGCACACTGCTGACCAGAAATGTTCACTACACAAGCTAAGTCTGTTCACTAACTTATCACTGAAACTAGGAAATGGAAGGGAGAGAAGACAGAAACCCTTTAATCTACAAACCATTTTCAAATACCACTTGCAATACTACATCTTAAGTTATTTTTATTTCTTTTGAATTTTATCACAATTTACGTATATAGTACAATTTAATAATATAAAATTATATAATACCACCATACCTAACTAAAAAATTTTTCCTATTGTCTGACAGCACCCCTGGAGAAACTGCCTGCTTTTAACCAGTTCCGGAGCACCCATAGAGTATATACTTTTGGGCGGTCTCTTTATTTTTCTGCAAGGAAGTGCGGGTACGTCCTTGCAGTTTTAAGCAACTGCACAAAATTGTGGAGCTGCAGAACTGGAGAGTCGGATGAAACTACAACCAGAGCTCCTCTAGAGAAGGCAGGGATGGTTTATTACCATCCTTGCCTTCCCAATCGCTATACACAGCGCGTCATGATGCGGCTCCCCTCTGACCCAGCAGTCACATGATCAACTGGAGATCAGAGAGCTGCTGGATCCTGTAGGACCCAAATCAGCTCAGCCGTTATGGACAGCAGGCTCTATTTCTCCTGTAACTGGGGCTAAATTTATCATTACTATTAAAATGCCCCCAAGATCTATTATGACCTTATGGGGACACAATATAAAAAAAAAAAATAAATATAAATGAAAGTAAAATAATTTTAAAAAATGCCAATACCACGCTCACATCACAGGTTCTAGCCCCACCCTCGACAACTCAATGTCAACTAGAAATGAATGTAACGGAGAGGGAAAACTATTTTAGGCTATGGCCCCAGGTTGCGGAAACGCAGCTTTTTTTGTTGCAGATTTTGCTGTGGTTTTTTGAGCCAAAGCCAGGGGGGGAATTAGCAGCAGGTGTAAGTATAAGAACTTCCTATATATTTCCCATTCCTTTTGTAGCCATTCTTTGCTTTGGCTCCAAAAACCGCAGCAAAATCTGCAACAAAAAAAGCTGCGTTTCCGCAACGTGCGGCCGTAGCCTTAAAAAGTTTTTTAATAGCAGTGTGCTATTAAAAAAATGTGAAACGTGAAAAACAGACTTATTTGTTTATATTTTCCAGGATATAAAAAAAATAATAAGAAAAACATGCAAAAATAAAAATAACACCGAAAAAAAGATGCAAAAATTTGTTGAATAACCCAAATGAAAAAAATATTGCCATCAAAGCTGCATATATACGAAAAAATGTGAAAATGTGTCTGGTCAAGAACCAGGGAAATTGGCCCGGTACTAAAGTGGTTAAAGAAGAGTAGAACTTCCTCCTCTCCAGTTCTATTTCCTGTCCTTCAGAATCTTTGCAGCTAGGAGTTCTTTAGAGGACTGTGAAAGCTCAGAGGCCCTAGTGGCTATCCATTGTGGTGCAAGTCTCCTTAGCTTAAGTCCGGTCCAACTTTCTTGTCCAGGTCCAGCCTCCACATATGTTGGGAGTGGGGTTTACTGCTGTTAGTATTTGTGGGTCATGTTTGCGGGGGCCATTAGCACTTCTGCTTGTGCCCTGGCATGTATTATGGACTGGAACTGTTCTAGAGCATACAGGGAGTCTGGGGGCAGTGTCATTATGTTGCTCCCACCTGGACTGGAAATGGATACAAGGAGTGTACACATGACAATAGAGGTTAGCCAGTCCAGGATTCATAATTTGCCGGCAAAGAAGAGACAGCATGCAGTTGGACATCTGCAGAATCATCAAGCATGGAAGCGGGCAACTCACAGAAGCTGGTGATCCTAGCAATCTCACCCCACTACTTGAATGGCTAACAGGCGTTCTTGCCTCAGCAGTTCTTCTATTTATATATGTTTTTAGTGACTTGCTTGTTGTCTAGGCTGTTAAAGAGGAGTTGTCTATGGAGACAGAGTGTCAGTAAAAGACTGCTAAGAAGCTGTATAAGTCTAAGAGTAAAGAATATGATGTTTCTAAGAGGAACCTAGATGCTGCATAGTCTAAGCTGTTATAAAGCGGTAAATCTTTGAACGTTTTCAGCTGAAGATCCTGGTACTTTAATAGTCTTCCTCAGATGAAGAATTTAGGTGGCAATTTCCTGTTTCCTATGGAAGGTGTGGAGGCACAAAACCGCAACGTTTTTGGAAATCGCAGTGTGTCCGCTGCACGTATTTTTATGCAAGGTGTGAATGGGAATTGCTAGACTGTAAAACGCTGCGATTTTTTCCTTTACGCCACGTGGGGTCCCAGCCTTAAATGTACTTGAAAAGTCAAAAAAACATAGTCTGTACCATTTTGTTTTATGTAGTGTGAGAGTATGAACCTAGAGGGCGCTAGGGAGCGACCCAAGGCCAGCCCTGAAAAGGCCCTCAGCCGCACCTTTGGGTGGGGGGCGTAACTCCAGAAGGCTGAAGTAACTTGCAGGAAGCAGGAAATCGTGAAACCAGGCAAGGACAGAGAGGCGGTCTGTCCCAGGAGGGCTGAGGTCCACGGGGGACTTTTGCTTGAGGTGAGCATTAGTCAGGCTAGATAGGGGTCAAGGCGTCAGTTAGTGCCCTAACTGTGGCCCAGGCTGTTTTTTTTTTGTTTTGTTATGTTGCACTTAAGCTGAATAAAAAGCCATTTTGTTTTAAATTGGCACCGTCTGAACGCTGTCTCTCCGGCGCCCAGTACCACGAACCACTGCTGTCGGGACCAGGAGTCTGCCGCCATTTGAGACTAATCTCCCCCCCAAATTTTCACATATGGTGCTACGGATTCGGGCATAAAGAGATCCACGCAAGTCCTGGAAGACAAGTGGTTGGTGACTGCAGTACTGCTAAGTGTGCATTGTGGCCTACAGCTGGACGAAATCTGTGATTTCAACAGAGAAACCCAGGAAGGGGTGAGTGGAATTGCAACATAGCAAATTGTGTGCAAAAACTGGTGAAAGTAAAACTCTGGAAGAGGAATCCAGGGAATGGACTTTGTGTATACTGTGGCACAGAAGTCTGTAAAATGCTTGCTGATGGCAAGAAAGTAAGCAATGTGTGTAGAAGCTGGATATTGAAAACAGTCTATGTGAAAGGCTATGGTGCCATGTTGGTGTTTTCTGTGGAAGACAGAAGAAAATGCTGGTTGTTGTAGTGCCACATAAGTTAACTGTTTGAATACCTGTGACTGCAGAAGATAGCAAAAAGTTGCTGACGGTTGAACCCAAGGTTGCTGTGGAATATTGTGTAATCTTGTTAGTAAACCATGGGCAAGAAAAAGAGAATTTCAGTTTGTAAGAAAGCAGAAAAGCTGTGCACAGGTTTGTTACTGCAACAGTCTCAAGGCAGAGAGACACAAAACCCGGAACAGAGCATGTGGAGTGCAAGTAAAGATAATGGGTTGCATGAGAGTGACTTAGTTTTTCTGAAACACCTCTGTTCTATGAATGAATCTGTCTCTGCTGACTGTATGTCTCATACTGGAGTGCATCAAAGCGCCAAAGATGAAAATATTATGGTGCAGCAGCTTCAAGATGAGATTAAAACCATCAGGTTCATGTATGAAGATGAAATATCTGATTGGAAATGGCAACTTGAGGTATCAGAAAAAGAGAACCTTAAGTTAAAGAAAGAGCTTGAAACTATAAAGAGTTCATATCCTAGTCATTGTGAAAATGTGGTGCTAGGTTTGCCTGGAATGGACTGTGTCACTAAGAAGGAGTTTGCAGAAATGAAATGTGCTCTATCTAATAAAGTCCTACAGAGTGTAGAAGAAAAGCAAGTGCTTGAGAAGCAATTGCAGGATTTAAAGGAGCAGCATGTCCAAGACTCCATTGTCAAAGAGAGTGTCATTGAAAAATTAAGAGATGACCTTGAAACTGCTAAACGGGAGAGAAGTGAATTTTTGCAGTGTCAGTCAGAATGTCTGGATGACCAAGTCAGGAAGTGTGAAAAACTTTTGGCTGCATTAACTGACAAAGAAAATGAAATTGCAGAGCTGAGGAAGGAGGTGTCTGACCGAGAGAGTGATTTAGAATCTGTGGTGCAGACATTGCAGAGCAAAACTTGCATGAACTAAAGCAAGTTCGCCTAAATAGTGAAGTCAACGAATGGCGAAGCAGAGCTGGAGTTCTGGAACCAAGAGAAATGGAACTCAAAGCTAGAATATGTAGCCTGGAGAGGGCGCTGTCAGTATCTTGTGAAGATAAAGAGAAATTGTCTGTTTTGGTGCAAAATAAAGACAAAGAATTGATGGAGATGTCGTCTGTCCATGCTCAGAAAGTGCAAACCTTACAGGAGAGTCACAAAAAAGTAGAGACTCAACTTCAAGAGCTGCAACTAAAAGTCACAGAAGGGGACAGGTTTCGAGCAGAGCTGCTAGACAAGGCAAACGGACTACAGGTGGAATTGGATAATGTCACAAGGCTTCTTTCTCAAGCAGACAGCAAGTCTATCAAACTTTCCAAAGATTTTTCTACACTAGCATCTCAGCTTCAGGACACTCAGGAACTTTTGCAAGAAGAAACTCATCAGAAGCTTAACCTTAGTACAAAACTAAAACAAATGGAAGATGAGAAAAATGGTTTCCTTGAGCAACTAGAGGAAGAGGAGGAAGCAAAAAGAGATTTGACAAAACAGATTTCAACACTACAGTACAGGCTCAGGCGACTGATGAAAAAAATGGAGGAAGCATTGGGTCCTTGGACTCTGTTGAAGAACTAAAGGAAAAGTTGCAAAAGGAGCTAGAAGCTACAAATCAACGGTTTGAAGAGAAGGCTGCTGCTTATGACAAACTTGAGAAGACGAAAATTAGACTTCAGCAGGAACTAGAAGATATAGGTGTAGATCTTGATCATCAACGTCGGATTGTGTCAAATTTGGAAAAGAAGCAGAAAAAGTTTGATCAGCTGCTTGGTGAAGAGAAGACTCTTTCCGCTAGATATGCAAAAGAACGTGACCGTGCTGAAGCAGAGGCTCGTGGAAAAGAGGCCAAAGCTCTTGCCTTGGCTCGCTCCCTAGAAGAGGCCCATTAATTGAAGGCCGAGTTAGAGAGGCTCAACAAGCAACTGCGAACTGAAATGGATGATTTGTGTAGCTCCAAGGATGAAGTTGAGAAAAACCTGGAATCTGTGCAGATATTGTATGAGAAGAAAGCTAATGCTTATGACAAGCTGGAATAAGCCAAGAGAGAATTTGACCTCCAAATAAAAGACATGAGGACTCAGTTTGAGAAAAAAATGTCTGATTTATCTGCTCAGTTTATAGATCTAAAAATGCTTCCTACTCAACTAAAACTGCAAGTGGACAAGCAGGAGGAAGTTGTATGCATCAAGGAACAGCTGGAGTTTCAGATGGATCAAGTGAAGCGTGAGTCAGAAATAAAATTGGAAGAGCACACTTTTCAGATAGAACAGTTAAAAACCTGAGTTGAATCTAAAAGAGAAGAATTGGATCGATTGCAGCAATCTTTATCCAATACTGAACAGTCGGCATCTGCACAATATTCAAAGCTGGCAGCACTAGAAGCTGAGAAGGACTCGTTACAGAGCCTGTTAACCTCTAAAGAATCAGAGTTGTTATCCATGAAAAACGTGACTCAAGAGAGAGAGTCCTTATTCAACCAAGAGCAAGATAAGAGAGCCTCTGAGATACGGGACTTGAATGAAAGACTTGACAAAAAGTCTGCAGATGAGCAGAAGCTTTATCAGAAGATGTTGGAGGATCAGTTCAATATAATTCAGGGAACAGTGGGGGAAGCAGAAAATATCATCCAGGATGCAGTTGCTAGACTGGATGATCCTCTACATATCCGCTGCACTAGTTCACCAGATTACCTGGTAAACCGAGCAAAAGTTGCTATAGACTCATTAACCTCCCTCTCGAATGGGCACTCCAAATACTTACAGAATATGACAGATGCTTCTGACTTAATTGGAGCACTGGTACAGTTTGCACACTTAACAATTGTAAATGGCAGTGCAACGTCTCACTTGGCACCACCAGACCATGGAGATCGTCTTGTAGACAACTGCAGGGAATGTGGAAGCCAGAGTTTACAGTATCTGAATGAGCTGAAGGATAAGCAGTCTTTGATGGATGCTGACCTGACAAATGTTAGAAGAACACTGCAGAATATCCTAGAACTAGGAGACATGGTGGATAAAGAGATGGCATCTACATCTGCTGCCATAGAAGATGCAGTGCGAAGGGTTGAGGAAGATCTGCAAGTTGCAACTGTAAAAACTGAGATGGAGGCTGTGCAGAAAAATGTGGCGATGAAGAAAGTTCTGGAGCTGGAATCAGAGATTTGTGCGCTACAGAAGGCGTTAGAATTGAAGAAAGCTGCCAGCATAGAGGCAGAGAAAGCAGAGCCATTAAGGCAGCCAGAACATGTAACCAAAAAGCATCTGGGTACTGACAGTAAAACTGTGATGTTGAAAACTTGGTATCCCAGTCCTCCTGTCTTAGCACAGGGAATGAAAATAACTTGGAGAATGTTGAGATGACGATATCACCAGCTCCTGTACTGTCAGAAAGGGGTTGGCACGAAAATTCCTGCAATCTATCACAGTACCGCAACATGCCTCCAGGAAGTTATGTGTATGAGAAAGAGGAGGTAAGAATAGAGTATGGAAGTGGTTCTCCTGCTGCCATACAGGTGTGGAAGCATTATACAGAAACCATTCCAATATATGATGTGGCAGTTGTTAAAGACATACCAGAAAACGTAGTTTAGCGTGATCTATTTGGTGAGGGTGTACTGTATGGTCCTCATGCAGAAGGAGAAAATATTGCAGTACAGAGCTTGTGTATCTCAAACAAAGAGGAGAGCAAGCAGTCTATGTCTCCTAAACTTCTAAGCCTTGATGGTGATGGCAAAGTTTGCTTTGAGATGAAGGTTACGGAAAAAGTACCCGTGAAACATTTATACTCTAAAGACATTGATGTGCATGAAGTACGTGTTATTTGGTCTCTGAGCTCCTGTGGATTCGTGATAGGTGAAGATGAAGATTCTAACGGCTATTTACTGAAGGGATCAAAGGCATGCAATGGGCTGGCTGAAGACTATGGCGATGAAAATGATGTGATCTGTATGGTGAATTGTGAAGGTGATGAAGTAAAGCTTGCCTTTGCACAAAATGGCCAGGATCTTGGCGTAGCGTTTAAAGTGATGAGAAAACGGAAAATTTGACGGAGCGGAATTTGGAGGAAGAGACCGCCAGATTGGGACTTCTGGAGAGACACTGGACAGGCATACATGGTTGAAGAGGGACTTCGACATATGATGTCTCGTCCCATCGTAGCTCACCCCATGGGTAGTGAGCTGAGGGGGAGGGTATGTGAGAGTATGAACCTAGAGGGCGCTAGGGAGCGACCCAAGGCCAGCCCTGAAAAGGCCCTCAGCCACACCTTTGGGTGGGGAGGCGTAACTCCAGAAGGCTGGAGTTACCTGCAGGAAGCAGGAAATCGTGGAACCAGCCTAGGACAGAGAGGCAGTCTGTCCCAGGAGGGCTGAGGTCCACGGGGGACTTTTGCTTGAGCTGAGCATTAGTCAGTCTAGATAGGGGTCAAGGAGTCAGTTAGTGCCCTAACTGTGGCCCAGGCTGTTTTTTTTGTTTTGTTATGTTGCACTTAAGCTGAATAAAAAGCCATTTTGTTTTAAATTGGCACCGTCTGAACGCTGTCTCTCCGGCACCCAGTACCACGAACCACTGCTGTCGGGACCAGGAGTCTGCCACCATTTGAGACTAATCTCCCCCCCAAATTGTCACAGTAGGAATATGCCTTCTGCAATAGATTACTTCATTGACCACACCAATAGTCATTTGATGCAAGGGGATCATGAAAGTCATCAACCATAGATTTCAACAAATCTGTTTCTGTCCAACACCTTCAATATATGTGAGATTAACCCTTACGCTCCCCAGGACGTACATGTATGTTCTAGTGCACGTGACCAAGTATGTTTCAGAATGGCCGCACTAGCTGCCGGGTCTGTGCTGTTTCATACAGCAGGGACCTGGCAGCATTGCCCGTGATTAGAGCGGACTCTGATTATGGACATTTAACCACTCAAATGCTGTGGTCAAATGTGACCACGGCAAATGAGTGGTTAAATGTTTGGAGCATTGTATAAGCAATGCTACCTCCGATGCTGCCTCTGCTACTTCTTGTCACCCCTCTACCTCATAGATTGTAAGAGCAGGGCCCTCAGTCCCATTGTGTGAAATGACTATTTCTTTGTAATGTATCTTTTTTGTCTGTACTTGAACCCTACAATTTGTAAAGTGCTGCAGAATATGTTGGCGCTATATAAATAAAATGAATTATTATTATTACTTTCACTTTCCATTTCATGTTCGGTAACAGGGCTCTACACCTTCTAAAGGCGCCCTGCAGCAGGCTTCAGTAGATACATAGCAAATCTGCCATAGACTGCAATACAATAGTATTTTAGTCTATGGTTCAGGTGATGTAAAGATTACATGTTCAAGCCCACTGGGTGGTGGAGGGGGCTAAAAAAAAAGTTAAAAAAAAGAAAAAAGTTTTAAAAATATAAAAATTTTTAAAAAAAACTAAGTTTAAATCAACCCAGTAGGTCACATATAAATATAAACAAATAAAAGTAAACATAAAACGAAAACACAAAAATAAAAAAATGTCTGTGTCACGTAAGGGTTAATGCAACCAGACAATAATTACTTAATGTACAGTGAAAGAAATAAGTATTTGATCCCTTGCTGATTTTGTAAGTTTGCCCACTGAAAAAGACATGAACAGTCTATAAGTTTAAGGGTAGGTTAATTTTAACAGTGAGAGAATATCAAAAATAAAATCCAGAAAATCACATTGTATACATTTTATAAATTTATTTGCATTTTGCAGAGAGAAATAAGTATTTGATCCCTCTGGCAAACAAGACTTAATACTTGGTGGCAAAACCCTTGTTGGCAAGCACAGCAGTCAGACGTTTTTTGTAGTTGATGATGAGGTTTGCGCACGTCAGGAGGAATTTTGGTCCACTCCTCTTTGCAGATCATCTCTAAATCATTAAGATTTTGAGGCTGTCGCTTGGCAACTCGGAGCTTCAGCTCCCTCCATAAGTTTTCTATGGGATTAAGGTCTGGAGACTGGCTAGGCCACTCCATGACCTTAATGTGCTTCTTTTTGAGCCACTCCTTTGTTTCTTTGGCTGTATGTTTTGGCTCATTGTCCTGCTGGAAGACCCAGCCATGACCCATTTTTAATGTCCTGGCGGAGGGAAGGAGGTTATCACTCAGGATTTTACGTTACATGGCTCCATCTGTTCTCCCATTTATGCGGTGAAGTAGTCCTGTGCCCTTAGCAGAGAAACACCCCAAAAAACATAATGTTTCCACCTCCATGCTTGACAGTGGGGACGGTGTTCTTTGGGTCATAGGCAGCATTTCTCTTCCTCCAAACACGTCAAGTTGAGTTAATGCCAAAGAGCTCAATTTTTGTCTCATCTGACCACAGCACCTTCTGCCATTCACTCGCAGAATCATCCAGGTGTTCATTGGCAAACTTCCGACGGGCCTGAACATGGGCCTTCTTGAGCAGGGGGACCTTGCGAGCACTGCAAGAATTTAATCTACTACAGCTTAATGTGTTACCAATGGTTTTCTTGGTGACTGTAGTCCCAGCTGCCTTGAGATTAACAAGTTTTCCCCGTGTAGTTTTAGGATCATCTCTCACCTTCTTCATGATAAAGGATACCCCACGAGGTGAGATTTTGCATGGAGCCCCAGATCGCCGATTGTCGATTGCCAGTCATTTTGTATTTTTTTCCATTTTCTTACTATTGCACCAACAGTTGTCTCCTTCTCACCCAACGTCTTACTTATGATTTTGTATCCCATTCCAGCCTTGTGCAGGTCTATGATCTTGTCCCTGACATCCTTAGAAAGCTCTTTGGTTTTGCCCATGTTGTAGAGGTTAGAGTCTGACTGATTCATTGAGTCTGGACAGGAGTCTTTTATACAGGTGACAATATAAGAGAGCTGTCTTTAATGCAGGTAACGAGTTGATTAGAAGCGTCTAACTGGTCTGTAGGAGCCAGAACTCGTAATGGTGGGTAGGGGATCAAATACTTATTTCTTTCTGCAAAATGCAAATAAATTCATAAAATTTATACAATGTGATTTTCTAGATTTTATTTTTGATATTCTATCTCTCACTGTTAAAATTAACCTACCCTTAAAATTATAGACTGTTCACGTCTTTGTCAGTGGGAAAACTTACAAAATCAGCAAGGGATCAAATACTTATTTCCTTCACTGTAACTGTAGACACCATTTTTGACACCTGAAGCAGACATTATGCCTTCCATAATACTGCCACCTATTGTGAACTTAAACTTAAAGTAAAAAGTGGTTCTAACACCATATCTGTTCAACACATAGCTTTAGAAGTTTTGGGGAAAACAACATCAGGACCCATGGGCTTTCAGGAGGTCAGCATCTTCAGCAGTCACCTAAAGGTCACTCCATTCATGACCACGATATGGTGCTCTCCGTCCTGATTCTTTCCCTGATCATGTGACACAAAGATGATTACTATCAGTAATGTAACATCACAATTGTAGTGCCTCTTCTTTGTCCTGTGTCCAACGCCTAACATATTTAATTACCACCATGTTTCTAAGGACCGCAGGGTAAGAGAGCATCCATCACCTTGGCATGAAGTAAATCCAACGTCTTACTTTCTTTAGCCACAAAGGTTCTATACCAATAATATTTGGAGATGTTCTTAGCTCCAGAAACATGATTCTAGTCCCGCGTTAGCACGATATGTGATTTCTTGTCAGTATGTACACAATCACCACCATAACTACAGAAAATAATTGTGGAGGAGTTGCAACCTTACTACTTAACATTGAGGCACAGTAATATAGTCCTGGTGACACCACTGATTTGTTCACATACAATGTCAAGCCACCCCCTTTTCACTTCCCCTTAGTTCTGGCATCTGTATTAGCTCTCACAATCTGAAAACCAGGAATATCAATATTACAATCCAGCACATTATCATATAACCATGTTTACAAACCAGTTTTTTAATCAATCGACAGTTTGATCCACAGTAGGTCTTATTATACAATGACCTAACACTTCCCATTATAATTGAGGGAACATATGCTTTACACTCCACCTTTCTACCTTATTATTACAACCAACCCTACTTACCCTTATAGTGCCCCCATGTCACACTTGGGAGAAAATTATCTTCTTTACAAACCTCCATAGCTCAGGTACCTTGTCACATGAATAACCGTAATCACTTATGAGCAGACACATAATTAGTACACTCATTGACAAAAAAAATAAATAAATTTAAGTAAAACTGTACAATTGAAAGGAGGCTCTGGCTTGTGGGGCAGCCTCTAGCCTGGATACAAGATGTATAGTTGGGCATGTAGGTTCTATATGGTATCATGCTGCACATCTGCTGCAGCTGGGCCTGTAGATACTGCACATAGGTTGCAGAATCTGGCATCCAAGCTGGTCCCATAAATTCTTCATTGGCAATAAATCTGGCAATCAGGCAAGCCAAGGAATGTTTTGCAATCTGGCAGAGACATTCCTGAGAAACCCTTGCTGTGTGGGCAAGCATTATTCTCGTGAAAAATGCTAGTTGGAAGCCCTGTCATAAGAGGCAACACATGTGGCTACAGCACAAATGTTGCCACAACATTTCCTGCACTTATCGCTGAGCTGTTAGTGTCTCTTGTATCACATGCTTGTTGGCAGATCAAATGATCCTCTCTAATGGTGGTCTGTCTGGGCCATCCAGAGTGTGTTCACCGTCTATGCATGCCCTTACCCAAGCACTGTTATTAATACCACCTAACAGTTAGGTCAGAATGGCTAAGATGGCAGGCAATTCCTCAAAACAAACATCCTACTTCCGAGTTCAAGGTAAAATATTGAGTGCGTCGTAGAGGCATGTTTAGCAGTCAGCAATCTTTCACCAAGAAGTACACTACCCAAAAGAAGTTTCTGAGAGCCTTTTTTTTTTTTTTTTTTTTTTTTTTATAGGACAGCAGGATAAGACCCAGTGTCTAATCAGAGCACTCCTGTAATCATTTACATACAGTATCTACCTGAGACATAACTGTATGCAGCAATCCTACACTTCTGTATAGATATGTTATGATTTTTTTTTTGTGTCAATGAGTGTATTAATGACAGAGCATACAGTGGGTAATGATGCCCTAGGGAAGTGATGGGGAACCTTTTAGAGACCGAGTGCCCAAACTGCAACCAAAAACCCACTAAATTATCGCAAAGTGCGAAAACGGCAGTTTAACCTTAAATTAACCAGGATCTGTTTTATATTGACCGTGCAATGTTATTACAGCCTGTAATAATATCACATGTCTGCTATAAAACAGATACTGTGTGATATAAATAGTGAAGGGCCCCCATACAGTACAATGTGCTCCGAAGTGCCAACACAGCAATTTAATCTTAATAGTGTGTGGAACCACAATTGTGGATAGTTACGGACCTGCAAAATACAGTCATGTAAATGGGGCTTTATAGAGATTTCAATAATACAAACGACTTTGTACTGAAAGGTAGACGTTTACATTTGGAATACTTTTGAACAATTAATTTTCACTATTTACATCACATAGGATCTGTTTTATAGTGACCGTGCAATGTTATTACAGCCTGTAATAATATCATATGTCTGCTCTTCTGTTAATTGTTGCACTATCCCATTAACTTGAACTGGACAACACTGCAATCCCTATAACAGCTGATGTAAAAACTGTGCTGTTTTAAGAACTGCAGCACTGGATCCAGGTGTAAATAATAAACAGCTGATAGGTGGTGCCGATTTGTGATTTTTAAGGATAGGCTATAAATTTATCAAATCTTTTAACCCTTTTCTGCCACTGCCATTTTCTGCCATAGTCTTTGCATTATTTATTTTTACCCATCACTTTCTATAAGCCATAACTTTATTTCCCATTGTCAGATCTACATTAGGGCTTTTTTTTTTTTTGGGGGGGGGGGGGGGGAGATTGTACTTTGCAATAGTACAATTTAATTTTGTCATGGAGGTTGTGGCTTGTCCTGGTAGTTATTCATTTTACTACTTCTATTTATGTGATTTCCCTTGTGTTGTTCTTGGTTGTAATTAGGAGTTACAGTGGCTTGCAAAAGTATTCATACCCCTTGAACTTTTTTACATTTTGTCACATTACAACCATACACTTAAATGTATTTTATTGAGATTATAAGAGAACAACACAAAGTAGCAGATAATTGTGAAGTGGAATGGAAATGATACATGGTTTTCAAAATTTTAATCAAATAAAAATCTGAAAAGTGTAACATGCAAAAGTATTCAGCCCCCTGTACTCTGATACCCCTAAATAAAATCCAGGGCAATCCATTGCCTTCAGAAGTCACTTAATTAGTTAATAGAGTCCAGCTGCGTGTAATTTAGTCTCAGTCTAAATACACCTGTTCTGTGAAGGCCTCAGTGGTTTGTTAGAGAACACTAGTGAACAAACAGCTTCATGAAGACCAAGGAACTCAGCAGACAGGTCAGAGATAAAGTTGTGGAGCAGTTTAAAGCTAATGCCCCAAGTTGCGGAAACACAGCTTTTTTTTGAGCCAAAGCCAGGAGTGGATTGAGCAAAAGGTAAAAGTATAAGAGCTTCCTATATATTTCACATTCCTTTTGTAGCCAAAAGCTGTGTTTCCGCAATGTGGGGCCTTAGCCTTAAGCAGGGTTAGGTTATAAAAACATATCCCAAGCTTAGAGCATCCCAATGAGCACTGTTCAATCCATCATCCAAAAATGGAAAAAGTGTTCTACAACTGCAAACCTACCAAGACATGGCTGTCCACCTAAACTAACAGATCGAGCAAGGAGAGCACTGGTCAGAGAAGCAGCCAAGAGGCCCATGGTCAATCTGGAGGAGCTGCAGACATCCTCAGCTCAGGGGCTCGAATCTGTCCACAGGGCAACTATAAATCTGGCCTTTATGGAAGAGTGGCAAGAAGAAAACCATTGTTGAAAGAAAGACATAAGAAGTGCTGTTTGCAGTTTGCCACATGCCATATAAGGGACACAGCAAACATGTAGAAGAAGGTGCTCTGGTCAGATGAGACCAAAGTTGAACTGTTTGGCCTAAATGCAAAGCGCTATGTGTGGTGGAAAAGTACCACTGCTTATCACCCTGAACACACCATGCTTTTCTTCAGCAGAGACAGGGAAGCTGGTCAGAGTTGATGGGAAAATGGATGGAGCTAAATACAGGGCAATCCTGGAAGAAAACCTGTTGAAGGCTGCGAAAGACTTGAAGACTGGGAAGAAGATTCACCTTCCAGCAAGACAATGACCCTAAACATTCAGCCAGAGCTACAGTGGAATGGTTTAGATCAAAGAATATTCATGTGTTAGCATGGCCCAGTCAAAATCCAGACCTAAATCCCATTCAGCATCTGTGGCAAGACATGAAAATTGCTGTTCACAGATGCTCTCCATCCAATCTGGCTGAGCTTGAGCTATTTTGCAAAGAAAACTGGGCAAAAATCTCAGTCTCTAGATGTGCAAAGCTGGTAGAGACATATCCCAAAAGACTTGCAGCTGTAATTGCAGCGAAAGGTGGCTCTACAAAGTATTGATATGGGTGGCTGAATACTTTTGCACGTCACACTTTTCAGATTTTTATTTGATTAAAACTTTGAAAACCATGTATCATTTTCGTTCAACTTCACAATTATGTGCTACTTTGTGTAGGGCTATCACTTAAATTCTCAATAAAATACATTTAAAGAGCACCTTTCATGTCGTCATGTATAAGCGGTTTTACATACCTCTAGAAAGCCGACAGCACGCTGAATTCAGCGCTCTGTCCTCTTTCCCGTTATATGCTCCGGGGCTGGAGATATCGGGGGTATAAATTTCACCATTCACTGTCAGAAGGGCGTTCCTGACAGTCTAGCTTAGCTGTGAGGAATGCCCTCCCTGACAGTACGCGTCCATAGCCCTGTACTGAGGGGGCGTTCCTCACAGCTCAGCGTCATCACTGGACGGTAAGGAATGCCCCTTCTCTCTGTACTCATCCATAGCCCTGTACTGTCAGAGGGGGCGTTCCTTACAGCCCAGTGATGAAGCCCCCTCAGTACAGGGCTATGGACGCATACTGTCGGAGGGCGTTCCTCACAGCCAAGCTAGACTGTCAGAAACGCCCTTCTGACAGTGAACGGTGAAATTTAGACCCCCGATATCTCCAGCCCCGGGGAATATAACGGGAATGCCCACAGCGCTCTGAATTCAGTGCTCTGTTGGCTTTCTAGCGGTATGTAAAACCGCATATACATGACGACGTAAAAGGTCCTCTTTAAGTTTGTGGTTGTAAGGTGACAAAATGTGAAAAAGTTCAAGGGGTATGAATACTTTTACAAGCCACTGTACCATCTATACATATACTAACATACTATCTGTTCCAAACAAATTTCACTTTTAGTTTTAGATATTGATGTTAAATTATAAGTATTTGAATACTAAAAAAAAATTTAAATATTACTACGCAACAGCGGACGCCTGGTCTCTAGGATCAAATCCTCTCAGCAACCAATGACCCAGGACGCTATATCCTACCACACTCGTTTGTTGAATGCTCGGTCCTTGTATTGGTGTTACAACAGGTCCCATAGGGCAGGCTATGACTCCACAGCCGGATCAGGAGCTTGGTATTAACCAGGAAACTCTCCTGATCCTCATTGGTTGACTTAGACCTCAGGTCTCAAAAAGGATTTTGAGACACTGCCTCGATATAATAGCCTTGAAATTAAAAACAAACAAAAAGTCACTGCATCTTCTTCACGTCTCTTGTGACCTAACGTGCCCTAGGGGTCCACGCTGAGGTCTGTGATTGGGCCTCAGCAGTCACATGGGGCTCAATGACTTCATTATACACTGTGTGGATCTATTGGTCATAATGTTATTATGTGTTGGTGTACTGTGGAGGATGACTCAGCTATTGTATCCTCCATTTTGTATTCCATGGCCATGTGGGACCATGCCTGTAGCCATTTTATATTCATACATTTGTTTAGAGAGCTCACCCCCCATCAGATTTCTTAATAGGGTGAGGCTCCTGTCTGTTTGTTGTCCAACTGCCAAAAACTCTTTTTACAGCTTTGTCATCAATCATGTTATGATAGTTGTACTAGTTCAACCTGTCCTGTCTATACACTGTATTTAAGACTAGTTCAACCTGTTTTGTCTACACACTGTATGTGAGACTAGTTCAACCTGTCTTGTCTATACACTGTATTTAAGACCAACTTTTTCCTCCATTAAAAGCAGAACCCACTATATACACAACAGCTGTGTATGGGTGTGTTTCTCTGTGCTAGCTCATACATCAACTCTATGAATTTGGACTTCAGTACGGTGATACTTAGAGCTGATTGCGCTCACAGAAAATGGCGTCCCTGGGTGGGCCAGAGGTAAATTACTACACATCCGGACAAAACAGACAGAAAGGACAATGGGACAAAGAGAATTTGGAAACTGGTTCAAAAGCAGCTGCAGGGTAAGAAGCCTTATTCTTACTGTCTCCACTTTCCACTCCTCCTTGGTTTATATGCCCTCTCTGGATGCCGGGTGAGTTGTAAGAAAAGTAAATCCTCTGGTCTTTTTAAAAACCCTGTTTATGAAGTATCCGTATTTGAAGAATAACTATTGTAGAAATTTTCTGCTGTGTTTTTGGTATATATCTCATTTGGTTTGTTTGTGTTGGACCCTGTGGAAAGTTATTAAGGAAAGATTAGCCAGGAAAGATTAGTCCATTGCCCTTTCTCCTCAAGGTAGAGGAGAAAGTAGTAGCCTGGGGTTACTGTATGAGTTCCTTGTACGTAGTTAACACTTTTTTGGTGCCGAGAGATATCCTTTGAGGCTTTAAGGCAAGACGTTGCCTTAATTAAGCGCTTGGCGCCCGAGAGATATCTTTTTTGTAGGTTTGCGTATAAAAGTGTGTCGTTAGGCGCTGGGCGCCCGAGGGGGTAGCGGTACCGTTGTTTGTACCCTTTTGAGGTTCGTCACAGAAGATTAGACAAATCATGGGGAATTTTCCTGGGAGGTGTGATGCTGATCCTAAGAATAGAGGAATTCCAGCTATAGAGATTGTGAGAGCAAGAGAGGGTGCTAATGCAGTGAAGGGGTGCCAGAAAATGTTCAAAAAGGCTGGTATGCCAAAGACAGGATGTTTAGATGTTGAAATGTGGCAGAAACTTTCAGAAGAACAGCGTGGATGGTTGAAAGATAATAAGCTAGTTGAACAATGCAAAATATGGACGAAGGTTTCAGAGGAAGTTGAGCTTGGTGCAATAAAGTGTGTTTGGATATTGTTTAAAGATTCCTCAGACTGGTGAGGTAGCAACTGTTGCTTTTGTAGTCCATCCCCCTTAAACAATAGAAGGCCTAATCTAGAGTATTGTGTACATGTTTGTAGAAGAAAATCCATTGTTTCAGTGAGTTAGAAGTAACTCGCATATCTGTTTTGTAATGTCTTTTTGTTTGTGACGGAATGACTGCTATGATTTGCAAGAGTGTATGATAGTCATGTATATGGTCTAGAAATCATGTATCTGCTTAGGATTTGTGTAGATGTCTGACTAGTTATACAGATGTTGCTTGGTAAGATGGATTGGGAGATCAAAGTGGCCACAATATAAATTGACTTTGAAATCATATTATAAGCTCTCCCATTTCTTCTGCCTGCTTCACTGATTGAGGATATTTTGTGTATTTACTAAAGTCATTGAATTGTTTGTAATTGTGGAGTGTGTAGGAGCTCAAGACTAGTTTTACTTGTTCTGAATAGTCTGAATGAGCTGACAATTTAAAAGATGGAAGGAGAGATAAAATCCAACTATGTGTATGCTAATGAGGTGGGGGTTGAACTTATTAGACACATGAAGGAATGTCATTGTCTTTGAAGATGTCTGAATGTTTATTCCCTGTAGCATGTGCTTAAATATTGGAATGTGTTGAATCCAGACATTTTGCCTGGAACTGCAAAGTTCCAAGATGGGAGACCCAAAGACAGACAGGAGGATTCTGACAATAACCATCAATAGGAAATAGGTACTCCAGTAAGCGTGCATTTAATATCAGTACCTGATAAACTGAGGCCAGCCCCTATGATCTCCTTACAATTGCTTGAGGGGAGAACTTGAGAATTTTTTTTTTAGTGGATACTGGAGCTAACAAACCTGTTTTTCACGCTGACAATGATTTTTCCCTATGAGATAACTTATGATTACCACTGGATTCTTTGTCAGTGAGTCTGCCTCAGTTAACTTGCTGGGATCAGACGTTTTACAAGCCCTAATGGCTCACATTGTGTATGAGCCAGATGGGACGATCTCACTGTTACCAATAATGTCAGAAGACACCTTATGTTCCCTACACTCCCTGGTTTTCCTGACAAAGCAAAACAATGCAGAGGTAGTTAGTGTAGAGGAACATCTAGGTTGTGTGCCCCATTACCTCTGGCAAAAGGAAAAACAGATATAGGCAAATTGCCAGTACCCCCAGTAATGGTCACATTGCATTTACCTTGAAGGGTAAACAATATGCCTGGACAGTGCTACCACAAGGGGCGCAGCATTCTCCCACCCTGTATACTGCAGGGAGTGGTGCTACTCCAGTATGTGAATGACCTGCTTTTATGTTGCCCCTCCTAGGAGATATGTACAAGCATCAGTATCTCGGTTGTGCTTTTTAGCAGAAAAATGGATGTAAAGCATCGAAGTCCAAATTGCATTTCTGCCTTACTAAAGTTGTTTTTCTAGGTCATTGCATTTTACAAGGAAATCTGACCCCTGATAGACTTCAGGTCATACAGGAGCTTAAACCCCCGAATGGTGTGGCACAACTTAGGACATTCTTAGGCCTTGTGTCCTACTGCAGACAGTGGATCTGTAATGTATCCCTGTTAATGCAACCTCTCTATAACTGCATCACTAAACCAGAACAGGCAGTGGTAAACTTCCACTCCATCAAGTTGGCACTTATTTACACAAGTTTTAGGACTTCCTAATTATGACGAGACTTTTTCTCTTTACTGTACAGAAATGTTGGGACACGCAACAGCAGTGCTTACTCAGACTCATGGACACCAACATAGAGCAGTATCTTGCTATTCTGCTAGATTAGTCCCAGTGTCCAGAGGAGCACCTTCTTATGTTATGGCAGTAGCTGCAGTCCAATTGTCCCTGGAGAAAGGTGCAGAAATCGTATTGGATTTCCCTATCACAGTACTTAATCCTCATGATGTACATGGCATATTGACCCAGGCCCAGCCTAAGCACATTTCAATGGCTAGACAACTCAGATTATAGTGTGCCTTACTTATGCCTCCTAATGTCACCCTTGCACGCTGCACGACACTCCATCCCTATACCCTGTTACCAATAGATTCAGGGGGGGGAAGAGGAAGGACAACAGTGAAACAACCTGTACACACGTGTATTTTCTGATGAACTGTATATAACTGATGCAGCAAGAAACTGTAGGATTTGGTCATGTAAATGCTGAATCTATTGCTAACTTTGATTTTGAGTTCTTTTGTAGATGGCTCTCGATTTGGGAAGGATGGCAAATTCTATACCAGATATGCCAGTGAACATGAGGTAAACAAGCAGAACCATTACTCCCACAGGTCTCAGCTCAAGAAGCTGAACTGAAAGCACTCACTGAAACGGTGTAAAATAGCTGAGGGTAAGCCCGCTATGCCTTTTATATAGAATAAGACTATGGTCTGATGTGGAGAGTAAGAGCTTACCTTAGTTCTAATGGTATGCTTATAAAGGATTTCCAGGCTATTCAGGAGCTGATGGAGATCATGCTGCCACCAAGGCTGATACAAAAGAGAGTAGAGATAATGCAAGAGCAGATGCTGCTGCCAAAGTAGCTGCAGAAAAGCCTAGGGAACATGCCTCAACACTGGTGGTCACCATACCAGAGCAAACTTCTCAGCTCTCTTTTCAGGTTCTAAAAACATTGCAGGACCAAGCCGGTCCAGAAGAAAAGAAGACTTGGGAGCAGCAAGGTGCAAAAGAAGATGAACAAGGCCTGATGGTCAGTGGTAAGAGAGTATGTTTACCATGAGCATTGTTCCCAATGATGGCGCAAGCAGCTCATTCTCAAGTGCACCACTCAAAAACAGCCATGTGTGACCTGGTGAGCAACGATGGGTAGCTCCAAGTTTTAGCACAACTGCAGCCAGATACGTGCAAGCCTGCATGACATGTGCTAGGCATAATGTGGGCCAAAAAGTAAAGGTTCCTCAGAAACACACCGCAAAGCCCTTGTACCCGTTTCAGAGATTGCAGGTTGACTATATACAGTTATAAGAGGTGGGAAGGTATGAGTACGTGCTTGTGTGTGTTGATCTCTTTTCAGGATGGCCTGAGGCATTTCCGGTACAGAAAGCCACCGCTAAAGCAACTGCAGATAAACTACTTAAAGAAGTAGTGTGCAGATATGGGATCCCCGAGACCATCGAAAGTGATAATGGCACTCACTTCACTGGAAAGTTCTCTTCTAGATCCAAACCATGTACTGGGAACACATTCCCTAAAGCCAGGAGACTGGGCGGTGGTAAAGAGACACGTGAGAGCCTTGATCCACGGATTGATGGTCCTTTCCAAGTGCTTCTGACAACATCCTCTTCAGTCAAGTTAGAAGGAAAGTCGACGTGGATCCACGCTAGTCACTGTAAAAAGGTGACCTGCCCGGAAGAGGACTGAAAAGATCTGGTACCTACTGGTGATCCTAGCACTGGTGACACAACCAGTGAGCTTATTCTAAAAGAAGACTGGGACAATAAATTGATTAAACACCATAAGGTGTTAACTGTTAATTAGGATGAGTAGGAAGAACCCAGGGATTGTTGGATCTGTACTCACAGCCCTGGTTCTGCAAAGACTATGTTTTATTTAGCACTCCCTCTTGACCTAGATGAGTTTTTCTCTTAATGACTCCTGTTTTCATAATGTTTCGTGAAGTCCAGTGACTTATAAGGGAATGAACATCAGTAATAATCACTTTGTTCCAATTCCCATAGCAGGTTGGGTGACCCTCCCATGGTTACAGCTAAACCTGACAGGTAGACCAAGCAAGTGGTATGATTGGAAAAAGGAAAATTTTAAAATAAATCCAAAGTCCCATATCATGCCGGTATCATTCCCACAAAAGAGCTTAATATTAGCCTTAGTTTGCCAAGCACCTCTTTTGTAAGGTCAGGTAAAGTGGATTTCATTTTTAAGAAAAAGATTCATGCCCCCTTACAAGATAGTGACAGATGGTTCACAGAGGGAATAAAGGGTTGTCCAGAGCACAACTCCTCAATAGAATGGGGACTAGTTAAGGATAGTCAGGGGTGTCTGATACAGAGCACCGGACCCCAAAGAGACATAGAGACGGGGGGTAAGTGGTGTAGCTACCTCTATTGCCTAGTTCAGCTTCGGAGAGCATGCATATTGCCCAAGGATGGATATCTAGTATGTGGTCATCAGGCATACAAGTGGCTATCCCCAGGGGGAGAGGGGACTTGTACTCTAGCTAGACTGACACCAGCCACCTTCATAATTACCCATGAACATGTGAAACCTGAGATGATACCCCGTCATACTTTGTACAAGTGTGCAGCAGACAATCACCCTAGGAAAGATGGGCGACCCCATGTGGTTTCAATGGGTACAAGCAACAGAATCATCAGCACGATACTCTTGTATCCCATGGTTATGCAAACTTGGGACAAATTAGTAGAATCCACCAATTATCTAGATGAACAGATATACACCATTCTAGGCCTGTTGAATGCCACTAATACGATACAAGGACAACTCATAATAGTCAGCAAACAACACACCATAGTCCTTGACTATCTCACAGCAGCACAGGGGGGAATGTGTCAGATTATCGGACCTTCCTGTTGCCACTATATCAACTCTGAAGGGAATCTTCAAGTATGGGCAGGGATTGATAAAGTCAGAGAACTTAGAGAGAAATGGATCAAAGAACATCAGAAGACACAGGACAGTTGGTGGTCAGATACCTTTTCGTTCTTAAATCCTGCCAATTGGTTTAAGAGATTAGGTGGATGATTTATGGGAATATTGCAGGGAATATTTCAAATATTATTGCTGTGTTTTTGCATCTATTTGACTATAAAGTTTATAATATGGCTTGTAAAGAAACTTGCTAGAAAAAGGTGCAAACCCAGGACAGTGGGTTTGCAGGTTGTAAGGCTGGTTGGACACACTGACAGACATGACAGTGAAGGCATCCCTCTGAGTGTATTAGACCAATAGGTATGTAAATGGTATAACATATCCATGGGGAATGAGGTGAAGTCTCCATAAAAAATCCTCAGGATCTGATTAGCAGATCCTAATGTACCCTGGGTATAGGTTATATCATTTACAAAAGGAGGGAAATGTGGAGGATGACTCAGCTATTGTATCCTCCATTTTGTATTCCATGGCCATGTGGGACCATGCCTGTAGCCATTTTATATTCATACATTTGTTTAGAGAGCTCACCCCCCATCAGATGCCTTAATAGGGTGAGGCTCCTGTCTGTTTGTCGTCCAACTGCCAAAAACTCTTTTTACAGCTTTGTCATCAGTCATGTTATGATAGTTGTACTAGTTCAACCTGTCTTGTCTATACACTGTATTTAAGACCAACTTTTTCCTCCATTAAAAGCAGAACCCACTATATACACAACAGCTGTGTATGGGTGTGTTTCTCTGTGCTAGCTCATACATCAACACTATGAATTTGGACTTCAATACGGTGATACCTAGAGCTGATTGCGCTCACAGTACTGTAGAGCATTATGATGGCCTTATGTGCAGCATTATATTGTGTTCTTTTAGCAAAAATTTATATACATACCTGTCGACTGCCAGGTACTCTGCCCAGTGGCGTAAGTACGTTAGGGGGGGCCAGTGGGCCTCTGCTGCTTTTTTTTTTTTTTTTTTTTTTTAATAGGCCATTACCTGCTGAAGTTACCCCAGTAGGTCACGGACCCTATTTACTTAACAATCTCCATTCCTTCTCACGGCCGCCTCCGCTTCCCCTTCAGCCCTCCAGGGTGCCCCATGCATCCCAGCGATGTGATATGGACGCATGAGCCCCTTAGAGGGTAGAAAGGGAAACGGAGGTGGCCAAGAGCAGGAATGGGGATTGGTAAGTAAATAGGGCCCACAGCAAGATTATTTCTTGGACGGACCCCAACAAATACTGCTATTATACTCCGGGGTCTCTTCAGACCCCGGAGTATAATTATCGGAGGCCCAGGGTAGGAGAGAGAATATAAAAAAAACAGTGTTACTTACCTCTTCTAGGCTCCGGCGCGACTCCCTGCTGTCTTCAAGCCTCTGTAGTGACATGACTGACATCACATGGATCAGGCTGATGTCACAAAGCATAATGACTTAGATGTAACCCACAACTGTGACGTCATTGAAGAGGGCCAAAAATAGCAGGGTCGCACTGGAGCCCAGGAGAGGTGAATAACACTGATTTTTATGTTTTTCACCTCCCCTGGGACTCCTATCACTATACTCTGGGGTCTGAACCTCAGAGTATAATAATATTTTGTGTTTGGTGTACTCCAAAAATTTTGGGTTCTGCTGAACCCGAAATTTTTGCAATATTTGGAATGAAGACCGTAGGGGCCACAATGGGACATAATACTGTGTGGAAGGGATGCTATGGGAAATAAGTCACTGAAAGGGGATACCTAGAACTGTATCTCAAAACCTTCACTGAAGTGTCTTCTTGCTAGTGCTAATGGCCTGCTGAACCACCTAATATTATCAGTCCTGATAAGGCTCCCCCCTGTGGCTTGATTGTAAAGCCCAGGGAACTAGCCTGGATGCTATTGGTGGATTCTGCCACTATTATGGGCTGACCTGAATGTTGCCGTTTATATCATATAGCAGTCTGCTTCACTAACACAGTATTCTGAACCAGACAGGTTTGTGTTGTTACTGTTTTAAGACACTCTTTGGAGCACAAAATAGTTTGTTTATTATTTTTTATTGGCTTACTCATTAAAAGTTAGGTTTTAGTCATTTTTAGACCAGTGATATACAGTGGGGAAAAAAGTATGTAGTCAGCCACCAATTGTGCAAGTTCTCCCACTTAAAAAGATGAGAGTCCTGTATTTGACATCATAGGTAGACCTCAACTATGAGAGACAAAATGAGAAAACAAATCCAGAAAATGACATTGTCTGATTTTTAAAGAATTTATTTGCAAATTATGTTGGAAAATAAGTATTTGGTCAATAACAAAAGTTCATCTCAATATTTTGTTATATACCCTTTGTTGGCAATGATAGAGGTCAAACGTTTTCTGTAAGTCTTTACAAGGTTGGCACACACTGTTGCTGGTATGTTGGCCCATTCCTCCATGCAGATCTCCTCTAGAGCAGTGATGTTTTGGGGCTGTCGCTGGGCAACACGGACTTTCAACTCCCTCCAAAGGTTTTCTATGGGATTGAGATCTGGAGACTGGCTAGGCCACTCCAGGACCTTGATATGCTTCTTCTTATGAAGCCACTCCTTCGTTGCCCTGGCGGTGTGCTTGGGATCATTGTCATGCTGAAAGACCCAGCCACGTTTCATCTTCAATGCCCTTGCTGATGGAAGGAGGTTTTCACTCAAAATCTCACGACACATGACCCCACTCATTCTTTCATGTACACAAATCAGTTGTCCTTTTGCAGAGAAACAGCCCCAAAGCATGATGTTGCCACCCCCATGCTTCACAGTAGGTATAGTGTTCTTTGGCTGCAACTCAGCATTCACTGTCCTCCAAACATGACGAGTTGTGTTTCTACCAAACAGTTCTACTTTGGTCTCATCTGACCATATGACATTCTCCCAATACTCTTCTGGAACATCCAAATGCCCTTTAGCAAACTTCATACGGGCCCGGATATGTACTGGCTTAAGCAGGGGGACACGTCTGGCACTGCAGGATCAGAGTCCCTTGCGGCGTAGTGTGTTACTGATGGTAGTCTTTGTTACGTTAGTCCCAGCTTTCTGCAGATCATTCACTAGATTCCCCCGTGTGGTTCTGGGATTTTTGCTCACCGTTCTTGTGATCATTTTGACCCCACGGGGTGAGATCTTGTGTGGAACCCCTGATCGAGGGAGATTATCGGTGGTCTTGTATGTCTTCCATTTTCGAATTATTGCTCCCACAGGTGATTTCTTCACACCAAGCTTCTTGCCTATTGCAGATTCAGTCCTCCCAGCCTGGTGCAGGTCTACCATTTTGTTTCTGGTGTCCTTCCACAGCTCTTTGGTCTTCACCATAGTGGAGTCTGGAGTGTGACTGTTTGAGGTTGTGGACAGATGTCTTTGTCAGATGTCTGATAACAATTTCAAACAGGTGTCATTACTGCAGGTAATGAGTGGAGGACAGAGGAGCCTCTTAAAGAAGAAGTTACAGGTCTGTGAGAGCCAGAAATCTTGCTTGTTTGTAGGTGACCAAATACTTATTTTCCACCATAATTTGTAAATAAATTCTTAAAAAAATCAGAAAATGTGATTTTCTATATATGTTTTCTCATTTTGTCTCTCATAGTTGAGGTCTAACTATGATGTCAATTACAGGCCTCTCTCACCTTTTAAGTGGGAGAACTTGCACAATTGGTGGCTGACTAAATACTTTTTTTCGCCACTGTATATTTCAGTGAGGGTATGGGAAATAATACTTTGAGGAGGGGCCGCTATGGGATATTATACTTTCTGGAGGCCACTTTGTGACATTATATTGTGCGTAAATGGGACATTATATTGGATGGGGGCCAGGAAAAGGGGCGCTATGCCGGTGGGGGGGCCCCAAGTTAAAAGTTTGCTATGGGGCCCAGTCTCTGCCTCTCCTGCCACTAGGATCATGCGACAAACCGCAGGCCCAAGTTGCTTGAGAGTAGCCTATAAATAAAACTTTTAGTAATTATTTTTAGGTCTTATACTACAAATACAGTTAGACTGCAAAGCTTAACCCCTTCACGCATTCTCACGTACATGTACGTGGGAGAATGTGGTTAGTTACCGCATCCCCACGTACAGGTACGTGACGGTGATCGAGCAGGCTCAGAAGCAGAGCCCGTGCGATCACCGCGGGAGCCCGGCTGTATTTGACAGCCAGGCTCCCGCTGAAACAGCGGGGACCAGTAATAACACCGATCCCTGCTGTTTAACCCTTAAGATGTCGCGGTCAATAGCGACCACGGCATTTTAAGTGTTTGCTAGCGGCACTGACTGCCGCGGACGGCATCGGGGAGAGGGTGTCAGCTGTAACTGACAGCTAACACCCTGCTCCTTAACCTCCGATCGGCGGTCAGCACCGATCGGGGTTTTTAACCCCTTGGATGCCGCGGTCAAACATGACCGCGGCATCCAAGGGGTTCCGCCATGTTGCCGCCCCCGGCACCCCCCGCGGCGAGATCGGGGGGTGCCGATATCTATAATATGCAGCCCGGGGTCTGGCCAGTGACCCCAAGCTGCCTGAAGCCCCCACTACCTGGTTGATCCTGCCGGGACCTCTGGAAATCAGCCTATGTCTACATAGGCTGAATTCCTGTATAGACTGCAATACACGTGTATTGCAGTCTATAGTGCTGAATCAGCGATTCAGGTGTCCTAGTGGGACATATAAAAAAAAGATGATATTTATGAACTTATTTGGGTGGTATGACTATCTGTTTGAAAAGCAGAGCATTTCACATTTTGAAAATTGCGATTTTTTATTTTTTTTCAAAATTTCCATCAAATTTCCTATTTTTTTATAAATAAATACAAAAATATTGATCAATGTTTACCACTAACATGAAGTACAATGTCTCACGAAAAAACACTCTCAAAATCACTTGTGCAAGTTAAAGCGTCTTAAAGTTATTGCCATATAAAGTGACATATGTCAGTTTTGAAAAATGAGGCCTGGTCTTTAACCCACTTTTGGGCTCAGACCTGAAGGGGTTAAATAAAGAAATGACGTGGCACACAACCCAAAAAAAAACAATAAAAAAAAATTGACAATCACACCACAAGGAAGGCAAAACTAAAAATTGCATTAAAAATTTTTTATATTAAAATTTATTTAGTACTCACAACTCGGGGCACTGCTGAAGGGCCCACAGGGGTGTCAATGTCCTAGGCCCAGAGCATTCCTGTTTGTTTAACCCCTTAGCGACCCAGGGCATAATAGTACGTCCTGAGTCGCATGACGATGTATGGAGAGAGCTCAGGTGAGCTCTCTCCATACAGAGTTGATTCCGGCTGAGTAATACAGCCAGGACTAACAGCAGCGATTGGTGCCTGCACCGATCGTGGCTGTTAACCCTTTAGATGTCATGGTCAATCGGGACCGCGGCGTCTAAATTGCGCAGGCACCACGGGCGACGCCATTTTTCACCGATCGCCGCCCTCCAGAACGTCATCGGCTCCCAGGCCTGTGATTACATTAGATCTATTACACAATGCCAGAGGCATTGTCTAATAGAAGTAAAGGCATTTTGCTATTCACTGCAATACAGTAGTATTGCAGTGAATAGTATGAGTGATCAGACCCCCTAGGTTTCAAGGTCTCTAGGGGGTCTGATCATAAAAGTAAAAGTAGAAAAAAAAAAGTTTTTAAAAGTATGAAAAAAATAAAAAAAACACAAAAGTTCAAATCACCCACCTTTGCCTAGATCAGATATAAAAGTAAATAAACAAAAGTAAAACATAAACACATTAGGTGTCCCCCCGCTCCAAAATGCCCAGACTATTAAAATATTTATCCCATACGATGAATGGTGTAGCGGCGAAAAAAAATCAAAATGGCCAAATAGCTTTTGTTTATAAATAATTGAATAAAAAGTGATCAAACCATCAGATCTTTCCCCAAATGGTATCAATAAAAACGTCATGTTGTCCCGCATAAAAATACGCCACACCCAGCTCCATACATTTAAATATGAAAAAGTTACAAGTGTCACAAAAATTTTTTTCTATTTGGCAAAGTTTTTAATTTTTTAAAAGGTATCAAAACATTACAAATACTATATAAATTTGGTATTGCCGTGTTCGTACTGACCTTCAGAATACAGGTAACATGTCATTTTTACCACACAGTGAACGGTGTAAAAATTAAACTCATATGAAATGGGCGCAAATGCAGTTTTTCTCCAATTGCACCTTATTCAGAATTTTTTTAGAGCTTTCCAGTACATTGCACAGCATATTGAATGGTACCATTACAAAGTAGAATTTGTTTCGCAAGCAATAAGCCATCATGTGACTCTGTGAACTGAGAAATGAAAAAGTTATGGCTCTTGAAAAGTGGGGAGGGAAAAACGAAAATGCAAAAACGAAAAATGGCTGGGTCTTTAAGGGGTTAAAAGATACATTTAAAAAATTTGCAATTTTCTTATAAAAATAAATTTATAAAAAAATAAATATTTTTTATTTTAATTAAATGTATTGTGACAACTTGGGGAATTAGACTCAAGTGGCGGCAGGCTCCTGGTCCTAACAGCGGTGGTTCGTGGTACTGGGCGCCGGAAATATAGGGTTCAGACGGTCCAAGTGAAACATAAAAGTGGCTTTATTCAGCTCAACTGCAACATAACAAAACAACAAAAAAAACCTATGTCACAGTTAGGGCACTCACTGACTCCTTGAGTCCCTAACTAGCCTCTGGGGCAATAAGAGCCTGACTTAGTCTTTGTAAGTCCTCTCTGGATCCCAGCCCTCTGGAACAGACTGCCTCTCTGTCCTAGGCTGGTCCACCATTTCCTGCTCCAAGCAGGTTTCTCCAGCCTTCTAGAGATACACGCCCCACCCAAAGGTGTGGCTGAGGGCCTTTTCAGGGCTGGCCTGGGTCGCTCCCTAGCGCCCTCTAGGTTCATACTCTCACATACCCTCCCCCTCAGCTCACTACCCATGGGGTGAGCTACAATGGGACAAGACATATGTCGCCGTCCCTCTTCAATCTTATACACTTGTCCAGTGTCTCTCCAGATGTCCCCATCTGGCGGTCTCAACCTCCATGTTCCAGTCAGTCGAGTCTTCCGTCTTCTCATCATTTTCGATGCTACGCCAAGATCCTGGCCCCTCTGCATAAAGGCAAGCTCTACTCCATCACCTCCACAATTCGCCACACAGGGGATCACATCATTTTCATCACATTTTTCTTGATAGTTTTCAGCCATCCCATTGCATGACTTTGATCCCTTTAGTGAATAGCCGTAAGAATCTTCTTCTTCTCCTATCACGAATCCACAGGAGCTCAGATACCAGCTAACACGTACTTCATGCACCTCAATGTCTTTAGAGTATAAATATTTCACGGGTACCTTTTCTGTAACCTTCATCTCAAAGAAAACTTTGCCATCACCATCAAGGCTTAGAAGTTTAGGAGACATAGGCCGCTTGCTCTCCTCTTTGTTTGAGATACACAAACTCTGTACCGCAATATCTTCTCTTTCTGCACAAGGGCCATACAGTACACCCTCACAAAATAGCTCACACTGAACTACATTTTCTGGTATGTCTTTAACAACTGCCACATCATATATTGGAATGGTTTCTGTATAATGCTTCCACACCTGTACGGCAGCAGGAGAACCACTTCCATACTCTAGTCTAACCTCATCTTTCTCATACGCATAACTTTTTGGAGGCATGTTGCGGTGCTGTGATAGATTGCAAGAATTTTTGTGCCAACTCTTTTCTGACAGTACAGGAGCTGGCGATATCGTCATCTCAACATTCTTCAAGTTATTTTCATTCTCTATGCTAACACCGGAGGACTGGGATACCAAGTTTTCAACATCACAGTTTTTACTGTCAGTACCTAGATGCTTTTTGGTTACATGTTCTGGCTGCCTTAATGGCTCTGCTTTCTCTGCCTCTATGCTGGCAGCTTTCTCTAATTCTAAAACCTTCTGTAGCGCACAAATCTCTGATTCCAGTTCCGGAACTTTCTTCACTGCCACATTTTTCTGCACAGCCTCCATCTCAGTTTTTACTATTGCAACTTGCAGAACTTCCTCAATCTTCCTGACATCTTCTATGGCAGCAGATGTAGATGCCATCTCTTTATCCACTATGCCTCCTAATTCTAGGATATTCTGCAATGTTCTTCTAACATTTGTCAGGTCAGCATCCTGGATAATATTTTCTGCTTCCCCCACTGTTCCCTGAATTATATTGGATTGATCCTCCAACATCTTCCGATAAAGCTTCTGCTCATCTGCAGACTTTTTGTCAAGTCTTTCGTTCAAGTCCCGTATCTCAGTGGCTCTCTTATCTTGCTCTTGGTTGAATAAAGACTCTATTTCTTGAATCACATTTTTCAGGGATAACAGCTCTGATTCTTTAGAGGTTAACAGGCTCTGCAGTGAGTCTCTCTCATCTTCTAGTGCTGCCAGCTTTGAAGATAGTGCAGATGCTGACTGTTCCGTATTGCATAAAGAATGCTGCAATCGATCCAATTCTTCTTTTTTAGATTCCACTTCGGTTTTTAACTGTTCAATCTGAGAAGTGCGCTCTTCCAACTTTATTTCTGACTCACGCTTCACTTGATCCATCTGAAACTCCAGCTGTTTCTTGATTTCCTCCTGCTTGTTCACTTGCACCTTTAATTTAGCAACAAGCATTTTTAGATCTACAATCTCAGCAGAAAAATTAGACAGGTTTCCCTCAAACTGAATCTTCATGTCTTCTATCTGGAGGTCCAATTCTCTCTTGGCCTTTTCCAGCATCTCATAAGCATTAGCTTTGTTCTCATACAATATCTGCACAGATTCCAGGTTTTTCTCAACTTCATCCTTGGAGCTAACCAAATCCTCCATTTCAGTGCGCAGTTGCTTGTTGAGCCTCTCTAACTCGGCCTTCAATTCAAGGGCCTCTTCTAGGGAGCGAGCCAAGGCAAGAGCTTTGGTCTTTTTTCTACAAGCCTCTGCTTCAGCACGGTCACGTTCTTCTGCATATCTAGCAGAAAGAGTCTTCTCTTCCCCAAGCAGCTGATTAAACTTTTCCTGCTTCCTTTTCAAATTTGACACAATCCGATGTTGATGATCAAGATCTACACCTACATCTTCTAGTTCCTGCTGCAGTCTAATTTTCGTCTTCTCAAGTTTGTCATAAGCAGCAACCTTCTCCTCAAACCGTTGAGTTGTAGCTTCTAGCTCCTTTTGCAACTTTTCCTTTAGTTCTTCAACAGAGTCCAAGGATCCAATACTATCTTCCATTTTTTTCTTCATATCAGTCGCCTGAGCCTGTAGTGTTGAAATCTGCTTTGTCAAATCTCTTTTTGCCATCTCCTCTTCCTCTAGTTGCTCAAGGAAACCATTTTTCTCCTCTTCCATTTGTTTTAGTTTCGTACTAAGGTCAAGTTTCTGATGAATTTCTTCTTGCAAAAGTTCCTGAGTGTCCTGAAGCTGAGATTCTAGTGTAGACAACTCTTTGGAAAGTTTAATAAACTTGTTGTCTGCTTGAGAAAGAAGCCCTGTGACGTTATCCAATTCCACCTGTAGTCTGTTTGCCTTGTCTAGCAGTTCTGCTTGAAACCTGTCCCCTTCTGTTACTTTTAGTTGCAGCTCTTGAAGTTGAGTCTCTACTTTCTTATGACTCTCCTGTAAGGCTTGCACTTTCTGAGCATGGACAGACGACATCTCCATCAATTCTTTGTCTTTATTTTGCACCAAAACGGAGAACTTCTCATTATCTTCACAAGATCCTGAGAGCGCCCTCTCTAGGCTACATATTCTAGCTTTGAGTTCCCTTTCTCTTTGTTCCAGAACTCCAGCTCTGCTTCGCCATTCATGGACTTCACTATTTAGGCGAACTTGCTTTAGTTCATGCAAGTTTTGCTCTGACTGCAATGTCTGCACCACAGATTCTAAATCACTCTCTCGGTCAGAGACATGCTTCCTCAGCTCTGCAATTTCATTTTCTTTGTCAATTAATGCAGCCGAAAGTTTTTCACACATCCTGACTTTGTCATCCAGACATTCTGACTGACACTGCAAAAATTCACTTCTCTCACATTTAGCAGTTTCAAGGTCATCTCTTAATTTTTCAATGACACTCTCTTTGGCAATGGAGTCTTGGACATGCTGCTCCTTTAAATCCTGCAATTGCTTCTCAGGCACTTGCTTTTGCGCTACACTCTGTACAACTTTATTAGCTAGAGCACATTTCATATCAGCAAACTCCTTCTTAGTGACACAGTCCATTCCAGGCAAACCCAGCACCACATTTTCACAATGACTAGGATATGAACTCTTTATAGTTTCAAGCTCTTTCTTTAACTTAAGGTTCTCTTTTTCTGATACCTCAAGTTGCCATTTCCAATCAGATATTTCATCTTCATAAATGAACCTGATGGTTTTAATCTCATCTTGAAGCTGCTGCACCATAATATTTTCATCTTTGGCGCTTTGATGCACTCCAATATGAGACATACACTCAGTAGGGACATATTCAATCATAGAACAGAGGTGCTTTAGAAACACTGAGTCACTCTCATGCAACCCTTTATCTTTACTTGCACTCCACATGATCTGTTCCGGGTTTTGTATCTCTCTGCATTCAGACTGCTGCACTAATAAACCTGTGCATGACTTCTCTGCTTTTAACTGTGCTGAAATTCTCTTTTTCTTGCCCATGGTTTACTAACAAGATTACACAATATTCCACAGCAACCTTGGGTTCAACCGGCAGCAACTTTTTGCTATCTTCTGTAGTCACATGTATTCAAACAGTTAACTTATGTGGCACTACAACAACCAGCATTTTCTTCTGTCTTCCACAGAAAACACCAACATGGCAACATAGCCTTTCACATAGACTGTTTGCAATATCCAGCTTCTACACACATTGCTTATTTTCTTGCCATCAGCAAAACACTTCACAGACTTCTGTGCCACAGTATACACAAAGTCCATTCCCTGGATTCCTCTTCCAGAGTTTTACTTTCACCAGGTTTTACATACACCTTGCTATGTTGCAATTCACTCTCCCCCTCCTGGGTTTCTATAGTTGAAATCACAGATTTCTTCCAGCTGTTGGCCACAATGCACACTTTGCAGTATTGCAATCACAAACCACTTGTCTTCCAGGACTTGCGTGGATCTCTTTATGCCCGCATCCTCCACCATATGTGACAACTTGGGGAATTAGACTCAAGTGGCGGCAGGCTCCTGGTCCTAACAGCGGTGGTTCGTGGTACTGGGCGCCGGAAATATAGGATTCAGACGGTCCAAGTGAAACATAAAAGTGGCTTTATTCAGCTCAACTGCAACATAACAAAACAACAAAAAAAAAACTATGCCACAGTTAGGGCACTCACTGACTCCTTGAGTCCCTAACTAGCCTCTGGAGCAATAAGAGCCTGACTTAGTCTTTGTAAGTCCTCTCTGGATCCAAGCCCTCTGGGACAGACTGCCTCTCTGTCCTAGGCTGGTCCACCATTTCCTACTCCAAGCAGGTTTCTCCAGCCTTCTGGAGATACACGCCCCACCCAAAGGTGTGGCTGAGGGCCTTTTCAGGGCTGGCCTGGGTCGCTCCCTAGCGCCCTCTAGGTTCATACTCTCACAATATATAAACTTTTATTAACCCCTTAACGACCTTGGACGTACTATTACGTCCTGGGCGCTAGGTACTTCGCACACCAGGGCGTAATAATACGCCCGAGGCCGGCCGCCCGCTCACTATCTGAGCGGGCGGTATCGGAACCGGGTGTTAGCTGTATCTGACAGCTAACACCCTGCTCCATAACCCCCGGTCGGCCATAACTTCCGATCGGCGGTTTTAACCCCTTGGATGCCGCGGTCAAACATGACCGCGGCATCCAAGGGGTTCCGCCATCTTGCCGCCCCCCCCCCCCCGGCACCCCCCCGCAGCGAGATCAGGGGGTGCCGATATCTCTAATCTGCAGCCCGGGGTCTGCCCAGTGACCCCAGGCTGCCTGGAGCCCCCAGTACCTGGTTGATCCTGCCGAGACCTGCGGAAGTCAGCGCTGTGTTTCCATAGCGCTGACTTCCTGTATAGGCTGCAAGACACGTGTATGCTCATGTCTTGCAGTCTATAGTACTGAGCCAGAGATCAGAGCATCTCTGGCTCAGGTGTCCTAATGACACAAGAAAAAGTTAAAAAAAGTGAAAAAAAAAATAATAAAGTATGTGAAAAAAATTAATAAAAGAATAAAGCCCCAAAAATTCCCTTTTCCTATATAAAATGAATTATATAAAAAAAAAAAACTAAAAATTAATAAAAACAATACATATTTGGTATCGTTGCGTCCGTAACAACCTGTATAATAAAACTGAAACCATATTTAATGTACACGGTGAAAGTCGGGGAAAAAAAAACGGAAAAAAACCCGTCAAAAGTAACGATTTTTCGCCATCTCACCTTACAAAATATGCCATAAAAAGTGATCAAAAAGTCATATGTACCCCAATACAGTACCAATGAAAAGCACAGGTTTTCCCGCAAAAAATAAGCCCTAAATCAACTCTCTAAACTGAAAAATAAAAATGCTACGCATCTTAGAAGATGGTGATGCAAAAAAAATTGATTTATGTCCCCAAATGGGTTTTTGTTCTGCAAAATTGGTATTGCATAAAAAAACAGTATAAATGAGGTATCGCTGTAATCGTACCGACCCGCAGAATAAAGATAACATGTTACTTACGCTCTACGCTGCATGTTGAAAAATTTAAAAGATAAAACGCAGTGCCAGAATTGATGGGGTTGTTTTTTAATCCACCAAGAAAGAGTTAATAAAATATATTTAATAAGTTGTAAGCACCTAAAAATGATGTCATTAAAAAATACATCTCACCCTGCAAACAACAAGCCCTCATATGGCTACATCACCAGAGAAATAAAGAAAATATAGCTCGTACAATGTGAAGACAAAAACCCCAAAAATCGCCAAATCATTAGAGCATCACTGGCTGCAGCAGGAAGGGAATGTATAAGCTGTGCGAGCGGATATCAGGGTACAAACCAGATTTAGAGCTTCCGAGGGACAATAAACCAGAAATGACCCCCAGAGTGACCTCCCCAATAATAGGAATTACTGGGGAAATAGTAGGGAATTTAGTGTACCCAATCTATTACGCACAGATTACATATTCATTCACTTTCCCCCATCCGCTGTGCAGTCACGTCTGGGATACTAATGCTCGTTACACCCCTTGATAAATTCTTTGAGGGGTGCAGTTTTCAAAATGGGGTCATTCCCTAGGGGATTCCACTTTACTGGTACTTTAGAGGCTCTGCAAACATGACATGGCATTCAGGTCCCAAACATCTGAATCTGCGCTCCAAAAGCCACATAGCGCTCCTTCCCTTCTGTGCCCTGCTGTGTGCCCAAACCGCAGTTTATACCCACATGTATGACACTGGTGTACCCAGGATAAGGTACTTAATGTCATATATGGGTATAAACTCCTGTTTGGGCACAGCCGGGCACAGAAGGGAAGGAGCGCTATTTGGTTTTTGGAGCACAGACTTGGACGGTCTGGTTTTTGGACGCCATTGCACTTTTGCAGAGCTGAAATGCCAGTATAGTGGAATCCCCTGACATGTCACCCCATTTTGGAAACTGCACCCCTGAAGGAATTTATCCAGGGGTACAGTGAGCATTTTTAACCCCCAAGTGTTGCTATAATTTATTATCCGTAAATGAATACGCAGCTGATGATGAAAGGTGAAAATGACATTTATTCCAGGAATACATCATTTCAGTGCATAATATGTTATGCCCGGCTTGTATCAGAGATGAACGCTCCAAAAGCTGTTGTGCCCGGGATCCCCGCTCACCAGTTTTTGGAGTGTGTGTCTGTGCAGACATAAGCTGGGCACAACATATCGGGCACTGAAATGGCGTATCTATAGAAAAATTTCATTTTTAACTTTTCATTATCAGCTGCGTATTCATTTTTGGAAATTAAAAGAATGCAACACTTAAGGGTTAATAATGCTCGCTACCCCACTTGATAAATCCCTTGAAGGGTATAGTTTCCAAAATGGGGTGACATGTCTGCGGATTCCACTTTACTGACAATTCATGGGCTCTGCAAAAGTGGCATGGTGTCCAAAAAGCAAACTGTGCTCTAAAAACCAAAATAGCGCTCTTTCCCTTCTGTGCCTGGCTGTGCCCAAACAGCAGTTTATACCCACATATGGCATTGTTAAGTACGTTATCCTGGGTACACCAGTGTCATACGTGTGGGCATAAACTGTCATTTGGGCACACAGCAGGGCGCAAATGTGAAGGAGTGCTATGTGCTTTTGGAGCGCATATTTAGATTGTTGTTTTTTTGGACGCCATGTCACATTTGCAGAGACCCTAAAATTGCCCCTACAAAATGGGGGTCACATCTTGGGGAATTCCAATTTACTGACACCTCCAGGGCTCTGCAAAAATATCATGGTGACCAGAAAGTCCCTCTAAATCTGTACTCCAAAAGCTAAAAAAAAACACAGTGCTCCTTCCCTTCTGAGCCCTGCTGTGTGCCCAAGCAGCAGTTTATACCCACATATATAATTTTTTTGTCCCCGGGATAGCCCACTTAATAGTTTTAGGAGTTCATGTCTCTGATGCCACAAAGTGGCCGCAACGTATTAGGCACTGACATTGGATATTTCTTTAAAAACTTTAATTTTCACTTTGTACATTAACTTTTGGGAAGCATTTTTAGGCTCTAAATGATAATATCCCTTGATACATTCCTATAGGGGTGTAGTTTCTAAAATGGGGTCACTTTTGAGAGGTTTCCATTATATTGGTACTTTAGGGGTTCTGCAAATGCGACATGGCATCCAAAAACTATTCCAGCAAAATCTGCCATCCAAAAGCTAAATAGCGCTCTTTCCATTAATAAAATCTGTGAAACAGCTGTGAGGTCAAAATGTTCACCATACCCCTAGATAAATTCTATAAGGGGTGTAGTTTCCAAAATGGGGTCACTTTTTGGGGGTTTGTATTATATTGGTACTTTAGGGGCTCTGCAAATGCGACATGGCATCCGAAAACTATTCTAGCAAAATCTGCCCTCCAAACGCTAAATAGCGCTCTTTCCATTTTGAGCCCTGCCATTTACCCATGCAGCAGATTACAACCACATATGGGGCATTTCTGTGTTCAGGAGAAATTGTGTAACGAACTTTGGGGTGCTTTTTCTCCTTTGTCCTCTTGTGAAAATGAAGAATTTGGGGCTAAATTGACGGTTTATTGGAAAAAAAAGTAATTTTTCATTTTAATGTCCCAATGTTAATAAAATTTGTGAAACAGCTGTAGGGTCAAAATGCTCACTATACCCCTTGATATGTTCTGTGAGGGGTGTAGTTTCCAAAATGGGGTCACTTTTAGGGGGTTTCCACTGTATTGGTACTTTGGGGGCTCTGCAAATGCGACATGGCACCTGAATACTATTCCAGTAAAATCTGCTGTCCAAAAGCTAAACAGCGCTCTTTCCATTCTGAGCCCTGCCATGTACCCATACAGCAGATTACGACCACATATGGGCTATTACTTTGTTTAGGAGCAATTATTTTGCAAACTGTGGGGTGCTTTTTCTCCTTTAACCCATTGTGAAAATTAAAACTTTGGGGATAAAGTGACATTTTAGTAATGTTTCAGTTATACATCCCAGTGTTAGCAAAATCTGTGAAACGTCTGTAAGGTCAAAATGCTCACTATACCCCTATATGAATTCTGTGAGGGGTGTAGTTTGCAAAATGGGGTCACTTTTTGGGGTTTTCCTTTGTATTGGTACTCTAGGGGCTTTGCAAATGAGACATGGCACCTGAAAACTATTCCAGCAAAATCTGCTTTTCAGACGCCCAGTGTCACTCCTTCCCTTCCATGCGCTGCCATTCGCCCAAACATCAGTTTATACCCACTTGTGGGGTATTTCCATGCTCGGGAGAAATTGCATAACAAACTGTGAGATGCATTTTTTCCTTTAACCCTTTGTGAATGTGTTAATTTTAGGGCTAAATTAAGGAATTAGTGGGAAAAAATTAAATGTCTAAATTTCACCTCCATATTGTTTTAATTCCAGTGAAATGCTTAAAGGGTTAACAAACTTCCCAAATATTATTTTGAATTATTTGAGGGGTGCAGTTTTGAAAATGGGGTGATTTATGGGGGTTTCTAATATATAGGCCATTATAATCCTCTTCAGAACTGAAGTGGTCCCTAAAAAATTAGTTTGGGAAATTTTCTTGTAAATCTGCAAAATCGCTGTTACACTTGTAAGCCTTCTAACATCCAAAATAAATTACAGGACGATTAAAAGATGATGCCGATATAAAGCAGAGATATGATAGATAATATGTATTAATGTATTTGGGTGGTATGACTATCTATCTGAAAAGCAGAGCATTTCACATTTTGAAAATTGCGATTTTTTTCCAAATTTCCATCAAATTTCCTATTTTTTTATAAATAAATACAAAAATATTCATTAGTGTTTACCACTAACATGAAGTACAATGTGTCACGAAAAAACAATCTCAAAATCACTTGTGTAAGTTAAGACGTCTCAAAGTTGTTGCCATATAGTGACACATGTCAGTTTTGAAAAACGAGGCCTGGTCCTTAACGCACTTTTGGGCTGGGTCCTTAAGGGGTTAAAGTTTATATAGCCTACTATATTTTTTAGATGAAATTGAATGCGTTATTTTTTTTTTTTTTTTAAGAAAAACATTTTGCAACTGCAGTAGCACAATAAAAAAATAATTAAATAATTATACTCACCACAAGATGAGGAGTCGTCGGAGGCACCGCAGGAGCTGTCTCGTAGGCTTCAGAAGAAGAGTATGACATTTATAAAGGAAAAAACATGGAACAGTTAGGACATCAAAATTTTTTTTTCAACAAAAGCATGCAATGCCCTATACATGGTATAGGAGATAACTTTTGTGGGTCTGACTTGGGGGTTGAGAATTGAAAGGATGAGAAGATAAGTCCACAAAACAGGCTTGAGGAAAAAAAAAACACAGGTGACCTGCGTAGTGAATCAAAGTCCAAAAAAAAAAAAATCAACAATTCTGTAAAAAAATTAAGAAAAGTGAAAATGTTATGTTTATATATAGCGATTTCAAAGAACAATTTTTTGTAAACAATTTTTTTATTTTTCAACAGGTATCCTGGATCGTTGTGGACTACGTCGTTGACTATCATGTTCAAGTAATAAAATGGTCAAAGAGGGTGTCAGTTTACTGGATGGAACCCAACTCTTTCAGGCACCTCTGGAGGCGTTGGGTACAAGGGTAATAATTGTGGAGGGGGTTACTGTCTTCCTTTTTGGCAGACGACAGTTTGCTGCAGTCTTGGTAATGGGTGCTGTCAATCAGTCAGCTCCATTACTAAGGGCATAGTTTAAACACTGGAGAAAAATAAAACACACACATCAGAAAGAAATATTTTTATTTAAATTAACACTCCCCCAAAGCCACCCTCTTTGACCATTTTATTACACGATGGTCAATGAGTCCACAACGATCCACCTGCATATAAAAAAAAAAAATATTATTTTGAAATTTTTATATGTTTTAACTTCATTGGTCTACTCTATTGCAGGACATCTATGGATAAAATGGACCAAATGTTACAAATTATCAAGATATTTAATTTAAATAACTTGCCTTTAAAAAAAACAACAACTATATTTTATTATTTTTTTTTATTTATTTATTTATTGATTTTAGTTTTTTCCAAAAAAGAAACAGACAAAAATTACAAAGTGGCACAGCAGAGATACATAAAGGCACTGTAATGAAACCAAATACCACATCAAGCAGTTACATGAACACAATATTAACAGATCAACAGATCAGAAGATGGAGGGAGAAAAAGAAGAGGGGGGGTGAAAGGCGGTTGGGTGAGGCGATTGGTAGGCTCGAATGAACCCAGGTAAGTCCATAAGGGCTTGGCGCAGGCAAATGTAGTTGGGGTACCAGAGAGGAGGGTGTGGGCGATAGGCCCAAGGAAGCCAAATATTATCTGGGGGGGAGCTAGGTGTCTCTACGAGTAAATTAGTACCCAGGTCCCCAGGTGGACAGGAAACCAGAACGAACCGGGAGTCCCAGCTGCAGAGCTCCTCGAACCTATAAAGTTGGTTAACCTTTTCCCTCCACTGCATGATTGTAGGAGTTTCGGTCTCACGCCATCGAAGTGGGATCAATAGCTTGGCAGCTTGGATAAGGCAGGTGATAAGGCATGACCGTTTGGGAGAGAAATCGGGACAGGACGCCCAAAGGAGAATGGTTTCTGGTCGCAGCTTCAATTCAACATGGCAAATAGACTTAATCTCCCCCTCAATCGCCTCCCAGAAGGGTCTAATCCTGGGGCACGTGACCCAGATGTGGGAGAGAGATCCCTCAGAGAGACCGCAACGCCAACATTGATCAGAAATAGAGGAGTTAATTTTGTGGAGGAACAGAGGGGTTTTATACCACCTAGTGAGCAATTTAAACAAGTTCTCTTGAATCCTAACACACCTAGAGAAACCATGGGAGCTCAAAAGGATATGTTTGACCTCGGAGGGTGAGAATACCAGTCCCAACTCCCTTTCCCACTCCCTAACAAAGTATGGTTTGGGGGGAAGGGGGGATGAGATTAAACAGCCATATATATAGGAAATCGTTTTATGCTGGGAATTGGTAGAGTCAAGGATTTTCTCAAACCAATTGAGATCTCTAAGTGGAAGAAAGAGAGAGCGGGAAAAGGACCTGTAGGAGAGTCGGAAGGACCAGGAGTGAAGGAAGGTCACTCTATGATGATCTCCCTCGGATAAGAGGGACGTCAGAGGAGGAGGGTCTCTGTCGGTCAGTAAGGAACACATAGGGACGTGGAGGAGGTGAGTCCAAGGAAAACAGAGGTCTGGAGGAGTAGAGGAATCCCAACTAGGGAGGAGGCCCAAAGGCATTCTGGGGGAAGGGGGAAGCGCCTGGAGACAGTGTAGTAGAGAAGGCTTGCCATACACGGATGGTGCCCCTGGTGAGATCGCTAAGAACTGTGGAAGTATTGGGAGTATAACGAGAGGACCAGAGGAACCACTGGTAGGGAGAGGATAATAAGTTCCGTTCCAGGGAAGTATGAATGAGGGTAGTGTCAGTGGAAACTAATTCAAGCCATCTCGCAAGGTGGACAGCCTTATAGTAGGATTGAATGTCAGGGAGTGCAAAGCCACCTTGCATTTTGTGCCGGGTTAGGAGGGAATATGCTAAGTGCAGGCGGGAGTTCCTCCAGAGAAATGAGATGAAGAGGCTACGGAGATTCTTGAAGAAAGAGTTAGGGAGGAGGATGGGTGCCGTTTGCAGGATGTAAAGTATCTTAGGGAGGATATACAGTACGTCTTGAGAATGTTTTTCCTGCCCATCCAGGAGACAAAGGGAATGCACATTTTAGAAAGCTTCTGTTTGATGTCAGCCAAGAGAGGGGCAAAGTTACGGGAGTAAAGCCGGGTCGGGTAAGCAGTAATCTTGATACCCAAAACTTTAATAGCATGGGAGGGCCAAAGGAAAGGAGTGGAGGTTTTCAGATGTTGGAGGGAACTGGGCGGGGCGCTGACGTTAAGGATTTCGGACTTATCTAAATTAATCTTAAAGTTAGATACCTGTCCGAATAGGGCGAATACACGGAGTACTTCTGAGATAGCAACAGAGGGATTAGAGATGGTGAATACTACATCATCAGCGAAGGCAGCCACAACATGGCGGAACCCTCCAATCGAGACCCCTTTGATAGAGGTGTTCTGTCTTAATTTTTGAATAAGGGTTTCCATAAGTAATACAAAGAGGGTCAGGGACAATGGGCAACCCTGACGGGTACCACTGTTAATACTAAAGGGCTCCGAGAGAGAACCGTTTACCTTGACATGGGCAGTGGGGCATGTATAGAGTGAAAAAATTGCCGTAATAAATGCAGGGGGAAAGCCAAACTTCTCCAACACTGCTTTCATAAATGCCCAACCGACCCTGTCAAATGCCTTCTCGGCATCAGTGCCCAGAAGCACAAGAGGGATGTTTGTACATTTTGCCGCATAAACTAGGTGAATTAGCCGAGAGGTATTGAATTTTCCCTCCCTCCCAGGCACGAACCCGTCTGCTCAGGTCCTATCAAGGCCTGAAGGAGTTTGGAAACCCTGTTGGCAAGCAGCTTGGTCCACCATTTAAGATCACAGTTCAGCAAGGATATGGGGCGATAACTGGAGCACAACTCCAGGTTCTTACCCTCCTTGGGAATGATCGAGACATACGCCTCGAGGGATTGAGCAGGCCAAGATGCCCCCAACAAAAGAAAGTTACACAAGTCAAGGAACCTAGGAAGTAGGACATCTTGAAATTTCTTGTAGTAGGCGATAGAGAACCCATCAGGACCGGGGCTCTTGCCAGAGAGAATAGAGGAAAGGACCTCTCTCAATTCCTGCTCTGTGAAGGGGGCGGTTAAGGCCGGTATCTGAGCGTCAGAAAGTCGGGAGAGTTGAAGAGAGTCCAAGAAGTCATGGATCAAGGTGGGACCATCTATACCAGTGGAGGGAGAGTCTAAATTATATAAGGATTGATAATAGTGCTGGAATTGCGTAGCAATGGTTTTGGTAGTACAAGACCTAGAGCCATCGGGAGCTAGAATAAAGGGAATAAATGCTCTATCTTTCTGCTGTCTAAGCAGGAGCGTCATGAGCTTAGAGCCTTTGTCACCATGAACGTAATGTTTATGGCGGCAGGATTGGAAGGCCTTAGCAGCTTTAGTGTTAAGAAGGTCTCTAAGTTGTTCTCTAAGAGCGGACAATTCCTCCTGCTTAGACTGAGAGGAGGCAAGTTTGGCCGAGGTCTCAAGGGTATTAATACTAGACAGAAGATGGGATATACGAGCTTCAAGTTGCTTTTTAAGTCTGGAACAAAGGCTAATCAGTGTACCCCTCATGACCGCTTTGTGAGATTCCCACAGAATAGGCAAGGAGACATCGGGAGTATCATTGTTGGCAAAAAAGTCTAATAGTGAAGTCCTAATGTCATTCAGGGTGGTGGGGTTACTTAGAACCGTTTCGTTCAATGTCCACTTATAGGGTCTGTGAGGGAGAGAGCTTAATCGGAGGTCGGAGCGTGATCGGACACCGTGATGTTACCGATGTGCGCAGCAGACAAGGTAGGGAGTAGACGGTCAGAGATAAAAACATAATCAAGTCTAGAGTATGAGTGGTGACTATGTGAGAAAAAAGTAAAGTCCTTCAAGGCAGGGTGGAGGGTCCTCCAGGTGTCAAGAAGGTGCAATTTAGAGAGAGGTCACGGTGCAGCCTCCTGAGCGAAGCAGAGGAAGAGGCTGACTGTCCAGAAGTGGAGTCAATAAAGGGGTCGAGGGCAACATTCAGGTCACCGCCGAGTATTAGATTGCCTTCAGTAAAATTCGTCACTTCCTCCAGCACATGGAGAAGCCAAGACATCTGCCTCGAGTTTGGGGCGTATATGTTTACAAATGTAAAGAGTATGTTATCAATGGTACCCTTAAGGAACAAATATCGGCCCTCGGGGTCAAAACGTGCTTGGTGTAGTTGGAAAGGGACATGTCTCCGGGAGGCTATGCTAACACCCCTAGAGGCAGAAGTGTATGGGCTATGGAAACAGAGAGGGAAAGTTGTGTGGGTGAGAGAAGGAATATGTTGCGGACGAAAATGGGTCTCCTGGAGAAATACGATGTCCGAGTGGGATTTACGTAACAGAGTGAATATTTGGCTTCTTTTCTGGGGGGTGTTCAAACCTCGTGCATTAATCGAGGTAATCTTAAGAGTACCCATTAAGTAAAAGGGAAAGATGGACCGTAAGTCCAGAGTATTGTAAAGTAGAGGGGCTTACCAGTGAAGGAGGGGAGGAATAAAACAGGACCAATAAGAAAAACCACCAAGAGCAGCGTTGACAACAGCAGAGCAGCCAGAACTGCAGCCACCACGATGCCGACAATCACCGCAAGGTAAAAACCCAAGCCATAGGGGCAGTAATAGTACCAACGCAGTACTCTAAGGACATACCACGGCTGACTCAGAAAATCACTAGGAGACAGAATCGGCGGCGGGGCGCCAGGACAATCTCCAGTGGGGACAAACATGAATAGGTCGTACATGGAGGGGGACGACCACCCGTGACCATGAGTTGAATACAAATACACCTTAAGAATAAACTGTGTCAACAGAAATAAATGATAGGCAAGTCAAGTAACAGAAGCAAAATACAAAGATTTACCAACAGTGGAGTTTGAGAGTTGAAGCATCAGATGACCAAAGTCAAGTAGAGTCCATCAAGACCCTCTTTAGGGGCAACTTACCAGATTTCTTGCGGGCCTTGGAACTCTTGTGCGAGCCAGCAACCTCCCATGGAGACGGGGGGATGACGGTGGGCAATGGAGTGAGGCCCTGGATAGAGGACCAATCAGGAACTGACAAGTCCAGACAACCCAAGGCGGAGAGGGCCTCCGGAAGGTCACCATGTCGTCTGATAACAAAGCTTTTAGAGTCTATTTGAAAAGAGAGACCAAATGGAAACAGCCATCTGTATGGAACTTTCTTGGTACGGAGGGCGTCAATGAGTGGTTTCATAGTACGTCGCTTGGTTAGGGTGACATTAGAGAGATCCTGGAAGAAGCGAAGAGGAGAATCTTGAAAAGTGTAGGGGTCCCATTCCCTGGCCTCTTTCAGGATGGCATCTCGGACTCTGGAGCAAAAGAGGCGGCAAATGACATCCAGTGGAGGATCAGAAGTTCGAGGTTTAGCTTTCAAGGCCCGATGGGCACACTCTATCGCAGTGATTGCGAACCTTTTAGAGACCGAGTGCCCAAACTGCAACCCAAAACCCACTAAATTATCGCAAAGTGCCAACACGGCAATTTAACCTTAAATTAACCAGGATCTGTTTTATATTGACCGTGCAATGTTATTACAGCCTGTAATAATATCACACGTCTGCTATAAAACAGATACTGTGTGATATAAATAGTGAAGGGCCCCCATACAGTACAATGTGCTCCGAAGTGGCCCCCAGACAGTACAATGCGCTCCACAATGGCCCCCAGACAGTATTATATGCTCCAGAATTGCCCCCACTTAGTATTATATGCTCCAGAGGGGCCCCACTCAGTATTATATGCTTCACAGTGGCCCCCACACAGTATTATATGCTCCACTTTGGCCCCCCCACACAGTAGTATATGCTCCATAGTGGGCCCCCACATGGTAGTATATGCTCCACAGTGTCCCCCACACAGATGTTTCAGTGTCCCCCATACAGTATTTGAAGCATCTAATACTTTATGGGGGACACTGAAGCATCTAAAACTGTGTGAGGGACACTGAAGCATCTAATACTGTATGGGGGACACTGAAGCATCTAATACTGTATGGGGGACACTGAAGCATCTAAAACTGTGTGAGGGACACTGAAGCATCTAATACTGTATGGGGGACACTGAAGCATCTAATACTGTATGGGGGACACTGAAGCATCTAAAACTGTGTGAGGGACACTGAAGCATCTAATACTGTATGGGGGACACTGAAGCATCTAAAACTGTGTGGGGGCCACTGTGAAGCATATACCACTGTATGGGGGACACTGAAGCATCTAATACTGTGTGGGGGCCACTGTGAAGCATATACCACTGTATGGGGGACACTGAAGCATCTAATACTGTGTGGGGGCCACTGTGAAGCATGTACCACTGTATGGGGGACACTGAAGCATCTAATACTGTATGGGGGACACTGAAGCATCTAAAACTGTGAGGGACACTGAAGCATCTAATACTTTATGGGGGACACTGAAGCATCTAAAACTGTGTGAGGGACACTGAAGCATCTAATACTGTATGGGGGACACTGAAGCATCTAATACTGTATGGGGGACACTGAAGCATCTAAAACTGTGTGAGGGACACTGAAGCATCTAATACTGTATGGGGGACACTGAAGCATCTAAAACTGTGTGGGGGCCACTGTGAAGCATATACCACTGTATGGGGGACACTGAAGCATCTAATACTGTGTGGGGGGACACTGAAGCATCTAATACTGTATGGGGGACACTGAAGCATCTAAAACTGTGTGGGGGCCACTGTGAAGCATGTACCACTGTATGGGGGACACTGAAGCATCTAATGCTGTATGGGGGGACACCGAAGCATCTAATACTGTATGGGGGGACACTGAAGCATCTAATACTGTATGGGGGGACACCGAAGCATCTAATACTGTATGGGGGGACACTGAAGCATCTAATACTGTATGGGGGACACTGAAGCATCTAATACTGTATGGGGGGACACTGAAGCATCTAATACTGTATGGGGGACACTGAAGCATCTAATATTGTATGGGGGGACACTGAAGCATCTAATACTGTATGGGGGGACACTGGAGCATCTAATACTGTGTGGGGGACACTGAAGCATCTAATACTGTATGGGGGGACACTGAAGCATCTGTGCCCCCCACACAGTATTAGATGCTTCAGTGTCCCCCCCATACAGTATTAGATGCTCCAGTGTCCCCCCATACAGTATTAGATGCTTCAGTGTCCCCCATACAGTAGTATATGCTCCACAGTAGACCCCAAAGAGTAGTTTATGTTACTTACCCAGTCCCACGAAAAGTGTCCTCCTTCTTCTTCTGTTCGCAGGCGCTTATGAATGACGTCATCGCGCCTGCGTCGGGGCAGAGGTCACACTCTGCAGTCAGTGTGTTCCGTGGACTGCGGTCTTCACTGACAGTTTTCAGCTGTATGTACATATGCACATACAGCTGAAAGAAGCGATCGCTCGCTAACTGGGAATCCTGTACCGGATTCCCAGTTAGTGAGCAATCATGGCGACGGTGCGCGTGCCAACTGAGAGTGCTCTGCGTGCCCTCTCTGGCACGCGTGCCATAGGTTCGCCGTCACGGCTCTATCGCAATCTCATCTGGAAAGTCAGGGCCCAGGAGATCAGAGAAGATCGATGTCACTGTGGCAAGTAGAGTATCAGGAGGGAAGGATTCAGGAAGGCCTTTGATGCGTAGGTTGTTACGTCTTCCTCTGTTATCTTGGTCTTCGAGCCAATCAGCCATGTTGTTGAGGTGGCCTTGGCAGGCATGAAAGAACGAGCTAGCAGCCTCAGTATATGTTATCAGTTGCGCTTGATTGGTTTCGAGGCTGTCTACTCTGCCACCAATTTCGCAGAGTGAAGAAATCAGGCGATACCTTTTAGAGGCTAACTGAGTATATTTGATAAGTAAGTTTTCAGAAGACTAGCTTCCTTCATCAGACATGGTGTTATACAAAAACTGAAAATTCACAGATTTTTTATATACCCTATACACATGGTCTTCAAAGGATTTTAGAGTCCTTAAAAAAAACAAAAAAAAATGCAATCTAAGTAGAGAAGTTATTTACAACCGGTCAAAAAATAATCTGGAAAGTTGTGGTGCGTGACAGAGGGATCTGTTATCTGTTTCCTGTCACGTGGTGATTTGTGACCCTCACAGTTCATACATAGTGTGACATGAAGCTGGCATGAATATTAAGTCCAAATTGCAGAGTTTCCAATTTTTGCATAAACTTGTACTCCCATTGTTTCCTCTCCTCCTGCGTCTTAAACTGTCCCATTAAAACCACAACCCGCAAATCTTCAATAGAGTGGTTTTCTCCAGATAAATGTGCGGCCACTGGGAGATCTGTCCTGCTGTTATTAATGTTGGATCTGTGTGAGTTCATGTGATGACTAAGTCTCTGCCCTGTTTCCCCCACATAGAGGCCTGTGGTGGGACATTGCACACACATTATGAGATACACCACATTGGAAGACCTGCAGGAAAATGTCCCCCTAATTCTGTGCACCTGTTGTGACTGTGGGATAGGTACACTGTCAGCGGTGTGGATGTGCTTGCAGGTCATGCACTTTTTTGTAGGCAAGGTGAGGTGCCATTTTCAGTTGGGGCCTTCAGGGCACTCCGGACAATAATACGCCTCTAATGCAGCCTTTAATGCAGCTGAATTTTGTTGTCACCCAGCTTTACAAGAAACAGACAACTACTGCTGTAGTAAATAGTTTAAAAGTGGTTTGTGGCGTTGTAGGTACTACTATTAATAATAATGGTGGTCTAGGTATTTAGCAATTGTGGGAGAAGAGCCTTATGTGAGAGAGGTAAAGAAGAACCCAAAGATCACTGTGGCTGAGCTCCAGAAATGCAGTAGGGAGATGGGAGAAAGTTCCACAAAGTCAACTATCACTGCAGCCCTCCACCAGTCGGAGCTTTATGGCAGAGTGGCCCGAAGGAAGCCTCTCCTCAGTGCAAAACATATGAAAGCCCACATAGAGTTTGCCAAAAAACACATGAAGGACTCCCAGACTATGAGAAATAAGATTCTCTGGTCTGATAAGACGAAAATTGAACTTTTTGGCGTTAATTCTAAGCGGTATGTGTGGAGAAAACCAGGCACTGCTTATCACCTGCCTAATACAGTCCCAACAGTGAAACATGGTGGTGGCAGCATAATTCTATGGGGTGTTTTTCAGCTGCAGGGACAGGACAACTGGTTGCAATTGAAGGAAAGATGAATGTGGCCAAGTACAGAGATATCCTGGAAGAAAACCTCTTCCAGAGTGCTCTGGACCTCATACTGGGCCGAAGGTTCACCTTCCAACAAAACAATGACCCTAAGCAATAAAATAACAAAGAAATGGCTTTGGAACAACTCTGTGACCATTCTTGACTGGCCCAGTCAGAGCCCTGACCTCAACCCAATTGAGCATCTCTGGAGAGACATTAAAATGGCTGTCCACCAACATTCACCATCCAACCTGACGGAACTGGAGAGGATCTGCAAGGAAGAATTGGAGAGGATCCCCAAATCCAGATGTGAAAAACGTGTTGCATCATTCCCAAGAAGACTCATTTCTGTACTAGCTCAAAAGGGTGCTTCTACTCAATACTGAGCAAAGGGTCTGAATACTTATGACCAGTTTTTCTTTTTTAATAAATTTGCAAAAATATCTACATTTCTATTTTTTTTCTGTCAGGATGCGGTGCTGAGTGTACATTAATGAGAAATAAAATGAACTTTTTTGCTTTTAGCAAAACAAAGAGTGAAAAATTTTAAGGGGTCTGAATACTTTCCGTACCCACTGTATATTTAAATACCTAGACCACCAGGATTAATAGTAGTACCTACACCTCCACAAACCACTGTTAACTCTATCTACTACACCCCAAACAAGTTGAATATACACACTATTCCTAACATCTATAAAATACACATAACCACCCCTAAATACATTTAAAAATTACCCCTAAATACAATTATATACCTACACCACAACAAAACAATTTTAACCCTAAAATCTAGCCACACCCCAAACATATAAAATAAACCTAAACTCAATAAAAATATACTTACCAACCCCTAAATACATTAAAAAGTTAACCCCCAACTACAACTATATAAATCCCACTCTTAAAATACTAAAATAATGGAGACCAACCACCCCCCAAAAACCAGGAGATACTTACACGTCTGTTGGCTTTGGATGGCTGGAAAATGGCAATCTTCTTCTTCCTCTTCCTGGCTGTAGAGGGAGCACCTCATCTTCATTTCTTATCTTTGCGTATGCACAAAGAAAAAGAAAAAAAAAATGGATTGCAACGCGCACACAAACTGCTATTCACGTCCCACAGCAGCACAATATGGGGTATTTCTGCCCCTGTGTGTTGATAGGACAGTCGGATTTTTTAATTAGCATAATTTATGCATGACTATGTTACCCTCTAAGAGGGCCAAAGAGACCTTCCCCCCTTGTGTTTTTTTCTGTCCTGTGTGGTGGGACAGGTGGAGGGATGTCTTTTTTGTCCTCCCATATATTGTTTCCCCTAAAGTTTATCTTACCTTTGGGGAGTCATCTTATACCTCTTTTTCCACTGGATGCTTCTGTGGAAAAGAAGGGGGTTTTACTTAGGCACTATGTGCCTAGCCAAACTTTCAACCTTTACCCCTGTGAAGGTTGATTTCAGTGGAACATGCAGCTGTGGTTATGGAGCATTGCCGTTTCACTTCCTTTTTTTGTGCCTAGCCAAGCTTTTAACCTTCATTATGTGAAGTAGTACTTGCAGTTGTTGTTGCATGCCACAGGTTCAAAGACCTGTGGTGCAGGCCACTTGTGCGGCTTTGATGTGGTACAAGCTCCACAGCTGTCAATAATAACGCCGGTCATTTTGCTTCAGAAACCTTTCTTGTGTACCGGTTTTCTGAGGACTGAATTCTCGGACAGATCTTCCTCCTTTTTGCAAGTTTATATTTGCTGAGCCTCTTTTCTGGCATCAGTCTGTATATTTTTAGCTTAATTCTGTGTAAGCAAGGAATTAAGATTTGCAAAGTTGCGGGGGGAGGGGTTTTTGTGGTGCACTACTTGCTCATTCCTGCTCCCCTCCTATAGAAGTCATTTCAGTGCAGGAGATGGCTTGTCTCTTAGTGAGGAAGGCCTCTTACTTCACTTGGATTACTGCTGCTACTGTTGCAGCATGGTGGCTCAGTGGGTAGCACCTTGCAGTGCTGGAGTTACAAGTTCAAATCCTGTAAGGAATTAAAAAAAAAAAAAAAAAAAAGAAAAGTGGTCTAATTTGTGTGGGTTGTACACACTATGAGCCTTCCATGTGATTGATGAGATGCTCATTGAATGAAGATACCTTGGAGAATTCCAGCAGACCTCTCTTTCCTCTAGAGAAGATAAATAGGCTGCTGAAGTCCATCCATCCATCCGGTCAAGGAACCAAGATGTTGATGGGGAAGCCCTCCACTTCCAGCAATAGGGGGCCTAGGGCCTTCCAAGTGTTCGTAACACTGATAAATCTTATGCTATTGGAGTGCAAACATCCTGAAAGAGCCACTATTTTATCCAGGAGGTTAAAGCCTTATTTCCTATTGTGGAATCCCAGTTGGACCAATGGGTCCCTTCCTTAAGCCGGGTATGGCAGTAGCCAAATTGTCCCGGCGGATGATGGCTCCAACCTCCAGGACCCTATGCATAGGTGCATGGAATGCACCTTCGGAAAGGCTTATTCTGTGGCCTCTGCTCAGACCTCGGTGGCCTCTAATGAGGTCTGCCTCAGCTAGAGAGGGACTTTGACTCTGGAGTCCAGAGATTACCTCTTATCATTTTTGAGCTCAGTCTCTATCCGAGGCCTCCCAACATCAGCTTAAGCTGGCTGAAAAATCTATGGCCCTCTCCACTGTAGCCAGAAGGCTGTTATGGGTAAAACCCTGGAGAATTGATATCGCCTCCAAGTATAACTTGTATTCCCTGCTTTGAGCTGGGTAAACCTTTCAGCAGAGGCCTGGATGAGATCATGGAGGGTCTAGCCGACAAGATGGGTAAAAGACTACCTCAATCTTTTAGAGGCAGATCAAGACCTCCTGGCCGGGTCAGAGGTTATCAGCCTCAGTCTAGACCTTAGTTCTAGAGGCATCCTAGATATCAGTCTTTGGGTTCTGGACGTAAATTCCCCAAAGAAGGGGACAAGAACAAGCCTAACTTTTGACGCCAGCTATTTTCTTCCTGTGGCAGAGACTCCTTGGGGGACGACTCTCCCAATTTTTCACCTTCTGCAGGAGAAGAGTCAAGACCCTATGGTCTTGCAAATAGTACAGCGGGGATGTGTGATCAATTTTCTTCATCCGCTCAAGACCGATTCATTATGACCCGCTCCCTTAAGCGGGTCGGCAGGTTATACTGGAAAGTTCTATAAGGTTTCATAAGGTTAAACCATTTTCGAATGGAAATTCGTTATATCCTTTCTACTGCAGGGCAAGGTCCTTGCCACCCTAGACCTAAAGGATGCCTATCTACTCATTCCAGTTTATCCTCCGCACAGAAGGTATCTCAGAATCACTGTTTCAGCTCTAAGCCACAGGAAGCATCTTTAGTTTGCGGCATCCCATTGGCTTTCCACACCTTTACCAAGGTGGTGGCGCCAGTAGCAGCCGCACTCAGACTTCAAGGTCTATTCATAGTGCCATACTTGAACGACTGGCTAAATAAGAGCTCAGTCAAAATCCATCCTGCTCCAGCATTTGCAGATAGCCGTGTCCTTCAACTCCTAGGTTGGCTAATAAATTGGGGAAAGTCAGAGGTGATTCCCTCTACCCAGAGAAAGTTCCTTGGGTTTCTCCTGGACTCAGACCGCATGAAAATTTCCTAAACTCCTTCAAGGAATGAAAGGTTAACCACAGCGTTCCACTATCTTTTCAGAACACGCGTGATTTCTATCAGGACAACTATGAGAGTCCTAGGCCTAATGTCATCCTCAGCCATGGCAGTCCTTTGGGCTTTATGACATACAGTATGTGTCCTCTTCAGATGGAAGCTCTAAAGGCCTGGAATTGTACCCCTCTGTCTCGACAAGAGGATCAGACTTTCTCCCAGTACCCGTCTTTCCCTCAGATGGTGGAAACACCTGAAAGATGGATGTCCACGGTCCCACTTCGTTGGACCCTGTTGACTACCGATGCATCCCTCTCAGGATGAGGAGCCCACATGTACGAGAAGACCGTACAAGGAGTCTGGAGCAGGCTAGAAAGAGGACAACTGGATGGAGCTCAGAGCAGTTACCTGGCACTACTTCTTTTCTTTTCTCTCCTCTCCCCCGAGGAAGAGCGGTCAAAATCCGGTGCGACAGTATGACGACCGTAATGTACCTGAACAAATAGGGAGGCACCAGATCGCTATCTCTCCTCAGGGAGACAGGTCTGATTTTTACCTGGGTAGAGGAAAATCTGACCCACTTATCTGCGGTTCACATCAGGGGCTCCTTGAACATAGTAGCGGATCAGTTGAGTCGGGGTCTCACCATATCAGGAGATTGGTTTCTCAATCCAGAAATCTTCCATCAGATTATCCTGAAGCGTGGTCTTCTAGAAGTTGACCTTATGATGACCAGACTCAACGCCAAGGTGGAGATGTTCTCCTCACTGTATCAGGAGGACTATCCCTTGGCAGTGGATGCCCTGTCCATCCCTTGGAGGTTCAGGCTGGTATACATTTTCCCTCCACTTTCCATGATACCAAGGGTATTGATGAAAGTCTGACAGGACCAAGTCTCTGTGATAGCCATTCTACCTTGCGAGCTTAAAAGAGCTTGGTTTGCCCAGCTCATGTTCATGAGTCGAGGGATCTTTTGGAGGCTTCCCCCCACCCAGAACCTGGTTTCCCAAGGAACTCAGAAGCACCAGGATCTGTGGAAATTCAACCTGACAGCCTGGTCTTTGACCAGTCCCTATGGAGATCTAGAGGACTGTCAGTAGCCGTCCTATAGACTCTTTCCTTCTCCAGAGCAGAATCTATCAATAAGAGATACCTAAGAATAGCTAACATCTTCAAAGAATGGTGCTCCAAACAGGAAGTTAACAGTTCGAATCCTACTATGGGAGAGATTCTAGAAGTTTCTTCAGGACGTCCTGGATAAGGGCCTTTCCCCTGCCACACTCAAGGTACAGGTTTCAGCCCTATCCGCCTGTTTAGGTAGATGACTGTCTCAGAATCCCATAATTTCCTTAAGGGTACTATGAGAATTAGACCGGTGGTTTCAACTCCTGTTCCCCAGTGGGATCTTGCTATAGTTCTCTCGGGTCTTTGTGGTCCTCCATTGGAGCCATTAGAGGACGAGGATCTTAAGTATTTAAGCCTTTAAAACTATCTTTATTGTTAGCCATCACTTCAGCAAAGAGAGTGGTTGAGCTCCAGGCTTTTTCTTCTGAAGAACCATATACTTCGTTCTTGCGGATAGGGTCCAGCTCAGATTTCTTTCTGGCTTCAACCCTAAGGTGCCTTCTCGTGCCAATATCAACCAGATGGTTTCCTTACCAGTGTTTTTTCCAGCTCCTTCCTCTGAAGAGGAAAGTCTTCACACTGGATGTAGTAAGGTGTCTTCAGACCTACCTTCTACGTACACGACCTTTTAGGAAATCTGAGAATCTTCTTATTAATATGGTAGAGACAATTAAACTTCTTTTTCTGCTCAGGGGTTAACCCCACCTGAATTCTTTGCAGCCCACTCAACTAGGGCTGTGTCAACCTCCGGGGCTGAGAGCCGTGCAGTACCTCTTGATTAGATTTTTGCAGCCGCTTCTTGGTCATCTTAGCTGACCTTTTGTAAAACATTATTGGCTAAATGTCCGGAGTTCGGAGGCAACTGCCTTTGGACAGTCAGTCCTAGGTACTGTACAGTGAGGAAACCCTCCCTAGGGGAATTACTTGCTACATCCCCATATTGTGCTGCTGTGTGACGTAAGGGAATCGTTGCTCTGTACTGATGAAGGACAACAATCCGGAAACAGCGCTGTATGCAGAAAAGTGAAATTGGCTTGGCTAAAATCCCTTTTGCTGTCTCAAGGCTCGGTGAGTCAAAAGCAAATTGAGGATCTGTTACATCCAACAGAGGGCGCATGAGCTCCCCAGCTCCTTTCCCATAATGCCTTGTGATATGTATGATGTTAATCTGTATTCCCTTAGTCCCAACAGCAGCACAAGCTTCCCTCCCTAAAATAGGATTATATTCTTTATAACTAACACAAGGGGGGAGATCTCTTTGGCCCTTTTATAGGGTAACATAACCATGCATAAATTATGTTAATTTAAAATTCCGTCTGTCCTATCATCACACAGGGGCAGAAATACCCCATATTGTGCTACTGTTGGGACTAAGGGAAAACAGATTAACATCATAATCAATGATTCGTTTATGTCTGCCTTCCATAGACAGTAATGTTAAAAGAGATGGTTTAGTTGCTGTCCGTCTGGTAGCCTTATTTTTTGGACGGAGAAAAAGTCCTGCAAGTCTGACTTTTTTCTCCGACCAAAAGAGTGGATACCAGATCGAAATGGTATAAACGGAAACCTGCAGATTAGTTTTACAACCCATTAAGATCAATAAGTTTTAAAACGGACCGTTCAAAATCAGTTTTTAATGATATCACGCGGAGAGCCAAACGCTGATGTGAACCCAGCCTTATATATTTACGATAGATTCACACCTGTGGCGTTGTATTTGTTTAACCTCTTCCTGCCGGAGGAATTTTTCGATTTTCGTTTTTGACTCCCCCCCCCTTCCAAACCCCAAAACTTTTTTATTTTTCCACTCTCAGAGCCATATGACGTCTTAATGTTTGCAGGACAAATTTTTCTTTATGTTGCTACCATTAGTTTTTCTGTACAATGTACTAGGAAGCTGGAAAGAAATTCAGAATGGGGTGGATTTGAAGAAAAAATGCATTTGTGCAACTTTCTTATGGGCTTCGTTTTTACGGCATTCACTATACAGCCAAAATGACATGTCACCTGTATTCTATGTTTCAGTAAGATTCTGAGGATACCAAATTTATATAGTTTTATTTACATTTTAACCCCTTAACAAAGATCCAAAACTATGCAAAAAATATTTTTTTCTAAAAGTCGCCATATTCTGACACCCCTAACTTTTTTATACTTCCATGTACTGGGATGCATAGGGTGTATTTTTTTGCGGGACCAGGTGTACTTTCTAGTTATACCATTTTGGGGAATGTCTATTGCTTTGATCACTTTTTATTCAAATTAGCAGAGGCAAAACAGTGAAAAAAACAGCGGTTTGGCACTTTTGATTTTTTTTTCCCGTTTACTCTACGGGAAAAATATTTTTATATGTTTGTAGACCAGGCGTTTTCGGACACAGGGATACCTAATGTGTATGTGTTTCACAGTACTTAAGTACTTTTATATACAGTGGGGAAAAAAAGTATTTAGTTAGCCACCAATTGTGCAAGTTCTCCTACTTAAAAAGATGAGGCCGGCCTGTAATTGACATCATAGGTAGACCTCAACTATGAGAGACAAAATAACAAAAAATATCTAGAAAATCACACTGTCTGATTTTTAAAGAATTTATTTGCAAATTATGGTGGAAAATAAGTATTTGGTCAATAACAAAAGTTCATCTCAATACTTTGCTATACATCCCTTGTTGGCAATGACAGAGGTCAAACGTTTTCTGTAAGTCTTCACAAGGTTGGCACACACTGTTGCTGGTATGTTGGCCCATTCCTCCATGCAGATCTCCTCGAGAGCAGTGATGTTTTGGGGCTGTCGCTGGGCAACACGGACTTTCAACTCCCTCCAAAGGTTTTCTATGGGGTTGAGATCTGGAGACTGGCTAGGCCACTCCAGGACCTTGAAATGCTTCTTACAAAGCCACTCCTTCGTTGCCCTGGTGGTGTGCTTGGGATTATTGTCATGCTGAAAGACCCAGCCACGTTTCATCTTCAATGCCCTTGCTGATGGAAGGAGGTTTGCACTCAAAATCTCACGATACATGGCCTCATTCATTCTTTCATGTACACGGATCAGTCGTCCTGGTCCCTTTGCAGAGAAACGGCCCCAAAGCATGATGTTGCCACCCCCATGCTTCACAGTAGGTATGGTGTTCTTTGGATGCAACTCAGCATTCACTCTCCTCCAAACACGAAGAGTTGTGTTTCTACCAAACAGTTCTACTTTGGTTTCATCTGACCATATAACATTCTCCCAATACTCTTCTGGAACATCCAAATGCTCTCTAGCAAACTTCAGATGGGCCTGGATATGTACTGGCTTAAGCAGGGGGACATGTCTGGCACTGCAGGATCTGAGTCCCTGGCGGCGTACTGTGTTACTGATGGTAGCCTTTGTTACGTTAGTCCCAGCTTTCTGCAGGTCATTCACTAGGTCCTCCCGTGTGGTTCTGGGATTTTTGCTCACCGTTCTTGTGATCATTTTGACCCCACAGGGTGAGATCTTGCGTGGAGCCCCTGATCGAGGGAGATTATCAGTGGTCTTGTATGTCTTCCATTTTCTAATTATTGGTCCCACAGTTGATTTCTTCACACCAAGCTGCTTGCCTATTGCAGATTCAGTCTTCCCAGCCTGATGCAGGTCTACAATTTTGTTTCTGGTGTCCTTCCACAGCTCTTTGGTCTTCACCATAGTGGAGTTTGGAGTGTGACTGTTTGAGGTTGTGGACAGGTGTCTTTTACACTGATAGCAATGTCAAACAGGTGCCATTACTACAGGTAATGAGTGGAGGACAGAGGAGCCTCTTAAAGAAGAAGTTACAGGTCTGTCAGAGCCATAAATCTTGCTTGTTTGTAGGTGACCAAATACTTATTTTCCACCATAATTTGCAAATAAATTCTTTAAAAATCAGACAATGTGATTTTCTAGATATGTTTTCTCATTTTGTCTCTCATAGTTGAGGTCTACCTATGAGGTCAATTACAGGCCTCTCTCATCTTTTTAAGTGGGAGAACTTGCACAATTGGTGGTTGACTAAATACTTTTTTTTCCCCACTGTATGTTCTAGGGAAGGGGGGGGGTGATTTGAACTTTTAATAATTTTTTATCATTTATATATTTTTTTTTTACTTTTTTTTTTTTTTGCATTTATTAGACTCCCTAGGGGGTCTTGAACCCCAGGGGGTCTGATTACTAATGCAATGCATTACAATGCTAACGCATTGCAAAAAAAACGGCATTTCTATTGCTGGTTACATAGAGTAGTCTGCAATAGAAACTAATGAAAGGCTGTCATAGAAACTGGACGCCGGCCCCAGAGCTTGCTCCGGGTGCCAGCGATCCCGGGCAAAATCTATTACGGCGGATGTCAGGAAGGGGTTAAACTGAAAAACGACTGCAACAGATCCTGAGGGACCCCATTGACTATACTGGGACCTGTCAGGTGTCTGTTATTTTTTAACAAACATTGGTAAAGGAAAAAGCTGGCTTGGGGGGGTGTTCACACCACCGTTGGATGTCCGTTATGATATGGTCTATTAAAAAACAAAACAAAAATAGATACCTATCATAATGGACATTAATGGACACTGACTGATCTTAATGTGTCAGTTTTTTGAATTGATCTATTTAAGTGTCCGGTTTTTTTTTAACTGATCCATTTAATGGATCAGTTAAAAAACAGACATATTAACATCAGTTAGTGTCTGTTTCTGTCCGTTTTTATACCATTTTTTGTTTATTTTTTTGTTCTGCTTTCTGAGCATGCGCAGAAAAAAATGGAGAGAAATAACAGACGGTATAATTGTTGACCGTCTGTTACTATCCGTCTTACATCCGTTAGCAATAGATATTAATGTTAAAAAAATATCGTAGACTTAACATCTGTCATAAATCAGTTATTTTCAACGAACCCAAAAGTCCTGCACCCTAGTTATTATGTCCGCCAAAATAATGGACCTGTTAAGGTTTTGGTGAAAATGGATCCTAATGGACAACAGATCAAATCCCATTGAAATCAATGGGATTTCTAATTGTTTACATTTTTCTGATGGATGCTAGCAACGGACTCTAACAATGGTAGTGTGTACACCCCCTTATCAGGACGTTTTCATCCAGGATTTCTACTATGCTGGAGACTCCTGATGCAGGTGTGAATGTAGTCTTAATAATGTAGTAAAAATTTGCATATCTTGTATTTTTGTTAGTTCTCTTAGGATCTATAAAGAATTTCTGTAGCTATCTATAAACGATGACATCATTTACCATAGCTCTGCATGTGAAGAATAAAATGGTCACCAAGCAATGTTCGTCTCAAAACATCATGAAGACATCTTGAGATCGTGCTCAGGTAGCGATGACAAATCCACTACACAAGGTACCACTCTCCTCAATATGCACATATGGCCACGCCCTCCAGTGACAGCACTCCGCCTCCTCTGTTTGACAGACACAACTGCACCAGCCGTATTACTCTCTTTCATTCGCATAGGGAGAGAGGAGAACCGCTCCCTCACAGACGCCGCCTTTGAAGCGCAAGCTCCACCCCTCCCGTTTTTCTCTGCTGGGTCATCGCCTTCGGCACGGTATTTCCGGTCGGTGACAGCCGCCAGCACCGTGGATATTGCTCGGCTGATTGATTGATGTGTGGATAGAAGACCGATGCTTCCTCAGCTGTTCCTCTGACAGTCCTCCCGATGCTGCCGGTAAGGAATGAGTGCAGGAATAATGGTGAGCGAATTAGTGGGTTTTTTTTTCTGAATCATTTTCTGTCTGGCATAGACAATAGGTGTGATCTGCGCTCCGGAGACTTGTTGTGCCATTTTCTAGTATTACTGTCATATACTACCGTAATAGCGGATTTATGCTATACATTCATTTTTGCCGTTAATTTTGCTGTACGGAATGGATGGAAAATCAACGGACGGAGATATTTTTTCTTAAGAATGAGATTGAGTGTAAAGAAAACCCAACGATGTAGCCATATCGTCACCTGAATCCCTGAATTATCATGAGGGGCAATCCTAATGTATCTTATGTAATGCTAGCTATAAACTCGTCTATATGATGGGGGTAAATGCACTGTCACATATGCGGCCACAGGCCTGGTGGAGCTGTATGGCAAGGGAAAGCGGAGTGAAGAAGATCTCATATGAGGTAATGGTGTGCTGACGTTTAACAGCTACATACACGGTTTATGAGGTGATAGAAAGATTGATTTCTATTCATCACATATGTGGTACATGTAGCTGTTATTCTATAAGTTGTATGTGGTACACGGCGTACGTGAGGTACGCGTATTGTATGGTGATGTATATATTATATATATTCTATACAAGATACACGGCTTGTAAAGTGAGATACAGGTGATATATATAATGTGTGTGTATATACACACATACATATATATATATATATATATATATATATTGCAATATATATTGCATATAAGGTACATGGATTGTCAGGTGATATATCTCTTATATAGGAGGTACATCTATATATGATACATTGCTTGAGATATATATATATATACACATACATAACATGTGAGGTGATATATACAGTATATATGTATATCTGTGTGTCGTATATAAAGTACATGGATTGTCAGGTGATATATGAAAAAAAAAAAAATATATGTATAAGTATATTGATATCGCATCGTATATGAGATCATGGATTGTGAGATCCTGTACATCTGAGGTATATTGCTTGGGAGGTCTGAGGCTTGGCTCTTGTTGTGTATTACATCATTGAAATAAACACGAGGTGGAGAAATTCTCCTTAGAAAAGCTCGCAATTGTCGTGTGTCATTGTTTCTGGGCTTCTGTCAGGCTGGGGAGAGTGTGAAATGCTGCTGAGGAGAAAGCCTCGGCCATGTATGAGAGCATACTGTACATCATGTCTGGATCCATTAAAGAGAATTGCATTAGGCTTTTAATAGACTTTCTCCTTGTACACTGGGTAATAACCTTGATACATACATACATCATTTATACTATACATATAATATGGTCGGGATAGATGGCTAAATATTCTGTATTATATGTCATCCGGTTCTAGCTGTCGTGTATTTTATGTCTGGCTGGATTTATTTGTGAAGCTGATTAAATGTGGCCACTGACGAGGGTTTTTAGAGGAGAACAATGGATTAATTTGATTGTTTTTCTAATTCGCTTGGCTAGAAGGAGATTTTATGACAGAATCTACCTTCTTGTACTCTGGAGTGGTATCCTCATCACCCACTGTGGAAGACCATCTGTTGTTCTGATGGGGGAGGGAAGCGAATGGTTGATAATTCTGGAGAGCCGCATTCCTCCTACCAGTGAAAGGGAGGGGGAGAGAATGATTGGAAACATCTACTCCATTGTAGGCCCTAAGCGGAAAGAAATCACTACACCTTCCAAAGGAGAGTTGTTCTGCAGTTCTTCCACACATTATTATGATAGTTGTAGATTTGGGAAGAAGATGTTTATTATGATCTTGATTCTTAGAAATGATTTTGTCTCGTTTGTTATCGCTATGGTGTGAGCAACTTCACTGGATGACATCATGATTTGTAGTGGAGCAGCTGGCTTGGCATTAGGCCTTCTTTGTAACGAATAATTCCATATACAAAGACTAATACTGATTGCTTATTCCTATATGGTATAGCACAGATTATTAAAGGCCAGCAGCAGAAGTGCAGCCCGTCATTGATGCTATTCTGACTGATTGATGGTTGCTTCTTCTATTTCACAATGAATGGAATTGAACCAGTGTCTGGATGGAACTGTCTTAAATTTCACTTGTGGCTATGTACCATGGTGATGTCACAGTGAATATTTGTGTTACTAATGATAATCTTTGGCTGAGATTTTTTTTTTTAGAAACAGCAATTGACAATTTGTTCAACATTCTCTGCAGAAACATACTGGTTTGTTTACTAGGTTCCTACACAAACTGGCCCAATTTGATATCATGTAGATTGTCATATGAGAAGTTCCCTGTGGTTGGGATCCTCTCTACCTCTGTTTGCAATTTATTTATTTCTTGTTTCTTGTAATTGCTTTTTTTTATTTGCCTTATGTTTGTACTTACACATTGTGTCATATGTGTAGTGCACTGGAATTATAGGGGTTGGCCGCTCTCTTTATAGTTAAAATAAACAGCACATAAAGTCACTTACTAATGTAATGTCTTTAGAAGATCTGCACAGATGTCCTGAATTTTGTACTGTTAACCTCTTCTTTACACTTGCTTATATGGTTGGTCTCAGTTTCTGAAAAGCTGGTAGAAAATGGTTATTTACTTTGGCAGTATTTCCTGTTTTCACAATTTCAAAAATGGCTGCTGTAAAAAGGTATTTTCCAGGGGTATAACAATATATTGAATAGGACTAAACATGGGGGCCTTAGTGTAACAGTATGCCACACCTTGCCTCCTGTTGCTGTCGGTGTCCCTATTACTCTAAACTTATTCTACTCTCCCAACACGATGGAAATGCTTGGAGGTGCCGACTCAATCATTAGCCAGAGCAGGGATCTGCCTCAGTCAGCGATTGGCTGAGTGGACATCTCCTATTTCCTCTGCGTTGGGACCAGAAAAGGGTATTGGAGAGAGGTGAGTAATGTTACTCTATGTAGAAGAATGGTGATAATTCTAGGGCATGTTAGAACATTCTGACATTCCTCTTTTATCTCTGCTAAAATTGTCTAAATAAATTGATAAATTGGTGTTACTTTTTATCAATGAGGCATATGCTCTATTTTTACATTTTGAGGATGAAAGGCACAGCAGATTTTTTAATGTTCCAGAATGATTTCATTGGGGAATTTTATTATTTACTAAGATCAGACATGTCAAGAGAGATAATATTTCCTGCCAGAAATCTTAATGAGGGAGACCATGTGAAAGGTCATTACTTGATGCTGCATATGCTAGGGCCAGTTTAGGCCAGGGCCCCATGTTGTGAATACACACATTTTGGTTACAGTGGAAATGCCGCAGCAAAAAAACTCCATGTATTACAGTACCTGCAAAGTGGTTGGTTTTCTGGCTAATCCCATACACACAATGCAAAAAAAAATCTGCAGTGTAAATGCTGCAATTTCAAAAACCATTGCGTTTTTGTAAATTGCAGCATGTCCTCATGAAAGTGCAGTTTTGTATACCGCCTGAAAGCTGACAGTGCACAGTCGGCTTTCCCAGTATGTGCCCCGGTAGTAGAGATATCAGTGCCGTTAGTTTCAGCACCAATATACCTCCCCATTGTCAAAAAGGCGTTCCTCATAGCTCAGCATCATCGCTGGGCTGTAAGAAATGCCCCCTCTCCAACAGTACTCATCCATAGGTGAGTTCTGTCAGAGGGGGCGTTCCTTACCACCCAGCAATGACGCTGAGCTGTGAGGAACGCCCACCCAGTACAAATCTATGGACGAGTACTGTTGGGGGGGCCGTTCCTTACAGCCCAGCGATGACGCTGAGCTATGAGGAATGCCCTTCTCCACCAATATCTCCACCATCGGGGCACATACCGGAAAAGCTGACAGTGCACTGAATTCAGCACAGTGTCGGCTTTCTAGCCGGATATAAAACCGCACTTTCATGAGGACATGAAAGGTCCTCTTTAAGGAAACGCTGGTGTTTTCCCTATAGGTATAATAGGGATATAGGTATAATAGGGACAGAAAGTCCACAGAGGAAAACTCGAACAGTGCTGCGGAAATAAACGCAATGCGTTTCTGCCGTGCTTTTTGGCTGCAGCTTGCTATGTGGGGCCTTAGCTTTAGGTTGGAAAAACCAACTGACAGGTTCCCTTTGCAAGAGGAACACTCTTCATCCTCTGACATATGAACTGCATTTATACCTGCATTCACTTTGCAGGTACACAGCATTTTGTTAGCTACACAGTGTATTCGCAAGGTAGGGCCCTGGTCTAACTGAAGGTTAGCATGATCATGGCGATACCAAATTTATAAAGTTTTTATTATGTTTTAATACCTTTAAAAAAAATGTTAGACTTTGAAAAAAAACAAAGCAAAAATATAGCTCCACAAAAATATATTTGTGTCACCATATTGTGACACTCATAACTTTTTTGTATTTTCATGTGTGGAGCTGTGTAAGGGTTCTTTTTTGTGGGGCAATATGTACTTTTTATTGATACGATTGTGGTGAATGCAAGTTTTGATTCTTATTAAAATTTTTTTAATTGGCGAAATAGTAAGAAAACAGCAATGCAGACAATTTTTTTTTCCCCTCTGCTACAGATACATATTTTTTATATTTTTATACCTAGGGCATTTTGTGATGTGAGGATACCTAATGTGTTTATATTTGATTATTGTTTGTTTAGTTCTCTATGTATTCTAGAAATTTCAAAATATTTTTTTAAATCCTTTTTATTCTTACTTTTTTTTTGTCCCCCTAGGGGCTTGAACCTGCAATAATTAGCTCACTATTGATGAGAACATGGAAGATAGTTATAGTAATGGTTTCCATGAATAAATAGCATACTCTTAATGTTATGTATGCCTACATATTACTTATTTGCATTACTGGAAACTTTATACCCCTCCTTGGCTAAAAAATACTACTCAAAAATGATAAGAGGAGTATTTTCAGTCTTCCAGAAAAATATACTGTAGACCTGTCGTTGCATATATTTCAGCAACGTTCCAATTCAGCTGAAAGGGTCTTGCAAAAATCCATGCTCATGCTGCAGAAAAAACCCCATTCCTATTAATTGAACAGATTTTTAGTTGCAGCAGTATCTGCCGTATAAGGATATGTCCTTAGTTCCTTCACACGTTGTATGTCCAAATATAAAAAAAAAAAAAAAAAAAAAAACATAAATCACATAATGTGCTAAGCACTGGGATATATTTTTTTCAAGTGGTTATTCAAAGCATTTCATGCATGCACACTGGAAAATAAGAGTTGCTTCTATTTATGGTACAGATATTTCTCATATACAGTATGGAGCTGCCAATACATAAAATTGCTTTTACAATAATTCCCCAATAATGCATAGAATTTCAGAACCTGAACAGTATGAATCCCTGCACTGACTGCTGTGTTGCCTTTCACATATGGTTATGAAACTAGTTGATTTTAATATACAGCAAGGTTTCTGTACAGTTGTCAGAGGGAGGGAGGGTGGTGCTGAAGATTTTAAATCTTGCTGCTTGCAGCTCAGGCATTCATGCTGCTGTAACACGTAATATATTTAGCCATTACAATGTAGAGTAACATTTCTTTTAATCCCATATCCTATCTGAAGAGTCTGATATTCCTTCATTTGTTTCCAGCCAAGAACTGCAATTTAAACTAGAACAGGACAAAAAGAAATCATTACTCTGATTTAAAAAAAAAAAAAAAAAAAAATATATATATATATATATATATATATATATATATATATACATATATGTGTGTGTGTATGTATATATATATATATATATATATATATATATATATATATATATATATATATATATATATATATATATATATATATATATATATATATATATGTATATATATATATATATATATATATATATATATATATATATATATATATATATATATATATATATATAAAAGATGTATATATATACAGTACAGACCAAAAGTTTGGACACACCTTCTCATTCCAAGAGTTTTCTGTATTTTCATGATTATAAAAATTGTAGATTCACACTGAAGGCATCAAAACTATGAATTAACACATGTGGAATTATATACTTAACAAAAAAGTGTGAAACAACTGAAAATATGTCTTATATTCTAGGTTCTTCAAAGTAGCCACCTTTTGCTTTGATTACTGCTTTGCACACTCTTGGCATTCTCTTGATGAGCTTCAAGAGGTAGTCACCTGAAATGGTTTTCACTTCACAGGTGTGCCCTGTCAGGTTTAATAAGTGGGATTTCTTGCTTTATAAATGGGGTTGGGACCATCAGTTGTGTTGTTCAGAAGTCAGGTGGATACACAGCTGATAGTCCTACTGAATGGAGTGTTAGAATTTGTATTATGGCAAGAAAAAAGCAGCTAAGTAAAGAAAAACGAGTGGCCATCATTACTTTAAGAAATGAAGGTCAGTCAGTCCGAAAAATTGGGAAAACTTTGAAAGTGTCCCCAAGTGCAGTGGCCAAAACCATCAAGCGCTACAAAGAAACTGGCTCACATGAGGACCGTCCCAGGAAAGGAAGACCAAGAGTCACCTCTGCTGCGGAGGATAAGTTCATCCGAGTCACCAGCCTCCGAAATCGCAGGTTAACAGCAGCTCAGATTACAGACCAGGTCAATGCCACACAGAGTTCTAGCAGCAGACACATCTCTACAACAACTGTTAAGAGGAGACTGTGTGCAGCAGCCCTTCATGGTAAAATAGCTGCTAGGAAACCACTGCTAAGGACAGGCAACAAGCAGAAGAGACTTGTTTGGGATAAAGAACACAAGGAATGGACATTAGACCTGTGGAAATCTGTGCTTTGGTCTGATGAGTCCAAATTTGAGATCTTTGGTTCCAACCACTGTGTCTTTGTGCGACGCAGAAAAGGTGAACGAATGGACTCTACATGCCTGGTTCCCACCATGAAGCATGGAGGAGGAGGTGTGATGGTGTGGGAGTGCTTTGCTGGTGACACTGTTGAGGATTTATTCAAAATTGAAGGAATACTGAACCAGCATGGTTACCACAGCATCTTGCAGCAGCATGCTATTCCATCCGGTTTGCGTTTAGTTGGACCATCATTTATTTTTCAACAGGACAATGACCCCAAACACACCTCCAGACTGTGTAAGGGCTATTTGACCAAGAAGGAGAGTGATGGGGTGCTGCGCCAGATGACCTGGCCTCCACAGTCACCAGACCTGAACCCAATCAAGATAGTTTGGGGTGAGCTGGACCGCAGAGTGAAGGCAAAAGGGCCAACAAATGCTAAGCATCTCTGGGAACTCCTTCAAGACTGTTGGAAGACCATTTCAGGTGACTAACTCTTGAAGCTTATCAAGAGAATGCCAGGAGTGTGCAAAGCAGTAATCAAAGCAAAAGGTGGCTACTTTGAAGAACCTAAATTAATAGACATATTTTCAGTTGTTTCACACTTTTTTGTTAAGTATATAATTCCACATGTGTTAATTCATAGTTTTGATGCCTTCAATCTACAATTTTTATAGTCATGAAAATACAGAAAACTCTTGGAATGAGAAGGTGTGTCCAAACTTTTGGTCTGTACTGTATATATATATATATATATATATATATATATATATTATATTATATTTTGGATATTTTAAAAAGGTCAGGTTGAGTGGAAAGTTTAGGAGGGAGAAAAAAAATGAAGAAATAATATTGATAAGTGGAACAAGAGGCATTTTTCCCTAATATGTACATACATACATTTAAATGCATACATAAAATGTCTGTGTGACTAAAGCAGAACAATATATTCATATATTCAACTTGAATACAGCTGTTTGAGATATAAGTTTTCATCCGTAGCCCAGTCTATTTTCTACAAGGCTTATGTGTGCTCTAGCCTTATGTCAGCTTGGAAATCACAAATTGCCAGCTACATGGGTGGCCAGATTGCAGACTCCATACGCCATTCAGATTTTTTGGGCTCTGTGAGTCTTGTTGACTACAGCAAACCTCTAAGTGGATTACCATACAGCAGACCGAGTGCCACATTACTATACCTTTGAATAAAGTTCATTGGTACCCAGTGCAATGGACACTGAAGTAGATAGGTTAGTTATTCTAACCTAATAATTAGAAAACAGAATTACTTATAGTAATTATAAATATATTGTTTTGAAGGAAATAAAGACTTTATTATCCTGACAGTTAAGTTGTGTATTCCATTTTCTGCCAATTAGTTTAGTGAATCTCCCCCATTATGTCAAAGGGCAGTGTTTTTGTAAGAAAGCAGCCCTAGTTATATACACACGTGGACAAAATTGTTGGTACCCCTCGTTTAATGAAAGAAAAACCCACAATGGTCACAGAAATAACTTGAATCTGACAAAAGTAATAATATATAAAAATTCTATGAAAATGAACAAATGAAAGTCAGACATTGCTTTTCAACCATGCTTCAACAGAATTTTTTTTAAAATGAAAACTCATGAAACAGGCCTGGACAGAAATGATGGTTCCCTTAACTTAATATTTTGTTGCACAACCTTTTGAGGCAATCACTGCAATCAAACGATTCCTGTAACTATCAATGAGACTTCTGCACCTCTCAACAGGTATTTTGGCCACTCCTTATGAGCAAACTGCTCCAGTTGTCTCGGGTTTGAAGGGTGCCTTTTCCAGACGGCATGTTTCAGCTCCTTCCAAAGATGCTCAATAGGATTTAGGTCAGGGCTCATAGAAGGCCACTTCAGAATAGTCCAATGTTTTCCTCTTAGCCATTCTTAGGTGTTTTTAGCTGTGTGTTTTGGGTCATTATCCTGTTGCAAGACCCATGACCTGCGACTGAGACCAAGCTTTCTGACACTGGGCAGCACATTTCTCTCTAGAATCCCTTGATAGTCTTGAGATTTCATTGTACCCTGCACAGATTCAAGACACCCTGTGCCAGATGCAGCAAAGCAGCCCCAGAACATAACAGAGCCTCCTCCATGTTTCACAGTAGGGACAGTATTCTTTTCAAGAAATGCTTAATTTTTCTGTCTGTGAACATAGAGCTGATGAGCCCTGCCAAAATCTTCGATTTATGTCTCATCTGTCCATAGGACATTCTCCCAGAAGCTTTGTGGCTTGTCAACATGTAGTTTTATATATTATTACTTTTGTCAGATTCAAGTTATTTCTGTGACCATTGTGGGTTTTTCTTTCATTAAACGAGGGGTACCAACAATTTTGTCCACGTGTGTATCATGTGTTGTCCGCGTTTTTTTGTCAGATGCCATATGTAATCATTCGTTTAAATGTGTTAATTCTAACAACGGAAGCATGTCCTTTTTTTTTGACTGATGTTGATGTATCATGAATGCATCACATCATTGAAAGTCTATTGGCTTTGTGGTTTTTCCATGGTTTTCCATGTAGTTGAACAAGGAATAAAATGTAAACAGAGAATAGTATGTTGGACAAATTAGCAAATACTGGTGCAAAATACTAAGCAAATACTGACCCTGTGAAAGTGGTCATACTGTGAATCTGGAGTTACTTTTATTGATTACTTATTATTTATTTATTTCTCTTACTTGTATCCTCTCTCCACAGCTTCTGGTAACTTTAAGGCTAGGGCGGCAATGCATCGCGGTTTTTCGTGCAGCGCTTTTCACAGAAAGTCGGCAGAGGTTTCTGCTTCCATTATACCTATAGGCAAACCGCTGGCGTTTCCATAGGTATAATTGATATGCTACGATTTCCAAAACCGTGATGGTTTTGGAAATCGCAGCATGTCCGCTACGTGTATTTTCCTCGATGTGTGGATGAGATTCGCTAGATTCCCATCCACTTTGTAGGGATTGTAAAATGCCACTTTTTTCTCTGTGGTATTTATGCCGCGGACAATCCGCAGCGTTTACGCCATGTGGGGCTCCAGCCTAAAGGGATAATCTATTTTTTAGTATTGATGGCCTATCCTTAGAATATTAGATCTGTGGGGATCCGACACCCAGTAACCCTGCAGATCACCTGTACTGAGACAGCACAGCTCTCGGTAATGTTTACATACCGTGCGTAACGCTGCTCACTCTCCATACCAACTGTAGCGGCGAGTGTAGGTACTGCAACTCTGCCCCATTGAAGACACCCATTGCAGTACCTACACTCACCGTTATAGTGTGTATGTCGAGTGAGCAGCACCATGTGCAGTATTTAAGCATTACTGAAAGCCAAGTATACTGCGGAAAAAAACGTAGCGGAAACGCATCTCGATTTTTTTTTCCAGAGCGTTTTTCATTGCGTTTTTGGTGTGTTTTTCTCTGCAGTTTTTCTTCCCTTACATTGAAAATGCAGGTTTTCCGCAGTGTTTTTCTTTTCTGCAATGTGTGGATGGGATTAGCCAGAATCCCTTTCACTTTGCGAGTACTGTAAAACACAATGTTTTTTCTGCTGTGTTTCCCAAATGTGGGGCCTTAGCCTAAGGGGTTGTTGCAAGATAAATGCATCACCAATGCACAGGATAGGAGATAAGAGCGGGTCATTTTCCTTCAACTTAATCTAACAGTGGTGGCACATATGCACTGGCACTCTATTCGAAGATTTTGGGATGGTCTAAGATAGCGGAGCATCTCTGAGTTATGATTAATTCCCAGGATATTTGCACTGAGAAGGTTAAATTTAATACTTGATTATGGGATATTGGAATATTGATCCCTTGGATGAGAGATAGGCTAGCTAACAGGAAATCCATGTCACTGCACAGTGAAGCAATACAGAGCTTATTTATGTTTTAATTTTTCTAAGTGTTATGCACATTGTGATGTTCCTGGTCCCAGTGGTACACTTTTTACATTCATGCAAACAATAACAAACATGAGATTTCTGAATGTCCCTTTTTAGTGAAGGCATTAACTGTATACTATATATGGTTGTCAATAGGAAAGTATTTAGAAGATAGAACAGTAGTTAACAATTAGTAAATATTTTCATCTACCTATTATTATTTATTATATTTCATTTTGGTTTGCGTTAAAATGTTAAACTTTGCAAATAAAAGAACTTAAAATAGCCTTCTGTGCATAGTAGTACCTGTTATAATTTATCATCCAAAAGAAATATATAGACTGAACTGTATTAGAAATTCCATGTAAAGAAATCTTGAGACACCAATACCATATTACTGACTGTATTGTTTGATACTTTACCACCGACCTATTGGTCTTGCACAAACATCTTGCGGGTTGCTGCTGGTTCATTTTCAGCTGCCGGGAAGTTGCAGTATTAATGGCCATTCAGGTAAAAAGTCAGAGTCACTGAGTTAGTGCCTCCCCACTGGCTGACATGAAGAGGTTCTCAGAGTGGGGCTCCCCTGTATGACACATATACAGTGTTGGACTGGAGTAACTGGGGCCCACTAATAGAATTCGTTCTAATGGCACACTATACAGCTGGCACACTATACAGTATTACCTGCCTCCCAATTCACAGCTCAGCGATATGTGCAGGACATCCAGCAGCCCCATTACATTTCTAGTGAATCCAATCCACATATTGCTGGAAAATACATGCAGCGGACACACTGTGATTTCCAAAACCGTTGCGGTTTTGGAAATCGCAGCATGTCAATTATACCTACGGAAACGCCGGAGGTTTCCCTATAGGTATAATGGAAGCCGAAAGTCCGCAGAGGTTTCCTTTCTGTGAAATGCGCTGTGGGAAATACTGTGATGCGTTGCCGCTGTGGTTTTTCCTGCAGCGCTGTTTTGCTGTGGCCTGCTATGTGGGACCTTAGCCTAAAGAGGCTTTCCAGTTCTTTTTTAACACAGCATTACTGCTCAGCCATTCATTGGCTGAGGTGCTCCTGTGCTGGCCAAAGGTCAGGAAGACTGGGGACCTGAATGGAGACTCTCCACTGGATCCCTGGTCAAACGGATAGGTGAGTGTATAGTGTCTATTTTTTTTTTTTAAAAAGTAATTTTTATTGAATTTTCATGAGGTTACATAACACTGCATAACGGACTACATTAATTTTTGTGTGGACAACACAGTACCCACAAAAGTGGTGAGGTGCTTCTCCAACAACAAACCATGGATTAACTCTGAGATAAAAACACTACTTAAGGAGAAAAAGATGGCATTCAGGACAAGAGATAAGGAGGGGTTGAGGGAAGTACAAAAGGAGCTGAGGCATCTAATCAGGCAAGGAAAAGCCAGTTATAAGGAAAAAATGGAAAAGCAAATGGAAAGAAAAGACATAAGGTCTGGGAGGGGCTTAAGTCAATTTCGGGTCATAAACAGTCTGTCTGCCAGATTGAGGCAGATGTTAACTGGCTTAATGAACTAAACCTATTCTTCAACAGATTTGATCACACACCAGCTCCTCCCACCCCAGCATGTCCTTCAGCTCCCCTCACCACAATGACTTCACCCCATTCACCCCATGTGGCTACTTCCCAACAGACCAGTAAATCCAGAAATCTGTCTTTATCTGACCACAGTCTGACCTTCACACGGGCCCAGGTGAGGAAGGAGATGAAAAAGATCAATGCGAGGAAAGCCGCAGGGCCAGATGACATCAGTGCAAGGCTAATTAAGACTTGTGGGGACCAGCTGTGTGGTATAATTACATATATGTATAATATTGAGCCTGAGGCAGGAAATAGTCCCTGAATTATGGAAATCTTCTTGTGTGGTACCAGTTCCAAAGAAACCTCACCCTATGGACCTCAACGACTACAGACCTGTAGCACTGACATCCCACTAGATGAAGATCTTAGAGAGATTGGTTCTCTCACATCTTCGCCCTCTAGTGAGCCCCGCTATGGACCCTCTCCAGTTTGCTTATCGACCGGGCATTGGGGTAGATGATGCCATCATCCACCTTCTGCACAGGGCTCTGTCTCACCTGGAAAAACCAGGGAACACGGTGAGAATAATGTTCTTTGATTTCTCCAGTGCTTTTAACACCATACAGCCCAGGTTACTGAGAGACAAGCTGGGCCTTGCTGGAGTGGACCACCACCTCTCCAACTGGATCCTAGACTACCTCACAAATCGACCTCAATACGTGAGAGCCCAAGACTGTGTGTCAGGTACCGTGATCTGTAATACGGGGGCACCTCAGGGTACGGTTCTCGCCCCTTTCCTCTTCACGCTGTACACTGCTGATTTTAGGTGCAACTCATCTAGCTGCTACCTACAGAAGTATTCTGACGACTCTGCAATAGTAGGCCTCATCACAGACGATGATGACAGGGAGTACAGAGAACTGAACCGTTTTTTTGTGGACTGGTGCCACCAGAACCACCTGAAGATTAACGCGGGGAAGACCAAGGAGATGGTGGTGGACTTCCGTAAAGGCAGATGCCCTCCAAAACCAGTGGACATCCTGGGGACGGGCATCGAGATTGTGAACACCTATAAGTACCTGGGTTTGCTCCTTAATAATAAGCTGGACTGGGCAGATCATATGGAGGCCCTGTACAGGAAGGGCCACAGCAGGCTCTACCTGCTTAGGAAGCTGAGAGCCTTTGGAATCCGGGGGGCACTTCTTAGGACTTTCTTCAACTCGGTAGTGGCATCAGCCATCTACTTTGGAGTGGCCTGCTGGGGGAGCAGTATATCAACCAGGGATAGGAATAGACTCGACAAGCTGATTAGAAGGGCCAGCTCTGTCCTGGGGAGCCCACTGGACCCAGTGCAGGTGGTGGGTGACAGAAGGATACTGTCCGTGGTGAGCTCCATGCAGAAGAATAAGTCCCATCCCATGCATGAGACTGTGATTGCGCTGGGCAGTACTGTCAGTGACCGACTGCTCCACCCTAGGTGTGAGAAGGAGCGCTATCGGAAGTCTTTCCTCCCCACCGCAGTTAGGCTGTACAACCAACACCGACCTAAGCGGAGATCATTACATACAGAGAACTGTAATATCTCTCTGCCTGTTAAATCCCCCCCCCCCCCCTCTGCTACGTCCTATCTGTCTGTCTGCTATTAATGTAATGCCTCTCACCTTGGAACATTCCTGTACATGTTGTATTTGTATTTGTATCTGCTTATCTTATCTTATCTTTACTGCTGTGACACACTGAATTTCCCCATTGTGGGACTATTAAAGGACTATTATTATTATTTTTATTATTATTAGAATAACAAGCAAGAAAAAGCCATAACAAGTAGGGTAAAAATGACTAAACCTTTATCAAAAGAGAACCAGTATGGAAACAAGGGGACAAACACCCGAGACAAGAAATACAGCAGACAAACAAGGGACCACAGAAAAAAGGGGGGGGGGGGAGAGAAAAGTAGAAGAGATCAGAGACCATGAAGGATACAATAAGCATCCCAAGGGGACCAAATGGACTGGAAGGCCTCCACCATGTTATTGAGTGTAGCTGTAAGATATTCCAGACTACGTATATCTTTAATACAAGCCACAAGTGTAGGGGGGGGTGTATCCTCCAGTGGAGATCCACCAATGTCTTGGCAGTAGTGCAGAGGAATAAGAACAGCTTGGACGTCTTTTTGCCTAAATGTGTAGGTGATAAGTTGAGCAAATAAAGCAGCGGATCAAGTGGGGCACCCTATAGGAAAAGTGCATCAGTCGTAATAACCCTAACGTCATCCAGAAAGGGAGGATCAAAGGGCAGTCCTAGAAAATATGATACAATGTGCCAAGCTCTGAGAGGCATCTCCAACAGGTAGAGATACCAGTACTACTATGCAAAAGAATCGGGGTATGGCACCAGTGTATCAATAATTTATATTGGGTCTCATGGAATGTTATACAGGAACAGGAACTGAGTCTAAAATCAAAAATAGCCCTATTTGTCACAAAAAGGGCAGAAATTATTTTCATAATCTAAATAAAATATTAACAGTAGCTATTAAACCACCTACATGCACTAAATGACCCATAGGATAGGAGATAAAGGTCTTATCACTGGGGGTCCAACCTTTTGAGAACATGAGAACACAGACTATAATGAGGTCCGCTGGGTTTCTGCCCGGTTTGTGCCCTAAATCGGCGGAGAGAGAAGTCCTGCTGGCAGGACTTTTCTCTCCACATATTTTAAGCAGCATGGGGGACAGAGTCCCCGAACGCTGGTGTGACTGCAGCCTGACTGTATAAAAATGAATTTTTTTTTACATGCAGCTTTTGATGTATTTACATGCTTTTCAAAAAGTTGATTTGAACACATGACATTGAACACATAAATCACACATAAAGAGCTAAATGTGCTTGCCATGTCGAAGGTTCTGGTGCAGGAATCCGCCTACATATTAAAGGGGTTCTTTTGCTTTTTATAGATGGTGTTCAGCTGAATGAATACTATGCAATTAGCTTGATGCTATAATTCAGTCCCGAGCTGTATGTACACAGTGCGTCCATAGACTATGCTTTATAGATGTGTCTGTGTAAATAAATACAGCTGCAAATTACAAGTTGTGTTCAACTGAAATCTGCTTCTAAACTGTAGAAGTGCTTCCAAATTCATCATGTTTCTTTTCTAATACATTGATACCTTGTACCAGGATTAAGGGAAACCAGAATAGATGTAGCAAAATGCCTAGTACAATGGCTGCGGTGAGTCAAAGATGCTCCTGTGTGACTAAAGTGGATCAATGGCTTTTCACTGGAGAACCATTAAATGCTAAATGTTTTAGGCAGAGGCCCCACATTGCAGAAATGCACCATTTTTTTGTTGCAGATTTTGCGGTTTTTAGAGCCAAAGTCAGGAGTGGTTTGAAAAGGAATGGAAATTATAAAGGAGCCACTTTTCCCTTTTGTTAAATCCACTCCTGACTTTGGCTCAAAAAACCACAGCAAAATCTGCAACTAAACACTCTTAGGCTAAGACCCCACATAGCGTCCTGAAGCGAAAAAGCACTGTGGGATAAACCGCGGCAGCAACACATCGTGTTTTTTTCCCGCAGCGCTTTTCAAAGAAAGTTCACAGAGGTTTCCTCTACAGACTTTCTGCTTCCATTATACCCATAGGTTATACATTCAGTTTCAAGGTTTTTACAGCCAGTGGCCAAACCAGTACTATCCACATGCAACAACTCACATCAGAGTCTAACACAACTATATTTCTTCCTGGCTTGAGATACTAATGGCCCTGTCCAAACTTTTTTTGAGATGTGTTGCTGCCATCAATTTCCAAATGAGGAAAATTTTATGATATGTCTTCTGTGTTCTATTGTGAATTTACAATATGTCTTCTGTGCCCAGCTATGCCCAAGCAGCAGTTTATACCCACATGTTGCATTAAGTACGTTATCCTGAGTACACCAGTGTCATACATGTGGGCGCAAACTGCAGTTTGGGCACACAGCAGGGGGTAGATGTGAAGGAGCGCTATGTGGCTTTTGGAGCATAGATTTAGATTGTTGGATTTTGGACACCATGTCATATTGGCAAAGACCCTAAAATTGCCCCTACAAAATGGGGGTCACTTCTTGGGGAATTTCAATTTACTGGCACCTCTGCAAAAACAACATGTGTCCAGAAAGTCCCTCTAAATTTGTACTCCAAAAGCTAAAAAGCACACTGCTCCATCCCTTCATTTTTTTGTAACCGGGATAGCCCACTTAATAGTTTTAGGAGGGCATGTCTCTGATGCCACAAAGTGGGTACAACATATCGGGCACCAAAATGGCATATTTATTTAAAATTGTCAATTTTCACTTTGTACATTAACTTTTGGGAAGCATTTTTAGGCTCAAAATGATAATACCCCTTGATACATTTCTTGTGGGGTATAGTTTCTAAAATGGGGTCACTTTTCAGGGGTTTACATTGTATTGGTACTTTAAGGGCTCTGCAAATGCAATATGGTACCTGAAAACTATTCCAGCAAAATCTGCCCTCCAAAAGCCAAATAGCGCTCTTTCCATTCTGAGTCCCACCATGTACCCATACAGCAGATTACAACCACATATGGGGCATTTCTGTGTACAGGAGAAATTGTGTAACAAACTGTGGGTTTTTTTTCTTCTTTATCCCCTTATAAAAATAAAAAATATGTCGCTAAATGGACGGTTTATTGGAAAAAAAGTAATTTTAAATTTTTACATTCCAATGTTCATAAAATCTGTGAAACAGCTGTAGGGTCAAAATGCTCACCATAACCCTTGAGAAATTCCTTGAGGGGTGTAGTTTCCAAAATGGGGTCACTTTTGGGGGTTTCCATTATATTGGTACTCTAGGGTCTCTGCAAATGCAACATGGCACCCGAAAACTATTTCAGCAAAATCTGCCCTTCAAAAGCCAAATGGCGCTCTTTCCATTCTGAGCCCCGCCATGTACCCATTCAGCAAATTACGATCGCATATGGGGTATTGCTGTGTTCAGGAGCAATTGTGTAACAAACTTTGGGGAGTTTTTTCTCCTTTAATGCCTTGTGAAAATGAAAAAATTGGGGATAAAGTGATGTTTTAGTAATTTTTCATTTACACATCCCAATGTTAATAAAATCTGTGAAACGGCTGTGGGGTCAAAATGCTCAGTATACCCCTTGATAAATTCTGTCAGGGGTGTAGTTTCCAAAATGGTGTCACTTTTAGGTGGTTTCCAATGTACTGGTACTCTAGGGGCTCTGGAAATGAGACATGGTACCTGAAAACTATTCCAGCAAAATCTGCTTTTCAAATGCTAAGTGTCGCTCTATCTTTTCCGAGTGCTGCCGTGTGCCCAAAAATCATTTTACACCCACATGTGGGGTATATCTGTGCTCGGGAGAAATTGCACAACAAACTGTGAGATGTATTTTCTCCTTCAACCCTTTGTGAATGTGTTAATTTTAGGGATAAATGAATGTATTATTGGATAAAAATGAAATGTCTAAATTGCACCTCCATATTATTTTAATTCTTGTGAAATGCTTAAAGGGTTAACAAACTTCCCAAATGCTGTTTTGAATTATTTGAGGGGTGCAGTTTTGAAAATGGGGTGATTTATGGGGGTTTCTAATATATAGGTCTTTATAATCCCCTTCAGAACTGAAGTGGTCCCTAAAAAATTAGTTTGGGAAATTTTCTTGTAAAGCTTGAAAATCTCTGTTACACTTGTAAGCCTTCTAACATCCAAAATAAATTAAAGGATGATTAAAAGATGATGCCGATATAAAGCAGAGATATGGTAGATAATATTTATTCATGTATTTTGGTAGTATGACTATCTGTCTGAAAAGCAGAGCATTTCACATTTTGAAAATTGCAATTTTTTTTTCCAAATTTCCCTCAAATTTCCTAATTTTTTATAAATAAATACAAAAATATTGATCAATGTTTAGCACTAACATGAAGTACAATGTGTCATGAAAAAACAGTCTCAAAATCACTTGTGTAAGTTATAGCATCTCAAAGTTATTGCCATATAAAGTGACACATTTGGATGCATTATCAGATGCCTATTTGGCGATGGTGGTCGGTTAAGACCCAAAGTAATTGCAGTTGGTGAAGAAAAACCATGTAGTTTAAATCTGTCTTAGTTCTATATTACAGATTTTTTAAAATGATGTTTTTAGAATTTTTGTGGATATTAAAACCAGTGTGGACCATATACAGACATAGCAGTGTAATAATAATACAGGCATAATATTACATGCCTTTTTTCACGAACACGGTGTGTTCTTTTTTCATACAGTTGTGTGAATTAGCCCTTAGTGAGCAAATGAGCATTCTCTCTGTCTCACACATCACATTTGGACAAATAAACATTTATAACTAACACCAGATTAGATTTCCAGTGGATTCTGTCAAACTTTTGCACAGTGGTAAGAAAAAAAGTCTCCCTGACTATAATTTTGGATACTACGCAGTTAGCATATAAATATATGGCACACTACACTGTTAAGGCTGCATGCCAAGTATTCATTTGGTGGCTGTTAGATCAGTATATAATTATACTTTATATTGGAATTTCAACCAGCAGCCATAACATAAATTACACTTCAGACTGTTCATTCTCATCTTTTGAACCTGTTACAGAGGAGGAAGTATCTCAGCTACTTTCTTCTTCTCGCCCTACAACCTGTAGTAGTGACCCTTTCCCCTCCCACCTTCTCCAGTCTCTGTCGCCTGCCGTCACGACTTACCTTACTAAAATATTTAACCTCTCTCTCTCTTCTGGAATTTTCCCATTCTCTTTCAAACATGCTGTCATAACCCCACTACTGAAGAAATCCTCCCTTGACCCGTCCTGTGCTGCTAACTATCGACCTGTCTCTAACCTTCCTTTTATCTCCAAAATCTTGGAACGCTTAGTCTATTCTCGTTTAATCCGCTATCTTTCTGCTAACTCTCTTCTTGACCCCTTACAATCTGGCTTCCGCACTCTGCACTCTACTGAAACGGCCCTCACAAAAGTCTCCAATGATCTCCTGATGGCTAAATCCAAAGGTGATTACTCTCTTCTTATTCTTCTAGATCTCTCAGCAGCATTTGACACTGTTGACCATCAACTCCTCCTCACTATGCTCCGTTCTGTCAGCATCACAGACACTGTTCTCTCCTGGTTCTCCTCTTATCTCTCTGATCGACCTTTCTGTGTATCATTTGCGGGCTCTGTTTCTTCCCCTCTTCCCCTTGCCGTTGGGGTTCCTCAGGGCTCGGTCCTAGGTCCCCTGCTCTTCTCCCTCTACACAGCCCCCATTGGACAAACCATCACTAGATTTGGCTTCCGGTACCATCTTTATGCTGATGACACCCAATTATATATGTCATCCCGTGACATCACCCCTGCACTAATACAGAACACCAGTGATTGCCTCTCGGCTGTCTCAAATATCATGTCTTCGCTCTATCTGAAACTGAATCTCTCAAAGACTGAATTACTGCTGTTTCCACCATCTAATAGATCTCTCCCTGATATCTCCATTGCAGTCTCTGGCCTTACCATAACTCCTAGGCAGTATGCCCGCTGCCTCAGGGTTTTGTTTGACTCAGACCTTTTCTTCACCCCCCATATCCAATCACTCGCACGCTCATGTCATCTCCACCTCAAAAACATCTCCAGAATCCGCCCTTTCCTTACCACAAATACACTAAAGACACTTATTGTTGCCCTGATTCACTCTCACCTTGACTACTGTAACTCCTTACTAATCGGTCTTCCCCTTACTAAACTCTCCCCTCTACAATCTATTTTGAATGCGGCGGCCAGGCTCATCTATCAGTCTAGACGCTATAGCGATGCCTCTGGTCTGTGTTGTTCACTACATTGGCTGCCTATTCAATACAGAATACAATATAAGCTTATCACCCTCATTCACAAGGCTCTCCATAATGCTGCACCTCCCTACATTTCCTCCCTCATCTCTGTCTATCGCCCAACCCGTACTCTCCGTTCACTCAATGACCTAAGACTAACATCCTCTATTATCAGAACCTCCCACGCTCATATACAAGACTTCTCCCGAGTTGCACCACTTCTCTGGAATGCTCTATCCCGGACTATTAGATTAACCCCCAATTTCCACTGCTTTAAGCGTAAACTAAAGACATATCTTTTCAGACAGGCCTATCACAACTAATGTAAACCGTTCTGTAGTTAGAATCCCTAAAACGTACCCTCCTCTGTTGATGCTCCAACATTACCTCACAGCATATGATGCCGTATCAGACTAACTTTATATGTCCAAGCACTATCTGCACTATAAAAGAAATGACTGGTGATGGCTCATACAGCTTTATATATGTGTAATGACAGTAACCTCTATTACAGAATTGTCTGACCATTGTACAAACAATGCTACGTCTGTTGCCGACCCTGCTACCTCTTGTGTCACCCCCTCTACCTCATAGATTGTAAGCTCTTGCGAGCAGGGCCCTCAGTCCCAGTTTGTGAATTGAATATTTCTTTGTAATGTATCTTTTTTGTCAGTACTTGAACCCTACAAATTGTACAGTGCTGCAGAATATGTTGGCGCTATATAAATAAAATTTATTATTATTATTATTATTATTATTTTACATTTCCTTTCAATGTATTTGTGTGCAAATAAAGCACAATTGTATTGAAGTTTGTTTTTATATATATATAAAAAAGCATTTGATTTTGTCCTACTTTATCTAAAGTACCATAGAAAAACTTGCCATATTTTTTTTGTCTCATGGTTGTTGTAAATTGCAGTAGTCATAGCACTACATATTGCAATAAAACTTGCCTCCATTCTGTGGAATGTCTGGACAAATACGTTGCTATAGTAACCAGTATACGTCAGTCTCAGCACTTAGTGGGAGCTGTGTCAGGGGATCGATGCAAACGTTAAATGAAAACTAACAGTGCTCATTATCAGAATGTATCTGAACTCTGAGTGCTGAGTAGTCCTTCATTTGTGTATTGTGTGGTGGGTGATAATAGAAACTGGTGTGGTATTTTTATATCTGATTTAGAAGACTACATACACATTGGGTTTAATGTACAGTCCCTGACAGAAGTTCTGTCGCTTATCCATGTTGTGGAATCAAAAGCTTATAACCTGACTTTAAATTCATCCATTGGTTTTAGAAATGACTGATATGAAAGCTGAAACCCTCCCAAATGATTTTTTGGTTAAGAAAATAAATTGGCTTCACTGCTGAAATATTCATCATTTAATGAACACAGAAAGGTCAGATTTTGGCAAAACAAAAGTTTTGTCGCCTTGATATATAATGCACCCAATCCTAGTTTAAAGTCTCACCTGTGCTCACTAATTGATCGGTTAATTAGTGGGTGTGTATAAAAAGAACTCCAGCACCCCAGACCTTCACTTGAACTGCAACTTCACCTCTGACAACATGCCAAAAATCAACCCTGCAACCAAAGCCTTGATTAAGAGGCTGAAGACCAGATCCACTGCAGAGGTGGCTGGCACCTTTAATGTGTCTCTGCGTCAAGTACAAAGAATTAAAAAAAAAGATTTGAACAGACTGGAGATGTTTTTGACAAGCCCAGGTCCGGCAGACCCCGCAAGACAACTGCTCAGGAGGAACATTTGTTGGTTAGAAAATCAAAAGCCAGCCCCTCTTCCACTGCAGCAGAGCTCCAACAGGCCTGGTCACCTCAAGTCCCTGTGTCAACTAGAACAATTTGTAGGATTCTGTCTCGAAATGGCCTCCATGGTCGAATCAGTGCCCAGAAGCCAGCACTAAACAAAAGGCAATTAAAAAAACGTGTGGCATTTGCCAAGGCCCACAGCCTGCTAAACGGATGGACGCTGGAAAAGTGGCAGAAGGGGGATTTCTCAGATGTATCTTCAGTTGAATTACACCACAGCCGCCGCAAATACTGCAGGAGACCTACTGGAGCCCATATGGATCCAAGATACACCCAGAAAACAGTTAAGTTTGGTGGTGGAAAGATCATGGTCTGGGGTTACGTTCAGTATGGGGGTGTGCGAAACATTTGCAAGGTGGAAGGCAATATCAATAGCCTAAAATATCAAGAAGTATTAGCTTCCTCTTACATTCCCAATCATAAAAGGGGTCAAATTTTGCAGCAGGATGGTGCTCCATCTCATACATCCATCTCTACATTAAAGTTCCTCAAGGCAAAGAAGATCAAGGTGCTCCAGGACTGGCCAGCCCAGTCACCAGACATGAACATCATTGAGCAGGTTTGGGGTAGGATGAAAAAGGAAGCTTGGCAGACAAAACCAAAGAATCTTGATGAACTCTGGGAGGCATGTAAGACTGCATTCTTTGCTATTCCTGATGACTTCATCAATAAATTGTATGAATCATTGTTGAAAGGCATGGATGCAGTCCTTCAAGCTCATGGAAGTCACACAAAATATTAAATATGGCTCTAATAGCACCACAACTTCATTCACCAATGTTATGAAACATATCTTTGTTTTTGGACAGGATTATTGGTTTGATTTTCACATTACTTTAGGTGTGCGACAAATCTTTTGTCTTGACAAAATCTGACCTTTCTGTGTTCATTAAATGATCAATATTTCAGCAGTGAAGCCAATTTATTTTCTTAACCAAAAAATCATTTGGGAGGGTTTCAGCTTTCATATGAGTCATTTCTAAAACCAATGGATGAATTTAAAGTCAGGTTATAAGCTTTTGATTCCACAACATGGATAAGCGACAGAACTTCTGTCAGGGACTGTATAATCCCATCTACGCCAATTTTATATTGTATTGTTGCACACCTTTGGCGCAAGGCCTGTTCTTGGACGCATCGGCCCAGCATATTTATTATAAGAATACTGGCGGAAGTTATACAGGAAACCTATGCCATTTCCTGACTGGTGAAGATTTCCATTCTGGCGTGCAGGCGTGCACCTGATATGTTATGGGACCAGAGCCTCTTGATAATTCAGGCACAGAAAAAGTCAGTCTAGTCCTTTATCAAGACTGGTGTAGGAAACTCCAGTATTACTACATTTCCCTAATGTGTTTCTATTTAGAAAAAACATTCAATGTTTTTTTTTTAATTATTTGTTTTATTTTACATTTGTTTACTCATATGTTTTACCCTTTGTTAAATCATTTGTCATTTAAGTTATATATTATATGGTAGCTTCACTGATGCAAGTAAAACAGATTGAAAATGGTCTCAATGCTGTGTCTCATATGTTGTCTCATGGTAATAAATAAGTGGCATGGTTGCAATTTCCATTTTGTCTCATTGATTTTCATCATTATATCTGGGAGTTCACATTCAATGTTTTGTTGCAGTTTTCCAACAATTTTATGTTTATTTTTATAAAAAAAAATTAAATATGATTACACATACTGCAATAAAATGCATTAAAATTACAACAAAAAACATAACTGCAACCACTGCATACATACTGTGTCTTCTCAAATGTTAAACATAGTTCTTTTAATCCAAGTGATCAACATTGTGACTTTTTATATTGCTTGTAGGATAGGGGATAAGTATCTGATCAGCTGGATTCCTCAAGTTTAATAGAAGCAATGAAAAATCACAGTTGCCAGCAAATCGACCACCAGCAAGTTCCTAATCAGCAGGAAACATGATCAAAATGGAAAAACTGTCAGAGTATAATACTCGTAAAGGATTTTATTTTTCATTTTAGGCTGGGGAAGGTGAAAAAAAAAACAACCTACCTGTCACAGCTGGTGTGGGCTTCTGGTACGGCTAAGACCCCACATGGCGTCCAACAGCAAAAAAGCTCTGTGGGAAAAACGCATCACGGTTCTTTCTGCAGCGCTTTTGACAGAAATTTTCGCAGAGTTTTCCTCTGCGGACTTTCTGCTTCAATTATACCTATAGGGAAACCACTGGCGTTTCCGTAGGTATTATTGACATGCAACGGTTCACGGCAATAGTTTTGGAAATTGGCGCATGTCCTTAGTGCTTATTTTAATGTAAAGTAGGGATGGGATTCGCTGTGAGTCACTTTGCTGTGACTGTAAAATGCAGTGTTTTTTTCCGCGGCATTTCTGCCACAGGCGAACCGCGGCATTTTCACCACGTGGGGCCCCGGCCTCAAAGAAGACAGCTGAGCCACAGGATAGAACTGTACTGGGAGGCACCGAAGCATCCGGGCAGAGGTGAGTATGTTTTTGTTTTTTTTTTGGGGGGGGGGGGGTTTATTATTTTTTTCACCTTCCTCGGCATAATTTAAAAAATTATTTATATAAGAATCTCTAAAACCCTCTTCACATAACATCTCAAATATTTGATAATCCACCACCGTCAGTTATCCTAAATAATATAGTGACATGACAGTAGATCCAATAAAAGGTAAATAATCAGTTCAGTGATTCAACCAATAACCTAAATAACATAACATGGTAAAATATAACCAAAAAGGTGAAGCATAACAAACACGCTAACACAGTAAAATGAATAAAAACAGTGAAATACAGCTCTACCTTGACGTGTTTCCCTCTGAAAAAGGAGTTCATTGGGCTCAGTATACAGTATATTCCCATAAAACAGTATGCCCTCAGAAGATGTCAGTACTATATCTGTATTAAATGACCAGCTAATGATACAATATACAGTATTAGGAAAAAAATTAGTCCAGCATCCAGTGTTATACAATTGTACTCTTGGGGCCTGTTTTGCTTTTGTAGACCTTCCTCTAAAATTTTACTGGGATAGCCCTTCTCATTGAAACCTCCAAATTCTGCAGTGTGAAGATATCCCTAAAGGCCACACATTTGAATGGTTCTTTTCCTGAGAGAGTGAAAATCATCCCATTGCAGGAGACTATTACTGAACTTAGGTTTTCATAATAATGTGGTATACATTTTTATTTACTTACATACCTCTTTCAGATATTTTCATCACTTACTGTGCCCAAGTAGGGCTCACAATCTATATTCTCTATTAGTATGTCTTTGGAGTGTTGAAGGAAACTGTTGTACCAGTAGAAAACCCACATACTCAGCTGGATTTGAACCCAGGACTCCAGTCATGCAAGACAACAGTGCTAACCACTGAGCTGCCCTGTTAATTGCTGTTCACATATGTGTATTGCCAGTTCATTCCAGTCTGTGGCACCCCTGAAGAGAATCTGAGTACAGAATGCTTTCTCCGGCAGTCCCATAGGATTGAATTGAGCAGCAGCTGAATTTAAACAGGGGTCTTTGGGACTCCTTTTCTTGTAATTGGTGGGTGTCCCAGCAGTCAGACCTTTTCCGATCAGATACTTAACCCCTTTTGACACAATCAATTATTGCAGTGCTTGAATTACCACATTCTGGTGCACTTATTGTCAGTTTTTGCACCTTGATAGGCACTTTTGAAAAGTGATTCTTGTGTTGTGAGATGCTTGTGGCATTATTCTTCTGTTCATTTTTTCCTTTTTCTACCAATATAATAATTGCTTGTTACTCTTGATATTACATTTTTTTTTTTTATAACTATAATTTTTATTAAAGTTTTCACAGGTAGTACAAAGTAACGTAAGAAAGGGCAAAGGCACATCTATTAACCCCCTAAGGATGCAGGGTAGTTTGTACGTTAATGCTCGGTGACTTTTTTCATATTTTTCTCCCCGTCTTCCAAAATTCATAACGTTTTTATTTTTATGCCGACATAGCTATGTTAGGGCTTATTCTTTGCGTGACAAGTTGTACTTTCATTTGCCACCATTTTGGGGTATATATAATGTTGTGATTAGCTTTTATTTACTTTTTTGGGTGGGCCATGTGCATTAACACACAATTCTATCACAATTTTTTGCATTTTGTTTTTATGGCGTTCACTCTGCATTAAAAATAACATGGCAGCTTTGTATGGCGGGTCATTACGATTGCGGCAATACCATATTTATATTGGTTTTTATTACGTTTTACCGCTTTTACAAATGAAACATTACTTTTTGAAAATGAACAATTTTCCTGAGAGTCACCGTATTCTGACACCTATAACTTTTTTACTGTACTGTTGACGGAGATAGTCAGTGTTCTTTATTTGCAGGACAAGTTGTACTTTCTATTGATACCAATGTTTGGTATGTATGACTTTTTAGGTTTAATCAGATTTTATTAAGTTTTCAAGTATATAACATCAAAAAATAACAAATAACAAAGGATGGAACAAAATGTGAAACAGGAAGCAGTGAAGCACCATGATACAAGGTAAACTAGGGCCGCAGGCCTGAAAAACAGGACGGCCAGAAAGGTGCAGTGCAGGCTCTCGCAATAACACAATAAACAAAAGAGAAAGAAAAGGAAGAAAAAAGAAAAGAGAGGCTGGAGCCTAGAAGGAGGGCTTCCCAAGATCTATCGCTCCCTTGGGAGCATATATGAGCAGGACCAGGGAATAGGAAGACAAAAAGACGAGGAAGACAACAGTGGAAAAAAAAAAAACGAAGGGAAAAAATGAAGGACAACAGACCTGAATGTAATAACCGAAATGCACTCCAAGCTAACAGGAACTCGAAAAAAAAGCTAGCAAAATCAGTCGACTCCTGAAACACCACCCACAGCCACCACAGTGCATCGAACCTGGAGGAGTCGGCGGAATCCGCCGCTACCAACACCTCCATACGCCAAATGTGGAGGAACTCCTGGAGCTACTCCTGCAAAGAGGGGATGGCGGCACTGCGCCAGTGCCGAGGGATGACTGCCCTGGCAGCCGCGAGGAAGTGTCGCAGGAGGTCACCCTTAACTGCCTTGTAATTACCCGGTACAAGGGAAAGGAGGGCCAACTGGGCACGGCCACTAACCTTAAGGTAGAGGTCGAAAACAGACTTCCAGAATGGCCGGATCCCCACGCACTCCCACGAGATATGGAGGAGAGAGCCCCTCTCCGTGCCACAGCGCCAACACCGATCAGACACACAAGGGTACATCCTATGCAGGAGATCTGGACAGCGATACCACCGGGTCAGGATTTTAAATTTTTTCTCCTGTGCACTGCACGGCAAGGGCAACTTATGCACGAACTCAAAGATTTTAGACCAGTCAGCGGAGGAGATTGAAGTCCGCAGGTCCCTAGCCCAGGTCACAGTATATGGGGGAACTCCCGTTGTAGCGTCACTCAGGAGGACATTGTAAAGGAAGGAGACTACACGTGTAAGGGTGCCAGACTGAAGCAAAGCCTTTTCCAGTGTGGTGGGATCAGAGGAGGAAACCGGCAGCAGAGAGAACTTACGGTTGAAATAAAGCAACTGATGATGCTCCAACCAGGACATAGTGAGGCCCGGACTGGAAGCACATCACACAGTCTTACATCTTCCTGGTCAGACCAACACAGAAAGTGCCGAGAGGAGCTGCCTGGCGGGAACATGGGGTTGTGGAACAATGGCCTCAAGGGGCTGGGGACTCTCGCCACTCCCGATCCACGGCACACCAAATCCCAAACGCTGAGGAAGGGGGCAGGAAGAAATGTATGGTGGACATGTCGCGGCCGGTAGTGAGCAGGAATCCAAGTCAGGGAGGGAAGGAGTGTCACGAGTAGCTCCTTCTCGATAGTCACCCACTGCTTGTCGGAATCCAGGTAGCGCCAATCATAGAGGCGCAACAGGATCGCGGCCTTGTAGTACAGAAAAGGGTCAGGCAATCCCGCTCCCCCGTCGCATTTACGGCGTGACATTGCGAGAAACGGCAAGCGACTGCGGGACGACCCCCATATAAATCTGCCAAAGATCGACTGGAGTCTAGAGAAAAGGAGCGGGGGGCCCGAATCGGGCTTGGAAAAGATACAAAAAGCGGGGAACAATGTCCATTTTTAAGGCATTAATGCGCCCAAACCAAGAGAGGCCCAGCACTCTGTATCTCCGTAGTATGTATGACTTTTTGATCACTTTTTATTGTTATTTTCCAACTCCAGTGGCTGGTCCTGGCCCTCGACTGTGTAACACAGCTGAGATAAGTATGTAATGCCACAGGTACAGCTTCTGTGCCTGCGGCATTACAGAGCCGTACTTTTACTGAGCTGAGCATTAACTATATGCTCAGCGTGACGTAATAGTACAATGCAGAGCGGGAAGGGGTTAATGCAGTAAATAGTAACAGAAATTCAAAAAACAGCGGATAGGGGAGTAGACAAAGACAATGGATAAAACAAGAGGACGGGAGAAGGGAGGGGGAAAAGGACATGAGGGGTGAGGAGGGGACTGTATAGATCTTGCAGTATGCAATTTGAGTCCCAAGGGTCCCAGATTGCCCGGAAATCCTCAAACGTATCATTCATGGAAGCTGTCAGGTACTCTAAACTACAAACATCCTTCATTCGGGAGACGAGTTTTGTGCTAGAAGGGGGTTTGACCTCTCTCCAGTGATTGGCAATGAGGGTCTTAGCAGCTGTACACAAGTATAGAAAAAGCCTGGAGAGTTTCTTGCCAAGATGTCTAGGAGACAAGTTTAGGAGGTAGGTCAAGGGATGCAAAGGAACCCCCTGTATGAAGAGGGCATTAGTCATCATCTCAACCTCTGGCGAAAATCTCAGTGTCATGGGGCAGTCCCAAAAGATATGAACCACTGTGTCTAAGGTGGCATGGCGGGACCAACAATCGGATGGGATTTTATTGTTCAGGGAGTGAAGCAGGGCAGGAGTGTGATAGCAGTGCATCAGAAGCTTATTCTGCGTCTCTTTAAATGTCACGCAGGTAGAAGATTTTGAGGCATGAGACCATATATTCTGCCACTGCTCAGGGGAAATTGGCCTCCCTATCGTCTCCTCCAATTTAGACTGGTATCTATGCACAGGGGAGGGAAAGAATCTGGTAAATAGCAGATATTAAGCTTTTTGTGGAGGTACCCGCTCTGCAGAGCCTTTCAAACTGGGTAGGGAGTGAGACCTTCAAGCCCCCATAAAGGGAGCGAACAAAGTGCACAACCTGCTGATAATGAAGCTATTCTGACCCAGGCAGGCCTAAAGTAGAGGTGAGATAATCTAAGGACCTGAACTCCAGAGTAGTAGGATCTACCATATCTGCCAACCTAAATAAACCTGTCAGGTATGAACCATAGTGGCTGTCATACTCTCTGGGAGAAGCGGATTAAACCAGCATGAGGCCATCGAGGAATGTTGAGAAGCGAGAGGACATAGCTTATTGCAGGTATTCCAGATCGAGTGAATTGGATGGGGCCTAGTAGGGGGAGGGGAGGCGGGCAGGTCCACAAAAGGGCATTGGGGTGCACAAGCGCAAGCCAGAGCCTTTTGATCTTCATCCATTTACTGTATGCAGGCAAAGCCGCACAGAAGGGGATGCATCTCAGATGGGTCACCCAATAGTAGTGGAGAATGTGTGGGACCACCAACTCCTCACTGCTTCTCCCTGCCAACATCACCTATTGAGTAATACAAATTTCACAGTGGGGGAGCGCTACTGGGAGTGTTTCAAAATAATACAGCAATTTTGGTAGGATGGACATCGTGACCACCGCTGTTCGCCCCAATAGGGATATAGGGAGGGGGCTCCATTTATCTAACAAAGTCCTAAGTTCTCGAAACAGGCGGGGTTAATTTACAGCATATAGGGTAGTATATGAAGGCGTGATCTGGACCCCAAATAATGAATGGAATGGGCCCACCATTGAAAGTCATAGATGCCCTGAAGGAGGGTCAGGTGTCAACCCTCCCATTTTAGAGGGGTTAACCTTATGTCCTGGAGTCTACCATGTCACCCAATGTACACAGCAAGTTCGGCAGGGTAGTGTGTCGTGAAGAGGACATTGTCTGCAAAAAGAGATACTTTGAACTCCCTATCTTGCACCATAATCCCCATTATATCTGTATTCTCTCTTATCTCAACAGCCAATGGTTCGATGTAAACAAAGATAAGAGGAGAGAGAGGGCCCTTTCTAATCCCATTACCGATACGGAAAGAGTTAGAGGAGGAATGGGGTAGTTTCACCACAGCCGAGGGAAGAGTACAAAGGGCTCAAATTGATGTAAGAAAGGCTCCCGAGGGGGGGCGTGGCTAGCGCGCGACATGGACGGTCGCATGTGAGCGGAGCTCCGGCTAGAGCCGCTCATCCATCCTGAAATCCATCCTTGCTTACCGGTGCCCGGGTTCGCTGTCCGCTGGAACGCACTTCTGAGGCCCTCCTCCTGGTTCCAGAGCTCCCGTTCTGCCGGTGTCCTTCTCCGTTGGGTAGTAGTCGGTGATCGCTACACGTGGCCGGCGGCCATACACTCCCACCGCCGCTGCCGGAGCCGCTCTGTCCCGCGCTGCTGTGGCCTGGAGCTGGGGTGGAGCTGCCGTTCTGGGGCTGCGCTCGTGGGCCGGCCTGGGCTGCGCAGGCACCGCTGAGGCCGCTGGTCCTGCTGGCACCCGGACGGCGGTCTCCCCTCTCTCCATGTGGCGGGCGGCCATTTTAACCCTGACCGGTTTGGCCATCTGCTGATGGGGCGCTGAGTCTGGCGTTCCTGGCGAGCTGAGCCTATCTCTGACGGTTCCTTCTATGGTTCCCTGCCTGGAAGTTTGGGAGCCGGCATTCCTCTCTCCTGCTTGCTGCTGGGCACGATAGGACCATCCCCTGGCTCCTCTGGGCAGTAGTGCAAGGCAATATCTGTGGCAGCCATCAACTGTCTCTGACCCATTGAAGGTGTGTGCCTCTGTACGATTTATCGTCCTTCTGACTGCTTCTCTGGAAGGCTTTACTTATAATCCAGTGACGGTTGCTGTATGTGCTACTGGACTGTTGAGTTACCATCTGTCCTCCTCTAGTTCCTCCTGGCAATCTATCTACTCCATCACTTCGCTACTGGCCTTCTTGGAGGCCTTACTTATAATCCAGTGACTGTTGCTATCGGCACTATTGGATCGCTGAGTTGCCATCCGTTCCCTCTTAGTTCCTCCTGGCAATCTATTTATTTCATTACTCTGCTGACGGCTCTCTCTTGGAGACATCGCTTATAATCCAGAGTCTGTTGCCATCGATACTATTGGACTGTTGAGTTACTGTCTGTCCTCGGCTGGCTTATTGGCCCTGGTGGCCTGACATAGAGGCTCCTACTGTGCAACTGCTATTAGCCAGAGACCTTGTCTATAATCCTCTGGGGCCGGCCTGGTCTTGCTACAATCACACCTCCTCCTCTGCCAACATATCCACCCGTACGGAACGCAGGAAGAGCGGCCGCCGACTCTCTAAAATGAGTCGCCCGCAATCAACCTCTGTCTCTGATCGCCTGAGGGGGTTCTCCAGGGCAGCATCCTCTTCTACATCACCATCGCTTGAGGCAGCCTCTCCTGCCCTTCCAGAGGAGGACCCCGAGCCCACTTTAAAGCAAGTTACTGGACAGCTACTGGAGGCGATCCATGCCGGCACTTCCTCGCTGACCGGGAAAATTGAGGAGGTAAAAATCGACCTGGGCCTGCTCCGTCAGGACTTTCAGACCTTGCGAGGCATGGTGTGTGAGGTGGAGGATCGGGTCTCTCAGGTAGAGGACACTGTTAACCCACTTCCTGCCAAACTCCAGGAGCTGGAGAGAGCTGCAAGTTTGTGGACCCAGCGTGCGGATGACTTGGAGAATAGATTGCGACGAAACAACCTCCGTATCCTGGGCCTGCTGGAGCGGGCGGAGGGTGAAGATCCTCAGGCCTTTGTGGAGGGGTGGCTGAAAAATGTCCTGCCGGAGGCTCACTTCTCACCAATATTTGCAGTGGAACGGGCCCATAGGGTTCCGGCTAAACCGCCGCCTCAGGGCGCACCTCCTCGACCCTTGTTGGCCCGTCTGATTAACAGCACGGATCGGGATACGGCGTTGCGGGCTGCGCGCCAGGCCGGCGAGCTTAAGTACAACGGAGCAGCAGTGGCCATGTTTCCAGATTTCTCGGCGGCTCTCCAGAAGACCTGAGCATCCTTCGTGGCCGTTAAGAGGCGGTTGAGAGAAAAGGCTATACAATACTCCATGATTTACCCAGCACGTCTTCGGATCGTCCATGACGGCAGGTCCCTTTTCTTTACTTCACCGAGGGATGTGGAGGACTGGCTATCTCTTCTTCCTCGATCTCCGAGACGATGATCCTGACGGCGTGTGGTGAGAGGTCCGATCGGACCATACATAAGGACTTATGTATTACGGGATGCTCTTGTTTATTGCATAAGTAGTTTTATGAAAAGTGCGGTTCTGTTATTATAGTATCCTGTAGTCTTATAGTTACCTGGGCTGGCGACCCCCGGGGCGCCGGTGTATCTCATTTACTCATGTGAACCTGGCTCTGTTGAATAGTATATCTCCTAGCCTAGTGATTATCCATACCTTTAAGACAGTGCCCCGTATACCAACCACTGTGGGTGCACTTCTTCCCCCGTTAATTGTAGCCACGGTTAATTTAACAAATATTGTTTGTTTATGCCAGTAGTATGTCTCACACCCTTTAGGGGTGTAATGGTTCATTTCGTTTGTATATGGTTCTTAGGTTGCTGCACACCACTTTGTGTTTCACTCAGCCACGCGCTACACACTCATAGGCGGGTCACTTTTGGGGTCCTGAATTGCCATGATTACATTACATTCTTAGACGACCATGGCGTCCTTTAGTGTACTATCTTGGAATGTGAGGGGCCTGGGTAGCCCACGAAAGAGGTCGTTGGTTTTCTCTCAGATTAGGAGGGCTGACCCACACCTCATATGCCTTCAGGAAACTCATTTGGTTCCAGACAATTCCAGGCGACTTCAGAAGCCATGGGTTCAGTGGGCGGCTCACTCTACACACACTTCCTATTCCAGGGGGGTGTCCATCTTGGTGCATCGTAGACTCAGGTGGGAGCCAGGCCTCATTGTAAGGGACCCCGAGGGACGATACGTTTTTGTCCAGGCCTGGGTTGACTCTGTCCTGTATGTTATCCTGGGTGTGTACTTGCCACCGGCGTCTGATCTTGCTGTGCTCCAGCAGGCTGCGCAGTTTGCGACCCGATTCCCTGGGGCTATTGCATTATGTTTGGGTGACTTTAACAAAGTTATGGATATTGCATTGGATCGGTTCTCCGCGGAGCCAGGTTCCCCCTCTCTGCTTCGCCCTACTACAATGGCCGGAGTGATCCGTGAATTGGGGTGGTTGGATTTGTGGCGGGTCCGGTTTCCGGAGGCCCGCACCTTTTCCTGTCACTCTGCCAACAGACATACTCTGTCCAGGATTGACCATGCTTTTGGAAATACTAAAGCATATTCTTTGTTGCAGACCATATCCTATTTACCCAGGGCAGTGTCTGATCATTCCCCGTTGTTGGTCCAATTAAATAGTAGTACGGCTGCTAAGCCACGACAGGGTTGGCGAATCCACCCATTTTGGTTGAAACTATTTGTACCACATGATTGAATACCTGATCAACTTCAGACGTTTTTGACCATTAATTCCCCAAACACTTCTCCGCTCCTCTTATGGGAAACTATGAAGGCATATCTTAGGGGTTGTATTAAGTCCTCCATTTCCTTTGTAAAGAGGGAATCCTCGCTGTTGGAGACCACTTTGGCGACTCAGTGTGCCTCGCTCGAAGCTGCATACATGGCTAATCCAACTGATGAGGCTAGGTCTCAATGGTTGCAGACGGGTAGACAATATCTGCATATACTGCATGACAAGGCACGTAGGTCTCTGTTTTTTAGCAAACAGAAGTTTTACGAACTCGCCAACCAGTCGAGCAGCTTTCTAGCTCAACTGATACATCAAAACACAGCCTCACCTGCAATACTACGAGTACATTCAGAGACGGGGGAGGTACTGTCCAATAGCTTGGCCATTAGTGACAGATTTTATAGGTATTACAGTGAGTTATACCTCTCCAAGCTTAGAGTCACTGACGGAGAGCTTGCCACCTATTTGGGCTTGATCCCCCTTCCTACATTGTCAGAAGACCAACGTGAATTTTCAGATTCCCCTTTTACGCTAGAGGAGCTATCGGGAGCCCTGGCAGATATGGCAAGGGGCAAATCGCCGGGTCCGGACGGCATCCCGGTGGAGGTTTATGCCCAGTATGGGGGCCTGCTTCTCCCGGTGTTGCTTGACTGTTATAACGCTGCCTTTGTGGGTCGCAGTCTCCCGGAGTCCTTTTATGACGCCACCATTATCCTGTTACTTAAGCCTGACAAGGATCCGCTGGACTGTGGCTCATATAGGCCTATATCACTGCTTAATATAGATTATAAACTCCTTACTAAAATGTTGGCGAAAAGGCTAAATTCTGTTGTTCTCGACCTTGTCCATCCGGATCAGACAGGCTTTATGCCTGGAAAATCCACATCGGATAATCTTAGAAGGGCTCAGGTGATAACTCAGATTGGGGCATCATCCTCACATGACTGGGCGATGGCTTCTTTAGATGCAACAAAGGCGTTCGACTCTGTCGAGTGGCCTTTTCTATTGCAGGTGTTGCGAGGATACGGATTTGGAGAGGGGTTTGTTACCTGGATTTCCCTTCTATACTGTTCCCCTAGAGCGGCGCTGTCCATTAATGGCGCGTTGTCTTCCTACTTTCCTTTGGGTAGGGGTACAAGACAAGGATGTCCATTGTCACCGCTACTGTTTGCTCTGGCGGTGGAACCCTTGGCAATACTGCTTCGGAATGACCCCATATATAAAGGCATAGTGATAGGCACCCGGGAGGAGAGAACAGCACTATATGCCGATGACTTACTCCTGTTTATGAGCGACCCCTCTCGGTCTCTGCCCAGAGCCATGGCTATAATTGACAAATTTGGTAATTATTCTGGCCTACGGACCAATTGGACTAAGTCCTCATACATGCATATTGGCCGTGCGTCAAGTGTAGCTGAGGGGAATGTGGTATGTGGATTGACTACAGTCTCAACCTGCAAATATCTGGGCATCTTTATATCTAGGGACCATAGGTGTTTTTTGGAACAGAACATCTTTCCGCTCATCTCGCACTTTAGGGTTAAGTTTAATCTTTGGGCTACACTGCCTTTGGCGGTGGCTGGTAGAATCAACCTAGTTAAAATGATAGTACTACCCAAATGTCTATATGCTATAAGCCATTCTGCTGTGTCCGTGCCCCTTAGATTTTTTAAACAAATGGACTCCCTCATTATCTCCTTTATATGGGGAAACTCTAGATCTAAGCTTAGGTTGTCATCTCTACAACGACCAAAGCAGCTCGGGGGTACATCACTCCCTGATCTGTTTCTTTACTACCTGGCAGGACAGCTCCGTTTTATTAGGAAGTGGCTCTCATCTGATCCCCTACCGAGGTCCGAGGCACATCTGGCTCACCACCTGGGTCTCCATAATCTGTGGCCGGTGTTGGAACACCCGGCCTTGTTTAGGGGGAAATTGTTGCCCATCCATGCCCTGGCGGGACAGGTCTGGCGACAGGAGAAAAAGGTGTCCGCTTATTCTGATATACCTGCGGAGACCCCGCTTTGGCACAACCCTGGTCTGCCGACGTTATTTGCCCTGCCTGGCGCCCGGGCCTGGTCGCAGTATGGCGTGTCCTCTCTTAGTGACCTGTACATACAAGGGGTTTTTAAAACGTTTGACTCACTAAGCTCCTCCTATGGCATCCCTAGAACGCAGTTCTTTAGATATCTACAGATTAGACATGCACTTTCTTCTCAGTTCCCGGATCGATTGGACAATATATCTGAGTATACGCTTATCGGCATACTTCGCTCACAGGGCCCTGGGGGTTTGATATCTACTTTATATGCACATCTGATACAGGCCAGGGTGTCCACTTTGGACGCCCCGGCCTTGACGCGATGGAGCATAAATATCCCAACTCTCACAGATGAGATGTTTCAAGATATCCTTGAATCTCCTCAACATGTGTCACCTTCAGCTAACAACAAACTGATTCAAACATATATTCTACACCAATGTTACTTGACACCTTCCCGTCTATACAAAATGGGACGTCTGCCCAACCCCGGATGCCTTAGGTGTCTTTGTCCACAGGCAGACTTTTGGCATATGATTTGGGAATGTCCGATCATACAATGTTTTTGGAAAGGGGTCGTGGATCTCCTGGCGGAAGTTCTGGCTAAACCTATACCATTAACCCCAGAGATATGCCTTTTCGGCGTATTAGATGAAGAAATATGGCAACACCATGTTAGAATCCTTTTGAGGGAGTCTTTATTTTATGCTAGGAAAGCTATCGCACTGCGATGGATGGCTCCGAAACCCCCATCAGTATCTCAGTGGAAGAAACTTGTTAATACTGTTCTTCCTTATAACCAGATTGTGTATAAAGGGAGAGGGTGCCCTCAGAAATTCCATAAGGTGTGGGGAACATGGTGCAATTCTCCGGTAACCCAATATACGGCTCCCTCATTGCGCTCTGCCATTAATTTACTCATGTCGTGAGGGGTGCGAGACACCGGGAGTATCCACGACCTCTCATTTTGGAGTGTATCCTTGTTGTTACCCTTGACTTATTGACTGCATGTTTTGTACATGATAACTGATGTATACAGTATTACGCATGTCCTGATTATATTCTTTCTGTACCGAGTCTACGTTATATGGTCCGGATGGGACGAGGGCCTGGCGAGGTGGGATGTGGTGCGTTGAGTGAATTTACATTGAAATTCTCGTTTTTTGGTGCGCAACATGTTATGTATTTGTTTTGATTCCTTTTCTTGTGTCTGATACGCAATTTTCAATAAAACGAGTTTAAAAAAAAAGAAAGGCTCCCGAAAAGCTAAATACCTCCAACGTGGTTAGCATGAAAGTCTAAGCAATCAAAGGCCTTTTCAGTGTCCAGGCCAAGAAGAAGGATGGGGGTAGAGGAGTGGTTGGCTACGTCTATCAAGTTCACAGTTCTTCAGGTGTTGTCTCCCCCATGATTACAGTGGACAAATTCCACCTGGTCCTTGTGAACAAAAGAGAGGACCCAAGCGTTCAGACAGTTGGCCAGGATTCAATGAACCGTTTTAAGTCAAAGTTAAGAACAATGGCCTGTAGCTCAATACCTTATAGTATAAGTACATTAAGCCATCTGGAACTGGAGCTTTGCCATTTGGGAGATCTTTTAAGACTCCTGCTAACTCCTCATTTGTAATAGGAGCATTGAGGGAAGTCAGCACCTCTGCAGGAAGCTTCGGTAGGTGGCAATCCCGTAGGTAGTCAGACAACTGGGGCAGGGGATCCACTGGAGGTGGGGGGCAGAGAGCTTATACAGTTTAGAGTAGTAGGCCTGAAAGATCGATGCAATGGCAACAAGATGCTGCTGCAGGTTCCCCAAGGAGTCCCAAACTGCATGAGGGAGGCGTAGTGATCCCGAAGGGTTCTAGCTAGTAAGGTGTGTGCATTGTTACCCCGTTCATAGTAACGCTGGTGGGTGTATAAGAGCAAGTGTTGAGCCTGGATTGCGTAAGTCTGCACAGGCTGCTAACACTTGGCGGAGAATCGAAAGAGAGGGATGCTTCCAGGAGAGGAGAGAGGATAGGGTTTTGATGCAATTCGTAAGCGTCTGGGCTCTAGCTTGCCTATCCTTTTTAAGTTTGGATGCCAGGGCAATACAGTGACTGTGCATTACTGTCTTGTGGGCCTCCCTTAAATTCGCAATTGACGACACAGAGTCCTGATGGTCTCGAAAATAGTTAACTAAGTGCTTGCGGAGGGTGGACTGTGTTCTTTATGAGGGCTTCATTAAGGTGCCAGTGGCAACGGTGAGTGGCAGTGTAAGTCGAAGACAGGCGTAACTACGATCCGGGGCATGGTCAGACCAGGATAGGACCCCAATTTCGGAATCTGTGAGGAGGCAGAGGTTTGAAGTGTTACCAAAAACGTAGTCAATTCTTGTGTGGGTATTATGAGGATGAGAGAAAAACGTGTAGAACCGACTTGTGGGGTTACTGACTCACCACAGGTCAAACAGAGCATAGGAGCAGATTAATCTGGAAATTCTTTTGCGAGGTGGGTATGCGTATGTGGTAATGGCCTGTCCGATAGGGACAACTTGTCTGCGTGTTCCGAGAAGACCATATTAAAGTCGCCTCTAAGCAACCAAGCCGTGTTGTGGTAGGATGGGAGATGGCTCAGAACTCATCGAAGAAATGAAATCTGGGATGTGTTAGGGGCATACACATTACATAGCACAATTAGTTGTCCATGTAGAAGACCTTCAAGGATTACATATTGACCCTGGGGATCCAAGTAGGAGGTGGTCACAGAAATCGGGCATGTGTGAGAGAGGAGAATCCCTATTCCCACATTGCAGTGGTCATGGTATGCAGAATAGGATGTGGGGAAATAATGTTTGGCAAATTTAAATGTACCTGTATGATCATAGTGCGTTTCCTGCAAGAATGCTATATCAGCCCAGAGTATACAACTCTTGATATTACATTTACATTATTAAAGGGTATTCCAATCTTTGCATTAGTGGCTGTATCCACAGACTATGCCATAAATGCCCTGTAGTTGCCGGTCCACCATCTTTCTTGAGAACAGTGCCCTGTTTGTGGCCACAGGGAAAGGAGAGAGGACTGCACATTTGTAAGTTTCTCTATTCACTTGTCCAAAAATAGCCAAAGCTGCCTATTCGGTTATTTTTGGAAGTACTGTATATGTGTGTGGTGATGAGAGACCCCCAGTTATGTATTTTTTCTCTGATGTATTATCACTTTTTCATATATACCCTTTTGGCTTCAGGAATGTGGTATTTCTGCTCTGTATTCAAGCCCTTTCTGTTGTACCAAGACCCTTTTGTTGTCCAATTAGCATAACCGTACTAAACTCATTATCCCCGCATGGGGTTCCTGCAAACATGTGGCTGGAAAGGCTTTTGAGCAAACAAAGAAGAGACTTTGTGCCTCTAGCCAAAACTACAAAGGAAATATAGTTTTATGGCAATATTTCCCACGACAACATCCCACAGTCCCACCGATAAAATTCCTCAGGTGCGCAAGGCAAAGACACATTACTGTTGGGCGCAGGGAAAAGGTCCAGACACTGAACTCATTACCCAGACGGTTCTGTGGGGTCATTCTTGGTGTCTACACAATGTGGGGTCTCGCCACGAACCCCATAGTGATTTGGGTTCCAGGATGGAGGGCTGGACTTCCTCTCCTAGTGACATCACTCAGGGAGCAGACTGGGATAGTTATATGGTCCTCCCTGAGGGACAAAGGGAGTTCTGATCCTGGGAGAGATGTGAGGACATGTCGTGCTGTGGACTTAAGCAAGTGCCCTGAGGCCTAGCAGTGAGGCCTGGGAGTTCTATTGCTGGACAGCATGTAGGAGACACAGGCTTTGTGACTGACTTAAGAATGTGCCCTAGGCCAAACTGCTGAGGCCTAGAGAACCAACTACAAACTTGTTCTGGTATTTTCCTATCTTTTATTCCCATTTTATTTTCTGTACTGTATTGTGCTTTTACCTGTATTTGCTTGACCATCCATTGATGTGTATTTCTGTATATGTTAGTGGCTAGTAATAACCCTCTCGGGTTAATAAATATATAAAATTTATAAAGCTCGTTTCATATTATTCTATGAACTCAGTCCACTCACGGGGCGTGAGTGGAAGGTTAAGAAGGGTGATCACAGGTGTGCCAAGCGGCTTGGCCACAGTAGTGGCAGCGTGATAGGATCTAGGATAAAAGTGTGTGGGTGCGGTATCACTCAGACGCTGAGGATTGTGGCAATCCTATGAATCGAACTCGGTACTAGATCAGGCATTAAAAAAAAGGTGAAAGTTTGGTACGGTGCTGTTCCCTCCCTTTTTCTTTGTTTTCTGTCCTATCTTTTATTTGGCAAAGGCTTCCAGCGGATGGCTGGGGGTCTGAGGAGCAGAACCAGGGAACTCCGACAACTGGCTTGTAGAGTGACTGAGCAGATGGCCGATGTGGAAGGCGCCACAGCCAAGCAGGGTGTGGAGCAAAGTCCTGAGGTGCTGGGACAAGGAATCATTGCCACTCCAGAAAGTCCGGCAGCTGGCCCTGTCCCAGAGATAGCTTCTCCTGGCGGGACAAGCAGCCCGAGCCCAGCAACAGCTGGGCCCCAGTGACTCTTACGCTCACCTGCAGTTGATCCTCCAATATCAACAGGCTGAGAGAGAAGCTGCAGAGCATCAGGCAGAGCATCAGGCCGCTGCTGCAGAACGTCAGGCCTAGAGGGAATATAAATTGGCGATGGCCCGGCTAGAGAGGACTAGCAATTCTTCCCAGAACCAAGTCCAGGATGTCCGTGCACAGAGGCCTTGCCTGGAGAACTTCCCTGTCCTCGAGAAGGATGGCGACTTGGACATTTTTCTGCAGGGGTTTGAAAAAACCTGCCGGCAACACCATTTGCGCAGTGGGCACAGTATTTGACTCCTGGGCAAAGCCCTGGAAGTCTTTGTTGACATATCACCTGAATTGGATGGGGACTATGATGGCATTAAGGAGGCTCTCATCAAAAAGTGCAACCTCACTCCTGAGGTGTACCGCAAAAAGTTCCGGAATATAAAGCGGGACCCCACAGGCAGCTATGCGGATGTTGTGGGCAACTAATGGACTACATTCCGGCAATAAATCAGAGGACTTACTGTCACCAAGTTTGAGGACCTTGAGGATCTTATGATCAAAGACCAGTTCCTACAGGTTTGTCCTCTGGATGTCCGCCAGTTTGTGTGTGACCGGGACCCCAAGACAGCAGACCAAGCTGCGCAAATTGCCAACTCCTACCTATGCAGCCAACAGGATACCAGAGACCAAGGGAGGAGCCACACTGCTGAGACCCCCAAGCTGGAAGGAGGGGCACGGCCGGAGTTCACCACAGTCTCCTGTCTCCAAGTAGGGTAAGAAAAACTCTCTCTGTCCTGGGCGGTCCTTCTTCTTCCCCTGTCCCAAGAACCCTGGGCGCCCGGCGACAATCTCCAAGCCCCAAGGAGAGGTCCGGCGATATCACGCCTGTAACCAGCCAAGACATTTCAAGGCAGAGTGCCTTAACCGACCTAAGAACCCCCCTGCTTCCCAAGCCACAGCAGCTGGCTAATCAGTGTATTGGGTTGGGGGGAGGGGGGTTGCAATCCAATGCCAACCGTCAACCGGTCGCTGTGGGGGATAAAGTGGTCATGGGATTGTAAGCAACAGCTGACACCCGCGTGTAACACCTGCGGCTGGAGCTGGGCTCCAATTACTGGTGTCAACCCCTTAGATTCCGCGGTCAAACATGACGTTGACATCCAAGGGGTTGCGCAATACTAAGGACCCTTCTTGGCATCACCCGCGGCGAGATCGGGGGGTGCTGTTATGCATTTTCCAGCAGCCAGGGGTCTGGCCAGTGACCCCAGGCTTCTAGGTGCCTCCAATACCTGGTTCATCCTGCTGGGACCTCTAGAAGTCAGTCTATGCGTCTGCCTAGCCTGACTTCCTCTATAGACTGCAATACACGTGTATGAGGTGTATTGCAGTCTGTAGTACTGAATCAGCAATCAGAGCATCGCTGGTTCAGGTTTCCTAATGGGACATATTAAAAAAGTAAAAAAAAGTGTAAAAAAAAAAAAATTAAAGTGTGTGAAAAATATTAATAAATGAATAAAGGCCCCAAAATTTCCTTTTCCTATGTAAAATGAATTATATAAATAAAAACCCTAAAAATTAATAAAAACAATAGATATTTGGTATTGCCGCGTCCATAACAATCCGTACAATAAAACTGAAACAATATTGAAGCTACACGGTGAACTTCGGAAAAAAAAAATGGAAAAAAAATGCCAGAAGTAATGATTTTTCGCCATCTCACCTTACAAAATCTGCAATAAAAAGTGATCAAAAAGTTACATGTACCCCAAAATAGTACCAATAAAAAGCACAGGTTGTCCTGCAAAAAATAAGCCCTCAACCAACTCTGTAATCCAAAAAATTTAAATGTTACGCCTCTCAGAAGATGGTGATTCAAAAATAATTGATTTCTTTCCCCAAATTGGTTTTTGTTCTGCAGAAAAAAAAAAAATTAGGTATCGCTGTAATCGTACCGACCCGCAGAATAAAGTTCACATGTTACTTTGCTGTACACTGCATGGCGGCAAATTTAAAAGGCAAAACGCAATGCCAGAATTTATGTTTTGCTTTTTTTTTAATCCACCAAATGAAGAGTAAATAAAATGTATTCAAAAAGTTCTAGGCGCCCCAAACTGGTGTCATTACAAAATTCATCTCATCCCGCAAAAAAACAGCCCTCATATGGCTACATCACCAAAAAATGAAATAAAATACAGCTTGTACAATGTGAAGACAAAAATCGCCAAATCATTAGAACACAACTGGCTGCGGCAAGAAGGAAATGTATAAGCTGTGCGAGCGTATATCAGGGTACACCCCCGATTTAGAGCTTACAAGGGAAAAGACACCAGAAGTGACTCCCCAGAGTGACCCCCCCCCCCCCCAATCATAGGAACTACTGCGGAAATAGTAGGGAATTTGGTGTTCCCAATGTACTCCGCACAGCTTACATATTCACTTTTCACCATACACTGTGCATTCCTGCCTGGGATACTAAAGCTCACTACGCCCCTTGATAAATTCTTTGAGGGGTGCAGTTTTCACAATGGGTTCACTCCTTAGAGGATTCCACTTTTCTGGCACCTTAGAGACTCTGCAAACATGACATGGCGTCCAGATACCAAACATCTAAATCTGCACTGCAAAAGACACACAGCGCCCCTTCCCTTCTGCCCCTTGCTGTGTGCCCAAGTTGCAGTTTATAACCACATGTATGACACTGGTGTACCCAGGATAACGTACTTAATGTCATATCTGGGTATAAACTGATATTTGGGCACACAACCAGGCACAGAAGTGAGGGAGCGTTATTTGGTTTTGGGCGCAAAGATTTAGACGGTTTGGTTTTTGGACACCATGACACTTTTACAAAACTCTTGAAATGCCAGTAAATTGGAATTCCCTGACATGTGATCCCATTTTGGAAACTACACCCCTGAAGGGATTTATCCCAGGGTACAGTGAGCATTTTTTGTTGCTATAATTTAATTTACAGAAATGAATACGCAGCTGATGGTGAAAGGTGAAAATGACAATTTTTCCAGGAATACATAATTTCAGTGGGTAATATGTTGTGCCCGGCTTGTATCAGAGACAAATGCTCCAAAAGCTGTTGTGCCCGGATACCCAGCTGTTGTACCCAGCTTGTTTCTGCTGACACAAGCTGGATACAACAGATCGGGCACTGAAATGGCGTATCTCTGGAAAAATTGCAATTTTCACTTTGCAAAATTGCAATTTTCACTTTTCATTATCAGCTGCACATTAATTTCTGGAAATTAAATTAATGCAATGCTCAAGGGTTAAAAATGCTCGCTACACCACTTGATAAATCCCTTGAGGGGTGTAGTTTCCAAAGTGGGGTTACATGTCTGCGGATTCCACTTTCCTGGCAATTCAGGGGCTCTGCAAAAGTGGCATGGTGTCCAAAAACCAAAATAGCGCTCCATCCTGGCTGTGCCCAAATAGCAGTTTATACCCACACATGACATTGTTAAGTACGTTATCCTGGGTACAACAGTGTCATACATGTGGGCATAAACTGCTGTTTGGGCACACAACAGGGCACACATGTAAATGAGCGCTATGTGCTTTTAGACCACTGATTTAGATTGTTGGTTTTTGGATGCCATGTAACATTTGCAGATACCCTAAAATTGCACTACAAAATGGGGTCACGTCTTGGGGAATTCCAGTTTATTGGCACCTCTGGGGCTCTGCAAAAACAACACCGTGTCCAAAAAATGCCTCTAAATCTATACTCCAAAAGCTAAAAAGCGCAGTGCTCATTCCTGCTGTGTACCCAAGCAGCAGTTTATGTCCATATATACAACTTTTTTGTCCCCGGGATAGCCCACTTAATAGTTTTAGGAGTGCATGTCTCTGATGATACAAAGAGGGCGCAACATATTGGGCACTAAAATGGCATATTTCTATAAAAATTTCAAATTTCACTTTGTACATTAATTTTTGGGAAGCAGTCTTGGGCTCAAAATGATAATACCCTTTGAGAAATTCCTTGAGGGGTATAGTTTCTAAAATGGGGTCACCTTTTGGGAGTTTCCATTGTATTGGTACTTTAAGGGCTCTGCAAATGCGACATGGCACCTGAAAATCTGCCCTCCAAAAGCAAAATAACGCTCTGTCCATTCTGAGCCCCGCCGTATACCCATACAGCAGTTTATGACTACATATGGAGTATTCCCTTGTTCAGGAGAAATTGTGTAACAAACTATGAGGAGCTTTTTCTTCATTAACCCCTTGTAAGAATGAAACATTTGAGACTAAATGGATAGTTTATAGGAAAAAAATTAATTTTTCATTTTTTAGGTCCCAATGCTAATAAAATCTGTGAAACAGCTGTGGCATCAAAATGCTCACTATACCCCTTGATATGTTCTGTAAGGGGTGTAGTTTCCAAAACGGGTCACTTTTGGAGGTTTCCATTGTATTGGTACTCTAGTTGCTCTGCAAATGCAACATGGCACCTGAAAACTGTTCCAGCAAAATCCGCCCTCCAAAAGCCAAATAGCGCTCTTTCCATTCTGAGCCCTGCCATGTACCCATACAGCAGTTTTTAACCACATATGGGATATTCACGTGTTCAGGAGCAATTGTTTAACAAACTGTGGGGTACTTTTTCTCCTTTAACCCCTTGTGAAAACGAAAACTTTGGGTATAAAGTGATGTTTTAGTAATTTTTCATTTACACATCCCAATGTTAATAAAAACTGTGAAACGGCTGTGGGGTCAAAATGCTCACTATACCCCTTGATAAATTGTCAGGGGTGTAGTTTCCAAAATGGGGTCACTTTTAGAGGGTTTCCATCGTTTTGGTACTCTAGGGGCTATGCAAATGAGACATGGCATCCGAAAACTATCCCAGTTTATTCCCTTCCTTGCGCTGCCGTGTGCCCAAACATCAGTTTACACCCACATGTTGGGTATTTCTGTGCTCGGGAGAAATTGCATGACAAACTGTGAGATGCATTTTCTCATTTAACCCTTTGTAAATGTGTTAATTTTAGGGCTAAATGAATGTATTATTAAAAAAAAATGAACTGTCTAAATTTCACCTACATATTGTTTTAACTTCCGTGAAATGCTGAAAGGGTTAACAATCTTCCAAAATGCTGTTTTGAAATATTTGAGGGGTGCAGTTTTGAAAATGGAGTAATTTATGGGGGTTTCTAATATATAGGCCTTTATAATACTCTTCAGAACTGAAGTGGTCCCTAAGAAATTAGTTTGGGAAATTTTCTTGTAAATCTGGAAAATCGCTGTTACACTTGTAAGCCTTTTCACATCCAAAATAAATTAAAGGACGATTAAAAGATGATGCCAATATAAAGCAGAGATATGATAGATAATATTTATTAATGTATTTGGGTGGTATGACTGTCTCATAAGCAGAGCATTTCGCATTTCGAAAATTGTGATTTTTTCCAAATTTCCATCAAATTCCCTATTTTTTATAAATACATACAAAAATATTGATCAGTGTTTACCACTAACATGAAGTACAATGTGTCACGAAAAAAAAAACTCAAAATCACTTGTTTAAGTTAAAACATCTCAAAGTTATTGCCATATAAAGTGACACATGTCAGTTTTGAAAAATGAGGCCTGGTCATTAACGCACTTTTATACCTGGTCCTTAAGGGGTTAAAAGGTATATTTTAGTGTGCTGGTTATTTTCTTTTTGTTTATTCATTAGTTTGGTACACATACCATCTTATCTATTATTTTCAGAAGGTAAGGAATCCCCTAGAACTCTCCCAGTTAGCGGCTAGTGCGGGAGAGACTCTGAGAGATTGCCAGGATGGGGTCTCTGAGCATATACTTCAAGGACCTGGGCTTGTGAGTGAGAATTTGAGGGATGCCAGCACTCAGGAAGAGGACCCAGAGCAGGCTGGAGGTAGACAGGTGGGCACGGCTCAGAGCTTGAGCCTTAGAAGTGTCTCCACTCAGACTGGAGAGGAAGAGGCTATCAGTGAGCCTGGAGCGGTTCAGGTACCAAGGCCAGTGGTAGGGGAGAACACCGGGCCCGATGTTCTAGTGGTATTCCTAGGGGGCCCCATAACCAATGCTGCCGCCGAACCAGCTTCCCAGGGGAATGGCCTAGTCGAGGGGCTCCAGCTTTCCTCCTTACTTTACTCTAGTACAGAACCAGGGAAGGGGAAGCTGGGAAGCATAGACCCCCATGAGGATATACAGCCTGTGATCCAGTTTAGGCCCAGGGATTCCCAAGAGGGTTGACTCCTAGTGATCACCTAGACTAGGGTCCACTACAAAAGGGGGGTACCAGACAGGATTGTGCAGGGCCTGCTTGACTCAGCAGGGCAAGAGCGCCCGGTACAGTACCTCAGTCAGAAACTTCTGCCGCAGGAAGTGGCCTACGCCACGGTGGAGAAGGAATGCCTAGCAATTGTTTGGGCCCTGCAGCATCTGCAGCCTTACATGTATGGGCACCACTTCACCGTGGTGATGGATCACAACCCTCTGATCTGGATCAAGCGTGTAGCAGGTCAGAATGGGCGGTTGTACAATGGAGCCTGGTGCTTCAACCATACAACTATGGCGTCAGGCAAAAACCCGATCGGGCCCATGGCAATGCAGATGGCCTGTCCCAGCGGGGTGAGGCCGCAGAGGAGAGGGACGAAGGTTAACATAAGGACCTCCTTCCTCTCAGCACGCTCTAAAAGGGGGAGGTGTGATGATGAGAGACCTCAAGTTAAGTATTTTTTCTCTGATGTATTATCACTTGTTCATATATACCCTTTTGGCTTCAGGAATACGGTATTTCTGCACTGTAATCAAGCCCTTTCTGTTGTACCAAGACCCTTTTGTTGTTCCATTAGCATACCCGTACTAAACTAATTATCCCCACAGGAGGTTCCTGCAAACATGTGGCTGGAAAGGTTTTTGAGTAAACAAAGAAGAGACTTTGTGTCTCTAGCCAAAACTACAAAGAAAATATGGTTTTATGGCAATATTTCCCCAGAACAACATCCCACAGTCCCACCGATAAATTCCTCATGTGCGCGAAGGCGCACGATGTTTTTACCTGTATTTGCTTGACCATCCATTGATGTGTATTTCTGTATATGTTAGTGGCTAGTACCGACCCTCTCGGGGTTATAAATATGTAAAATTTATAAAGCTCGTTTCATTTTATCCTATGAACTCAGTCCATTCACGGGGCATGAGTGGAAGGTTAAGTAGGGTGATCGCAGGTGTACCAAGTGGCTTGGCAAAGTGGTATCCTTCACAATGTGAATGAGGAGACCCATGCATGCCCAGCCCCTTCTTCTGCGAACTGACCACTGCTCCTGAGATAGATGCGGTCTTAGAGGTATCTGGTAGTGCCCTATAGACACGCTTCTGTGCCTGGTGCAAGCACCATAGTGCTACGCCTAAACTGTGCTGAAAAAATGTATGGCTAGTGTTGAAGTTGCTGTGAAACATTTACCAGCGATTTCACAGCAAGTTTATCACTTGTGATAAATCACTCCCGCAAAGTCTAAGTGTGGCCTTAGATATAATCTGTCTTCATCTTTGCCTTTCTGAAGACATATTTTACCAGTGAGTTGAGATGAGCAATGAGTGCAGAGGGAGGATAAAAATATATTTCATGATAAAAATGGGAATAATGATAATTGTTTAAAATGGCCATACACATACAATTGCTATTAACAGCTATTCCACCAACTCTCTGATAAATCTGCAGGTTTGCATTGGACAAGCTTCCATGCTCACAGTGAGATACACTGCTGCCAGAGACCTTGGCATTCCCTGTCTCCTGGGAAAACAGAATATGTGAAATACACACAACACTATTACTCTAATACGTAACTGGCTTTTCTGGACACTGTACAAGACAACCCATTAGCTTAAGTCCTCTATTTTCACCTCATGCATAAACTCTTTTCTCCCTCTTTCTTTTCTGGGTGTTTCTGGAGCTTGGTAATGTTCCTTATTTTTATTGTCTGCATTTTCTCATAAATGTTATTAGTATGATCTTGTTTTCACTACATTGTTTCTTAAAGTGAGTCTGTCACTAGAACATAGCATACCCGCAGAATGATAGGTTAAGGTAACCAGAATCACACAGTGGTTTCCCTTGTGAATCAGTACCTCTGTTGCCGAGATATTGCAGTCTTTGTCAGTATGCAAATGAGCTGTTTTCCTCTTTGGAGCAATGGCAATGCTCTCATTATTCCAATGAGCTCATTCGCATATTGACAAAAAAAGGCAGTATCTCAGCAAAGAAGGCTCTGATTTACATGAGGAAAACACCTTTTAAGATCGTGCCCTTTGTAGCGCAAATTCCACAATTTTGCTGCGTCATTTTACAGTACCTGCAAAGTGGATGGGATTCTGACTAATCGTTGCGTTTTTGTAAATCACAGTATGTCAGTTATACCTACGCTGGCGTTTTCCATATTGGTATAATTGAAGCAGAAAGTCTGCAGAGGAAAACTCTGCTGATTTTCTATGAAAAGCGCTGTGGGAAAAACCACTATGCGTTTCAGCTGCTTTTTGGCTGCAGCTCGCTACGTGGGGCCTTAGCCTTAATCAGGTGACCTTAGCCTAGCTATCTGTAGGGCTGGGTTGAAATGCTGGGTTCTGGTGACTCCTTTTAACTTAAGTTTAACTTAAGTTTCTGGAATCGACATTTCTGTTATTTGCACAATGTTAATAAATTTGTTGCATTTTTGAATATATGCAGAGTAGGGATGTAGGGATAGGGCTGCAATTAATCATATTAATTTGATTAATTTGCCATTTCAAAAAATAGTAATTCTGATTTTCATCAGAATTGTGAAATTTCTGTTAGCATTGTTCCAGAGTCTAATATGGTTTTGCCCTCCGTGCTAAAAACTTTGATCAACAGTTCCTTCACTGTCATCAATAGTTGGCCATGCCCTGCTTTCTTTCCTGTTGTAGCAAGGAAACAGTTCAGGATAGGTCTCATATAGAGAAGAGCAGTGTTGGACATCATCTTTTCACAAGCATATCCATAAAGGCAAAACAAGCTCCTGCATCTTCAGTATCAGGGCAGGTACCCTGACATTTGTTTTAGTTTTCATTTTTTTTTTGTATTCCTGGAGAACCCCTTTTAAAGGGAGTCTGCCTCCTCCCCCAAGCATATTCAACTGCCACTGCCATGTTACAGAGCATTAAGTCTGTGAAAAACGGCATTGATGTGTGCATAAAACCATAAGGATGCAGTTTGTTCACCCCCGTTTCTCAGACATGGCGTTAAATTAGCTTAATAAGATTCAGGATATCCTCAGGTGTTTATTATATACCGTTAGACAGTGTCAGACTGAAGGGCCTAGGGCCCACCAGAGGATCTTGTTCTGGGGGCTCACCTAACAGCCTCCTGCTAATAGCCTACCCCACAGCTCCTTAACTGAAATCTTATATATGTGCTGGCTATCCGGCATTACTATGTTCCCAGTATATCATCCCCTATAGTCCTGTGCAGGCCCCAATAGGTCCATGGCCGGTTCATGCACAGTACTGTATGGGAAATGACACAGCCATGGAGCACTACACGTATGTGCAAGATTTTAATGAGGGAGCTTTGATGCAGATATAGCACACAGGGCTGCCAGCAGTATTTTTGAGCCCCCCCTCTTACAGAATATAATGCTCCACATTGTATATAATGCTCCACAGTGCCCTTCACAGTATAAAATGCTCCCCTGAGCTCCCCATAGTGGCCCCACATGGTATATAACATTCTACCCAATATAATATGCTTGCCAGAGCCAACACACAGTATAATACCCCTTAGTGGACACACACAGTATAATATGCTCCCTAGCAGCCCTACACAGTATAAAGTATAATATTCCCCACACAGTATAAAAGGCTCCCCACAACACCCCCCAGTATAATGCTCCACAGTGGCCACACACAGTATAATATGCTCCCCACAGTGGCCTTGCATAGTATAATATGCTCCTCAGAGCCTTCCCCCCACCACAGTATAATGCTCCACAGTGATCCCCACACCGTATAATATCCTCCCCACAGACCCCCCTCAGTATAATGATCGACAGTGGCCCTGTAGAGTATAATATGGTCCTGAGAAGCCACACACAGTATAATATGCTCCACAGCGACCTCACACAGTATAATATGCTCCCCAGGGAATCCCCCCCAGTATAATGCTCCACAGTGACCCCACACAATAAAATATACTCCACAGAGCCTTGAGCCGTTTCAGGTGAACCCTTCGAATTTCGTTTTGACAAATATTTGTGAGGTTCGCCTGTGTTTTTCAGTGCTATTATACTCTTCAGACCCCAGAGTATAATAATCGTAGGCCCTTGGGAGGTAAAGGAAAATAACAAACAGGTATACTCACCTTGCCTTACCTCTCCTGGGCATCCTCGCATTGCTCCGCTGTCTCCGCAGGCTTCTTCAGGTAACGCCAGCATGCCCTGCGTAACTGCTGAAGTCCAAGCCTAGACCTCAGCGGTGACGTCCGAAAGGCGAGGCATCAGCTACAGGCCAGCAAATGGCCTGAAGATGACGTTGGATGACCAGGAGTGGTTAGTAAAAATGTTGTTGATATTTTTACAGACTTCCCCTAGGCAGGCTTCTATTGGAAATGGGCCCAGCGGCACATGATGCCGGGCACCTTTCCAATATCGATGTGGCTGGACGTGACTCTCTGACCTGAAGACAGCAGATCCTGGGGGGCCCCTTTGGGGACCGGGCCTTGGGCACTTGCCCTCTTTCCCCCACCCCCAAAGCCCCTGGGCCCACTAGGGGATTCACCAGTACCAGTCCAAGCCTGCCGCTAAAAAGCTGATAGTGCTCTGAATTCAGCTTTACCAATATGTGCCTGGTGCCAGAGATATTGATGCCGTTAGTGGTGGCACCGATAACCCTCCACTGTGGGAAGGGCCAGCCTTACAGCTCAGTGTCATTGCTGGGGTGTGAGGAATGCCCCCGCTGACAATACAAGTCTATGGAAGAACAATGTCGGGGGGGGGGGGGGTTCCTCACAGCCCAGCGATGATGCTAGGCTGTAAGGCTGACCCTTGTCACAGAGCAGGGATATCGGTGCCAAAACTAATGGAACCGATATGGCACCAGGGCACATACCAGCAAAACTGACTGAAAGCTGACTGAATTCAGTTAGTTTTCTAGCGGTATATAATACCGCCAATGTCAGAGGACATGAAAGGTCCTTTTTAAACTCTCAAAAAAAGAGGAACTTATGTATTTTCAAAACATCTGGCTTATAACAAGTGCGGTTTTAAGTTTTCATTTTATTACTTTAATGTTATGTAGAGTTGTGAACATATTATTTGTATTGGAGGTTCCCCAGATTAGAGCCTGTAGACATATTAGTTACATTTGCTTATGTTCACAACACACACATTTGAAGGTTCCCCCATATAAAGTAGCATACGTTTGCCATTGACTCCCATTTAGAGCCCCAGAGGAGACCTTTACTGAACTCAGCAGTGATTTTTTATTTCAGATTAGTTGGCAGAGGCAGCAGTCTTGCCTGCAGCAGGACACAGACTTTGGCGTTGAGATTCATCAACATGAGAATATTTCTTTTTTCAGAAGTGTACGTTTTTTTTCAAATGTAAAATATTACAATTCATATAGTGCATACAAAGCAGTGTAGTTTTTTTTTCCCCACAGTTGTAACACCTTGGATATTTTATGCATCTTACAGTAAAAACCTGTACACAACGTTGTCAACATATAACTAAACCTATGTATGTTTTCTGCCATCATTGTCTTACAGAGCTTTGTTTCCCTGCTTCTAATACATCCTTGCTACTAATGGCTACAGTTTGTTTTAGAGCCAAGAATTTTGGATGTAGCCACGATCTATCCTGAGTCAGAGCAGGCTGAAGTAGGATTTGCATAAACTTTCAGATCTCTTTTCAGCCTGTTTGAAGTAGCAGAGGGTGGGACAGCAGGGAAATGGCATTTTTAGTTATTAAATGTCACCATAAATGTAGATTTTTAAATTTTTTGGGGCCCAGATTTACTATTGTGGTTATGACTAGACATTGGCGTAAATGTGGTGCATATTTGGCGCAGTCTGACATATCTTTGTTGTATCCTCACGTATCAACCTTGGGCTAAATGTTTTTCAGTTGGTAAACATGTTGGTGTGGATGCTAAGGAAAAAGGGGGCATGGCTTAAATGTGCCAAAATGGTAACGGAAAAATTGTTGCTCAAAGTAAGCCATCTAAAAAGTTATATTAGTGGTTATCTAATTAGCGCCAGGGTTACTGACCATTGAGGTATCAGACCATGTGGGAGGTGTTAATTAAATTATGGACAGTCTAATTAGCAAGCCAGAGTTCCTGACCATTGCAGACATTGCAGCCTTGCAGCTTGCTGATCAAAAACCCTACATTTTCAACAGCAGGAAATTATGACATCACAGGTGGGAGGTTACAGGAAGTGAGGAGACCTAAGGGTCCATAAATGTTGAGGGGATACATACCCAATTGACCACATTCTTTGAAGCCACATCTAGTGTGGGATTGATCCATTCTCTTATGCTCCCACCCAGACTTAAACCCAGGTCTGTAAGGTATTCCCCTTTTATTTCACATTGTTTGTATGTATTTGTCTTTGTTTTCATTCCATCTTTTTATTGTAATGCACTGTACCTTTTTACATATATTAAATCTAAAATTTAATAAGATTGTCCTTTGGCTGTGACGTCTCCACATTTCTGAAGAGCAAATATCGCTAGACGCGTCATGCTGTTGTGTACTAGTTGTGCGGTGTTGTGGGCATACTGGTGTCTCGTCTTACTGTAAAGTTGCAAGTGGTGTCGGCTTTGTGTTGATGCATGAGTGTAAAAGGGCACTTCACTCCTGTGTAGCCTAGTGTGAGAGGTCAGCATGAAGGGAGTGTGGAAGTGGAGTACCCCTTTTATTATTGCATCAAGATTGGTTCAAGTGTGTGTGTGTTTGTGCGTGTTGTGAGTAAGGTGAACGGATAACCCCCAGAATTGTTATGCAGTGAGTGGATATATCGTAGGTGTGGAACTCTGTTTCCTGACAGACATCAATAATTCTTATGGTCATAACAATTTCTTTAGGTAACTGCAATTATTAGGCCTTATTTACATAGCTGTGTCCCATTTGTGAAACATGGTCTGTGTGCCAGACACATTTCCTGGACTTACCATGGCTGTGTGATTGTAATTTACTGCATCATAGGGATTTATGATGAAGTGAAGCTCTCCGGAACAACCAAAGTATCTCTGTACTGAACTGACTCATAGCCTTATATAAGTGGAGGTGAAAAAAATCCCTAAAATATACTCACCTGTCCCCAGTGCTCTGGTGCCTCCCAGTGCGGTCCTGCTGCTCCGATGTTTTCTTCTGGCAGAAGTCCCCGCCGCACATGACCACTGAGGTCAATCAGCGGCCTCAGCGAATGGTGCGGGATGTCACTACCTGTGATGTCTCTGGATCCTTTCCTTAGGCTGCCTGACAATCAGTTCTTCACCATTCTGCTTTATATACCCTCTTCTGTCTGCTTCTTTCATACAGCTGTTACTTCTGTTCTCTGAGTCTAGTCTTCTAATAGACCCTACTGTTGTGGACACAGATAAAAATTAAAATAGGGAAAGGTGGTAAAGGAGCAGGGGAAATCCACCCAGGAAGCCAGAAGAGTTTATGGAAGACAGCATACAATCCTCGACTAAGCTGGCAGTATCCAAGCCAATATTAGCATCTGAGAGAAAAGTAGAAAAAAAGAATAATGTGGGTATAGCAAAGGGTTTTGTTAAACTTAAAGAGGTTGTCCAGGCAAATTGCTAATTTTTATATAGGCTGGGGGAAAGTGAAAAAAAATTTAAAAAATCATACCTATCCCCAGTGCTTCAGTGTCCTCCCAGAGCAGTCCAGTCCTGCTGCTCTGGCGTCTTCCCAAAGTGAAACTGCTCGCCGTATGTGACGTCACGGATTCCTTCAGCTGAAGCTGCTGATTGGCCTCAGGGGTTAGGTGACCGCTGAGGCCAATCAGTGGCCTCAGCAGACCTCAGGATGAGATCTGTAGAACCGCACTCCAAAAAAGGTTTTGCTTCTTAATACAATTTTTAATGGTGTACAAAAATACAACATTTTGGGTTAATACCCTTCGTCAGGCATATATGAGAAAAATTAATATGGCCAGGATCCATACCCAGGAGACTTCATACCAAGCGTCCTCACCGACCTTGCGGTAACACTATCTGAAGGTTCACCAGCCCTACCGCTCTGGACTCTACTCAGATGGACTTTACCTGTTACTTCTAAACGTCTCCACTACGGTCCTCAGATCTGACCAAATGGGCCACCATATTCATTTTTCTCCACGCCATATGTTCAGAATTGCCTGACAAAGGGTATTAACCCGAAACATTGTATTTTTGTACACCATTAAAAATTGCATTAAGAAGTATAACCTTTTTTGGAGTGCAGTTTTACTTCCTTTGCTCTACGTTGTTTAGTGGGGAGGTGGTTAGCCCCTCACAGAACGTGCACCCATCACCCTCTGACGACCTGTGTGCTGCCTATACACATCTTGTGACATAGTTCAGGATGAAAATCACTGAGGAACGATTACTTTATTATAACTTTATTATAACCAATACAAATGGCAAATTCCTAAAATAATCTTTTTATTGATATGCATTAAAACTGATAAATACGTCCCAGATAAAGAAAAATATTAATGAAAACTATATCACAACACCCTGTTTAGGATCTAGGGATCTCACAACCTTCTAGTCCACCCCTTAGTTTCAATACCCAAATGGGTGTAACTGGGAATTTTTTAAACTCCAGAGAATTCCCCCTATAGGGCTAAACATGCCCCAATAGCTTCCACAGACAGATTATCTACAGTTAAAGCACCTGTATCTGTTTCAAATGGAAAGCTAGTCTCAGGGTGTGTATACGGCATAAACTTCAGCTGAAGTGCTCCTGTTGTAATCTTTTTAGCTGCAGATGAACCAGCCAGCAAGATTTGAACGGTAATAACTCAAAAGATCTTACGGCCACTCTTATAATATTGCATCACACGTTAACCATCCAACAGCCGATATAGTCCCAAACATGACAACTAAGTATATCCCAGAGGACTGATGCATAGTCCCTGTGAAAGATCCTCAGTGCGCCAAACTGCTTTGGCCACACCCTGAGTCCTCTTTCATATAAAAACCACACTCACCGCCAGTGAGTGTCGGGTTCACAAGATAAATACAAGACAAGCTTTCTAAATTTTATATATTTATTAACCCCTAAATGGGTCTGTATTAACATCTAACACATACAGTTCAGAACAGATATGCAGATATATGCAAGCATTAACAGTAACTAGTTACAAGATACAGTACAAATAAAATAAAAGGGATAAAGGTGAAATAATTACTTTACCACACATCTCCTTGATGTGGTTCTGTAGTCCAACACTCACACATGCAGGTGTGAGTAACCAGTGGAGGCTTCTTGGCATGTGGCATTAACTCCTAGCATGTGGCATCACAGTCTCTCAGCATTAGTCCAATAGTCTCATCACAAAAATCTCCTCATGCTGTTCGCTTGTAATCCCAACACCAATCTTTTGTAGTCTGTGATGGTCTGTCTCAACTCCATAGCATAATCTCTTCCCACAGACCTCTTACCTCATCTTTTATACCCTTTATGCCACCCCCCAGAATGAGGTCACCGGCAACAGTAAGTCTGATGAGTTAATGCAATCAAGTCCAGATCCTTTGTAAAGAACTGAGACCAAGTGAATTGATACAATGTTATCAGCCATATCTGATCAACAGCCCAGGCTTGCACAATGCATGTTCCTTTGATCACTCAAGGCTGTATATGAATTCAATTGAGCCCTGCTGTGATGGATACAAAACTCTATTTTTCCAGTGTTGCCACTACTGCCAATATACACCTAGGATTATGGCTGTGCACCTTATGAGTAATTGGAACTAGAGAGAAATACGCTACCCAGAGACCAAAATACATCCCTGAGCCACAGCCACACTTAAGCAGAATCATCACAGTCCCCCTAGGGAATGCTAGATAACAGCCCGGTCTGGAGGATGGTCATGTAATACTAAGGATTAAGGATTCATCAGGAGACAATAATGATATTAATTGTGTGCAAACGATACAGAAAAATCGATATGGCAGTAACAACCACCGTTCCTTACGCCCTAATGGTGGACGTAGGTACTTTAAAATCAGCCACGAGCAGCCTACTCACGTACTCAAGGCTTTTAGGCCAACACTGGAAGGACATAGATAAAGCAATGCCTCCCAGTGATATCACCGATAAACCATAGAAACCACTACCGACGTCATATTGGTACACGATCAGATGGCGTCGGGTGTGTGTAAATCTATGGGTTCGGATAGACATTGGCTCAGTGTCTAAACTATAATAAATACCCCTCTCAAATTACAACCATATCAACCAAACTGTCAACCCAGGTAGGCACATTACATTGATAATTGTTAACCCCAAACCGATCTTATATGGAGTCACATATATAAAAGACAGAGTCACACAAACCTGCCTATCCCTATTCCCAATCGAACTCGAGCTGCTCTACATATGTATATTCAAACAAACAGAGATGGGGGGGGGGGGTTAAAACAGAAGGATAGGAGACCCCTAAATGAATGAGGCAAAGGAAATAATTTCATTCAAGCCCAACGGTTTCAAACATTGCAGCCAGTATGTCCATTTCGTCTCCTTCTGCAGTAGTCTCCTATCTAAATCACCTCTACAGACTGAGGGTTGTGCTACTTCAATACTTTAAACACAAAAAAGGGCTAATAGCTAAGCATGAAAAACTCTGTAGATCATGTAAAACCATAGAACACCATAATAGCATGACCACAAAAAAATAATAATAAAATAATATAATTTTATTAACATAAATAATGAAACAAACATATATGGGGAGATAAATAATGAAGGTACACCATAATAACGATAGGGAGGGAAATGGGGGCGACAATAATAATAAATAGGGGTATATACACCGCTGGTACAAATAAATATGTGTAAGGATGGTTGAAAACAACCTATATAGCACTATATATGCATAAACATACCACAAACAGTATAATAGCCCAAAGAGATCGAGTAAATACTAGAAAAATAGAAATAAATATAAACATAATAAGCGACCATTATAACCTCACCTAGTCACACTCCACCCCAACGAACATTTCGCCCCTTGATGAAGCTGTCTGGCGAAATGTTCGTGGGTGGGGGTGCGTCTTATAGTCCGAATGTGGGGGTGTTTTGGCGGGGGCGGCGGAGGAATGGGGTCGCAGCATCGGCCCACTCCTGCCGTCACTGGCTTCCTGCAGCAGGAGGAGTGGGGTGATGCTGCGGGCCCTAGGCTGAGAGGGTGTCCACTCTGATCGCGGGCATTACTACTTTAAAGTGCCCCGTAAAGTGACAAAGTAGCCCCTGGGGCCAGTTCCCACCGGCCCCGTACCTTTGAAGTTGCAGGCCGACTCCCGCACAGCAAGATAGCGGGAGCCGTTCTGTTCCTGTGACAGCCGGGAGCCTTATGAAGGCTCCCAGGCTTGTCATAGTAATGTACAGAATCTCCCATAGATTGCAATGCACTTGTATTGCAGTCTGTGGGACTTGCAATCAAATAATTGCAGGCTCAAGCTCCCTAGGAGGGCTAATAAAATAGTAAAAAAAAAAAAAAAAAAAAAGAAAAAGTTAAAATAAATAATAAAAGTTCTAAATCACCCCCTTTCCCTAGAATACATATAAAAGTAGAAAATTACTGTGAAACACATACACTAGGTATCCCTATGTCTGAAAATGCCTGGTCTACAAAATTATAAAAATATTTTACCTGTAGGGTGAATGTCATAGCGGGAAAAAATATCAAAAGTGCTGGACCGCCGTTTTTTTCGCTGTTTCGCCTCTGAGTTGAATAAAAAGTGATTAAAGCAATAGACATTCCCCAAAATGGTATAACTAAAAAGTTCACCTGGCCCTGCAAAAAATTATGCCCTATGCATCCCCATATAGCTGCAGGGCCACCTGTCAATGTGGCCTTGCAGCTGTTGCAAAACTCCCATATATTAAATATTTTACCACATTTTTTTGCTTCAAAATTTTCCCCTATTTTCCTCCTCTAAAACCTAGGTGCGTCTTATGGTCCGGTGTGTCTTAGTCCGAAAAATACGGTACTTTCAATTATATTATACAACTATTAATATTGTATAATTAATTAGATGCATAGTTTGTTACATATTTACTTTTATAGGTATTCAGTCACTAGCTTTTTGAACCCCTAACAGTCACATTAAAATAATAAAAACACTTTTGATAATGTCATATTTTAAAATTGTAGATTCATATATCAACTAAATATATTGGACACGTAACTCAGGTGCTTTAAAGAGGACCTTTCACACCTCCAATAAGTCCAACCATTTGCATCAATTAATAGGTGTTGCTCCACTGATTCTGGCATGGTTGAAACTTTTTTCACTAGCCCACACCGTTCCCAAGCAATCAATGCTGTTAGTTTTGATGCCTCGTATGTTATTTAGACTCTGTACTGTCAGGAGGTTTGTGTCAGGGAGTTGTAGGCAATGCGATTCTAAGCTCTGACACTGTCTTCCTCTAATTGGAGCCCTGAATCACGCCCCCTTTCCTGACACTGCCCTTTTGACATTACAGAGCTTAAATAGTTCATCAGGCACCAAAACTAACTGCACTTGTTGCTTCGGAATGGTGGGGGCTACAAATTCCAACTGCGATGAAGTCAGTGGAGCAGAGCCTATCAACAGATGCTTTGAGCTTGAATTAGTAGAGACAGTGAAAGGTCCTCTGTAAGTGGACCCCTCTGTTTCCCCCTCTGTGTTACAGCAGTCATAATTTTTTTTATTTTTTCATTAGTGTAGGTGTATAAGACCTTGTTGTTGTATTTTTGTAGGAACTAATGATAAAGCAATTATATGTATTTTTTTTTTAATTTGAATAACAATATTTTGTAAGGGGATTTTTTTACTTTTTAAAATATATCTTAATACTGTTTGACTTTTCTAAATGCTACTTGACTTTTTACTGTAAATCCACTCAGATGCCGTGTTACTACAGCATCTAAGGGGTTAAAGAAAACCCTTTTTCCATCCCTGAACCCCTCTCCTGATTATCTGTCGATCTCCAGGCTTCTTTCATGTATACTGCATTCATATCCTTACAATCCAGCTTCTCCACAGTCCCTGATTAGATACCATCTTTGGCTTTTTGCTGTTCTATCAAGCCCATGATACATCAGGACAGCATCACATGGACAGCTGAAGACTGTACTATATGTACCAGTTGTGGGGCAGTGCAATTATCCTTCTCTTTATATTCTACTAAATAATCTAAGAGAATATAAGTATATAGGTTAGGGAGGCTGAGCTGTGAGCTCATTCTCCATATTTGTGTCAAATGAACTCTCTACTCTCTGTGCTACAGTCCATCACACAAGAAGTCTGTTTTGCTCTTCCATCATTCCATGTACATTTTGCTAGGTCCGAGTGAGAGTCACATGACTTAGCAGAAGAGAAGATAGAAAGGAATAACTAAAAAAGGTAATACTGGCTGAATTATATATACAGTGGGTATGGAAAGTATTCAGACCCCATCTTGACAGAAAAAAAAACAAAAATGTAGATATTTTTGCAAATTTATTAAAAAAGAAAAACTGAAATATCACATGGTCATAAGTATTCAGACCCTTTGCTGTGACACTCATATTTAACTCACATGCTGTCCATTTCCTTCTGATCCTCCTTGAGATGGTTCTACTCCTTCATTGGAGTCCAGCTGTGTTTAATTAAACTGATTGGACTTGATTAGGAAAGGCACACACCTGTCTATATAAGACCTCACAGCTCACAGTGCATGTCAGAGCAAATGAGAATCATGAGGTCAAAGGAACTGCCCAAGGAGCTCAGAGACAGAACTGTGGCAAGGCACAGATCTGGCCAAGGTTACAAAAGAATTTCTGCAGCACTCAAGGTTCCTAAGAGCACAGTGGCCTCCTTAATCCTTAAATGGAAGAAGTTTGGGATGACCAGAACTCTTCCTAGACTTGGCCGTCCAGCCAAACTGAGCAATCGTGGGAGAAGAGCCTTGGTGAGAGAGGTAAAGAAGAACCCAAAGATCACTGTGGCTGAGCTCCAGAGATGCAGTAGGGAGATGGGAGAAAATTCCACAAAGTCAACTATCACTGCAGCCCTCCACCAGTCGGGGCTTTATGGCAGAGTGGCCCAAAGGAAGCCTCTCCTCAGTGCAAGACATATGGAAGCCTGCATAGAGTTTGCCAAAAAACACATGAAGGACTCCCAGACTGAGACATAAAATTCTCTGGTCTGATGAGACGAAGATTCTAAGCGGTATGTGTGGAGAAAACCAGGCACTGCTCATCACCTGCCCAATACAATCCCAACAGTGAAATATGGTGGTGGCAGCATCATGCTATGGGTGTGTTTTTCAGCTGCAGGGACAGGACGACTGGTTGCAATTGAAGAAAAGATGAATGCGGCCAAGTACAGAGATGTCCTGGAAGAAAACCTCTTCCAGAGTGCTCTGGACCTCAGACTGGGCCAAAGGTTCACCTTCCAACAAGACAATGATCCTAAGTACATAGCTAAAATAACAAAGGAGTGGCTTCGGAACAACTCTGTGACCATTCTTGACTGGCCCAGTCAGAGCCCTGACCTCAACCCAATTGAGCATCTCTGGAGAGACCTGAAAATGGCTGTCCACCAAAGTTCACCATCCAACTTGATAGAACTGGAGAGGATCTGCAAGGAAGAATGGCAGAGGATCCCCAAATCCAGATGTGAAAAACTTGTTGCATCATTCCCAAGAAGACTCATGGCTGTACTAGCTCAAAAGGGTGCTTCTACTCAATACTGAGCAAAGGGTCTGAATACTTATGACCATGTGATATTTCAGTTTTTCTTTTTTAATAAATTTGCAAACATATCTACATTTCTGGGGGTTTTTTCTGTCAAGATGGGGTGCTGAGTGTACATTAATGAGAAATAAAATGACCTTTTTTGCTTTTAGCAAATGGCTGCAATGAAACAAAGAGTGAAACATTTAAAGGGGTCTGAATACTTTCCATACCCACTGTACTGGGGAACTAGGTATATAATAAAGGGGGAAAAAAAATCATGGGAGTTTTTTTTAGTACCTTTCTAACTTTTTGGAGGATTCCTTTTAACATGCATACTGCTCAGAGAGGGAGGAAGATGTAAAAGGGGTTATCCAGTTTTAAAAAATATGAGCCAAATAACAGGATGCATCAATACAAAACACTTCCTAATACAGGTGCATCTCAATAAATTAGAATATCATTGAAACGTTTATTTATTTCAGTAATTAAAACATAAAAGTGACCTCCTATATTTTCTAGATTCTTTACACACAGAGTCTTCTATTTCAAGTGTTTTTTTTCTGTAAATGTTGATTATGGATTACAGGTAACGAAAACCAAAATCTAAGAAAATTAGAATATTGTAAAAAAAGTTCAGTATTGTAAATTCAGTGTGTCACCTGCCAAGGTTTCCTAAGCCTTTAAATGGTCTCTCAGTCTGGTTCACAATCATGGAAGGCGCTGATTATGAATTGAATTACTGAATCACTGAAATGAATGAACATTTCAAAAATATTCTAATTTATTGAGATGCACCTGTATGTATCCTGTTTAAATCTGCTGTCGTTTATCTGCTTTATTTTCAGGTCATGCGAACATTGATGTGATGTTTTGTTTGCAAGCTCACTACATCTCCCTATGAGCATTTCAGCTAGCAAATGAAATGTCACAGCAGCACGTGACTCCTTCTTGCTCATACTGACCTTGGATGTGGGAGTGATTTATTTTCAATAAGCACAACACAATACTGTGACAGACTTCAGGAAGGAATTTTGCACACAGGCAGTGTGAGTGTCCTGTGATTTCATTCCAGTGGACAGTGGAGAAGGGAGGAGTACTTAGAGAGTGAGGGCAGGAAGATGAATCATTGGAAATGTAGTTTTTCCAGTTTCAATACAAGTAAATAACAGTTATACAAGCAAGTAAAAGAAAGCCAAGGAAAGGGTGCAGGGAACAGTGAGTATTCAGAACTGCTGTGGATGTATTTGCAGATAATGTTTGGACAATGGGTAACCCCTTTTTAAATATTATACAGCGGATACCCAGTGGCAGTGCCAAAAATCAGTGCCTGCACTTATCATGGGCATTAACCCCCCTGATGCTTCAGTCAAAGCTGACCGAGAAACCATTTTCCGGTAGCGCATGGGTGTTGCCATTTGTGGGGGGTTCCATTGCCAGTTGCCTTTTGAAGGTTCCCAGGCTTGTCTGGCATACACCTGTATTACAGGCTGCTCTATGCCGCTATTGCAATGTATTGTATTAGTAATGACACTCGGTGGAGTTCAAGACCACTAGGGGGTCTAAAAATTACAGTAAAAAAAAAGTTAGTATAAAAAGTTGATATAGTATTAATATATATATATATAGAGAGAGAGAGAGAGAGATATTCAAATTCCTCCTCCTTTCCCTAGAATACATATAAAAGTACATACTGTGAAACACATACACATTAGGTATCCCTGTGTCCAAAAACGCCCGGTGTACAAATCTATAAAAATATTTTTCCCATACAGTGAACGTCGTAGTGGGAAGAAAAAAATTAAAAATCCGAACTGCCTCCCATGAAAATTTGGATAAAAAAACGATGAAAGCAATAAACATTCCCCAAATTGTTATAAATAAAAAGAACATCTGGTCCCGCAAAATAACATACCTTATGCATACAGTTGTGCTAAAAAGTTTACATACCCCGGCAGAGTTTTTTGTTTTTTGGCCTTTTTTCAGAGAATATGAATGATAACACAAAAACTTTTTCTCCACTCATGGTTAATGGTTGGTAGAAGCCATTTATTGCCAAACGTCTGTGTTTTCTCTTTTTAAATCATAATGACAACCAAAAACCATCAAAATGACCCTGTTCAAAAGTTCACATACCCTGGTGATTTTGGCCTGATAACATGCCCAGAAGTTTACACAAAGGGGTTTGAATGGCTACTAAAGGTAACATCCTCACCTGTGACCTGTTTGCTTGTAATCAGTGTGTGCATAAAAGCTGAGTGAGTTTCTGGGATCCAGACAGACTGTTGCATCTTTCCTCCAGCCACTGACGTTTCTGGATTGTGAGTCATGGGGAAAGCAAAAAAATTGTCCATGGATCTATGGGAAAAGGTAGTTGAACTGTATAAAACAGGAAAGGGATACAAAAAGATATCCAAGGAATTGATAATGCCAGTCAGCAGTTTTCATACTGTGATTAACAAACGGAAACTCAGGGGCTCTGTAAAAAACCAAACCATGGTCAGGTAGACCAACCAATATTTCGGCCACAACTGCCCGGAAAATAGTTCGGGATGCAAAGAAAAACCCACACGTAACATCAGCTGAAATACAGGACTCTCTGAAAACTATCGGTGTGGCTGTTTCAAGATGCACAATAAGGAGGCACTTGAAGGAAAATGGTCTGCATGGTCGAGTTGCCAGAAGAAAGCCATCACTGCACAAATGCCACAAAGAATTTTGCCTTTAATACGCCAAACAGCACAGAGGAAAGCCTCAAAACGTCTGAACAAGGTAATTTGGAGTGATGAGACAAAAATCGAACTTTTTGGCCACAACCATAAACGTTACATTTGGAGAGGTGTCAACAAGGCCTATGATGAAAGTAACACCATTCCTACTGTAAAGCACGGAGGTGGATCACTGATGATGTGGGGATGTGTGAGCTTCAAAGGCACAGGAAACTTGGTCAAAGTTGAAGGAAAGATGAATGCAGCTTGTTATCAGCAAATACTGGAGGCAAAATTGCACTCATCAGCCAGGAAGCTGCGCATGGGACGTACTTGGACTTTCCAACATGACAACGATCCAAAACACAAGGCCAAGTTGACCTGTCATTGGCTACAGCAGAAGAAAGTGAAGGTTCTGGAGTGGCCATCTCAGTCTCCTGACCTCAATATCATTGAGACACTCTGGGGAGATCTCAAGTGAGCAGTACATGCAAGACAGCCCAGGAATTTACAGGAACTGGAGACTTTTTGCCAAGAAGAATGGGCAGTTTTACCATCTAACAAAATAAAGAGCCTCATCCACAACTACCACAAAAGACTTCAAGCTGCCATTGATGTTAGAGGGGGCAATACACGGTATTAAGAACTGGGGTATGTGAACTTTTGAACAGGGTCATTTTGATGTTTTTGGTTGTCATTATGATTTAAAAAGAGAAAACACAGAAGTTTGACAATAAATGGCTTCAACCAACCACTAACCATGAGTGGAGAAAAAGTTTTTGTGTTATCATTCATATTGTCTGAAAAAAGGCCAAAAAAACAAAAAATCTGCCGGGGTATCTAAACTTTTTAGCACAACTGTATATGTACACTACCGTTCAAAAGTTTGGGGTCACCCACACACTTTTGTGTTTTCCATGAAAACTCACATTTTTATCAAATGAGTTGCAAAATGAATAGAAAATATAGTCAAGATATTTACAAGGTTAGAAATAACAATTTTTATTTGAAATAATAATTTTCTCCTTCAAACTTTGCTTTCGTCAAAGAATGCTCCATTTGCAGCAATTACAGCATTGCAGACCTTTGGCATTCTAGCTGTTAATTTGCTGAGGTAATCTGGAGAAATTTCACCCCATGCTTCCAGAAGCCCCTCCCACAAGTTGGATTGGCTTGATGGGCACTTTTGCGTACCATACGGTCAAGCTGCTCCCACAACAGCTCAATGGGGTTGAGATCTGGTGACTGTGCTGGCCACTCCATTACAGATAGAATACCAGCTGCCTGCTTCTTCCCTAAATAGTTCTTGCATAATTTGGAGGTGTGCTTTGGGTCATTGTCCTGTTGTAGGATGAAATTGGCTCCAATCAAGCGCTGTCCACAGGGTATGGCATGGCGTTGCAAAATGGAGTGATAGCCTTCCTTATTCAAAATCCCTTTTACCTTGTACAAATCTCCCACTTTACCAGCACCTAAGCAACCCCAGACCATCACATTACCTCCAACATGCTTGACAGATGGTGTCAGGCACTCTTCCAGCATCTTTTCAGTTGTTCTGCGTCTCACAAATGTTCTTCTGTGTGATCCAAACACCTCAAACTTCGATTCGTCTGTCCATAACACTTTTTTCCAATCTTCCTCTGTCCAATATCTTTGTTCTTTTGCCCATATTAATCTTTTCCTTTTATTAGCCAGTCTCAGATATGGCTTTTTCTTGACCACTCTGCCCTGAAGGCCAGCATCCCTGAGTCGCCTCTTCACTGTAGACGTTGACACTGGCGTTTTGCGGGTACTATTTAATGAAGCTGCCAGTTGAGGACCCGTGAGGCGTCGATTTCTCAAACTAGAGACTCTAATGTACTTGTCTTGTTGCTCAGTTGTGCAGCGGGGCCTCCCAATTCTCTTTCTACTCTGGTTAGAGCCTGTTTGTGCTGTCCTCTGAAGGGAGGGAGTAGTACACATCGTTGTAGGAAATCTTCAGTTTTTTGGCAATTTCTCGTATGGAATAGCCTTCATTTCTAAGAACAAGAATAGACTGTCGAGTTTCTCATGAAAGTTCTCTTTTTCTGACCATTTTGAGAGTTTAATCGAACCAACAAATGTAATGCTCCAGATTCTCAACTAGCTCAAAGGAAGGTCAGTTTTATAGCTTCTCTAACCAGCAAAACTGTTTGTTTTCAGCTGTGCTAACATACTTGCACAAGGGTTTTCTAAACATCCATTAGCCTTCTTACACAGTTAGCAAACATAATGTACCATTGGAACACTGGAGTGATGGTTGCTGGAAATGGGCCTCTATACACCTATGTAGATATTGCATTAAAAACCGTTGCATTAAAACGTTTGCAGCTAGAATAGTCATTTACCACATTAACAATGTATAGAGTGTATTTCTGATTCATTTAATGTTATCTTCATTGAAAAAAACTGTGCTTTTCTTTCAAAAATAAGGAAATTTCTAAGTGACCCTAAACTTTTGAACGGTAGTGTACATGTAAATATAAAAAGGTTATGGGTCTCAGAATACTGCGTCTCCCAATAAATTTTTCTTTTCAAAGTTTGGGATTTTTTTAAGGGGTTGAGATGTAAAAAGCTATATAAATTTGGTACTGCCATAATCGTACTGACCTATGGAATACAGGTGACATGTCATTTCTGCTGCACAGTGAATGCTGTAAAAACAAAGCCTGTAAGAAAGTTGAGCAAACGCAGTTTATTTCCAATTCCACGTCATTCTGAATTTTTTTCCAGCTGTCCAGTAAATCGTGCTGAATATTCCATGGTACCACTACGAAGTACAATTTGTCATGAAGAATTAATTCTCCAAAATAAAAAAGTTACTGCCTTTGCAAGGTGGGGAGTCAAAAACAAAAATTGAAAAATACCTGCATTGGAAAGGGGTTAAAGACAGACAAAGACATAAATATTTATTGCAGGTCATGGAGGACATTTGTAGGAGAATTAACCCTTACCTCTCCTGCACAGCAAAGACCAGCCAACACAGTGAAAAATACACATGGATATGGGGTTATTTATTTACACAAGTTGAGGAAGCACAGACCTGAGGGACCCAAAGCCAGACTGAAGAAGCTGCTGGGAGACACATCTGCTACTAATTAGAGGCTCTCCCTGCAAATAAACTGAAGATCTTTATTGCTTCTGACTGACTGTGGCTGTCAGCCTTTTGTGAGGGAGTCAGAGTCGTTTCAGGAGTCTGCCTGTGGCAAAATGGATGAGTAGGTGTTGGAGGTTTGACCTACCTACTCCACATCCCTTGACTTCTTGGCGGCTGCAAAAAGATTTCCTACTCCCACTCACTTCATTAGGAGCGGCTGATAGCTGATTCTTTCAGCTTCTGCACCCATTGAAATTAATGGGAGGCAGAATTTTAGTTCATTACGTGAACCTAGCCTTATTCTATAAATGTAAGAATCTGCCTTCCATTGAAAGAAACGGGAGGTGACATTTTTGCGGTGGATTCTGCTGCAATAATTTTACAATGTGAACCTAGATTTAGTCCAAAAAAAAGAGATTGCATAGGCTAGTCCTGGATTTATAATGTATTTGTTCAATCTATTAATTTAAAGAGGACCTGTTGGTTTTCTGTAACATTTGTATTCCTGTGATATAACAATACTGAATTGTGTTTATTTTAGTATTCTGCATTTTGTTGCTCCTCTGTTATTCCTTCTAGAAATGTAGGAATAGATTGGCAACTGGGTGTTACCACTTGCCGTGTGAAAGGGCTGAGTACCTACACAGTCTGACACTGGCACATCTATTATTAGATGGTGTGTGCAGGGATACACCACAACTGGTCAACCCCAGTTGTCAGTTTATTCAGAGGTTTCTAAGAGACGTAAAAAAAAAAAAACGCTCAGTGCAGGGTTCTAAGGAAAAATGCTCTGATATTTTATAGGAAGTACAAGTATTTACTAGAACAGATATGTCAGGAGAGCTGACAGGTCCTCTTTAAATAATACTTTACCAGCGGTGTAACTAAAGATCTGTTGGCCTCAGTGCAAGCTTTGAACAGGGCCCCCTACCCTATCCTTACAACGTATTCTTGATAGCCGTGGTTATGGCTGCTTGAATGGTGTCCCATAGACTTGAAAGGAATATAGCTATAGTGCCCACAGCTGCTGTTATCAAGAATATGAGTAAGCAATGCAGCACCCACCATGTAAACATCGTCTTTACAAGGAAGACAACGGTGGGGTTCAGTGGAACATGATGACCCTGTGAAACAGAGGTCAGGCGATCTCTGTTCTCCAGTTGGGAATACCCACTTTAAGTCTAGGTTCACAACTTGTTTTTGTTGTGGAGAAGAGACATACATTTTTTACTGCAAAAAAAAGAATATTGCTTCAACAGGATGCAACTGTATGTCTATAATAGTAGATCCAGTTTCCAAAGACTTCTGTGGTTAAAAATATAGTACACATTAGCATAGCATTAGCAGGACAGGACAGAAAAACTTGTTAGGCTGCACTTCTTATTGAAAAGAATCTAGCAGACTATGTGTTTTGGAAAGTAAGGGGACTTCCAGTGAATAAATAGTGAGAAATCACTATTTTATCATTTATCATTTCAATAGAAAATCTCCTTAATATTTCTGATACTTAGGTAATATGTACCCAGGCATAAAAAAATAACTGCTTAAATTGAAATAAAACCCATGTATAACACAAATTTTTGTTGCTGGTTGTGTTTGTTAGTTTACATGAGAAGAAGAAATGGCAGATGAGGTGTATTTGATTACATATCTTTTTGTCATTTTGCAGTCGCTGCTGCCAGTTTGAACCCAGGATATTGGTTGCACTGAACCAAGGAGAAGTTAAGGGATCATGCGGAACCCCAGCATGGTTATCTTGGTGTGCATAATAAGCCATCTCCTACTTCTTGCCGGACTCAAGGCTGACAGTAAGTCAACTAATGTTTAAAATTTTTGAAATGTTTTTCTGATTGATAACATAAAATTCACAATAAATGTGTAACGCATAGTTTTGGTGAACTCTTTTCTTAAAGGGGTATTCCCATGAACATAACCTTTTTTAAATTTGTAGATAATTAAAAGTTAAACATTTTTGCAAATTAAATAATTAATTTGCAGAGTTTTAAAGATTTTGTCTAATATCTTGTGGTCACAGTCTTGTCTGGTTGCCAATGGATACGACCATGAATGCAGGACATTTCTAAGGTCAGAAAGTCAGCCATGATGTCCTTACAGTGGCCGGGTTTTTGACAAGTCACAGACCATAGAAAGTTTCTGTATTTGTGGTCGTATCCATTGGCAACCGATCAAGACAACAGACTGTCACCATTAAGATAGTTAGAGAAAATCCTTAAAACTCTACAGAATTTTTAACTACTTATATTTGCAAAAATGTTTAACTTTTTATTATCTACAAATATAGATATGATTATGTCTGAGACACTATTCTTGCTTGTGGATGGATTAGCTACGGGTGGGTTCACACTACCATTGGATTTTCGTTCTGGTAGTATCCATTAAAAAAAAACAAAAAACACAACGGACGCCTATCATAACAGACATTAACGGACACTAACTAATGTTGATGTGTCAGTTTTTTTTTTCAACTGCTCCATTTAATGGATCAGTTAAAAAAATAGAAACATAAGCATCAGTTAGTGTCCGTTTTTATACTGTCCGTATTTTTTTGTTTCTGCTTTCTGAGCGTGCACAGAAAAAAAAACGTACAATGTAATGGACTCCCGTCCGTTACTGTCCATTAATAATAATAATAATTAATAATAATAATCCTTTAATAGTCCCACCATGGGGAAATTCAGTGTGTTACAGCAGCAAAGATAAACAATACAAATACAACATATACAAGAATGTTCCAAGGTAGATGCATTTCATTGATAGTAGACAGACAGATAAGAAGTAGCAGGGGGGGGGGGATCCCAAACAGAAAGATATTTCAGTTCTCTGTATGGACTAATCTCCGCTTAGGTCGGTGTTGGTTGTACAGCCTGACTGCAGTGGGGAGGAAAGACTTCCGATAGCGCTCCTTCTCACACTCAGGGTGAAGTAGTCAGTCATTGACAGTACTGCCCAGCGCTATCACGGTCTCATGCATGGGATGGGACTTATTCTCCCGCATGGAGCTCACCACGGACAGTATCCTTCACCCACCACCTGCACCAGATCCAGGGGCTCCCCAGGACAGAGCTGGACCTTCTAATCAGCTTGTCAAGTTTATTTCTATCCCTGGTTGATATACTGCACCCCCAGCAAGCCACTCCGAAGAAGATGGCTGATTCCACTACCGAGTTGAAAAAAGTCCTAAGAAGTGCCCCCTGGACTCCAAAGGCTCTCAGCCTTCTAAGCAGGTAGAGCCTGCTGTGGCCCTTCCTGTACAGGACCTCCATGTGATCTGCCCAGTCCAGCTTATTATTAAGGAGCACACCCAAGTACTTATAGGTGTTGACAATCTCGATGCCCGTCCCCTGGATGTCCACTGGTTTAGGAGGGCATCCGAATTTACGGAAGTCCACCACCATCTCCTTGGTCTTCCCAGCGTTAATCTTCAGGTGGTTCCGCTGGCACCAGTCCACAAAATCCCGGTTCAGTTCTCTGTACTCCTTGTCATCATCGACTGTGATGACACCTACTGTTGCCGAGTCATAAGAATACTTCTGTAGGTAGCAGCTGGATGAGTTGCACCTAAAATCTTCAGTGTACAGTGTGAAGAGGAAAGGGGCAAGAACTGTACCCTGAGGTGCCCCCGTATTACAGATCACGTTATCTGACACACAGTCCCAGGCTCTCACATACTGAGGTCGGTTTGTGAGGTAGTCTAGGATCCAGTTGGAGAGGTGGTGGTCCACTCCAACAAGGGCCAGCTTGTCTCTCAGTAGCCCTGGCTGTATGGTGTTAAAAGCACTGGAGAAATCAAAGAACATTATTCTCACCATGTTCCCTGTTTTCTCCAGGTGAGAAAGAGCCCTGTGCAGAAGGTAGCCTGAGTGTGAATAGTGTCATCTGAGAAGTTGGTGGCCTTTTTACAGAAATTAAGAGGTCATTAAGAATTGGAAGAACTGCACAATTAAATGTTTTAATTATGTATTTAGTGTGAGCATTTTTTGTGATATTGCAGGTCACTTTAAAGTGTACCTCCAGTTAGAAACAACTTTGCATAAATGAATAGTACATGTGAAAATAAGAAACATTAATATATCTTTATTAAAGAAATATGTTTTCAGGCAGAGTTACCATCTACATATTAGTCTATGTAGAGAGGAGGATAAGACACCCTAAATAATAGCTGCTTCTACACTTTGCTACTCTGTAGACTCTTAACACTGCTATGTTTGTCGATAAGAGGCTGCTAGCACACAGAATGAGGCAATTAAATCAATTAACCAGGAGAATCCCCCTCCTTTCTCTATAGAGCTCTGTATGTGAGGCTAAATATTGAGAGCAGGAGAACAGCTTAATAAGTGGTGAAGGAAAGATACAGTTATGGCTGTAAAGGTTGGCACCCCTGTAATTTTTACAGAAAATTATTGTTATTACACATGTTTTGTTATACACATGTTTATTTCATTTGTGTATATTGGAACAACACAAAAAAAACAGAGAAAAAAAGGCAAATTGGACATAAATTCACACAAAACTACAAAAATGGGCCGGACAAAATTGTTGGAACCTTTTCAAAATTGTGGGTAAATTGTGGGTAAATAACTTTGTTTTGTCAGAGTATTAAGTATTAATAATACTCTGATTATATATAGATATATTATATAACCGGTCAATAAGCAGATAAGACACAGAATTGTCTAATGCTGCCGGAGATCTCTGACTGTAAAAGACTCCGGTGGTTTATTTTATAGAGTGCAAACAAAAGTAACAATCAATCAAATGACGTAAATCAGTGATAGGTCATTGGCATAAAAATATAGGCATTAATGCAATTTCTGAGAATTCTATTCTGACCGTATTTCTCAATCTTTAGCAATACTTGACAAAGTGAGCTTTACTCCCTCACATATCAGTCTAAAAAAGTTGGCAGTACATATTGTTTACCGTTCTTATAAAAATGAGAATACGTGCAAAAGAGTAAAAACAGGGACAAAGTTCAATGTCTCTAAATATACTGGACAAGAGAATATTCACATATTGGTTCATATACTGGTTCATAGAGAATATATATAAGGTTAACTACTGAATTACACTAACAGTTTCAAGCATATGATGCTTGTTCAAACTCACCTCTGGCAAGTAACAGGTGTGGGTAATATAAAAATCATACCTGAAACCAGATAAAAAGGACTCAATCTTTGAATTTTGTATCTGTGTGTGCCATACTGAGCATGGAGAACAGAAAGAGGAGAAGAAAACTGTCTGAGGACTTCAGAAGCAAAATTGTGGAAAAATCTCAAGGTTACAAGTCCATCTCCAGAGATCTTCACATTCCTTTGTCCATGGTGCCCAACATAATCAACAAGTTTATAACCTATGGCACTGTAGCTAATCTCCCTGGACGTGGACGGAAAAGAAAAAATGATGAAAGGTTGTAACGTAGGATAGTCCAGATGGTGGATAAGCAGAAACCCAAGCTGTCCTGCAGGCTCAGAGTGCATCAGTGTCAGCGCGAACATTTGAATGAAATTAAATGCTATGGCAGGAGACCCAGGAGGACCCCACTGCTGACACAGAGACATAAAAAGCTAGACTGCAGTTTGCCAAAATCCTTCTGGGAAAACGTCTAGTGGATAGAGTTTTTTAGTAAAGCACATCATTCTGCTATTTACCAAAAATGGAATGAGGTCTACAAAGAAAAGAATACAGCACCAACAGTCAAATATGGTGGGGGTTCAAAGATGTTTTGGGGTTGTTTTGCTGCCTCTGGCACTGGGTGCCTTGACTGTGTGCAAGGCATCATGGAATCTGAAGATTATCAAAGGATTTTGGGTCTCAATGTAGGGCCCAGTGTCAGAAAGCTGGATTTTCATCCTAGGTCATGGGTCTTCCAGCAGGACAATGACCCCAAACATGCTTCAAAAAGCACCCAGAAATGGATGGAAACAAAGCGCTGGAGAGTTCTGAAGTGGCCAGCAATGACTAAATCCCATTGAACACCTGTGGATAAATCTTAAAATTCCTGTTGGGAGAAGGTGCCCTTCAAATATGAGAGACCTAGAGTAGTTGGCAAAAGAAGAGTGGTCCAAAATTCCAGTTGAGAGGTGTAAGAAGCTTGTTGATGGTTATAGGAAGCGATTGATTTCAGTTATTTTCTCCAAAGGGTGTGCAACCAAATATTAAGTTGTGGGTGCCAGTACTTTTGACTGACCCATTTTTGGAGTTTTGCATAAAATTATAATTTTTTTTTACTTTCTTTCTCTTTTTTTGTGTTTCAATACACAGAAAGGGAATAAACATGTGTATAACAAAACGTGTAATTGCAATAATTTTCTGGGAGAAATACTTCATTTTTTGGAAAAATTTCAGGGGTGCCAACACTTACGACCATGACTGTATATTACAAGGTTTCTTATGTTTACCTTTAATATTCATGCATGAAAAGTAATTTATAACTGAAGGTACACTTTAAGTTATTTATGTACTATAATACAGTGTGTGGAAACACTGCAAAAAACTGTATTTTTTGGTAGCAGATTTTGTTGCCTTATTCATTTTTTATTTTTTTTTGAGCCAAAGCCAGGAGTATCTTTAAAAGGAAAGGAAGCAATTACACTTCTCCCTTTTACTAAACCCACCCGTAGCAGCTAAATGTGCAATGGAAAACACAGTTTTTCAGCAATGTGTGTTCTGAGCCTAAAACAAACATATAGAAATTACAGTGAAAATGATCTGAGAGAAGGAAGGTCATTTCTGTGTAAATAAGCCACAGGGTATATAATTAAAGGTTAGTTCATTAAACCTGTTTTTTCTTAAGGGATCCTACCTCTGCAGCAAGTTATGACCTATCCACTGGTCCTGTGGCTAGTTCATAAATTAGTTAATTGGCACAACCCTTCTTAAAGAGGACCTTTCATGTCCTCTTAACATGGCGGTGGAAAGCTGACAGCGCACTGAATTCAGTATGTGCTCCGGTTGCAGAGATATTGGTGCCGTTAGTTTCGGCACTGATATCAATGCTCTGTCAGAGGGCCCAGTCTTACAACTCAGCGTCATCGCTGGGCGGTGAGGAACGCCCCCCTGACAGTACAAGTCTATGGAAGTGTACCGTCAAGTGGGTATTCCTCACTGCCCAGCAATGACAGAGCTGGAAGGCCGGCCCCTCTGACAGTGCAGTGATATTGGTGTTGAAACTAACAGCACTGATATCTCTGCAACCAGGGCACATACTAGCAAAGCAGACAGTGTGCTGAATTCAGAGCACTGTCAGGTATCCAGCGGTATATAATACTTCCAATGTTAGAGGACATGAAAGGTACTCTTTAAATGCATTAGAGAGAAGCAACTGAAAGGCTTGTAATCTGCAGTTACACTTAGCAAAAGCTTCACTTAGTTATTGGTTTACTAGGTATTTTTTTACAGCCTTCTTATTTTTGTAGTGAGGGATCAAGGGCTCTCCATTTCCAAAGCACTCACTAAACTGAGCATTTATGCGTGATAATATTAGTGCCATTATTCGTTTACAGTTCTGTACTTGTGTGACAGGTGGCTGTACTGGCAGAAATCTCTGAAGAAAGCCTTTAAGTGCAATATATATGTGTGGCCCTTATATTGCTCAAACTGAAAAATGCAATGGTCTCTACATACTGTAGCACCACTACAGGGACCACATGCAGAGGCACTCAGTTCAGTAGGTGCTGGAGGGATGTAATTAAAGACAAGCGTTAGCAGACTAAGCAACAAAAAGATACATTCTATCCCTTTAAGGATAAGGAAAAATAGCATACTGTGGTAAAGTGCTGGACGGGGTGTATATCTCGCCTGGTTTCCTCAGCCAGACGAGGTAACGGAAATCCAGGAAGATGCATGTTGCCTCAGCAGAACGTAGTCTGCTAGGGATTTTCTTTAAATTACATGGGCTGGATTTTCTGGACTGGAGGACAGGTTGGCAGTGGGAGTCTTCCAGTCCACACCTCTGGCCCACTACTGGGTTTTCCCCTACTCCCTGAGGCTCTCAGCTGAGGCTTCCTGTGAGTGATTACTGAGGAAGGAAGCCTGGCAAAAGGAGGGCTGACAAGTGGCAGGCTGGGAGAGAGAGCACCCCTGGAATGGAGGTTTATACACTTTATACTGCGTCTTGCTGATATGTTTTTGCCTGCACTAGGCTAGCGAGGGCATGATGCTGTTTATTTAGAGCCGGACAGGCTTAGGCTTTTTGTTTTGTTTATCCAATGTCGTTTTGTGCTGAAGCGCCTAAATAAAGCACTGTTGGAGTCTTAAAACCGCTGCCTGTGTGAACTTGGTTATTGCCGACCCCCACTGTGTGAGCTGTTCCCTACAATACATTAATTTCAAGTATACATTTCCAGAGACTATTAGAAATGAATTATACACTATGAGGAAAAAAATCCAAATCTAGCTAAAACTAAATATATGATTTTAAAAACATAGTACAAATAAAAAGATAGAAATTGAGTTATTTTATCAAAAATGTGGCATCCCAGAGCTGGCTATGGCTGGGCTGAGGGTGATCTCTGTAGTAATTGCATTATTTCCTGTTGCTTTATAGCCTGTGTGACATAGCAGGGGGTCCTGAGTCTTACACAACACAGCGCCACCTAGTGAGTCTCACACATGCATTACACCTCCCATAGGATGGAATAGTAACCAAATGTCCAATGGGAGGACCTCACCTGGGTAAAGGGGAGGAGTCAGCTGATCACTGGGGGTCCCATGGTAACGCCCCTTCAGGAAGGTCCTGTGTGAGTAGTTAGAAGTGTGGTGAGTTAGGAGGAGGAGGTGAGGAGATAAGTGTGATGTCCTGTGAAGACAACTGTGAGTATAGTGCAGGTATTTCAAGTTCTAGACCGGCCTAGGATGGTTGGAGAGCTGACATACTCCAGCTATTCAGAAGATCCTGTCCCCTGTCTGCCTAGCCATCGCCCTGAAGGAGGTCAAGCGTCATCATCTTGTCAGCATGAGACTGTGGAGAGAACATTCTGGAACACGTGCTCCATAGCAAGTATCACAGGATCCAGGCTCCAGACCTGTGGAACATCCTGCCACCCTGACTATTGCACCCCGAAACTCTGAGCTATCAGGACCACATAATGTCAGTGCGGAATATTGTGTGCTAGCATCATGGTGGGCATCCTCCTATGAGCCAAATAGGAACCCAGGCGCACCTTAGGGCTGTAACCCTGAAGTATAAAGGGCTAGGAACACCTTTCATTAAGTCTACCCTGCACCCCAGGACTTTGCTGTGTCACCAGGTGTACCTCATTATTGTGTATTGAAGAAACTGTTTAAGCATCTGTGCCTCCACACCCATGGAAGTAAAAGTTCAACTTTACAACTGTTTCTGTGTCTGACTCTGCACCAACAACATCAGGGCGCCCCAAACGCCACCAGTCGGCAAAGTATAGGTGAAGCGCCCCGGGGAAACAATCACCACCAACATTTGTGCAGCCCCATCATCACCGGTACCAGTGGTGGTAACGTGGGACAGCACCAGCGCTGTGCCCTCGTGCCCAGAGACCGTAACAAGTCTGCGCTGTTTGCACCCCGCAATCCCAACTGCAGCGTTACCCCCCCATCTGGTCACCGCAAAAATACTAGGCCAGAAGAAAAAAAAAATGCAACATATAATATGAACCAACCTCAGGTCAGAAAAAGTTTGCCAATGTAATTATTGATCAGCTGTATATTTGTAACAATATATGGTCTTAACTACTTTGCAATATTCCAGTTTTAAAGATTGCAAATATGTTAAAGTAAATTCACTATGGCCAATTGCATTTCACCATTTTAGATTGTATGGCTGAGTTATGCTAGGTTCACACTAGTGTTTGGGTTTCCGTCCTTTGGGTCCGCTTGGGGAGCCAAAAAAACGGAGACCCTATCCGCGTAAAAACAGTTACACGTGGAAACCCACAGACCCCATAGACTATAATGGGGTCCACCGGGTTTCCGCACAGTTTCTGATGAAGACGGTGAAGAGAAAAGTTCTATTTGCAGGATTTTTCTCTCTGCCTATTTTAAGTGGAATGGGGAAAGGAGTCTCTTACTGAGACTCAAATGCTAATGTGAACCTAGCGTAAACTGTGTGATGTCACAATGGTGAAACAACATTGAGATGTCGACAAAAAAATATCTCTCATGATCTACAAACAGTTCCTTCCTCAGCTATTAAAATTAAAGAGGGGGAAATCATTCATTTAAAAATTAAAAAAAATTCCAGGGAGATGATATTACTTGGGAAAACAGCCAAAATAGTCCAATTATGAATGATCGTTCACAGAACACCAATGACTGTCAGACTTTAGATGAATCACGTCAAGGTAGCAGCTACATAATACTTGATATTCCTTCCTTATTCTCTACTAATGTTAAGTCAGTGTTGGAGGTGGATGAGTCAAATGATCCCTTCATGTATTCACGCTGAAAAGTTGATTGTAGAACATGGTTAAAAACTATATTAATAATCTCACTGAAGGCAGCCATTAAAATAATCAAAACAGATATGGTATGGTTGAACTTTTAATACAATATGAAGTTCAGATATCCACAGTTAAGGATGCGTTCTCATCAAATGTTTTTTTTTTTTTTTTTTTTTTTTTTTACAACCGCTTAGCAGGTCCGTTTAATAGATGGTACTGGTGGTTAAAACAGACAAAAAATGTATTTTTTTTTCTTTTTTTTTACATTGATCTCTATGTAAAGGATGGCCATCCATTTGCATCAGTCTTTGTTATCTATTTTTGGCATACGTTAAACAGATCGACTAAATGGATGTAAAAAACATGATGTGAATGCACCCTTATTGCAGTATTGTAAAACACTGATATATTAATGCCATCATTGGTGGCCCTAAAGGCTTTTACATTATCCTTGAAAGACATATAGTAAGTGTCTTGAAAATTCACAAAATAGGTCAATTTTCTGGGGAACTGATTGTTTACCATTAGATCTTTATGTAGTTACAAACTTGAAAGAAATAGAAATACATAATTTTCACAAGAACCTTTTTATATTTACAAAATAGCATAAGACTAGGTTCACACTTGCGCCATGTTCTCCGTTGTTCATATCAGACGTGGTACCCGAACGACAAATAGCCTGCTAAAACAGTGGTTACCCGCGGACACCATAGACTATAATTTCCACCGGTTTTATGCTGAAACTGGCGGAGAGAAACGTCCTCTGTGATTCAGCACAATCTGCGACGAGTCTCTTACGGAGACTCCGGCGCGAATGTGAATGAAGTCTTCTGCAGAAATCTAGAAATACAGTGCCTTGCGAAAGTATTCGGCCCCCTTGAACTTTTCAACCTTTTGCCACATTTCAGGCTTCAAACATAAGGATATAAAATTTTAATTTTTTTGGTGAAGAATCAACAACAAGTGGGACACAATTGTGAAGTGGAAAGAAATTTATTGGTTATTTTAAACTTTTGTAAAAAAAAACAAAAACTGAAAAGTGGGGTGTGCAATATTATTCGGCCCCTTTACTTTCAGTGCAGCAAACTCACTCCAGAAGTTCAGTGAGGATCTCTGAATGATCCAATGTTGTCCTAAATGACTGATGATGATAAATATAATCCACCTGTGTGTAATCAAGTCTCCGTATAAATGCACCTGCTCTGTGATAGTCTCAGGGTTCTGTTTAAAGCGCAGAGAGCATCATAAAGACCAAGGAACACACCAGGCAGGTCCGTGATACTGTTGTGGAGAAGTTTAAAGCTGGATTTGGATACAAAAAGATTTCCCAAACTTTAAACATCTCAAGGAGCACTGTGCAAGCGATCATATTGAAATGGAAGGAGCATCAGACCACTGCAAATCTACCAAGACCCGGCCGTCCCTCTAAAATTTCATCTCAAACAAGGAGAAGACTGATCAGAGATGCAGCCAAGAGGCCCATGATCACTCTGGATGAACTGCAGAGATCTACAGCTGAGGTGGGAGAGTCTGTCCATAGGACAACAATCAGTTGTACACTGCACAAATCTGGCCTTTATGGAAGAGTGGCAAGAAGAAAGCCATTTCTCAAAGGTATCCATAAAAAGTCTCGTTTAAAGTTTGCCACAAGCCACCTGGGAGACACACCAAACATGTGGAAGAAGGTGCACTGGTCAGATGAAACCAAAATCGAACTTTATGGCCACAATGCAAAACAATATGTTTGCCGTAAAAGCAACACAGCTCATCACCCCGAACACACCATCCCCACTGTCACACATGGTGGTGGCAGCATCATGGTTTGGGCCTGCTTTTCTTCAGCAGGGACAGGGAGGATGGTTAAAATTGATGGGAAGATGGATGGAGCCAAATACAGGACCATTCTGGAAGGAAACCTGTTGGAGTCTGCAAAAGACCTGAGACTGAGACGGAGATTTATCTTCCAACAAGACAATGATCCCAAACATAAAGCAAAATCTACAATAGAATGGTTCACAAATAAACGTATCCAGGTGTTAGAATGGCCAAGTCAAAGTCCAGACCTGAATCCAATCGAGAATCTGTGGAAAGAGCTGAAAACTGCTGTTCACAAACGCTCTCCATCCAAACTCACTGAGCTCGAGCTGTTTTCCAAGGAAGAATGGACAAGAATTTCAGTGTCTCGATGTGCAAAACTGATAGCGACATACCCCAAGCGACTTGCAGCTGTAATCGCAGCAAAAGGTGGCACTACAAAGTATTAACGTAAGGGGGCTGAATAATTTGGCACGCCCCACTTTTCAGTTTTTTATTTTTTACAAAAGTTTAAAATATCCAAGAAATTTCGTTCCACTTCACGATTGTGTCCCACTTGTTGTTGATTCTTCACCAAAAAATTAAAATGTTATATCCTTATGCTTGAAGCCTGAAATGTGGCACAAGGTTGAAAAGTTCAAGGGGGCCGAATACTTTCGCAAGGCACTGTAAATATAGATTATACACTATAGGAGATATCAGACAGATATTAAAAGCAAAAGTTCACATCATCATTTTTGGCATTTACCTAAACATGTTAAGGTAGGTTCACACTAACATTATTAATATGTTATTAATCCTATGACAGATGAGAGCAATGGACATTAAGTTATTAATGCAAATGGGCCCCTTTTGTCTGTATTATTAATTAATAAACAATCGGAAAAAATTATTAAAAACATTTTTATATCAAAATATAATAAAACTGAACCCAACCCAACCCATCCCTGGCGCAGGAGGGAAAAAAACTATTAATTAAAAGGTAGCCTATTAAAAATTTTTAGTAGCAAATTTTTCAGGTGACTACTGATCAATCCAGCATTTCCATTTGTTAGTAAATTTCTTTTTTTTTTTTTTTTTTTTTTTTTCGAGCCAAAGTCAGGAGTGGAATTAACAGAAGGGAAATGTGTGTTTCTTTTATATTTTCCATTCCTTTTGTAGCCCATCATGACTTTGGTTCAAAATTACGCAGAAAAATTTGCAACAAAAAACACTTTTTTGTTTCTTTTACTTTTAAGTGTCTGACATTAAAGGTTGTAAATATATGAATCAGACATCCAACAAACTGGTAATGAATTCTATTGTGTCAAATATGGAAGCTAAGTGTCAAACTTGTTCACCGGTAATTTCCAGAAAAGGGTGTGCATATAAATGAATAAAGAGTTAACGCATGCCCCAGTTTAGTAAGCAGTATCAATCTGCCTCTTCGTATATTAAATATTATTAATATCAAGCAACATAGAGAAATATTATTTTTTTATTAAAATAAACACACAAACATCTCAAAAACTGTGTTTAAGGCTGAGGCCCCACATTGTGGAAATGTAGCTTTGTTTGTTGCACATTTTGCAGCGGTTTTTTTTTTAACGAAAGCCAACAATGGCTACAAAAGAAATAGGAAATATACACACGTGGACAAAATTGTTGGTACCCCTCACTTAATGAAAGAAAAACCCACAATGGTCACAGAAATAACTTGAATCTGACAAAAGTAATAATATATACAAATTCTATGCAAATGAACAAATGCTTCTGGGAGAATGTCCTATGGACAGATGAGACAAAAATCGAAACTTTTGACAAGGCACATCAGCTCTATGTTCACAGGCGGAAAAATGAAGCATATCTTGAAAAGAACACTGTCCCTACTGTGAAACATGGAGGCGGCTCTGTTATGTTCTGGGACTGCTTTGCTACATCTGGCACAGGGTGTTTTGAATCTGTGCAGGGTACAATGAAATCTCAAAACTATCAAGGGATTCTAGAGAGAAATGTGCTGCCCAGTGTCAGAAAGCTTGGACTCAGTCGCAGGTCATGGGTCTTGCAACAGGATAATGACCCAAAACACACAGCTAAAAACACCCAAGAATGGCTAAGAGGAAAACATTGGACTATTCTGAAGTGGCCTTCTATGAGCCCTGACCTAAATCCTTTTGAGCATCTTTGGAAGGAGCTGAAACATGCCGTCTAGAAAAGGCACCCTTCAAACCCGAGACAACTGGAGCAGTTTGCTCATGAGGAGTGGGCCAAAATACCTGTTGAGAGGTGCAGAAGTCTCATTGACAGTTACAGGAATCGTTTGATTGCAGTGATTGCCTCAAAAGGTTGCGCAACAAAATATTAAGTTAAGGGAACCATCATTTCTGTCCAGGCCTGTTTCAGGAGTTTTCTTTTTTTTTAAATTCTGTTGAAGCATGGTTGAAAAGCAATGTCTGACTTTAATTTTTTCTTTTTCATAGAATTTGTATATATTATTACTTTTGTCAGATTCAAGTTATTTCTGTGACCATTGTGGGTTTTTCTTTCATTAAATGAGGGGTACCAACAATTTTGTCCACGTGTGTATAGGAAGTTCATATACTTCTCCCTTCTGCTCAATCCACTCCTGGCTTTGGCTCAAACAATCACAGTAAAATCTTCAACAACAAAAAACTGTGTTTCCGCAACGTAGGGCCTCAGACTGACAGCAGCACAGTAGAAAATCTGATGCCTTTCCTCAAAATAAGCATAGAAGTTTATGATGAGTAAACAGTGTTAGTAACATAAAACACTTAATGTTTATGTAGTGGTGCTAGTTTACATTCAAAAGAAATAGGACTTCAGAGTTGTACTCCACTTAGCTTGATATTGTTTTTAGTCTGCATTCACCTTTATTGTCCTGGACAGTATTTGTGTTCTGCTGACATGCAGAGAAGTGCCTGATGGGGATTTTGCACAGTTAGGGCCTATTCACACGGTGAAATCTGCCGTTATTCTCCCTCCCATTATATTCAGTGAGAGACAGAGATCAGAGCAGGATGCTGAAAAAATAATCACCCTGCTTGATCATGCAGCAGATTCAGCTGCATAGTCTGTGGCTCAAGATTGGCTCCCGATCAGGCTCATTCATCTGGGCATAATCGGTGTCGGAAAGCTCTCTTCTTCAGCATTCCGCTGCAAGAAGCTATGGGGGGTGGGGGGTGGGGGAATAAAAAGGAATCTGAGGCATATGTCTGCCTCAAATTCCTCTTCATTTTCCATCACGTGTACATAACCTTATGCCTTCTACAAATATATTGTCAAAAATATTCAAGTTTTAAGTTTAGTAATCACAAAACAAATGCTGATTTAATAAATACTTGAATTCCACATTAAATAATTCTGGATCTTCTTTTCTTATAACTACACTGTGGCATTCAATCAGTTATTTCTAGTAGACTTTCATTAATAAATTGACAACTGGGTGATGCCAGTTGGGGGTGTTGTCCCTGCTGTTGTCCAGTCAGTGAGACAGTATGAAGCTGGGTAGGAACACACCCCCAACTGGTATCACCAAATTGTCAATTTATTCCTAAATGTGTACGAGGAATAACAAATGAACAGCACAAAATAGAGTCCTAATTAAAAATGTTCTAGAATTGTTATTTATTGAAGAATACAAGTATTTACTAAAACAGGCATATTAGGAGAGGTGACAGGTCTTCTTTCAAGAGAGTCCACCACCATCCGCCAGCATATTCAGCTTCCACCATAGCGTTACAGAGCACATTACATATATCACTTTTGTAGAGTTGGAAAAAAACAACTTATGCAAATTAGACACTTGGTGCACTGGGGGCCGGCTTTTAGCCCTGGGAGCACAGCTTTTGCTGCTTAAGTAGGATGGGTGTCACAGAAGTGAAAGGATCAACTTTCACTGAATAGGCTGGCGCAAGCAGGGGATGGTTGGGATCTGAATGGCAGAAGCTGAAAGCTCGCCCCCAGTGCACCAACTGCCTTATTTGCATAAGACTTCAAGTTGTTTTTTCCAGATCTACAAAAGCATAGAATAAACATAAATACCAATAGGTATGATTATCACTGTAACCGGTAATGCGGTGGCAACAGTTGAATATGCATGGGAGTGGTGGTAGACTCCCTTTAATGTGAAAGAAGTCAGAATAAGCATTTCCATAAAAAATCTTCCATAAAGCAGGGACATAAATTATGACATAAATGGACTTCGAACTGTAGATACTTATTCCCATTAGCAACAGCTCTCTTCTATTGATTTAGAACTGCTTTTGTGTTTTGTGTTGTTGATTGTGTAAACATTGAATGGATGGATAACTTGCTGTAGAATCAGTTTCAACCCCTTGCTGACCGCCTGACTATGTTAAACATTAGATGGGTTGGCAAGCAGCTCTGCAGTGAAGTTTTGAATCATTTTAAAGTCTTCAGAGATTGTGCAGCTGCAGGAGAGGGGAAGCCAGCTGTCAATGACAGCCCATAGAGAAGGCAGAAACAGTTCATTACCGTCCCTGCCTTTCTGATTATTGTATACACAGCACTCAGAGAGCACTGTGTAAACAGATCAGAAAGCCACATGACCTCTTCCTGGGTGCTGAGTATCTGCAGGAGCTTTTGGACTTTAGCAGACCCAGATCAGCTGGGTCTGAGGAGGCTGTATTACCCCTGTAACTAAGGCTAATATATCAGCCTCTATTTATATGGAAAATCAGCAATAAAAATTAATATAATGTTAAAATGCCTCTTGAAGGTCTTATTTGATCTCCATGTGAAAATGTAAATAAATAAATAAATAAAAACAAAGGCACAGGCAAAGGGCGCACTCCATAAGGAGTGGATACCAATCATCCCATCTGACAGTACACCGGGATCTAGCGCACAGCATCAGCTGACTGTACATATCCTTTGCCCGGTGCCTGTCTATGTGCTAATATAGTCTGTGACAGCACATCGGGATCTAACACGCAGCATCAGCCCAGTGGTTGTCTATGTGCTAGTATATCCTGGCAGAAGTGGGGTATACTAGTACATATATGGGTACTAGGGCCATATTTGTCATCATATACCTGACTCTGGGCAACCGACATAATTTTCTCCCCTGCGCTATAGGACTGCATGGGGGTGGAACTGGTCATATATGAGCTCCCTGCTAATCTGGCCATCCTACCTTGAGATTATAGTTTGCTTGATGACTATTACCCTGTAAGCTGTCTACCTGACCTAGAAGGGTTAAGACTAGCCACCATCCATGTATACCTCCCCACAATTACCAATGGGGTTGCTCTTACATATGTGACTCCAAAATCCAATCTGTAGGAAGATTTCTTTTATCTGATAATACACTCTAGTGCTTTGTGTCAAATTCAGATGAACATATGGAGATATCTGTACATCTGATCTGACACAATTAACTTTGAGTGAGTCTATATCCCTCACACTGATGACTCACGATTTATGTCTCCTTCATGGTTATTATTTTTTAATCATAATTAATAAAAGTTAGATTTTATGCACATTTTTGTTTTGATGTATCTACAATACCCTATCCTTTGATCCTGCTCTAAAATTAACCTGATAGTGGTAATAACACAGAACTGACCTTCCTGTTGTACAAAATATGTGTTTTAACTGTTATGTTCAGTGTTGCTAAGGAATTCATTGGGTTAGTGCAGTCTGTGTAATTGGTATGTGCAATCCAGAAAGCTCAGTATAATTTGTGCAGTCATTTTAATGCATAGGATAAAGAGGAAGAACCAGTTCCAAGTGATAATTCAATTATAGTCTATCTAATTAGCAAACCAGGGGTACTGACCAATCGGACTTTGCGACAACAGACCTGGCTGATTAAAAAGTCTATATGTTGATCAAATAAGTATTATGATATCACAGGTGGGAAGTTGCAGGAAGTAGCTTGGGGGTCAGGGATCCATAAAAAGCTGTGTGGCAGAGGACCCTGTGGTGAGATTCTTGGAGTCACAAAAGAGTGTGGGGTCTCTCGCTGTCTTCCTTCTGCAGTGCTCTGTTGCTAGAATTAAACAGTTCTGTATTTTTATTCTCCTTTTATTTTACATTATTTGCATGTATTTGGCTTTGTTATTCCATCTTTTTATTATAACACACTACCTTTTCAAACAGTCTCCCAAAATGTTCCAAATTATCGATTTCAGAAGAAAAGAACACAAAGATAGATGTTTCAAAACAAGGATATTACCTCACGCATATTGAGCACAGTTATGTCTAAAAGATATAGCAGAGTTAACCCAAACTTTTGCAATTGGTTAAACTGCTGCAGTGTGATATCTTATCACAGAAGACAACAAAAACCTATGACAAATCAAGAAGTTCAGGTTAACTCTGCTACATCTGTTTATGTTTTCTGCGCAGTTATCATTTTACCTACATTGGGTAAAAAGGACTTTCTGATGACCAGTGTGAGGTAGTAAGCACCCCAGTGTGAAACACTGGGTTAACACATTTATACTTTATTTACTGTATAGTATAAACTAGGTTGCTGTGCTATTTAATGCAATATATTTTTTAAAGGTTTTGTCCACTTTCAGACCAATATAGAAAGACAAATGTTATTGTTTGTATAATAAAAAGTTGTACAATTTTCACAAATATTTTCTGCATAAATTCCTCACAGTTTTCTACATCTCTGCTTGATGTCGTTATAGTCACAGCCCAGTAACAGCTGTCTGTGCACCTGTTTGTCCATCACATGACCATGGACCGTATATCACATGACCATGGTCAGAGTTTTATGCCTGTCCTGTACTAAAAACATGATAACAGCATGGGACAGTAGTCCTGCAAAGAAGCATTGACTCCTAGCATCAGGTTCCTGCTTACTGATCGGTATGCAGCCAGCATACAGTCCATATTTCACAGTCCGAATACAGCCACCTGAAACTGACCTTTTGCTGTGTTCACATGTCACAGTCGTACAGTGTTCTTTGCTTCAATTTCTTCCAAAATTATTGCAGTTTTGCATCTTGTTGCATTTTTGCACTGGTGCAGAGATACACACGTGGACAAAATTGTTGGTACCCCTCGTTTGATGGAAAAAAAAAAAAACCCACAATGGTCACAGAAATAACTTGAATCTTCCAAAAGTAACAATATATATCAATTCTATGAAAATGAAAAAATGACATTGCTTTTCAACCATGCTTCAACAGAATCTTTTAAAAAAGAAAACTCATGAAACAGGCCTGAACAGAAATGATGATAACCCTTAACTTAATATTTTGTTGCACAACCTTTTGAGGCAATCACTGCAATCAAACGATTCCTGTAACTGTCAATGAGACTTCTGCACCTCTCAACAGGTATTTTGGCCCACTCCTCATGAGCAAACTGCTCCAGTTGTCTCACGTTTGAAGGGTGCCTTTTCCAGATGGCATGTTTCAGCTCCTTCCAAAGATGCTCAATAGGATTTAGGTCAGGGCTCATGGAAGGCCACTTCAGAATAGTCCAATGTTTTCCTCTTAGCCATTCTTGGGTGTTTTTAGCTCTGTGGTTTGGGTCATTATCATGTTTCAAGACCCATGACCTGCGACTAAGACCAAGCTTTCTGACACTGGGCAGCACATTTCTCTCTAGAATCCCTTGATAATCTTGAGATTTCATTGTACCCTGCACAGATTCAAGACACCCTGTGCCAGATGCAGCAAAGCAGCCCCAGAACATAACAGAGCCTCCTCCATGTTTCACAGAAGGGACAGTGTTCTTTTCAAGTTATGCTTCATTTTTCTGTCTGTGAACATAGAGCTGATGTGCCTTGTCAAAAATTTCGACTTCTGTCTCATCTGTCCATAGGACATTCTCCCAGAAGCTTTTTGGCTTGTCAACATGCTGTTTGGCAAATTCCAGTTTTGTCAGATTCAAGTTATTTCTGTGACCATTGTGGGTTTTTCTTTCATTAAACAAGGGGTACCAACAATTTTGTCCATGTCTGTATAAGTGTCAAAGAGACTAGGTGCACAACTCAGTTATCAATAGCAGCCGAGACAAACTTTCACAACAAAACTACTTGAAAACACGGTAGTGTGCATGGGCCCATTGAAATGAGAATTGAAAGACCAGGATAGCACACTGAAATAGCACATGGTTATGTACATGAGGACTTGCACTGGGAGACATGTTGCTGACATTTGTGCACCTTTTATGTTGATCCAGTACACACAAGCAATTATTGGAAAAGAGAAACAATGGTCCTGGTAATAGGGCCAAGAATAGGGCCCTGTTGGCATACATGGAATATAATCGAGTGTTTCAACATTCACAAGCACCAAATTACCATAAATTATTTTATTGCACAACAATAATGTTGGTGTAGCTTAATACAAACTGCATTAAGAGTCTGGATTAACCAGTAATAAAACACACACTTATATCCATATCTGAGAAGCCCCACCATTGTCTAGCTTTTGGCTGAAGCTCCACGTTGCAAATACCCAACTGCAAAAAAAACACTGCTTTTTACAGTACCTGCAAAGTGAATAGGATTCTGGCTAATCCCATCCACACATTGCAAAAAAAAAAGTCTGCAACAGAAAAGCTGCATTTTCGGAAATGCCAGCATTTTTCAAAATCGCAGCATGTCAATTATACGTGTGGAACGCTGGCCTTTTTCCATATAGGTATAATAAGGGCAGAAAGTCAGGAGAGGAAAACTGCAAAAACACAGTGAAAATTTTTTTTTTTTGCAGTGGTTTTTTTTTTTTTTTTGCTGCATTTCACTATGTGGGGCTTATCCTCAGGCCACTTTTAAATATGTTTAGTAATGTGGAGTATTGAGATGGAAAAGTCTGTTAAATATATTACTGTGTCACATGGCTCTTTACCTAGTATTAACTCACAGTGTTAAGATTTTAGACCCTACTGGTGAGTTTCAAGTAATACGAAAACATCACTACTGTTACTAGGTTACAATAATATGTAAGATCTAGAAGCCACATGCAAAACAAAACCTCCCAACAGAACCAGTAACTCAGCTCATACAATTCATCCTTAGCCACAACCATTTTACCTTTGGAGAGGATCTATAGCTACAGCGAATGGGAACTTCAATGGGGACCAGATGTGCACCCCAATATGCAAATCTCTTTATGGCAGAAATGGAAGGAACATATTTATCAACATGCACCACCAAACCTATGATTTACCTTCGTTATATCGATGATATCCTTGTCATCTGGACTGCAGGTGAGGAGGCCCTACTTCAATTCCATAATGACTTCAATGACTTTCACCCGACCATCAACCTTAAACTTAGCTATTCAGGGAGTGAAATTCACTTTCTGGATACCACAATATACATTAAAGACCACCGGCTACTCACATCAATATACCACAAACCCACAGACAGAACGGCCTACCTGAGAAACGACAGCTTCCACCCCAAACACACAAGACAATCTATAATCTACAGCCAGGCTATACGATACAATCGTATTTGCTCCGACAAAACAGACCTGGACAAGCACCTCCTGGATCTGAGAATGAAATTTCTCAGATTGGGATACAAACCAAAAGTGACAGACAACCAATTAAACAAAGCAGCAGCCATTAACAGAGACAGTCTGCTCACATATAGAGAGACCCAGAAAGAAGCCCAAGTGCCCCTAGTTGTCACCTACAACCCACAGCTGGAGATCCTACGAAGGATTGCCAAGGAGCTCCAACCTGTACTACATAGGGACAACAGACTCAAGGACATATTTCCAGTCCCCCTCTCCTCTCCTTTCGACAACCACCAAACCTGAGGCACATTATCGTCCGGAGTGCCCTGAAGGCCCCAACTGAAAATGGCACCTCACCTTGCCTACATAAAAGGTGCATGACCTGCAAGCACATCCACACCGCTGACAGTGTACCTATCCCACAGTCACAACAGGTGCACAGAATTAGGGGGACATTTTCCTGCAGGTCTTCCAATGTGGTGTACCTCATAATGTGTGTGCAATGTCCCACCACAGGCCTCTATGTGGGGGAAACAGGGCAGAGACTCAGTCAACGAATGAACTCACACAGATCCACCATTAATAACAGCAGAACCGATCTCCCAGTGGCCGCACATTTCTCCGGAGAAAACCACTCTATTGAAGATTTGCAGGTTGTGGTTTTAATGGGACATTTTAAGACACAGGAGAAAAGAAAAGAAATGGAGTACAAATTTATGCAAAAATTTCAAACTCTGCAATTTGGACTTAATATTCATGCCAGCTTCATGTCACACTATGTTTGAACCATGAACTGAACTCAATATTCATGCCAGCTTCAAATCACACTATGTGTGACCTGTGAGGGTCACAAATCACCTCCTGATAGCAAACAGATAGCAGCAAGAAGTACTGATCCCTCCGTCACGCACCACAAGTTTCCAGACTGTTTTTTTGACCTGTTGTAAATAACTTCTCTACTTAGATTGCAATTTTTTTTAAGGACTCTAAAATGCTTTGAAAACCATGTGTATAAAAATCTGTTAATTTTCAGTTCTTGTATCACACCATGTCTGATGAAGGGAGCGAGCACTCCTGAAAGCTTACTTATAAATATACTCAGTTAGCCTCTAAAAGGTATCGCCTGATTTCTTCACTCTTCCACTACTTTCAATGGCTAACACGGTACAACATTATACTACTAAGAAGAAACATCGTAACTCAGTTCTGCCCTTCACCATTTGTTTCTCAACTGATTTTTTGAGTGTATGGGAAAGTTTCAGAAGTATGGGGGAGATTTATCATAAGGGGAATTTTTAAAGTCAGTCTTGTATGTTTTGGTGTAATTGGCATTTAATTTACCTAATGTCACATAGTGTTTTAGAAATGTGGCCCATCTATAAGTTTAACACTTCTCTCCTAAGATGTCACTCCATTTTCTATGCCACACACTTACTGGAGTGAGACTGGTACAATTTTTGGGTCTTTGTTCAACCTTGCAGTTGATAAATCTGAAGCACAGATAGCTAGACAAACTAACCACACTCACTTTCCCATCTCCTTTTCTAACATGGAGTCAGGGCCAGTTTTAGACAAACTGTGACCCTGGGCAAAATTAAAGGCCCCAAATGCTGATATACCAACAACGCCATCATATTTCCAGTGGCAGCACCTTTAATAACGCCCCCTTTCTGCCCCCAAACCAGTAACAACCACCCTGCTATGCCACACACAATTCAAATAACCACCTTTGTACCACCTAATTTTTGTACCCCCTCATCAGTTATTTTCCCTAACGTCCCACCAGCAGCACAATATTGGGGTATTTCTGCCCCCGTATGCTGGTAGGACAGAATGGAATTTTTAATGAACAACAAATAGTTAACCATAACCCCTTCCCTTCTCAATATAAGGAAGGAAGTACCAACCCCCCAGCGTGTTTTTTTCTGTCCTGTGTTGGTGGGACAGTTGGAGGGAAGGTTATACCTTCCCTATAGTGAGGTTATTCAGATTTCTGTCTGAATTTCCCCTCCTGTCTCCTGTTTGAGTTTGTTTTGTCTATCCTCCTGTGTGAGAACTCTTTTCTGCCTTTGGTTCCTGCTGGAACAAAATTCAAAGGTTAAAACTCCTTGTCTGTCTTTCCTACCTCTACTGCTTAGCTGCAGTGAAAGACCTTTTTTCAGCTGTTGCTTATAATGGGTGAGTGTCCACGCTGAACCCTTTGTGGCTATGTAAGCCTTGCATTCCTTGTTTTATTGCGATGCAGGGCGTTTACTGCTACTTCTTTCCAGCCCCCGTGTGTGGGGTCGCCGGAGTCAAGAGTACGCTGGCTTGCGTGCGTGATGACATCATTGAACCTCCTTCAGGTGAGCTACTAGGTAATGTTTTTTTATGTTAACTTCCGCCATTTATTTTATAAAATCTGTGTGGGTAGATTGTTTTCTTCCAAAAGAAGAAAAAAAAAAAAAAAAGCTGAAGAGAAATAAAGGACTTCTATTTTCTGTGTAACCTGTCACAGGTATTGGGAGAGTCTTTGCTCTCCATTTCTTCTATATAAGTCTGCTGCTTCCTTTCCTCTGCCTCTTTGCTGTTTGGCAGAGAGTGTGCATGCTGGGCTTTCTAGTTCAACAGACTTGTACTGTTGCATTTTTTTTCTGGCTTTCTTGCTATTTACTCTTATACTTGCGGTAAGATATCTTCCTCTGCGTCTGGTGGTAAGTCTGTGTCTAGGCACAAACATCTAAACTGTCGCTCCTGTGAAATTCCCTTGCCTGATGGTTGCAATTTCAATACATGCCACCAGTGCTGCTTGGGCAGCCTCACAGCGTTGGAGTCCTGGGTTTGAATCCTGCCAGGGGTGACATCTGCGGGGAGTTTGTGGTTCTCCCTATGTTTGCGTGGGTTTACTCCAGTTTTCCTCCCACACTCAAAGGCTTGCTGGTGGGGGGTATGGATTGTGAACCCTATATGGGACAGCGACTGTCTGTGGAATATGAGGGCACTTCTGTCATACGATCTGATGAGGTATTCAGGATCATAGAGAAAGCTAATTCTTCATCTGAGGATTCAGATACGAATATAGAAAAAACGCTTTTTCCTCTGGAGAAAATTCAGAAATTATGGAAGTCCATCGGGTCAATGGACCATGATGTTCACCTAGGGCCTTCAATGTGGATGACATGCTTAAAAGAGCTATATCCACCGAGTGAAAACACCTAGAGAAGACCTGCGCGTTATCCAAGAGGTTCAAGACACTCTTCCCAATAGCTGAGGACCAGTTGGGTCCATCACCTAACCTTGTCATGGCAGTCGCCAAATTGTCCAGGTGAACACTTGTACCCTCTGAGGACGGGTCTAGCCTTCAGGACCCCAGGGACCACCGGGCAGAGTGCTCCCTAAGGAAAGCGTATACGGCTTTCTCTGCACAGTGTTTGATTGGTATCGCTACTAGTGAGGTAACTAAGAAGCTGTGCTCCGGCCTCTCTTCATTAAAAAGAGATGTTGATTTGGGGGTCTCCAGGGACGAATTGTTGTCCTCTTTGAAGGGTATAGCCCTTGAGGCGGATTACCTCAATGAAACCTCTTCTCCAGGTGAAGTTAGCTGCCAAGTCTAGGGCATTGACTTCTGCTGCCCGTCACCCACTATGGTTAAAACTTTGGAGGGCGGATTATGCCTCAAAATGTAATATTTGCAGGCAGAACATGCTACAAGGACTAGAGGGAAAGGAAGGAAAGTCCTTCTGTGGACAGGGCAGACAGCGTCGTAGAGGACAGTCTCCTCAAAGACCGCCACCTGCAAGAGGTCACGTGTGGACGTTCTAGGTTCCTGAGAGGGAACTCCAACTGTCTTTTTTTCCGTGATGACAGGAAAATCAGAAAGCCAAATTTTTGACTATTACCTTCTCCCTCCCTCCAAGATATAAGTTCCTGTGGGGATAACATATCATGGGTCTTGGAGATAATCAGGTCCGGTTTCGGCATAGTTTTTTCTGTGCCTCCCCAGGACAGTATTATACAGACCTCTCGCCTCCCTGCTTCCATCACAACGTCAAGGGTCTGGAATTTATTCCTCAGTGTTTCTGGTTCCAAAACCTTCACGAGACTGGTTGATGATAATAGACCCACGATACCTTAGCAGAGATATCTCGGGAAAAATTTCCGTATGGTAACGTCTGTGATATCCATTCTCCAGCAAGGAGATTTCATGGCCACTCTGAACCTAAAGGACGTGCACCTCCACATCCCTATTCTTCCTGCTCACAGGAAATACATAAGAATGCAGTGGTTGTAGAGGGTTGGCTGAAGACACCTCTAATTCTCCGCACTTCCAGTCGAGATAACGTCAGCACCCTACGTATTCACCAAGGTGGTATCCACGGAAGCTTAGTCACTGAGAATCCAGAGGTTCACGTGTGTTGCTTATCTGGAAGACTGGCTGTTAAAAGTCTCTCAAGAGAAGGCCTCTTACAGCATCTATTCATCATGATGAATTTCCTCCAACAATTGGGGTGGATTATAACTTGGGGAAAGTCCCAAATATTACTAGCAACCCAGAAAACATTTCTAGGGTTCATACTTGATTCAGGCCTAATGAAATTATCTCTTCCTCCCTCCAAAAGGGAAAGCATCATCAAGGCCGCAAAATTCCTGCTGGCTTCTCGGCCAATCCGCATCAGGACAGGCATAAAGTTTTGGGACTGATGTTATCAGCTGCAGAAGCAGTCCCTTGGGAAGTCCTGTTGGCCTGGAATCGCAAAACCAGCAGTCTAGACAGTTTTTTTCCTGTCTCAGGAATCTCGCTCGTCCCTCAAGTGGTGGATTTGTCTAAAAAACAGAAAGTCCATGGTCCAGCCTTGCTGGACCCTGTTGACTACAGATCCATCACTCACAGGTTGGGGAGCCCACCTGAACGACTTTCCGGCCCAAGGGCATTGGAATTTCCTCGAGAAGATGATGTCATCCAATTGGAGAGAACTCCGAGCAGTACGACTGTCACTGCTTCACTTTGCCGACCAGTTGAAGGACAAGGCAGTCAGTGTAAGATCGGATAATATGACGACCGTCCTTTATTTAAAGAAACAGGGAGGAACTCGGTCACAACCTCTTCTAAGCGAAGTGGGGAAGATCTTGAGTTGGGCAGAGAAGAACTTAACCCATCTTTCTGCCGCGAAGTTCTGCTCTATACAAGGAGGACAATCCCTTGGCTGTGGATGCCCTGTCCATCCCTTGAGGTTCAGGCTGGCATACATATTCCCTCCAATCTCCATGATACCAAGGGGTATTGATGAGAATCAGACAGGACCAAGTCTCTGTAATCGCCATCATTCCAGTCTGGCCAAAGAGAGCTTGGTTTTTCCCCTCTCATTCAAATGAGTCACGGGATATATTAGAAGCTTCCCCCGATTCAGAATCTGGTGTGTCAAGGGCTCTTCCAGGATCTGAAATCCTTCAATCTGACAGCCTGAGGATTGACCTGTCCCTATTAAGGGACTCTCAGGAGCCGTCTTAAGCACTTTCTCGTTAGAGCAGAGTCTACAAATAAAAATTATGTCTGGATCCGAATCATCTTCATCTCCTGGGCATCAGGTAGAGGAATTGAGAGCTTGGATCCTTCCATTCCAAAGATGCTGGAATTCCTTCAGGACTGCTTGGACAAGGGCCCTGTCAGCCTGCTTAGATAAGCAGCTATCTGCAGACCCGCTGGTTAAAAGATATTTTAAGGGTGCATTCAGGCTTAGTCCGCCTGTTACTCACCCAATCCCTCAATGGGATTTATCTACGGTTTTTAAGGGGTTATGTGATTCCCCCCCCCCCCCCCTTGCAGCCTCTAGAAGAGGTTGAGATTAAATTTCTCAAACTAAAGACAGTGTTCCTTTTGGCCATAACCTCAGTTCAGAGAGTTGGTGAGTACAACTAAGGTTTATGCCAGGGTTCCTCCCTAAGGTACCCTCATATTCTAAACTAAACCAGGTTATCTCATAACCAGTTTTTCTATCCCAGTCTGTCATCTCCGGAGCAAGTTAAACTTCACTCCCTGGATGTGGCCAGATGCCTCGGAATTTATATTCAGAGATCTCGACCTTTTAGATAGTGAGAGAATTTTTTTCTATCATTTCCTGGGAAAAATAATGGGCTTAAAGCCTCTAAAGTCTCCTTGGCACAATGAAGCCATAAAATTGGCTTTCACTCACAGGGGTTAGACCTCCCTGAGTATGATCGAGCTCATTCTACAAGAGCGATTTCTACCTTTTGGGTGGAAAAAAGCTCTGTTCCTTGGGAACACATTTGTTCGTCAGCTTCTTGGAGCTCTCTCCATACCTTTTGTTAATCATTACAGATTTAACAACCGGGGTACGGAGGCCACTTTTTTTTGGCCATTCCGTGTTAAATTCTATTCTTCAAGAGGGCCCTCCCTAGGGTTCTGCTTGCTAGATCCCCAATATTGTGCTGCTGGTGGGACGTTAGGGAAGTATAGATTATGATGTTAATCTGTTTTCCCTTAGTTCGAACAGCAGCATAAGGCTCCCTCCCTATGTGTTATGTATTTGTCTCTATAATTACACACTGGGGGGTTGGTACTTCCTTCCTTATATTGAGAAGGGGGAGGGGTTACAGTTAACTATTTGTTCATTAAAAATTCCATTCTGTCCTACCAGCACACAGGGGCAGAAATACCCCAATATTGTGCTGCTGTTGGGACTAAGGGAAAACAGATTAACATCATAATCTATACATAGCACCTCCTTATAAATAATAGTCCCTGCTTATAAACAGTGCCCAATATCAGTAATAGTTCCCACTTATCAGTAATAGCCCCCCTCATAAATAATAGTGCTCCCTTATAAATAGCCCCCCTTATTAATAATAGCCCTCTCATAAATAGTGGTTCACCTTATAAATAATAGTCCACATTATCAATATTAACTCTCTTATAAATAAAAGCCCTCTTATAAATAATAGACTATTTAACAATACCTCCTTATAAAGTTTCCCTCTTTTAAATAAAAGCAACCACATTATAATAGCCTTCTCTCTCTCGCGCGCGCATACAATACAGACCAAAAGTTTGGACACACCTTCTCATTCCAAGAGTTTTCTGTATTTTCATGACTATAAAAATTGTAGATTCACACTGAAGGCATCAAAACTATGAATTAACACATGTGGAATTATATACTTAACAAAAAAGTGTGAAACAACTGAAAATATGTCTTATATTCTAGGTTCTTCAAAGTAGCCACCTTTTGCTTTGATTACTGCTTTGCACACTCTTGGCATTCTCTTGATAAGCTTCAAGAGGTAGTCACCTGAAATGGTTTTCACTTCACAGGTGTGCCCTGTCAGGTTTAATAAGTGGGATTTCTTGCCTTATAAATGGTGTTGGGGCCATCAGTTGTGGTGTTCAGAAGTCAGGTGGATACACAGCTGATAGTCCTACTGAATGGAGTGTTAGAATTTGTATTATGGCAAGAAAAAAGCAGCTAAGTAAAGAAAAAAACGAGTGGCCATCATTACTTTAAGAAATGAAGGTCAGTCAGTCCGAAAAATTGGGAAAACTTTGAAAGTGTCCCCCAAGTGCAGTGGCCAAAACATCAAGCGCTACAAAGAAACTGGCTCACATGAGGACCGCCCCAGGAAAGGAAGACCAAGAGTCACCTCTACTGCGGAGGATAAGTTCATCCGAGTCACCAGCCTCAGAAATCGCAGGTTAACAGCAGCTCAGATTAGAGACCAGGTCAATGCCACACAGAGTTCTAGCAGCAGACATATCTCTACAACAACTGTTAAGAGGAGACTGTGTGCAGCAGGCCTTCATGGTAAAATAGCTGCTAGGAAACCACTGCTAAGGACAGGCAACAAGCAGAAGAGACTTGTTTGGGCTAAAGAACACAAGGAATGGACATTAGACCTGTGGAAATCTGTGCTTTGGTCTGATGAGTCCAAATTTGAGATCTTTGGTTCCAGTTGGACCATCATTTATTTTTCAACAGGACAATGACCCCAAACACACCTCCAGACTGTGTAAGGGCTACTTGACCAAGAAGGAGAGTGATGGGGTGCTACGCCAGATGACCTGGCCTCCACAGTCACCAGACCTGAACCCAATCGAGATGGTTTGGGGTGAGCTGGACCGCAGAGTGAAGGCAAAAGGGCCAACAAGTGCTAAGCATCTCTGGGAACTCCTTCAAGACTGTTGGAAGACCATTTCAGGTGACTACCTCTTGAAGCTCATCAAGAGAATGCCAAGAGTGTGCAAAGCAGTAATCAAAGCAAAAGGTGGCTACTTTGACGAACCTAGAATATAAGACATATTTTCAGTTGTTTCACACTTTTTTGTTAAGTATATAATTCCACATGTGTTAATTCATAATTTTGATGCCTTCAGTGTGAATCTACAATTTTTATAGTCATGAAAATACAGAAAACTCTTGGAATGAGAAGGTGTGTCCAAACTTTTGGTCTGTACTGTGTGTGTGTATATATATATATATATAAATGAGTTTCTGTCTGCCTGTTCTTTATGCGCGACCAAACGACTGGACCGATCCTCACCAAATTTGGCACACATGTATATCAGGTGTCCGGGAATATTTTAGACTGGGTCTCAGCTCTAAAGGATGTACCGTTCCTGAGATACAGTATTCCCAAAAAATTACCAGCTTACCCCTTATTATAAGCCTATTATGCATTGTTCTTCCCTTATAAATAATAGCCCGCCTTATATATTTCCCCCTTATAATAGCCCCCTTTATATATAATAATTTACTCTTATAATAGTCCCCTTATACTTTATAGTTTCCTCCCTTATACATAATATCCCCCTTATATATAACAGTCTCCCCCCTTATCAATCCACCTTATATATAATAGTTCCTCTCCTATAATAACCTCCTTATATATAATACTTCCTCCCTTATAGATAATAGCCCCTTATATATAACAGTCTCCCCTTATAACAATCCACCTTATATATAGTTCCCCCTTATATATAACAGTCCCCCCTTATAATAGCCCCCCCTTATATATCATATGTCATCTCTTATAATAGCCCCCTTATAAATAATAGTTTCCCCTTATTTATAATAGTTTCAACATTTATAATAGACCCACTTATTTGTAATAGTTATCCCCTTTTAAGGGGGGCTATTATAAGGTGGGTACAATTATGCTATTTATCATGGGGGCTATTATAAGGTGGACCTATTTATAATGGTGCTTTTATAAGGGAAGAGCTATAATATATAAGGGGACTAATATAAGGGGGAACATTTACATACAAAAGCCCCCCCCCCCTTATACAGTGGGTACAGAAAGTATTCAGACCCCTTTACATTTTTCACTCTTTGTTTCATTGCAGCCATTTGCTAAAAGCAAAAAAGTTAATTTTATTTCTCATTAATGTACACTCAGCACCCCATGTTGACAGAAAAAAAACAGAAATGTAGATATTTTTGCAAATTTATTAAAAAAGAAAAATCTTTTACTCACCTTACCGCGTTCCTATGATGAGCGGAGCAGCCGGAGATTCTCCTGTAGTAATGGCACAAGTGGCGCGATACAGTGATGTCATCACGCCACCTGTGCTGCTACGTCCCGCGCTTTTCCGTCGGTCTTCTATGGCAGAGCAGGGACTTTTCAGCTCCCTGCTCTTGTCATAGGATTAAACTGTATCAGCGTGCACAGCACGCCGATACAGCTGTGGAGCCATCTGCTCCGGATCCTGGGGCCCCTTTGGGGACGGGGGCCCTGGGCAATTTTTCCCCTCCCTGACGCCGGCCCTGCATGGAGTGAATGGTGTAAAAATGCAAAAAGTAACAGAATTTCTGCACAAATGAGCTCAAAAAGTCACAATTCTTTTTACTTTTTCACATCAGATTTCTGGAATGTGGGACTTTATAAATTCCTCCCCATATGGATTTGTTTGTACCTGTATATGCAGTAGTATGTTTTATTAAAGGGAATCTGTTGGGTCAATCTGGGACACTAAACCACCCACAGGTAATTTACAGACCTGGGGTTTAGTGTCCCAGATCGCCCTGTTGTAATGCAATCCGCAGGCGCATTAAAAATAAAAAACCTTTATACTTACCTAGAGAAGGGTCCGATCGACGCTGTTTGGCGAGAACGGTTTGGCTTATTCATGAGATTCTTCGTTGGCATGCCTCCCGGAGCCTGCGCTGTTCTTCAGTGAAGCCAAAGATGGACACCCCTGCTTCACTACGTAATTGCGGGGCATGCGCACTGAATCCGAGGTGTACTCCTCTGGCTTCATTGAAGAACTGCACAGGCGTGGGGAGTACAGCGGCCGGGTTAGTATGAAGGTTTTTTATTTTTAATGCAGCCATGGATTGCGTTATAACAGGGTGATTTGGAACACTAAACCCCAGGTCCATATAGACCTGTGGGTGGTTTAGTGTCCCAAATTGCCCTGACAAATATCCTTTAACTAATTATGTAAATATCAGCACTACCCCTATGGTTCACAAGCATATAATAGTACTCATATGACTCATATGAAATCATTTTTTTTATGTTTTCTTAAGGTGTCCCGGAGTTTGTTAAAAGGCCTACTGATGAAATTGGTGTTTCTGGGGGTGTGGCTTCCTTTGTGTGCCAAGCAATTGGTGATCCCAAGCCCAGAGTCACCTGGAACAAAAGAGGCAAGAAAGTAAACTCCCAGCGATTTGAGGTGGGTATACATTCATGTAATGCATTGAAGGGTTATTCTGATATCAAGCTATCCACTGGATAGGGTCTAACTGCTAGATTGGTGGGAGTCCGACTGCTGAAATTCCCACTGATCAGAAGAACTCCCCAGCTCCCCTTTACAGGGGCGTAAACCACTACCACTCCATTTAATGTCTTGTGTTTCATAGTTACTCGTTATTAATGCAAAGGTCAAAAGAGGACCTTTCGCCACCTTCACCAGCTCCAGTTCTTTGCATGCTTCAATAGGTGTTACTTTAGCCCCTACCATTCCTGAGCAATTGGTGCAGTTAGTTTTGTTGTTAGATATGTTAATTAGGTTCAATACTATCAATTGGGTGGTCTTGGGCCAGAGCAGACAAGGAGCATGTCTAAGTGTATGTCGGTGTCAGTCAGATGGGGGCGAACACCCTTTGCTGAGCAGTAACTTTTGCAGAGAAGTCCTGAAAAATAAGGATGTTATGTTGTTGAACAGTAACCGTGCGCTGTCAACTGTAGGCCTGAAGAATCTGTTTCTATACTGCTTAGTGTAGGTATTTGGCTATCGCCAGTCTTGGTCTGTCATGCTCTCTGGGGGGCGTAACTTCTAGACAATGAGACGTTTCAATAAGTGGAGGATGAGCAGGGAATGTCAGGCCCAAGGTAATGTTCCTCGTCAGGAAGTTGGTATGGTCTTCCCCCTATAATCGACTCCGGGATCCCAACAAAGCGCAGATTGCTTCTCCTACTTCTGTACTCTAGGTCATCAACTTCGTCCAGGAGTTGTCAGATAGTTGCAGCTTGGTCTATCACCATTTCTTGTAGTGTAGAGACCGTGGGTTCACAGTGGGCCGTCTGGGTCTCAACTTCCCCCATCCTCTGGGCCACATTGGTGAGTTGAGAGAGTGCCGCTCTTATGGACACATGTAAAGTCTTGAGAGCATTACAATACGAGAGACTTCTTGAGCCAGCTCTGTGTTTATGGCACCTTCTGGGGTTTTCTTCCACGTGAGGACTAGATGAGCAATATGAAGTTATATAGTTTTCATTATATTTTACCAAATCTTTTTTCAAAACAATAACAATTTGTTTTCACCACTAGATATGGGCAACAATAACTGACACCCTTTTTTGTGTAACAGACTGTAGTTTTTATTGATACCATTTTGGAAGAAATATCTACTGTGTTAACCAGTAGATAACAGAGATAAAAACTGAGACACCTTTCAATGGCTAATATAAAAGGTTATGTTAAAATGCAAGTTTTTGAAACTGCGTAGGTCTTTTTCCAAGTTCTCTTGAAATTTTACTGTTTGTGATCATTTTTTTCGTTAGCCATGAAAGACATCAGCTGCTGTGGACTCTTCTTTTTTTTTTTCTCTCTCCTTTCTCTACTGTCTTACAACATAACCTAATTTATCTAATGGAATTTTACGTGGTTTACACTGTGTCCAAATTTGACTAAGTTAGCTGGGTGGCAGATGCCAGATTTGAGTTAAGAAAAATGGTTATTTATTTTAGTAGTCTAACCCATGATCATGATCACATGGATATTTTCTAAAGTGCATATAAAGTCTATATCGCTTATGGAATGATCTTTTATTTGAATGTGTTTCCCATAAAAATAAATATTCTGCTCTCAGAACCATGTGTAAAAGAAATAATTGTTACAATAAATAAAATAGGTTAAAAAACCTATAAGTTGATGGACAGAAAATCAATAAAAAAGTACACACAGATGGATGCTTCAAAACACCTTGTCAGAGACAAGAGGTAAAGGTTTACACATACTTAAAATGGTCTTGTGTTGAAATTAACATAAAAAAATTACATAAAAGACAAATGCAAAAAGTCTATATACACGTTTTGCTGTAGTGTTACTAACCTTTACCATCTTGTGTATGAACTGTACAGATTTATTGCATGCATCATACAGATTTTCAATAACGTATGTGGTTTCAGCATATAATATTTTTAATTATTTAGACATTAAATCCTTACTGTCTCTTTCTCTTTTAGAACATTGATAATAATGTATTGATTTTTTTGAACATTGATTTTATGTAATTTTTACCAGTTTGGATGTGGGACCAATTAACTTGAACCCTAATGGTTAATCCCTAGTCATCCAGTGTTTTGTTGTATGTATTTATTATTATTATTATTATTATTATTATTTTAAAGGATATCTGTCACCCCTTCTGTCCCACATCTTTGACCTCTCCCCCAGCCATCACCCTGCTTTGCATTGATAATAGGCAATAACCTTGAAACAGCTGTCTGTGGATGGGTCCCTGTCCCTTTTGAATTCTGGCTGGGCTATATTAAAAGATTATTCTATAAGGTTTCATGAGAACCAGGCATTGATCTATATGGAGCTACCTTCCAAAAGGTGAAACTAGAGCAAGTTCTTCTTTTCCACCAAAGAGGTTGTATTTGCATATTCCTTACCCAGAATTTGTAGCAGGGTATAATAAGTCCTTGTATAACTCACAGTGTCATCTCCATTGGTGACCTTACATACTCTGCTGAGCTACACTGAATCTGATTGGTCAGAGCTTTCACTGCAGCTCCAGCTTTTAGGTGATTTTAGGTGTTAGCTGATTTATGTTGTGCTATCTGAGAGCAGCATGTTATAAAGAGTGAAATGCTGTGCTCCATGATATATGGGTTTATATGATTTGAAGCAGGATTTCTGAAAACAAAGCAGAGTAAATCTTGACAGAACTCGTTGGAGAGACAGTGTCCTGCTTACCCCACCAACAACTACCAACTGGAGGCCCTATTAGACAGGGTGATTTAGCAGCGATTTGTTGGGAGCAAATGCTCTTACAAGATCTAGTTACTGATAATCAGCCTGATTCATAGAGCCGACATTCACCAGATAAGTGAGTGTTTGCCCGTTTATCATATGATCTGCTGATTTTGACAGGAAAATTGTTGTTCTTAGGCAGCAAATCACCCTGTGTAATAATGAAACAATTAAAATATATACCAGTCTCCTGCATGTACTCTGTATCGGCCTGTGTAATAGACTGGTACAGAACAAGCTCTCATCAGCACATTATGTGGCTGATCAGCTACAATGTTTTAGTTTACTAGCACCCTTAGTTAATAACGTTCTCTGTACATACTGATACAGAGTGTCATTCATTGTGTTGGTAGAGTTGCACATTTTTTGGAACAAATTGTGGTTTTGCACAAAAAAAATTGTGACTTTTTGATTTCTGCACCACCTTTGCCACTTTGCAGGTTTGGTGAGGGTGTACAGGGGGTGGGGCCATTGGCCCTACCAGATTTATTATTATTTACGCCAGTGCTGCAAATCTACCCCTGCAGGTGTACGACCTAGCAGAGAGTGCGCCTCATTTATGAGAATGTGTGCGCCTTGTTGTAAATGAGGCATACCCTCCATTGGCTCAGGGGTTATGAAGACTGGTGTTAAAACTGTTCTTATAGCACATGCTGTGTTCCCAGATGCAGAAGCCCTGTCTGTGTATTAGAATGGTTGCTAGGTAATCCTGTAATGACTGTAATGATATTACAGGATTCCCTGTGCAGAGAGAGCTTGGAGCAATATAGAATCTGTGTATATAGTGTAGATAGACCACTGATAACAGTGATCTAATGAGATGTTACCATTTGATCAATGATCTGCATCTAAGAACAGCAGGGAGCACCCATGTCTTCCAGTAGTAAAAAGTACAATGAATTATTATAGTGAAATGCCAAAAATAAAACTTGAATAAATAAGAATAATTTTAAAAAGTGAATAACTCTCAAACTGCATGCACCTATGTTAAACCTATGTTAAATATCCTGCATGACACATATGTGATTTTTATGTACCTTAGACCTACAGGTGCATCTCAATAAATTAGAATATCTTTGAAAAGTTCATTCATTTCAGTGATTCAGTAATACAATTCATAATCAGCGTCTTCCATGATTGTGTGTCCTACTGAACCAGACTGAGAGACCATTTAAAGGCTTAGGAAACCTTGGCAGGTGACACACTGAATTTACAATACTGAACTTTTTCACAATATTCTAATTTTCTTAGATTTGGGTTTTCATTACCTGTAATCCATAATCAACATTTACAGAAATAAAACACTTGAAATAGAACACTCTGTGTGTAAAGAATCTAGAAAATATAGGAGGTCACTTTTTTAATTTAATTACTGAAAAACGTTTCAAAGATATTCTTATTTATTGAGATGCATCTGTATCTGCTTTTTTGTACATCCATGTACAGAGGCTGCAGCCAGAGTTAAAGCAACATTCCAGTTGACATTACAAATTTCACCATAAATGAATAATTCATTGCTAAAATACCTGCTGCTTTTTAATTTTTGTGGTTCCTCCAGTTCCCTCTTTACTTTTGTAGAATGTCTACCAGCTTCTCAGATTACAATGCATACTGTGGCTTGGTAGTCTGAGACGTACCCTCCTCTTGGATGGGCCAGCATTGATATAAAGCGGAATGTCTCAGACTACAAAGGCACAGTGTTGCAATCTGCAACAAATCTTCCATGTGTGAATATGTTCTAAAAGAAATGTCTGTTGAATTAATATTTTACTTGATATTATTAAGTTGTGTTTTAATACTAATTTAAAAGTTTCATCTGTTTTATTTATATCAGACCATAGAGTTTGACGAGGGAGCTGGTGCAGTTCTACGAATACAGCCTCTCCGGACACCCCGAGATGAAAATGTGTATGAATGCGTTGCGCAGAACATTCATGGTGAAGCTACAGTCAGTGCCAAACTTACTGTCTTAAGAGGTACAGAAACAGCATATGACTGATAACATTTTTTTTTTTAGATTTTGTATTAGCCTACTCACTACAAAAGTATTGGAAGGCCAATATCCTTTAGAGAACTGGCAAGAAGCCTTAGTAAAAATTATTTATGTAAGGAATTGGTCACCCAATGTCATTCATCTGAAGTTAATGTTGTTTTGTTTTTTTTGTTGTTTTTGTTTTTTTACTACTGGCCATCTTGTCACTTGTGATGCAGCAAAATGTTGTTTAATGATCGTTTCATTAGTTTAGTATATTATTATGTGAGAAAGTGAAGGGTGTGGTTTGGGAGAACAGGTATGTTCCAGCCAGGCAGTTAAAGGGTGTGTGGTAGAAGCCCACAGCAGGGAGGTCAGCTGACCAATTAAGGCCTGATATAGGCTGTGTGTCAGAACTAGGAGGTGGCACTACACTGAGGAAAAGTGTGAGCTGTGTGGCTGAACCTGCATAAAAGGTAATTCTGTGCCACCCGTTTGAAGTAACCAGAGCGAGAGTCTGGCAGCCAGGCTCTTGTATAGAGAGGGACCATTTTGTTAGTTATTTCTCAGCCGAGAAGGTTTTGTTTGTGCCTTTGTAAAGGCAAACCTGTTTATACACTTGCAAGTGAATAAATACTGAACTTGAGTGTGATCCAGTCTCTGTGTCCCTGTTTCCTACACTGCTACCAAGCATCTACCTGAGCGGTTCCCCACAATTATTATACACCTTCCACTTCTGGTGCATGGATCTATGGAGTTGCATGGATTTCCAGATAGGCTTGAACACATATTTAAAGGGGTTGTTCCATGCTCCCCTATCCACAGGGTCTCCCATTGATGAGGAGAATGTGGTCTAAAGGTTCCCCATGTCTCTTCCACATGAATGAAGCGCCAGTGCGCTTCCTTCACATGCTTGTCATTGCCGAGACATATGAAGTCAGTCCACAATGGCAATACACAACAACTCCATTTCAATTGCCCCAGGAAAGGTGATGTTAATAAAAGGCTACTTCAGGAGGAAGCAAAGTGGATCTACCATTTAGACTGCCTTAACTCTAAAGGCTTAAATGAGGGTTCTACGTTTACTGCAGTTATCTAATTTTGTCCATGGTCTCATATGTATTTTTGCATTATTTCATGCCAAAGAAGCCATCATGTTGTTAGATTCCGGTGGAAACCTTTGCACCCCTTCCCCCCTTTGCTTGAGTGTCATCTTCCACTTTGTTACACTTTGTCTGCAGTTATCTAGAGTGGAGAGCAAATCCCTTGTAGGGGAAGCAACTCCCCTAAAGCTGTTTTCAGCTAATTTGCATAAGAATAAAACTCTGATTTTCATGAAATTGGAGATGCAATGCAGAATAATAAAGGTATTTTTGAAAAGTGTATAAGCAGCCCTACAAGGTTCTGTCAATTAGATTTAATCAAGTTTTATTAAAGTTTTTCAAATGTATAACATCAAAAAGTAACCAAGGATCGAACAAAATGTAAAACAGGAAGTTGTGTAGCACCATATTGCAAGGCTAACCAGGGCCGCAGGCCCAGAAAACAAGACAGTCAGGAAGGTGCAGTTCAGGCTCTCGCAATAACACGATAAACAAAAGAGAGAAGGGGCTGGAGCCTAGAAGGAGGGCTACCCAGGAACTGTTGCTCCCATGGGAGCAGCTGTGAGCTGATCTAGGAAACAGGAAGACACAAAGTTGAGGGGGACAAAAGAGGAGAGAAATGGAGGGAGAAAATGAGGGACAACAGACCTGAATGTACTAACAGAACCGCATTCCAAGTTATCAGGAGCTGAAGAAAAAGAGCTAGCGAAATCAGTCGACTCCTGAAACACCACCTACAACCGCCAGAGGGCATCTAACCTGGAGGAGTCAGCGGAATTCGCCGCTACTAGCACCTCCATATGCCGTATGTAGAGGAACTCCTGGAGCCACTCCTGCAAAGAGGGGGTGGCGGCACTGCGCCAGGGCCTAGGGCTGACTGCCCTGGCAGCCACGAGGAAGTGTCGCAGGAGGTCACCCTTAACTGCTTTGTATTTACCCGGTATAAGAGAAAGGCGGGCCAACTGGGGGGAGGGCACGATCACTGACCTTAAAGTAGAGGTCCAAAACAGACTTCCAGAATGGTCGGATCCCCACACACTCCCACCAGATATGGAGGAGAGAGCCCCTTTTTGCACCATAGTGCCAACACCGATCAGACACACAAGAGTACATTTTATGTAGGAAATCTGGACAGCGATATCACCGGGTCAAAATTAAAAAATTTTTCTCCTCCGCATTGCACGGCAAAGGCAACTTACAGTGGGGGAAAAACAGTATTTAGTCAGCCACCAATTGTGCAATTTCTCCCACTTAAAAAGATGAGGCCGGCCTGTAATTGACCTCATAGGTAGACCTCAACTATGAGAGACAAAATGAGAAAACAAATCCAGAAAATCACATTGTCTGATTTTTTTAAAGAATTTATTTGCAAATTATGGTGGGAAATAAGTATTTGGTCACCTACAAACAAGCAAGATTTCTGGCTCTCACAGACCTGTAACTTCTTCCTTAAGAGGCTCCTCTGTCCTCCACTCATTACCTGTAGTAATGGCTCCTGTTTGAAATTGTTATCAGTATAAAAGACACCTGTCCACAACCTCAAACAGTCACACTCCAAAATCCACTATGGTGAAGACCAAAGCACTGTGGAAGGACACCAGAAACAAAATTGTAGACCTGCACCAGGCTGGGAAGACTGAATCTGCAATAGGCAAGCAGCTTGGTGTGAAGAAATCAACTGTGGGAGCAATAATTAGAAAATGGAAGACATACAAGACCACTGATAATCTCCCTCGATCAGGGGCTCCACGCAAGATCTCACCCCGTGGGGTCAAAATGATCACAAGAAGCAAAAATTCCAGAACCACACAGGGGGACCTAGTGAATGACCTTCAGAAAGCTGTGACTAACGTAACAAAGGCTACTGTCAGTAACACACTACGCCGCCCAGGGACTCAGATCCTGCAGTGCCAGACGTGTCCCCCTGCTTAAGCCAGTACATATTCGGGCCCGTCTGAAGTTTGCTAAAGAGCAGTTGGATGTTCCAGAAGAGTATTGGGAGAATGTCATATGGTCAGATGAAACCAAAGTAGAACTGTTTGGTAGAAACACAACTCGTCGTGTTTGGAGGAGAGTGAATGCTGAGTTGCATCCAAAGAACACCATACCTACTGTGAAGCATGGGGGTGGCAACATCATGCTTTGGGTCTGTTTCTCTGCAAAGGGACCAGGACGACTGATCCGTGTACATGAAAGAATGAATGTGGCCATGTATTATGAGATTTTGAGTGCTAACCTCCTTCCATCAGAAAGGGCATTGAAGATGAAACGTGGCTGGGTCTTTCAGCATGACAGTGATCCCAAGCACACCACCAGGGCAACGAAGGAGTGGCTTCATAAGAAGCATTTCAAGGTCCTGGAGTGGCCTAGCCAGTCTCCAGATCTCAACCCCATAGAAAACCTTTGGAGGGAGTTGAAAGTCCGTGTTGCCCAGCGACAGCCCCAAAACATCACTGTTCTAGAGGAGATCTGCAATCTGCATGGAGGAATGGACCAACATATCAGCAACAGTGTGTGCCAACCATGTGAAGACTTATAGAAAACGTTTGACCTCTGTCATTGCCAACAAAGGATATATAACAAAGTATTGAGATGAACTTTTGTTATTGACCAAATACTTATTTTCCACCATAATTTGCAAATAAATTCTTAAAAAATCAGACTGTGATTTTCTGGATTTGTTTTCTCATTTTGTCTCTCATAGTGAGGTCTACCTATGATGTCAATTACAGGCCTCTCTCATCTTTTTAAGTGGGAGAACTTGCACAATTGGTGGCTGACTAAATACTTTTTTTCCCCACTGTATGTGCGAACAAAAAAATTCTAGACCAGTCAGTGGGGGAAATTGAAGTCCGCAGGTCCGCGAGTAGCTTTTTCTCGATAGCAACCCACTGCTTGTCGGAATGCTTGTAGCGCCAATCAAGGAGACACAAAAGGATAGGTTCTGTCAATTAGTATGACAATGATTTTCCTGCAGATAGACTCCCTTTAATTATTCTTCTGTTAAAGGAATTGTGTTAGGGCTTATATTTTTGCAGGAAGATCTGACATTTTGGAGAACATAGCGCTTTTTGATTGCTTTTAATAACGCTTTTTTCAGTGGCTGACAGACAAAATACAGCAATTCTGGTAACATTTTTAAAAAAAAAAAATTTTATGCCGTTTAGTGTGCGGATAAAATAACATTACAGTTGTATTTCTTGGGTCCTTACTGATGCAGCAATACTCAATATGTGTGTTATGGTTTTATTATTTATTAAACATTTTGGGATGTGGAATTAATGTGTTGTTGATTTTATTGTGTTTGTTTGTTTTTTCTTTTTTTTTTTAATCTTTACTTTTTTTTTAATACAATTTTTTAGTCCCTCTAAGGGAATTTAGCTTTCGATCTTTTGATAACTTACCATATTTTTAGGACTATAAGACGCACTGGACCATAAGACGCACTTAGGTTTTAAAGGAGAAAAATAGGGGAAAAACATTGTGAAGCAAAAAATGTTGTAAAATATTTAATAACATAAATAAAATATTGGAGTTGTAGTTTTGCAACAGCTGAAAGGCCACATTGACAGGTGGCCCTGCAGCTGTACGGGGATGCATAGGGCATCTTTTTTTTGTGGGGGACAGGTGTACTTGTCTATTGCTTGATTGCTTTTTATTCAAATCAGAGGCGAAACAGTGAAAAAAACGGTAGTTCAGCACTTTGATTTTTTTTTTTCCCGCTACGACGTTGACTCTACAGGGAAAATATTTCTATAAGTTTGTAGACCGGGCGTTTTTGGACACAGGGATACCTAATGTGTCTGTGTTTAACAGTAATTTTCTACTTTTATATGCGTTCTAGTGAAAGGGGGTCATTTAGAACTTTTAGTTTTTTTTTTTTTTTTTAAACTTTTTTTTCTGCTATTTTATTAGCCCCCCCTAGGGGGCTTGAACCAGCAATCATTTGATTGAAAGATTCTGTACATAGACCAGCCTCAATAGTAATATTACTATGACAAGCCTGGGAGCCTTCATAAGGCTCCTGCAATCTCATCATGTGGGAGCCGACTTGCAATGTGAAAGATACCCACTGGCCCCCGGACCCAGTAGCTATGGCGACCGCTCTGCAGCAGAGCAGCCGCCATCATCTTTACAGACGCGGCATCCACCATTATGGTGGATGTCAGGATGGGTTCGCACCGCCAGCACACCCTCTACTCCAAGCCCAGGTCCCGCAGCGATGCTGTAACCCTGCTCCTCCAACCCCCACCCACCCACATTCAGACTATAAGACGCACCACCCATTTTCTTCCCAAATTTGGGAAAAAAAAGTGCGTCTTAGAGTCCGAAAAATACGATATATAATGCATTGCACTAGCTATATATGGCACCTTCATTTGGGGTGCCAGTGGGGTGCCAGTGCCTACAATAAGGAGCCTTCCCCATCCAAGACACCACTGTGGACCTATCCATCTAAGGGGTTAAACGTTGTTGCCCCTCTTTGTCACACACAGTACATACAGTGCGACATACAGTACATCCTCACGTATTGGCCCAAGCACTTTCCAAACCACACCACACACAATGTGGTAGCTACACAATACTCCGATTCTTATGGGCCTCACTACCACAATGACAGAATGTGATGAACAAAACTCCTAGTTGCACAGGTTTCACTGCAGTCACACACCTGACATTCTTTCCTTTGACCTCCACCAGTCAGACAGCTACCAGCTACTCATCAGCCTTGCTGGTGGAAACATGTTACCAGGCATGTCACCAAAATTTACATTGAACGCAAATACAAAGCATATATCATGGGGGACAGCCTGTTATGAGTAGAGACTAAAATCAGTCTCTGAATGGGTCTACCACCTTACATGTTCAACAGCGAGATCAGCCTAAAGTTCTGTGTCAGTTTATCGGGTTTGGGTAATGTAATTATAAATTCAGAGAGATTTTTCCTGGGGAGAAAGCCACCTGTGAAGGCCTTTGTGAGAGTGTCAAGGTGCTATGGTAGCAGAATAAAATGAAAGGTTTTGTAATGTGTGTTGGAAAGGCCATCCGAGGTTGGTGACTTATGCATCGGCAGTGTTTGAACAATTGTTAGTAGCTTCTCTTGTTTGGTGGGCAGAGAAGGGAGATCCACTTTTCTAGAGGAGTTCTAATACAAGCATCAGAGAGATAACAAGGATTGGAGGGGGAGTTTAAAGGGGTTGCAAGGGAGTTAAAGGGGTATTCCCATGAACATAACCATTTTTAAATTGTTAGATAATTAAAAGATAAACATTTTTGCAAATATAAGTAATTAAAAATTTTGCAGAGTTTTAAAGATTTTCTCAAAATATCTTGTGATGACAGTCTGTTGTCTTGATCGGTTGCCAGTGGATACGACCATGAATGCTGGACCTTTCTAAGGTCAGAAAATGTCCTTATTGTGGCTGGGATATCTTCTGATACATGTAGCGTCCCTGCCTAATAACTCAACTACAATAAGGACACCATGTGTGGGTTTTTGACAAGACAGGCCATAGAAAGTTTCTGCATTTGTGGTCGTATCCATTGGCAACCGATCTAGACAACAAGACTGTCAGCACTAAGATGGTTAGAGAAAATCTTTAAAACTCTGCAGAATTTTTAACTACTTATATTTGCAAAAATATTTAACTTTTAATTATCTACAAATATAGATATTGTTATGTTCATGGGAATACCCCTTTAAGATTAGTTTACTTAATCCGACAGGCTCTTGATGATGGACTCAGGGGTTCCAGCCTGGTTCCGACACCCAGGCTCTGTGTTTGGAATCAGTGCTGCTAAGAGTAGTACTCTATAAATTTGTTAATTTGAGGCTGCATATTTTTACTCCATTAGGAGTATCAAGATGATATGGAATTGATTTGGAAGCCAATTGTTTCAATTTGTTGGCAAGTATTTAACCACTTGATTTTCCTGTGAATAATATTGTGCCATGAACAAATAGTCTTTCAATTGTATACGCAGGATTTTAAGCTGATTCTGTTGAATCTGTGATGGACTTGTTTTATTTAACTTCTCTAGAGTCTGGGATATTAGATTATCTTTTTTGGTCCTATGATGGATTTTAAGGAGCATACCCCCGAATGTATGCCTTATGGGCATTCCAAACACTGAATTTTTATTAAGAGAGAGCCAAGAGAAATATTCCCTTAACTCCATTTCTTTTTCAAATTGTGTGGTTTGGGCAAGCAGAGACTGACTACAGCACCATGATTCAATAGGATAGGATTCTTCAATACATAAAGTTATGGCTGTATGGTCCCATCATTTCATTTATTTTGTTATAGAAGATTAAACATTATATAGTAGTATCTTAGATACAATAAACATATCAATTCTGGAATATGTTGGGTCCACGGCCGAGAAAAAAAAGTATACTCCCTTTAAGGAATATTCTGTACATGCCAAAAATCATACAATTCCTCCTGGTGGAGAAAGGGCACAAGAGCCTCGTGTCTATTAATCGCTGTGGTGTCAATTTTAGTTTCATAGACTGTGTTGACATCTCTGGTCCTTCCTTGTCTCTGATTCAATCTCCATTAGCCCACATATATCTACACCCCTGTTGTCACCTGCAACAGACTATGTAATCAATTCGTACTAGTAAGTAGTATATATTTAAGGGTAGAGTTTAGTTCTGCCCTTGGTCAGTTCTGTGCAACATCTCTAAGTGCAACTTTTTAAGTGTACTGCCCAGAATTGGAACGGAAGGTAACTGCTTATCTAGACATAATTCACTTTAGAATTGCTATATTTACATAATGTTACAAACTAGAGTGCTTATCATCTTAACTACTGTTATTGCCCTTCTTCTGAGAAGGTGACTTCACACCCCCCAACCACCACAGTTAGTAACAAATTCTTCATCTCTCCATCTGTTCTACCCCACAATCTGACTTTATCTGCAGAGCTACTCCAAAACCTGCAAACTTTCTGCCCCAGGCACACACAGCCACCTCACACCCTCTCCTACTCACACCTGATATCCCTCTCCCTGCTTATCTTACTGCCGGTGGCATATCTTCTAATCCTGGGCCACCTCAGCAAATCCCAACTATCAGATCTTCTTCCTCTCACCACACAACCAGCGCCAACTTACGGAACCCCTTAAATCTTAAATTTATCTTCCTTGCTCCTGCCTCTCCTTCCCCCTCTCCGGTGCACTATGATTACACACAAGATCTTTTCATTTCTCGTAAATTTTCTTTTCTTCGGTTACAGAAACATGACTGACACTCTCAGACACTACCTCCCCCTGCTGCACTCTACTATGGCGGTCTCCAGTCCTCACACACTCCTTGCCCCAACAACAAACCTGGTCTGACAACTGCTCTCACCCTCCTCTTCTTTGAAGTTCACATTGTCCGCATCTACTCACCCTCCAACCTGCAAGTGGCTGTGATATACCGACTGCTTCAACACCTGGCTCATGCACATCCTCTTGACTGATACCCCACTATCATCATGGGTGACTTCAACATCCCCATTGACTCAAGCCACCCTTCTGCTTTCAAGCTCCTATCTCTCACCACCTCCTTTGGTCTCTCACAGTGGTCCTCGTCTATCACTCACATAGGGTGACACACATTTTATCTGATCTTCACATGCCTCTGTTCCCTATCCAACCTCTCTAACTCTCCCACCACGCTTTCAGACCACAACTTACTTACATTATCATCCCTTTCCTCTCGAAATGGTCCTCAAATCCAGAAACTAATGCAGTCTAGCAGGAACCTTAACCGCCTTGACATCCGCACAAACTCTGACTCTCTTCTACCACTTATTTCTACGGCACCACCATTATTTCAGACATCAACTCAGTGGCCCACCTCACACACACCAGAGCTCAACTGATCAACAGGCAACCCTGGCATACAGTACAGTCCTGACAAAAAACCTGAGATGTGCTTAAAAAGGTTGCAGAATGCCTCTGGAAGAAAAGTCACTCCAAGGAAGACTTCCTCAGTTATAAACAGGCAGTTCTCAACTTCAAGAATGCACACACCTCTGCGAAACAGACCTACTTCATCACATTCCCTATTCCATAACCCAAAACATAATAGCTTCAACTACCTTCTGCATCCAGTGGTGCTGAAGCAGAAGACTTTGCCTCTCATTTCAAAAACAAAATTGACACCATCAGAGAAATCCTCAACCTTCACCTCTCCACCAACTGTTGGGTGCTTTCTCCATAACTTGCTTCTCCACTATCACCAATGAAAGCTCTCCCCCCCCAATTTCAAAATCCCACCTCACCACCCGTGTGCTAGACATGATCTAATGACACCTCATCCCACAACCTCAATGAAGTCTTTCCTCCTGCTCTAACCCACTTCTTTAACCTATCTCTAACCTTTCCTTCTTCCTTAAAACATATATATTTTCTCACGCATCCTTTAAAAACCCTCCCTCGACAGACAACTATCGCCTATCTTACTGATTCCTTTTGCCCTAAAACTCCTTCAATAACATATCCACTTTAAACTATCCTCCAGTGTCTCATCCAACTTACTCTTTGACAAGCTGCAGTCAGGCTTGTAACCCCATCACTCCACAGAAACCGCCGTAACCAAAGTTACAAACGACTTACTAACTGTCAAAGCCAACATCAATACTCTGTTGTCCTTCTCCATGACCTTTCCTCCACCTTTTACATAGTCGACCACCACCTCTTGTTACAAACTCTCTCATCCCTTGGTATCACTGACTTGGCCCTCTCCTGGATCTTTTCATACCTCAAGAACCGCATATTCTGCATCTCCCACTCACACACCACCTCTTCACCGTGCCCACTTCCTATAGGTGTTCCTCAAGGCTCTGTCCTGGGGACTCTCCTGTTCTCCATTTACACCCTTGGCCTTGGCCAACTCATAGAATCCCATGGTTTTTAGTCTCAGAAGTTTTCGCCCCATTTCGCATGGCACCCCAGCCTGACCCATCTATCAAAGTTAAAGGTCCCGCACTTACCTCAGTCCCATAGGTCAGTTGCCTGGGGATAACCTTTGATCCTAACCTATCCTTCAAGCCTCACATCCAAGCCCTCAACACCTCCTCTCACCTCCAACTCAAGAACATCTATTGAATCTGCTTCTTTTTTACCTCTGAAACTACAGAAATGCTAGTCCACGCCATCATAATCTTCCACTGAGACTAATGCAACATCCTTCTCCATGGCCACTCAGGAAATGCTCTCTCCCCCCTCCAGTCCACCCTAAGCTTTGCCTCTTGCTTAATCCATCTACCCCGTTTTTCATCAGTCTTTTCCCTCTGCCAATCCCTTTACTGGCTACCCATCGCCCAGAAAATAGAGTTTAAAATGTTAATGCTGACATACAAAGCCATCCACAACCTGTCCCCTCCATACATATATATGACCTAAACTTTTGCTGCCTTACCCACACATAACCTCAAATCCTCTGAAGACTTCCTTCTCTGCTCTGTTCTTATCCACTCTTCACACAACCGCCTCCAAGACTTCTCCCTTGTATCCCTCATATTCTGGATCTCGCTACCACGACACATAAGACTGTCCCCCACAATCATAATTTTCAAGAGGAACCTGAAAACTCATCTCTTTAGGAAGGCCTACAACCTTCAATAGCACTACTGCCTCCACACCACCATCTAAACATCTTCTACCCTCACGTACTGTCTCGATCCCCCTTCCCTCATGGATTGTAATCCCTTGCAGCAGAGCCCTCTATCCCACTGTGCGAGTTGGTCACTGTTAGTACTTTACTTGTTTTATGTAGTTTGTGTATCGTATGTAAACCCTCAAATGAAAAGCACCATGGAATTGATGGTGCTCTAAAAATACATAAAAATAATAAAAGAGAAGAACAGGTCTCTTTTATATTTTTGTCCACTTTGCAAAGAAGCTGAAGACGGAAACAAGTGTGAATGTTGGGCACATACAGCCAGGCTACAGGTCTACCTGTGACCAGGTGAATCCCCCGATGGATCTACGAACTAGGTAGGCTACCAGCTACTCATCATACAGCATCTCAACCAGGCTTTGCCTCAGTATAATATACTGGGTAGATTAGTTAAGAAGATATCTAGTTTATTTTTATATACTGTAAACACACTGCATGGCTGAGATGACATCTAGGTATAGAGTCAGGCCAACCAGTGTCCCCCTATCTTGTTAATCACACTGAAGGGGCCCCAATAACCAGTTACCTTGCAGTATTTGGGTGCTGCCTGTAGGCTACTGCCGTGTGGCCACACATCTGAGGAGCAAAGAGGGCCCTAGTTCAAGGCAAGATCTAGGCAGCCTACTGACAAGACCCCAAGAACAAAAGCAGATGCAAAGACTAGGCAGCAGGATACCACTGATAAATACATTTATGTTGACAACATTTAAAGGGATTTTCCCATCTCCCTGTTTCAACAGCTTGCTGTCTCTTCTTCTCACATTCTGTATTGCTTATCACACAGTCAAATCCCCCTCCTCCCCCCAGCTTGCTGAACAGGACACTATGGAGTATCACAATGCTTATTATGATTACTAGAAATCCAATATAGATGCTGATCAAATAATATGCACATACTTCTAGAGAAGGAACTTAGTGTTATGTATGTTTACATATAGAGATAACAGACAGGGCTGTATCAGTAACTGCAATTAGCTGAATTCAGAGCTGTATATAACAGTGAGAGCAGTGAGTGATGTCACTTGTCCTGCTTATCACACAGGTCCAGCGCTATGGAAACGCTGTGTAAGCAATGGGAGATATAATTTAAAATAGCAGGCAAACAAAGCAGCATTGCTAAAGCAATATATTTAGGAAAACTCTTCGATTTACATAAGCTAGCAGTATAGATAGGATCCTTGAGATGGGAATACCCCTTTAAGGATTTTGTGAACAAGTGTTATACAATATTTGCATGTAGTTGTACAGTGGGCCCCCAGAATGAATCTACACAACCACTGTGTATATAACATTATTAATAGCTCATACAAGAATTATAAATCTGTGTTTTTGGTCAATTATGGCTGAAAATGGAGCACAAGTCACCAAATTTATAACAGCTGACAGAACCTCTATCTGCTTGTTGGAGCAGTGTGATTAACCCCTTCCCGCTCTGTGCCATACTATTATGATGCACCAAGCGTGTAGTTAATGCTCAGTGAAGTAATAGTACGTTGTTGTAATGCTGTGGGCACAGGAGCTCTGACTGCGGCATTACTTCTGGCACTTGGCTGCATTACACAGCCAAGGTTCGGGACTAGCTGCCGGAGTCGGAAGGTAGTGATCACAGTATCCAGGGGTTACAGGGGCCTCTTGACTGCCTTTCCAATTACACATAGAGATCCCAATTCAAGTTCCCTCATGGGAGAGGTAAAAAGTAAAAAAAAAAGTTCAAAACGTTCAAAATAAAGTATACAAAGTAAACAAACAGTAAAAAAAACTTACCTTTACAATGAAAAAACAGCTAACGTAAACATAGTGCATATAGGTCCACATTATCCAAAATACGGTTATTTATCCTGTACGGTGAACGCTGTAAAAAAATAAATAAAAACAAAATACTGTGATGCGCAAATTAATGTATTTTGGTCACCTTTTTTCCCCCAAAAAATAGCAATAAAAAGTGATCAAAAATTCATGCATACCAAACATTGGTACTAATGAAAAGTAAAACCTGCCCCACAAATAAAGAGCCTTTACATATCATCATCAACAAAACAGTAAAAAAGTTATAGATGTAAGAATATGGTAACCCCAGGAAAATCGTTCATTTTCAAAAAGTGACATTTTATTTATAAAAGTGAAACCCCAAAAATGTTAATAAAAGCTAATCAAAACATTATATGAACCCCAATATGGTGCAAAATGAAAGTACAACTTGTCATGCAAAGAATAAGCCCTCACATAGCTATGTCGACAGAAAAATAATAAGGTTATGGATTTTGGAAGGTGGGGAAGGAAAATATAAAAAAAAGTAATTCACATACAAACTACCCTGCATCCTTAAGGGGATAAGATGTCACCTTTTAACCCCTTCCATATATCTGCTGTAATAGTACAGCAGATTTTGGGTATTTAAATATGGCAGCCGCTCAGGAACTGAGCGGCTGCGATAGCCACCAGGTCTTTGCTGTATTATACAGCAAAGACCTGGAGCTAATGTCCACGATGGGGAGGGGTTAGTCTTCTTCTTCCTCTTCGCCATCCAGGCTATCCAAGATGGAGACAGTCTCTCTTCTCAAAATGAGGTGATTCCTGGTAAACCAAGTGGCATCCTTAAAAAAGTTCATAAGGCGCCAGGCCTCCTGGATTGCTTCCTCAGAATGAATTCCTGGAAATAGTCCATAAAGTACCGAGTGGTACTGTTCCTGTGCACAGAATCCTCAAGTTCACGTTCCAGGGCATCCAACAGGCCCTGAGCCAAAGAGCACTCCCAAAGGAGGTGCAAAGATGTTTTGGGGCAGTACCGGGTTTTGCACAGGTTGTGGGCATGCTTGAATGAGGCAGCCCCCCCTTGGATGGCCATTAATGAAACATCCTTGTGCCCGTTGGTCAGCTTCTTTCAAGACACACTTAGCCTATCTGTCTGACATTACCTTATACAGTGGGGAAAAAAAGTATTTAGTCAGCCACCAATTGTGCAAGTTCTCTCACTTAAAAAGATGAGAGAGGCCTTGTAATTGACGTCATAGGTAGACCTCCACTATGAGAGACAAAATTAGAAAACAAATCCAGAAAATCATATTGTCTGATTTTTAAAGAATTTATTTGCAAATTATGGTGGAAAATAAGTATTTGGTCAATAACAAAAGTTCATCTCAATACTTTGTTATATATCCTTTGTTGGCAATGACAGAGGTCAAATGTTTTCTGTAAGTCTTCACAAGGTTGGCACACACTGTTGCTGGTATGTTGGCCCATTCCTCCATGCAGATCTCCTCTAGAGCAGTGATGTTTTGGGGCTGTCGCTGGGCAACACGGACTTTCAACTCCCTCCAAAGGTTTTCTATGGGGTTGAGATCTGGAGACTGGCTAGGCCACTCCAGGACCTTGAAATGCTTCTTACAAAGCCACTCCTTCGTTGCCCTGGTGGTGTGCTTGGGATTATTGTCATGCTGAAAGACCCAGCCACGTTTCATCTTCAATGCCCTTGCTGATGGAAGGAGGTTTGCACTCAAAATCTCACGATACATGGCTTCATTCATTCTTTCATGTACACGGATCAGTCGTCCTGGTCCCTTTGCAGAGAAACGGCCCCAAAGCATGATGTTGCCACCCCCATGCTTCACAGTAGGTATGGTGTTCTTTGGATGCAACTCAGCATTCACTCTCCTCCAAACACGAAGAGTTGTGTTTCTACCAAACAGTTCTACTTTGGTTTCATCTGACCATATGACATTCTCCCAATACTCTTCTGGAACATCCAAATGCTCTCTAGCAAACTTCAGATGGGCCTGGATATGTACTGGCTTAAGCAGGGGGACATGTCTGGCACTGCAGGATCTGAGTCCCTGGTGGCGTAGTGTGTTACTGATGGTAGCCTTTGTTACGTTAGTCCCAGCTTTCTGCAGGTCATTCACTAGGTCCTCCCGTGTGGTTCTGGGATTTTTGCTCACCGTTCTTGTGATCATTTTGACCCCACAGGGTGAGATCTTGCGTGGAGCCCCTGATCGAGGGAGATTATCAGTGGTCTTGTATGTCTTCCATTTTCTAATTATTGGTCCCACAGTTGATTTCTTCACACCATGCTGCTTGCCTATTGCAGATTCAGTCTTACCAGCCTGATGCAGGTCTACAATTTTGTTTCTGGTGTCCTTCCACAGCTCTTTGGTCTTCACCATAGTGGAGTTTGGAGTGTGACTGTTTGAGGTGGTGGACAGGTGTCTTTTACACTGATAGCAATGTCAAACAGGTGCCATTACTACAGGTAATGAGTGGAGGACAGAGGAGCCTCTTAAAGAAGAAGTTACAGGTCTGTGAGAACCAGAAATCTTGCTTGTTTGTAGGTGACCAAATACTTATTTTCCACCATAATTTGCAAATAAATTCTTAAAAAAAAAAAAATCAGACAATATGATTTTCTAGATATGTTTTCTCATTTTGTCTCTCCTAGTTGAGGTCTACCTATGATGTCAATTACAGGCCTCTCTCATCTTTTTAGGTGGGAGAACTTGCACAATTGGTGGCTGACTAAATACTTTTTTTTCCCCACTGTATTGCAAACTGGAGAAGTGCCGATATTTTGTAATGCAAAAAAAAATAAATAAAAAATTTAACAGAATTAAAAATTCAAATGACCACTCTTTCCCTAGAATACATATAAAAGTAGAAAATTACTGTGAAACACATACATATTAGGTGTTCCTGTGTCCGAAAACGCCCGGTCTACAAACTTATAAAAATATTTTTCCTGTACAGTGAATGCCGTAGCAGGAAAAAAAAATCTGTTGTTTTTTTCGCTGTTTCGCTTCTGATCAAGATTGGAATAAAAAGTAATCAATAGTTATTCCAGAAAATTGTATAACTAAAAAGTACACCTGGCCCCACAAAAGAAGACACCCTATCCATCCCCATACACTGATATATAAAAATGTTACGTTTGTCAGAATATGGTGAGTTAAATTTTTTTTTTTTTGCAAAGTTTTGGATTTTTGTTAAGGGCTTAAAATCTAAATAAAACTATATAAGGCTTAGGCCCCACGTAGCGGGCCGCAGCAATAAAGCGCTGAAGGAAAATCGCAGCAGCAATGCATTGCGATTCTTTCCACATCGCTTTTCACAGAAATTTTCTACAGATTTTTTGCTTAAATTATATCTATAGGGAAACCGCCGGTATTTGTGTAGGTATAATTGACATGATGCAATTTCTGAAACCGTGGCAGTGACTTTAAAATGCCGCGGTTTTACCCCGGCCTAAATTTGGTATCCCCGGAATCGTACCAAAACATAGAATACAGGTGACATGTAATTATGGCTGCACAGTGAACGCCATAAAAATGAAGCCCGTAACAAAGTCTCACAAATGCACTTTTTCTCCAATTCCAAACCACTCAGAATTTTTTTCCCAGCTTCCCAGTACATTGTACAGAATAATAAATGGTACCATTATGAAGAACAATTTGTCCTGCAAACATTAAGCCCTCATATGGCTCTGTGAACGGAAAAATAACAAAGTTATGGGGTTTGGAAGGTGAGGAGTCAAGAATGAAAAATGCCTCTAGCGGGAGATGGTTAATGGAGAGACTTTTTCTAAATAAAACTTCCTTATGTGAAGTTATGCTTTCCATCTAGCCACCTACCTTTTTTGGCATGGCAGATTCCTCCTGCTCCATGGAGATAATGAACTTACCTACACCTTCCTTTCCCCTTCCCGAAGAATCAACTTGCCCTTACCAAAATCTAAAACCCATAACCCATAATATTTTTCTGTTTGAGAATGGCATCCAGGCCCTCTTTGAACTTGCTCAATGAATCCACCATCACTTCTTCCTGGGGCAGTGAATTCCATTGCTTCGCTGTTCGTACGGTAAAGAATCCAGGTCTATGTCGCAAAATTGCGCACAATTGTCTATGTGTGGCCGTACCAATGATTTTTATAGAGGCATAACTATGTTCTTGTTATGAGACTCTATACTTCTTTTGATGCATCCCATAATTTTATTTGCCTTGGCAGCAGCTGCGTGGCACTGGTCACTAAAGGAAAACTTACTGTCCACCAAAATCCCCAAGTCTTTTTTATTGGCAGTAATTTACTATTAAGTATATAATCATACATTTTATTTCTTGGACCAAAATGCATAATCTGACATTGGTCTACATTTGCCAAGTCTCCGTCCATGCTTCCATCTTCCATAGATCCCCCCTGTAATATTCTACTATCCTCCTCATTTTTGATTTCCTTATAGAGTTTAGTATCGTCTGCAAATATGCACAGAACCAAAGAAAAAAGATGCAGGTCTTCAAAAGACGCACAACCCAAATAATGAAAAAATAAATAAATCTTTATTGAGCATGTATTGGAAAAAAATTTTTAAAACATTTAAAACAAACAAAGGAGCCCATGTTAGGGCAGGGAAATAAATTTGGGTCTATAATAATATATATCTAAATGTGCACTGTTTGCTAGATAAGGTGTAAATATGGCTCTCCCTCAAGTGTTGTCCCTATAATATAATAGTGATTACAAATATGCCATCTGAAAAATATAAAAAGGGAAAAACAACAGGAAAAAAATATAATAATAAATACACATAAATAGAGCATGAAATAACCAGTATTGCTCAAGAGACAAATAAATGTCAGCTGTGCAATAATGAAATACAAACAGTGAAGACTTAACTAGCAAGGTGCATGTTATACAGTATATGCACATTTAGAGTTACATAGCAACAGAACAATAAAAAGGATCCATTATAATACAAATGGTATTAGAACCTACCCATATGAGACTCCATGAACAGTCACCAATCATCTGTAAATATGGACACCCTGCTCTGTTACTCCTCTATCAGGTCATTAATAAACATATTAACCCCTAGAGGTCACTAATCTGGCTATATATGTCGCTCTATCTTATTCTTTATCTGATGCCTGGTGCTGCAGTCACATTAATTAAAGTCAAACACATGCTGAGGTTATTGTCTAGGAGTTACACTGTGATAAGGGAATCTTTTAGGACTTTTATCATCACTTTTATCAACAAAATTTAAGTCTTTATGGTGACCACAGTAAAGTGAAAGAGCCTTCCCATTCACATTGTGTTAGCAAAACGTGCTCCCCTGCCAGCCCCTACTGTCACCTACTTCCTGGATGTTTGCTCTGTCTCAGTAGGGAGTCTAACTAGAGATAACACAAGCAGTTTACATTGCTCTACTATACTAAACTACTGATTAATTTACACATGGACTATGGGTTCAGAAAATAAGCCATGCTGAATATAAAACCATATAAAACCTAATTTTTAGTTGAAAAACTATATAAATGTGTAGCCCCTCTAATCAGAAGAACTAGAACATCTAATTTTAATATGTTTATGTGCAATAGTATATATAAAAACTATTTTGTTTTAGGTAAAGGAATTAAAATTTCCTTTTATTTCACATTTTATAACATTCTTCTAATTCTTGTGAAAAAAGTAGTAGAAGTGCCCTTTGGCAGTTCATTGGTGACTGGTGAGTATTTACCATACACAAGCACCCTCTGTTTCCTGTAACTGAGCCAGTTGTCAACCCAAATGTATATGTATTCCCCCATGTCCCAACATTCTCATTTTGTACCTTTTTTTTGTGGTAAGTCCAGATAAACCACATCCTCTTCATTACCGATATCCAGTCTAGAACTGACCGCTTCATAGAAGCTGATCAATACAGTAAATACAGTAGAGAAGAAGCCATTTATTAGATCTGCCTTTTCCTCATCCTCCTCCACCATTACACCCAGATTATTTTTGAGAGGGCCCACATTGTCAGTTTTTATTTTGTAGTTATGTAGTTATAGAATAATTTTGGATTGTTTTTACTTTCCTTGGAAATTATTCTCTCAGCCTCGATCTTTACCTCCTTTATTTGTCTTTTACACAATTTATTTTTCTCTTTATAATTTTGTAATGCTGCGTTACTACCATCTTGTTTTAGTACTTTAAATGCTTCCAATATGGCTAACTAAAACTCCTTACCATTTTAGTTAGCCATATTGGTTTTCTATGATTTCTAACCTGCTTATTCCCATAAGGTACATGTTATGTTTTTTACTGGTCCTATTTAGAAGACTTTTGAAAATGTCCCATTTTGTTTGTGTTCCGGTCACTTTGAGAACATTGTCCCAGTTTATGCTGCTAAGCTCCTCAGCTGGTTAAAATTGGCCTTCCTGAAGTTTAGTATTTTTGTTAAAATTAGGTCTAAGTGTGCCTCGCCTATTGTTGGGTCCTGCACTAGTTGTGATCGGTAAATGTCTACTATTACTGACAAAAACCTTACCTTTGTTGGACCTGCAGGTTTCTACCTTCTAGTTGATATCTGGGTAGTTGAAATCAGTCATAATAATTGCTTTATTATGCTTTGCGGCCACATCTATTTGTCTTAGTAGATTTTCAGCTTCTTCCATTATATTTGGGGATTTATAACAAACCCCTATCAGTATTTTATTATTCTTTATTCTTCCCCTAATTTCAACCCATAAGGACTCCACATATTGATTTTCCTCCCAGATGTCCTCACGCATGACTGGCTTAAGGCAGGATTTTACATAAAAGCAAACCCCTCCCCATTTCCTATTTTTTTCTAAACATACTGTAGCCCCGTATACTTACAACCCAGTCATAGCTAGAGTCCAGCCATGTCTCACTTATTCCCACTGTGTCATATTTCTCTTCCAACATTATCACTTCTAGTTCCTCCATTTTGTTAGTGAGACTTCTGGCATTAGTATACATGCATTTTATGGGTTTATCCTTATCCCTACTCTTCCTCTGCCTACTGACTGTTCTTATCCCATCCCCCGCTCCACCCACAGTTACATTATTTAGCCCTCTACATCTGTTATTAGCCTCACCCCCAGTCCCTAGTTTAAAAATGCCTCCAACCGTCTAGCCATCCTCCCCCAGCACAGCTGCACCCTCTACATTGAGGTGCAGCCCATACCTACCATAGAACCTGTAGCCCACAGCAAAGTTGGCCTAGTTCTCCAAGAATCCAAACCCCTCCATCCCACACCAGCTTTTGAGCCACTTGTTTACGAAAATGCCATCTTGGAGGTCCTTGTCTTCAGCTTGCTTCCTACATCCCTAAAATCATTTTTAAGGACCTTCCACCTACCTCTAGCTCTATCATTTGTGCCAACGTACACCTTGAGTACTAGATCCACACCAGCTCTTCCCGGTAATCTATCAATCCGATAGACCATGTGTTGAACTCGAGCGCCAGGAAGGCTACATACCGTGTGACTATCCCGGTCATTGTGACAGATTGCCCTGTTTGTTCCCCTAATACTTGAATCCCCCACTTCCAGCACCTGTCTAGTCTGCCCTGAAGTCCTATCCCCCTATTCTTACTGGAGCAGACATTCCCCTGGCTGTCAGAGGAAATGTCTTGCTGCATCAGTGTTACTCCTGTACTAACACCCCCACCCCACCCCCCGCCTGCCAATTTAGCAAACTTGTTGGGGTGTTCTAGTTTAGGACAGCCTCCCTGGCACTCTTCACTCTACCCCGCTACTTTCTAACTGTTACCCAGCTAGCATTCTCCTCCTCCTGTACCTCTATGCTACCATCCCCCTCTGCACTTATCTCTCTATGAGCAACTCCCTTCCCAGTTATCAATCGATTTCAGTCTTGCAATTTTCTCATTTTGATCCATGATCTGGACTTCCAATTGTGAAACATGCTTACATCTTGCACAGCAGTATGCCCCCTCAAGCGGCTGTTCAAACAGAGAATACATGTCTCAAGATGTACACTGGACCGCATTGCTAAGCATGGAGCACATCTCACCTAATGGGGATTATTACACCAAAACAAAAAATACAAGTAAAATAAACCCAGTTCAGATAAAAAGTGCATAGGCTAAAAATGTTTTTTCTTTTTTTTTTCTAAAGTTTCTGAATCTAAATTTTGTCAAATTTGTCAAACCAACGCACCCAAGAAGGAGACTCTAGCTGGCCATATGGTGTAGACAAATAAAAAGACATCAGTACAATCATCTTTGTCATAGGAGACAAAGAGCATCAGCTAAAATATATGAGAATGAGAATTGGGGTTAGCACTTATGGTTGTTACCGACAGTATAGGTGGTTTTCCCAGCACAGACTATGAGAAAGTAAGTTGATGGCATGTTTCATATTGACCGTGTGCCATTCTTATTCGATGTGTGTTGGGGAGACAGTCTTCTCCAACAAGTAGTCTGTAGGTGAAAGATTCCATGAACACAGCGGATGGTTTCCCTCTTCCAAGGTGGAGATAATATGAAGAACTCCATTTCTATCAATCAGAATATTTAATGGAAAGCCTCAGCAGTAGATGATCTTTTGGTCTCACGAGGAGGCGGTGATTGGTGCCAATTCTCTTTTCAAACATAAAGTACTATAGCTACAGACACATCAGCATATAGTCCATGTTTTGTTCCTGTGTGTGGAAAATAATGAAATCTGGCAAAGATATCGCAAGTCACCATCCCTGGCAGGTGTTTTGGTCAGCGGACACCATGTGTGACCTATCTATGATGACATCATGAGGAGAGCAGGATGGGATTAAAGGGGTTGACGAGGACCTGAAGGTAATTGAAACAATTTCAGATGGGTCAGGGTCCAAAAACTGGACCCCATCCTGATCAGATTTTTCGGTAGCCAGAAGCCATATACTAGGCATATGGCCTGAAGCAGCCCTACTTCTATTCAAAGGATAAATGTCACAGCACACACTTCAATTGCTGTATCAAATGGTATTCTTTTAATTTCAAGATATACAAAAATAAGAACCACTGCCACCAACGCCTCCTATGCCTTTTATTGCCGGAAGCAGATCAAGCCAGAGGAAGGTCACGATTACACCGAAACGTAGCAAAATATTCTGATCTGCGATTGAATTTGCACAAGTCTATACTTCATTATATGGCGTTGTGATCTGACGATGTCTTATTTTTGTATATTTTGAAATTAAAAGAATTCCATTTGATGCAGCAATTGAAGTGTGTGCTGTAACATTTATCCTGTGCATGGGTTTCACAAGCACCACTACCACCGAGTGTGTGGAACCAGTGCTATATACCATATCCCTATTCAAGTGAATGGGAGCAGGTCTGCAGTTCCAGGCCGTATACCTAGTATATGGCTTCTGGCACCCGAAACACTGGATCAGGATGGGTTCCAGTTGTTGGACAGTGGGGTAGTGCTGGTCCTACTGACTGCAGATGCCTGAAGTAATTGCAGGAGCCCTCCGGAGGGTCTGTCATTCTTCTGAGGAAGCAGTGTATGAGATGAGCATGGGTGGCTGCTAGATGGTGATTTGGCCTGCCCTCCATGTTTGCCTCACTCCTTCTTAAAGAAAAAATCTTTTTTCTGCAGATCATCATCAAGGTAGTTTTTTTGAGTTGTAGGCACAAGGCATCATATGAACATAAGTTACTTGAAACGACAGTATCCATTTAAGGCAGGTTTTTTTTATTATTATTATTATTTATTTTTAGAGCAACATTAATTCCATGGTGCTGTACATTTGAGGGTTTACATACAATACACAAAATACACAAAACAAGTACAATACTAACAGTGACCAGCTAGCACAGTGGGATAAAGGGCCCTGCCCACAATGACTTACAATCTATGAGGATAGAAATAGAGACAGTAGGTGGGTGTTGAAGTTGTTCAGATGGTGTTGTGGTGGCGGTAGTGTTATTGAAGGTTGTAGGCCTTCCTGAAGAGATGAGTCTTCAAGGTCATCTTGAAACTTGTGATTGTGGAGGACAGTCTTATGTGTCATGGTAGTGAGTTCCAGAATATGGGGAATGCACAGGAGAAGTCTAAGGTATAGAAAACTGTGGTATTCTATGAGTTATCCAAGGCCAAGGGTATAGATGGAGAACAGGAGAGTCCCCAGGACAGAGCCTTGAGGAACACCTACAGAAAGAGGGCGCAGTGAAGAGGTGGTGTGCGAATGGGAGATGCTAAATGTGCGGTTGTTGAGGTATGAGAAGATCCAGAAGAGGATCAAGTGGGTGATGCCAAGGGATGAGAGAGCTTGTAAAAAGAGGGGTTGGTGGACTGTGTCAAAGACAGTGCTCCATCACAGACGAGATCAAGAAACTTCAATACATATGATATTGACAGACTGTAAAAAAGAAGAAAATTAAATAATATTGTAGCAAATCCCTTTAACATTCATGTAATTTCTAAAGACCTTTAAACTCTAGCCAATATGTAGGTTCACACCTTCATCCCCATTTCAAGAAAATGGAAATCATGGTAATTTGATCAAATTCATGGTGGAACCTCTGGAACAGATGTGAACCTAGCCTAAAGCTGGCCATACATATGAAATATCAGCTATTTCTACCATAATTCAGTTATGTTTAATGCAATACAAAGTAGAAGATAAGCTGCTGAATGACAATTTGCACAAACAATATTTCAGAGATGTTGAAATCCATCTTTTATTTATTTATTGTATTTATTTATTTAGCACCAACATATTCTGCAGCTCACTGTCCCAAGTAGGGCTCACAATCTAAACTACCTATCATTTACTGATCCCTTTTTTCCTCCTTAAAGGATACATAACCTTTCAACAATCTTTGCATAAATCAATAGCACTGTGGGAGTACAGTGATACTATTTTTGGCCATGGTCTGTTTTGTATTCTGCATTTTTAGCCATTTCTCCCTCTGCATGCTCTATCTATAATTTTCAATGACCTATTGGGTTGGTAAGGGACAAGAATCTCTCACATTGAGGAGAGCACCAGTAAAAGTGTGTAGAGATTTTAATTGCCTTTTGCCCTCTACTTAGCATCTACATATCACAAGGCATTATGGGAAAGGAGCTGGGGAGCTCATGCGCCCTCTATTGGATGTAACAGATCCTCAATTTGCTTTTGACTCACCGAGCCTTGAGACAGCAAAAGGGATCTTAGCCAAGCCAATTTCACTTATCTGCATACAGCGCTGTTTCCGGATTGTTGTCCTTCATCAGTACAGAGCAAAGTGAATTGGCCGGCTTAGTGGGAGGCAATGAGTGGGTTAGGAACAAGAATCTCTCACATTGATGAGAGCACCAGTGAAGGTGTGTAGAGATTTTAATTGCCTTTTGCCCTCTACTTAGCATCTACATATCACAAGGCAATATGGGAAGGAGCTGGGGAGCTCATGCGCCCTCTATTGGATGTAACAGATCCTCAATTTGCTTTTGACTCACCGAGCCTTGAGACAGCAAAAGGGATCTTAGCCAAGCCAATTTCACTTATCTGCATACAGCGCTGTTTCCGGATTGTTTCAGTTTTTCTTTTTTAATAAATTTGCAAAAATATCTACATTTCTGTTTTTTTTTCTGTCAAGATGGGATGCTGAGTGTACATTAATGAGAAATAAAATGAACTTTTTTGCTTTTAGTAAATGGCTGCAATGAAATAAAGAGTGAAAACTTTAAAGGGGTCAGAATACTTTCCGTACCCACTGTATGTCCTATTTCTGTCTTATTTTTTCTATTATTGTTTAATTTTTGAGAATATTAACTGCATTAGTTGCACTGTTACTATTTATTTTGTTTTTTTGTTGCATGTGTTTGACACTAAGACTGGGTTCTCACCGTTCAAAGATTCCGTTCCCCATTCCGCTTGTAAAAAGCGAAGAGAAAAGCCCTGCAAGCAGGACTTTTCTCTTCGCATTTTTAAGGTGGAAACCCAGCAGACCTCATTATAGTCTATGGGGTCCGCGGGTAACTGCTTTTTAAGAACGGAAACCCAAGCGCAGGTGTGAACTTAGCATAACATATTCAGTGGACTGCTTTTCTCACTGTTTAATATTTTTGCACAGAGGACCAACTTCCCCCTGGCTTTCCAAACATTGACATGGGTCCACAGCTAAAGGTTGTAGAACGTACAAGAACAGCTACTATGTTGTGTGCAGCCAGTGGAAATCCAGATCCTGAAATAACCTGGTTCAAAGACTTTCTCCCGGTAGATCCTGCGGCTAGTGGTGGAAGAATAAAACAACTAAGATCGGGTAAGGGGAAAAATAGTACTGGTAAAGTGCAATATAGCTGACAATGTTAGATTGATTTGTATTGCTAGAATTTATTTATCTATTGATCTCTGACTGTCTAATATCTATCTGTTTTCCTAGCTTGTTTTTTTCCTTCCTTTCAACTTATTAAATAGTTGTCTGTATGGCCCTTCTGTACTCTTATTGGTTAATTGAATTAAGTCAAATGCAAAAGAAAATGTATAATTGAATATTGTACAGTGTACAGAGCCTGTATGAGACTGACATCAAAGAATGAATAGAAAATCAGACTTCCTGTTCACACGTAAGGCGCTCTGTCAGTTGTAGAGTCTTATTGCTGGTCACATGACACAACTGTGGCACAGAAAAGAGGGGATAACTCACATATACAGCCACCATTAAGAAGATTATCTGCACTACAATTTACATCATATGCCTTTCTAATGGGCTAGAGAATAAAGTTTTGTCGAAGTACTACTTTAAATGGATTCTATCATTAGAAAATTACGTTTTTGAGTAATGGCACATTGGAATAGCCTTAAAAAAGGCAATTCTACTTCTGCCTCTCACTCTCTTGTGGTCCCCACCGTTTCTGTAAAAAAGCGTTTATTCTGATATGCAAATTATGCTCAGGGAGTACATGGGGCGTTCCCCCTGTTCTCTGAGCACACCAGCGTCATCAGCTGCTCACCGCCCCTTAGTGCCTCCTGTTCACTCCCCCCTGCATCTTCTTCTTGTCTTCAACCTTACGTAGGCATCAGACGCAGCGCTATGCGTGGCTGAAATCCCTCACATGCGCAGTCGGCTCTGCCTGAACCCGAAGTGTCAGAGCCGACTGCGCATAAGCGGGCTTTCACCCACATATAGCGCTATTCCAACATGCCATTACTTAAAAACGTCATTTTCTAATGATAGAATCCCTTTAAAAGTGCCACAAGCTAGATTATCTTCGGTGCGTAGAATTGGCTAAAAAATTCAGCCAGTCTTGGGATTGTATCGATAAAATATCTGTAATCAGCACATAGAGTTTGCAGGAAAGTAGTGCCAATAAGTGGTTGCTGTGTTACTAAAGTGCATGTGGTGATCTGCTGGTGATAGAGCTTAGTGTAGTACAATGCTTAGTATAGTATGCTCTATTTGTGCCACATATACTATGCTCCTTTCTACATGTTGTATATGTACTGTACTGATCTCTACCTATACTAGTGGAAGCTGATACTTTGAACACCAGCTATCTGTAAAGCTTCATTTTTTTTATTATGTTGAGATGTTAAGGGGGCTTTGGAACCAATTAACTGATTTTTAATAGAGTCCTGGGCTCAAGTTTCAGTTATTGCAAATTACAATATTCATTCCAGAACACATTTATATTGTAAGATGAGGGACTACTATATATATTTACTGTGACTGTGAATGTAGAGTATGTACATACTTATAAGTTTAATTATTAAGTGCTGTGGACCCTGGGCATAAATTAGATTTTCTAGAGAGGAGAGGGGCTGAAGACAGAGCTGTTAGAAGGTCTTACAAATTTATCCTAAAACAGAATTCTGCAGCTTGCTTTGTAGTATAAGGCTAAGACCCCACGTAGAGAAGCACAGCAAAAAAGTGGTGCAGAAAAAAACACATCAAAAACGCATTTGTGTTTTTTTCCACAGCGTTTTTCATTCCGATTTCGCAGAGTTTTCCTCTGCGGACTTTCTGCCCCTATTATACCTCTGAGCGCAATCCACTCTTAAGCATTACCATATTGAAGTCCAAATCACTACAATTGATATATGAGCTGGCTCAGAGAAATACACACAGTCACAAGGTGCAGTTATGTGACCAATATGGATTCTGGTCTTTTATGGTGGATGGTGAGGTTTTTATACATTGTAGGTGTGGTAATACATTGCAGAGACAAAGAGAAGGTGCGATTAGTATAATTAACATAACATGATTGGGTATAAAGCTGTCACTTAAGTTTTAGCACATAACTATTGGATAAGGTATGAAGAAGTTTCATCCCATTATAGATAACAGTTTTCTGCAAAGGAGGGGGTGAGCTCTGAGCAGCGCCCGAGAAAGGAATGTAAGATGGAGACAGACACAAGCTGGCATCCTTTACATAGGTATAGTTAACATGCGGAGATTTTGAAAAAGCAGCTTTTCCGCTGCAGATTTTTTTGCCAGTGTGTTGATGGGATTAGCCAGAATCCCATCCACTTAGCAGGTACTGTAAAACACACTGTTTTTTGCCGCAGCGTTTCAGTCACGATCAGAACTATACGTTTTCGCAACATGGGACTTTAGACTAAAACACAGAAGCTGTGGAAGCCAGATGACGCAACATTATTTTTATTAAAAAAGCTGTTACAAAAATATTTTTAACGTTTTTTAGTGCTGCATCACATTGCCTAAAAAAACAGTGTGTGTGTTGGCCGGTTTACCAGCCCAAATACTGTTCAACTGCACAGACATGCTGAGTTCAATTCAGCTGAAACCAGTAAATCCGGATGATACACAAACTTTTTTTTTCTGGGCCTAACTAGGCTATGTGAAACTGCACTTAGGCCGGGCCCCAAATTGCAAAAAGGCAGCATTTTGGTTGCGGCATTTCAAAACACGCTGCATTTTACATTACCTTCTGGCTAATCCCATCCACACAGCGCAGAAACAAATCCACAGCAGAAATGCTGTGATTTCAAAAACACTGACAATCTGTGAAAAAGTGAAGAAATCAGGCGATACCTTTTAGAGGCTAACTGAGTATATTTATAAGTAAGCTTTCAGGAGTACTAGCTAGCTCCCTTCATCAGACATGGTGTTATACAAGAACTGAAAATTCACAGATTTTTATACACATGGTCTTCAAAGGATCATGTGTATAAAAATCTGTGAATTTTCAGTTCTTGTATAACACCATGTCTGATGAAGGGAGCTAGTACTCCTGAAAGCTTACTTATAAATATACTCAGTTAGCCTCTAAAAGGTATCGCCTGATTTCTTCACTCTTCCACTATTTTCAATGGCTAACACGGTACAACATTATACTACTATCAATCTGTGAAAAACACTGTGGAAAGAAACTCAACATGTTTCTGCAGAGGTCTTTTCCACAGCGTTTTTTTGCTGCAATTCGCTGAGGTTTAGATATATGTTTTAAGTACACCTGTCAGGTTGCACACACTGCCCTATTCAGTGAGAGCAGCTTACAGATAAGATGACAATGAGATTGCTTTGCCATATGTTCTCACACTTATTAAAACCCCAGGCTTGTTTCTCGGTGCTAGTGAATGTAGAAGTGTTGTTCCTTGTCAGAGGGAAAACTGTAAGACCCCCTGCAGAAGACTGTATGACCGCTCATTGTGCTATCCGGGTTTTTCCGGATAGCACACTGGCCCATTCAGTTCTATGTGCCCGTACACATGACCGTGAATGACAAGGTCATGTGTGTGGGCCGACAGCTCGGGCCGCAAAATAAGGAAAAGGTCCTAATCCTGTCCAATTTTGCAGCCTTGCTTCCTCAGTTCCTATTCATTTAATGAAAGGGGCCGCGGAAGCACGGCCGGTGCATGGGCGGCACACGGGTGACATCTGCGTGTCCCCCATGTGCCGCCCGTGCTGTTCATTCACGGCAGCCGGTTAGCACACGGTCACGTGCAACCGGCTTTAATCAGAGCGTATGGTCAGGGGGAACCAGCTTCAGGCCTAGGGTTGGAAAAGAAGGTTCGGAGCTAGGATTTATTAGACAGGTATTTTTATACAGATTGCAAAAAAAAAAACAAATAAATAACATAGCATGGGTTTTTTATCTATCTCATGTGGCCCTCACTAGTTAGCCCACATTAAGGCCGGTTGCACACGATCTTGTTCTTACTGCCGGCTGTGAATTAAAGGCACAGGCAGCGCACGGGGGACAAGCGGATGTCAGCCATGTGCCACCCGTGCACCAGCTGTACTTCCGCGGCCCCTTTCATTAAATTAATAGGAGCCACGGAAGCAAAATCGGACAGGAATAGGACCTGTTCCATATTTTGCGGCCCAGACTGTCGGCCCGCACATGTGTCCATGTCATTCACGGTCATGTGTACGGGCCCATAGAAATGAATGGGTTAGTGTGCTATCCGGGAAAAACCCGAATAACACACTGACCGTGCACACGGTTGTCTGCAAGAGGCTTAAGGCTAAAGCCACACTTTACGAAAAAGCCGCTTTTTGTTTCAGATTTTGCTGAATTTACTTTTTGAGCCAAAGCCAAGTATGGATTGAGCAAAAGTAAGAAGTATAAGAGCTTCCTTTACATTTCCCTTTCCTTTTGCAGATGCTCCTGGGTTTTGCTGAAAAAAACACAGCAAAATAAAGCAGCTTTTCCGCAATGTGGGACCTTGGCCTAAAAGTTTTTCACCATGCCCTCTCCATTTAATATGCACAATTTGTCAATGTCATTTGCTTTTTATTGTTAATGTAATTTAATGAACTTATTGTGCACTTTTTACAGCTTTAACTGCCACATCAGTGTTTTTTTTGTTTCCGTTTTTTTTTTTTTTTTTTTTTGTTTTAATCAATATTTTCTCCCTAGGAGGAACCAGTGTATGTGGATCATATACATATGCAATGCATACATTTTTGTGCAGGTGCAGTACTATTTAGAAAATATGGTTCAAGATGCAAAAAAGTGACATTATTGATTGAAAATATTTAATGTTAGTATTTCTTGCCAATTACAGTGCCTTATTTTGCAATACTTGCAGTTTTGGAAAACTGATAAACTTTTCTTTGTATTTTACTCAAAGCAAGTCAAAATGTGGTACAATATGTATTATACAGGTATTAAAACCTAGAATGTGTAAGATTTGTGTATAAAGATATGTGGAAGAGCTGATCTGCCATATGTGCAAGCTGCATAGCTGCACAGGCACCCAGTAGGTAGGGCACAATGTTAACTTAAGACAAAAGCCACACGTAGCTTTAGCTGACATTTGCTATCTGCTGGAAAAACTACAGCAAAATCACTTCTGTTGTCTGCTAAGGCCCCACGTTGCGGAAGGCAGCTAAAAAACGCTGTGGATAAAAAACACATCAGGTTTTCTTTTGCGTTTTTTCTTCCTCTGTTAAGCTGGGGTACAACGTTGGGAAAACGCAGCGTTTTGGCTGCAGCGTTTTTGTAAATCGCAGCATGCCAATTATACCTATGGAAATGCCTGCATTTTCCGTTTAGGTATAATAGAGGCAGAAAGTCCGCAGAGGAAAACTCTGCAGAATTTCTGTAAAACCGCTGCGGAAGAAACCTCAGAATGTTTCCTCCAATGTCTTTTCCTTCTCCCTTTTTTGGCTGTGTCTCAATACGTGGGGCCTTAGCCTTAAAGGGGTTGTCCGGGATAATACAATACTTTTTATGTAAGTCCCCCCTGTCCCTCTTCCAACTTTGTAATATATCTTTTATTATTATATTGTCTAGTTTGTCAGTAATATATGTAGGTCATGTGACCTACATATATTACATTTTTTACCTTTCTGCTGATGTAACGGGTCCTCGGTGTAATCCATATCCTGATCCGTTAAGTCAGTGTAAAGGCCTCGCAGGACAGCGTAAATCAGCTGCGCGACAACTTTTTTTTTAAACAGCTGTTACATGGCTGCATTAATTTCACAAAGCTACTCACATGCAAGTGCATCTCAATGAATTAGAATATCATCAAAAAAGTTATTTTTTTTAGTAATTCAATTGAAAAAGTGAAACACATATATTATATTGAGTCATTACAAACACAGTGAACTTTTTCAAGTGTTTATTTATGTTAATATTGATGATTATGACTTACAGCCAAGGAAAACCCAAAAGTCATTATCTCAGAAAATTAGAATAATTAACCCAAAACAGCTGCAAAGGCTTCCTAAGCCTTTAGAAAAGTCCCTTAGTCCGGTTCAGTAGGCGATACAATCATGGGGAAGCCACAAAAGGTCATTGCTAAAGAAGCTGTCTGTTCACAGAGTGCTGTATCAAAGCATATTAATGGAATGTTGAGTGGAAGGAAAAAGTGTGGTAGAAAAAGGTGCACAAGCAACCGGGATAACCGCAGCCTTGATAGGATTGTTAAGAAAATGCTATTCAAAAATTTGGGGGAGAGTCACAAGGAGTGAAGTGCTGCTGGAGTCAGTGCTTCAAGAGCCACCACACACAGACGTATCCAGGACATGGGCTACAAGTGTCGCATTCCATGTGTCAAGCCACTCATGACCAATAGACAACGCCAGAAACGTCTTACCTGGGCCAAGGAGAGAAAGAACTGGACTGTTGCTCAGTGGTCAAAGGTGGTGTTTTCAGATGAAAGTAAATTTAGCATTTCATTTGGAAATCAAGGTCCCATAGTCTGGAGGAAGAGTGGAGAGGCACACAATCCAAGCTGCTTGAGGTCTAGTGTGAAGTTTCCACAATCAGTGATGGTTTGGGGAGCCATGTCATCTGCTGGTGTAGGTCCACTGTGTTTTATCAAGACCAAAGTCAGCGCAGCCGTCTACCCGGAAATTCTAGAGCACTTCACGCTTCCTTCTGCCGACAAGCTTTTTGGAGATGGAAATTTTGTCCACACTGCCAAAAGTACCAATACCTGGTTTAATAACCACAGTATCACTGTGCTTGATTGGCCAGCAAACTCGCCTGACCTTAACCCCATAGAGAATCTATGTGGTATTGTCAAGAGGAAGATGAGAAACACCAGACCTAACAATGCAGACGAGCTGAAGGCTGCTATCAAAGCAACCTGGGCTTCCATAACACCTGTGCAGTGCCACAGGCTGATCGCCTCCATGCCACGCCGCATTGATGCAGTCATTCATGCAAAAGGAGCCCCGACCAAGTATTGAGTCCATTTTACTGTACATACTTTTCATTTGGCCAACATTTCTGTGTTAAATAATTTTTTTACAGTTGGTCTGATATAATCTAATTTTCTGAGATAATGACTTTTGGGTTTTCCTTGGCTGTAAGCCATAATCATCAACATTAACATAAATAAACACTTGAAAAGGTTCACTCTTTTTGTAATGACTCAATATAATATATGTGTTTCACTTTTTCAATTGAATTACTAAAAAAAAATAACTTTTTGATGATATTCTAATTTATTGAGATTCACTTGTAAATGAGTTTTCATTAATCTTTTCCAAACAGTGTGGAAAAATAGAGCTGCAAAAACACGGTTTTAAAAAAAACATGCATTATGAAAAATGCAGCGTGTTAATTTTAGCTGCAGAATCGCAAGTGTTTTGCCTATAGATTTAGCAGTGGAAGAGAAAACGCAGAGAAAAACTGCAGAAAAAAACGCAGCATGTTTTCACTGTATTGTTTAGCTATATTTCCCTACTTGGGGCCTTAGCCTTAAAGGGTTATTCCCATCTTTGGCTTTCATGAGGTTGTTGGGAGTTACTTTTTCCCTAACTGGCATAGGGGTAATTAGGAGTTGTGGAAACAGCATAACACAGCGAGCTACACTGTTTTTTTGCTGCTATTTATTTCTATGAAAGCTACAGAAACCACAGAGGACAGCCACATTTAGGTTTAGAACGAGTGGCATATTCCAATTTCATACTTAGTTTATACAGGTTCCTTGCCTGATGGCTAATGTTACATTCAGGTCCCATTGCCTGGTGATCAGTGCTTTATGCAAATATTCATAGACTGAAACATCAAGGTCTTCTATTGATCTGTAGCTATACAGCGCATGCAAAATAACATTTACAAAATGTAAACCTCAACCTTAGTTGCTCAGAAACAGAAATAACCTAAGGATTATTTAGGAATAAAATATAATAATACAATATCCTTAATTATGTGCAAAGTTTTATGTTATTAAAATACGGTTAATATAGAAAGTCATAATAAAATTTAACATGTCACACATTATTTATGTGCCTAATAAGGTCAGAATCAAGCTCCAAGTAAAGGTATTTCTCATAATATTGTAGCAGAGATGTGGACAATGTCATTTATACCTTTCTTGTAAGTTTTCATTATGATGCAGTATGCAAATAAAATGTTTGCAGTACAACTTGCTCTCCAGGGGTTTTGCTGTTTAATCATGCTCTAGAGCAGTGTTTGCCAGCCTTTTCAGACTTGGGGCACCCCTGGAAAAAATGTTTTTCCTCAGGGCACCACTACCAAATAATTTTTTCCAAAAGACAAAAAACTACAGCTTTTTTTACAGCAGGAACCACATCAAAACTGTATGCATTTTTCTGTTGCAGTTTTGATGCAATTGTAACTGCATCATTACTGCACCATATGAATGCACCCTCAAAGCTACACCATCCTATACTTTCCACCCAGCACATACAAAATTTCACCTTTTGCTCCCTTAGTGACCCCACATAGACCCCATCATGCTCCTTGAAGTACATGTTCCCTAGTACCCCTCAGACATCATATAATGCTCCCCAGTGGCCCCCAATACCTAATAATGCTCCATATTGGCCCCCATGCACATAATAATGCTCCCCACTTGCCCTAAGACACCTTATAATGTTCCCCACTGGCCCCCAGACACCTAGTAATGCTCCCCAGTGGCCCCTAGGCAAGTAGCAATACTCTCCAGTGGCCCCCAGGCAAGTGGTAAAGTTCTCCAGTAGCCCCCAGGCAAGTAATAATGTCCACTGTGTGCCCCAGACAAGTAATAATGGCCCTCTGACAACTAATAATGTCCTCCAGTGGCTCCACACTGTAGTTTTAGTGCTAAATAAATAAAGAAGCAACACTTACCCATCCTCGGTCCCTGGAGCTCTGTGATCCTCCTCCTCTGCAGATCAATGCAGGTCTTCAGCAGGCATTACTAGCTGATGCCTGCGTAATAGAGCAGGAAGATAAAGCCTTCCTGCTGCATCGTTCTATTCAACTAAGGATGCCCATGTAGTTTATGCGGCCATTTCACCACTGGATTGTTGCGGCACCACTGAGTAGCGCGGAACCCCAGATGGGAATCGCTGCTCTAGAGTCACTAAGTCTCTCTGCCGCATATTGTAAAAGGACAGCAGAACTTTAAATGGCACGTAATAGTTGGGTAGCTTCATTACAAATTTTGCTTCAGGACCTCACTATCAACTTGTATTAGAATGATGCAACTAACTATCCATGATACCAGTGCCTTCCTGTCAGGGCAGTTTTAACACATTGGTGGGCAGAGTGCAAAGGTTTCATAAGTGGGCCTCCCCTTCATCACTACCACATATAAATACCTGAGGGTGGGTTCACACCTGCACTTGCTATCCGTCCGTTGCCAATCCAGTGAAAATCTCGGCAAACTGGATTGGCATCGGATACAGACCGGTCAGCGACGCATTGGTTAAAAACCCATTCATTTGAATGGGTTTTTAAAGCAATGTGCGGGTGTGCGCTTACACCCTCTGCGCTGCGAATCCTTTTTTTTTTCGTCGGACACGAAGTCCTGCATGTCCGACTTTGTTTCCGATGAAAAAAAAAGGATTCGCAGCGCAGAAGTGTAAGCGCACACCCGCGCATTGCTTTAAAAACCCATTAAAATGAATGGGTTTTTAACCAATGCGTCGCTGACCGGTCTGTATCTGATGCCAATCCAGTTCGCCGAGATTTTCACTGGATTGGCAACGGACGGATAGCAAGCGCAGGTGTGAACCCACCCTGACCCGCACAAATTATAATGCTCCCTCAGTGGCCCCCACATAGTATAATGTCCTTAGTGACCCATACACAGTATAATGCCTCCCTACTGGCCCCATACAATATATGCTCCTCAGTGGCCCATCACACAGTCCAATACCCCTGCATGCATAACACATTAACCTGAGCCCCCCAGTTGTCCCCACAGTTTCATGTCTCCCCCCCCCCCCTCCAGGTTGCTCGCATAGTTTCATGTCTGTCCATCCCTCAGCTTGCCTGTATAGTTTCATTTCCCTTCCCCAGGTTGCTCCCACAGTTTCATGTTGCCCCCATAGTTTCATGCCCTCCCTAGGTTGCCCCCACTGTTTCCAGTCCACCTCCTGGCTGCCCACACAGTTTCATGCCCGTCCATCCTCCAGGTGGTTCCGGCTACACCATTGTATTGAACTCATATGCGTCCTCTGGATGTTGACCCTATGGTTAAAGTGGCCCTGCTTCCTGCCATTACAAGTGCAGACCTGTATTTATAAGTCATTGGGGCAGATATATTATCCTTGTATGCCAGTTTTTTGGTGTAGAAGACATACAAACTCCTGAAAAGGAGTGAAGTAAAGTCAGGCAGGTGGCAGGGTCATATACCCCACCAGATTTATCATCATCATAAATCTGGTGTAAAACATGCAGAAAATGTACGCCAGCTATGAGCTGGCATACATTTCCCTCCAGACGCATAGTCCAGTGCAGGGTGTACCTCATATATAATGCCAGTCTTCATAAATCTGCCCCTACAATAGGAGTAAGGGCCCTGCTTGCAAGAGCTTACAATCTATGAGGTAGAGGGGTGACACAAGAGAGGTATCAGGGGCGGCATAGGAGGTGGCATTGCTTATACAATGGTCCAGCTGTTTTTATGATAAAATAAATCTGTGTGAGCCATCACAGCTAGTGTCCTTTACAACATCCACCTGCCGTCTATGTACTGAATGTGCCTACTCGCAGATGCAGATGTGTTATCTCGACACTTTATGCTGGTGACATACATCATGTTCCCTTTAATCTGGCATCAAGTATCTTTTGTTTTATCTAGCACCTACTTCAGTGGTGACATGGACATTTTACATATTCTATGCTTGTAACATTTGGTGCTGGGGTCACAGGGCTGATTTTCTTGACAGTAATTGTGTCCTTTTTCTATTTGATACGATTCTTCCTATTCAGCAATCCATATATAGTATTTGCATTGGACATTACTGCTGATAACCTGTATTGCACAGCCACCTGAAAATGAGCCATGTTTTTATCATCTATAATAATAATAATAATGACATGAGGTGATACTTGAGAGCACACTACAGTATAGTCAACCACAGCTATACGGCTACCTTCAGAAATGCAGATTTTTTTTTCTCTTCATTCTACAAAGCAGCATAATTGGTCCTCCTGCTCCATAATGTCCTTCCTAGGTAATCCATGGTTTCCATGTAGTGTCCCCCACAAAGAATCTAGATCATATCCGTAGTGGCTTTGCTTCTATTTTGTAAGGTGACCATGTTGTAGTCATTGGTTTGTTCTCCTTTAAAACAGCTTGTTGCAGTTCCTTTTTGCTGTTCCTCTTTTGCTGTGTTGTAGAATTCTTTCCACCTCCAAGTGACCTTATTGCTTTTCACACTGTGCCCATTCCTTCTTGTTGGACATTTAGCACAATGCTACTTTATTCCTCCTTCATCATAACCTTTGATTCTTGAACTCCCTTCCCATGCTTATCTACTTCTAGCCTCACCACATTCCTTACAAGTCTTCATTGCCAACTACTCCATGCCATATTAATGGAATTTATCTATAGATTTTTGTGTAGACTGGAAATGTGCCTGTCGTCTGTACATTTTATTTATGATGGTGATATAATAGGGGAGATTCATGAAGCTGCCCATAGCAACCAACCACAGCAAAAAATTGATTTATTTTACTGCTCTCCAAAAATGAAAGTTGAGCTGTAATTGGTTGCAGTGGGCAGCAAAGACAGCTTCATGAATCTGTCACATTTTATGTATTTTATGGAATTGCTAATATAGGTCTAGGTGATGTTTTTAATGCCAGGCAGTTAAGTTAAGAATACTCTGCTATCAATATTTATTAGCCTTCTATTAATTTTTGGTCACTAAATGTTTTGGTTTAATAGTTTCTGCGTTTTGTGAGATGAGATGTATGTATGTGTTTAAATAAATGTACCATCTTTAAATAACAGACTGCTTTATTATGTCATGTAAATCTGAAGTTAATCTGAGAATTTAACATACAATACAGAGTATACTGTATTAGCCTTATGGCATTGTCATTACACTCCTTGTGGTTTAACACAGTAACAAATGGTTAACTTTTTTTTTTTCTTTTCCTTTGTTTCACTCTTTTTAACAGAGACTTTTGGTAAGTTGGTAAATAAACCATAGACCCAACTAAAGCCAGTATGCCCTGAACTAATTCTAACAAGCTTTGACAACGCATGCTTTGCCTACAGTACTAACACCCTAAATGGCTGCACTACAGAAGCAAAACAACCCCTTCTAACTAACAATATAACACGTAATACTTGTGTTGATCTATTCCTTCCCCTATTAACGTTAAAATTGCCCATTTACTGGATCAGCCAGACATCTTTACCACATATTGGTGAAATTTCTTCCTCTTGTTTGGGATGGGAGATTTCAGAATTGAGTAATATGACTCCTTTACTTTCTATAAGTTTTAGTGTTGCAGTTTTAAACAAGTTTATTGGCCATATTTTTAGACGCACTTTTTGCTGCTGTTACTCCATTGTTGCTGAAAATGTTGCTTCATTTTAAGATTGCTGGCAGTACAAATGTCACCTAATGTACATGTTGTAAGGATTCCTATTAGAGGATCTAAACTGTACAAATAATGCATTAAGTATAAAGAATTGCATTAATATTTAACCCCCTGGAAAACCACTTTAGGCTAAGGCCACACATAGCGAAACGCAGCTAAAAAGCGTTGCGGAAAAAAACTGCAGCAGAAAAACAGTGGGAAAAAAACACAGTAAAAATGCTGTTTCACTGTTTCTCTGCTGTGCTTTTGATTTTTGCCTTCCTCAAATAAATCTATGGGGGAAACGCCTCAAGCTGGAGAAACACAGTGGCAGATTTCCTGTACCAGTGTTGATAAAGGCCCAACAGGCACAGGGCATGGTTGATTTATGAATAGGTTCTGGTGTGAGTTATAATAAATTTGTAGGCCCATGGCGTTCCCACCCTGCTCTGCTCCACCCACACTTGCACAATGTGGCAAGCGAGCATGGGGCTTGTGGTACACATTTGGCGCAAGAAAGGGCCTTGAGCCAAATGTGCACCACAATGTAATACCTCTATGCCAGAAAACGGGTGTACAAAGAAAGATACATCCCAATCCCCCCAACTTGGAGTTTTTGTTGATCTTTTTTTTTTTTTTTGTTGTTGTAGGTTTTGCTGATTTATTTTGAGCCAAAGCCAGGAGTAGCTTCAAAAGGAATGGGAAATATAAAGGAAGGACATTTTCTTGCTAAATCCACTACTGACTTTGGCTCAAAAAATTGCAGTAGAATCTACAACATAGATTCAGTAGAATCTATGCAGTAGAATCTACAACATAAACTCCATGGGGCAGATTTAATAGTACTGTTTAAAAGCTAGACAGTGCAAACGTAGACTAGACAGTCTTAAATTGCACCTCCTATTAGCTTAAAAGTTCTTGACGCATTTTTGGCAAACAGAGGTGCAACTTAGACCCACACCCCTTTCCTGGGAAGCCACAGCCCTTTTCGGTCAAGTTGATCATGCTAGACAGTTTTTTGGTGCAAATTACACCAGAATTGTGGTGCATTTTGCTTAATATATCTCCCCACATGTGTTTCCAGCCTCAGGGCAAATTATTGTACCTTTTGCTCCAAAGGATTACGCTAGGTTCACATTAACGTTCGGGCGCTCCATCCCAGATTCCACTTAAAAGAAACAGGGCTTTTCTATCTGCCTATTTCAGTATAAAATTGGCGAATACCCGGCGGACCTGAAGAACGGAAACCCGAACACTAGTGTGAGCCTAGCATTAGTAGAACAGAAGGCCAAAAAATACTGAAATACTGTGCCTTTAGACTAATATTCCTTTACAAAGAATACATGGAATTCATACTTATAAGACCGGCATATTCATAAGGACAGCGCATTCACCCTCTGCTTATTTGATTTGAAGAGGATGAGGGGGTGAGTTGCTTTAAGGGTATGTTCACATGACAGAATTTTCATTTCAATGTCGATTTATATTCTGGAATATATGTGAAATCTGGCTACAATTGATTTCAGTGGAATTCCATGCTGTAATTTACAGTATATGGCATGAACTTGAGATCAGTAACATACAGGTCATATATTGAAGCAGATTTCTCCACTGTGGTTTACCACATGTGGATTAACCTGCCTCTTGGTCTGCCTCTGATTTGGTGTCAGATTTTTCATCAGAGAAATAATAGCTTAATAAGATATTGCTGTAGGAGAGAAATTATTTAGTTTAACCTATAAGTGTACAGCATTACAATAGACTGACTACTTGATGCCATTAACGCTTTCAGACTGATTCTACATCTCCCTCTATTAAATTGCCTTCTTTTCATAGCAATATGAAGTCTTACTTGTCTGGTGAAGATTTCTTTTAATACTTATTGTTCAGTATAGTCCTCATAAATTAGTAGATAACTTCTACATGTCATATGGGTTGTCTAATATGTAAATAAAATGTATTTTTGATGCACTTTGTGGGATACTTTGTGTTTCCACTTATTGCTGTTATTCAAGATCAGCTTGCTTCTGTCATCAGTGTAGGTAAGGTTCTGTTCAGTTTTGCTGCATATCTTTTGAGTCAAGTGCACAGAAATGGAGCCATAGGGAGACAGACATACAACTGAAACTGAGAGTCTTGTTTATGCCTCTTCCTTAGTTTTAATTACTACAAGCAAAAACTCTATCAATGTACTAAAGCTTATTTCACATCTGCATTTTCATTTCCATTGTTGTACTTTATCTTTGAGGCAGAAACAATGAAAATGATGGCAGTGCTGGATCCTTTACCTAACATAATGTGCCCCGAGATGCCAATTGACTCTAATAGCATCAGGTTTCTGTCTTGTTGTCTGTCATCTGACCAGATTAAAATAGTTCAGTTTTTTGTCTCCTTTTTTTTTTAGGATCTATGATGAAAGTTTTTAATAGAGCCTTCAACGTAGATGTGAACACAGCCTTAGTGTAACCATGCCCTAAGGGTCCAGACAGGAGTCTACTCAGTTTAGCTCATAGAAAAATGCCTAAGCTATATACATTCACTGAAAGCAAGCAAATGTCTAAAAGACTGGGAGGGATTGAACCACAAGGGGTATTAGAAAGTGGCACAATGTTTCAATGTACAGGGAAATTCACTCGAAAGAGGCCTGGAATATTCTGTAAAAACTCTTGCTAGGATCAGGCAAGCTGAAGGAAACAACATGCAATGTGCTCCTCTGTATATGGAGCTTCAAGCAAGTTTTGAGCTCCTGATATGACAAAATATGCATGTAATTTTGTCTTTCTTGCACCTCCTTCACATGTTGAATAAGACGATGTTGCACGTCCTCTGACATTTTCAGATAGCCTCCGCTATGAGAAGGGATTATTTTACCTGTCATTTCCAGTTTTTGTACCATCTTCTGAATAACATTCTTTCAGAGTATGTCACGAACACCATCTGACATCGTACCATGAAGACACACTTCTCAGTACTGTACATTACCATCCTGATGAGAAGTCAAGTGATAGAGTGAAGGGGTATTGGGGTATGCATCCGTAAGTCTCAAATGGGGGTTAAACTTTGCAACAACTGTCCGACGATACCTCATTTCTGCTATGTGAGGGCATCCCATTTTGAAGCTCCACATACACAAACAATATATTACACAATGTTTTGTTCAGATTGCTTTGTTCTAGCGAGAGTAATTACAGAATTTTCAGGCCTATTTTGAGTGAATATCCCTGTACAATGCTTAAATTAGTTGTCTCATCACAAACACAACCCTTATCATTCAAGAGCAACTGTGGTGGCTTTGGTTTGGCTACTGAGGGAGCCTATCCATGTAGAGTATGGACAGCTCAAGTCAGCAGCTTTGTACTCTGGCTTTCAGAGGGTGGTTTATCATTCAACAAAATGTGGATAACCTTTTGTAATCCACATGTCCAATGTACTGTCTATGTATTTCAGATGTCAAGTATTAATGTTTTCAAATATTTGGTTGTTTTCAAAAGTAGATATAAGAACTATTCCCTAGTAAATAGTAAAGCCATCTTTGCTATTTAGCGACAGATCCCTGCTTACCACCAGCCTCCCCTGAAAACTGTGAGAATTTTTGTAGCCTTTCTGTCATCAGTGACATTAAGGCTAAGGCCCAGAGGCGTAGCTAGGGGTTTGGCACGGGGGGGCAAACATACCCAAGTGGGCTCCTACCTGGGTATACAGATGTTATCACTATACTGTGTATAGTGATAGATACTGGCTGTACACAGTACTCTGCATAGAGTTAAGAAAATGCAGTACAGGAAAATGTTGTTACTTACAGGTGACGTCTCTAACTGTAATCTTTCACATTTCTCGTCTCTTCCGTCTGGATTGCCATGACCACTTCTTCCAGCTGCAGCTTGTCTCTGTAAAGTTTACAGCACAGACATCTTTGGCTCCTCACTTTTCCAGACACCTGACCTCCATTTTCCTTGCCTATACAAAGTCACCATCCTGCTGCTACCCCCAATTATAAAATACATGATATAAAAATCCTCTGTAAATGAATGATACCCCCATATGTATCTTAAATTAATTAATTCCTCCTGTGTGCCCCCTTAAAGGGATTGTTCAGGATCAGAAATATTAATCCAGGCAGCAGGCTAGGGTAGTAAATAAAAATGCACTGACACTTACCTGCATCCTCCCCTCTGTCCCTGCCCTGGGCCAGCCATCACCTTCACTGCACTATTTGTATACGGAGCGGCTGCAGCACTGATGTCAAGTTGACGAGACCGCTGCAGCCAATCACCACTCTCTACAGTACAGCAGTACATAGTGTTGGGCTGCTGCGGTTCCGCTGTTGTGACATCTCGCTGTAGCCGCTCTGTATAAAAGCAAAGGTGACAGACAGCCCAGTGCAGGTAAAAGGGGGAAAGTACTGCCCCCTGTATCCCCCCAAAAAATACTCCTGTATACCTGCTTAAATCAATAATGCCCCCTAATTAATAGTTCTCCTGTATATTCCCTTAAAGGGGTGGTCCAGGAAATGCAGAACTGGGGAAGGAGGCCTGGGAAGGTGAAATCTAAAAAAAACAAAGCAAAACATACTCTCCTGTCCCAGGCACTTCAGTGTCCCCCATTGCTGTCAGGTCCAGCGTCGCCTGGGGGCTTGTTCTGGCGGAAGTCCTTGCTGCACGTGGCCTCAGAAGTCACAGGAAAGGACCCGGGACGTCACCCGTATACGTCACTGGTGACATTCCGGGTCCTTTTCTGTGACCACTGAGGCCACTGATTGGCCTCAGCAGTCATGTGTGGCGAGGACTTCTGCCAGAACAAGCCCCTGAGCTGTGTTCAGCTGTGGAGACAGCTGAATATGTTGGGTTTTTTTTTATGTTTCACCTTCCCTGGCCTCCTGCCCAAGTACTGTAATTCCTGGACAACCCCTTTAAATCAATAATTCCCACCTTAAATTAGTATAGCCCAATAGCCTCTTACACCCTTACATAAATACTGCCTCCCAATAGCCCCCTTATATTAATAATGCCCCTGCTTGCCCCAATGACCCCCTATGGTTATTGGCCCTTAATATTTTTAAGGCCTCTCCCCTCCCCAACAAAAAAAACAACAATAATACTCACCTGCCTTCAATCCTCTTGCTTGGACTTGCCACCGCCAACTCTCCTTGCTGTATCCTTCAGCCTACAAGATGCCGTTATCACAGGACGTCTATGTTCCAGCTCAGGCGTTGCTATGTAGTGACGTCATTGCTCCCGCCAGGACGCTGATGTCTTAATTGTCACTAGGGAACCTATAAGTCGAAAGCCACTACAAGCCTGTGGCCTGTGGTCCCCAACCTTATTCGCACCAAGGACCAGTTTTCCGCAGCCCGGTGGGGGGGTGGAGGGTGGTGCTGGTTGGGGGTGGGATTTGGGTTGCAGGGCCACCCCACATGTAATAGTGCCCCCCTCCATTGGTAATAGCCTCCTCACATAAGTAATGCTATTACCTGTGGGGGGCACTATTACTGTAATGGTGAGCTAATAGCAACCCCCCCCCACATGTTATTGTCCCCCTCCCCCACATACCATTCAATATACTTTTGCTTTGTATAATTCTAGTGTATTTACAGGGCAGTGATGGGGTGGGCAGGACCTCCTCTTGCACACAGCCTGTGCACATCTTCTACTTTCCTCCAGGTACCTTGACCCTCTATTCTATGTTACCACTGGGAAGAAAATAGAAGATGCGCACAGGTTGTGTGCAAGAGGAGGTCCCACCCCCCATCCCTGCTCTGTAAGTACAGATTATAGAATGGCAGAACAGAAAGCTAATAGCTTTCTGCTCTACCATGCATATCAACTGCATCGGTGTCATCCTGTGCCAATACTGTTGAAATTTTTGTGTGCACTTGTGGCGGCCCCTGCCCACTCCCCCCCCCCCAGCTGGCTGTGCCTTTGCTAAGGCCCCATGTAGTGGGCCGCAGCAAAAAAGTGTTGCAGGAAAAACTGCAACGCTAGAATCCCATCCACTTAACAGTGTAAAACACCACGTTTTTTGCTGCGGCGTTTACACTACGTTGGGCCCCGACCTAAAGTAGGCTTAATTTGTTTGTAATTTGTATTATCTGCACATGGGTGGATTCTGTCTATGAAATACAGGACAGATAGTCGGCGATGTTTCCAGAAACTAACACTAAGCCAGGACCTGGTGTCCAAACTTTATAGTGATCTATCTTCTAAAAGACACTGACTTCTTGTGTGGCTACTGTCCCATACTGTAAATGTGTTTTCAGTAGAGGACAGTAGAAGCATGGTGAGGCAGGGACTCCTAGAATCATATAGATCACTATGGTGCTTGGAGTCCGAGTCCTGACTCCATGATGACGACCATCATCTGGTCCATATTTCACAAACCAAATCCGTCCATGTGAAGCCAACCTTAAGATCGCACCAATGATCTGTTTATATCATCCATTCTCTATCAGCGTGTCACAAATTTTTCATCTGTTTTTTATCATCTGTCCATTTTTAAAGTCTGTTTGTCATCCGTGTTTAACTATCCGTTAAAAAAATGGATGAACATAATTTTTCATTTTTTTTTTAACCTAAACAGCCATGAAATGGATGCATTACCCAAAAAACTGATGTTAAAATTGGACCCATAGACTTGTATTGGGTGTGTCATGCCGGAATAAAGGACAGAAATATTACATGTCCTATTCTTTTAATAATAATAATAATAATAATAACTTTATTTATATAGCGCCAGCATATTCGTAACACTTTACAAATGTTTTAATAAACATGAAGTACGGTTGGTTAAAAAAGCCAATCGACGTAAATGTGAAGGACGTTACAAGTACATGCATCACATGTTCATTTTAACTACTGTATGCGTGAGCTCTGAGCGTTCATTTTTCTTGATCAGATTTAATAAAATTGTATCTGATTTTTCCATGAAACACTGACACTTTTTACGTTGATACAGTTTTCATTACGAAGGACTGGTACAGTCACCAGCAGTGGCAGTTTGATTTTCTTATACAAAGTCCTAAGTTGGCTTCTTATAGAGCAGCTCAATGTTTCCTGGCTAAGGGGGCGTTCACACTACCGTTGGTGACCATCAGTAGTGTCCGTTGCTATTGTCCGTTACAAGATTTTAGCATCGGAAACTAGCTGAACCGTCAGAAATCCGTTAAAATTTCCATTCATTTCAATGGGTTTTTATATTGTGTCCGTTTGTGTCCGTTTACACCAAATCCGTCAGAAGTCGTTTTTTTTTCGCGGACAAAAAATCCTACATGCAGGACTTTTTGTCTGTTTGAAAAAAACAGATTCTTGATGGACAGCAAGTGTCCGTTATTTTTTAACATCGAAGTCTGTGGGTAACGGACTTATAACAGACAGTAACTGATAGCCATGTCCGTTTTTTTCCTGCGCATGCTCAGAAAGGAGAAACAAAAAAAAAACAAAAAACGGACAGTGTTAAGAAACGGACACTAACTGATGCTAATGTGTCCTTTTTTTAACTGAACCACTAATTGGATCAGTTAAAAAAACCGACACATTAACATCAGTTAGTGTCCGTTAATGTCTGTTATGATAGGTGTCCTTTTTTTTTTTAACGTACACTTTCATAACGGACGCCAACAGTAGTGTTAACCCTGCCTAAGCTGAGGGCAATAAGTGATTTGCAATTTTAGAGCTAAGCCTCTTGATTCTGAGCAGTAGCCGAATTTTTTGAAGTTTTACCAATAGTGTGCCTATTTTTCTAATTAAGAAGTGACTGGAACATGTACTGTACATTTGAGGTTTTTTTTTTTTGATTAGTGGTAAATATTACTTTGGGTATCAGTTTTCTTTAGTGTAAGATTTTGAGGTTTGTTAGTGGAGGAATTGGTCAGACCATGGTGAAGTGTTTTGAACATGTGGGGCAAACTCCATTTAGAAAGTTCTACTTTTCCCCTGGTCTATAATCTGCCTTTTGTACGTAAAGAGAGCATACCAGGTTTAAAAACACATTGCCGCTTACATTATATACATACTGTACACCTCTTAAATTTCCATTGTCAAAGCATACTTTCTATATTTGATACAAAAAGGCAGAACTATCATGTCCCAGTGTATGTATTAAAGAAGTGGCATCTGTTCCCCCTGTGAAAGGTTCCTGGTTCACCAATCTCCCTTCCTTATGGCAGATATTCCACCAATTGTGGATGGGCAAACTATTGCTTTTTTTTTCTTTATGAAAACAATTGTTTCTAAAAATATATATGTTCACTCTAAAATCCTCTATCCTCTTATGCAGTATTTTCCTTTAAGCCTAAATTCCCTGCTTTATTAACTATAGCTTTTCCCTATTAGTTTACAATATACTGCTAACATGTAGAAGAATATTACCAATAGCTTCACAACAGTGATGTTTAGTGTTTTTTTTTTCATAAAATAGGTAGTTTCATATCCACCTTATATCCTGTAAATGTTACTAATAAAAATATATTTTGCATTGTATCTGCAACAGTTGTTATATATTTTCACTTGTACTATTCCTTATTTATTTATTTATTTATTTTATTTCACTATATTACTGGTAAAATTGAGCAATGCAGTAATTAAAATTTTCAGGATTGGGGAAGCTACATACTGTATATTTTATGGTTTTCTATCTTGGCTACGAGAAAACAGCATTATTATAAATGGGACACTATCATTAAAGTAGTGTGTTAAGTGTAAACATGGATTTCAAGATTTCAGTCAGTTATTTTCATGGTAGATTATATTGTGAGGATTACTTTTTTATGCATATGAATATTGTCAATACTTTGTGCTGGAACTTTTTCCAGTACGTTGAGGGTTCTGCCAGAAGTTACAGTAGATTCATTAATACATTATGTGATTTAGAGGCTGTAGATTGTAGAACAGTATTATTATTATTAGCTTAATAGGTTGGTGAGATAGCCCTTTAACTTCCATAAACTTTCTACAGCTATTAGACATCTATTACCTGATTTTGTCTGATATTTATAAAACAAATGTGTTGCTTTACAGCAGACATATACATGTATATTCCAAGTAATATAAATTAATGTAATATGCCATAAACAGATTTTCCTTAAAGTATATTTGAGGTCTTTTTTTTTTTTTTTTTTTACCACGGTATAGCCATGGGAAATTCAGTTTCCCTGCAGCTTTCTGTACACAGCAGACCATGTGTCTGTTTATGGTAGTCTTTAGTCTGAGTATTATTTTTTGGCCAGGAAAAGTTAGCAGCAATATAATGTGAAATTTACAGATTCTTTGGTTATCCATTGGAGCAATGTGTGTTGTGTCTATTTTGACTTTAATGACTTAGCTCTTGTTTAATGCCCAAGACCTTATCTGTACTATTTGTGGGAATAGAATATCCTTTTTATCATGATGGTGTCCCTTTTAAAAGCAAAACAGTATTTTGTGAATTAATACCCACAGTACAAAAAGGGGGAAGGAAAAACATGTAAATATAACTAGAGTTTAGTAATACTTAAACAACATGTATTTTCTCTTGTGTTTATATTGCTAAGTTACAGTACTATATTTGATACCTCTCAAACCAAATCTCCAGGTTGCAGTCATTTTGCTTATGTGCAGGCAAAAAACAGTGTAGTATATCCTGTTTACTTTGGGGAAAAATTTTAAATGTCTATAATAAGACAGACTACATCTGTATGGGCACAAGAGATTAGAAAGCAAGTGAGAATGCTGAAAAATAGCAGTATCCCCTTCTCTTCAGTTGATACTGTGATCAATATGCATTTAAAACTAAGAGAAAAAATGTGTGAAAGTAGAAATATAAATAGAAAGTGAAATATAATAGTAATAGAAAAAAAACAAAAATATGCATCTATGACATTTCATTATTTTCTATTTGCATATTTTATGGTTCCATTTCAACCAAAATTAGTCAAAAATGCAGTTGACCTTACAATGTAAAGAGAGAAAAAAATATATCCAAATAAAACCTTAGTATTTGTTATTTGACCATGATTGTAATTTTTATAGAGAACATAGAAACTCCCCTTTAATACATTCAGCACTGCATGATGCTGAACATTTACTGCATGCTTAGTATTATATCATAAAGATTCTAAGATCAGAGACAAAAAAATAGAGCCATATTCATTTACTAAATAAGAAGGGGTGATTTCTACAACTTGGCCATTTTTTTTTTTTTAAGTGTACTTCAATAATACATGTGAATATAAGAAAGTTTACATCTTACTTCACTTATTCAGCTGTTCTTCTCCATATCTTCACCCAGTCTGTTTGTTTACATTCACTCCATATCTAGCTTACAAAGAGAACTCTACAGAGTGGGGAGAAGGAAGCTGTTAACTGATTTATTTCCTCATTCCGTGCAGTAGCAGACTCACAATGGTTCCCTCGCTCATGGAGTGTAGCAGCTTTTTCAGGAGCCTCCTGAGTTTGACTGCTATAAAGGAAGTTAATCATCACTGAATTATATAGAATAAATGGTTTTCAGTGGTGGAAGTTTACTTTTCATTTCATTTTGTAAAGTCATGTGGAAGATGGCAAGCAGGACAGAATACACAGGCAGATGATAGGGCATCCTCAGGAGCCAGCTAGTGACTGAGATTGAATGAGGAAAGGGAAAGAGGAGGGTCAGAAGATAAAATTACTATGGAGGAGGTAGGCTGGTGTGAAGTGATAAAACAATGAGGGCACATGTTGACTTGCAGAGATCAGAATAAAAAACCAATAAGAGCACCCCAAGAAGCATTGCCTCTTTTTCTGTGAATGGTTTACAGTTGTGCTTATTAGTCCTTATACCTTAGGATACACATAATTCTATGATGATAAGTAGCTTTACCTGACCACTATTCCTAAATCAATGAATGGAGTTTGGCGGGATCAGCTTTTTATCTAAAAATGGCAATGTAATTCACTGAGAGTTTAGCATGTTAGTTTATTGAATTCAAAAAGCAAAGTGACTACTCCCTGAAGAAATACAGAAACTCGTACTATATGTGTAGTCCTGCCAAGAGAATATACATATTATTTACTGTTCACCAGGTTAAAAGGGTTTTTCTACTTAAGAAAAGAGAGAAAGCCATTTTGTGGTCAGTGTTTCTGGACATTTTAATAGGAGATTGCAAAGACTAGCGTCATAGCAGCTTGAGGTGTAATACAGCAACAAAGTTTATTTTAAGTAAGCACAGAAATTTTATGGAAGCAGATTCTATTGCACTCTTGTGCACTAGTGTCATTTAAAGCCGCCTTGCTCCTGATCTTTCTGTTGCAAGCTGTATAAATCCTCTCTTCCTCCATAGTTTCTGTGTGTATTGTGAGCTCTCCATGACTCACTGTAAAATAATAATTGTCCGTAAACTATAAAATAGTCTACAATTGAATGAAATCCTTACTCACATGTTCACCCCTAAGGTAACATTATTGGAGGACTCAGCTTCTTATAAAACGTGGAGATTTATTGAAGCCTTTATGGGAAAAAGATAAATGGAAATCTTCCAGCATAACAGAAATATCAGTCAATATCTTACATTTCATAGGAATTAGGTTTCTTCAAGATGGATCCCTTGCAGACATCTTGGCTCTTGCTTATTCATCAATGTGTGTTGATCTTCTGCAGGATGATTCCGCCATCCTTCTCAAGGTCTTAGAAGAAGTAGCCAGGGTTGGTGAGAGAGACACCCAAAGTGAGAGACAGAGACAGGTTCCCACAAGGAGAGGGAGACCCCCACCGAGTAGTGAGACCACGACATGTGTGTCTGTCAGTCATTTATATACATGAAAGGGGGTGTTTCCCAACATCCTTATACTTTCTACTACTGTACTTGGACAATACTAAAATAGTCATATGCTATCCACACCCATGCACCATAAGTTACAAGAGCTTTGTCAGCAGAATACAATTTAACCCTTAAAGGCCATGAATATTGCATGTCAAATATTATTTAACACTCACCTAGTGACTGGTTACCTGCTGTATGGAGAGCTCACCGTGATTGCAGACACCTAGAAAATATTAAGAAAATGATTTCAAGCTTTGCACATGGAGATGGCTACAGGGAACATAGAGTTAACAAATAATATTGTAAATTTCTATGGTAAGTATGTCCTGTCTGACACAGATGGTAGATTTGATTCCCCATGAGCTAGAGGCAGTACTATCGCTTAAGTTGCTGATATTTCTTCAGCTTGGTGTACCATTATTCCATAATTCCTACAAGGTTTCAGTTTTCTGCTTTTGTCAGAAATAAAAAAAACTGTCCACAAAATGGCTTACTTTATTTTTTTATGTCTAAGATCCATTCACACTGTCACTGTGTAGATCATGGTAGGAGGACCAATGGAGATAGCCGCGCAAATCCACAGTTTTGATAAAAATCTTTATTTCAAAATGAACAGATCGCACACTTTTATGCTCCTAAGCAGTTTGTACAGCATTTTAAGGTAATAATTACTTTTTTTTTCTCTCCATAACCTTTTTTGGATATTCTTGGGCTTATCTCTTTTGATCATTCAATGAAGTCTGATGATATATCTTGGTACCAATTCTGTGCACCTCTTCCAACTGATTCAGTGCTATGTTATTGGGAAATCACTCTATCAACAAAAGGCTATGTCAAACACTAACACTATATTTGTTTATCTCTTTCTGCTATTTAAACCTTACCATAGTTTGGAGCCATCATGGTAACAATAGATCTTTTTTGGATATTTAGATATCTATCTGACCTACCTCACTACCTCTTATTTGGGGGTGGGTTTCTGTCATATTCTAATGCAGGTACTTACATACGGTTATCTTTTATTGTCCAGTACTTTTATACACTTGATAAAGGGGATTGTTTGCCCCGAAACACGTAAAAGTGTGCTATCTGTACATTTTGGAATAAAGATTTTCATCAAAACTGTGGATTTGCGCGGCTATCTCCATTCGTCCTCCTACCATCATTCTACCTACACCTTTCGAGGTGTATGATCGGTTCCGCTGCAATCCTGATGCTTGTTTACGGCTATTTCTGTTGATGACAGTAGGTTGTGACTTACACAACCTTACAAGGTGAGAAGCTAGATTTTACCCTTACCTTACGCTCTATTTAAAGTGATAATGCACTATGTTTTACTCAGTGCATTTGTTTTGTTGTTTTACACTGTGTAGATCATGACCTACAGAATCAGGATGGAGCTTAGTTTAGATTTTTTGTGTGTGGCTACCAAAATTTCTTCTTGGATACGGGGCCCTTATTTTTGGCTATGTGCCTGATCACTAAATATAATTCCTCACCACTGTCACTTTTTTCCTTTGCTTTCATTACAGAAAATACTCCAATTCGAGGTAAGGCATTTTGTAACATGAAAATGCTATTTCCCTTTAAGTTTTGGACCTCCCTTACTCCTTTTAGTCTTTTTATTAGATCATCTTGTTCCTTGTGTTATTTTAGTATTTTTTATTTTCATCTTGCAGAGTTGATGAATATTGATGTTCTTTCCCTAGTTTAGCATTAATGCATTAGAAGACTGCATAGTGCTGAAAGTACAGTTTTCAGTTTTCTGCCTCATAAGTTTAGTACAGTTTGGTCTACATGGTATCCAGTTGTTTGATGGCACTAACCTTTTTGTGAACTTTTACCAATTACTGTTGGAAGATAAACTTGTCATTGTGCACTAATGGGCCAGATTTGCTTAATAAATGTTTTAGACATTTTTTGTGCCTCACTCGACAAGAGGCATGGTGTAGAGGGAAATGTTGTGATTTAGAGGAAAGGTAAGCAATCCAGTAGGGAGACAAAAGTGTCTAAAATGCACTACATGTAACAGTGTGTGAGCCACTGTTATAAATTTGGTGCATATTTAGACTGCCTGATCTAAGTTTTCACTGTCTAAATGTTAGACAGGATTAGTAAATCTGCCCCAGTGTGTTTTTAGGTATAATGGCAGCAGAAAAACCTTTTCTTTTTACTTTGTATTTATAGAACACCTTAAATACACATTATGTGACAAATCTATGTCCTCAAAGTCTTCTGTCTTACTGCAAAAAATTATTTTAGAAAAGGAAGACAACATGTAGGAGCCAATCCATCAAAAATCAAATAGATGTTCATTCCACCTGTGTCAACAGACACACAGTAGAGGAAAATTAATTTACACCACATTTGTGGCATAAAAGTTGCAAATCGGAGTTTTTGCTCAAAGTGGTAAGGCCATTGGCCATGTCAGATTCAACATCATTTATGCCACATTTATGGCTTATATGACAACAGAAATTTACACCAGCTATGAGTTGGTGTAGATTTTAGCCGAGGCACATGGACTCCTGGAAAATGCGCCAAATTCATGTCAAGATGTAGGCCTCATCATGAATTCAGCACATCCTCCACTGACACAGGGTATAGTATGCTGGTATTGGTGAATCTCCCCCAATGTGTTTGCTTTGGTATGTAAGAAACTTACATTTTGAATAATTATGCAGTATAACATTGCTGTCTTTATCATAATTGCTAAAATAGTTGATAATCTGATATTTAAGCCTAAACTGGAAGTAGTTTTGTAAAAGATTTTCACTTAAACCCCTTATTGCTTTCTGTGAATAGGTTCTTCAGTTCCATGGCTGCTGACTACATAACTATGTTCAGGCTGCGGGTTTAGCAGAAGGTTCCTCCATCGGTACCTCCCAATTAGGACACCATAATAAAGAATACATGAAAGCTGACCTTAATATTTTTGTTATTTTTTTATTTCTTTGCAGGTGCCTTACAAATTGAAAATAGTGAGGAGACTGATCAGGGGAAATATGAATGTGTAGCAACAAACAGTGCCGGAGTTCGATATTCTTCACCTGCTAATCTTTACGTGAGAGGTAGGGAGCAGCAGAGCTCTGCACGCTGGTAATGTGTTCAGTCTGAGAGCTTTACTACCTGCTCTTTGGTTCTAATATCATTAATGGTTTTACCTTTTTTTCTTTCTTTTTTTTTTTTATTTTTTTAATAATAATACTTTAATGTGTATCTGCTACTAATTTTACTAAATAGGGTAGTTATTTGTACACAGCGAGAAAAGATTGCTTATGTGTCACTCCCTTAATGTCAGTTTATGAAATTATATAAAACAATAGGAAAATGATTGCTATATTATACGGTATCGAAAAATTACTTTATAAGGATTCAGTAGTATTGGAAAAAAGACAGGAAATTTAAATCCTCTCTTTTTTAGATTTAACAGTAGATAAGCTTTTGTGATGACGTCAACCTTTAGTACATGTCCAATAAAACAGTCCCATTATTCTTCTACTGCATTAATATAGCATTTTAACAGTGGAAAATATGTGTAGAAGTTAGGTTCAACATAAATGCACGTGCAATGTTTGTCACAAAGATTCTCGGTAGGTATGAGTAACTCTTGATTTCAGGTTTTGTTGCTTGTCTAAGCTATTTTTCTATAATAGGTTATTCTGTAGCCACAATACAATATAATGTAACATGAACTTAAGTGGCCTGCATTTTTGGTCTCATGAAACTATAAGACCAAGAATTAGGCTGTAAAGGGTACTTACTGCATGCTTATGACAGTCAGAAGCAATCGGTATCATACAAGCAGATAACCCATCTTGTTGGGAAATGTCTTTTTGATGACTCGATTCTTCCACTTTCTCCCTGTGAACCCTGTTAGTTTCATGGAGTTCTATTACTCAGACAGGAGTCCAAAGATAATTTCTCACAGATTTCTCTTAACTTTGAGGCATTTTCCTGCCTATGGCCTCATTAAGTGTATCTCTAAGACCTGTAAATTGATGAATGTATTTCTAAATGAAGAAGATTTGCATATATAGTTTCATAAATGAGTTGGTTAGTAGATATTGCTGTGGATGTTATATTGTCTAGATAAATTTGTATGTATACATATATGTATAAGTATGTGTGTGTGTGTGTGTGTGTAGATATACATATATATATATATATATATATATATATATATATATATATACATAAAACACACATATATATATATTTTAAAAACAAAACTAGATATTGCCAGCAATTTATTTAACGTGTGTAGGAGGAGCATGGTTAGATTGAAGTGGTCAGAATCAGAAAGGATGAAAGAGATGCGTTACTGACTTGAGTTGGCTAAACTTTCAACTCAAAAGAAAAGGACATTATTTGTTTATACTTTTAATATATATTAATGGATTAGTCGCTTTGCAGCTGAAAGCCTGGAGAAGGTCTTTTTTTACTCTCTCTGTGTCTCCCCTATTTTTTTCTCTTCTCCTCATGTCATTGTGTTCTGCATCAAACCCCTTAACATCCCTCAGAGCTACGAGAAGGTTGGTGTGTTTTTTTTTGTTTACGTTCTTTACCCACATTTTTACATTCTTAAAAAAAAGAAAAAAAAAAGAAAAAAGAAAAGAATAAAAACTATTTTAGTGACGGACAGTGCAGCTGTCCATGGGCTTTGGGGATTGAGATGATATTGCATTGTGAGACCTCTCTATGCATCCTTTGGTAATGTTGCTGGGTTTTTGCACTTTTCGTCGTCATGGTTATTGGGTGCTTGGGCATTGAGCCTGATGCATGATAGAAGAATGCAACTATCTTTGCATGTGTTTTGTTTATTTTATCTGTGTATATCTGTGTGTTTTTTTGTTTTGTTGAGTTTTATTGTTGTTGGGTAGCAAATTTATTTTTGTTTACAGTGGTAGATAATGCATATATTTCTAAAGTTCCTGCCCTGTATCTGGTTTAAGCCACAATGGAAGTCGATTCTCTCAAGAATTTAAAAATTTTTAATTGATCCTTTTCAGAACAAATATTTATGAAATTAAAAATTGACAAGTCCGAGTAACACATCATGAACTGGTATTTTTTATTCTAAATCCATTTAGATAATAATAATATAGTTATTTCATTTAATACTAGTTAAATTTTTTATCTCTTTGCAATTTTTTTTAAATTACCATTTTTATGAAATGTTTGGTAGTTGATGTTTAAAGTTTGCACAGGGCAGGAACACAATTACAAAGGAAAAAGTTACCTGTGTCAGTGTTCTACACTATTTTTGTATTGCTTTGTCCTTGCTTTCGAGGAAAAAATAGATTACACCTTGTGAAGTTTTAACTCCTTTTACTGTTGTTCTTATGAAGCTTAATTATTTTGGTTAAATTGTTAATGTATAATTACTAATACGCATTCATCATTATAAAACACTGAACAATAAGGTGTAATCTAAGCTTCCATTATTTTGTACAGGCTGCACATTATTTTGGCTCCCCTCCCTACATCCCTTTCTTCTGCATTTTGGAATAAGACGGAATGATTCCTGTCTCACCAAAATGGTATTATAATATTTGTCTTCTCCCACCCTGTTTGGAGCCGCCGCTTGCTGACTGTTGGAGTGCAATGAAATAATTGGATTATGTTAGTGCTTCAAATGCTCATACCACTATGTTTCTTTGTTTATTGTAATTTATTATATTTTACCATTTATTTCTTTATTTTATCTAAATCGGGGCTTGAAAATCAGTGGTTTCAATATAAGAACCATCCTCAAATTGTATGTATAGCATGAAGCACTCGCAGAGCATACGTCTCAGTGTTATTGCCACCATAGGTACTCAACTACCTTGTCAAATTTAAGGGTAAGGCCCCACGTAGCGAGCCACAGCCAAAAAAAATCGCTGCGGAAAAGGCTGAGGCGGAAACGCATCCTGTTTTTTTTTTTTTTTTTTTTTGTAGCATATTTTTAACAGAAAGTCAGCAGAGTTTTCCTTTGTGGATTTTCAGCTTCTATTATACCTATTCGGAAAACATCAGCGTTTCCGTAGGTATAATTGAATGCTGCGATTTGCAAAAACGCTGCTGATTTTTTTTCTGCAATGTATGGATGCGATTAGCCAGAGTCCCCATCCACTTTGCAGTTAATGTAAAATGCAGCCAAAATGCTGCGTGTTCGCTAAATGGGGCTCCAGCCTAAAGGAAAGCATGCAAAATAATCACATGGCTATGTAAAACCATGATGGCCTGAATTGCTTGAAAAGATAAATGAATTGCTATGCTATTATTAATGGACAACAGTTTGAAGGGGTCCTCACAGTTCTCTTGAGCAAATAGCCTAAGAAAAGTTGCTCCATAATTTGTGATTTAATGGGAAATACAAAGACTTACCAAAACAGAGGCATAGCGTAAACGCCAGGACTTTGCTGCGGCGGAAACGCCGTGGCAAAAACCATGGCATTTTACAGTACCTGCAAAGTGGGTGGGGTTCTGGCTAATCCCATCCACACATTGCAGAAAAATATCTGCAGCAGACATGCTGTGATTTCAAAAACAGTTTCTGTATAGGTATAATGGAAGCAGAATTTCCTCTGCGGACTTTCTGCGAAAAGTGCTCTGGGAAAAATCGCAATGTGTTTCTACCACGGTTTTTCGCTCATCACTTTTTGGCTGCTGCTCGCTACATGGTGTCTTATTCTAAAGGGGTTATCCACTTTCTAGTCTGGATAAGGGGGTAGTCTTCTTTAAAAGGGGATATTTTAGAGAGGTTTCACTGTTTTCTATTCATATGATTAGGGCTTGCAGAAAACCATGTACTTACTACCAGAACAAACCTACTCTGATAAATGGAACTGATTTTCAGCCACAGAAAATAATGCAACAAATCTGCCACATGTAGACATACCCTTAGAGTACTTTCACATGTACCGTTTTTCTGTACGTGTGAAAGTACTCTAAGTGGATTTTTTTGCAAAAGATTTACCTGTGAACCTACAGCAAAATCCACAGTGAATCTGTGAAAAAATTTGTTGAAATTTTGTTGCAGATTTATGTATTACAGTAGCAGTAGAGTGGATGAGATTTAAACACGTTGTGGAAAAAAAATCTGCATCGGATATTGACATGTGATAGGGATTTGAAATCTGCAGCAGGTCAATTTACTGTATGCTGAGTTTTTTCACCGCAGATTTCATTGCATTTGCAATGCATTCATTGAATTGACTTTATATTGTAGATTTTTTACACAGTGTTTTGAAAGGGAACCTGTGAGGTCGATTTGTGATACTTTAAGCACCCACAGGTAAAGTAAAGTCGGAAGAGTACACCATGGCTTCAGTGTGCATAAGCTGGACTGCGGGCACATGTGCAGGGAAGCCCAGATGTACTTCCTCATCTTGACTGAATATATGCACAGGCATTGGGAGTGCTAAGGATGAGTCCAATGAGACTCATAATCATCTCTAGGTAAGTATAAAATTTTATTTTTTCTTAATGCGGGCACGGACAGCATTACAACAGAGCTATTTCGAACACTAAACTGTGGGAGGTTTAATGTCCCAAATTGACCTGACAGGTTCCCTTTAAATCTCATACACTCTACTGCTACTGTAATATGTTTTGAATTTTCTGTCCACAAACTCAGACACAGAATCTTGATATCCATTTTGTGTTAACATACCCTTAAAATTTAGATGTGGAAATAAGGGATTTATAAAAGACAGCTGTAAAATATGCACAGTAGCTGTATTAGGGTGCCTGTACATGGTGCAGCTGAGCTGCACGCTAATGTACTGTATTTACTTAAAGCCTGCAGTAAATTAGGAAGAAAGAGGTTCACTTTGCAGGAATGTGTTTGAGAAGTTGAGGCTGTACAACATGATGTTTTGTAACTCTAGTTCTAGTAATTGCTATTAGTTGTTTCTGACAACAACACAGTTTCCATTATGGCACGTCTCCATTAGTGTTTATGAGAGATATGGAAACAGTGAACTAAATGATTGCTCTTAACTGTTTTCCATGGCTAAAATAATGGAGACTGACATTCATGTATGAAAGCTGAGTCAATGCAGGCATTTCAAGTTGATATAATATAAATGTCTCACAAGGAAAAAAAATTCCTCTAATACTATTACTGTCTTTTCAACGTTTTTATACTACTTTCCCTATATTGTTCATTGTAATTTTTACATAGCGCATGTTTAAACTATACAGATACCAGATACTCCTAATCCAAGATATATATTTCATTTGAAAGATTCAGATTTTGTTTTTCCGCTTGGGGACCTGAAAAACGGAAACCCTATTCACTTAACAAGCGGTTACCCGCAGAAACCCATAGACTAAAGTGTTTACAGGACTTTTCTCTCTGCATATTTTAAGCGGAATGGGGGACGGATTCCCAGAACGGTCACCAAACGTTAGTGTGACCACAGCCTTAGTTTATACTTGGGTCTAGCCTATCCATTAGCTTTTCAGTAACCCCATTTACAAGGCTAAATTAGCAGAAATATTATGGCAGTTAGTAATTTTGATGATTGTTTGCTTAAAACCAGAAAGCTTCTGTGGATTTCTTTCCCCCACCTATTTAGCTTACATCTAAGCTTAGTAGTCCAGCAGATGGTAATATCAGTAATTGCCAGTTATCTTTGGGAAACCACTCTAAGGCCGGGGCCCCATGTAGCATAAATGCAGTGATTTTGCCGTGGCGGAAGCAACCACGGCGTATTACAGTACCTGAAAAGTAGATGGTATTCTGGCTAATCTCATCCACACATTGCAGAAAAATATCTGTAGCGGACATGCTGCGATTTAAAAAAAGTTGCATTTTTGTAAATTGCAGCTTGTCAATTATACCTAAGGAAATGCTGGGGTTTTCCGTATAGGTATAATAAAAGCTGAAAGTCTGCAGAGAAAAACTCTTTCTGTTAAAAGCTCTGTGGGAAAAACAGCATTGCGTTTGCGCTTTTTGGCTGCAGCTCACTACATGGGGCCTCAGGCTACGACCCCACGTTGCGGAGATGCAGATTTTTTTGTTGTAGACTTTGCTGTGTTTTTTTGAGACAAAGGCAAGAATGCCTACAAATGGAATGGGAAATAAATAGGAAGTACTTATTCTCCTCCCTTCTGCTCAAAATCGGCAATAAAAAGCTGCATTTCCACAACATGGGGCCTCAGTCTAACAGAAATGGTTGTCAATTGCTGATAGGATACCTTATCAATTCATAAAGTACCAGAACCTCCACTAAAACAAATATTTTTTATTAGATAAACATAAAAACCCCACAGACAATATGACTAACAGTCAAGTAGGTACTAATGCATGATAGGGCGACTCAATAAACTACAAAGAGAATGGTCATGTGGCCTACCCCCTTATAGATGCCAGGCCTAAGTAACGTATCTGATCCCCGCTGGTTTAAAAGATCACTTTAGTCCTCTTTATTCCTTACTCCTCTTGCTTCAAGCAATCACAAATAAGCAATATAGAAGAAAGTAAAACAGGGTTGTCCAGGATTCAAAATAAGGAAAATAAGCAAAAGTTGATTAAATTAAAAAAAAAATAAAAATTATGCTCAACGATTAAATCCTCCACTACCCTTGCACCATCGCTCAGGTGCTCCCCATCATTCTGTGTTTTCCTGTGTTCACAGTACTTTACATAGATACACTCTGTATCCAGTCATTCCAGTAACCAGGAGAGGCTTTATTTTCAATTAATAGAAGTTGCTAGGAGGAATATCACCATACAAATTGTTGCGATACTGAGATGATCAATGTTTTCTTACTGATGAAGCTTATTGACTTCTTAGGACCATAGTGTTCCCTTTTCCTTTGCTCTAGTTTTCTGAAATAACTATGACATTTCTATTATAATGCATATTTAATCCTGTGCTCTGTGAGTGCTTCTTTTCTATTTAAATACTTGCAGGTAAAAGTAATAGGCATAATAGCCATACAGATGTTTTGTAACCCTGTTCTTCAGTCTCCGATATAAGATATTTATTAAAGCCAGTCGTACATTTTTAGATTCTATTATAATTATCCTCTTTGTATTTAGTTTTTCTCATGACAACAGAGTATATGCATCACATGCTGCTGTTTGTCTGTAAATGTGTTTGCTGACTATATTTTGTCAGTCAGCTTCTGTCCCATTTCTACTCTCTGCACTCAGTTATTTGTTGGCCCCATCAGAAGACTTGCACTACTCTGTTCTGTCCGCATGTTACTTTGTTTTCTCCACTTTTATTCATTGTATGTTAGGTGTGCCTGAGGATTTGGTGGAGCCTCTGTGACTCTGTTCTTTGGAACAGATTCTGATGTGTCAGAATTCAATATCTAGGAATTAGTTTAAAATTACATGGACTGTATGTTCCATAATATCATATGCTTACACATTTGTATAGAATTTTCGTATCACACCTTTCTCACCTTTATTGGCATCTAATGAATCAAAAAGCAATGGAAGCAAACAAAATCAACATTTGTTTGGGTATGTCTGTGTATACATACATATATTTGTACATATAATATATATATATATATATATATATATATATATATATATATATAAAAATGTGTGTATACACACAGTTGTCTATGGAAATAGTTTATAAAGGACTTTTTTTTTTTCTTTTCACTAGTTAACAGAGCTGTCTTTTGGTCTCTTAGATTAAGATATCAGAAATTAGCAAATTTATGAGTTTGCATAAACTTACATTCATGTTTTCAGAAACTTTGCGCAAGACATTACCAAGAACAGAGTCACTAAATTTGGGGCTGCCTCAACCCCTTGATCCATGTTCTAACTCGTGAGGTCTGAAAACTGCATCCACCTATCAGCAAGGGGGATGCACAGAACATGTCACTGTTACTCTCAGCGTTAAGTCCATCACTTTGTTTTACTGCAAATAATCCGTTTACTATCCCACCAGGGCTGGAGGTGTTCATGTTAAACACATTTAGTCACATATGCTTTAATTAACAACTTTAAGTGGGTTCTCTGCCCTTAATCCCCTGATGCCTTTTTCTACACCCAGTATTATTGCGGGCATTTGCTAGTTGCCCTTATGTTATATTCCTCTGCATTTTCTGTCTTTCCCTTCCCTTTTTGTCTTCTTTCCCGTTTTTGTTTTATTTCTTTATCAATTTTATACCTCTTTTGCATGATGTTTGTGTTTCTGAGAGCTGCATTTATCGATGAAACCGTGTCAGATTCTAAAGAGGCTTCGTTAGGGTTTTTACACCCCAAAACCACAAAAATTTCATTAGAGTTTCTCATCTCTGCTGCTGGTATGCGGTGCATCAAAACAGTAGATATACATTTTAAAACATACTATATGATACTGGTTATTAGAGTGGTTTGGCTATGTTGACAAATGAGCAGTATCCATCATAGCCAACAAAGGTTTCTCACCTATGAACCATTTTATCAAGGCCATATGATTCATATAGAGTTTTTACTTCTATAAAACAAACCCCTTGAAACACATAATCTTAATTTGGTTTTCTTACCCCGTATCTGTTGTTAAAGATGAGAAATTGCTAATAAATTTTTGTGTATTATCTGTGCTGTGATGGGTGTACTCCTGATCTATGGAACCCTTTTGCTATGAATTATGGCTTAATGTTTCTATATTATCACTTTTTGTTTGTGAAGTAAGTTTTTATTTTAAAGTCTTTTTAACCATTTTCTTATTTCTAAAATACATAGTTCCTTTTAAAGTCAGTTTCTTTCTGTATCCTTGTTAATTTACCTGCAGTTCGTCGTGTTGCTCCACGCTTCTCCATTGTTCCTTTGAGCCATGAAATTATGCCTGGAGGTAATGTAAATATAACTTGTGTTGCGGTTGGTTCACCCATGCCATATGTGAAGTGGATGATGGGTGCTGAAGATCTAACCCCAGAAGATGACATGCCTGTGGGGCGTAATGTTCTGGAACTTACCAATGTGAAGGAGTCTGCTAATTATACCTGCGTTGCCATGTCAAGCCTTGGGGTTATAGAGTCTGTAGCCCAAATCACAGTGAAATGTAAGTATTGCCATAAATATGCATATATTGGGGCAGATTTTTTACATTGGCATTTCATAGCCAGTCCTAGTCAGAAGCCGGTTGGAGTAAGATTAATTCTTTTTTTTTTTTTTTTTTTTTTTTTAACTGTCATTTTTATTAAGAATTTTAAACAAGGTGACATACAATGGTATAGAAAGAGCCACAACATGTGGTACAACAGTTCAGTAAAATATAACATTGTCAAAGGATACAAAAACCTAACACTAAAACACATACCAACAGACAAAGAAGGAGACAAGGTGGGAAGGGAGAGGGAAAACGGTGAGAGCAGGTGGAGTAAGATTAATTCTTATTAAACATGGTACAATTTCTGGTTTATGAGCTAGGGTAAATTTAAGCCATAATTTGCACCAGTTTTTGCTTAAATTATAGTCTTCAGGGCCATGACTGGCCTTGCCCCTCTCACAAAGTCTCACACTTTTTGGTTTGATGCATTCTGCATATGTTTACAAGCAGTTATCAGGGACTGGAGTATATCCATTCTTGATCTGTGGGTACAAAAAAATTCCCATTTTGTTTCAGTTTCTTCATCCAGCAGCACAGTCATGAGAAGCTTGTGCACCATAAAGGTTCATGCACTCAACTATTTTGTCGTCCAAGTGCCTTCCATTTTAAAAGACATCATTTGGCTGGCACTATAATTAAAGCTTTACTGTGGGCTCATGTGCAAATCAGTTTTTGGGTTTTTTTTTTTTGTTTTTTTTTTAATGATCAGTGTATCCATTCTTTTTTTTTTTTTTTTTAATGTCCTTTTCAGGTCCATTTTCACTGACCTGAACGACCGATTGAAGTATATGGATCAGTGGAAAAAAATAGTGTCATTTGTGTTTCAATGAGCTGTTGTCAAGAGACAGATTTAAAAAAAAAAAAAAATAGGTCAGTGAAAAATGGATGCAAAACCCTGTCGCAGCCCAGCCATTAAAAACGGGCAGACAAATTGGAAATGGATGCAAAAAGGATGTGCAAAATGGACACCGTTTTGGGATCCATAACTGAAATGTTCATGTACATGAGCCCTTGATTTAACATAAAATCTAGACAGTTTATTGTTCATTCACATTTTAAAACCAAAGAGGGGAGAATTATCTTTCAATACAGTATATCCACCAATAACTACAGCAGAAGAATGAGAAATTGTACCTAGAGATGTTTAATTTGTGGTTCTCTCTGATTTGGAATATGAAGATTATTGTCAGATACTAAACACTTTGCAGATTTGCAGCTTTCCATTAGTTTTTCTTCCATTACAGCCACATCAAAACTTTAGGATTTCTTGTATTTTTATGATTAACCATGTTTGGTCTGAGAGTAAATAGAGTATATCATTTTTTTTCCAATAGCAAAACTTTTTTACTGTTTATGTATCTAGTGGTTTGATTATTTCTTGTTTTCTTTTTAACACGTTAGCACTTCCAAAAGCACCTGGAGCTCCTGTAGTTACAGAAACCACTGCTACAAGCATAACAATCACATGGGACTCAGGAAATCCTGATCCTGTTTCTTACTATGTAATAGAGTACAAGTCTAAAACACAGGATGGACCATATCAAATCAAAGAGGACATCACTACTACAAGATACAGCATTGGAGGCTTAAGTCCAAACTCGGAATATGAGATTTGGGTGTCAGCAGTAAATTCCATTGGCCAAGGACCACCCAGTGAACCCGTTGTAACACGTACAGGGGAGCAGGCACCTGCTAGTGCACCACGCAATGTACAAGCTCGAATGCTTACCTCTACTACTATGATAATTCAGTGGGAGGAACCAGTGGAGCCCAATGGTCAAATAAGAGGTTATCGTGTTTACTACACTATGGAGCCTGAACAGCCAGTCAGCAACTGGCTAAAATATAATGTGGATGATAACCTTTTGACTACTATAGGAAACCTACTAGAACATGAAACCTACACTGTCAGAGTTTTGGCTTTTACTTCAGTGGGAGATGGTCCACTGTCTGATCCAATTCAAGTAAAAACACAGCAAGGAGGTAAGCTATTGCTTCACACACACACTACAAATAAAATTATGGTATGTATTTCTAAAAAAAAAAAATTCCGTCTGTTATCATCAGTTTACTCAATCCATCATTGACTTTAGTTATCATAGTTATCAGAAAAAACAAAGCATCATGACTAACTTTTTAATGAATCATACCTCAAAAATAGGTTGTGAACTCGTTATTGAAATTATTGAAATAAAACAGTGCTTCACCAGTTTTCTTAGAATGCATACAGTCAAATTCTAGGTAGATTATTCATAATAGTAATTATTCTTTAAAGTGTAGCTAATCTTTTGAACAGCTTTTCTTATTCTAACATTTATGCCGTTAATACATTTTGTAATAAACTTTTTAACAAATTTCAGTTCCTTTGCGTGAAATCACTTCAAGCAGATATTTTGGGCATTTTATAATGTAGAACAGTGACAGTATTTCATATGACGGCAAGAATTGTATTTTATGCCCCTTTGGTATTATTTCCCTGCTTTTATATTGCTCTCTTAAATCTGTAAATCTGTGAATGTCTTGAGCATTTCATAATGTAGAACAGTGATTTTGTTTCATATGACAGCAAGATCACAGTTCTACCAACTTTACCACCAGAGATATCACCAGTTGAAAACACAATGATATCTACAGATATCACTGACATAATGCAGCTAGAACTGCGATCATGGTGTTTTATGTAGGATGGGATTCTAAACTTCGACCTGTATAATTTTCAAACATAATACCAGTTGAAAATACAGTTGGGATTGGCATATTTGTATGCAGCTGCATTTGTTTCCAATCCCCACTGTGTTTTAACGGGTGAAATCTCTAGAAATAATACAGGTAGAACTGCGATATTGGTGTCATATGAAAGCTGAGAATCTCATCTTTTTATTTGACATCAGAAAACCAGTTCTCAGTTTTAAAATAGATATATCTGTTTGAAGTGACTCCCCCCAGCCTTAGTTTCCCTACATTATATATGAACCCACCTACCTGTACAGAGTGAGAAGCATATACAAAATTCAGCTAGCAATAGACAAACAGAAATAATATAGAAGGGGAAGAATGGAGAACTGGACAGGTATATGTCGTGCATTAGAAAACCTAGAACAATGATTCATAAAGATGAAATTCTCAGCTTTTGTATGACACCAAAATTGCAGTTCGACCTGTATTATTTCCAAAGATAGCACCATTTGAAAACACAGTTGGGAATGGCATAGTTATGCAGCTGCCCCCATTCCCAACTGTGATTTTAGTTGGTGATGTCTCAGGGAATAACACAGAGAATCTCATCTTCCATATGAAATCAAAACCACTGTTCTTTGTCTTATAGTGCCAGACATATAACTGTTTAAAGTGACCCCCTTTCAGCCTCATTATACAAGGGCCAGTACAGGAGTTAATGGAAAGGAGCCAGTATTCTTTAAGTATAATACAACATTTATTAATGTCACAAATGTTGATAGAAAATCAAAAGTTGTTTGAAAGTTCAGGTGTACTTTATTAATAGCTATATTATAGCGATGTAAGGTTAAAAACATTAACTTTGTTTTGTATAATGAAATTAAATCTCAACAGTACCTGGCCAGCCTATGAATTTCAGAGCTGAAGCCAAGTCAGAAACCAGCATTAGTCTGACATGGAGTCCCCCTCGTCAGGACAGTATTGTGAAGTATGAGGTTTGCTACAAAGAAGGAGAGCGAGGAAGTGAGGTAAGTTTTTTTTTTTTTTTTTTTTTTTTTTTTTGCATTACACAAGGAATACTTTTACAGTATACATAGATAAGGAAACAATGTGAAGGCAGCTAAGGTAATACACCCTTTGAATCTATTATCTGCCCACATACTACTCATACCACTTTTATGCATACTGACTTAAAGGGGTATTACCATGAACATAATCATTTCTATATTTGTAGATAATTAAAAGTTGAACATTTTTGCAAATATAAGTAGTTAAAAATTCTGCAGAGTTTTAAAGATTTTCTCTAACCATCTTAGTGGTGACATCTGTTGTCTTGATCGGTTGCCAATGGATACGACCACAAATGCAGAAACTTTCTATGGTCTGGGACTTGTCAGAAACCCAGCCATGATTTTCTTGTAGCTGGGTTATCAGGTAGGGACACAACAGGTATCAGAAGATATCCCTACCACAATAAGGAAATAATAGCTGATTTTCTGACCTTAGAAAGGTCATGTATTCATGGCCGTATCCCCAGGCAAACATGCAAGACAACAACTTGTGACCACAAGGTATGTAGAGAAAATCTTTAAAACTTTGCAAAATGTTTAATTACTTACAATATACATGTATATTTGCAAAAATGTTTAAAAATGGTTATGTTCGTGGGAATACCTATTTAAGTAAGGATGCATCTGTGCTGTGCTATTGCAGTGGAAATAATGGGTGATGCATGGACATATTTCATTATATGGTCCTGTTGAACATTCCAGGGATGGTCACACTAATGGGATCTGGCCATAAAAATTAACCCATCTCCCTCTCTCAGCTACTTTGCCTGCTCTCTCTTCTTCTCACTTCCTGTATTCTTCAACAAGTTGGTGGGCGAGCTTTGACTGTTTGAAGGATGTTATGAAGTACCTCAATAGATAGATAATTACTAGAAATATAATATAAATACAAATTAAATAAGCACAGGAAATGTATATTACATTACACCGGTTTGGAGAGAAAAAAAAACTTACATGTCCCCAGACAATGTTCTTGCTGTAAACTCAATGTTATCTTTGCGTTTACATAATGTAACACTGCCCATGCCTTTATCAGCAAACTGCAATGAGCTTACCTTATTGTCCTGCTGGCAGAGCTGTACATAACAGGGATAAAACACAGCTCCCCCCTCAGAGAACAGAGAGTCACATCATCCGATTTGAATTTACATTAACTAGTAGTATAGATAGGATCCTTGAGATGGGAATACCCCCCAAGATGCACCTTTTGCATAAATTATTGTAAATCAATAGCAAATTTAGTGTTCATAAGAAACAACACATTCTGGCCATTATATGGTTGGTATTCTAAATTTTTTTCAGCTTTACCCTCTATGTGCTCTCTCTGATTCGTATTTATGTCAGAGCTGATGAGTGGAGACTATGATGTCTCCTATACAATGCATACAGAAGGGCAAGGATAATCTACTTATCTAACACTGACTTACACTCAGAAGCATCAGCAAGGCCATAAAGGAAATAGACAAGTATTGACCAGCATTAATGTGAATAAAGCTGTTGGGCTGAGATAGAAGTTTTACATTTCGCTACAGTAGCATCTGTACCTCTCACTCTTCTCTTTCATTCATCTCCTGTTCATTCCTCCCCATTCCACAGACTTTTGTGTAATGTAATCTAACATGTGTAAGGTGCAGTCTGTCTTACTGTAGAATTCAGGAGAGATTTCAAAGTGAATGTTAGCCTGTAAGGGGGGTGGGGGATAAGACAAAGAGTAAGATGGTCTCTTTCACAGATATGTTACAAAGTTTCTTATATATGCTTGTATCATTGGTTTATGCAAAGGTTGTTGAAAAGTTAGTGAACATTCAAGATTAGATTCACATAGCATTTTTACAATACAGTACATACCTCTGTTTTGAAGTTTACCATGCTTTCCTGTCCTGCAAACAAAGAAAAATCAGAGGCGTAAATATTTTATTTCTCAATAAAGTGTAATGTAAAATATAATCAATGAAGTAGCACCCATTGAAAGACACAAGACACAGACCACCTGAAATTGTGTTATTTATATATTATTGTGCATGTTTTTCCAGTTATATATCTCTGTAAACTTTTATTTAATGTAAAATAAAATGCTTAAAGGGGTTCTTTAAGAGTTGATTTTGATGGCCTATCCTTAAGATAGGTCATCAGTATCAGATTTGTGGGGGTTCAATATGTGGCATCCCCACAGATCAGTTGTTCAGAACACAGTAAGTTCTAAAACTGAGCTGCAATACTGTGGCCACTATGGAGTATGGTGTATATGGAGCTGTCTGCTTTTGGCTCTGAACATTTGATTCATTGGAATGCCTGGTGTTGGGCCCCCTCTGATCTGACTTTGATGACCTATCCTAAGAATAGGCAGTTTTAACATTTTTGAGTTTCTTGTTTGATTGAAAGTTACCTAGGAGAAACTCCATTATGTTAAATTAGTATTATGGCATAACTATCTTATGGCTATTTTTAATCTATATATGGTTTATACAGAATAAGTATGTGTCATGTTGTCATGTTCTGCTGCTTTCTCCTCATCTTAAAGGGAACCTAAACCAACCCCAGCACATGTAGCATCAAGTAATGACCTTCCCCATGTTGCCCCTTACTAAGTTTTCTGTTGCTGAAGAATCATGTTATAACCATTTAAAATTTTATATTGGCATATGCAAATTAGCTTGTCACGGGGGGGCGGGGGAGCTTCATATAGTCATGCAGTCATTGTACTAAATAATACCCTCTGAGGCCTGAGGGACATGTCTGACCTCTCAGGGTTCTGATCTAAGGTTTTAAAAGTTTATAGCATGACTTTTCATCAAAAGAAATCTTAGTGAGGCAAACGATAGGAAAGGGGGGGGCAGTTTAGAGTGGAAAAACTACCTAACAGGTTCCCTTTAACATTCAATATATATTTTCATAAAGAATAGTAATTAATAGTGTTCTGATATTGTATTTTTTAACAGATCAGAAAGACATTTGATCCTGCAACATCCTATTTAGTAGAAGGCCTAAAGCCCAACACAGAGTATATATTTCGTCTTGCTGCTCGTTCTAATCAAGGTCAAGGTGCTTGGACATCAGATGTTAGAGAGCGCACAATGCAGTCTAGTAAGTGTCCCCTTTCATTTTTACTGTGGAAATGGGATCAACCCTTTTATGGGTAGATTAGATAAAGTCTTTTTTTTTCTGCTTCTTACTATTTACTTGAGAACTTTATAACAATGTATTTATTTTATTCTAATTTACTGAATGTTCTTTCAGATTATTATATATACCTCATATAGCCATAACTATTACATTTTTCCAAAAAGAAATAAAATGAAAAAACAAAACAAAAAATATGGCCTGCACATCCAATATTAACAGTGATCTAAGCAGGCATTCTCAGTACACATTTTGTGTACAGGAGAATAAATCATGAAAAGGATTTGTGAGTGGCCTATATCTTTTCATCCATCCTTCTGCCTTTTAGGTATAGGTACTTCGCGCACCAGGGCGTAATACTACGCACGAGGCCGGACGTCCGCTCACTATCTGAGCGGGCAGCATCGGAACCGGGTGTTAGCTGTAACTGACAGCTAACACCCTGCTCCATAACCTCCTGTCGGAACTGAGTTTCGATCGAAGATTTTAACCCCTTGGATGCCGCGGTCAAACATGACCGCGGAATCCAAGGGGTTCCGCCATCTTGCCGCACCCCCCGCGGCGAGACCGGGGGGGTGCTGATATCTATAATCTGCAGCCCAGGGTCTGCCCAGTGACCTCAGGCTGCCTGGAGACCCCACTACCTGGTTGATCCTGCCGAGAACTCCGGAAGTCAGCGCTATACGTCTCCATAGCGCTGGCTTCCTGTATAGACTGCAAGACACTTGTATGCTTGTGTCTTGCAGTCTATAGTACTGAGCCAGAGATCAAAGCATATCTGGCTCAGGTGTCCTAATGGGACACATGAAAAAGTAAAAAAAAAGTGAAAAAAAATAATAAAAGAATAAAGCCCCAAAAATTCCCTTTTCCTATATAAAATGAATTATATAAAAAATAAACCTAAAAATTAATAAAAACAATACATATTTGGTATTGCCCCGTCCATAATAACCTGTACAATAAAACTGAAACCATATTTAATGTACATGATGAACGTCGGGAAAAAAAAAAACGGGAAAAAAACGCCGGAAGTAATGTTTTTTCAACATCTGACTTTATATGCCATAAAAAGTGATCAAAAAGTCATATGTGCCCCAAAACTGTACCAATAAAAAGCACAGATTGTCCCGCAAAAAAATAAGCCCTAAACCAACTCTGTAAACTGCAAAATAAAAATGTTACGCATCTCAGAAGATGGCGATGCAAAAAAAATTGATTTATGTCCCCAAATGGGTTTTTGTTCTGCAAAATTAGTATCACATAAAAAAACAGTATAAATGAGGTATCACTGAAATCGTAGCGACCCGCAGAATAAAGGTAACATGTTACTTACGCTCTACGCTGCATGGCGAAAAATTTAAAAGGTAAAACGCAGTACCAGAATTGATGGGGTTTTTTTTTTAATCCACCAAGAAAGAGTTAATAAAATGTATTTAATAAGTTGTAGGCACCTAATAATGATGTCATTACAAAATACATCTCATACCGCAACAACAAGCCCTCATATGGCTACATAACCAGAAAAATAAAGAAAATATAGCTCGTACAATGTGAAGACAAAAACCCCAAAAATCGCCAAATCATTAGAACACAACTGGCGGTGGCAGGAGGGGAATGTATAAGGTGTGCGAGCGTATATCAGGGTACACCCCATATTTAGACCTTATGAGGGATAAAAAACCAAAAGTGACCTCCAGAGTGACCCCTCCAATAATAGGAGCTACTGGGGAAATAGTAGGGAATTTAGTGTACCCAACGTACTCCGCACAGCTTACATACTCACTTTTCCCCATCCGCTGTGCAGTCACGTCTGGGATACTACTGCTCACTACACCCCTTGATAAATTCTTTGAGGGGAGCACTTTACTGGTACTTTAGAGGCTCTGCAAACATAACATGATGTCCAGATCCCAAACATCTGAATCTGCGCTTCAAAAGCCACATAGTGCTCCTTCCCATCTGTGCCCTGCTGCGTGCCCAAACTGCAGTTTATGCCCACATGTATGACACTGGTGTACCCAGGATAACATACGTAATCTCATATGTGGGTATAAACTGCTGTTTGGGCACAGCTGGGCACAGAAGGGAAGGAGCGCTATATGGTTTTTGGAAGACAGATTTAGACGGTTTGGTTTTTGGACGCCATTACACTTTTGCAGAGCTGAAATGCCAGTAAAGTGGAATCCCCTGACATGTGACTCCATTTTGGAAACTACACCCCTGAAGGAATTTATCCAGGGGTACAGTGAGCATTTTTAACCCCCAAGTGTTGCTATAATTTATTATCCATAAATGAATACGCAGCTGATGGTGAAAGGTGAAAATGACAATTTTTCCAGGAATAAATCATTTCAGTGTGTAATATGTTGTGCCTGGCTTGCATCAGAGATGAACGCTCCAAAAGTTGTTGTGCCCGGGATCCCCACTCAACAGTTTTTGGAGTGTGTGTCTGTGTAGACATAAGCTGGGCACAACATATTGGGCACTGAAATGTCGTATCTATGGAAAAATTTCATTTTTAACTTTTCATTATCAGCTGCGCATTCATTTCTGGAAATTAAAAGAATGCAACACTTAAGGGTTAATAATGCTTGCTACCCCACTTGATAAATCCTTTGAAGAGTATAGTTTCCAAAATGGGGTGACATGTCTGTGGATTCCACTTTACTGGCAATTCATGGGCTCTGCAAAAGTGACATTGCGTCCAAAAACCAAAATCAGCTCTACTTTCCTTCTTTGCCCGGCTGTGCCCAAACAGTAGTTAATACCCACATATGGCGTTGTTAAGTATGTTGTCCTGGGTACAACAGTGTCATACATGTGGGCATAAACTGCCATTTGGGCACACAGCAGGGCGCAGATGTGAAGGAGCGCTTTTTTGGAGCGCAGATTTAGATTGTTGTTTTTTGGACGCCATGTCACATTTGCAAAGACCCTAAAATTGCCCCTACAAAATGGGGGTCACTTCTTGGGGAATTCCAATTTACTGGGCTCTGCAAAAATAACATGGCGACCAGAAAGTCCCTCTAAATCTATACTCCAAAAGCTAAAAAAACACAGTGCTCCTTCCCTTCTGAGCCCTGATGTGTGCCCAAGCGGCAGTTTATACCCACATATTTATTTTTTTCCCCCGGGATAGCCCACTTAATAGTTATAGGAGTTCATGTCTCTGATGCTACAAAGTGGCCGCAATGTATTAGGCACTGAAATTGAATATTTCTTTAAAAACTTTCATTTTCACTTTGTACATTAATTTTTGGGAAACATTTTTAGGCTCAAAATAATAATACCCCTTGATACATTCCTTGAATGGTGTAGTTTCTAAAATGGGGTCACTTTTGAGAGGTTTCCTTTCTATTGGTATTTTACGGGCTCTGCAAATGCAACATGGCACTCAAAAACTATTCCAGCCACATCTGCCCTCCAAAAGCCAAATAGCGCTCTTTCCATTCTGAGCCCCACCATGTACCCATACAGCAGATTATAATCACATATGGGGCATTTCTGTGTTCAGAAGAAATTGTGTAACAAACTGTGGGGTGTTTTTTCTTCTTTAACCACTTGCAAAAATTAAAAATATGTCGCTAAATGGACGGTTTATTGGAAAAAAAAGTAATTTTTCATTTTTACGTCCCAAAGTCATTAAAATCTGTGAAACAGCTGTGAGGTCATAATGCTTACTGTACACCTAGATAAATTCTATGAGGGGTGTAGTTTCCAAAATTGGGTCACTTTTAGGGGGCTTCCACTGTATTGGTACTTTAGGTGCTCTGCAAATGCGACATGGCACCTGAAAACTACTCCAGCAAAATCTGCCCTCCAAAAGCTAAATAGCGCTCTTTCCATTTTGAGCCCTGCCATGTACCCATGCAGCAGATTACAACCACATATGGGGCATTTCTGTGTTCAGGAGAAATTGTGTAACAAACTTTGGGGAGCTTTTTCTCTTTTGTCCTCTTGTGAAAATGAATAATTTGGGGCTAAATTGACGGTTTATTGGAAAAAAAGTAATTTTTCATTTTCATGTCCCAATGTTAATAAAATCTGTGAAACAGCTGTAGTGTCAAAATGCTCAAACATCAGTTTACACCCACATGTTGGGTATTTCCGTGCTCGGGAGAAATTGCATAACAAACTGTGAGATGCATTTTCTCCTTTAACCCTTTGTGAATGTGTTAATTTTAGGGCTAAATTAAGGAATTACAGTAGTGGAAAAAAATTAAATGTCTAAATTTCACCTCCATATTGTTTTAATTCCAGTGAAATGCTTAAAGGGTTAACAAACTTCCCAAATGCTATTTTGAATTATTTGAGGGGTGCAGTTTTGAAAATGGAATGATTTATGGGGGGTTTCTAGTATATAGGCCTTTATAATCCTCTTCAGAACTGAAGTGGTCTCTAAAAAATTAGTTTGGGAAATTTTCTTGTAAATCTGCAAAATCGCTGTTACACTTGTAAGCCTTCTAACATCCAAAATACATTACAGGACGATTAAAAGATGATGCCGATATAAAGCAGAGATATGGTAGATAATATGTATTAATGTATTTGGGTGATATGACTATCTATCTGAAAAGCAGAGCATTTCACATTTTGAAAATTGCGATTTTTTTTTTGGATTTTTCCATCAAATTTCCTATTTTTTTTTATAAATAAATACAAAAATATTAATTAGTGTTTACCACTAACATGAAGTACAATGTGTCATGAAAAAACAGTCTCAAAATCACTTGTGTAAGTTAAAGCGTCTCAAAGTTATTGCCATATAAAGTGACACATGTCAGTTTTGAAAAACGAGGCCTGGTCCTTAACGCACTTTTGGGCTGTTTAGGCACAGCCGGGCACAGAAGGGAAGGAGCGCTATTTTGGTTTCTGGAGCACTGTTTGGTTTTTGGGTGTCATGCCACTTTTGCAGAGCCCCTGAATTGCCAATAAAATGGAATCTACAGACTTGTGACCCTATTTTAGAAACTACACCACTGAAAGGATTTATCAAGTGGTGTAGTGAGCATTTTTAACCCTTGAGTGTTGCATTAATTTAATTTCCAGGAATGCACGCACTGCTGATGAAATTGCCATTTTCTCCTTTCACCATCAGCTGGACATTTGTCTGGCAAATAAATGAAAGCAACACTTGGAGGTTAAAAATGTTAATTGTAGCCTTTGAAAAATTCCTTCAGGGCTGCAGTTTCCAAAATTAGGGTCACGTTTCCACTTTACTGGCATTTCAGGGGCTCTACAAAGTGGCATGGTGTCCGGAAACCAAACCTTCTAAATATGGGCTCCAAAAACCTCTTCTCTTCTGCGTGCGGCTGTGCCCAAACAGAAGTTTATACTCACATATGACATTAAGTACGTCATCCTGGGTATAAATTTCAGTTTGGGCACACAGCAGGGCTCAGATGTGAAGGAGTGCTATGTGGCGTTTGGAGTTCTGGAGAGATGTTTGGTATTTTGATACCATATCATGTTTGCAGAGCCTATAAAGTACCAGTAAAGTGGAGTCCACTGGAGAGTGACCCCATTTTGAAAATTGCACCCCTCAAAGAATTTATTAAGGGGTGTAGTGAGCTTTAGTTTCTCAGACGTGAATGCACAGCGGATGGTGAAAAGTAAATATGTAAACTGTGCAGAGTACGGAAACACCAAATTCCCTACTATTGTTCCAGTAGCTGCTATGATTGGGGGGAAAGTCACTCTGGGGGTCACTTCTTTTCTCTTGTAAGCTCTAATTCTGGGGTGTACCCTTATATACACTATCACAACTTATACATTCCATTCCTGCCGCAGCCAGTTTTGTCCTCAAGACATGCGATTTTTGTTTTTTTATGATCACATTGTTCAAGCTATAGTTTTTTTTGGTTTTTTTTTCTTTTGATGTAGCCATATAAGGGCTTGTTTTTTGTGGGATGAGATGCAATTTGTGTTGACACCATTTTGGAGTATCTATAACTTTTATTAACAAAATGTAATTAACTCTGGGTGGTTTAAAAAAAAATCAATTCTGGCATTGCTATTTAACATTTTAAATTTTTTGCCCTTTGCCATACAACATAAGTAACATGTTACCTTTATTCTATGGGTCGGTATGATTATGGTGATACCTAATTCATATAACTTTTATATGCGTTAATTTTGCAGAATAAAAATCCATTTGGGGAAAAAAAAATCTATTATTTTTGCATCATCATCTTCAGAGAGGCTTAACATTTTTATTTTTCTATTGATGGAGCTGGTTGAGGGCATATTTTTTTGCAAGAGAAGCTGTACTTTTTATTGGTACCAATTTGGGCTATATATGATTTTCTGATCACTTTTTATTCCATATTTTCTGAGGTGAGATGACAAAAAATGGTTGTGTTTTTTTTTCCCCCCAACTTTTACCGTGTAGGTTAACTAATGGTTTACTTTTGTTGTACAGTTTGTTACGGACGTGGCGATACCAAATATGTAGTGTTTTATACTGTGTTTTGTGTTCTTTACTGTATAAGAGAAAAAGTGTCATTTTATTGAGGTTTTTTTTTTTTTTTTTTTTATATTTGTAATTTTTTATTTTTTTTATTTTATTTGTCCCAAATAGGGGCATGAACTAGCGATCTTCTGATCGCTGGCTCTGTGTCATACACTCCAATACAGAAATACTTGACCAGGCCCAGGCTCCCAAATAAGGATCACAGCAAAATACCCACCCCCTGGAAATGGAGAGGGGGGGAACATTGAGGTACTGGGTCATGATTGATTGCGGCATCTAAGGGGTTAACACCCACGATTGGAGCTCAGCTCTGGCCACGGGTGTTACACGCTGGTGTCAGCTGATACTTACAGATAACACCCTTCCAATGACATACTATTACTTAATTTTGCGAGAAGAGGTTAAGCAAAACTTAAGTTTGTTTCCATATGAAAAGGTTATCTGAGAAGGAAAATCTTCCTCAATTGTAGACGTTTTTTCAACAAATATCAAGGTTGGCCCACGACTTTGTCCAAGTTTTTAATTTTGGCCCACTATGTATTTGAGTTTGACTCAACTGTTCTAGAGGTATACAATGATAGTTCCTATTGAGTGACAGCAAGTAGACATCTTAAAAAATGTGTGGAATTGTTTAAGGCAGAAATACAATGTAAAATTAGCATTTCATCATAAACACTCCAAGCTCTATTTTCAGAAACCAGAAAACATTTTTTTTTCTGGCATTTGTTCAGACAAAGCTGACGTAATTGTTTCTACTTGTCTCTTTTGCAAGATCAGCTTTTAGGCAATCATGTCAGTTGTCATTAGAGTTGGAAAACAGTGCAACCTTTGTGATTCAAGCAACACAGCAGATCACAAACTTTGTTAGGCTAAGGCCCCACGTGGCGTCCCGCAGCAAAAACGTGATGCGGGAATAACTGCGGCGGCAACGCATCGCAGTCCTTCCCACAGTGCTTTGGACAGAAAGTCCGCAGAGGTTCCCTCTGCGGACTTTTTGCTTCAATTATACCTATAGGGAACCCGCCAGTGTTTCCGTAGGTATAATTGACATGCTGCGATTTCCAAAACTGCGACGGTTTGGGAAATGGCCGTGTGTCTTCAGTGCATATTTTACCGCAAAGTGGAGATGGGATTCCCATAGAATCCCATCCACTTTGCTGTGACTGTAAAACGCCGAATTTTTTTTCCGCAGCATTTATGCCCCGTGCGGCCCCAACCTTAAGCAGGAACCAGTGTTACCTAAGGATTGGTCATTAATTTTGGTTCTTGATCATCCCCTTTAGGCTGAAGCCCCACATTGCAGAAAAGCTACTTTTTTTTTTTTTTTGCAGTTCTTGCTGCGTTTTCTTTTTAAACCAAACAGCCAGCAGTGGCTACAAAAGGAATGGAAAATACAAAGGAAACACACTTTTCTTCTCTGCTTAATCCTCTCTTGGCTCATGCAACCAAATCTGCAGCAAAAAGAGCAGCTTTTCCACAACGTGGGGCTTCAGCCTTAATGTAATTCTGTTCTTTTAGTTTTCACTATCATTTTTCTCTCATAAATGAACAAGCCCAATCTAGAGAATGTTTAACCTAAAACTATATTTTAATAACTATCTTTCAGTTTTTCTGTGTACAGAACCTGTTACAAGAGGCAGGGTCTATGATTCTGTGACTATAATGTACAAACCCATGATCTTAATGCTCTTTTAGATATCAGGATTTACAGTGATTAGATTACTAATATATGACATATATATCAATATACACCAATATCAGCCATAATATTAATACCACTGAAAGGTAAAGTGAATAATATTGATACTAATATTTCATTATAATGGCACTAGTTGGGGGTGGTGAGTTATGTGAGGTAGAAATTGAACAGTGATATATTAATAATAATAATAATTTTTACTTATACAGTGGTGCTTGAAAGTTTGGGAATACTTCAGAATTTTCTATAATTCTGCATAAATTCATCCTAAAATTACATCAGGTTTTCATACAAGTCCTGAAACTACATTAACAGAACCAAATCAAAAAATTAGTCAAAAATATTAGTCTTATCAATGTATTTAATAGAATAAAATAATCCAATGTCACATATCTGTGAGTGCAAATGTATGTGAACCTTTAGGATTAGCAGATAATTTGAAGATGAAGTCAATGGGTTAACAATCAGGTGTGAGTGGGCGACCTGTTTTATTTAAAGAACAAGTCTCTCAAAGTCTGATCTTCACAACATGTGAAGTGCATCATCGCACAAACAAAGGACATTTCTGAAGACCTCAAATGAAGAACAGTTGTTGATGCTCGTCAAGCTGGAAAAGGTTACAAATAGACTGGGTTCCCCCTAGCCACAGGCAGACAAGCTGTACACATGGAGGAAATTCAAGACCATTATTCTTCTCCCCAGGAGTGGTCAACCAACAAAAATCTAGCCAAGAGCATAGTGTATAAAGGTCTAAAAGGCCTTTCTTACATTAGCTAATGTAAGAGTTCATTAGTCCACTATCAGAAGGACATTGAGCAACAATTTGCAATGACAGGATTGCAAAGAGAAAGCCTCTGCTCTCCAAAATGAACATTGCTTCCCATATGTAGTTTGTTAAAGTTGACCTGGGCAAGTCGAAAGGCTGTTGGAGCAATGTTTTGTGGATGGATGAGACCAAAATAGAGCCTTTTGATTTAAATGAGAAACATTATGTCTGGGAAAAAGGTTTTAGTTTTAGTTCAAATTTATGCAGAAATAGAGAAAATTCTGGTGGTTCACAGCACTGTATAGCACCAACATATTCTGCAGCTTTACAAATCAAAGGATCACATGAGCAGACAATATCAGACATTACAATGTAACAAAATAACATATCAAACAATAAGAATGAGGGCCTTGCTCACAAGACCTTAAAATCTAGGAGGAAATAGAGGTAAAAGTGCTTGTTTGATAAAATTGTTCAGCCATCTTTTAATAGATAAAGTAATAGAAAGCTGTATGAGCTGGACTCCAGCTGGTATCTTGAATGTACAGATATCGAGTCCATGATGTGCACGGTAACTTTTGAAAGGAGGGGTAGGTTTCTAAAGCATAATGTAGAAATGATAGTTTAGGGTTACAAAATGCAGAAAGTGTGATCAGGATAACCATGCCTAGAAAGATGTGTTTTTAGTGTACATTTGAAACTGTGGATGTTGGGTATTAATATGATTGTCCAGGGTACATCATTCTAGATAACCAGTGCAGCTCGAGAAAAATCTTGGAGATGCGAGTGGTGTGTTTGGAAAACAGGGAATGTAAGTCATTCACAGTATGGAGTGGTGGGGTAGGGTTTTACACAGAGAGAAGAGAGGGGGTGTAGGGTGGATGAGTGTAGAAGTTTAAATTGTATTCTGTGATGGATGGGCAACCAGTGCAGTAACTGGAACACAGTAGATGTATCTAAGAACAGGTTGGACAGAAAGATGAGTCATTCAAGAGTCATTTCTTGAAGTTGATGTGTTTGAGGCAGGAAAAACTGGTGAGCTTAAAGCATGCCACCAACTATAAAACAACTTTTCAAAAGTTGATACTACAAGTGAATATAAGAAACTTTGTAATATATCTTATTTAAGATATCTTAATACATTATTAGACTGCTTTCCTCCTCCTTATTTTCACTCAGACTGGATATAAAGGGCCCTCTCATATCCAGTTTGCACAGAGGTCTTTAAATTTGAACTAAAACTACATCAAATTTTCACACAAGTCATAAAATTACATTAAGAGGTCCATGGAGAGGGGAGAAGGAAGCTGTTAAGTGATTTAATGCCTTATTCTGTGCATTGGTACAGTCTTATTTTGAACATACAGCAGTGTTATGTTCACATCTGCGCCCAGGTGTTTGTTGTTCTGATCCATTGGAGGACCAGAACAACGGACACATGAACCGCTAAAACAGCTGACACCAGCGGTGCCCGATGGACTCTATTGACTATAATGGGATCAGTCAAGTGCTAGTTGTTTTAAACTTAAACTGCTGAACGAAAAGTCGGACTTCCAGCACTTTTTCATCAGCCGTTTTTCACTGCAACGTATCTGACTGAGTCTCTGAACACAGCTTTGACAACAGCAGAATTATTATGATTAGACAGCAGGGTCAAAGCGCCTCCAAAATCGCAGGGCATGTGGGTAATAGTGCTCGGGTTAAACCATACTGCCAAAGGTGCTTTACTGCTGCTAACAATCAGTTTTTCTGCTGCTTATAATCAAAGTATTGCTGAAACATAGTTTACATTTCTGTCTGAGGCATATATGTGGGCAAGGAGCAGTCTTCCCCCCTCCCCCATCCATTGTTGATAATGTTCTGGCATTCTTCCAGGAGTAACTTTACAATTGCAAACAAATACCCGAGAGAAGCGAGTGATCATAATGTAGGAGATTCAGGAATACTGAACTGCAAATACAGGGCAAAACATGCACCCAAGCAGATAATACACAAGAAAAAAAAACAATCTGAGCACAGTCAGTAAAGCTTCTTACTGTCTGTGAATAATACACCATTTGTAACCACACAAGAAGCCAGAAGAAGATATATTGTAGTCTTTTCTCACTTTGTAAACTGTGAGATTTGCAGAATCCTCATAGATTTTTGCATAGTCTCCTAAATAACCTTTGTTTACAGTTATGGAGGCTGAGTTGTGAGTTTCTTCATTATAGCTGTGTGACAGGAACTGTCTGCTCATCAGTAGTTAGTGACAGAAATTTCTGTATTCCCCTGTGGAGAGTATGTATGGTACAGTCCATCATGCAGGAAGTCACAATGTAACTTTTTGACTCCTGTACATTTTACTAGGTCAGAGTGAGTGTAACATGACCTGGCAGAAGAGAAATAAGAAAGTAAGCACTAAATAAGGTAATACTAACTGAATTATATATAGAGGGAATAGGTAAATAATCTCCTATACGATGCTGCCTAAAAAACCAGACAGCTGATGCAATGTGACAAGTTCTCTATAAAGGATCTGCTGATATCTTTTTCCAGGTACCACAAGGAGACCCTACAGAATATTGGTTAGGCTGAGGCCCCACGTTGCAGAAACGCAGCTTTTTTTGTTGCAGATTTTGTTTCAGTTTTTTGAGCCAAAGCCAAGAATGGCTACAAGAGGAATGGGAGATATATATATATACTAGCAGAAGGATCCGGCTTCGCACTGGTACATTTCATTTTTTGTTTGTGTAGTGGCACCATAAGAATTGGCCAGTTTTGCACTTGCCATCCAGTATGGCAGTCCAGTATAGGTATAGTCTATTTATGGCTGTGTTGCTATGGAAACCTGGTAAATGAAATGTGAACTTATATTGGCTGATGCACGTTATATGACTGAATATTTAAGGACCTGCGAACTGCTATTGACTCATACAAGTCATAAATAGCTTGGTTGTTATGGAAACCTGTTGTAAAGCTGTGTGTATGTCAAGACTAAAGAACCTGCGATTTTCCATTGGTCCATAAGCGTCATTTGATCATGTGTATCTAAGTTTGGATATCAGTGAAAGACCTGTGATCGGTTGTTATGGAAAACCTGGAGTAAAGCTGTGTGTACGTGACCTTGTGTAACAGTGTCATCCACAGCACCCTTCCCCTTTAAAGCTGACCTACAGCAGTGAATAAAAATGGCTGGGTTGTTATGGAAACATGGAGAGCAGCTGTGTGCATGTGGCTGACAATGCCTTGTCAGATTGGAGACAGACTTGGGTCTGCTGGGTTGTTTCAGCAGTTCGCTGTTGTCTGTGACATACCTTTTCAGATTGGAGACGGGCTTGGGTCTGCTGAGAGTTTTCATTAGCTCAAGCAGCAGCCATGCATTTTGCTGCAGGGGGCATGAGTAGTTTAAAAACGTTTCAATTTATAAGAATGCTGAAATCCAGTATGGCAGTCCAGTCAGTGGCGTAAATACCGGGGTAGCCGTGGTAGCGGCTGCCACAGGGCCAGGGACATTAGGGGTCCCGGCAGGACCCTGATGTTTTTTTTTTTTTTTTTTTTAATAGGCCATTACCTGCTGGTGTAACACCAGCAGGTAATGGGCCCTATTTACTTACCTATTCCCGCTCCTGCTCACGGCCGCCTGCACTTCACCTTCTGTGGAGGCGGCTGTGAGCAGGAGTGGGGATTGGTAAGTAAGGCCTGCGGGCTGTGAACACCACAAACACTGCTATCATTATTCTCTGGGGTCTTTTCAGACATAAAAAACACTGTTACTTACCTCTCCTGCACTCCAGCAGGCTTCGGGCCTCCTTGGTGACGTCCCAGACGTCGGTGGGCCAGTCCAACATCATTATGCGTCGCGATGCATGTCTGGCTCACGTGACATCTGGTCCAACATTGAAGAGGTAACGGGAAGTGCGCATAATACTATATGAAGGGGCCACTATGGGGCATAATACTGTGTGCAGGGGCCACTATGGGGCAGAATACTGTGTGCAGGGGCCACTATGGGGCCTAATAGTGTATGCGGGGGCCACTATGGGGCATAATAGTGTGTGCAGGAATGCAGTTTGTGCATGGGGGGGAGGTTGCCGGGGGGGTTCCATGTCAAATATTTGCCTTGGGGCCCAGCCATTCCTAGTTACGCCACTGAGTCCAGTACAGGTACAGTCTATTTATGGCTGTGTTGTTATGGAAACCTGGTAAATTAAATGTGAACTTATATTGGCTGATACACGTGATATGACTGAATATTTAAGGACCTGTGAACTGCTATTGACTAATACAGGTCATAAATAGCTTGGTTGCTATGGAAACCTGTGTGCCTGAGGAGACTAAGCACCTGGGATCTTCTATTGGCTGATAAGGGACATGTAACCGTGTGTATGGCAGTTGGAATATGAGTGAAAGACTTGCAGGCTTATATTAGCTAATGCTGGTAATTTTTTGGGAATACTGTATCTCAGGAACGGTACATCCTTTAGAGCTGAGACCCAGTCTAAAATATTCCCGGACACCTGATGTACATGTGTGCCAAATTTGGTGAGGATCGGTCCAGTCGTTTGGTCGCGCATAAAGAACAGGCAGACAGAAACTCATTGTTATATATATAAGATGTATGTGTATATATATATATATATATATATATATATATATATATATATATACTTATACTTCTACCTTTTGCTCAATTCACTCCTGGATTTGGCTAAAAAAAAAAGCAACAAAATCTGCAGCAAAAAAAGCTGCGTTTCTGCAACATGGGGCCTTAGCCTTAAGGTGGTTTTTAATGTTATGGCTGAACAAGGAATGACTCTTTTTGTTTGAAGCCAATTCAAGCTCAATCGTAAGGTTGAGGTTGTAAAGTGTAATGAATTGTTTTTGGATTCTGAACTCAGGTGTTCAATATGCTAGAAAATAAATATTCATCACTTTGTAAAGATCTGGCCATAGAAACAAAAAAACATACCAAATCACAGGTGACAGGGTTTTTTTCAATAAATGTGCACATTTCTGCAGGACAAAGGCATCCACTAAATTGAAGAATCATTTATGCAATTAATACTGAAGTCAGTGAGCCTGTATAAATCCATATTTATTTTGCCCCTAGTATTAGCCAGTACTGCAAAAATGTATACAGTGAGAAAGATAACCTAAAACTGACTCATTTTTAGAGATTGCAAAGTTAAACTAGATTGTCTTAAATTGCAACAGATTTTCCAAAGTGTCTAATGCTGTTTGGAAATCCAGGCTGACTGAGGTAACTTTATACCTATTATTAGTTGGCTTAGTTTCCGTAGAAAATTTTGCCGCATTGTCTAGAATTTTGGTGCATTTTACAAATTTCTTTGCACATTTGCTAGCTCATAGTTTTGCATATTAAGCTCACCCCACTTTTCAACAAGCCCCACCCACATGTCAGACACGGCACAGAAAGTTTCGAACAGAAGATGATATCTAAAGCAAGTACACCGTTTTTATTGCGCAAATTACGCCAACATTCTGTTGCATATTTATTCATTTATCTGCACTACTGTTTACAGTATATAACAAAATAGTACATGCATGGAAAGAACTTGCCTATGACAAGATAATAATGATTGTAAAATGATGTCCTGCACTTCTGAACTTATGATATTAGAAATGCTTTAGGTTGAGTGCCAGCAAAAAAAGATAGAACCTGTGGCAAAAAATTGATCTGAAGATTATATTGTCAGAAATACCACAGCCCCTGATGGAAGAGGGAAATGAAAACTCTGAGAAAAGCCTTAGGTACTCTAGTGGTGACTGCAGGTAATTTGAAACTGTGCCACAAAAAATTTACCTCTGTAAAAATAGATTATAACATTAATCATCAATCCTAAAAATGGCATGGTGTTAACTTTAAACCATTGAGAACACAAGTTTATGTTTTTGCATTTGTGTTTTTTACTCCCCACCTTCCAAAAGCCATAATTTGTTTTATTTTTGTACTTCAAAATGACACCATTTAATATTCTGTAATATTCTGGGGTGTTGGCACCCCTGAAACTTTTCCAGAAAATGAAGTATTTCTCCCAGAAAATTATTGCAATTACAAATGTTTTGTTATACACATGTTTATTTCTTTGTGTGTATTGCGTAAACACAAAAAACAGAGGAAAAAAAGCCAAAAATGATATAATTTCACGCAAAACACCAAAAATGGGCCGGACAAAATTAGGCATTTCAGGCTTACAACTCTGACATGGAGTAGTGAAGCATTCTGGGATGACATAATCTGTGTCTTCCCAGAAATCTTGTACATTCAAATCACTGGTAATAGTGATCTAATGCCTAATAGGCGTGTGATCTATATGTAGAGGATTGCTCAGGATCATCCTCCATGACATGGATGCTTGTTACATGGGTGTCTTGTAAAATATATTACCCCAAGTCAACATAGCTTATTAACAGTCACTATTTTATGTATTTCCAATACTATTGTATCTGCTTTAAACAACTAAAATAACATTTTATGTTTGCCATTACTTTGCATCCATTTAGGAATCACATATAACAGCAATTATATGCCAGATATCAGACTAGGTGCACTGACACCCAGAATATGCTCCTAATTTATGACAAAGTGTATGGCTCATCATAAATGAGCTGCATCCTCCATTGGCACAGGGGACGCCAAGACTGGTCTTGATAAATTTCCTCCATTGTGAATAAATACAGTGATTGTTCTCTTGGCCATTGCAGCAACAAGATATGTCAGGGAAATCACATATATTTGGTATTCTAAAATGCAAAAGAAAAATTTGCATTTTAAAAACATTTTGCCTCACTTGTGCTGCAAAAATGAACAAAACTATTTAGCTAAAAAATAAAACCCAAAAGGTGAAATTTTGCTCGTGGCAATCAGACATCTGAAGACTTTGGTCCTGAAAGGGTTAAAGTAGAAGGCTGAGCAATTATGTTTTCTATACATATTCCATGTGACATGGCATAAGATCACATCCTTATCTGATCACAAATATTTCAGTTTTAAAACCTGAAATTCATATACTGTGTAAATACAGTCATGTACAGAAATTAGATGATGGTGGTCATGTGCTACTGACCATCATGTCATTCATCTCCTTCATGGATTAGCATGCAAGATGATGTTGCTGTGTGGTTAGAATAGAATGAAGCATTCCTTTCTTCCAGCATTAATCCACCCTGCTATCTGGGCTGCGCTCTTTACTGGAGTTATCCCTTTCTTTCTGCTATACCCGTATTAACCAGTGTAATATTTGGCAGTCTGCGGATGTGGTATGGCCTTTTTACTACATTAATCACAATCGAATTTTGACTGTGTAAATTTTGGTCATTTTAGTTTAATGGATTGGAATGTTGCTGTTACTGTGGGGAAAGATTTCCCTTTATGGCAATAAACCTGAACTTTTCACAGACCGTTGCCTTTGTATGAGTTGTTCTTCACTGCATGAGTGGCTGTGGCAGCTGTTCTTTTTGTGTCTTGTCTTTTTTCACCCCTGTAACTCACCCAGCTATTTTAATAACTAGGATATTTCACAATTTAGGCCACCTTGTTTCAAATATTTTATTTTTCATAAGTTCAGTTCTGTAACACAATGTATAGTTTTATGGGTTATTTTTCGAGTGGTCATGAATGCATTATCGAGATGACTGTAAAATATTAATGTGTTTGCTAACTTTACCCACACTCTGCTTCAGGTCCCTAGAACCGATATTGGTTTACCATTAAAGCACTTAAGGCACTAAAACTATGGTGAATATCAGTCATTTAAATAATTATTATAAACTAGTTTCAAGCTTTTCAAGGTATCATTGGTTGGAAAATCCTTTTTGGATGACATCTGGATCATCAAGACACCTCTTGACTGGAAAATGCTGATGTAGCTTGGTACAGACCCCTTTGTGCTTCTTCTTTAGGTTTTGGTTCACTCATCACTGTTAACCTTGTATGTATGTGTTGTGAGGGAAGAGTGTACTGTCCATTTTGTCTGTTCTTTCTTTCTTTCTTTCTTTCAACATTAATGCTTTGCTTTACATGCATGCCATTTTTGCATCATCCCTAACACCCTTTCCTTTCCATTAGTTTGCTTTTTATGCACTCTGTGCTGCTTTAAGAAAACTTCTTTGTCCTTGAGCCTCACTTCAAATATATCTAGGCTGTAATCTCTAACAGCATTAAAGCTTAAAGTAAAATCCATTAAACTAAAGGTAAAGTATATTTATATTTTTTTTCTGAAGAAGCCGTATTTTAACTCTTTAAGTACCAAGAATGGAATAGTGAATGCCAACTAATTTATTTACTTAGGCTATTTCTATTCAGTCACGAACATAATACCAAATTATATTGTCCACATGAGATGCCCAAATCAACTGGTACTTCAAGGGTTAAATGCTCAGTAAAGCTATTTCTTTGAGTATGGACATCAGCGAGATTGCTGTAAAGCAGAAGAGGTGAGTAAAAAGTGAAGCTCCAGAAATATTCACAGACTGACCCTTTTGAAAGCTCAGGAGTGTTTTGGTTGGATTTTCCAAATTCCTTTGTGTCTTGAACTGGAATTATAAATACAGGTTTGCATCCTTTTTAAAGTATCAAACTTAAAGTAACCCGTGGGTATGGCCGTAAACAGAATGGCACGTGTTGAACTAAGCAGAGTTGGAGAATTGTAACATTATGTTGATGTAAGCTCCCTTTAAGGTTTACGAGGTCAGAACACTTCCATTTGATTATTTTAAAGATAGTTCTAACACAGTATGGGGCTTTCATTTCAATAATAGTTACCCATACCAAAGACTGTTGTTTAATCCAATAGTTTAATCTGAAACAGCTATAAAATTATCATATGATTTATTAAAATTGTGTCATATCTCCAAGAAAATGATTTGAAGTTTAAGAAATGTTTTACACATTAAAATATATCAAACAACCACAAAAGTTAAGTCTGATCTCGTTTTCCTATCAAATATTGCCAGAAAGTCTTGTATAAATATTCATGATGTAAAGGTAGGTGATCAAATGGAACCTACACAAATTCTAGTGTTATTTTATTCATTTTATGTAGTCATTCATTTCTATTTTTATTTGTTTTGTCATTTCCATTTTAAAGATTACAAAATTTGCTTATGGCTAATGTTGTGACTGATCCGTTGTCTTTACCTGATTGCATACAGTGTTCAGTCACATACAATGTAGGCAGAGAAGTTTTAGGCCTACTACAGCACACAGGACAAAGCCTGCAGAAATTAGGTAAATTAATGTAAAAAAAATGCACATTTTTTAAATAAAGACACCACATGAAGAATTGGATGTCATACTGAAAAATATAGTATGATATGATAATATAAGAAATCAGCAAGTGACTGATAAAAGTGGAAAATCTTTAACACACAGACTTCATGTTTCCATAAACATGTACATTATATATCCTGCTTCGCAGGTGACTTATTTTATATTATACACTTAGGACTGTTAAGTAATCAAATTATGTAAACTAATTATATATACATTACGTTAGTTGAGCCCAAAAAGTAAATTAAAAAGTTCAGAAATTCTTTATAATTTGCCCTTATGTTCCATTCTGACCTCTTTAGTTAAACATTTGTGTTTTTGTTGTTTTCTTTTTATTTTTTTGAGTTTTCCTTTTTTTTCTGTTCCATTTTTTTTATCTTTCCCATCTTTTGTTTCTCTGCTTGCCCTATCCCTCCTGCCCTTAACTGTCCTCTCATAGAACCGTCTGCCCCCCCTCAAGATGTAAAGTGTGTCAGCACAAAGTCTACGACAATACTGGTAAGTTGGCAGCCACCCCCCGCAGAAAGTCACAATGGCATTCTTGCTGGATACAGCGTGCATTATGGTGCTTTGGACTCCGAGGACCCATTACCTAAAGAAGTGAAAGACATTCCACCTCAAACAACTGAGATCCTTTTAGAAGCTCTAGAAAAGTGGACTGAATATCGTATAACCGTTGTGGCGCATACTGCTGTGGGACCTGGCCCTGAAAGCTCGCCCGTTGTTGTTCGCACTGATGAAGATGGTAATTCTCTTATTCTATTAATTTTATTACCCTTTATGTGTTGAGTTGCTTAGTGATTCATGCTTAACCTCAAATAAAATGTGAAATGTATTATTTTTTCTTTGTCTCAAACAAGTGTTAAGTCTTTGGAGTATTTTATGTGGAGTATTTTCTGTGAAAAAAAGACTTTGTTTTCCTTCCCAGTGCCTAGTGCTCCACCACGAAAAGTTGAGGTGGAAGTACTGAACTCGACCGCCATTAAAGTATTCTGGCGTTCTCCTGTTCAAAATCGCCAACATGGGCAAATTCGAGGCTACCAAATACACTATGTTAAAATGGAAAACGGAGAGGCAAAAGGGCTTCCCCACATAAGAGATGTTATGCTTGCGGATGCTCAGGTGAGAAACTTGAAAAACTTTGGGAAAACTGTAATGTATTTCATGTAAAGAGGAATACATGAACTAAGAAAATCATTAGCTCAAACTTAACAGTCAGACTTTTGTATCCATGTCATTTATTTCTACTATGATGACTGTGAATGCTTTTTCATAGTTGGTACTTGAATTTAAAGGGGTTTACCCACAAATATAACTATATTCAAATGTGTATTTGCTGGACAAATTGTATGATGTACTGGGAAGCTGGAAAAAAATTCAAAATGGGGTGAAATTGGAGAAAAACTGCATTTGTGCGACCTTGTTACGGGCTTTGTTTTTACGGTGTTCACTGTGTAGCTGACATGTCACCTGTATTCTATAGATCGGCTACGATTTCAAGGATAACAAATTTATATAGTTTATTTACGTTTTAAATCCAAAACTTTGAAAAAAAAAAAATTTTTCTTGGAGTCACCATAATTTTTTTTTATTTTTCCGTGTATACAGTGGGGAAAAAAAGTATTTAGTCAGCCACTAATTGTGCAAGTTCTCCCACTTAAAAAGAGGAGAGAGGCCTGTATTTGACATCATAGGTAGACCTCAACTATGAGAGACAAAATGAGAAAACAAATCCAGAAAATCACATTGTCTGATTTTTACGGAATTTATTTGCAAATTATGGTGGAGAATTTGGTCACCTACAAAACAAGCAAGATTTCTGGCTCGCACAGATCTGTAACTTCTTCTTTAAGAGGCGCCTCTGTCCTCCTCTCATTACCTGTAGTAATGGCAAACCTCAAACAGTCACACTCCAAACTCCACTATGGTGAAGATCAAAGAGCTGTGGAAGGACGCCAGAAACAAAATTGTAGACCTGCACCAGGCTGGGAAGACTGAATCTGCAATAGGCAAGCAGCTTGGTGTGAAGAAATCAACTGTGGAGCAATAATTAGAAAATGGAAGACATACAAGACCACTGATAATCTCCCTCGATCAGGGGCTCCACGCAAGATCTTACCCCGTGGGGTCAAAATGATCACAAGAACGGTGAGCAAAAATCCCAGAACCACACGGGTTAACCTATTGAATGACCTGCAGAAAGCTGGGACTAACCTAACAAAGGCTACCGTCAGTAACACAATACGCCGCCAGGGACTCAGATACTGCAGTGCCAGACGTGTCCCCCTGCTTAAGCCAGTACATATCCGGGCCCGTCTGAAATTTGCTAGAGAGCATTTGGATGTTGCAGAAGAGTATTGGGAGAAAGTCATATGGTCAGATGAAACCAAAGTAGAACTGTTTGGTAGGAACACAACTCGTCGTGTTTGGAGGAGAGTGAATGCTGAGTTGCATCCAAAGAACACCATACCTACTGTGAAGCATGGGGGTGGCAACATCATGCTTTGGGGCTGTTTCTCTGCAAAGAGACCAGGACGACTGATCCATGTACATAAAAGAATGAATAGAGCCATGTATCGTGAGATTTTGAGTGCAAACCTCCTTCCATCAGCAAGCACATTGAAGATGAAATGTGGCTGGGTCTTTCAGCATGACAATGATCCCAAGCACACCGCCAGGGCAACGAAGGAGTGGCTTCGTAAGAAGCATTTCAAGGTCCTGGAGTGGCCTAGCCAGTCTCCAGATCTCAACCCCATAGAAAACCTTTGGAGGGAGTTGAAAGTCCGTGTTGCCCAGCGACAGCCCCAAAACATCACTGCTCTCGAGGAGATCTGCATGGAGGAATGGGCCAACATACCAGCAACATTGTGCCAACCTTGTGAAGACTTCCAAAAAACGTTTGACCTCTGTCATTGTCAACAAAGGATATATAACAAAATATTGAGATGAACTTTTGTTATTGACCAAATACTTATTTTCCACCATAATTTGCAAATAAATTCTTTAAAAATCAGACAATGTGATTTTCTGGATTTGTTTCCTCATTTTGTCTCTCATAGTTGAGGTCTACCTATGATGACAATTACAGGCCTCTCTCATCTTTTTAAGTGGGAGAACTTGCACAATTGGTGGCTGACTAAATACTTTTTTTTCCCCACTGTACATAGGGCGTCTGTTTTTGCAGGGCAGATGTACTTTATAGTTGTACTATTTTGGGGAATATCTTTTGCTTTGATCGCTTTTTATAAAAAATTTTATCAGCGGTGAAGAAATGGCGGTTCGTTTTTTTTTTTTTGTTTGTTTGTTTTTTGTCCCACTAATGGTGTTCACTGCATGTGAAAAATATTTTCATAAGTGTGTAGATGGGGGGTTTTCGGACTTTTTACTAGATTCCCTAGGGGGTATGTGAGCTATTGCAGCAGCTCAGCTCCTGAGCTGCCACCATTTTTAAATACCTGACATCCGCTGTACTACTATGGCGGTTGTCAGGAGGGGGCTAAGCAATGATAAGGGCTAGATAAGTTTCTTTAGCAATGTCTCTGTTAGCTGTGTGATTTCTGCAAAAAAACGCTGCAAAAAAACTGTGATGGAAATGTAAATTTTCCTCTGTGGACTTTCTGCCTATTATACCTATACGGAAAACACCATACTGCAATCGCATTTTTGAAAACGCAGCTTTTCTGGTGAAGATTTTTTTTTTTGCAATGTGTCGATAGGTTTAGCCAGAAATCCCATTCACTTTGCAAGTACTGTAAAACAAAGTGTTTTTGCTGCATCGTTTCCACCGCAACCAAAACGCTGCATTTTCATAACGAGGGACCCCAGTGTTAAAGATTTTCTCTATATCACAAGGCATTATGGGAAAGGAGCTGGGGAGATGCTAAGTAGAGGGCAAAAGGCAATTAAAATCTCTACACACCTTTACTGGTGCTCTCCTCAATGTGAGAGATTCTTGTCCCTAACCCACTCATTGCCTCCCACTAAGCCAGCCAATTCACTTTGCTCTGTACTGATGAAGGACAACGATCCGGAAACAGCGCTGTATGCAGATAAGTGAAATTGGCTTGGCTAAAATCCCTTTTGCTGTCTCAAGGCTCGGTGAGTCAAAAGCAAATTGAGGATTTGTTACATCCAATAGAGGGCGCATGAGCTCCCCAGCTCCTTTCCCATAATGCCTTGTGATATGTAGATGCTAAGTAGAGGGCAAAAGGCAATTAAAATCTCTACACACCTTTACTGGTGCTCTCCTCAATGTGAGAGATTCTTGTCCCTAAAGATTTTCTCTAACTATCTTAGCGGTAACAGTCTTTTGTCTTGGTTGCCAATGGATATGCCCATGAATGCAAAAACTTTCTATGGTCTGGCACTTGTCAGAAAACTAGCATTGATTTCCATATTGTGGCTGGTTATCTTCAAATGCATTCACTGTCCCTGCCTGCTTCTTTATTCCTGCATGAGAAGATAACCACAATAAGAAAATCACTGTGATTTTGATGGTTGAATTATTATGGTTATATGTAGTTAAAGCTTAATCACTGTAGAATTAAAGAGATATTTTTAATGTTTTTTAATTCTGTTCTATTTCTAAAATAAAATTGCTGTCAATGAATGGGAGGCTTTTATTCATGTCCATGCTACTTTTGGAAATTACATCACCTAGACTAGTATTGGGGCATACGAAAGAAATATAATCAAAATATACTACTGAAATTTAAGAACTGAAGAGTTTCAATCACTAATGCAATGTGTGAAAAATATATATTTAATAGAGATGATCACTTTTGGAAAAAAAAGTTGTGGAGAGGGCTTCACAGTCTAATATTTTGATGCATTAAAGAAGCACTGCCACAAACATGCTTTTTCTCTGGCCCTTTAGTAAGGTAATTGATTTAAATAGCAATGCAGATAATCTACTTACCAGTGTCTTTTTTTGGCACAAGTTGGTGTAATTTGACAAATTTTGGCGCTTTTTGGGCCATCTAGTTTTAGAATAGATGTTTTCATCTCGATTGAAAAGTGGGTTTGACATCACAGAAAGATATGTGGTTTTGCACTGAAAATGGGCATTGCTAAAATTTGCCATATTGCACCAATTTTTATTTTATTAACCACTTTGTAATTATTAATTTCTAAAATAATAGTGTTAAAAAATTTATTAAAAAATAAACAATCAAAGCTACACAAGAAAATATGGGAAATATATAGGAAAGCAAGAGACAAAAGCAAGAGCACTCAAGCAAAATAATAATCAAAATGAAGACAATTGGCATGCAACAGTAGAACAGTCCCAAGCAGTTCATACAGAGCGATATTTGTCTACAGAATCATGTAATAAGGCAGTGAGGTATGCAATGAAACAAAGCTCCTGTATGACATTTGTACAAATTCATACAAGGGGGTGGGGCTGTCCGATGCCAGTAAAGAGCAATTAGCCGTTTAACAGTCGTCAAAATATGAAGAAGTATCCTGGTACCATTTCTCCTTAGATTCTTAGGCTCTGCATTGAGAAAGTAAATTAGCAGTGCCCCAAAATTTAAAGTTATTTCTGTCCCGAAGTACACCAACTAATAGGTGGTATAGAGTTAGTCTTGAAAATCTAAAGATGCACCAGATTTAATAGACAACTTGAAACACTGTGATAAATCTGGGACCTTTTTGACTTCCTAAATTCACTTTAACTATTAGTTAATGTGGACTAGTGTGTTTCTGGTCCTCACAAAACAGACTAGAAGATTCATGGAGTCAGAGTGCTGGTTACATGGTACAGTGAAGGACTGCAGGGGATTGGATAACTCATGAATAAAGGCAATGGTGAGAAGATTGGCTGTACTGCTACTTAAATCATGCACTGTACTTTTCTTATTGTGACAATGCTTTGTTAAATTGTTTGACCAGATAAACTATAAGCAGTGGCATGTCACAGAGAAGATGCCAAATGAGAGCTTACATGATACAAATTCATATGAGAAGGACCACTTCTTTAGAGTGCTCATTGTATGTCGCCATTATAGTGTGTTCAGGTTCAAGGTTCACCATTAGTGTGATTATTCCCACTTCTATTGTTCTTTTTGCACTTATACACTCTTAGACACTTGCCATTCATATCACTCTTTCTTCCTCTATTTGCTTTTTCTTGCTCAGTGGGAGAAGGATGATACAGCTGAATATGTAAGTATTGTTTTATAATGCTTCAACATGATTCATTTAACGTTGATGAATGTTTTGAGTTTTCCAAGTGTAGCTCTACCATTGTACAAACTCACAGATATATAATTACTTGCTGTGTTTCTGCAACGTGAGGCCTCAGCCTTAGGCCTCTTGCAGACGACCGTGGGCAAGATCAGTGTGCTATCCGTGTGCTTTTCTATGGGCACATGCACACGACTGTGATTTTAACTGATCAGCGTGCGGGCCGAGAGTCCGTGTCGCAAAATATAGAACAGGTCCTATTCTGTTCAGTGTTTGCGGAATGGACTCGTCCATAGAAGCCTATGAGAGACTAAAAACCAAGGACGGCACACTGATGTACTCCGTGTACGCGGACAAGCTAGGGATATCATTACATGTCTCCTGTGGTTTTTTTTTTTGTTGGATCCGCAAACTAGGATCTCACACTGATGACACACTGTTCGTTTTTGCGGACATACAGCACTGATGCTGAAGACACACTGATGACACTCTGTCCACAAAAAAGGAACACTGATTACTAGTTTGTGGATCGCAAAATACACACGATCGTCTGCAACTGGCCTTACGCTAGGTTCACACCTGCGTTTGGGTTTCCGTTCGGGGGGTCCACTTGGGGACCCCCCGCACAGAAACCTAATCCGCTTAAAAAAGCGGTTACCAGCGGACCCGATTTCCACCCAAAAAGGGTGAAAAATGCAGAAAGAAAAGCGCTGGAATCCCCCAGGGCAGTGCAGGCGCTGGTATTAACCTAGCCTTAGTCTAACAGAGTTTGTTCCTTGTTTTGGTTTGGGTTTGTCATTCTTCTGTTTTATGTGAAAAACCCCCTTTGGTTTTAGTTACTTATGAGATATATTAAAGAGGTTTTATCCACAGGCCTTCAGTAATTATTTGTGGGGTCCGACACCTGGACCTACACAGATCAGTTGTTCTGGTAGCTTCTAAGCATCGGAAGCTGGTGCAGTAGACTGGGAGTGCGCACAGTTGAAAACTCCATATGGATTCGAAAATACCTTTTAAGGAGTTGCTGTCATTGTAAATTTTGTCTCTTGAAGGCAATGATTTCTTTATTTGTCAAACAGCATAGGGCAGGTATAGCCTTAGTTTTTGTCCCAGTGGCAAGACCACAGAGAAAGGGTACACAAAAAAAAAAAATAAGGTTAATTTCTTTCAATTTAAATAAAAGGTAAACATAATATGTCACCAATTACAAAGAAGAGACTTAGACAAAAAGGTGAGAAAAAGGTTAGACATGCAGAATCTATCAATTGGGACTGTTTTACTTCACTGACAGAGCTACAGACTAATGGGTAGATGTGCACATGGGTAGACATCTGTAGATGTGCACTTTAAATTAAAGTACTTATGTGGTGGATTAAACCAGTCTTTAAAATAACTGCTAATTTATTATTATTGTTGTTGTTATTGTTATTATTATTATTATTAATAAGGCAATTTTGCATATTAATTGTATCTGCCCTTTGCAGATTTTTTTACCTGTGTACCTTCTTGACCTCAGTGCATTTATAGTCTGAAACGAGGCTTATACGTTGCTTTTTATCTTTCCTCTTTTCAAGTACCATGCTTCCATGATAAGAGTAAATAAAGGTGGTGGGCACAGTAGTAGACAGAGTTGAAGCTTTGCCATATCTTTAGTTTAATTGATATTCTCTATTCCCAGCTGATTTAAACGTTAAAAGGGTTGTCCATTTTTGCCTGGACAACCCCTTTAAAATCAGACAAAATGATTTGTTTAATATCATCCTCTACGCTGCTACTTTAGATCACAGGGGGTAGCCATCAGCAAGTTTGCAGCGGCTAATTTACTGTGATTACTTTCTGCCTGTCCCCAAACTTAAAAAGATGTTTCAGGTTTTAACAATTATGACCTCAATGTGTGTTTGTGTTCTGACATTCAGTACCATCACCAATAAGAAGATGGGGCCATCTTCACTGCAGCACTTGTCATGTGGAGGGTTATTTGGTTTATTCTGATTAGTAATTGTATGTTCTTGTGTGTGTCAGTTGTATTGAATTTGGAATAGCTGTGTCTGGGTACCAAATGGACCCTTACTCAACATGAAAATCACCCAAGCAGCAATAAATATAGACCATGGAATACATACATACATACATACATACATACAGTACATTTTTAACACATGGGGGGCCAAAAAAAACAAATACTTGTGCAAGATTTGTGGTGGAGAGGAGATGTAGTTCTCCCAGATTCCTTTCCTATGTGAAGTAGCAGGCACATGCCCTCACCTGCTCATTAATGAAATAATTCATTCGGAGAGGGCAGGTATTTAAAAAAAGACTAAGAGGGCAACTTTCTCTCTCTGTCTGGGAACACAGAAAGCCTGTCTGTATGAGGGATACATTTAAGCAAGAGGTTGCTGAACATGGTTTTGTTTTTGAACTAGCAGGGAGAAGCTCTACAGCTGCTAGCTGAGGTTTAAGCCTTTCGCAACATCCTCTGTACTGTTATGGTGGATGTTGGGCCTTTCAATATGGCAGGAGCTGATCGCGGGCATTAGCTTTTCTGATGTCTCGATCAAACCTGTCCAAGACACCATTTTCTTTTTCTTTTTTCTGGCAATGTATGAGCATTGCCATTTTGGGGAAGATCATCATCCCCTGGAACAAGATCCGTAGGCAGTGATCTATTACCATGACAGCCAGGAGTCTTTTGAAGGCTTCCAGGCTTTTGATTACAGTGCCTAAAGCAGCCTGTAATTGAAGTATAAGGTACATATAATCAAAGTACAGTACATTGCAATGCTTTAGCATTACAGTGTATTATATTATTACTGACCTAGGGGGTCTAAAAATAAAGGCTAAAAAATATATAAATAAATGTACAGTGGGGAAAAAAAGTATTTAGTCAGCCACCAATTGTGCAAGTTCTCCCACTTAAAAAGATGAGAGAGGCCTGTAATTGACATCATAGGTAGACCTCAACTATGAGAGACAAAATGAGAAAACAAATCCAGAAAATCACATTGTCTGATTTATAAAGAATTTATTTGCAAATTATGGTGGAAAATAAGTATTTGGTCAATAACAAAAGTTCATCTCAATATTTTGTTATATATCCTTTGTTGGCAATGACAGAAGTCAAACGTTTTCTGTAAGTCTTCACAAGGTTGGCACACACTGTTGCTGGTATGTTGGCCCATTCCTCCATGCAGATCTCCTCTAGAGCAGTGATGTTTTGGGGCTGTCGCTGGGCAACACGGACTTTTAACTCCCTCCAAAGGTTTTCTATGGGGTTGAGATCTGGAGACTGGCTAGGCCACTCCAGGACCTTGAAATGCTTCTTACGAAGCCACTCCTTCGTTGCCCTGGTGGTGTGCTTGGGATCATTGTCATGCTGAAAGACCCAGCCACATTTCATCTTCAATGCCCTTCCTGATGGAAGGAGGTTTGCACTCAAAATCTCACGATACATGACCCCATTCATTCTTTCATGTACACGGATCAGTCGTCCTGGTCCCTTTGCAGAGAAACAGCCCCAAAGCATGATGTTGCCATCCCCATGCTTCACAGTAGGTATGGTGTTCTTTGGATGCAACTCAGCATTCACTCTCCTCCAAACACGAGTTGTGTTTCTACCAAACAGTTCTACTTTGGTTTCATCTGACCATATGACTTTCTCCCAATATGCTTCTGGAACATCCAAATGCTCTCTAGCAAACTTCAGATGGGCCCGGATATGTACTGGCTTAAGCAGGGGGACATGTCTGTCACTGCAGGATCTGAGTCCCTGGCGGCGTAGTGTTACTGGCGGTAGCCTTTGTTACGTTAGTCCCAGCTTTCTGCAGGTCATTCACTAGGTCCCCCCGTGTGGTTCTGGGATTTTTGCTCACCGTTCTTGTGATAATTTTGATTCCACGGGGTGAGATCTTGCATGGAGCCCCTGATCCAGGGAGATTATCAGTGGTCTTGTATGTCTTCCACTTTCTAATTATTGCTCCCACAGTTGATTTCTTCACACCAAGCTGCTTGCCTATTGCAGATTCAGTCTTCCCAGCCTGGTGCAGGTCTACAATTTTGTTTCTGGTGTCCTTCCACAGCTCTTTGGTCTTCACCATAGTGGAGTTTGGAGTGTGACTGTTTGAGGTTGTGGACAGGTGTCTTTTATACTGATAACAATGTCAAACAGGAGCCATTACTACAGGTAATAAGTGGAGGACAGAGGAGCCTCTTAAAGAAGAAGTTACAGGTCTGTGAGAGCTAGAAATCTTGCTTGTTTTGTAGGTGACCAAATACTTATTTTCCACCATAATTTGCAAATAAATTCTTAAAAAGTCAGACAAAGTGATTTTCTGGATTTGTTTCCTCATTTTGTCTCTCATAGTTGAGGTCTAGCTATGATGTCAATTACAGGCCTCTCATCTTTTTAAGTGGGAGAACTTGCACAATTGGTGGCTGACTAAATACTTTTTTTTCCCCACTGTAGATATATATACAGTAATACCTCGTACATTCGCAAGGTTAGGGTCCAGAACCGGTCGCGGATCGCGAGGAATCGCGAATGTTTGGTACAAGCGCTTAGAAGCGCTTACAATGCCGATTTCTAATGTTTAACCCCTAAATATCAATAAACTTTACGCTACAGTACTGTACAGTATACTAAAGTATACTGTACAGTACTGTATATTAATACATTCATTCATTTTTCTTATACACTCACAGTAAAATGAAACTAATTACCGGGTACGTAACGAACAGGACGCTACTACCCAATAGCGAAGGTGTTTTTTTTTATTAAATTTCACAGATCTGAGAAAAAAGAGCAAAATCTATATATGTTAGTTGCCAAAAAAATATCGCGAATCTGTGAATTCGCAAATTCGGAAACGCGAGTGTACGAGGTATTACTGTATATATATATATAACATATTAAAAGTTTAAATCACCTCCTTTCCCTAGATCAGATATAGAAATAAATAAACAATGTAAAACACATACATATTAGGTATCCATGGGTCCACAGAATACAGGTCACTTGTCAGTTTGGCTGTACAGTACAATTTTTCCCGCAAAAATTATGCCTTAATATGGCTCTGTGAATGAAAAAATTTTTAAAAAGTTATTGATTTTAGAAAGTGTGAAATAAAAAAACAAAAATAGAAAAATTACTGCGACAGGAAGGAGTTAGTGTTTCATAAGTGCTGGACAGGCGATGATGTTCTTTTATTACAGTTTTGTTTATTTTCTGTATGCTTGCAACCTTATCGATAAAACCTGACCCACTGTCATACCTCCCAACTTACAAAGGACAGAAAGAGGGACAAAATATGCGGCGCGCTATGCGCGCCACTGCAAATTTAGCTCCACCCACTTCTACATTGACTCCGCCCATTCTCATCTATTTTTCCATGTACCCCCACACAGTATAATGCTCCTACAGTCACCCTAACATTATATGCCCCCACATTATAATGTTCCCCTTCAGTTGCCCCACAGTATTAAGTCCCTCTCCTCGTGCCCCAGTTTAAACTGGCGGAAACTAGAGGGGGACATTAAACTGGGGCAGCTGGAGGGTAACATAAAACACTGGGGGTAGTTGGAGGGTGACATTAAAGTATGGGGGTAGTTGGAGGGGGACATTAAACTATGGGGCAGCAGGAGGGTGACATTAAACAGTGGGGGTAGTTGGAGGGGGACATTAAACTATGGGGCAGCTGGAGGCAGACATGTCCCCCTCCAGCTACCCCCCACGGTTTAATGTCCTCCTTCAGTTGACCCCAGTTTAATGTCACACTCCATCTGCCCTCAGTTTAATGTCCCCCTTTATCTGCCACCATCTTAATGTCCCCCCTTCATCTGTCACCAGCTTAATGCCCCTTCATCTGCCAATAATTTAATGTCCCCCCTTCATCTGCCACAAGTTTAATTGTCCCCTCCATCTACCACCAATTTAATATCCCCCTTTGTCTGCCACCAGCTTAATGCCCCCCTTCACCTGCCTTCAGTTTAACTGCCCGTTCATCTGCCACCAGTTTAATTGCCCCCTCCAGCTACCACCAATTTAATGTCTCCCTTTATCTGCCACCAGTTTAATTGACCCCTTCAAGTGCCTTCAGTTTAATTGCCTGTTCATCTGCCTTCAGTTTAACTGCCACCTACATCTGCCCCCAGTTCCCCCCTCTTGGTCACACATGCTGTCTCTTCTATCCTCATCTTCGATCACTCTTGTTCCCAGCAGCTTCCTCTGTGTAACATCACACTGTCCAGCAGTATCCAGACAAGAGTCTGATCACATGGTCATGATGTCATCAAAGGTCCTTTAGCCACTAGGATTTAGCATCTACCATTTAGCCTTTACCCTACCCTAATAAAGTTTGCTAATAGCAAAACACTTCAGGGGCATAGCGGGACAAATTGTAAGCTATGCGGGATCGCGGGACAGCAGTGTAAAATCGGGACTGTCCCGCCAGATGCGGGACGGTTGGGAGCTATGCCCACTGTCAGCCAATTAGTGCTGATGCTCTTTGATATTCTAGGCCTACTTACATGTTAAACAAATATACCTTTTAAACCTTTATTATGGGCTTCAGCTTTATTTAAATCACTTTAAAAACACCGATTGCCCTACTAAAGACCCTTGTACCTGTGTTTAACCACCAGTGCCTGCCCTTGGATGATATTCGTATTACCACATTCTTTAGGCTCCTCATTTCCAAAACTGAATGAATGAAAGCAAGCAGACATCTAGAAAGCCTTGAGGAATTGATACAGAAAGTATATAGGAAAATTGTATAACTTTTTATTATACTAACAATAACATTGGTCCTCAATATTGGTCTGAAAATGGCCAACCCCTTTAACTTTAAAATTGGTCCTCGTAACTTGCTTGCAACTTGTATGTAACTTCTGAGTTGTAACATTTGCCATCCTACGTGTAATTTTTTTTGGTAAAAATTTAAATTGTTTCCTTTCAATTCTAAATGCAATTCCCAAAGGTATAACTTTAAACTAGTTAAGGCAACCGCAAAGAAGTGGACTAAATACAGCAAACCTTTGGATCTTAATGCCACATAATATATAAAAAAAAATAATAAAAGCAGGGTGTGAAGGATCTCGTCCTACTGAAAGCGCTTTCGGCACACCTGAGATTGCTTCAATTACCTCACACCCACCACCAGTGAGTGTTCTGGGCCGATAGGATAATACAAAACAAGCCTTCTAAATTTTATATATTTATTAACCCCTAAACGGGTCGTTACTAGACACTTAACACATACAGAGAATACATGTAGCAGTTAGCAAGCAAGTACAAGTGGAAAGCAACATGACACAGTGCAGAAAATAAAAATGGGAATAAACAAATGAAAAGGAAATATTACCAACACAAGCCTGTGATTGGTTCTCTGGGTTCCGGATGTTGAGCTCAGGGTGCGTACTTAAAGCAGTCCAAAAGCATGCGTCCGGGCATGCTATTCCAATGTCAGCACCCCTTTTTCTCTGGGCAGAGCTATCCAGGTGGCTTTAGCAGAAGAAGACCATATAGAAAATTACCAGAACAGGTAGATAGTCTGTTTTGCTGGTGACCATCAGTAGTGTCCGTTGCTATTGTCCGTTACAAGATTTTAGCAACGGACACTAGCAGAACCGTCACAAATTCGTTAAAAATTCCATTGATTTCAATGGGATTTTATCGTGACCATTAGTGTCCGTTTACACCAAATCCATCACATGTCCGTTATTTTTTGCGGACAAAAAATCCTGCATGCAGAACTTTTATGTCTGTGAAAAATAACGGTTATATGTCAGATGTCAAGCGTCCGTTATTTTTTAACATTAAAAATACTGTCTGTTATTACTGCCCGTTTACAGTATAAAAACGGTCACTAACTGGACCAGTTAAAAAAACGGACACATTAACATCAGTTAGTGTCTGTTATGATAGGTGTCCATCATAACTCTTATATAGCGCCAGTTGCATGTGCTCGATAGTGAATAGCAGCTAGTCATTATTGCAGGTCCTAAAAGGTAATTAGTTGGTGCTTTTTTTTTTCTGTAAAAACCATACAATATTTATTTATATTTATGTTTAAACATACAGAAATATGTTTTAGTTCTGCTAGTATGATTACAGGATTACAAAATGTGCCTCATATATTTAACATATTCTTGTTATCTACTGACATGTATAGTATAAATGCAGTGTACTCAGGCTGCTTCTTCTCTTTTGAATTTACAGGAAATGGTCATAGATGGATTGCAACCTGAAACCACTTATTCTATCACGGTTGCTGCTTATACTATGAAAGGAGATGGAGCACGTTGTAAACCAAAGGTTGCAACAACTCAGAATGCAGGTGAGCCAGTATTTAATATAAAAATATAAAGAGTATCATACAATAGAGCACTTGGCAAATGATCCTACTTCTAAGACACCTGGCATCTGTACTACAGTATATATATATACACTACTGTTCAAAAGTTTGGGGTCACCCAGACAATTTTGTGTTTTCCATGAAAACTCTCACTTTTATTTATCAAATGAGTTGCAAAATGAATAGAAAATATAGTCAAGACATTGACAAGGTTAGAAATAATGATTTTTATTTGAGATAATAATTTTCTCCTTCAAACTTTGCTTTCGTCAAACAATGCTCCATTTGCAGCAATTACAGCAGACCTTTGGCATTCTAGCTGTTAATTTGTTGAGGTAATCTGGAGAAATTTCACCCCATGCTTCCAGAAGCCCCTTCCACAAGTTGGATTGGCTTGATGGGCACTTTTTGCGTACCATACGGTCAAGCTGCTCCCACAACAGCTCAATGGGGTTGAGATCTGGTGACTGTGCTGGCCACTCCATTACAGATAGAATACCAGCTGCCTGCTTCTTCCCTAAATAGTTCTTGCATAATTGGGAGGTGTGCTTTGGGTCATTGTCCTGTTGTAGGATGAAATTGGCTCCAATCAAGCGCTGTCCACAGGGTATGGCATGGAGTTGCAAAATGGAGTGATAACCTTCCTTATTCAAAATCCCTTTTACCTTGTACAAATCTCCCACTTTACCAGCACCAAAGCAACCCCAGACCATCACATTACCTCCACCATGTTTGACAGATGGCGTCAGGCACTCTTCCAGCATCTTTTCAGTTGTTCTGCGTCTCACAAATGTTCTTCAGTGAGATCCAAATACCTCAAACTTCGATTCGTCTGTCCATAACACTTTTTTCCAATCTTTCTCTGTCCAATGTCTGTGTTCTTTTGCCCATATTAATCTTTCCTTTTATTAGCCAGTCTCAGATATGGCTTTTTCTTGACCACTCTGCCCTGAAGGCCAGCATCCCTGAGTCGCCTCTTCACTGTAGACGTTGACACTGGCGTTTTGCGGGTATGTTTGTGTCGATTTCTGAAACTAGAGACTCTAATATACTTGTCTTGTTGCTCAGTTGTGCAGCGGGGCCTCCCACTTCTCTTTCTACTCTGGTTGGAGCCTGTTTGTGCTGTCCTCTGAAGGGAGTAGTACACACCGTTGTAGGAAATCTTCAGTTTCTTGGAAATTTCCGCATGGAATAGCCTTGATTTCTAAGAACAAGAATAGACTGTCGAGTTTCACATGAAAGTTCTCTTTTTCTGGCCATTTTGAGAGTTTAATCGAACCAACAAATGTAATGCTCCAGATTCTCTAACCAGCAAAACTGTTTTCAGCTGTGCTAACATACTTGCACAAGGGTTTTCTAAACATCCATTAGCCTTCTTACACAGTTAGCAAACACAATGTACCATTAGAACACTGGAGTGATGGTTGCTGGAAATGGGCCTCATACAACTATGCAGATATTGCATTAAAAACCAGACGTTTGCAGCTAGAATAGTCATTTACCACATTAACAATGTATAGAGTGTATTTCTGATTCATTTAATGTTTTCTTCATTGAAAAAAACTGTGCTTTTCTTTCAAAAATAAGGAAATTTCTAAGTGACCCTAAACTTTTGAACGGTAATGTGTGTGTGTGTGTGTGTGTGTGTGTGTTTGTATATATATCACAGTCATATAAAGTTTGGGCACCTATTAATCTTAATCATTTTTAGTTCTAAATATTTGGGTGTTTGCAACAGCCATTTCAATTTGATATATCTAATAACTGATGGACACAGTATTTTCAGGATTGATGGTTTTGTCTAAGATGTGCTTAAAAATTAAATGGGGGGAGAATAGGGGGGCCCCAAAGGGGTTTTTTTTTTTGTAGTCCTCCTTTTGCAAAAATAAAGCCTCTGTCGCTTCCTGTAGCTTTTAATCAGTTCCTGGATCTGGATGAGGTTTTTTGCCATTCCTCTTTAAAAACAATTCCAGTTCAGTTAAGTTTGATGGTCGCGAGATGGACAGCCCACTTAAATTATCCCACAGATGTTCAATGATATTCAGGTTGGGGACTGGGATGGCATTCCAGAACATTGTAATTGTTCCTCTGCATGATGCCTGAGTAGTTTGGAGCTGTGTTTTGGATCATTGTCTTGCTGAAATATCCATCCCCGGGTAACTTCAATTCGTCACTGATTCTTGTACATTATTCTCAAGAATCTGCTGATACTGAGTTGAATCCATGCGACCCTCAACTTTAACAAGATTCCCGGTGCCGGCATTGGCCACACAGCCCAAAGCATGATGGAACCTCCACCAAATTTTACAGTGGGTAGCAAGTGTTTTTCTTGGAATGCTGTGTTTTTTTGCGCCATGCATAACGCCTTTTTGTATGACCTAACAACTCAATCTTTGTTTCATCAGTCCACAGGACCTTCTTTCAAATGAGCTGGCTTGTCCAAATGTGCTTTTGCATACCTCAGGCGACTCTGTTTGTGGGTGCTTTCAGACGGCTTCTTTCGCATCACTCTCCCATACAGCTTCTCCTTGTGCAAAGTGTGCTGTATTGTTGACCGATGCACAGTGACACCATCTGCAGAAGATGATGCTGCAGCTCTTTGGAGGTGGTCTGTGGATTGTCCTTGACTGTTCTCACCATTCTTCTTCTCTGCCTTTCTGTATTTTTCTTGGCCTGCCACTTCTGGGCTTAGCAAGAACTGTCCCTGTGGTCTTCCATTTCATTACTATGTTCCTCACAGTGGAAACTGACAGGTTAAATCTCTGAGACAACTTTTTGTATCCTTCCCCTGAACAACTATGTTGAACAATCTTTGTTTTCAGATCATTTGAGAGTTGTTTTGAGGAGCCCATGATGCCACTCTTCAGGGAGATTCAAATAGGAGAACAACTTGCAATTGGCCACCTTAAATACCTTTTCTCATGATTGGATACACCTGGCTATGAAGTTCAAAGCTCAGTGAGGTTACAAAACCAATTTTGTGCTTCAGTAAGTCAGTAAAAGTAGTTAGGAGTATTCAAATCAATAAAATGATAAGGGTACCCAAATTTTTGCACCGGTCAAATTTTGGTTTAATGCATATTGCACATTTTCTGTTAGTACAATAAACCTCATTTCAATCCTGAAATATTACTGTGTCCGTCAGTTATTAGATATATCAAATTGAAATGGCTGTTGCAATCACCCAAATATTTAGAACTAAAAATGAATAAGATTAATAGGGGTGCCCAAACTTTTTCATATGACTGTATATATACACGTATATATATATATATATATATATATATATATATACACACACGTGGACAAATTTGTTGGTACCTCTCGTTTAATGAAAGAAAAACCCACAAAGGTCACAGAAATAACTTGAATCTGACAAAAGTAATATATAAAAATTCTATGAAAATGAACAAATGAAAGTCAGACATTGCTTTTCAACCATGCTTCAACAGAATTTTTAAAAAAAGAAAACTCATGAAACAGGCCTGGACAGAAATGATAGTACCCTTAACTTAATATTTTGTTGCACAACCTTTTGAGGCAATCACTGCAATCAAACGATTCCTGTAACTGTCAATGACTCTTCTGCACCTCTCAACAGGTTTTTTGGCTCACTCCTCATGAGCAAACTGCTCCAGTTGTCTCAGGTTTGAAGGGTGCCTTTTCCAGACGGCATGTTTCAGCTCCTTCCAAAGATGCTCAATAGGATTTAGGTCAGGGCTCATAGAAGGCCACTTCAGAATAGTTCAATGTTTTCCTTTTAGCCATTCTTGGGTGTTTTTAGCTGTGTGTTTTGTGGGCATTATCCTGTTGCTAGACCCATGACCTGAAACTGAAACCAAGCTTTCTGACACTGGGCAGCACATTTCTCTCTAGAATCCCTTGATAGTTTTGAGATTTCATTGTACCCTGCACAGATTCAAGACACCCTGTGCCAATGCAGCAAAGCAGCCCCAGAACATAACAGAGCCTCCTCCATGTCTCACAGTAGGGACAGTGTTCTTTTCAAGATATACTTCATTTCTCCGTCTGTGAACATAGAGCTGATGTGCCTAGCCAAAAATTTCTATTTTTGTCTCATCTGTCCATAGGACATTCTCCCAGAAGCTTTGTGGCTTGTCAACATGTAGTTTGGCAAATTCCAGTTTTGTCAGATTCAAGTTATTTCTGTGACCATTGTGGGTTTTTCTTTCGTTAAACGAGGGGTACAAACAATTTTGCCCACGTCTGTATAATATATATATATATATATATATATATATATATATATAGGCTGTATTAGTTATACATCTGAAGCTTCAAGTTCTATTTATTCCAGGATAGATAAATAGAATAGATATATGCTAAATGGTCAAGGTATGTGGACACCTGATCATCACAACTACATTCCATTACCATTCACTAAGAAAAATAACCGAAATCAAAAGCCAGTTCAATTAATCGTTATGAACTTGCTCTCATCGATTATATCAATTATTTGGCATCCATGCTATCCTGTTTTGCACTACCATTAGTCAGTAACTGTGCACTATCCAATCAGGATTTCTGATAACCAAAATGAAAATTCAGTAGCACGGTATATAAATAGTGAAGTGTTGTAAAATAATCGTTCATTAATTGTAATCTAGGTAAAATGTGATTTAGATTTGTGTTATAATTGTCTAGACCAGAGGTTCCCAAACTTTTTTTTTCTCATAGACCACTTCCAAAATTTTACTGGTTTCGGTGGACCCCCTGCTTCTATATTTCTACCATATTCCCAAAACTCGTCAAAAAATGTGAAGATTAGATCTAACGTAGACCCCCGTTGAGTCTCCCGTGGACCCCTGGGGGTCCACCTGGACCACTTTGGGAATCACTGGTCTAGCCCAAACCCTACAAAACCAACATATAACATTATTCTTTATACAGAAAGTTTTACATTGATGCATTCCATATGTAATTCAGGTATCCTGCAAGCCCAGTGTTGTTCGTCATACTTCTAGATAATAAAACGTAATTCATCACTACAAAGAACACATTTCCATCATTCTGAAGTGGATTGGCGATGTGCTTTTCACCACTCACTCAACACTTGGCATTACCATGCTGATCTTTATGTGGTGATGCATTGTTGACGATATCATTTCTAGAGGCAGCTTGGAACTCTGCAGTGAGTGATGCAAAAAAGGATAGGTAGTTTTGTGCACCATTAATAGAATAGGTGTTTGAGAGGAAGTACCCTACGTAAGCACTTTTTCATTGGTTACGTTTTTTTTTTTCAGATGTATTTTTTCAGACTTTTACTGTGTTCAGTGAACTTTCATTTTATATCCCCTTTTGACATCAGTATGCTTTAGAAATCTATGTATTCAAAGAGTGTCGGTTCCTGTTTCATGCTGTCCATTGGTGGTGTACAGGCAGGTTCTTTTTTATCAAACTTGTGCATACAGTCATGAGAGACATAAAGTACACTCTCTTTGAATTGTGTGTTTTTACGTGCCAGGGCATAATTAAAAACATCTGGTCAATAGAAGATCTTAAAATTAGGTAAATACAATCTCAGGTGAACAACAGCACTTGACAGAATATACGTGTCATTATTTATTTAACAAAAACTAGGCCAAAATGCAGAAGCAATGTGTTAAAAATTAAGTACACCTGTATGCTTTTATAGAAGTTAAAAGGGTAAGGGGCTGCCAGATGTTGCTACTCATATGCTCTTGATTCATTGATCATCAGTGTGACCTCCTCTATAAAAACAGAAGTTTCGGTAGTTTGCTGGTCTGGAGCAAGCAGGCCTGTATTAACATAATGTCAAGGAGGAAAGACATCAACATTGATATTAGAGAAGCAATTGTTGCTGCCCATTAGCCTGGGAAGTGTTCTAAAGCCGTTTCCAAACTATTTCAAGTCCATCTGTCTACAGTCCTGGATGTTCCAGCAAATTCACCCCAAGGTCAGACCATACAATGCTCATAGAAATTGCAAAAAAACAAACAGCTTCATCTAAGACTCTACAGGTCTCACTTAGCATGTTAAATGTTCAGGTTTATGACAGTACAATTAGAAAAAGACTGAACAAGCTTGTTTCGAAGCATTGCCAGAAGAAAACCTCTTCTGTTTAAAGGGGTTGTCCGGGATAAATGGAAATCCCTACATTAATCTAAACACCCTCCTCCCTCCTACTTTCAAAATGACATAATTAATCAAAAATGTATATTTAACCATATCCCAGGAGCGGTCATTGCTGGTTATCCGGTGACTATTCGTTTCCCCGTTTCCGGAAACGGATCATCACTACTACTCCCCCCATCCACTCCATCATACTTACCTTCCAGGCTTCTTCCTGCAGGACGACTCCTTCTTTTCTGACTGCCAACACTGCTCTGTGCTCTGCTGCCGATAATCCACCTCTACTGCGCAGCTCCCACGCCTGCGCAGTAGAGGTGGATCGTCGCTGCAGAGCACAGAGCAGCGCTGGGACTGTAGTGCCTGCAGGCAGAATCAGAAAAGAAGGATGGGCCGTCCCGCAGGAAGAAGAGAGGTAAGTATATAATGGGGTCGGGGGTTGGGCTGAGTAGGTTGGGAAGAGCTAGTAGTGGGCAGGATAGCTAGAGAGACAGGGAGGGGGGTGTATGGGGAGGAGGGAGGGAGAGAGGAGGAAGAAGTGAGGTGAGAGGGAGTTAGTGAGGAAGTTACATAGCAGGAAGCTGAACCATGTAAACAAATGCAGAAGATACTAGGAACTCCCAGAGACACCCAGAAATCACTCAAAACACTGCTAAAGGTATATGGGTGCATTTATTAACCCATTAATAGCACTAACAGACCTTTTTTTAAAAAAAATATTTTTTGCCCGGAAAACTCCTTTAAGTATGCAAAGATACATATGCACAAACTCAAAGACTTCTGGAACAATGTCTTTTGGAATGCTGAGACAAAAGTGGATATGTCTGACCATTCTGCACAGTGCCAGATTTTGAGAAACCACAGCATATCAGCACAAATATCTCATACCAACTGTCAAGCATGGTGGTGGAGAGGTGATTTGCGCTTGCTTTGCAAGGCAGGATTTGGGTACATTGCAGTCATTGAGACGACCATGAACATCTCTATCAAAGTATTCTAGAGTCAAATGTGAGGTCATTTATTTAATAGCTAATGCTTGACCATGTTTGCAATGGCCCAGTCAAAGTCCAGACCTCAACTCAGTTGAGATGCTGTGGTGGAAGCTTGAAAGCTGTGCATAAAGGAATGGCCACAAACCTTAATGGATTTAAACAACATTGTAAAGATGAGTGGGCCAAAATTTCTCCAGAACTATATGAGGAACTGATAAAGTATTTAAAAAAAAAAACAATTACTTCAAGTTATTCCCGCTGAAGGTGATTCTATTTATTCATGGTGTTGAATAAATAATGACACGGTAAAATCTGTTGTGTATTGTTCATTTCTGGTTGTATTTACCTAGTTTTAAGACCTTCTAAGGGCCAAATGTTTTTTTAAGATGTCCTGTTACATAAGACTATAGAATTCAAAGTGGATGTACTTTTTTTTTTCTTCTCTGTATTCAAAACATTTCTTTAGAATAGAGAATCCTCCAACTTAACTGTAACATCAGTGTAAGTTGGGGCACTCATTTATGTAGTAAAATGTCATGCAGAATACATCACCTATAATCATAAATATAGCACTATACATCATCTATAATCATAAATTTAGCACTCTCTTGAGGAAAAATATCTTTATTTTTAGCAAATCAGTACCTAATGTGGTTGTGTTCTAAACCATGCAATCCAGCACACTGGCACCAAATGAAATCATCAATTCATCTATGCATGTATTGATTTTTTTGCAGTTTAATTGACATTGTGGCTACATCTCTGCTGGTCTAGGGTGGTGGATAGGTTAGAAGGGTGTTCCAGGTGTTTTTTTAACCTCTAGAGTAACTCTATATTCTCACCTGCACAGTCTTTGTTTACCTTCCGCCTGCACACAGGTGCATCAGCCAATTGGTAACTGAGCGTTGACGCTCCTTTACAACAAAGTTCAGTTCACTGATAGGCTGACACGCTGCTGTGCGAGCCAAAGGTCTGGAAGACCAAGGACCCGAACAAACTCTCCGCTGGAGAGTTTTAAGCTCCCTAGGGGTTAAAATTAAATGGAACACTCCTTTAGTAATAACGCTTTTGGTGGGCTACAGTAATGAAGGTGATAAACACCAAGTGATAAATTGGTTAATCCCCTCTCCAGTGCTGTCTGGCTCTGTGATTCTTTTCTGCACTAATCGGACAGGAGGAAGATAGCACTGTGCAACTCTATGTGATCAGGCAGGGGGCTTGTTTGGGTTCTCTACCTGATCAGTACTCTTAACAGACAGTAAACTGCTGCCTTTGTAAGAGACACCCTGATGTAGGGAGGGGTTTCTGATCAGGACCTTGCCTTTGTCCTTATTTTCAGTGACTAGTGAATTGACATCAGAGTAGGGGACACTATACAAGATTTTATTGTGAGCATATCTTGACCTGTGTGGAAGATGACAGCTTGGTATGTTATGGTGGATTTCAACTAAGAGGAAGCACCACTTTTTCCAAAAGGAATAAAATATTTACATAGGTTGGAAAAAGACAGATATCTATTAAATTCATTTTCTTCTAAGGCCTGGATGTTTACACCAGGGGAAGACCAAACTAAATTTTCAGCACAATTGTAATTGTAATTGGAAAAAAACTCCTTCCTGATGTTGCAGTTAGTTATAATCCTTCCTGTCCTTTATGGCAGTTGAAATGTGTGGGCATTAACTGACTGAGGCTAGGTACACACTAGCGCTCGATCTCCATTGTTTGGGGCTGTCGGGGGACCCAAACAATGGAGAGGCGGGCCACTAAAACAGCGGCTACACACGGAGCTCGTTGGAACCCATTGTAAGTTGTTGTGAAACTGAAAGCGGCAAAGAAAAAAAATCCTCCATGCAGGACTTTTTTCTCCATCAATTTTCGGCGGACTCTGTGATGGACTCTGACTCAGATGTGAACCTAGCCTGAGAAATGTCAGGATAGACCAGTGTGATAATTGCAATATTCCAAGAATTTTTTTTTATAAATACTTTTTATGATTTGTATAATCCACAAAATATCTATGTAACAGCTTATCATTTAACTATTTATTTGAAGAGTGCATGCCTTTTGGTATAAATGGTGCTTTAAAATGTTCTTCAAAATATTCTTTACATACCTAAAAGTCACTGAACTTTTAGACATCTTTACCTTGTGTTATGACCAATAATTCTTAAAGAGGTTTGCTGAGAGTTAAGTATTGATGACTTGTGTTCAGGATAGGTTATCACTATCTGATCAGCGTAGGTCCAACACCCAGGATCCCAACAGATCAGCTTTTTGAAGAGACTGCAGTGCTCAGGTGAGCAATGCATCCTCGCCACTTAATACAAAACACAGTGCTGTATATTAGGGACCGTGCTTGAAACTGCAGCTCAGCCTCATTCACTTGATTGGAACTGAGTTGCAGCTGTACCATGTGATTGATGAATATAGTGTCATAGACACAGGGAAGAGGCCTCAGCTGTCACAAGTGCCACAGCCTCTTCAAACAGAAAAAGTATTTCTCCCAGAAAATTATTGCAATTACACATGTTTTGTTCTACACATGTTTATTTCCTTTGTATGTATTGGAAAAACACAAAAATACTGACACATTTCTGGCATCCTCAACTTAATATTTGGTTGCATGCCCTTTAGAAAAAATAACTGAAATCAATCGCTTCCTATAACCATCAACAAGCTTCTTACACCTTTCAACTGGAATTTTGGACCACTGTTTTGTAAACTGCTTCAGGTCTCTCATATTTGAGGGGTGCCTTCTCCCAACAACAATTTTAAGATCTATCCACAGGTGTTCAATGGGATTTAGATCTGGACTCATTGCTGGCCACTTCAGAACTCTCCAGTGCTTTGTTTCCATCCTTTCCTCTGTGCTTTTTGAAGTATGTTTGGGGTCATTGTCTTTCAGGAAGACCCATGACCTAGGATCTTAAGATTTCATGATGCCTTGCACACAGTCAAGGCACCCAGTGCCACAGGCAGCAAAACAACCCCAAAACATCTTTGAATCTCCACCATATTTGTCTTTTGATACTGTGTTCTTTTCTTTGTAGGCCTCATTCTGTTTTCAGTAAACAGTAGTATGATGTGCTTTACCAAAAAGCTCTATCTTGATCTCATCTGTTCACAAGACGTTTTCCCAGAAGGATTTTGGCTTACTCATGTACATTTTGGCAAACTGCATTCTAGCTTTTTTATGTCTCTGTGTCAGCAATGTGGTCCTCCTGGGTCTCCTGCCATAGCGTTTAATTTCATTCAAATGTGGACACGTAGTTTACACTGACACTGATGCACACTGAGCCTGCAGGACAGATTGAATTTCTTTGGAACTTGATTGGGGCTGCTTATTCACCATCCGTACTATCCTGTTTTGCAGTCTTTCATCAATTTTTCTCTTCCGTCCTCATCTAGGGAGATTAGCTACAGTGCCAATGGGTTGTAAACTTCTTGATTATATTGTGCACTGTGGACAAAGGAACATCAAGATCTCTGGAGATGGACTTGTAACCTTGAGATTGTTGATATTTTTCCACAATTTTGGTTCTCAAGTCCTCAGACAGTTCTCTTCTCATGCTTTCTGTTCTCCATGCTTAATGTCAAGTTCTTTCCTTTCTTATCTGGTTTCATGTGTGATTTTTTTATATTGCCCAGACCTGTTACTTGCCACAGGTGAGTTTGAGTTTCACATGCTTGAAACAAAGTTATTTACTCACAATTTTAGCCCCTTAACAACATTGGTCGTACTATCACGTCCTGTGCACTTGGTACTTCGCGCAACAGGGCGTAATACTACGCCCTAGGGCGGCCACCCGCTCACTATCTGAGCGGTCGGCATCGGAACCGGGTGTTAACTGTAACTGACAGCTAACACCCTGCTCCATATCCCCCGGTCGGAACTGAGTTCCGATCGGAGGTTTTCACCCCTTGGATGCCGCGGTCAAACATGACCGCGGCATCCAAGGGGTTCCGCCATGTTGCCGCTCCCTTCGGCACCCCCGCGGCGAGATCGGGGGTTGCCGATATCTATAATCTGCAGCCCGGGGTCTGCCCAGTGACCCCAGGCTGCCTGGATATCCCACTACCTGGTTGATCCTGCTGAGACCTCCGGAAGTTAGGCTATGCGTCTGCATAGCGCTAACTTCCTGTATAGACTGCAAGACACTTGTATGCTCATGTCTTGCAGTCTATAGTACAGAGCCAGCAATCAAAGCATTGCTGGCTCAGGTGTCCTAATGGGACACAGGAAAAAATAAAAAAAAAAGTGAAAAAAAAATAAAATAAAATAAAGAGTTGGAAAAAAATTAATAAAAGAATAAAGCCCCAAAAATTCCCTTTTCCTATATAAAATGAATTATATTAAAAAAAAAAACTAAAACTTAATAAAAACAATGCATATTTGGTATCGCCGCGTCTGTAACAACCTGTACAATAAAACTGAAACAATAACGTACATGGTGAACGTCGGGAAAAAAAAACGGAAAAAAGCTGCCAAAAGTAATGATTTTTTGCCATCTCAACTTACAAAATATGCCATAAAAAGTGATTAAAAAGTCAAATGTACCCCAAAACAGTACCAATAAAAAGCACAGGTTGTCCCGCAAAAAATAAGCCCTCAACCAACTCTGTAAACCGCAAAATAAAAATGTTACGCATCTCAGAAGATGGCGATGCAAAAACAATTAATTTATGTCCCCAAATGGGTTTTTGTTCTGCAAAATTAGTAAATGAAAAAACAATATAAATTAGGTATCGGCGTAATCGTACCGACCCATAGAATAAAGGTAACATGTTACTTATGCTTTATGCTGCATGGTGAAAAATTTAAAAGGTGAAACGCAGTGCCAGAATTGATGGGGGGGTTTTTAATCCACAAAGAAAGAGTTAATAAAATGTATTCAATAAGTTGGGCGCCCAAAGATGATGTCATTACAAAATACATCTCACCCCGCAAACAACAAGCCCTCATATGGCTACATCACCAGAGAAATAAAGAAAATATAGCTTGTACAGTGTGAAGACAAAAACCCCAAAAATCGCCAAATCATTAGAACATAACTGGCTGCGGCAGGAAGGGAATGTATAAGCCGTGTGAGCATATATGAGGGTACAAACCAGATTTAGAGCTTATGAGGAAAAATAAACCAGAAGAGACCCCGAGAGTGACCTCCCCAATAATAGGAACTACTGGGGAAATAGTAGGGAATTTGGTGTTCCCAATGCACTCCGCACAGCTTACCTATTCACTTTTCCCCATCTGCTGTGCAGTCACGTCTGGGATACTAATGCTCACTACACCCCTTGATAAATTCTTTGAGGGGTGCAGTTTTCAAAATGGGGTCACTCCTTTGGGGAATCCACTGTTATGGTACCTTTACAGGCTCTGCAAACATGACATGGCACCCAGATCCCAAACATCTGAATCTGCACTCCAAAAGCCACATACCACTCCTTCCCTTCTGCTCCATGTTGTGTGCCCAAACTGCAGTTTAAGCCCACATGTATGACACTGGTGTACCCTGGGTAATGTACTTAATGTCATATGTGGGTATAAACTGCTGTATGGACACAACTGGGCACAGAATGGAAGGAGCGCTATCCAAGCACAGGCTTGGACGGTGGAATCCCCTGACATGTGACCCCATTTTGGAAACTACACTCATGAAGGAATTTATCCTGGGGTACAGTGAGCATTTTTAACCCCCAAGTGTTGCTATAATTTATTATCCATAAATGAATACGCATCTGATTTTGAAAGGTGACAATGACAATTTATCCAGTAATACGTCATTTCAGTGTGTAATATGTTGTGCCTGGCTTTTATCAGAGATGAACGCTCCAAAAGTTGTTGTGCCCGGGATCCCTGTTTAACAGTTTTTGGAGTGTGTGTCTCTGCAGACAGAAGCTGGGCACAACATATCAGGCACTGAAATAGCGTTTCTCTGGAAAAATGTTATTTTTAACTTTTCATTATCATCTGCGCATTCATTTCTGGAAATTAAAAGAATGCAACACTTAAAGGTTAATAATGCTCGCTACACCACTTGATAAATCCCTTGAAGGGTATAGTTTCCAAAATGGGGTCACAAGTCTGCGGATTCCACTTTACTGGCAATTCATGAGCTCTGCAAAAGTGACATGGTGTCCAAAAACCAAACTGTGCTCTAAAAACCAAAATAGCGCTCCTTCCCTTCTGTGCCTGGCTGTTCCCAAACAGCAGTTTATACCCACATATGGCGTTGCTAAGTACATTATCCTGGGTACACCAGTGTCATACATGTGGGCATAAACTGCCATTTGGGCACACAGCAGGGTGCAGATGTGAAGGAGCTCTATGTACTTTTGGAGCGCAGATTTAGATTGTTGGTTTTTGGACGCCATGTCACAATTTGCAGAGACCCTAAAATTGCCCCTACAAAATGGGGTCACTTCTTGGGGAGTTCCAGTTTACTGGCACCACCAGTTCCTGGAGCACTGTACTCTAAGTACTGGAGCATTTTTGAAATTTATACCAGCTTAGACCAATCTATAAGTTTATTAGTATTAGCTCCTGATGAACCTGATACAGATAACACAGGGGAAACGCATAGAGCAAGTTTATTTTCTATTTTTGAGTTAGTTGACCATGAGCCATACTACTTGGGGGCATGAAGGACTGACAGGAGACTGGGGCAGTCTGATTAGCCTGGAGATTAGTTGGTGGAACTTGAGTCACTAATGGAAATGGTAGCTGTATATCCCTGGAGTCAACATAGGAGATATCACTAATGGCTGCAATATAGGTGTTTATTGAGCATAAGGGTCAGAATATCGTGGTTTCCCTTATGCTTATAACATTTTAATGACAGGAAATGGAGTTACTGTGACCTGTACCTAGATTATTGGCATATGTACTTACTGCAGACTATGGTTGTGGAGGTATATCATGGCTGTGCAGGAGTCTAGTTAGTGAGGCTTTACAAATTATGTGTGTGGGGACCAGGTGTTTGGGTTTTCCTAGCACTAAGAGCAACAAAATACAGACCTATTGCATGACACAGCCGTGATACTATAACCTTAGTCTAAGGGTGGTGAAAGTATCTAATTACACCCTAATTCCAGTGGAAAGTTGGAGAGTGTGAATACTGTCTAACATTTAAACCCTGAATAAACTTTGAATAGACAGGCACAGACCACATTGATCTGTCTTTTAGTAGATAAGTGGACATCCTTTGTGTATTTTTTATTTTAAGATATTAAAAGTTAAGTTTTATTGTTTGAAACCATTTATTTTCTGTGAGATATGAAGTAATAGGGAATGGTGTAGAACCCGCTGTGAGACTCTGAAATACTTTGGTACTAGTTGTACTATGTTGCACCAGTGGCATTTGACATGCTAACTGAGGCCGATAGAATCTTAGATGTAGCTCTTGAGTTTTTTGCAATTTCTATGAGCATTGTGCAGTCTGACCTTGGGATGAATTTGTTGGGGGACGATTAATCTTTCTCACTGTAGAATAATGGAACTGAAACTGTTTGGAAATGGCCTTATAGCAGTTCCAAGATTAATGGGCAGTAACAATTACTTCTCTAAGATTGGTGTTGAAGTCTTTCCTCCTTGACTTTGTGTTAACACAGGCCTGCATGCACCAGACCAGCAAACTGCCAAACCTTCTGCTTTTATAATAGTGGTCACTTTTGATGATGATGATCAGTTAATCAGGGCTATTTGATTAGCAGCACCTGGCACTTACCCTCTTACATTCTGTGGAAACAGTAAGGGTGTACTTAATTTTTCATACACTGGCTCTGCATTTTGCTCTAGCTTTTGTTAAGTAAATAATGACATGGTATAATTTGTCATGTGTTGTTGTATTTACCTAGTTTTTTTTATTATGTCTTGATATGTAAAACCATAGATTTCGAAGAGAGCATTTTTTCTCACGGCTGTATTTGCTGTTGTCGAGGACGTTAGTGATATAGTGAGCATTTTAGTGTCAAAGTACAATCTTACTGCCAACAAAATCAACTGTTTGGTGCACTCTGCAAGTGGTGGCCAATGACAGTCACCACCCACTGCCACCATTATACAACTAAGTAGCAACCAAAGGTGGAAATGAGTGCTCTGACAAACATGGCCATGTCACGGATGCACCAAACAGCTGATTTTCTCAGCAGCAAGATTGCGGTTATGTTCATTATGCAGTGGTCCCTACAACAGCATATACATGGTAAGTGATTTTGATGGTGGTAGACTCCCTTTAAATTGAAATATCCACTATCTTGTACCTTCCATGCTGGTTCCGCAGACGGAATAACTAAAGCAGCTCCTAACATGGGGATCTTGCCAAGCAACACTGCATAATTCAGGTGCTAGCGGCAGATCAAATGTTAAGTTTGAGTTTTAGTTTTTGAGTGAAGATGGGCTTTACATTTATGAAAGAAAAATTCACAGCATGTTTTATGCATTATGCCATTTTGAAACGGCATAACTGGAAGTCTGTTTTTCTTCCAGCTTTCATGTTAGCGTGTCAAAGGCCATTTACCTCTTGTGATGAATGCTTCTTCTCCCCAGGTTCTATGATGTAAGATTTCTTCTTTAATACTGGCAACCAAAATCTCCTTTCTAAAGTGCTTTACCCAGCAAAGTTCTTTGCTTCCCCAAACAACACTTGCAGACCCCATCATACTACCGAAGCTGGATGATCTGCAAACAAATGAGTATTAGTCAGTTGAGGTAAGGTTTGCTAGAATTTACACAAATCAGGTTTATCTTTTTTATTTTAACCAGCTGGAAATGTGAGATATGTGTGTGAAAATTAACTGAGCCAGTCTTTAGGTACATTTCAAAACATTTAGGCCCATCTTTATCAATGCATTTGCGTATTTTTTTTTCGAATGTATAGTAGTACAAACTAGTGTCTTATCTTATGTGGGACACATTTATCAGCTGTTTGTGCTCTGCACATCAGTCTGTAAGGCTAAGGCTCCACATTACAGAAACGCAGCATATTTCTGTTGCGGAAACACAGCATAAACAACCAATGCGTTTTACAGTACCAGCAAAGTGAATGAGATTCTGGTTAATCCCATCCACATATTGCAGTGGTTTCCCTATAGGTGGACTTTCTGTGAAAAGCGCTGCAGGAAATTGTGCTTCCACCTCGGTTTTTCCCGCAGCGCTTTTTCGTTGTGACCTGCTACTTGGGGCCTTAGCGTGGGGAAGTGGGTGTGGCTAGCACTTTGGTCAGGATTTTGACTCATTTATTAAGGCTGCATCCCCACGTTGCAGAAACGCAGCTTTTTTTGTTGCATATTTTGTCGCATTTTTTTTTAGCCAAAGCCAAGAATGGCTACAAGACGAATGGGAACTATACAGTTGTGCTAAAAAGTTTACATACCCTGGCAGATTTTTAGTTTTTTTGGACTTTTTTCAGAGAATATGCATGATAACACAAAAACTTTTTCTCCACTCATGGTTAGTGGTTGGTTGAAGCCATTTATTGTCAAACTTCTGTGTTTTCTCTTTTTAAATCATAATGGCAACCAAAAACATCAAAATGACCCTGTTAAAAAGTTCACATACCCTAGTTCTTAATACCGTGTATTGCCCCCTCTAACATCAGTGACAGCTTGAAGTCTTTTGTGGTAGTTGTGGATGAGGCTCATTATTTTCTCAGATGGTAAAACTGCCCATTCTTCTTGGCAAAAAGTCTCCAGTTCCTGTAAATTCCTGGGCTGTCTTGCATGTACTGCGCACTTGAGATCTCCCCAGAGTGTCTCAATGATATTGAGGTCAGGAGACTGAGATGGCCGCTCCAGAACCTTCACTTCTTCTGCTGTAGCCAATGACAGGTTGAATTGGCCTTGTGTTTTGGATCGTTGTCATGTTGGAATGTCCAAGTACGTCCCATGCGCAGCTTCCTGGCTGAAAAATGCAAATTTGCCTCCAGTATTTGCTGATAATGTGTTGCATTCATCTTTCCTTCAACTTTGACCAAGTTTCCTGTGCCTTTGAAGCTCACACATCCCCACATCATCAGTGATCCATTTCCATGCTTTACAGTAGGAATGGTGTTCCTTTCATCATAGGCCTTGTTGACACCTCTCCAAATGTAACGTTTATGGTTGTGGCCAAAAAGTTCGATTTTTGTCTCATCACTCCAAATTACCTTGTTCCAAAAGTTTTGAGGCTTGTCTCTGTGCTGTTTGGCGTATTGAAGGCGAGATTCTTTGTGGCATTTGCGCAGTAATGGCTGTCTTCTGGCAACTCGACCATGCAGCCCATTTTTCTTCAAGCGCCTCCTTATTGTGCATCTTGATACAGCCACACCGATAGTTTTCAGAGAGTCCTGTATTTCAGCTGATGTTATGTGTGGGTTTTTCTTTCCATCCCGAACAATTTTCTGGGCAGTTGTGGCCGAAATTTTGGTTGGTCTACCTGACCATGGTTTGGTTTTTACAGAGCCCCTGAGTTTCCATTTGTTAATCACAGTTTGAACACTGCTGACTGGCATTATCAATTCCTTGGATATCTTTTTGTATCCCTTTCCTGTTTTATACAGTTCAACTACCTTTTCCCGTAGATCCGTGGACAATTTTTTTGCTTTCTCCATGACTCACAATCCAGAAACATCAGTGGCTGGAGGAAAGATGCAAATGTCTGTCTGGATCCCAGAAACTCACTCAGCTTTTATGCACACACACTGAATACAAGCAAACAGGTCACAGGTGAGGATGTTACCTTTAGTAGCCATTCAAACCCCTTTGTGTAAACTTCTGGGCATGTTATCAGGGCAAAATCACCAGGGTATGTGAACTTTTGAACAGGGTCATTTTGATGTTTTTGGTTGTCATTATGATTTAAAAAGAGAAAACAAAGATGTTTGTCAATAAATGGCTTCAACCAACCACTAACCATGAGTGGAGAAAAAGTTATCATTCATATCATTGTGTTATCATTCATATTCTCTGAAAAAAGGCTAAAAAAACTAAAAATCTGCTGGGGTATGTAAACTTTTTAGGACAACTGTATAGGAAGCTCTTATACTTCTACCATTTGCTCAATCCACTCCTGGCTTTGGCTCAAAAAACCACAACAAAAACTGCAACAAAAAAAGCTGCATTTCCACAACGTGGGGCCTCATCCTTAATGTGACTTTTTAAAATGTTGCATAGGATTCTGCATAACCCCATCCACACATTGCAGAAAAAAAATCCACGGCGGAAATGCTGTTATTTCAAAAACGATCACATTTTTTGTAAAGCGCAGCATGTGAATTATACCTACGGAAACGCCGGCGTTTTCCATATAGGTGTAATAGAGGCAGAAAGTCCGCAGGGGAAAAAGTCTGCGGACTTTCTGTGAAAAACTTTGTGGAAAAAAAAACCCAATGTGTTTCCTCCTCAGTCTTTGCCGCAGCGTTATTGGCTGCGGCTCGCTACGTGGGGCCTTAGCCTATACCTGTTACTAAGTTTGGAGCCATAAAATCACCAGCATGCCTTTATGCAGCTGTGGACTCATCTCCAGGAGCATCAGATTTATGCACATTGTGCAGCTGAAGCCTATGAGAAAACACATCATTTCACTAAGCATGCACCTGATGTCAGTGAAGATTATTTACAAATTCTTAGGCCAAGTTCACATGGTGAGAAATGAAAACAAATTCCTCTTCATTTTCCACCTTTGTATTCGGCTTCGGGATTGCAGGTCATCGGCATTCCGATATGGCTTTCTTCTGCTGAATAGGCACGGATGAATGGGCCTAATCGGCAGGGACACCCGAGCCGCGGAATCCTTGGTAAGATCAAGCAGAGCACTGATTTTTTTCCACGTCCTGCTGTGATTCTCATTGAAACAATGGGAAGCAGATTTCTGAGCGGAATCTGCTGCAGATTCCTACATGTGAACGTACCCTCAAACTCCACAATCTGGTTTAGACATGGGCAGGTTTAGAACACTAAACTCCACATAATGACATGCAGGTAGTTTTGTGGCCCCAAGCCTAGTGACAGGCTCCCTTTCTAATTTTGTATTGTTCTCAAGAATAAGGTTCATCCATAAACTCTTTTGATATCGTTAGGCTAAAGCCCCACATTGCGGTGTTTCTGCATGGCAAAAATGCTGCATTTTACATTACCTGCAAACTGAATGAGATTCTGGCTAATAACATCCACACATTGCAAAAAAAACACAGCATGTTAATTATACCTGCGTAAAAGCTCACGTTTTCCCTATAAGTTTAATAAGGGAAGAAAATCTTTAGAGAAAAACTCAGCAAAAATGCAATGAAAAGTGCTGCAGAAAAAAAACATAATGCGTTTCCGCTGCGTGTTTTTTGCTGTGTGGGACCTTAGCCTTATATGGGTTTGTAATTGTATATCTGGCAACAAAACGTTTACATGATAGAGGTCCATAATCCACCCAACCATATAACAAAACATGTGCGCATGAAGGTGGTGAAATACCATCTCATATCACAGCAATTATGCTGGACAGCCCTATCTTACTATGCACTTTAATAAATTTTACTATATATTATGTACCATGTTGTTATATACACTAGAATGTGTAACTATTGATAGGTTTGGTGTATGGCTCATGTATTTTTTTTACTGGACATCCAAGCTACAATGGTCTGGATATGACTACTGCTCCTATAATGAAGTGAAATAGTAGCTCATACATACTAGTAAATAAAACGTTCAGTCTTCATTTGGTCCGAAGGCCAAAACTATTGCTTTTCCCAACTTTGTTATTTATGGCATATCGATAGGATATGATGTAAGTGATTGATACATATGATTACCACCTCTGGGACGCTCACCTATTGGTAGAACAGGGGACTATGGACTTCTGTTCACCAATTTCCAAACGCAGCATTCTCCGTACATTTCAATAAATACGTGCCTGGGCTTGCATATGGTCCTCTTCATAGAAATTTATGGGAGTTAAATGAAGTACCAATCAAGCAACTCATTGCTTTTGTGTACCATTGTGCAAAATTGTGGACACCTTCCAAAACCTTTAGGCCCGTTGCAGACGACCATGCTGTGGGTCAGTGGCCTATCCATGTATTTCACAAAGAGCACACTGACCCATTCTTTTCTATGGGTCCGTGGACACGACCGTGATTCTCACGGTCCCATGTGTGGGCCAACAGTCCGGGCCGCATCAGATAGAACATGTCCTAGTCTTGTCCTATTTTGCGGCCCGTGCTTCCGTGGGTCCTATTCATTTAATGAAAGGAACCGCGGAAGCACGGCCTGTGCACGGGCAGCACACGGGGACTGCCCTGTGTGCAGCCCATGCTTTTAAATCCCAGCAGGTGGTTGCAGCACGGTCGTCTGCAACCTGCCTAGGGGAAAGGAGCACACAGCGACTTTGGCCGCGGCTCCTGTCGCAAGACCAAAGATCACCATGTTGCTCTGCAACTCCTTCACTCATGTTAGTGAATGGAGTCCTATTACGACCTCGATCGTGCCACAACAATGTTCAACTTTTTTGTGACTAGAAGTCGCAGTGGCACACTTTGGGTCTCAATGCGACTCCATGCACTCATATGAGTGAAGGAGTCGGAGAGTAACTCAGCGATTTTTGGTTCCTTGTTGGGGGCCGTGACCTTCATAAAGAGTGTTGTGCCCCAGCACAGCCATTAAATAATTTATATGGTAGCATAAATAAATACGGTTGCTTTTTTCTAAGGATGGTACTGTAACTTAGCGATTAAACCATGTGACTTCTAACTTTAATCACAATTTCACTGATTCTTAATGAGTAAAGTAACAGATTTACTGAGGATTCGTAAGTATTTTATATTTGTGTCATAGCCACAATTCCTTCTAATGTGGTGAACGTTTGTTTTTCCTTTTCAAAGCGCATTTCTTATATGGAACAGTGGTAACAGCCATACAATAGTACTACAATGTATATGTTACATTGTTCTTTCCTTTCTTAACTGATTCTTTGATTAAGAGTACTCTTATTAGATATTGTTATATAGGTTTCTTATTGCTATAACCGTTGTGAATGGTTTGAAGTCATGGAAAGGCTCTATTCAGATCATGCTTTTACATCCATTTAAAAAATGCAAAAAAAAGGATGCAAACAAATAGTCATCTGTTTACAGAGACATCAGTGTTAAAAAAAAAAAAAAAAAAAAAAAAAAAAACACATCCATTTCTGTCCGTTTTTGTGGACGGACAGAAAAGTATGGTATACTATGATTTGTTTCCTTAAAAAACAGACAAACAGATGTTTTGTTTTTTTTCAACATTGATGTTTATGTAAATATAGCCATCTGACCATCTGTTTGCATCCATTCAGATGTGCAAAATGGATGTAAAAAAACATGATCTGAATGGAGTCTCATACTTTATGTTGAAGCTTTCATTGTATTTAACATTAGCCACTTAAATACTGACACAAATAGCAAATATAATGCATATTTTTACATAACTGTTGATAGAAAGTGAAATATATTCACTGTGAAAAGTTATTCTTGTGAAGTCTGTAAACAGTTTTCATTGTAACAGACCAGATCTGCAAACCTATAAATCAGATACAGCCATTGTGGGTGCTGGAATTGAGTTAAACATTCTAAACTCTGTAGCAGTTAAAGTTGTGTTTAGGTTTGTGCTTTTAACTTCTGCCCAGAGCTCACAGCCTAGAAGGAACAGAACACTGGATGCAGCCCCTTAAATAAAGAGATGCTAGCGCATTAGTACATTACATCCTTCCAGTTTGGATGGACCTAGAGGGCCATATAGATGTAGATTTTGCTGTCGATTTGTGCTAAAATCCACAGCAGAAAATTAGGAATAGTTGAAAAAAGAAAAGAAACCGAAAATAAAAGAACAGACAGCACACATCTGTTAAATATCCGGCAGATCCAATACCAGTTCTCCTGTGGCCCTTTTCCCACTGTGATCACAGGCTGTTAAACAGACATGTCGAAATGGCATGTTACAGCAGCAGCCAATCACTGGCCTCAGTGGGCATACGCCATACATATGTTGGAGCACATGAACACTCTGGCCATATTATTGTTCGCTAATAAAGACCAGCAGGGGACCATAAAGATAAAGAAGCTAGTGTGAACTTAGCCTTTTCTGTTTATTTCTTTTCAACTCTTTGGTGATAGTATGGTGTACAAAGATTATTCCAAGATCAATCTTTAGACCAGTACTTTACTAAACTCTATGGAAAAGTACAACACAATGTGTTGCAGAAAAGTGCAAATATTACTTGTGTGCACAATGTATTAAAATATATTGTTACCGGTACACAGAACTATCAGGTTGTATTAAAGTTTATGGGGGGAAATTAACTGTACTTCTCACAGCAGGTTTCTAGCACAAGCGTGGCATGTTTTTGATGCATGCCTGTTTGCTACAAAAACCACTTTAATAAGTTTGTTAGTCGCTTGCCATTTTACAAAAAAGTGAGCAGGATGAGGATCAACCAAGCTGGGCCTGGAATGCCTCAGCTTGACAGATTTACTATAATTCTCACCAGAAAACTGGAGTGAGTTGTGCCCGATCTCTACATCAGTCCTGGTGCACAGGACCTTCCTAAAAGCCTCTTAATAATTCTGGTGCAGGATGCAAATTCCCTCTTATGTGTTTATGAATGTTGTGGTTTTGAAGTGTTCATTGCAATAAGGTATATTCAGCCCATTCTTTTTGTTATCATACTGGGATTCACTGTAGACTATGCATCTATACTTTTTAATCACAACAGGGCACAGCATGATACATAGTTGTTACTACAATGTATGTGTGTTTTTATTTATTTATTTTTTTTCTATATTTTTTGTTTTTCTATATTTTTACAGCTTAGAAAGTAATATAACTAATTTTCAGCAAATCAGCAAGTGTTGTAGATATATGCAGTGCTGTAACAAAGTCACCTGTGGTAATGCAGCATTCACCAGCTAAGCAATTTAAGATTTACTCGTACTGGGGCAGATTTACAGTACTAATATTGTCTAAAAGTTTGACAGTGCAAAGTTAGACTAGACAATATAAAAAATTGGTGCATGTTTGGCGCACAGTGTCACAACTTAGACAATGACCAATTTCTGCCGTCACTCCCTTTTCCACAAAGCCATCTCACTTTTTGTACAAGTCATAATAATGTCTAAAAATGTCTAACATACATGATAATGTGATGCAAGGCATGATAGACAGTTTTTGGCTTCTGTAAGTGGTAATGTGATAAAAAGTGGATTGATATGATCGTTAATTGCAAGATTTGTGTATGAAGGAACTGTAATTTAAAGGAAGTCTACCACCTGACGCAAGCATAATAAACTGCCACCACTGCATTTCAGAGCACATTACAGTGATAAATAACATACCTCTACTATGTCTGTCACTTTTGTAGGTTTGGAGAAGAACAACTTAGAAGTCTTATGTAAATTAGTCAGTTGGTGCACTTGGGGCAGTCCTTAAAGGGGTATTCCCATGAACATAATCCATATTTATATTTGTAGATAATACAAGGATAAAGATTTTTGCAAATATAAGTAGCTAAAAATTCTGCAGAGTTTTAAAGATTTTCTCTAACTATTTTAGTGGTGAGAGTCTGTTGTCTTGATCGGTTTAAAATGGATATGACCACGAATGCAGAAACTTTCTATGGTCTGGAACTTGTCAGGAACCCAGCCATGATTTTCTTATTGTAGCTAGTTTATCAGACAGGGACACTACATGTATCAGAAGATATCCCTGCCACAATAAGACAAGTCATGGCTGACTTTCTGACCTTAGAAAGGTCCTGCATTCATGGTCGTATCCACTGTCAACCGATCAAGACAACAACTCGTGACAACAAGATATTTAGAGAAAATCTTTAAAACTCTGCAAAATGTTTAATTGCTTATATTTGCAAAAATGTTTAACTTTTAATTATCTACAAATTTAAAAATGGTTATGTTCATGGGAATACCCCTTTAAGCACTGGTTGCACTGTTCTTGCTGTTCAGGTAGGATGGGTGATGTCATAGCAGTGGGAGGATCAATTTACACTACATTGGCAGGAGGTGATAGGGATATGAGTGACAAGACCAGCACCAACAGTCTTATTTGCATAAAACTCTTAAGTTATTTTTCTCCAAATCTACAAAAGTGACATACGTAACAAAGGAATTATGTTCACTTAAATGTTTTCAGAAAATGATCATAAAAGTTGAATATTCTTAGGGGAGGTGGTAGACTCCCTTTAAGGAGATTCAGAATTTACTTGGAATCTATGAACATTAAATGCATTTAGGGAGTCAACATCCCTCCTGTCAACATTATCCAATAAACAATCAGTTAAGAAGACATATATACATATATGCATTTGTCATGGTCTGTCTGTTTTTGTTTTTAATTAAAGACATTTTTTATAGTGTACATTTTTTATATGCTGGGATTGGCATTATGAGGATCCATGTTTATAATGCCAAGTCCATGTTTTCAGAACCAAATAAATATTTTAAAACAGAGATCTCAGAATGGAAATATCAAAGACTTTAGACTAAGATGTAGCGTCCCGGAGCAAAAGGGCGCTGTGGGAAAAACTGTGGCGGCAAGGCATCATAGTTTTTCCCGCATCGCTTTTCACAGAAAGTCCACAGAGGTTTCCTCAGCGGACTTTCTGCTTCCATTATACCTATAGGGAAACCGCCGGTGTTTCCGTAGGTATAACTGGCATGCTGCTATTTCCAAAACTGCAATGGTTTTGGAAATCACAGCTTGTCCACTGCGTGTATTTTTCCACAAAGTGGGGATGGGATTTGCTAGAATCTCATGCACTTTGCTGTTCCTGTAAAATGCCGTGTTTTTTTTTCTGCAGCGTTTCTGTCGCGGGCAAACCACAGCATATACTGTACGCCACGTGGGGCCTCGGCCTTAGTACGAGTTAACATACAGTGAGTTATACAATTATAACATTATATTTTTTAGTCATTTGCTATTTAGAATAGGTGAATGCTGGTGCCCCTAATACAATGCTCTCACTCATGTGTCTTTAAACATATAAGGAAACTCTGTGATTCCACAGTGTGCCTTTTACAGTGTCATCTTTTTAACAGCTGCTGTGGTAAATAAGTGGGTGCTGTGGCTCACAACGCACCCATTTATTTATGTATTTTTATTTGAGCTACCATGATGTGTTCATGCAGGCTAACAACCAGTAGATTTTTTTAGGAGCATTCGCTCACCTTGATAATTATAAAATTTGATTAAGAAATGTGTTGTGCATCCTATCATAAATTTTCTTCCTCTTTTACTTTCAGGAAAACCTGAACTTTCTGTCAATCAAATATCGGAGAGCAGCCTGCTAATACAATGGGAACCACCAAGTGAGTCAGTTGGACAAGTCCTAGGTTACCGCCTTCAGTTTGGGCGTATTGATGCAAAAGTTCTTGCAGTGTTAGAGTTCGCAGCACAAGAAAAGAAGTATACAGCCAACAATATCCATAAGGGTGCAAAATACATCTTTAGATTGGCGGTCAAAAGCCGGGCGGGCTTTAGTGAGGAAGCAGTACAAGAGTTCATGATCCCGGAGGAAGCGCCTAAAGGTTACCCTCGATTAACTGATCCTAGCAATATCACCTCTGTGTCTGTCCAGCTAAACTGGCTGCCTCCTGTTCTTGCTGAACAGAATGGTGTTATCACCAAGTATACATTGTCCTATTGGGTAGCCGACTCTCCAGACAAAATGCTGGAAATGGACCTACCATCTTCAGAAACTTCTTGCTTGCTGAGCAACCTGAAGCCTAACACTGTTTATGAAGTCAAAATACGTGCACACACCAGTAAAGGTCCTGGGCCTTACAGTCCAAGTGTCCAGTACCGCACTTTTCTTCTAAATCAAGGTAGGCCTTATCAGTCTTAATTCCTTGGCTTTAATTTTGGTTCTTGAAAGCAGCAGGTAAACTACAGCAGCCTTCAGAGCAAGTGCAGTCATGATAAATGGGATGGTGCTCTCTTTCTGCCTTATTTTTTTTCTATATATGAGTGATTCTGAAGGTAAGTGTTTCCCCTTATTCAAGTTTAGTTAAGACACTTCTCATGAGTTTCTGGGTTCACCAGACATCACAGGTGGGAAACTCCTCTGCATCCTCTTCCTTTCAGTGTGTGCTTTGTAATATACTTGTTGCCATCTCTCATGCTTGAAAATTCAGTCTTACCCCTTTTGTGGTGTAATGCTTTTACTGCCATTTCTGGTTTTGGAGTCATGAAGCAAAGTGTGGGCTCTTTTAAAATTTTAATATTTAATAATTAAGGTATTTAAAAACACACAGTTTATTTCCTTTGTAGTGTCCTCTGTCCTCTTGAAAGTGGTTCCTAATGGGCATGTTCAACTCGAGTAACTTAGAGTCCCGGCGCTCTCCTTTTTTTCTTTTTACTATTTTTCAGTATTACCCAAAAATTTTAAGGTCAAGATGGTAACAAAAACTTCCGTTCTCTTGAGCTGGGAATTTCCTGAAAATTACAACTCAGTAATGCCTTACAAGGTAAGAGCAAAAGTACTTATTTTTATTAAAATATTATTGTTAGTTAATATTGTTTTACTACCTTTCAAGTTCTTTTTAAATTTTTGCTTTTTCACTCAAGTTATTTTTCTGGCAAGAAAGGTTCTTAAAGGCATTGTCTGGGACTCTGATTTCACTTCCTCTGCTCAGGCCATTGACATCCACTCCACTGGTCACATGAACATACAGCAATTCAGGTCCATTTAGGCCGTTCTCATCACATTTAGATCATCTGTTTAACTGATCAGTTTAACAGATACACATAATCCATTGAACGATCCGGATACTAAAAATGGATGAAAACTGATGGCCATCGGTATACATAGATTGGTTTCTGTAGGGCAGAAAAGTAGGATATACCATGCTTTGTGTCCCCCAAAAAACCCGACAGAGACGGACTGTCATCAGTTTTCAACTGTTTTTAGCATCGTAAAACTGATTAGTTAAACATGATGTGAACGGCCCCTTAAATGAATATGAGTAAGCTTCAACACCAAGCACAGCCACTGTACAATGTGCATGGCTGTGCTTGATGAGAAATGAAGAGGCCGCAGCAATCAATATCATAGTCCCAGTCAACCCCTTTAAGCGGAAACTGTGGTCATAAAAATGCAGTGCATTCAGTGGGCATCATGTTAAAGAGTAGGCAGAGCTGTGTAGATTTATGTATAGGTTTATAGAGAAAGATTCAGTACAGTATAATTTATGTTTTATTAGCTATCTCTGTAACAGTTATAGAGGGTAGGCTGTCAACTGACCACCTCATTGACTTCATGGCAAAGAAAAAATAGAGATTTCAGTGAGTCAGTGACAGGTTACCAAACCTTTTCTCACAAAGCTGTATACAGTGGGGAAAAAAAAGTATTTAGTCAGCCACCAATTGTGCAAGTTCTCCCACTTAAAAAGATGAGAGAGGCCTGTAATTGATATCATAGGTAGACCTCAACTATGAGAGACAAAATGAGAAAACAAATCCAGAAAATCACATTGTCTGATTTTTAAAGAATTTATTTGCAAATTATGGTGGAAAATAAGTATTTGGTGAATAACAAAAGTTCATCTCAATACTTTGTTATATATCCTTTGTTGGCAATGACAGAGGTCAAATCAAAGAGTTCTACACAAGGTTGGCACACACTGTTGCTGGTATATTGGTCCATTCCTCCATGTAGATCTCCTCTAGAGCAGTGATGTTTTAGGGCTGTCGCTGGGCAACACAGACTTTCAACTCCCTCCAAAGGTTTTCTATGGGGTTGAGATCTGGAGACTGGCTAGGCCACTTTGAAATGCTTCTTACGAAGCCACTCCTTCGTTGCCCTGGCGGTGTGCTTGTGATCATTGTCATGCTGAAAGACCCAGCCACATTTCATCTTCAATGCCCTTGCTGATGGAAGGAGGTTTGCACTCAAAATCTCACGATACATGGTCCCATTCATTCTTTCATGTACACGGATCAGTCATCCTGGTCCCTTTGCAGAGAAACAGTCCCAAAGCATGATGTTGCCACCCCCATGCTTCACAGTAGTTGTGTTCTTTGGATGCAACTCAGCATTTACTCTCCTCCAAACACGACGAGTTGTGTTTCTACCAAACAGTTCTACTTTGGTTTCATCTGACCATATGACATTCTCCCAATACTCTTCTGGAACATCCAAATGCTCTCTAGCAAACTTCAGACGGGCCCGGATATGTACTGGCTTAAGCAGGGGGACACATCTGGCACTGCAGGATCTGAGTCCCTGGTGGCGTAGTGTGTTACTGACGATAGCCTTTGTTACGTTAGTCCCAGCTTTCTGCAGGTCATTCACTAGGTCCCCCTGTGTGGTTCTGGGATTTTTGCTCACTGTTCTTGTGATCATTTTGACCCCACGGGGTGAGATCTTGCGTGGAGCCCCTGATCGAGGAAGATTATCAGTAGTCTTGTATGTCTTCCATTTTCTAATTATTGCTCCCACAGTTGATTTCTTCACACCAAGCTGCTTGCCTATTGCAGATTCAGTCTTCCCAGCCTGGTGCAGGTCTACAATTTTGTTTCTGGTGTCCTTCCACAGCTCTTTGGTCTTCACCATAGTGGAGTTTGGAGTGTGACTGTTTGAGGGTGTGGACCGGTGTCTTTTATACTGATAACAATTTCAAACAGGTTCCATTACTACAGGTAATGAGTGGAGGACAGAGGAGCCTCTTAAAGAAGAAGTTACAGGTCTGTGAGAGCCAGAAATCTTGCTTGTTTGTAGGTGACCAAATACTTATTTTCCACCATAATTTGCAAATAAATTCTTTAAAAATCAGACAATGTGATTTTCTGGATTTGTTTTCTCATTTTGTCTCTCATAGTTGAGGTCTACCTATGATGTCAATTACAGGCCGGCCTCATCTTTTTAAGTGGGAGAACTTGCACAATTGGTGGCTGACTAAATACTTTTTTTCCCCACTGTATCTGCTCAGTTGCCCTGCACTATAACATGAAGCATGGAAGCTTCATATTATGGGAAAAGCAAAATGGAAAACAGCAATCTGAGGTCTAGAAAACCATGCAGAATTCTTGCAGAAAGTATATCAGAAAATTGTATGACTTTTCAGTATACAAACAATATTTGTATCTCAATATTTGTTTGAAAATAGACAAATCCTTGAAGCTCATTTCCTGAACTTTTATATACGGCTGATATAATAAATGCAGTTTTCACCAAATTGAATTGTTTTTATTACTTGTCTTGATTGCTGTTATGCCTCTCTTTCCATAAGATTCAATATAATACGCAGATAGTGGATGTTGATGGACGAACAACAAAGAAATTAATCACCAATCTCAAACCGAAAACCTATTACAGTTTTACTCTTACTAGTCGTGGGAATACTATGAGTGGTCTTCAGCAAATTGTTGCTGTTCGCACTGCACCTAACATGCTGGGTATGAAACCTTTGATAAGTTGGAAGACGGATTCGGATGGTCGCATAACAATAACACTGCCAAATGTGGGGACAACAGAGGCAGTCAGGTAAACATTTCAATTATTGTTTTGTCATTTGAGAAAGCCTAAACCTTTATTATAATGTAATTCCTAAAATATGAATAAAAAGACTATTTTTAACAGTTAAAAATACAATGAATAGTTAACCCCACAGATCCCATGATCAAATGTAACCATGGATCGCAGGTATTTTACCACATAGATGCAATGGTAGACACTAACTAGACACTAGAGATTCTAGATCATCCCCTTCCCTTTCCCTTCATTACAGATAAAAATAAACATAATAGGCATTCCCATGTCAGAAAATGCCCACACTATTAAAATATAAAAATATTTAACCAATATGGTAAACACTGTAGTGGGAAAAAAATGTAAATGGCTGAATCGCCATTTTTTTGCGGGTTTGCATTCCAAAAATTTTTTACTGCAAAGTGATCAAAATGTCACCCATTCCACAAAATTGTATGAATTAAAAGTTCAACTTGCCTTGCAAGAAAAAGACACAACATGGCATCCAATTTTACTTGAAGTATAGAATGTGTGAAAGATCTCGCCTTGCCACGCTACCTGACACACCTGTGAGTGACAGGGATCATAGGATAATATGAAATGAGCTTTATAAATGTTATATATTTATTAACCCAAGTGGGTCGGTACTAAGCACTAACAAATACAGAAATACATATCAATGAGTTATCAAGCAAATACAGGTTAAAGCAAAATACGGTACAGAAAATAAAATGGGAAATAAAAGATAGGAAAATACCAGAACAAGGTTGTAGTCTGTTTTTGCTAGGCCACAGCAGGATTTTGGCCTAGGGCGCTTCCTTAAGCAAGTTACAGAGCATGTGTCTCCTACATGCTGTCCAGAACAAAGAAAAAGGCTTCAGGCCTCATGGCCCATGCTTCAGTCCACAGCATGACATGCCCTCACATCTTCTCCAGGAACAAGAGACACTCTTCCCCTGGTCTGAGACCTTTTACTATCCTGGTCTCATTCCTAAGTGATGTCACCACAAAGGAGAAGTCCCGCCCCCCAGCCTGGCATCCCCGAACTAGGATTTATCATATCTCCTTGCTGGATGACCATATTGTAAAGCAAGAAGTCTGATGGGGCTCGTGGCGGGCTCCCCATCATGCAGACACCAAGAATGACATCCAAATCCCCTTTGGGTAAGGAGATCAGTGTCTGGACCTTTTCTGGGTTTTGAACAGTACCTTGTATGGGCTTGAAATGTGCACCTTGGCCGGACGCATCTGAGGAATTTATGGGGGCGACTGTAAGAGGCTCCCCGGAGAACATATTGTCACAAAACCATGTCTCTCTTGGATACCAAATTTTATAACTTGTGACTTGGACTTTGCCATCATGTTAAGTTCGATAAGATGTCTCGGCCATGCGAAAGACTATATTTCATGTGGTTAGCGATTGATACTGTTCATATGAAGCATTGGAATGTGTATGTTTATATTTAATTTGAAAAAAAGTTAAAAAATAAAAGAAAAAAAAATACAACCTTATTGATTACACACATCCTGTGGAAACGCAGATTTTGTTGCAGATTTTGCTGCCGGTTTTTGAGCCAAAAAGGCAACAAAATCTGCAACAAAAAAGCTACATTTCCACAAGTGGGGCCTCAGCCTAAAAGCATACACTCTGTCTAACTAGTTGGATGATAACCAGGACCAAAGATGCATCAAAACACAGGGAAAGACTATACTTCATGTGGTTAGCGATTGATACTGTTCATATGAAGCATTGGAATGTGTATGTTTATATTTAAATTGAAAAAAAAGTTAAAAATTAAAAGAAAAAAAAATACAACCTTATTGATTACACACATCCTGTGGAAACGCAGATTTGTTGCAGATTTTGCTGCGGGTTTTTGAGCCAAAAAGGCAACAAAATCTGCAACAAAAAAGCTACATTTCCACAAGTGGGGCCTCAGCCTAAAAGCATACACTCTGTCTAACTAGTTGGATGATAAACAGGACCAAAGATGCATCAAAACACAGGGACCGCCCTGGAACAGCTACCCGGCAAATATGCTTCAGATAACTTGATCTTCACCAATGTGGCTGTCCACACTTCTACCGAAAAATGCAACACATTAATAATTTTCAGGCAATAAATAACATTAATATCAACAGCATGCAGTTTCAAATGCTATTGTCGAAGATAATCCTTCCTTCTAGCTTTTTATTTTAATTCCTTTTTTTATTTGTATATGCCTCTCTAGGGTCATGTGAGTTACAATATTCTTCACCTATAAGAGCACAAGTTTCACCCTCAATGGTTGATATATAGTCAAGATCCATTTTATTTTGAAATATACATTCATTTAAAGAGGACCTTTCATGTCCTCATGCACATGCGGTTTTATATACCGCTAGAAAGCCGACAGTGCGCTGAATTCAGCGCATTGTCGGCTTTCCCGTTATGTGCCCTGGGGTGGAGATATCGGTGCGGTTAGTTTAGGCACCGATCTCTGCCCACTGACAGTACTCGTCCATAGACTTGTACTGAGGGGAGTGTTCCTCACAGCTCAGCATCATCGCTGGGCAGTAAGGAACGCCCCCTCTGACATTACAGTGCTATGGACGAGTACAGAGAGAGGGAGCGTTCCTCACAGCCCAGCTAGACTGTCAGGAACGCCCTTCTGACAGTGGGCAGAGATTGGTGCCGTCTCCAGCCCCGGGGCACATAACGAGAAAGCCGACTTTCTAGCGTTATATAAAACCGCATGTGCATGAGGACATGAAAGGTCCTCTTTAAATGAATGTAAATTTCAAAATAAAATGGCTCTTGACTATATATTAACCATTGAGGGTGGAACTTGTGAATTCAGCGCACTGTCGGTTTTCTAGCGGTATATAAAACCTCATGTGCATGAGGACATGAAAGGTCCTCTTTAAAATTTTGCTGACATCTTTCTCTTATACCCATGCAGTTATACCCATGCAGTTAGTCCATATCAATGCATCCTGTAGGTCATTTGACCCACCAGACATGTCATGTGACTCCTGTTATTCAGTTACCGCTGTCCAGGTATCACAGGTGAATAGTAGATTGTTGGGGGGCAGAACGTGTGTGTGTGTGCGTGTGTGTGTGCGTGTGTGTGTGCGTGTGTGTGCGCGTGTGTGTGCGCGCGTGTGTGTGTGTGAGAGAGGGTCACATGTCAGACACCATGTTAAGTCCTATTACTTCATGGATGCATTACAGAAGACTGACTGGTCCATGGATTAAACCATTCTTCATTGTAGAGTCAGGGGTTACCAACTGGTATAAAGGCCTGTTTACATGGTGAAATCTGACACTGATTTTGAGGCGATTCCACATAAGAATCAGCTGAAAAAATAAGTCGCAAAGTCCACTCACTCATCTGAGCCTAATAAGTGGCAGAAATCCCGCCTCAGAATCCTGTTAATTTCCACTGTCTAAACATAGCCTAACAGCAATTTCTCAGGATAATCCAGAGGTAATAATCAAGTGCAAACAATTGAAGATCTTCTATTGCTTGCATGGGAAAAGGGGTATATTTCCCCAAAACGTGTAGTGTATATGGATTCAAATAAAGAATAGCTCCTCAGACAACTCTGGGGTGCGCAGGTTCTTTTTTCTACTATTTGGATTATCCTGAGAAATTACTGCCAACCTCTCCTCTGGACTATATTGCTGGACGATCCTGCTGCAAACACCTTTTCCCGTGTAAACAATAGAAGATCTTCCATTGTTTGCACTTGATTATTGCCTCTGGATTATCCTGAGAAATTGCTGTTAGGCTATGTTTAGATAGTTTGCGGTTCACCAGCTCTTTTGGTTGTTGTGGTGCTGCACAGCCACACGAGGCGAGAGTTCATCAGGGCCATACTATCCTGTTTGAGCTTGATCCTTTTACAGTCCGTATTCCTTTTTCCTTTCTATACCTCAATTAAACAGAATTACACTATGTGCCGTTCATCGTTTGTTTTTTGTTTTCGTTCAGACTGATAAACATAGCCTCAGGCTAAATTCACATCACAGGTTTCGTTAAAAATTGGCAGAGAGAAAGGTCCTGCACAGAGGACTTTTCTCTCTGTTGGTTTCAGTATAAAAAGTCGGAAACCCAAAGGACACCCGGACACTCTGCGGGCAACCACTGTTTTAGCGGACGGCTCTCCCGGCGCAAGTGTGAACCTAGCTTAAGATAGCTATGTAAGCAGAAGTTTAAACACTTGTATATTCGATTTGCATATTGTCCTATTATTAACTCATACCAGACAAGCCAGAGAGCTGCATATAAAGTTGACTATGCACGTTAGATGTCCCCAACCATGTAATGGTTTCCACCTAAACCTCCCCAGTAGAGTAGGGAAGAGATAAAAATTAGCAGTTGGATTTCAACTACCAGATTCTTTTGTTCTGAAGAAGATAAACCAATTCTAGAGCAGTCTGGCAGTGACTTTCTCCTCTCTCTTTGTTCAGAACATACTGTATACACACTCAGCCAAGTATTTGGCAGACAGCTATCTAAAGTATACAGGTTACTGGGATTCTCCTTAGGATAGGTTATCAATATCTGATCAGTGGGGGCCCAATAGTCAAAGCACATGAGTGACGCTTCTGCTTCACAGGCTAGTGACATCATGTTTATCCATTGCATGGCTTGTGGCAGCTATATGGTAATTACTGCTACCATTGGCAATTTAACTCTCTTAAATATCTGGGTGTTCATTTGACATCCATCTGTGAAGGATTATAATGAACTTTTTATAATTTTATAGTTTTATATCTGTTTTATATTTTCATATCTGCTTAAGCTGTATTGTGTGTAAAAAAAAAAAAAAAACATTGTTATCCTTAAAGTTGAATATTAGATGTGGTTGTTTATGCTTGAAACTGAGTGTAATGTAATGTTACACTACCAGATAGTGTGTGCATACCAAAGTGAGACTCCTTTGTGTCCAAGAAGACATGTGCTTGGCTTGCTGCCAGAAGACAGCTCCCTGGATCACAGCGCAGGACAGGAGATGGCTGACCATATACGGAACTGCTTATATCTGCTATCTATGCATTCAAGATATACTACACCTATTAGGATTGAACATGAGGACTTACGTTGCTATGTTAACCCTTTCCTATGCTTGCTGCTATATGAACTTATGTTGCCTTAATAAAGTATGTCAGTGTGCCCCTGTATTCGGCTAAGAAACTGGGTTCATACCAACATTCTCTGTCTGGTGTCAATGCCTCGCCGCTAGCACTTAGCTCATATTAATTAGGACAACGACAGTTACCTGGGGAACCTGGTCATCTGGCCCACAAAGGGTATCATGACCTTATCACACCTACCACCTATTTTATGAAACTAACTACCTGTTGCTTTTTTGGGATTTACGATCTCTACTTAGTAAGTGGAAGCTTCTACATATAACTTTACTGGCGCATATAGCAGCAATCAAAATGACCCTCCTTTCCAAACTGATATATGATTTTGAGACACTAGCAGTATGGATCCCTGTGTCTGCTCTGCATTCCTTGAAAATAGTTATTTTCAATTTTATCTGGGACGTTAAACAGCACAGAATACCCAGGTCAATGATTTAATCATGGAGGGACTGGGAAGGTCTCTCAGTTACACTCCTGTCGACCACTATTGTTGAGTAGCGCACCTTTGGTATATCCCCTTTTGGGCTGCTCAGCTGTATTCTTCATGAGTTCTAACTCCCCAGTGCTACATGGTTCTATGTGCCGAATTCCTTCTCCTCTTGTCTGCTTTACCTTTGTTTTTTGTCTAGTCATAATAATATGTCTCGCTTTCAGTTAGATTTAAAGCTAGTTAACTGTTGTTTTTAAGCTGGACTACCGCTTACATATTCTTTATTCCATTTTCAAATGTCAAACATGCAACACAAGACATGCCTTCCATTATTTTCCTTTAGTTGTCTCTTGGATTGTCTGAGGACATAACTTCTAGCCTTACATATTTGGACACTAGGCTCTTTATCATAAAATTGCATTAAAAATAACAGTTAAAAAGGTATTTTAAAGGGACACCCTGGGGATTTTTTTCCAGTCATTATATCGTCTGAAAGACCATACCTTCAATAGTAATAATTGTCTACTCGCAGTGCCTTTCCTTATTCTCCTTTCATCTTCAATAAGTCACATGAACACAGTATGGCCTCTTTTTTTCCAGCATGGGTTTCTGTTTAAACAGGAGGTCTCTCTCTGCTTGTGGTGGATACTATTTCAAACTACCATATGACCTCAAATTCATCAAGGTTAAGCCCCCTGTTCTTTCCCTTATTCTTCTATGAAAATGCCTCCCTGCTTCTATACTGCCTCTCACATAACCTGCTGCATATAGCAACCCTCTCTTACATACTGCCCATAGTTACACCTGTCTCACAGTCAGGTCACCATACCCACTTTACCTTCCCCAAAGTTATCAGCAGCAGTTGTTGTAGCTTTTAGGACCTATGGTGACATCATTCTCACAGGTTCTAGACATGGCTGACAACATCAGCAGTAGCAGATTTTGAATCATCTTCAATGACTACCTTCCATAGCTAAAAAAAAAAAAAAAATGCTGGCATGTCACTTTTAAACTCTCAGATGTATACTACATAGCACTCTCTTTTATTTTTTAGGAATTACTATATTGTAGTAGTGCCTTTGAAGAAATCACGTGGGCAGTTTCTTAATCCATGGGGGAGTCCAGAAGAAATGGATTTAGAAGAGGTGAGTGAAGATATTGTAGTGTAATGTTTACAAACAAACACATCAACATGCTCTATTATGGCACTAATCATTATTGTACTCACTCATTTCCTCTATAATTACCTTGATTTTACTGGAAAAATTGGAACTGTTGCCAACTATAAAAATTATATAATCATTATATGACCACCAGATCATTCTTAATCTTTTAAGACATTTTGCCATATTCACATTATATGATTTCTCATATCCCTGTGTCTGTTCATGTGTATTTTAGCTAGTTCACAGTATTACAAAACTGCATCGTCGGAGTTTACGTCATCTTAGGCATGTTGAGTTCCCCAAGCCATATATTGCTGCACGTTTCCAGTCTCTGCCTCCTGAGTTTACACTTGGTGACCAGAAAATGCATGATGGATTTGAAAACAAAGCACTTGAATTTGGACAAAGATATGTTTTTTTTATCTTGGCCATGTTGGAAGGTGCAGAAGCGGTAAGTAGTATTTTTTCTGCAGTTTTACTTTGCGAAAAGATGTCCAAGTTTTGTTACCTTGCTGTGTTTAGATACAGTGGGGAAAATAGTCAGCCACCAATTGTGCAAGTTCTCCTATTTAAAAAGATGAGAGAGGCCTGTAATTCTCATCATAGGTAGACCTCAACTATGAGAGACAAAATGAGAAAACAAATCCAGAAAATCACATTGTCTGATTTTTAAAGAATTTATTTGCAAATTATGGTGGAAAATAAGTATTTGGTCAATAACAAAAGTTCATCTCAATACTTTGTTATATATCCTTTGCTGGCAATGACAGAGGTCAAACGTTTTCTGTAAGTCTTCACAAGGTTGGCACACACTGTTGCTGGTATGTTGGCCCATTCCTCCATGCAGATCTTCTCTAGAGCAGTGATGTTTTGGGGCTGTCGCTGGGCAACACGGACTTTCAAAAGTTTTCTATGGGGTTGAGATCTGGAGACTGGCTAGGCCACTCCAGGACCTTGAAATGCTTCTTACGAAGCCACTCCTTCGTTGCCCTGGCGGTGTGCTTGGGATCATTATCATGCTGAAAGACCCAGCCACGTTTCATCTTCAATGCCCTTGCTGATGGAAGGAGGTTTGCACTCAAAATCTCACGATACATGGGCCCCATTCATTCTTTCATGTACATGGATCAGTCGTCCTGGTCCCTTTGCAGAGAAACAGCCCCAAAGCATGATGTTGCCACCCCCATGCTTCACAGTAGGTATGGTGTTCTTTGGATGCAACTCAGCATACACTCTCCTCAAAACACAATGAGTTGTGTTTCTACCAAACAGTTCTACTTTGGTTTCATCTGACCATATGACATTCCCCAATACTCTTCTGGAACATCCAAATGCTCTCTAGCAAACTTCAGATGGGCCCTGATATGTACTGGCTTAAGCAGGGGGACACATCTGGCACTGCAGGATCTGAGTCCCTGGCGGCGTATTGTGTTACTGACGGTAGCCTTTGTTACATTAGTCCCAGCTTTCTGCAGGTCATTCACTAGGTCCCCCTAGTGCAGGTCTACAATTTTGTTTCTGGTGTCCTTCCACAGCTCTTTGGTCTTCACCATAGTGGAGTTTGGAGTGTGACTGTTTGAGGTTGTGGACAGGTGTCTTTTATACTGATAACAATGTCAAACAGGTGCCATTACTACAGGTAATGAGTGGAGGACAGAGGAACCTCTTAAAGAAGTTACAGGTCTGTGAGAGCCAGAAATATAGCTACTTTGTAGGTGACCAAATACTTATTTTCCACCACAATTTGCAAATGAATTCTTAAAAAATCAGACAATGTGATTTTCTAGATATGTTTTCTCATTTTGTCTCTCATAGTTGAGGTCTACCTATGATGACAATTACAGGCCTCTCTCATCTTTTTAAGTGGGACAACTTGCACAATTGGTGGCTGACTAAATACTTTTTTTTCCCCACTGTACATAGGGCGTCTGTTTTTCAGGGCCAGATGTACTTTATAGTTGTACTATTTTGGAGAATATCTTTTGCTTTGATCGCTTTTTATTAAAATTTTTATCAGAGGCGAAGAAATGGCGGTTTGGTTTTTTTGATTTTTTTTTTTTTGTCCCACTAATGGTGTTCACCGCATGTGAAAAATATTTTCATAAGTGTGTAGATGGGGAGTTTTCGGACTTTTTACTAGATTCCCTAGGGGGTATGTGAGCTATTGCAGCAGCTCAGCTCCTGAGCTGCCACCATTTTTAAATACCTGACATCCGCTGTACTACTATGGCGGTTGTCGGGAGGGGGCTAAGCAATGATAAGGGCTAGATAAGTTTCTTTAGCAATGTCTCTGTTAGCTGTGTAATTTCTGCAAAAAAACGCTGCAAAAAAAACTGTATAAAGTGGCTTTGAATAAGAACATTTTTTTATTCCGTTTTATTTTTTGTATGACTAGAAAGTGAAGTTATAGTTTGTAGATAGATGTAGCAGACTACCTGTGCTAGCAGATTACTTCTATTTGGCTTTAGGCACATTGCTGTATTAAACAGGTTGTCTGAGACAGCAAACTCTAGTTAAGAGGGAAAATGCATAAAAAATGAAAGACCCATTACTTACTTGGTAAATCCCCCATTGTTACAGCAGCACATCCTGCCATCTCTGCCAGTCTTTGTTTACTTGGCTGCTGTGCAAATGTTATATTCACACAGAGGCCAGTGGTTGGCTGTAGTGGTCATGTGTTGTAGTCACATGTGGACGTGACATCATCACTGCAGCGAAGTATTATTATTATAATTATTTATTTTACAGCACCATTAATTCCATGGTGCTGTACAAACACTGATTGGGAAGGGAGGCAGACCAGAGTGGTGGAACCTGAACACTAGGTGATTTATCAGGTAAGTAATGGGTCTCCTAGATTTTTTATGACATTTTACCCTCATAACTAGATTACACTTGATTCTGTTTGTTCACCAAGAATTTCACCATTTCAGTCTGCTTCACTTAAAGGGGTTGTGTGGGATAAATGGAAATCCCTACACTAATCTAAACACCCTCCCCCCTCCTACTTTCTAAATAACATAATTAATCAAAAATGTATATTTACTCATATCCATGGGGCGGTCATGGACATTTTCTGATTATCCAGCGACGATCCGTTTCCCCATTTCCAGAAACGGATCGTCACTACTACTCCCCCCATCCACTCCATCATACTTACCTTCCAGCCTTCTTCCTGCATGACGGCTCCTCCTTTTGTAATTGCTGCCGCTCCCAGCGCTGCTCTGTGCACTGCTGCCGATAATCCACCTCTACTACGCAGCTCTCATGCATGCACAGTAGAGGTGGATAGTCGCTGCAGAGAACAGAGCAGCGCTGGAAGAAGAGCGCGCGCCTGCAAGTATCAGTAAAGAAGGAGGGGCCGTCGTGCAGGAAGAAGCCATGGAAGGAAGAGAAGTAAGTATATAATGGGGTCGGGGTTGGGCTGAGTAATTAGGGAAGGGCTAGTAGTGGGCAAGATAGCTACAGAGACAGGGAGGGGGTGTATGGGAGGGAGGGAGAGGGGAGGGAAGGAAAGAGGAAGGAGGGGGGTAGTAAGGTGAGAGGGTTTAATGTGGAAGTTACATAGCAGGAAGCTGAACCATGTAAACAAATGCAGAAGATATCAGGAGCTCCTAGAGACACACAGAAATCACTCAAAACACGGCTAAATGTATATGGGTGGATTTATTAACCTATTAATAGCACTAACAGACATTTTTTTTTAAAAAAAACATTTTTTGCCCAGAAAACCCCTTTAACTTACTAGAAAAACTGCATGATAAAATGAGTAGTGTGTGAAAGCCGCCTAAAAGTAGTTTAAATTTTGTCATGTTAAAACAAGAAAACCTGTCAAAGGTACCTGAGTTTTCATCAAAAGTTTAAATATGTTCAGGATCAGGCAGTTGTTAAGAACAAATGCAGTGCCGAGATTGTAAGTTCCAGAAAACCAGACACCCCTGCACACTATGGTAAACGACGCCATCCCAACTGAGCCGAAACTAGCCTCCAGAGGTTTTCACCAGAGCTCCTGATGGTGGAGATGGACTTTGCTGCTTCCTTTGGCCAGAGTAGCAGCAGCCCAGAGAGCGCAGGACGCACAGCACACCACAAGTCACAACAGGCCCAGAAATCGTGCAGTCCTAGTCGGCAATGAGAGGTAGCGCAGTACAGAAGGATTAGGCGGGAGAATAGTCAGCAGGCCGGGTCAGTATCGGGAGGTCAATGCAGTACAAAATCGGAAATCAACTAGGAGCGGTCTAGAAGACAAGCAATGATCACAACAGGAGGGAGCGGAGGTACAGAATCAATAGGCAGAAGCGAAGTCAGGGAGCGGGAGCAAGAAGTCAGACAACAACAATAACGAGACGTAGATCCAGTAGCTATCACCCAGAGAAACTGAATAGCCAGCGGAGCAGGAGCAGTTGAAGTACGCAGAAATAGGTTCGGGAGCGAGAAGACAATTAATGCTTAAAGAGACAAGCGCAACTACCGGCACGTGTAAGGAAAGGAGCGGCAACCTCACAGCGCAACTTTAGAGGTGCCGGCTCCAGTCCTAACAGCAATGATCTGTATAAGACTTCATATGCGATGTCCCATTACTTTTTCTTCAGCATATTTTGTATTTCTCCCTGAAGCAGGGGCGTGTACAGCACAGAGCAGTGTGCTCCCCTGCCCTATCCATAACTACTACTACTGGTTTCTTTACATGCAATTCTGCTAGGAGTAACTACAAAATAGCAAACAAATAGGGGATACTGGACTACAAATCCAGGTTATGATTCAGCTAAATAGATCCCTGACACAGGAAAAGAGATCGTAGAATAATAAGAAAAGCTGCTTGCCTAACATCCCTTCAGCAATAACACAAGCAGCGAGACAGAAGTAAATAGAAGTAGATAGACTCTCCTTACAGTCTCTATGCTGTAGAGTCCTCTCTGTGCAATGTGCAGGCAGGAAAAACTACATGTAGAGGCTGCAAAGAGAGACTTTCCCCTCTTCCTCCTCTCACCGTGTTCCAGTCTTGAGCTTGCTGGTTTCTAAAGATGGAACTTCCCTAGTAACAAGGAGTAAACAGCAAATTTGCAAGAATGGAGATACCTAATGACAGAGAGGTTTTCAGGCAGAAAACAGCAGAATTTTTAAATAAATAAGTTGTTTGAAAAGTTATTGACCATTTAAGTAACTTTTCACCTTTTGCATAGCATTTTTTTAAATAGATCCAACATTTTGTGCTACTATATTTCTTTTTTTAATCAGTTTTTTTAATAAGATTTTTTATTTAAAAAAAAAACACAACAGCAGAAAAAAACTAAATCCTATCCTCCTCTTCGCTCAGGCTAAGTATACAAAGATAATAAGCTTCTACTCTCCTACTCCACCTCATCCTCAGAGTAGGGTAGGTTCAAAAAGTATCAGTCTAAAATGGCCAAAGACCGTCAGGCAGGGTTCACAGACAAGGGAGGATACATATGTAAACACCAGAATATGTCAATTAAAAGAAATACCCTGGCAAGGGATGCAACCCAGTATTACAAATCAAGGAAAGCCAGTGACAAGTGGACTTCCTCACGCTCCTCCCATAATTAGAGAGAGACCAGGAAACATTCTATCAAGGAGGAGGACTGTTGGAGGTAGACTTGGAGTATCCAACCACAGAGACTATAGGTCATCAAACTTTGTAAGGGTACCCCTTTTTTGATACACATACTTTTCCAACCGATACATAATTTTGCATTTTGAAAGCCTAAGGGGATTAGGATCTTTCCAATGGGTTTCCTTGACACAGGACCACTAATTTCTGGTTCTCTGTTACAAGCAGAGCTTCAATGTGACAATCCTATATAGACCCTATAAAACTATTTACTTCTCTCCAAAACCTTTCAAGTCTAAGGGACTGTTTACTGGCGGAAAATTAAGAGGAATTTTCCACCGCTGACTAGGCCCAGATGAATCAGTGTAATCTGTCGGGGAGTCTCGAGCCACAGACTCTGCAGCTAAATGAACCGCGGCATTTGCCAAGATCGAGCAGGGTCACTTGTTTTTTTCAGCATCCTGCTGCGATCTCTGCCTCCCATTGAATCCACCTCCAAATCAGTGTCAAGCAAGGAGGTCTGCATCTGACTCACTGCATTTATAGCAACGAGAATCCTCCCGATAACTCATCTTATGTAGGAGATGCAGAAGATAAATCTGCGGCAATCTGTACATTTCACTAAGAGAGGTTCTGGGAACCAGTTCCTAGACATCTTTCCATACTTCCTCATCAATAGGCCCTAGGTGTCAGTCCCAACTTTCCAAAAGAAGAAGGGTTGTGTCTTAAGGGTCAACTCTAACAGGCCTTGTTAATTGAGCCAAATCACCACACTAGTGTCACCCTGCTATGCTATCAGCTCAAGAATTGAAGAGTGGGAGGCCTATACCATAGGGGCTTGCCAGGATTTCTTCTCATGAGCATGTCTTAACTTCAAATATTGAAAAAAAAGTAATGTGTTAAGCTAAACTCCTTCTGTGGCTCATCAAAGGTTCTAAATGGTATGTTTTGGAATTGCTGAGGAATAATCCTCACTCCCCTACATCTCCAAGTATCCATCTCCTCTAATTTATCAAATTGTAATGTACATTGTGCAAAATAGAAGTTAAAAGCTTTAACCCCACCAGTTCTGTTATCTCCTTCACCTTAATCCACAGTTTATGAATTAAAACAAATGTGCAGCATGTGCAGTACTGTGCAAAAGTTGTAGGCTTTTAAAGGAAGCCTGATAACAGCAATATCGGAATCAAATTAATTAAAGTACGTTGTAGGGATGCTGCTATACTTTCCAAAGATGCCTTTTATATACTGAATTGCAGCTCCATTTTCATGAAAATCAGCATGTTATTCTTATATAAATTACCTGAAAAGGGCTCTAGTGTCTTTTTTTCTGCCAGGGGTTCATTCCTTGCTCTAGATAACCATCCCTAACTGCCACTCAGCTGCTCTCCCCATTGTTAAGTGGCATCTCCCCTTTGTCACGCTTTGTCTGCAGTTAGAGGCAATTATCGAGCGTGAACAGTGCCTTGGCAGGAAAAGAAACGCCCTTTTTCATTTCAGTTTTCCTCTGCGGACTTTCTACTTCTATTATACCTATACGGAAAAAGCCATAATTTCCGTAAGTATAATTGACATGCTGTGATATACAAAAACGCAATGGTTTTTGTTATCGCAACATTTCTGCTGCAGATATTTTTCTGCAATGTGTGGATGGGATTAGCCAGAATCCCATACACTTTACAGGTAATGTAAAACGCAGACTTTTTGCAACTTAGAGCCCCAGCCTCACAAGGTACTGGCATTAAGTGAATGAGCAAAAGAGAAATCAAATCAATATTTGGTGTGTGCACTTTATGCCTTCAAAACAGCATCAGTTTCTCTAGGTACTTTTGTACATAGTTTTTGAAGGAACTCAGCAGGGAGGTTGCTCCAAACATTTTGGAGAACTAACCACAGATCCTCTGTGGGTGTAGGTTTGCTCAGATCTTTTTGTCTTCAGGTAATACCAGACAGACCTGATGAAATTGAGATCAGGGATTTGGGGGGGGGGGGGGAGGCATATCATCACTTACAGGACTCTTCCTCAAGAAGGTGGTCAGGCCAAATATTGATTTCATTTAGATTTCTCTTTTGTTCATTTGCTTAATTTTGTTAATTGACAAAAATAAACTATTAACAACATTCTTACTTTGCAGCATTGTTTCCAAACTTTTGGCTAGTACTGTAGGTCCCAGCCTACACTGCCAGCCAGAACCAAGAACCAACAGGAGTTCCAGCTCTTGAATCACATGACTCACCATTCTCCCCGCTGACATTTGGGGGACCTGGGCCCCACAACCCTTCAAGTGTTCAAGCTAGGAAGATATGCAATTGAGTGAAGGGTTCAAAACTGCTAAACTTTTGTCTTCCTTAGGCCTCTGTAAGGTTTCCAACTAAATCCTCAGTTTACCCATCTTCCAGATAAGATCACAGAAGATGCCCTGAATTTTAGGGTCATTCATATTATGCAATATACAAAGAACTTTTGGGCATGGATATCATTTTAATGAGATTCACTCTACCCACTACACTAAAGGAAAGTTTACACCATGTATTTGTCTTGTCTTGGAGTCCACTTAACAATGGATCTACAGTCAAGGATACAAAATCCTGGACCCCAGCACTAACATGTATTCCCAAGGACTTAAACCTAGAAACTATCTGTAAATGCCCCATTTCAGATGCTGTGCCTGTGGTGCTTCCAGAAGTAAGGCCCGAAAAAATAACCAAAGTTGTTAATAATGGTTGTAACACTCCTCAATGGGGTATGCCAGTCTCCAGAAACAGTAATATATCATCCACACAGAGAGCCTGTTTCTCATGCACTTTACCTCCTCATCTTGCCAGATGGCCACCACCAGTGGCTCCACAGCCAGAGCAAACAGAAAGGGTTACAGGGGACACCCTTTCCGTGTCATGAATAATGGGAATAATTCTGACAAGAGCTTGTTAGCCCAGACATTGGCCCTCAGTGAGGCATTGAGCCGATGAACCCACCGTATAAAGTGTCTCCAAAGCCCAGACAGTACAGAGTGGACAAAAATGGCTCCACTCCATGCAGTCAAAGGCCTTTGCTATGTTTAGGGAACAGACACTTCTAATACCCTCTAAAGACTGGGGCACCTGAAGGTTCCGAAATGATCTCCTGAGGCTCACTGCAGTTGACATATTATTAGGCATGAAGCACACCTGAGCCCGCCTGATCCTGATGGGCCACCATCGTAACCATCCTAAAAACCCAATTAGCCAAAAGTTTAGCAAATACAGTGCCTTGCTAAAGTATTCGGCCCCCTTGAACTTTTCAACCTTTTGCCATATTTCAGGCTTCAAACATAAGGCTATAAAATTTTAATTTTTTGGTGAAGAATCAATAACAAGTGGGACACAATCGTGAAGTGGAACGAAATTTATTGGATATTTTAAACTTTTGTAAAAAATAAAAAACTGAAAAGTGGGGCATGCCAAATTATTCAGCCCCCTTAAGTTAATACTTTGTAGCGCCACCTTTTGCAGCAATTAAAGCTGCAAGTCGCTTGGGGTATGTCTCTATCAGTTTTGCACATCGAGAGACTGAAATTCTTGTCCATTCTTCCTTGGAAAACAGCTCAAGCTCAGTGAGTTTGGATGGAGAGCGTTTGTGAACAGCAGTTTTCAGCTCTTTCCACAGATTCTCGATTGGATTCAGGTCTGGACTTTGACTTGGCCATTCTAACACCTGGATACGTTTATTTGTGAACCATTCCATTGTAGATTTTGCTTTATGTTTGGGATCATTGTCTTGTTGGAAGATAAATCTCCGTCCCAGTCTCAGATCTTTTGCAGACTCCAACAGATTTTCTTCCAGAATGGTCCTGTATTTGGCTCCATCCATCTTCCCATCAATTTTAACCATCTTCCCTGTCCCTGCTGAAGAAAAGCAGGCTCAAACCATGATGCTGCCACCACCATGTTTGACAGTGAGGATGGTGTGCTCAGAGTGATGAGCTGTGTTGCTTTTATGCCAAACATATCGTTTTGCATTGTGGCCAAAAAGTTCGATTTTGGTTTCATCTGACCAGAGCACCTTCTTCCACATGTTTGGTGTGTCTCCCAGGTGGCTTGTGGCAAACTTTAAACGAGACTTTTTATGGATATCTTTGAGAAATGGATTTCTTCTTGCCACTCTTCCATAAAGGCCAGATTTGTGCAGTGTACAACTGATTGTTGTCCTATGGACAGACTCTCCCACCTCAGCTGTAGATCTCTGCAGTTCATCCAGAGTGATCATGGGCCTCTTGGCTACATCTCTGATCAGTCTTCTCCTTGTTTGCGATGAAAGTTTAGAGGGACGGCCGGGTCTTGGTAGATTTGCAGTGGTCTTATACTCCTTCCATTTCAATGTGATCGCTTGCACAGTGCTCCTTGGGATGTTGAAAGTTTGGGAAATCTTTTTGTATCCAAATCCGGCTTTAAACTTCTCCACAACAGTATCACGTACCTGCCTGGTGTGTTCCTTGGTCTTCATGATGCTCTCTGCGTTTTAAACAGAACCCTGAGACTATCACAGAGCAGGTGCATTTATACGGAGACTTGATTACACACAGGTGGATTATATTTATCATCATCAGTCATTTAGGACAACATTGGATCATTCAGAGATCCTCGCTGAACTTCTGGAGTGAGTTTGCTGCACTGAAAGTAAAGGGGCCGAATAATATTGCACGCCCCACTTTTCAGTTTTTTTATTTTTTACAAAAGTTTAAAATAACCAATAAATTTCGTTCCACTTCACAATTGTGTCCCACTTGTTGTTGATTCTTCACCAAAAAAATTAACATTTTATATCCTTATGTTTGAAGCCTGAAATGTGGCAAAAGGTTGAAAAGTTCAAGGGGGCCGAATACTTTCGCAAGGCACTGTATCTTTACTGTTAAGCGAGAGATCACGCGGTATGAGTGAGTTATTCACATTGTTTATCAGGGATACATACACAAAGTGACAACGTGTCAGTAACTAGACATTTATAACACTTATGCTATGTTTATAGCATGATAGAGTCAATCACTGAGTAAAAGAGAGAACCCTTCTAAGCCAGCTAAAGAAACTGTAAACATAATATAACATATTCTCATAGTCTAACTCAGGGGTCCCCAAACTTTTTACACAGGGGGCCAGTTCACTGTCCCTCAGACCGTTGGAGGGCCGGACTATAAGAAAAACTATGAAAATCCCTATGCACACTACACGTATCTCATTTTAAAGTAAAACAAAAAGGGAACAAGTACAACATTCAAAATAAAGAAATAGTAAATTTAAGTCAACAAACTCACCATTATTTCAATGTGAAGTATGGGCCTGCTTTTGGCTAATGAGATGGTCAATGTCCGGTTCCATATTTGCAAATAGGTCCAGCACTCTGCCCCCATATAAGTCCAGCTCTCTCCCCCATATAGGTCCAGCTCTTTCCCTCATATAGGTCCCATGCAGTCTCCCCCATATAGGTCCCATGCAGTCTCCCCCATATAGGTCCCATGCAGTCTCCCCCATATAGGTCCCATGCAGTCTCCCCCATATAGGTCCCATGCAGTCTCCCTCATATAGGGCCAGCTCTTTCCCCCATATAGGTCCCATGCCTCCCCCATGTAGGTCCCATGCCTCCCCCATGTAGGTCCCATGCCTCCCCCATATAGGTCCCATGCAGTCTCCCTCATATAGGGCCAGCTCTTTCCCCCATATAGGTCCCATGCCCCCCCATATAGGTCCCATGCCTCCCCCATATAGGTCCCATGCCCCCCCATATAGGTCCCATGCAGTCTCCCCCATATAGGTCCCATCAATCCCCCATATAGATCTAGCTCTCTGATCCCCCTCCATGCCCAATAAAAAAAAAAAGTGAAAATATACTTTACCTAGCACTGCAGCCACTCCCGCGCTGTGGTCCCGGCTCCTCTGTCTTCGGCTGTAAGGCCTAGATGAGCACGTCGTGCGTCATGACGTGCTCATTCTAGGTCCGGACGATGAGCGCCGAGCGTCTACACAGGAACGAGACTTCCCGTGTAGCGCTCGGCGGGTTATTTCAATTGTAAGCGCCGCCTGTGCACTCACAATTGAAATAACACAAGGAAATTGCGACGCGGGCCGGGTAAATGGCCTCCGGGGGCCGGATGCGGCCCGCGGGCCGTAGTTTGGGGACCCCTGGTCTAACTAAACAGAAGGCACATATCAATAATTTACCAAGAGAGGGGGCACTTATATTCATGCAACAAAACAAAGAGAGTCTGAAAAAAAAAATGGGTGGATATGACAAAGGCAAAGTGTTAGGAATCTCAGTATCTATGCTTCTGCTTCCCCTTTTTATATCTGTAATTTTTTTAGTGCTATACAGCTCAAACTGCTATTGGTTTCCATGCCTACCAGTCAGTCTCTGGCTGTGTCTTCAGCCATTTAGAGCTTTGAGACAAATATCCAAATAGAGTGCTGCTTCATTGTTCAATTGTAAGCTGAGGAGAGGTATTTAGACTTGAGCATTGAGACTTGACAGATGCCTGCCATTACATTGTAATTTAGCTTTGTTATCTATATTTATCTGTTTTTTTTTGCTGTATCCCTAGCTACTGATTTTAGCTTGCTCTCCTGGTTATCCAATCTCTTGCTAATGTGGCTTTATCCATGAACTTCTTGACTTGACCTTGGCTTGGACTCTTATTATTTATTTTGCTTACTTATGTAGCGTCATCATATTCATCATATTACACAGTGCTTTTACAGATAGTGTCAACACTGTCCCATATAGGTCTCACAATTTACAAATTCCCTATCAGTATGTCTTTGTAGTGTGAGAGGAAACCGGAGTACCCAGAGGAAACCCATGCAAACACAGGGAGACCATACAAACTCCATGCAGATGTTATCCTCAGCTGGATTTGAACCAGGCTTGGGCTCTGTTATTCTTCTGCTATCCTTTTGGATTCTCCTGTGCTTTACTAGTTCTGACCAGGCTTGCGTGTTACACTCTTGTCTGCTGTAGGTTAGCTGGTCTGGCCTTTAGTCTGCGAGTGCACCTATTTTCTGAGACCAGTTCTGTGGTGCAACCTGGTCCCAGATCTGCAAAGTCCAACCTGCTTTGTAGTGTACTCTGGTGAAAATCTCAGGGCTGCCTTAGACTCTGCTAACCATATAGGTGTTGTATTGTTGGTAACTTGTTTTGCTTGCTGTCTTTGATCTGCCAACTGCCTGCGGCATGTTTGGAAATTGCTTAAACATCAATTCCATACCTTGGGAATTGCTTAAGTGGCAGTTCCATTACAAAGAGTCTTTCCATACAGGGCTATTCATTCTGGATGTGGATGAAGCTGTCTCTCATGTTGTCTCCTGTTGTCAAAGAAATGGATGGCACCAACAGAGTGATTGCTCAAATAACTTTTCCACAACCTACACCCCAATTCTCGCGATTTGTGGGAGTCCCATTGGTCAGAACTTGCTGTCACTATAATACCCCTTTAACTGTAATGTTCTGGAATACTGTGCTCAGTTCTGAGCTCAGATAACTATTAAGATACTGTATGATCTAATAAATCATTTTAGACTTTAAAATCTAGATAGTGTTTAAAGGTGAACATTCACTTGAAGGAATTATTAAAAGGGTTTTCCGGGCAAAAAATTATTTTTCAAAAAAGGTCTGTTACTGCTGTTAATAGGTTAATAAGTGACTCCAAATACCTTTAGCAGGGTTTCTCTGTGAGCTCCTCGCATCCTCTACATTCCTGTTTTGTGTTTTCCTACAACTACCATAAATCCTTGGGCTTCACTCAGAGCTGACTCACACCACCTCCCTCTCTCCCTCCCCGTCCCTTTCTCACTCACACTCCTGTTTTCCTAGCTAGCCCTCCCACAACTAGCCCTTCCTATCGAACTCAACCCCTCCACACCCCATCATACTTACCTGTCTTCTGATCCGGACCTTCTGGGCATGGGGCGTAATTTGTTCTGGGCGGCCAGCACCTCCTCTTCTTGACGTCTGCCAGCCGCCCACGTCTGTGCAATAGAGCCAGAGTGCCGGCTATTGCGCATGCCAGCACTCCGGCTCTATTGAAGAAGTGAGGTCCCGTGCCCAGAAGGTCCAGACCGGAAGACAGGTAAGTATCATGGGTGGGGGGGGGATGTAGTGGGGGGCCAATCTAGGTAAAAATAGACTTTTCGTTCACTAAGTAATTTAAATGGTAATTGGGAGGGTAGGGGGTTTAGCTTAGAATACCAATATCAATTTATCCCGGACAACCCCTTTAAATGTTTGTCTCTCAAACTAATTTGACTTTTGCAGCTAGCTTCTTCATGTAATGGTGCTTGTTACAACCAGATTTGGCAGGTTATGTACAACCTTGAGAAAAGTGCTGAAAATACAACTAGATCCTCAGATAGTAGATGAGGAGACATCGGTCCATCAAGTCCAACCTATAACCCTACAGTGTTGATCCAGAGGAAGGCAAAAAAACGAATGAGGAAAAAAATTCCTTCCCGACTCCAATCTGGCAATCAGTATAAAACCCTGGAGCCACTTGTCCTTAACAAAATTCAGTACCCATAACCCGTATAATATTTTTCTGTTCGAGAAAGGCATCCAGGCCCACTTTAAACTTGCTCAATGAAACCAGACTTTAAATCTACAACCCTTTTGTAACCAATGTCTGACTGTTTAGAGCAAAATTAATTTGTATATAAAGCAATTCAAGAAAGAATTATATCCAATGGGTGCTCGAGGCACAGCTTTTTTTTTTTTTTTTGGAAAGAACTCATTTAATTACATGTCTTTTTCCAGGGGAGCATTGCATGGCCCATAAGTCTTCTTAGCCTGCATAGCACTCTCTCTAAGGAAAAAAAGTACACTCCTGATCCTTATAGCATTTGCCTTGTGAGAAGCTCCTAAGGTTTAGCATTAAGCACTAATCTAGGTAGAGTATAACGTGGCCAGTAGTCATTTTGGTGTGTAGTTTGAATCCACAAATAGATGATGGATGGATTGCTGTAGAAAGCGGTTATGTGGAAAGGGAACTTACTTGGTGTATATGCCAAATGTGTGACTCAGACATGTTACTGTATTTAGTTAAAAATAATCATATCTGCCTCAGTATGTATCACAATGGATAAAACACACCTTTGTGAATGGAGATGTTTTTTCCCTGTAGAAAATGTTTGCTGCAAGTCCATATTCAGAACCCATTTATATAGAAGATCCTGATCCCCAGCCAATTATTGATGGTGAAGAAGGATTAATATGGGTTATTGGACCAGTCCTAGCTGTTGTTTTTATCATCTGCATTGTCATTGCTATTCTTCTCTACAAAAAGTAAGTTGCTAATTTTTAAAAATGAGTTGTATTAGTAATATTACTAATTGTGAACTAGATGAATACTTATAATACAATTACAAAATATTATGAGGAATTCTTGTCACACTCAGGTTGATGGCTAGGAAGCCAAGTAATAAACTGATCAAACTGTGTTAAATGGTTAAATGGATAACTAGCCACCTACTTATCTAGGAACACATAACACATTTTAATTCCCTTTCCCAGCTTTAACTGTGTGTACAAATTGTGGGATGGTAATCATAAAAAAATGTATTTTTACCTCTACATACTTAGCTTATTCCTTGCAATATAATTAGTTTTTACAAGAGGATAAATAGCTTCAGAGTCAAAAGAAAAAAAAAACTTAACTTCACAAGACACATGCAACTTTCCTACCATCTTGTGTGTCAGATGACACATAAAACATGCTCATTTATAGGGGTTACGCTTTTTATATGGCATATTAAAGAAACACTAAGGTGATTTTTCTCTTTCATTATGAACCTATTGCCCCAATATATATAATTCAGCTAGTAACCCCTTATTTAGCTGTTGCTTTCTGTCTAAAAGTTCATGGAATCCGTCTTCTCATTTGGGTCATGTGATGTTTCTTTCTTGCTCTGCTGTCAACCCCATGATACGTCAGCACAGCATCACATGGTGCTTTTTGCACCAAGAACCAGTTTCAGTGAAGAAAATTTTTCTGTGGCCCAAATGGGGGAGGGGGTCGGGGTTGGAGTTTGATGCTGGTTGGGGGCGGATTTGGCTTGCAGGGCCACCCCACATGTATTAGTTCCCCCCTCCATGGGTAATAGCCTCCTCCTGTTACTTATGTGGGGGCACTATTACAGTAATCGTGGCCTAATAGTGCCCCCCACAGGTAATAGTCCCCCACATAAGTAATGCTGTTACCTGTAAAGGGGCACTATTTCTGTAATAGTGGCCTAATAGCACACTCTCCCCCCACAGGTAATAACCCCCCACCCCACATAAGTAATGCTATTACCTATGGGGGTCACTATTACAGTAATAGTGGCCTAATAGAGCCCCCCACAGATAATAGTCCCCCCTTCTTAGGTAATAGCACTCCCCACATAAGTAATGCTGTTACCTGTGGGGGGGGGGGGCACTATTACTGTAATAGTGAGCTAATACCTGTGGGGGGAGCTAATAGTCCCCCTCCCCCACATACCATTCAGTATTCAGTTGCTCTGTATAGTTATATTGTACTTACAGAGCAGTGATGTGGTGGGCTGGACCTCCTCTTTCACACAGCTTGTGCACATCTTCTATTTTCTTCCCACTGGAAACATAGAATAGGGGTCAAGGTTCCTCCCCACCCCATCATTGCTTTGTAAGTACAATAATTATACATTTCAGAGCACGGGGGAGGTAGCTTGAGGGAACCTGCAACCCAGTGCCTTGTGATCCACAGCCCGATACTGGGCCGCGGCCCGGTGTTTGGGGACCTCAGAGCTAAAGGATTGTTCTATTACTGCTCCTGGGGGGGGGGGGGGGGTGGAATTATCCTAATCCTTTTCTCTGCTGGGGGCAATGCAATCCCAATAATCCTTTTCTCTTCATATTCTCCGAAATAATCTAGGAGACCAAAAATATCCCCATGGACAGCCTGAGTGGTACAGTCCCTGCCATTTAATGATATGAAAGGTCTATTGCCTGAGAAGTTAAGTTTTAGATGTTTTACCACCATTTTTTGTTTAACTGAGATGGTGACCGCCTGAGAGAACAGAAATCCATATTATTCTTAGGGGGTCACCCTGAGATCACATGACCCAAATGAGAAGACGACCCTGACTTTTCAGGTAAAAAGCAATAACTAAATAAAGGCCTTTTTTAACGATTTACAGTCGTGATTATGAAAATATTAGAACACATGCAACAAAATAGTTTATTATAAAAATAAGACAGAAAGTTTTTTTAATTGCCATCAGCTTCCCTGCTAGTGTGTTAATAGCCATTTTTGTTAAAGTAACTTTTCAGTCCACCAACTAGACAGCTGTTTTATGTCCCCCATACTACATTCATTGCCGCCTGTTAACAGAAAATATTTACCTAAGCTGGTTTCGCGAATTTGTGGCCCGGCACAATTGTATGGAGGGCCCAGGTATACCCTAGCATAGAGCCTAATAAATTTTGACAAATAAATTTATCATTTACAACATTTACAAGTTTTACAATGCATAGTTTGTAAAAGTGTGAACAGTATTCTGGCAGTTCTGAATGGTATCATTGCTGTTATATGGGTGTTTGCTGCACCACACACTTTTGTGGGGGTGATTTTGGATTTTTTTCAGGTATTTTTTTCTCTATAGCAAAAGTTATGAGAAAAAGCCTGAACAAAATGCCATACCAAGAGCATACTTCATTTGAAAAAAATGCCACAGAGCCAAAAACACACCAAAAGAAAAATGCCTCACACTGTACATTTTATAATCATTGGTTGCCTTTTAGCTAACATATGGATGCAGTATTTTTTGCCACTTAAAAAAAAATGTCCTACATAAAATGGCTCTTGTTTTGCTTTTCCACTTCAATTATTACACTGGTATTATATTTGTATTGAATTTGCATTATTATATTTCTGTTCCAAAACTTTAATTTGTTGTTCTCTCTTACTTGCCATCAACAGCAAACCTGATAGGTAAGAATTTTCTTGATTATTCTACCTTTACATATAGTGATAAATATGATTAGAGGGTTGTCCAACTATAACAGCGTATCACCTATCCACAGGATAGCTCTCTGTTACAATGGACAGACAGTGACACACACATGCTGACGCTCTTTTTTGTTTTCTTTTTGACTGACTGAGATAGCCTAGTACAGGACAAACATTTATTGCCCCGTGGCCATTATCATGTGGTATATGTTTTTGGTGGGACAAAAATAATTGCTTACTTTTTGTATTTTTAAGCAAAAGAAAAAACTCAGAACCCAGGACCAAATGTCTGCTGAACAATGCAGAAATACCTCCTCATCATCCTACTGATCCAGTGGAAATGAGACGCATAAATTTTCAGACTCCAGGTAATGGCAGATATTTTTTAAATGTAGATGAACATGTCCTTTATAATGAGATTGCAGTTCTGTCCTGAAATGCATAGAATATAAAGCACATCCATTAAATTTACAGACAAAATGTACATTGTTTGACAATGATTGATTTTCTTGTATTAATATGAAAAGTAGAAATACTGCATTTTTATTTAGCACCATGTCAGTGTTATGTTTCAAACTGCAATGTGTATGTAATGTTGCTGTACTTGTTTGCTTGCACAGGTATGCATCACACACACAGTCATGTTCAGGGTCTAAACCATGCAGATTCTAAAATGGTGTCCATAGCTTACTGCACCTCAATGTGCCTCCGATTTCACAGTCTCGTGTGTGTGTGTGTTTATATATTGTCAGAATTTTGGGGAAAAATTGTGGCATATTTCAACACTACCTATATAAGGGGAAAAATTTGAATGCCTTATGCTGTAGAAGTAACATAGTGTGACACTGATTCAAGTGTGAGGAGAAAGGAAGAGAGGGGTAAGTGTAACATATAGGCTTTTTTTTTTTTTTTTTTTCACTAGCTGTACACATTCATGTTACAAAATGCTATTTCATACTCTATGACTGAACAGCTTTATTTATAAAGCTTTTAGATTAAAACAGTCTATTTTTATAATTGGGTAAGTGTGCCTCCCCAAGTGCAGACTCCCTGGGAGCTCTTCCAACAGAGAGCTCCTGAATCTCTATGCTCCATCATCCAGAGAAGTGTGCAGCTGTACGATGGCAGCTACACAGTCCTATCTATCTACTTATCTCTAAAATGAGAACAGAGAGGAAATATGAAGCTAATATATCATTGTTCAACCTCCTGTTATAGCCAGGACAATGTTGGAGCCCAAATAAGTAACCACTTGACGCCATGCATGCAGCATTACCCCTTTCACTACCCTGCAACATAGATCTTAAAATTAACCACGTCACTGCCCTAGAACACCAGAGATAGTTACATTAATTTCTTCACTTCCCTGAATCACCAGGATACTTGGATTAACCCCCTCACTGATCTAGACCACCAAGTCTAGATCAGTGTACTGAGATACACTTCAGTGCCCTAGACCTTCAGAGATACTGCCAATAAACACTTCGCTGCCATTGTCCACCAGTAAATTTGACATTAGATCTGGATGTTGTTTAATACTATTTATTAGGGTATTTGCACATTAAAATTTATTTTATTTGGTTTTGTATTTTCCATCTCCCAGAGGGAGCAGAGCCCAGGTCCCATAGAGCCCTGCTCACTTGCCACACTTGTGTTGTTCTTTCCATTCTTCTGGTCCATGTGAAATAATGGGGTCTGTCAGGTGTGTTTTTTTTTTTTTTACTGAAATCGCTGGATAAAAAAGTTCAGCTTGCAGGACTATTTCTCTGGAATTTGCAATGGAGATTTGGACACAGATGTGAAGGTAGCCTTAGGAAACATGGGTCAGGACTGAGTAATATTTTTATGAATTTTGTATTTATTGAAATGGTCATTAACTTGAGATCAGTGGAGGTCTGACACCCGGACCTTACACAGATTCTCTGTTTTCAACATAGTTTAAAGAGCTGGAAACAGATGGCTCCATACACTGTGCAGTGTATTTGGATGCTGTGAATGGGAACTGAGCTGTAAGATGCTTCTAGGTGTTGGCACCCCATCAATGTCAACGATAGGCCATTATTTCTCATTCTTGGATAACCCTTTTATAGGAGTTATAGTATATTCACTTAAGCCTTCCCTAGCTAGTTAAGCGTTGTTTGTTGCTTATTTGTTAAGGTGCCCATACACATAATAGTATTTGTTAAAAAAAACATACGTAATATTCGTTGCTTTGTGTATGTTGCTACGATGAATCCTTCCCTTGTAACAGATTAAGGACTGGCTTTGCATTTTGCTCGACTAGTGATTTCACACTACAGTGTATTTTTTCCATCAGAAAAAAATATACTTGTTTGCACACACAAACAATATTTGCAGTACTTTTCCACAGAGAAAATAAATTGATCATTGCAAATATTTTGGAGATTAATGACCAAAAAATGTGAAAATTGGAAAACTGCCACTTTGTTTCCTTTAACATTTACAGACATTCCATGTTTGTTTATCTCATCCCTTAATTCGGATTTTATAGATCAGGCTAGGTTCACACTAGCTTATTCTGGACTGTTGTTCTGATCCATCATAGGATTACAACAGTGGGCTCAAAACCTAATAGAATAATGGATGCAGATGGAACACTTTCTGTCTGCCTTTGTTATCATTAAGTGTACTGTTAAAAACAAGATGTCATTCTATTAATTTTGAGTCTTTTGTTCTGATTCAGTTATATTCTATAATAAAACATACAGTGGTCAGTGTTGGAGGTAAGCAGGTACTTAACAATTTGGAAGTAAAACTGTAGCACCCTGGCTAATCAGTTTGATTTGTCCCCAGTCAGGTAAGGAAAAGACAAGGTTCGAGATAGAGTTACCAAATCTCATATGGAAGCCTAATATTTGAGCATTTACAGTATATTATGATGTGCATTATCATCCTGTTTAAAGTTTTTACAGATGCCATTCATGCTAATGTGCTAGTATGTCACAAGATCTCACATCTCACAATAGACAGACACAAAGTGAACGTCTTTGTTGTTAATGTAATCCACTATGTGTTCTTGTGAATGTGAAAAACGACATTAAAAAAACAAGTTGTTTTTATTTCTTTATTTACTGTTCTTTGCAGATTCTGGTCTCAGCAGTCCCCTCAGTGACCATGAATTTGAAAGTTAGTTCCTGTCTGTTTTGTTTCTGTTTTTTTGGTGCTTCAGTCGCTATTCAACTTTTTCCTTCTTTTCTTTTCTTTTTTTTCCTTTTCCTTTCCTTTCCATTTTCTTTCTTTCTGTTATTTGTTTATTTTTGTGTCTCTTATGCTTTCCACATAACATCCTTTTACTGCAACATTTCTGTGCCTGTCTCCGCAGTTGTGCAGTTTTGGATAAAAACTGTCTATTGTGCAGATTGATGCTATTATGCCATTGAGTTTAAGGTCTGACAGAGTAAGCAGATCCAGCTTTCCCGTTCATGTGTGATACTTCTAATTTAATTCCATTATATCACATTTTTCTTTGTTACATCATGCTGCTGAAAAAGTGACTGACATAAATTGTACCCAAGGCAGTGACATAATTGAGAGTTTCATAATAGTCTTTTAAAAGGAATGCACTGGGATAAGTCTAATTATATAAGTACCTGCCACTACTATAGTACAGACTATAGCATTGAAATAAAATCTTTCTGTATCCCACAGAGGTGTAACATTTAGATCCAGTGAACAAGCTCCAGAAATGTGAACACGTATTAAGTCCAATTTAGTATTTCATAAGCTCATTTACATGGGTGTTTTTTGTTTTGTTTTTTTTTTTGCAATTTCTTCTCTAGTTTTTTTTTTTTTTTTAACTTCCATTTAAATGTCTTTCTTTCCTGTGTTTGTATCCAGTTCAGTGGCAGATCGTATATATATATATATATATATATATATATATAAGTTTGTGACCATGTATGTTTTTATTCTTAAACACACTGGGCAATGCCCAGAATATTGTGTTTTTGTTGACACAACTGATTATGATGTGCAGCATTTAGTAATGTTATTTACAATGCCATTCAGCAGTTCCATTTGCATGCATCATTTGTAATTACTGAAAATTGCAAATCTTTCTATTGGAAGTGCACATCTCATCAAAATATTGTAAATCTTAATGTACTAGGCTAACTGAATAGTTAGGATTGTTTTTTAAAAACTAAAAAACATTTGTATAGTTGTAATATGGCCATCAATTCCCTTAGCAATATTAAGTGGCATAAAAGATAAGATGACCTTTTTTTAGTGTTGTATTTGGTACTGTATGATATACTTCATAGTAATATATGTTTCCCAGTTAGACAGTGGATCTTTGTAATGATTCTTATGCTTGCTTTTCCATCCTCTCTCTAAATTTTCCAAATTAAAAGTTCATGCTGGTGTTGCTTGACTTTTTATTACTGCTGCTTTGTTACATGACATGAACAGGGCTCGAAATTCTCTATGTCAAACATTCCCTTCCACTTTTGACATGCAGTTTTTCATATTCAAGCCCACTTCTCATCACAGGTTTTAGGAACCAATAGCAGGACTAGTAGTGATAGAAAATAGCCTAAAAAGCCAATGTAAATGTTATCCACCCCATTCAACAAGGTCTTCTAATATTGTGTAAAGTAAAATCTATATTTCACATACAGGACTGAAGTCCAGGACATTTTCTCATGGTTAGGCTAAGTGCTTTCTCTGCCATAGTCCTCAGAGAACACTTAAACCAGACTCATTTTCAAAATATCCTTATCTGGGTAAGGATGGGTTCATTACTAGTTTAGACAGGAAGTGCAGGAATTAATGTGGTTACTAATTAACCCAGCTGTGCTGAAAATTACAAGGCTTCTGAATAAGCACCTCAATTGGTCTCTTAGGGTCACAAAAGGACTGCAGAGGCTTTATATTTACACAGAACACAAGGAATTGACCTGTGGAATCCATAGTCTACGCTATACTGAAGTTTGTTTTATCTTCCGTTACTGCATTGCCTCCCCTAGTTCATGATAAACCATTATGCCCATCTCCCAATTCCCAGTGTCTTGAAGTAATGTAATTTGCTTGTGGTACAGTCACAGAAGTGCCTCTTTCTTCTTAATTAAATGCATTGCATGCTCTGGATTGCAAAAAGGGTAACTGCAAAGTGCCCAGAGTAAAATAGAAGCTATTTAAATTAAGTAGCTTTGTCTTAAAGTTAAACTTTATGCAAAAGTAATCTAGCAATAGTCTTAAAAATAATTTCTGTTTTTTATTGTTTCTGTGCAGATCACTTTAAAATTGTATAATAAACCAGTCTATGTAAGGGTTACTCAAAATTATGAACATATTTGTCAAAATCAGTTAAAAACCTGTAGAGCTCATAGACATAATATTGAGAGGCAAAGTCTAAACATTGGTCAGAATCACAATAACAGGAAGTTTTGGGTTTTATGCTTGATGCTTGATTTTTAACATGACTGCTGCAAGATATAAAACGTTAGAGTTCCTTCTATTTAAAGGTTTATCCAAGGGATCTTCAAGTTAAAAAAGCAACAGTGGAATTTGTAAGAAAATGACAAAAAGACATTACCCATCTGTAAAGTCCCCCACAGATCCAGCAGTGATGCTCCTATTATCTCCCACCAGTCTTTGTTTACATGACACTCCCCGTAACATGCCATAACAGTATGTGTTCTGATGCAGCCAATCTATGGCATGTCATTGTTGCTACCATGTAAACAAAGCTCAGCAGGGGTCAGTGAGAGCATCAGGGTATTTAACTGGTGAATAATAGCTATTTATAGAGTCTCTAAACTTTAATGGTTTGTCCAGATATACTCTAATGACATCAGACACAGAAAGATGCAACTTCTAGTTGCCAAGGCAACCTCATGGTGCCTAGCAAGTATTGTGCATAGGTCCCATTAAATAGAGTAGGACTGGTGCCTGTTGCATTCTGGCCATTGAATAGTTGCCTTTGCAATGATTTTCAGGTTTTGAATAGAATTAGACTTCAAATGGTCACTAACTTGTCAACAAACTTTGTGTAAACTAAAGGAGCATTCCACTGTATTTTTTACACCTCAGGGTGGTTATAAAATAATAAAATATGCAGACTGATATCTCTATTCATATCTCTCCCATGGAGAGTCTCTATTTGATCTTCTGCTCACATATGAGCGACGCAGTCAATCAGAGACTGATCGGTGATGCTTCAGTTGGCTGCATCACCGATCAGTCTCTATTTGATCTTCTGCTCACATATGAGCGACGCAGTCAATCAGAGACTGATCGGTGATGCTTCAGTTGGCTGCATCACACACATGCAGGCCAACTGTCAGGGAAACAAGGGCCTGAATGCAGACTGTTCACTGGATCTCTGGCCAAAAGGAGAGGTGGGTGTTCATGTTTTATTATTTTAAGCCTTTGCAGTGTATAAAAAATGTAGTGGAACACCACTTTAATAGCACAAGGTAGAGATATAAAATGTCAAATTAAATTTGTCCTTAGAGGAAAGGATGACAAAGAAGAGAATGAAGCAAACAGAGTGTGCTGCAGATAATAAGTTATGTTTATCATCAATACTTTTCTGTACTGCTGTCTTCTGTGAAGTTGGTTCTTACCAAGTTGTTCTACAGATAGGTAGGAGAGCAGAATCTTCTATTTAATGTGTGGGAGACATCACAGCAGTTAATCTTTACCCACAAGCTCATGGTCAACTGAGAATTAGAGATATAACCTTGAGGGATCTACCTCTAAGACTGCTTGGCTACTAAGAATACTTTGATTAAAAAATCTTTTAATTGAGAAATATAAGAGGAAGATTTCTCAGCCAGCTTCTGTAGATCAGAGAGATTAATTTAAAATATTCTAGAAATCCATCACATGGCAAAGAATACATGAATTTCCTTTGTTTTGTGCTCATTTTTAGATTTCATTTAGAATATTTCGCCCCTATCACAGACTCATGGTGTGCACTATAATTGATTACATCTAGAGATCATGCTTTTGTGCCGTTGAATATGTAATATTGTATCTACATTTTTAAAGCTCCCTCACTTCTTGGCCCCTACCCCTAACCTTTAACCACAGTATCTGCTGATTTGGGGGTATTGGAGGGAAATTTAGATCTCCTTTTTCCTTTCAGGATAAAATTTCGAGCCCTGCGTTCTGATCTGATCTAACCTGTGACCTTTCATTGCAGATCTCACATTTAAAGACTTTTCTTATTTTTATATTATTTATATTTATTATGATTGTTTTCCTAAAATGTTCATATTGGTCCATTTTTCCTCCTTCCAGGTATGCTTAATCATCCACCAATACCTATTACAGATCTTTCTGAACACACAGAACATCTTAAGGCCAATGATAATCTAAAACTATCTCAGGAATATGAGGTGAGAAGTTCTTTATGTGGCTCATAGAGTGGTACATGTCTTACTCTCTTTATGAGAAAAAGGAGTCATTAATGTTTACTTTACTAAGAACTGAATAATTTGAAGTGTATGTAAGAGGCAGTTTCAGCAAAAGACCCAAACCGATATGAAAGTGTATTTACACCATATAGAACAGCTCTGCAGCATTTTCAGAGGTAATTGTTTTAGCATGTTTATTTTCATGAGACACCCCTTTAATCATTAAAGAGACATCACAACTGATGGCCATTTCCTGGGTCAGGTTATCAGTATCAGCTTGGTGGAGCTTCAACTCCTGTTATCACTGCCAATCAATTGTTAAAGGAGCTGTAACACTCAGACAATACCAAGCACAGCTCCATATAGTCTATAGTGGGCTGTACTTACTACTGCACATATCTCAGTTCTTTTCCCTTGAATAGGGTACAGTTGCTGTGAAATTGATAGCTTTGTGTCTCCTAGATGGTGAAGAGATTTAACCAAAAGATTGGCTGGGGTGCCTTGAAGTCAGACTTCCACTGATCTGATGTAATTGCCTATCTATCCTAAGACCATAGATTGTGAAGTCATAAAAAACCTAATTTTCTCCAACATTATTTCTTATTAAGCTGAGGACACTCATTCTAAGTAACAGTGGGCGTTCCAGAGGTCAGATCCAAACTTATTATTATATTTCTATGACCTGTCTAATTACTAGGTCATAAACATATAAAAAACAGTTATTCAGAAACCCTTGAGGCTAAGGCCCCACATAGCGGCCTGAGGATTTAAGCCATCTAGAACCTTTGTGATCCTGAGAATGAATTGATTTTATTGTACTGACCACTCTGCATTGGATCTTATTTCCACCAATCCATATAATTACTACCAGCTGCAGTTAAGTAAATAAATTATTGTTTAAGACATTTGATATATTCATAGAATCTACCATTTCATTTTTTTACAGTCCATTGATCCTGGCCAGCAGTTCACTTGGGAGCACTCAAATCTTGAAGTTAACAAACCGAAAAACCGCTATGCTAATGTGATTGCCTATGATCACTCTCGTGTTATTCTCATGCCCGTTGAAGGTACAGAATTGCATATTCCCATTCAGCATTTTGTATTCTTTTAAAATAATGACAAATTAGTTGCATTAAAATGTGAACAATTCATAAAGTATATTGTTATATTGGTTCTTCTAAAGACTGTGTGTGCCAAAAAAACATGAAAGTGCTTTTCCAGGACTTTTTAATTGATGTCCTCTCCTTAGGAGATAATCAATTAAAGATCCGTGGGGTCCACAGGTGTTTCAAACAGCAGCAGCACTCCCTTCACATGCCATGTGATTTTACATTCATCAGTCACATGGCCTGATCGCAACTCAGTCCCATTCAAGTGATTTGGCTAAGATGCGATACCAAACACAGCTGCTGTGCAAATGTGTGGTGCTATGCTTGTAAGTACTGAAAAGCCTGCAGTGCTCACCTGAACACTGCAGCCTCTTCAAACAGCTGATCAGGTGGGGGCCTGGTCTTCGGACCCCTGACAACCTTTAAAGGGGTTTGCCGGGCAAAACAACTTTTTTTAAAAAAAAAAAGGTCTATTACTGCTATTAATGGGTTAATAAGTGCACCCAAATACCTTTAGCAGTGTTTTGAGTGATTTCTGGGTTTCTCCGGGAGCTCCTGGTATCCTCTGCATTTGTTTACATGGGTAGCTTCCTGCTCCCTTATCCTACAACTACCATGATGCATTGCTCTTAACTCAACAATCCCTTTAGGGAAACCTCTCACTTGAAGGCGCCTCGATAGATCTCTGGATTGGCTGATAAATTCTCCATAAGATGAACAGTTTCGTCGTGCTCTAAGAAACTGGTCTACCGGTATACCCCGTTTTAACTGCGGCGGATGACAACTTCCCCAACTCAAAAAACTGTTGGTTGCTGATTGTTTTCGATGGATAGTTGTAGCAATTTTACCACCAATTGTTCTAGTTAACCTGAGGTCCAGGAAGGTCAGGAAGCCTGCATTAAATTCTGAAGTAAACTTTAACCCCAGATCATTTTGATTCAGCTCTGCAACAAAGATGTCAAAATCCTCTCTTGGTCCCCTCCATAGCAAGAAGATGTATCGAATCCAGAGCTCAATCTTAGTGGCCCAGAGACTGTTATCATCTGAGATTTTACTGAATTTCCCCATTGTGGGACTATTAAAGGACTATTATTATTATTATTAGAATACTACGGTTTCCTCCCACCAACCAGGTGGGCATAAGTGGGGGTCACTGGGCTCCCCATAGCTGTTCCCCTCAGTTGGTGGAAGGTCCGCCCCTCAAAGATGAAAACATTCCGTTCCAAAACAAAGAACAACAGTCTCTTCACCAGTTAATTATGCTGTTGCATCTGCACCCCCCCGACCTCAGGTGATATTCCACCGCCTCATACCCACGTTGATGTGGTATGGAGGAGTATAGCGCCTCGACATCTAGACTTGCAAAGCAATCATCATCATCAAGGGTGATTCCTTCAATCTTATTCAGGACGTCCATAGTGTCCCTTGCGTAAGATTTAAGTCCAAGGACAAAAGGTCTCAATATATTATCCAAGTAAATACTGATATTCTCAGTCAAACTACCAATTTGAGACACTATAGGGCGTCCCTTCAAAGGGACCACCCCTTTATGTATCTTAGGTAATGTATAAAAACAAGCCATTACTGGATGCTGAGGCGACAAAAACTCCCTTTCTTGTTTATCAATTAGACCAGTCAATAAAGCATCATCCAAAATCTCCTTCAATTCTATATTAAACTGTCCCACTGTCTCCCTTGGAATGATTTTGTAACAGTGTTCATCTCTAAGTAATGCCCAACACATTTCCAAATATTGAGATCTATCGAGTGCCACAATGTTCCCCCATTTGTCGGCAGGTTTCAATATTAAATTATGCTCTTTCTCCAACAAAAGTAGGGCCCTCATCTCTTCCTTCCTCAAATTAGATACATAATTACCCGGACTGTACTCAATACGCTTTAAATCATCAGTCACCATTTGTACGAACAGATTTACTTGGGTGAAATTTCCAGGTGGTGGTTGTTTTCTATTGATAGGTTTTAAACCAGTAAATGGACCCTTACTAGAGTCTCTCTCCGATTCCTCTAGAAGATCCTCCAACACTCTAAGACCCTCAAAATCAGACTGTTCCAACCCCAGTTCCTCACATTTATCTGTTTGCCTTCTTGTGAAATTTACACCATTTGAGTTTTCTCGCAAAAAGGTGTATATCTTTAGTCCAAGTAAAAGCATTGAATCTAACTGTCGGGACTTAGGACAATCCTTTCCTCAAAAGAGACAGTTCAGCAGTAGTAAATTCATGAGAAGACAAATTAACTATCTGTGGTTCAGTTTTAACACAATTAGTCATACGCTGACCTGGATCACTTACAAAACCCTCAGTTTCCTCCAATCTGGGCTCAGAATCATTATTCACATGCATGGACAATTGCCCTATCATTAAACCTCTCTCCTCCCCCTGAGGAGTTATCTGGATATGGGGGAATTTTGGTCTAAAAAAGGATCCCTCAGACCCACTCTTCCTCTCCCCCTTCTATTGCATGAATTTCCCCTTGTCCCAAATCTTGGGTTTATAGTAAGATCTGTGTCCCTACCACTTGGTTGCTCAGAATCCGTGGTTAGTCCCTCAGATGACGAGGTTCAGAAACTCTCATCAGATTATGGCTAGGGACCACTTCATCTCTAAACTCTTGTAAGTCGCGTTGGAATTGGAAATGCTTTCGTTCTTTTATCTGGGCATTGAATTTATCATTAACTTGTTGAAGATGTTTATCCTTACTTTCAAAATCCGAAAGATCAGCCAAAGATTTAGCTTTTTCTCTCTCACTATTAAGTTCAGACTCCAAAGAGCCTAAATAAACTTTTTCTTCATCCAACAGAATCTGCATCAATCTAAGGGAGCTGTTAGTAATTTCACCTTCCCATTTCTCCTGTAACGTTTTAGATTTAAGTCTTGGTGCTGGAGTTAATGAAATTCGTAACCCACTGGGTACAATCCTATGCTTTAGATAATTCTCCATAGATTGGATTTCCCACCAGCACCTAGAGTAATCTTTATAGAGTTTAGTAAGATTTCTAAATGTCCCTTTCAAAGAGGTGGAGCTCAATGCAGATACCGGTAAATCTCCTTCAGAAAACACACTCTGAGCTTCATCAAGCCAACTTTCAGTATTAACAGCCGTGAATATGAATCCATCCATCCCAGATAATACGATAAAGTAGAATATAACGCCAAAAATGGCAACAGAGTAATCAAAATATTATTCACAGAACCTTATTAATATAAGTCCCCTATATCAAACTATAATCACAGAAAAGAAAATCTAATGGGAGACACTGATTGCCAATTGAATATAAACCTTCACTTTTATGATAATCCAATAAAATTTATATATAAATTCAGGGCACAATATGAAATCATACAAAACCGCCAAACACAGCAGTCTGCTGTAAACCGCCTAAAAAGTGGCAGTATATCCTAAACCTAATATTGTTCTTAACAAGAAAAACTAGCGATAGTATATGTATAGACAGCGTATCAGTGGATAGAGCTATAATCTCACCCTGTATCTCTCCACTAGCTGAACTCCCTCATCCAAATATGCATGTCAGAACAAAACCTGAAATGGCTTCATAAAATAATTGAGCTAGTCACAATTTTTTTTTTTTTTTTGTCTTCCATTTGCCTCTGTTTCTTCTATTTATCCTTTCCCATCCATGACACAGTCTTTATACTATCTATCCTCCTTTTTTGGTCTGTTTGGATTGATACTGCTTTTTTTTTTTTTTTTTTTTTTTTTTGCTGTTGTCTACATTAGTACAAATTAATAATTTTAGTCTCCTATTGATTATTAAGCGCAGTTTATCTATATTCCAATGGCTAAGATTATGATAAGCCGTTAGCTATGTGTTTTACGTATTCAGCGCTAAGTTAGTATACAGCACGCTTTGTTTTGAAAGTTAGGGAGTGTCTCCCATGTATCTGGAGGATTTCTAAACTTGTCAACAGGAGCCTGTCGCCGAGTGAGCATGCCTGAGTGGGCATGGAAAGCTGAGGAAGCGCCATTGGCTTACAGAGTGGGTGTGCAAGGAATTGGTTAAGTGATTGGCTTGTATAGCCTTGAGAGGAGAATAGTAGGTATCTCCTGTCTATCAGGGGAGTTTCCGATAGAAGTTATTTTGAATTATCAGCTGTTCAAGGGTTAAGGAGAGCATGTAGGTGGGACTTGAAGTGATTGGCTCAAGCAGTTATTTGGGTGGAGTATAGCCCTATTTAAGGGCGGAAGAGTGCTGCATTTATTACCGCCGACATTAGAGCGGTCATGCTGGCGGTCAGACTAACTTTACCGTTCTGTTATTATTATATTTAACAGCAGTTTTAACTGCTCTGATGAATTTGGAACTGAGCCCCTGATGAATCATTTGTGAGGAAACGTGTACGTACGGATATTTTTGAGGTTGCAGTAATATCAGTTATATGTTTAAAACATTGCTGAATTGGCTTCTGAGTTTTAGTGAACAGGATGTTTTCCTATCCAAACCTTGTTGGTGTGGCATTAGGCCAGTAGCCTCTGGGTTAAAAGGGGATACAGCTGCTGGAATTTGTGACTAGCTCAATTATTTTATGAAGACATTTCAGGTTTTGTTCTGACATGCATATTTGGATGAGGGAGTTCAGCTAGTGGAGAGATATAGGGTGAGATTATAGCTCTATCCACTGATACGCTGTCTATACATATACTATCGCTAGTTTTTCTTGTTAAGAACATAATTAGGCTTAGGATATACTGCCACTTTTTAGGCGGTTTACAGCAGACTGCTGTGTTTGGCGGTTTTGTATTATTTTATATTGTGCCCTGAATTTATATATAAATTTTATTGGATTATATTATATATATTAAGTTTTATATTCAATTGACAATCAGTGTCTCCCATTAGATTTTCTTTTCTGTGAATATACAGTATATTAATAGCATGTATGTATAAATAGGCCAATGTTTAATAAAAAGAATGTTATTTAGCAGTAAACACAACACATCATGTACAATGTATAAAAATAGCAATCTATCAATATATATAAAACTTGAAAAGGGCGAACCCGGTATACTTGTTGTTGAGTAAAAATAAACATTTATTTTTGTATGAATCCATAACAATTTATTGCAACATACATACATGTGAGAAACAATGCAGTTACTTCTCTAATTCACTTAAATAACCAGTTAACACCATCATTTAGATAAGTGGTTATACTGATTTCAATATAGCAGCAAATATTTACACAGAGCGCAAATTTTTTGAGAATTTTTCAAAAAAACAAACACAAGGAACATGCAGTAACTTACACAATGAGTGTGCAACATTCATTTTTTTCAGTACACTTAAAAAAAGCTAAGGAAACCTGTGAAGACAAAAGTGGGTTAATTTGACGCAGTGTGCATTTTTCTTGTTTTCAGACATAAAATTGTTTACTTTATGAAAAGTGTGGTGTAAAATTAAGCTTGACACCTCTATGAATGTGGATTAGACAAGGAAGATAGCTATGTATATGGAATGGAGTGTGGACTGTACAGCCATACCTTCCATTTTTTAAATAAGTGTATATTTCAGTGGCCACTGGCCATAAACAGGAGGCTAGCCTTGCACATGATGACTAGGGAACATCCCCCAAAACAAGCAGAATAAGTAAAATCTGCATATGGATGACTGGGGAACATCCCCCAAAACAAGTCACATCTTATTATTTCCACGAGTATTTAAAAAGGACCTTTCACCACCTCCAACAACTCTTTAACCCCCGCAGTTCCTAAACAATCATTGCTGTTATTTTCAGCACAGTTAGGCTCTTTAGTGTCAGGTGGGCGGTGGTCAGTAGCAGAAAGACCAAGATGGCCCACCTGACGGTAGAGAGCCCAATTGTGCTGAAACTAACAGCAGTAATTGCTCAGTAACTGTGGGGGTTATTAGAATTAAAATTCTAACTGCATAAGAAGCAGTGGAGCAGCATCTATTGAAGGATGTCAAGACTTGGAGTTGGTGGAGGTAATGAAAGGTCTTCTTTAATGGGATTTTGATTTAAATATTGTAACTAATAATAAATAGTGTAGATAGTGTATACCATATAGTTAAGGCCTCCATTGTGCATGGGAGGTAGCACAATAGAATCTATTCAGCAGCAATATACTATAATAAAATTATACTGAAATGAACCTTACTTTCATTGAGGTGTGTTAAAGATCATATCAGACCGCTTATGCAAAGAAGGTAGGGAACTTAGTCACATGTAAACATACACTACACAGACAAAGCATTGAGACACCTGCACATTCCACCTGAGAAGCTTTAATGACATCCTTTTCTAAATCAATAGGCATTTATATGAAGTTAGTCCCCCATAGCTGCTAAAACAGCAAACACTCTTCTAGGAAGGCATTCTACAAGGTTTTGGAGTGTGTTTATGGGAATATACCCATTCATCCAGAAGAGCATTTGTTAGATCAAGCATCTCCATTTTAGTTCATCCCAAAGGTATTTGATGAGATTGAGTACAGGGCTCTGTCCACACAACCATGTTTTTATGGACATTGCATTGTGCAGTTGAGCACAGTCATGCTGGAACAGAAAATGGCCTTCCCCAAACTGTTCCCACAAAGCTTGAAGTATGCCATTGTCCAAAATGTCTTGGAAAAGTGCCTAGACCAACCCCATAACATTATCCCTCCACCAAGATTTACAGTGGGCACAATGCAGTCCAATAATATTCTACCAACATTCATCAACCCAGACTTGTCCATCAAACTGCCAGGCAGAGAAGTATGATTTGTCACTCCACAGAGCACTTTTACACTACTCCAGAGTTTAGTGGCAATGCGCTTTACGCCACAATATTGTACTTAGTGATGTAAGGCTTAGGTGCTGCTGCTCAGCCATGGAAAGCTATGCCATGAAGCTCCTGGAACACAGTTTTTGTAGTGATGTTAATGTCAGAGTAGGTTTGGAACAGGTTGGAGCAGTTACTGTGAGTGTTGGCAACTTTTATGCACTATGCACATCAGCAACCTGCTTTGTAACTTTAAGACTTCCGCTGTTCAATAATACCACTTGTAGGTGATGGTAGAATATCTAGGAGGAAAGAAATTTCACAAACCAACATGTTGCAGTATTGGCATCCTATTACAGCACCACACTGGAATTGAGTGAGCTCATTAGAACAACCCATTCTTTCACACATGTTTGTAAAGACAGACTGCATGGATTAAATACATCTGTGGCAATGGGACTGAATGAAAACACTGAATTCAATGATTAAGAGGTGTGTCCCAATACTTATCCAGTGTTCATTTTTGACCATTGCCTAGTGTAAATATGCCCAGTGATCAGCTGACAAAAGCAAATACTAGTTTATTAGTGGATCACAAGAAAGTGGTTATTTGCTGGCAGCACATCATATAAACTGGAAGTGCTACCAATCATGTATTTTTTCGCATCTCATCTGATAATTGCCTAGTGACAATGAAAATAAACTAGCACTGGTCGTCTTACTATATCATTAATCAAATCTCAATATGGACAAATCATCTGCTCATGTGAAAAGGACCCTGTGGTTGCATTGAAATATGTGGACAAAACCATGCCTGCATGCATCCACAATTATTCAGTTGTTTACCTGTACGTGGTTTCATCCATCCATTGGAATTCAACCTTTGACTCCACAAAGTCCCCAAATTGATGTTGAATCCCGAATGGAGCTGTCAATCAACCCTAAGTTGGAAGCATTATAGAGGGCTCTGTAAGGAGAGCCAGAGCATGTGCCTGGCATGAGAACACCTGGCAGATATTTGTGAATTCATTTACATATGTGAATTTTGAAGTTTGTTTTGTCTGAAAGTCTAACACTATGAAAGGCCACAAAAGTATGTTTAGACATGTTTAAGTCCCCTGCACTGCGATCTTGCTGGCTTATTAGACATAGTTCATCTGACAGACTTAAACATATCAGTTGAGTGTCCATATTTGGTTTTTTAAATGCAATTTTTGAAGCCAAAATCTGGAGTAAATAAAAAAAAAAAAAAAAAAGAAGTACCATCTGCCCTTTTATATGTTCTCGCCTTATTTTCCACATCTGGATTTGTCTTCAAAATCTGCATTAAAAAAATCAGCAATTTTTGTTTTGCATTTGCAAAAATTTTATGCATATGTATTACACATATTGTTTATGTTTGAATATCTTTTTGTCTCTTTCATTATGTGATTATTTTCTAATTATTACCACAATTTCCTACAGGAATTCTTGGCAGTGATTACATAAATGCAAACTATATTGATGGTTACCGAAAACAGAATGCATATATAGCAACTCAGGGACCCTTACCTGACACTTTTGGAGACTTTTGGCGAATGGTATGGGAGCAGCGCTCTGCTACCATTGTTATGATGACAAGACTAGAGGAGAAGTCTCGGGTGAGTATCTCCATATAACATAGTAACACATGAACTGGCTTCTAGAATAATTAGCTTATCAGTTTACATCAGATTTTGGCAGAAATTGTACAGGTTAAAATATCTCACCCGAAGTGTGAAATTGTGCACAAAAATGTTTTATATTTATTGTCTCATTCTAAAAAAAAAGAAAACGGGCGAGAAACGTTGACATGGTCAAGCTACAAGTATACTTCTTGACATTTATCAAATGCTCACATCAAGAATAAAATTCGAACAAGCTGACAATTCTAAGAATTTTAAATCAATAGATTGAATGATGTGAATTAAGCGTAGCAGATGTGAACCCATTGTGTCATTTTGGGTTTGGCCTATTTCTGAGGGAATTGTCTAAGTGGTCCTCTGATTTTCACTATTGGAACTACTATACATGAATCTGGTGTGTGATGCAGGGAATCACCAGATTACTTCCTCTAGGATAGGGGTCAGTAACATTTTTTGTATTTTGTGCCTATTTAAAAAAAAAAAGTCAAAAAATCAAAGGTGAAGTAGTCAATGTGCCATGTATTAATTGTAAGCATGTACAACCCTACTTGAAAGTCATACAAGGCAAACTATAACCGCAACCAATTAATTAGTTGATTAGGCTTATATTTCAATGAGATTTTTATCCATGACTTTTTTTGGGAAGATGATCCTTCCCTAGTGGATATGACTTTCAGCTGAAACACAGGACTCAAAATGATCACATTGAGCCTACTTTGTGGGGTACAGAGGATGAACCTCACACAACTTGGTGTGTTGAACACATCGATACAGATTTGTCAAGCTTTGTTGACATAAATGAACACCCAGTTTAGTGTGTTTAGCTACCATATTGTATTTTTGCAATTGGATCACGTCTTACACTTATTGCCCCCTTATTGTCCCTTCCTGTCTAACTGTGTTTCCAAGGAGAGGAAGCAGGTACATATGTCTGAGGTACAGACTTCAGCACTGGTGCCAGGAGTTGCTGATCCTCGCTTTAGGAGTAGTCCTAGTGTGGGCAACAGCTGATCCTAGTGGGTTAGGAGACATTGCTACATATCACAGATGGAACAAGCAGGAGCGTAGTGTGGGTACTATCTAAGGTCTGTGTTGACAGAGTAACTGGAGAAAATTTTTGGGCAAGGTCAAACCTTTTGTAGGTGTGGCCATACCCCTTCTGGACATCCTTGTGCCCCCTATGGATGTGGCTTTGTGTGCCTTTCTTGTGACGTGGGCTTGGTATGTGCTGGCGCCATGCCCCTTTCTTGGACATGAGCGGCACCTCAAAGTGCACAAGCTATTTATAAAATGACAAATGACAGGCCAGGAGATTTGCCGTTTTTTCATGAGCCCCCCCCCCCTTCCCGGATATTCCAGGAGAGTTGGAAGGTATGCCATATACACACGTGGACAAAATTGTTGGTAACCCTTGTTTAATGAAAGAAAAACCCACAATGGTCACAGAAATAACTTGAATCTGACAAAAGTAATTTGCCAAACTACATGTTGACAAGCCACAAAGCTTCTGGGAGAATGTCCTATGGACAGATGAGACAAAAAAAATCGAAATTTTTGGCAAGGCACATCAGCTCTATGTTCACAGATGGAAAAATGAAGCATATCTTGAAAAGAACACTGTCCCTACTGTAAAACATGGAGGAGGTTCTGTTATGTTCTGGGGCTGCTTTGCTGCATCTGGCACAGGGCGTCTTGAATCTGTGCAGGATACAATGAAATCTCAAGACTACCAAGGGATTCTAGAGAGAAATGTGCTGCCCAGTGTCAGAAAGCTTGGTCTCAGTTGCAGGTTTGCATAATGTCAGCAGCACATCCGCTGTTTACATGAAGGGATGTGTTGGCAATAAAAGATCATTTTTATGCACACTCAATGAGCACTGTATACACAGCTATGGGTGCCGCCATGATGCGGCTGCCCTCTGACCCGGCGGTCACGTGATCTGCCGGGATCAGAGTCTGTAAGAGCTGCTGGGTCCTACACGACCCAGATCAGCTCTATAGTTATGCGCAAGAGGCTTTATTCCTCCCCCCCATGTACACATACAGCAGTTTATGACCACATATGGGGTACTCCTGTGTTCAGGAGAAATTGTGTAACTACCTGTGGGGTGCTTTTTCTCCTTTAACCCCTTGGGAAAATGAAAACTTTGGGGATAAAGTGACCTTTTAGTAATTTTTCATTTAAACATCCCAATGTTAATAAAATCTGTGAAAAAGCTGTAGAGTCAAAATGCTCACTATCCCACTTGATAAATTCTGTCAGGGGTGTAGTTTCCAAAATGGGGTCATTTTTGGAGGGTTTCTATTGTTTTGGTACTCTAGGAGCTTTGCAAATGAGACATGGCACCTGAAAACTATTCTAGCAAAATCTGCTTTTCAGATGCCAAGTGTCGCTCCTTCCTTTCTGTGCACTGCCATTCGCCCAAACATCAGTGTACAACCACATGTGGGATATTTCTGTGCGCGGGAGAAACTTTATAAACTGTGAGATGCATTTTCTCCTTTAACTACTTGTTAATGTGTTAATTTTAGGGCTAAATGAATGTATTTTTGAAAAAAAATTAAATGTCTAAATTTCACCTCCATATTGTTTTTAATTCCCGTGAAATGCTTAAAGAGTTAATAAACTTCCCAAATGTTGTTTTGAATTATTTGAGGGGTGCAGTTTTGAAAATGGGTTGATTTATGAGGATTTCTAATACAGTATATAGGCCTTTATAATTTCCTTCAGAACTAAAGTCGTCGCTAAAAAATTAGTTTGGGAAATTTTCTTGTAAATCTGGAAAATCGCTGTTACAATTGTAAGCCTTCTAACGTCCAAAATAAATGAAAGGATGATTAAAAGATGATGCCGATATAAAGCAGAGATATGGTAGATACTATTTATTTATGTATTTGGGTGGTATGACTATCTGTCTGAAAAGCAGAGCATTTCACATTTTGAAAATTGCGATTTTTTTTTTCAAAATTTCCATCACATTTTCCTATTTTTTTTTATAAATAAATATAAAAATATTGATCAATGTTTACCACTAACATCACAAGGCATTATGGGAAAGGAGCTGGGAGCTCATGCGCCCTCTGTTGGATGTAATAGATCCTCAATTTGCTTTTGACTCACCGAATCTTGAGACAGCAAAAGGGATTTTAGCCAAGCCAGTTTCACTTATCTGCATACAGCGCCGTTTCGGGATTTTTGTCCCTCATCAGTGCAGAGCAAAGTGAACTGGCTGGCTTTGTGGGAGGCAATGAGTGGCTTATGGACAGGGACATCTCTCCTTGAGGAGAGCACCAGTTAAGGTGTGTAGAGTTTTGAGTTGCCTTTCGCCCTCTACTAAGCATCTACATATCACAAGGCATTATGGGAAAGGGGCTGACATGAAGTACAATGTGTCATGAAAAAACAGTCTCAAAATCGCTTATGTAAGCTAAAGTATCTCAAAGTTATTGCCATATAAAGTGACACATGTGAGGCCTGGTATCTCACAGAAAATAAATGGTTTCAAACGATAAAACTTAACTTTTAATATCTTAAAATAAAAAATACAAAGGACGTCCACTAGTCTACTAAAAGACAGATCAATGTGGTCTGTGCCTGCCTATTCAGAGTTTATTCAAGGTTTAAATGTTAGACAGTATTCACACTCTCCAACTTTCCATTGGACCTAGGGTGTAATTAGATACTTTCACCACCCTTAGACTAAGGTTGTGGTATCACGACTGCATCATGCAACAGGTCAGTATTCTGTCAGTTGCTCTTAGTGCTAGGAAAACCAAAAACACCTGGTCCCCACACACAATTTCTAAAGCATCACTGACTAGACTCCCGCACAGCCATGCTATACCTCCACAACCCTAGTCTGTAGTATGTACATAAACCAGTAAACTAGGTACAGGTCACATTAACTTCATTTCCTGTCATTAAAATGTTGTAACTATAAGGGAAACCACGATATTCTGACCCTTATGCTCAATAAACACCTATGTTGCAGCAGAAGATAAACTTAAAGATAAACTTGCTCTATATTGCAGCAGAAGATAAACTAGAAGATAAACTTGCTCTAGCGTTTTCCCTGTGTTATCTATGTCAGGTTCGTCAGGAGCTAATACTAAAACTTATAAATTGGTCTAAGCTGCTAAAATTTTTAAAATTGCAGTTACAACTGCAGTTCCTGGAGCACTGATGGTGTGCTCCAGTGTATAGAGTAGCTGACGCCACACTGAGCCTTGCCTGCTTTATAAAGGTCAGCCTATTCAATCGGTGCCACCCCCTTTCCTGATGCTGTCTGCAGTGGGCCAATAGAAATCACTAGCTCACTCCACCTGTCATGCCTCCTAGGGGGTGTGTCCACCTCAGTCCTCTACTGTGTTCATGTGACTGCCGATCATGTGACCACTGAATGTAAACAATTCCAGTGATCCATCGCTAGACGGTGAATCTACTGATTCACATTTGATCTTCACCTACTCCACATAAGCTGCTGATCATCTGGCCGCTGCGTCTCAGTAATTCCGATGATCAAACGCCAAGCGGTAATTTTGTATACTTAACCTCCATTCCTCCATATACCAGGTCATGAAACCAGAGGGGAGATATTCAAAACAAAGTTAAATCCGGATCCATATTATCCTCACAACCGTACTCTAAATGAGCCGGAGGTTAGGTATAACCCCAGACCGTGACAGCGGATGGATCATAAATCTACCATAATCTATCATAGTTCACATATAGTGGGCTCTCCCTTATTGTTCCCCATCAAAATATAGATAACCTAACCATCCCCACTCAGATCCATTTGTATACCTCCTAATGGTCAATCCCTCCAACTCTATAACTCTTTTCTATTTCTCAACCCTCTGATTGCGTACAAAAACTACCGTACATCATAACTACCACCCATCTATCACCACAAAATTATATTGTACCTCACCACCTCAATTCAGGCAATGCACTAGATAGCGGAAGAGAAACCACTAAACGTCTACCCATCTAAATACGGGGCAATACATGACACGATACTCCTCCCATATGTCCCACCCCTATTCATCTTTCTTCAATAAATGGTGCAAAGGATATCAAATCATTCAGGCCTCTAGGTTTGACACAGTTAAACCTAAATATCCATTCCGCTTCCTTCCTCAAAATTGCCCTATCCCAATCTCCTCCTCGTGGTGATTTGCGTACTAGCTCAATGCCCTGAAATCTCAATGTAGATGGGTCACCTCCATGTTTACTCCAGAAATGTAAACTCAGGGGACGTTCTTCTCTCCTGTTAATATATCCCACATGATCTAATATCCTACGACGTAATTCCCTTTTCGTTTTACCCACGTAGTTCACTGGGCACGGACAGGATGCGACATATACCACACCCATAGAGCGGCAATTAATGAAATCTCTAGTATAATACTTTTTACCCGTAGCTGCCGCCGTAATTTCACGTCCCTTCAAAATAAATTCACAGGCCTTACAACCACCACACCTAAATGTGCCTGCAGGTCTTTCACTCCCCAACCAGGTACCCCCGGACTCCTCTGGTACCAGATGACTATGAACTAGTCTATCTCTGAGGTTACGGCCTCTCCTGTAGGTGATTGATGGATATTCAGATACCCTATCCCTTAAATCAGAGTCCTGTCGAAGGATATCCCAATATGATCTCAATGATACCACCATTCTGGAACCTTGATCAAATGTCCCGATTAATCTAATGATGTTCTGGGGAGGCGATTCATCTTTTGGTATCAGTAATCTTTGTCTGTCACATTCTGTCGCAAAATGTCTAGCATCCTGGAGCACATTTTTCGGGTACCCTCTACTCCTAAATCTTTGCTCTAATAACTGGGATTGAGTATTGAATTCCTGGACTGAAGAACAGTTTCTGCGTACACGCAAAAACTGTCCCTTGGGGATCCCACTACAAAGTGGTCTCGGATGGGAGCTTTCCCACCTCAAGAGATTATTTGTTTCTGTCTCCTTGCGATGCAAAGTGGTGGATATATTCCCATCAATCCCAATTGATATACTGAGGTCCAGGAAATTAATATTGTTTTGACTGATGGTCGCTGTGAATTTCAAGTTCAAATCATTAATGTTCAATTTCCTCACAAACTCCCAGAAACATTCCACTGAGCCAGTCCATATTAGTAATATATCATCAATATATCTGAGCCATAGGAGGATGTGTCTCGTCCATTCCTCCCATGCCTCAGAAAAGGCGTGACGCTCCTCCCACCACCCCAAAAACAAGTTGGCATATGTTGGAGATGCAGGGCTGCCCATGGCAGAACCCTGCAGCTGGTGGAAGAAGCGTCTATTGAACGTAAATACATTCCGAGTCAGGATAAATCTCATCAGTTCCATGACCAACTGATTATGGGAATCCATGTGTATGCCCCTTATATGTAGGAAATACTCCACAGCCCCACACCCCAAATCATGAGGTATGGAGCTGTATAACGCCTCCACGTCCAGGCTTGCCAATGATGAATTAGCTGTAACCTGTACTCCCTCAAGGTGCCTCAAAACATCCATCGTGTCCCGGACATACGACGGCAGCACAAATGGACGCAAGATCTTATCCACGTATGTGCTGGCCCCTTCAGTTATGCCGCCGATGCCCGAGACAATTGGATGCCCCTTAAGGGGAGGATACCCCTTGTGGACCTTGGGGAGACAGTAGAAGGTGGCCATACGTGGAAATTTAGGGCACATGAACTCCCATTCCTTCCTACTAATAAGACCATTCTGTCTTGCCTCATCCAGAATGTTATGTAGTTCGATCATGTAATCTGATGTAGGATCAGTACACAAGATCTCATAATTATCCCGTATAGAGAGGATGTCCATGCACATCATCACATATTCATCCCTATTCATGATCACAATGTTGCCCCCCTTATCGGAGGGCTTAACAACAATGGACCTATCTCTCTCTAAATTCAATAGTGCCTTCAACTCTGGGGCAGTCAAGTTCATTTTATTTCGCTGAGGGATCGTCAACTCCGATAATCTCCCCACTACCATTCTCTCAAAAATATCAATAACTGATGTATCACACGGCGGGGAGTAGCTGTACTCCTCAAATGGAGATCTGTAAAGGGACCCGGACCCGTAAGGCCCTCACCCTCATTAGACAATTCTTCCAAAATATCTAGGCCTTGAAGATCCTCAACTTCCAGACCTAATTCACTAGACCGTCTCTGTTCCATAATTGCCATAAACTTAGACCAGCGGAACTTTCTGGTAAATAACGCAACATCTTTAATCCATGAGAACAGATGAAATCGAGTTGAAGGTACAAAGGATAGTCCTTTAGATAACAAATGTGACTCTGCATCAGTTAGAACATGTGATGAAAAATTGATAATTTGCATCTCATCCTCACTGGACTGAATTAAATGGGAATCAGTGGTGGGCCCATGTAATCTCACTGGGTTTCTGCACGGCCCCGCAATAGATATTGAGTTATTGGGGGCCCTTGGGATAAAAAACCCGTTGCTCCCTGATTTCTCCCTGTTGGAATTCCACTAGTTGGAACCATCCCTCTTTCATTTCGTCCCCTCCCCCTTGAATTTAATGTAAAATTCCTCCCTTTAGGTCTCCCTCCAGTTTCTCTCGATCTAGATGGTCTATCATTATCAGATGTATCATAATCAGAGGAAGACAAATCACTTGGGGGTTGGGGTACAGCGAGGCCTGCATACGCCCTATTTTCCCTGAACTGGTGAGGCCTGGTGATTAAGGTACTTTTAGGCCTGGTTGTTAAGGGGTTAAAATCCCAGTTTCGCTCCTTCTCTTTGGGACACTGCGGTGTGCCCAAACAACTGTTTACATTAACATGTGTGGTATTTCTGTGTTTGGGGGAAATTGCATAATAATTAACTATTAATTTAACTATTTGTGAATGTGTAAATTGTAGGGCTAAATGAACGTATTATTGAAAAAAAAAATTAAATGTCTACATTTCACCTCCATATTGTTTTAATTCTCATGAAACGAATAAGGCTAATGCCCCACATTGCTTTTTTTGTTGCAGATTTGGCTGCATTTTTTTGAGCCAAACCTGCAACAGTGGCTACAGAAGGAATGGGAAATATCCAGGAAGCACTTATACTTCACCCTTCTGCCCACTCCTGGCTTTGGCTCCAAAAATCGAGGCAAAATCTACAACAAAAAAAAGCAGTGTTTCTGCAACGTGATGCCTTAGCCCAAAAGGGTTAACAGCTCATCCAGTGCAGTTTTAAATTATTTTAGGGGTGCAGTTTTGAAAATTGGGTAATTTCTGGGGGCTTCTGATATATAGGCCTTTAAAATCCCCTTTAGAACTGAAGTGGTCCCTAAAAAATTGGTTTGGGATATTTTCTTGTAAACTTGTTAAATCTCTGTTAGACTTGTATGCCTTCTAGCATGCAAAATAAATTCAAGGGCAATTAATGATGCTGCCAACATAAAGCAGAGATATGGCAGATAATATTTATTAAAGAATTTGGATGGTATGACTATATATCTGAAAAGCGAAGCATTTCACATATTGAAAATTGAGAATTTACAAATTTCCACCAAATTTCCTATTATTTCATAAATAAACGCAACAAATATCGAGCAAAGTTTACCACTAACACGAAGTACAATGTGTCACAATAAAACTGTCTCAAAATCTCTTAGGTAATTAAAAGCGTCCCAAACTTATTACTACATAAAGTGACACATGTTAGGCTAGGCCTTTTTCAGGCAGAAACTCGGTGGACACCATTATAGTCTATGGGGTCCGTGGAAACCCGAACGCAGGTGGGAACCTAGCTTCAGTTTTCAAAAATTGGGGCCTGGCCTTTATGCCATGTGGGGCCACAGCCTAAACGCCACAGTTTGGCGGCGGCATTTTACAGTCCCTACATAGTGAATGGGATACATAGCGAAACCCATCCACACACTGGGGAAAAATATGCGCAGTGTACACAGTGTGGATTCCGAAACTGTTGCAGTTTTGGAAATCGCAGCAGTTTCCCTATAGGTATAATTGTAACAGAAAGTCCGCAGAGGAAACTGTTGTGAACTGTATGTGAAAAGTGCTGCGGGAAAAACCACAATGCGTTGCCACCGTGCTTTTTCCCACAATGCTTTTTTGCTGAGGCCTGCTACATATGGCCTTAGCCTTGAGGTGTTTTCAGGCCATATCCTTAAAGGGTTAAAAAAAATGAAAAAAACTTGCAAAAACAAAAATAACATAAAATTAAAGCCTTATATGTCACTAAAAAAATTGAAAAATTTTTTTGAAGAACCCAAACAAAAAAAGTTATACAATATACCAAAAACTCATGAAAATTTGTCCAGTCATGAACCAGGCAATACAGCCCAGTCATTAAATGGATAAACACCAATGTGAATAAATCCTGTAACTCATTGCTTTGTTTTTATTTCAAGTGTTTTAAAATGATAAATTGGAAACCACTTGTCTGAATATCAGGCCTCACAAATCTGATCCTTACAGGTAAAGTGTGACCAGTATTGGCCAAGTAGAGGTGCAGATACATATGGAATGATTCAAGTGACTCTACTAGATACTATTGAACTAGCAACTTTCTGCGTGCGGACGTTTTCCCTTCATAAGGTAAGTTAAATGGTAGATTGAGGTTTTTTATGGAGGACTGCCGCAAACCTCAGTTGGTTTCTTTATAGCATATTTTACAGACAGATTGTGGATTTGTCAGTATGCAAGGAGGCGATCAGTGTTGTGGAATCAGGATAAAAGAGTCTATAGTTGCTAGAATGCATTTTGCTTTGCTGACATGTACAACATGTTTTAGGTCAGAATATGCAATCGTGCAGTAGTTTTCATATAACTGATGGCTGATTTTCCTTCAATACCATTGTCTGTTGACAATACAGTTTGAATTGAGTGACAAGCTCTTGTTTACAGAATGGTTCCAGTGAGAAAAGAGAAGTACGACAATTCCAGTTTACAGCCTGGCCAGACCATGGAGTCCCCGAGTACCCAACCCCGTTCTTGGCATTCCTCAGAAGAGTAAAAACGTGCAATCCCCCTGATGCAGGACCTATTGTTGTACACTGCAGGTATGGTTCATTTTATTTTTGTAAATTGTGATTTGAAAACTCCAGGAATCCTCATAGCAAGTGAATTGAATTGGTTATTCAATTGATTTAATTTCTGCCATGTCTAAATAGATCTTGAAGCTAAATTGCAGCCACTATTTAGAAATCACTATATAATGTGAGTTACCTTGAGTAAAACGTATTATTTAAACAGAAATTAAAAAAAAAATGCTTTTCTGTCCTTCTGTTCCATCATCCTTACTATACACATGACTGTATGAGATTTAGTGCTAGTCAATATAAGCCTAGTATGATAGGTAATATAGGAAATAACAGCTGGTCAATAGGGTGACAGGAGTCGGACCCTAAGGAGAGGAAGTCAATTTAAAGTCCTATATAACTCTTTCTGTGTAAAGCTGGGATGGCAATCAACTAATCCCCATGATCTGACTTCTCAGACTCCTGGCAAACAGTTAATTTTCGTTGGGTAAATGCAGCAGGATTGAAGCACTACATGCAGCCATTCATATAAAAGGCTTCAAACCCTCTGTTAAGCATTCCTTCTCTACCCTAGCTCATAGTTAGGAGAACGGTACCCCTCTGTGTCATCTATATATGCCACAAAGATAAGATGTGTAATAAGCAATTTAATACTTTTTTTTTTTTTTTTAACTCAAAGGAAGGTGAGCTGTAAAGGGTCCCCAATTTTATATACACAATTTGTCGATTCTGAGTTAAGAGAGGATTATTTGTTTCCGGGTTCTTTTAGCCAAAATGGATGCCGCTACAAAGACCTGTGATTTCTCTGGGGGGCTTGTCCTGTCATGTATCACACTTACAGCTCATTGATTTGAATGGGCACTGTGTAAATCTAAGTGTTGCATGTGTATGGCAGGTTCTTGAAACGACCGTCTTATGGCTGTTTTTAAAACAATGAATGTCTATGTTAACTTTTTTTTTTGCCATTTTCAAGGCTGCCAGAACTGACATGTTCTAACTTTTGTCCATTTAGATTTACAAAGGTAGAGCCTTGTAAACAGACCCATTGATGGGTTTTAAAATGGCCATGCGATGGCTGTTTGAAAAAATCTCACGGCTGTTATTCAAAGCTACTTCTTTACTGAAATACACTGCAGAACAACAAAATCCATCCATAGTGCTGCATCTCCTCCCTAGTCACTGTCTATTGCCCTAACCATTCCTTCCTTTCTGCCAGTGGCCTTAGACTTGTATCCTCTTGTTATTGAACATTCCACTCCGGTCTCCAATACTTTTCTTGAGCTGCAGCGGTGCTCTGGCACACTTTACCGCGGACAATCGGATTAATCCTCAACTACAGCAGCTTCAAAAAAACTGCCCTAAAATCACATCTGTTTAGGCAGGCTTATCAAATGACTTGCTTACATTGTTCTACACTTCAGCTCACCACAACATTTCTTATCCTAAGCTATCCTTCCTACTCTATTCCTCAGAATCTGATCCTCCATCTAGAAGTTACTCTGCACTCCATGCACTTAGTGTCTGTATATTCACAGATACCAGCTGTTGAAGGGCTCATTCAGCTTCATTTATATGACCTTATTTATTAAAAGATGGCTGGACCATTGTACCAAACAAGACCTCTTACCTCTTCTGTCTCCCTATTTCCTCATAGATTGTAAGGTCTCACAAGAGGGCCTTCACTCCTATTGTTTGATATGTTTCTTTATTATCACAGGAGAGATCTAAATCTCTTATACTAAATGGGGTAAATTACACTTAATGAAATATAACGTTTAATAATTTCAATCATAAAAGACCAAAAACTGATCCCACAAATACACAAAAAAATAAACAAAAAAATCCCTTATCCCCAAAGAGACTAGAAATATCGGTACAGACAGTATGGTACCACCCTTAGATGATATTAAAAACAGTAAGAAGCTTCCCCTTTAATGGTAATTTCTTTGTCACATTGTAATGTCAAATACTGTCTGTTCATGTAGCCTCTGACTTGTAAAGTGCTGCGGAATATGTTGGCGCTATATCAATAAAATTATTATTATTATTATTATTATTAGATGGGATGGTTTTCAGCCATAACACATCAAAAACTCCATTGTCTACAGTCAAGCAATTCAGTACAACCGCATATGTTCTGTGGTGGCCTCAAATTCTTGATATTCTTTAGCCTGACATTCTGGAAGCAGGGCTACAATCCAAGAACAATTGAAAACCAAATTGCCAGAGCCACCAGAATACCAATACCAAGCTATTACAATACAAGGTGCCCCTGTTGCTGTTGCAAAATACTGTTTAAGGCTAAAGCCCCATGTAGCGTCCGTTAGCAAAAAAGTCCACTGTAGACTTTCTGCTTCAATTATACCTATAAGGAAACTGCCAGCGTTTCCACAGGTATAATTGACATGCTGTGATTTCCAAAACTGCAACAGAATTCGAAATTGCAGCGTGTTTTAGGAAGACTAATCTAATCTCAAGAACAGGAGCTTACTGTTCCCTCCAACAATAACAGCAACATTTCTCAGAAAAATTGACAGTGACATCAGCCAGCTGGACCTTCCTAACTCACAGTGACTATACAACCCAGTACAGCTACCCATGGAGAGTCACCCAACTTTATAAAATGGAGGAATGGCAAATATGTGTAGCTATGCTTTGATAATGTTTTATGTCTCTGCAGTATTATTCATGTTTGCCTTTCAGAAGCTTTGGAAAGCTGAGTAACAACCAATGGACAGGTATTCTGAATACCACACTTCACTTTTTTACTGACGGTATATGTATACATACTAAATAGCCTGGCATACCATGATAGATTTGCTTTCAGGGTCCCGGGAATGCTGGGTATCATAACAGGCAATGCTGTAATACAGATTGCTGAATAATAAATTAAGTAATATAATATAAAATAAATCTCCTTGATCCAGAGCTTGCAAGATTTGCCTTCCAGAATTCTGGGTAACATAGCATGTGGAGCTGTAATAAGGAATAGTGAATACTATATTTGTCTACATAAATCTACCTCCTTGCACTATAATCATATCATAGCTTGCCAGGGTTTCCCATTTCAAAGTTCTGAGAAAGCTGGGAAGCATACCAGATAATGTAGTAGTAGGGACTGCTAAATACTATATAAATCAGCCTGCCTGCTCACAAATCATTCCAAAGCTTGCAAGATTCTACATTTATCTAAATAATTCCCACTCTTTGCCATTTTATTGTGTCATATCTTGTCAGATGTGCTTTTCAGAGTCCCGGGAAAGCCTGGTAGCAAACCAGGTTTGTTGTTTTAGTAACTACTGAACTTTGAGTATAGTAATATAATAGAAATCTCCCTCATTGCTCCAAAATCATGCCAGAGCTTTCCAGATTTGCCTTTCAGGGTTTTAAGAAGGCTGGGTAATATACAAGTTACTGTTGTAAAAGGGACTGCAGAGTACTAAATATACCTAAGTAAACCCTTATCCATGCATCATAATAGCCCCTTAACTTCACAGATATATCTTTCAGGGTCCCAAGAAAGTGGTTTCAATACAGGCTGCTGCTGAAAAATCTACCTACATAAGCCTCTAAGTCATGACACAGCTAGCTAGTTTTGCCTTTCAAGAATCTGGTAAATAAAAACCACAAATATGTAATTCTTCTCTCTCCATGGAGCTGCAAGGTCTCCATTACACTCAATGGCACTCCATTTCAGCATTAGACTGTATGGAAGCAAAGCTCCTCCCCCTCCTGAACTTCTTGTGATGTCATGTTGGTCTCCAGCTGGTAATGGCACTGCACAGAGGAAGAAAGCATTGTCAGCCCAATCTATGTTTGCAAGATTACTGCCAAACTTCTCAGAGCTGCAGTTTAGCCGATAATTCTGCAGATATCATATAGATGAACTATATCATACATATTTTTACTCTTATTGTTGGTTTTCAGGGTTTAGTGTCCCTTTAAGAAATGTGCCTTTAGAAAGGGTGGAGGCATCACAGCCATGGATCAGATTTCAATTACACTTAAGTAAAACTTTCAGACTCTTTATCTGCAAACTGCTCCAATATTTAATGCTTTAGCTTTTTACTCCTCTCCATATATTGATAGTTCTAATTTGCATCACTTGTCTCATTTAAAGGGATTCTATCATTGGGGAAACATGTTTTTAACTGAAGCAATGTTGGATTAGCCTTTATAAAGGCTAGTCTACTCCTACCTTTACTTTTCCTCTCTTCGCCGCCGTTTGTCCAAAAAAAGCATTTTATTCTCATATGTAAATTATGGTCAGGGAGCATCGGGGGCGTTCCCCCTGTGCTCCGAGCACTCCGTGTCATCGCCGCAACCCGCCTCCAGTGCTGCTTTTTCACGCCCCCTGCATCATCTTCTGTTCATCTTGCATCTGCTTATTGCTCCGTTGGCCATTTTTCTGGAGTACGCTGTTTTAAGAAACTAAACAAAAATGGCCGCCGGAGCCACTTAGAGTTCAGGCAGAGCCGACTGAGCATGCTCCGTTGGCCATTTTTGTTTAGTTAAAAACACATTTCCCCAATGATAGACTCCCTTTAACATTCTATTCCTTTGTCTTTTTGTATATAATATGGCGACTCTTCAGATATTGCCTGATGAAAAGAGCTAAGTAACTAAGTAGTCTTGAAAGTTTGCTATTTGACATCTTTTCAGTTAGATGGTTATCTTTTCTAGCTCGGTAGCAATGAAATATTGCATTTGTTGATATGAATTTTTACAAGGACTGACAACACAGCAACTTTGTTTTTCATCCAATCTTTTACCTACTATTCAGTGCTTACATAGCGGCAACATATTCTGCTGAGATGTACAGAATGTCATCGCTCACAGCAATATTGACAAAAATCAGAACAGGAAATTTGCTCATAATCTGTTAGTAGGGAAATAAATGATTTAACCACCGGGGAGCAGCCTCCTCCTTCCCTCTCACCTCTGCATAGACTTGTGTGTGAGGTTGAATAGAGACAGATTGTACACAGATTACAGTCTGAGTGGAAGGAGGATGAGAACAGACTAAGAAGTGGAGAAGGAAACTTCTATCTTACCTGTACTACTCATTTATGAGAAGTTGTTTTATAATTGGAGGTACGCTTTAAACTGCTTAAGGCTGAGGCCCCACGTTGCGGAAACGCACCTTTTTTGTTGCAGATTTTGCTGCGTTTTTTTTTTTTTTTTTTTTTTGAGCCAAAGCCTGGAATGGATTGTGAAGAAGGTGGAAGTATAAGTACTTCCTATAAATTTCCCATTTCTTTTGTAGTCATTCTTGGCTTTGGTTCACAGCAAAATCTGCAACAAAAAAAGTTGCCTTTCCGCTACATGGGGCTTCAGCCTAAGACTAAGTTTTGAGTGGCTCTGGTGTATGCACCCACAAACACCCTGTCCTCTACCCCTTTTTTTTTATAACTAGTTAAATTGGTTACTGTATGTAATATTTTAATCTATTGTAAGTCGTATGGTTTGCCATAAACATCTTTATATGGATACTTTTTGGTATGAGCATTTTTGGAAATCTTTCTTCTAGTGCTGGAGTTGGACGAACTGGCTGTTTTATTGTTATTGATGCAATGCTTGAGAGAATAAAGCATGAGAAAACGGTCGATATATATGGTCACGTGACATTAATGCGCTCACAGAGGAACTATATGGTTCAGACAGAGGACCAGTACAGCTTTATTCATGATGCCTTGTTTGAAGCCGTGGCATGTGGAAACACAGAAGTTCCTGCTAGAAACCTATATACATATATTCAGAAGTTAGCCCAAATTGAAACAGGAGAACATGTAACAGGCATGGAGTTGGAGTTTAAGGTAAGAATATTAGTGAAACATAAACGATAATATAATTCTGCGCCTAAAACAAGTAAGCTGACTGACCTCATACTTCACCTGTACACTACAGCTCTTACCTGGCCGTTAAATATTGCAGTCATAGAATAAATAATAGTGCAGAGTGTGCCAGCTCACATTTAGAGTGAAGATCAAATTAATGTGCGAAATTCAGTTGTTTCATACATATTTCTTTTATGATTTTAATAAAAAATAAAGTAGAACAGTCTTTGTGAGTATGAAAGAGCATTTGTCATTTTGTTTAGAATTACAGTTAGTATTGTATTCAGGGACCCCAACAGAGCAGCACTGGCTGTACTTATAGGGGTGGAGAAAGTAACCTTCAAATGGTGCAGGATATGTGTATAAATATCCCATATGGCCAGGCTATGACATTTGGCAACTAACCTAAGCCTTTTTTCAAATAGCTTTTAACAAGCATTTTGGGTTGCTTTATTATTCATACATATCCAAACACTGGCAAAAACATGGTGCATCTTTGGCGCAATGGCAATGTAGCGCATCTTCATGTATTTAGTATGATCTAGAATTTTTCAACTTGCTAGACAGCATCAGCCACTGTGATAAATCAGGCATATTTTCAGACTGCCTAAGTTTGCATTGTCTAACTATCCTGTTTCTCCAAAAAATACCCTGAAAATATGCCTAGCTTGATTTTGCAGGGTTTTTGGAGTAGGCTTGAAATATAAGCCCTACTCAAAAAATAAGTCCTAGTTACAATCAGTGACTCCAGCGCTAGGTTATGTCACATGACGTCACGGAGAATAGGCACACCGTAGCTCTCAACCATTCTGGTCAAATGCCCCTCTACCTCCAGGGCAGGGCAAAATCCTCTCACTGCTCCCGAGTTCCACCTCCTGCCTCCCGAGTCCGCCTTCCAAGTGCAACCTCCCGACTGCTACTATAATGTGGGCTTGGCTACCTACACGACCAGACGTCAGGTGCCACCCCTGCTCACTTCCACAGATGCAGCCACTCCAATACAGCACCTCCCCCTTAGCATAAAGGAGAGGAGATAGAGAGGGCACAGTGCCACTGCCACACAAAGTGTTTAGAGAGAGAGTACCAGTAAGTTTAAGACCCACTGACACTGCACCATCAATTGTTAATGTAAGTTAAGGTTAGGGTTACTAACCCTAACCATTTTACAGGATTTGTCTGGAGAGAATCAGACAAGATTCTGATTCACTTTGGTGCCTGAAAAATAAGACCTACCCCGAAAATAAGCCATATCCCTTTTTTCTCTGAAAAAAATAATATAATTAGGAGTAACACAGTATTAGTTTTTTATATATATATATATAATGAAAAATGATATATAATGAACCATCTGGAACTGGGAGTAGGCAAAGTCAGTAGTCATGGACGAGTTATCACGCAATGTAGGCAAAAATTAGCATGGCTTAGCATACGTCCTTTTTTGTTCTTCTCCCTATTTTACTGGACATAGTAAGGCAAAGCTCACACTTAATTTTACATATGTTTTTTTTTTTCCACTGTTCAGTAGTGGTTCATCTGTTTTATAGTCTTGTATGGAAATGTTTGTACCAAAAACCTTATGTTAAAAAATGGGAAAAATTAAGGTTTAAAGAGTAGTCTAATTTAGGAAAAATACCCAGTCTGGCTTTAAGGCCTCTTGCAGACGACAGTGGTGTGGGTCAGTGTGCTATCTGTGTATTTCACGGATAGCACACTAACCCATTCTTTTCTATGGGCCCATACACACAGCCGTGAATTTCACGGTGCCGTGTGCGGGCCGACACTCTATTCATTTAATGAAAGGAGCCGCGGAAGCACGGCCCATGCACGGGCGGCACACGGGGACATCCCCGTGTCCCCCGTGTGCAGCCCGTGCTTTTAATTCACGGCAGGCCGGTTGCAGCATGGTCATCTGCAACCGGCCTTAGCTAATGTGGTAAGAGTGTTTTATTGTGGCTATATATGCTTTTACATTATTGATTTCCATAGATAGTATATAATGTTTATTTTCTTCTGTGCTAATTGTCATTGGTGGAGCCTTGCAACAAAATAAGTGTCAGCCTCTAATATATTTCATGTGATCAGTTATAATGAAAGACATAGAACCAGATATATATCTCTTCACATGAAAATCAGAAATGTTAATCTTTCTTAATAGATAAAAAATAGAATTTTAAGTTAAGAAATCCATAAACTTTGTTGATTCTACTTATTTCAAACATGATGAGATCTCCATACACACAGTATACTGTTTAACTTCTTTAAATATTCTTTTTTATGCATGTCCAGCGCCTTGCCAATTCGAAAGCTCACACTTCCAGATTCATCAGTGCCAATCTTCCATGCAACAAATTTAAGAATCGCCTTGTGAACATCATGCCATATGAAACCACAAGGGTTTGCTTGCAACCAATTAGAGGAGTAGAGGGGTCAGATTACATAAATGCCAGTTTCATAGATGGATACAGGTATGCTGGAGTCTTTATGCCACACATCCGTGATGTTTTTAGGTGGAGGTACTAACATATTGTCTTGTGTTTTAGGCAACAAAAAGCTTACATTGCAACACAAGGACCACTTGCAGAGACCACTGAAGATTTCTGGAGAATGCTATGGGAAAATAATTCCACAATTGTTGTAATGTTAACAAAACTTAGGGAAATGGGCAGAGTAAGTTACTTGTTTTTCAATTCTGATTGATAAATTGTAATATGTATGGGTAATGTTATAATACCTATTTTATAGGATATGTATTATGGATGCCATTGACTTGTAATGTGATTGTCAGTATTCAGATTATTTGCACTGGATAGAATAGCTCTGCAGACAATAAAGAAAACTTGATACAAAACTGTCTCTTAGGTGGGTAAAAACAGATGAAAGTTTATTTACAAGTGAGCTCACAGTGAAAACCGATTTATAGATAGTAAACAGCGAGGAGAGAAAAGAAACAGGTGGCACTGTTATAACCTTGACCTATATAACGTTATGATGCAGTTTAGCAACAGGAGTACAGAAACAGGAAAATCGCATTTTGCAGAGAGAAATGAGTATTTGATCCCTTACCAACCATTAAGAGTTCTGGCTCCTACAGACCAGTTAGACGCTCCCAATCAACTCGTTACCTGCATTAAAGTTCTCTTAAATTGTCACCTGTATAAAAGACTCCTGTCCACAGACTCAATTAATCAGTCAGACTCTAAGCTCTACAACATGGGCAAGACCAAAGAGCTTTCTAAGGATGTCAGGGACAAGGTCATAGACCTTCACAAGGCTGGAATGGGCTACAAAACCATAAGTAAGATGTTGGGTGAGAAGGAGACAACTGTTGGTGCAGTAGTAAGAAAATGGAAGAAATACAAAATGACTGTCAATCAACATCGATCTGGGGCTCCATGCAAAATATCACCTCGTGGGGTATCCGTGATCATGAGGAAGGTGAGAGATCAGCCTAAAACTACACGGGGGGAACTTGTTAATGATCTCAAGGCAGCTGGGACTACAGTCACCAAGAAAACCATTGGTAACACATTACGCCATAATGGATTAAAATCCTGCAGTTCCTGCAAGGTCCCCATGCTCAAGAAGGCCCATGTGCAGGCCCGTCTGAAGTTTGCCAATGAACACCTGGATGATTCTGCGAATGAATGAGAGAAGGTGCTGTGGTCAGATGAGATAAAAATTGAGCTCTTTGGCATTAACTCAACTCACCGTTTTTGGAGGAAGAGAAATGCTGCCTGTGACCCAAAGAACACCGTCCCCACTGTCAAGCATGGAGGTGGAAACATTATGTTTTGGGGGTGTTTCTCTGCTAAGGGCACAGGACTACTTCACTGCATCAATGGGAGAATGGATGGAGCCATGTACCGTAAAATCCTGAGTGACAATCTCCTTCCTTCCGCCAGGACATTAAAAATGGGTCGTGGCTGGGTCTTCCAGCAGGACAATGACCCAAAACATACAGCCAAGGCAACAAAGGAGTGGCTCAAAAAGAAGCACATTAAGGTCATGGAGTGGCCTAGCCAGTCTCCAGACCTTAATCCCATAGAAAACTTATGGAGGGAGCTGAAGCTCCTAGTTGTCCAGCGACAGCCTCAAAATATTAATGATTTAGAGATGATCTGCAAAGAGGAGTTGACCAAAATTCCTCCTGACATGTGCGTAAACCTCATCATCAACTACAAAAAACGTCTGACTGCTGTGCTTGGCAACAAGGGTTTTGCCACCAAGTCAGAGGCGTAGCTAGGGGTTCAGCACAGGGGGGCGAACATGTCCAAGTGGGCCCCCAACTTGGACTTGTTCGTATACCGATGCTATCAGTATACGGTGAGCGTATAGTGGTATATAGCAGCTCTACACAGGGCTCTGCAGACGATTTAGGTGAATACAGCGCAGTAGCATTTATTGACTTACCGGTGACGTCTCTGACCAATCCTTCACATTTCCCATCTCTTTCATCTGGACGGCCATGACCACTTCTTCCAGTCTCTGTAAAGTTTGCAACATAGACATCTTTGGCTCCTCACTTTTCCAGGCACCTGACCCACACTGTCCTCACCTGCACACCCATCCTGTTGCTACTCCCAATTATAAAATATATAATATAACCCCCTATATTGAATAATACCCCCAAGTGTATCTTTAAGTTAATAACTTCCCTGTGCACCCCTTTAAATAATGCCCCTTATTAATAATGCCCCAGATGTTTTCTAATTAAAAAGGAAAAAAAAGGGAAAAAAAATTATTGGGGTTCCAATACCCCGGACCCCAGGATCAGCTGTTTGAATGAACCATGGTACCTGTGTATGCGCCGTGACCCCTTCTCTGTTTACACAGTGTCATTCTTTTCATAGCGGCCATGTAATGTAACTACAACCTCATCCTATACACATCTATGTGACAAGGCTGGAGTTACATCACACGGTCACTATAAACAGACAGTGTGTGTTATAAACAGGCGCCATAGCCCCTTCATACAGCTGATCAGTGGGGATTCACTTATCTTTTATTGATGTTTTATTCTGAGGATAGACCATCAATAAAAATTAGCTGGAAAACTCCTTAAAGAGGACCTTTCACGTCCTCATGTATATGCTTTTTTACATACCGCTAGAAAGCCGACAGCACACTGGAGATATCGGCGGTCTTAGTTTCATGGTTTACTGTCAGAAAGGCGTTCCTGACAGTCTAGCTGCGCTGTGAGGAACGCCCTCTCTGACAGTTCTCGTTCATAGACTTGTACTGGGGGGGCGTTCCTCACAGCTCAGTGTCATCGCCGGGCAGTAAGGAACGCCCCCTCTGACAGTACAGCGCTATGGGCGAGTACAGAGAGGGGGCGTTCCTTATAGCCCAGAAATGAAGCTGAGTTGTAAGGAACGCCCCCCCAGTACAAGTCTATGAACGAGAACTTTCAGGGAGGGCGTTCCTCACAGCGCAGCTAGACTGTCAGGAACGACCTTCTGATAGTAAACCGTGAAACTTACACTGCCGATATTTCCAGCCCCGGGGCACATACCAGGAAAGCCAGCAGTGCGCTGAATTCAGCGCGCTGTCGGCTCTCTAGCGGTATGTAAAACAGCATATACTGTACATGAGGACGTGAAAGGTCCTCTTTAAGGCTAAGGCCCCACGTGGTGTCCTGCAGCAAAAAAGAGTTTTTCCTGCAGCGCTTTGCACAGAAAGTTCACAGAGGTTTCCTCTGCAGACTTTCTGCTTCAATTATATCTACAGGAAAACCACTAGCATTTCCGTAGGTATATATGACATGCTGCGATTTCCAAAACTGCGTCTGTTTTGGAAATCGCAGCGTATCCACTGTGCATATTTTCCTGCAAAGTGGGGATGGGGGCCACATGTGGCGAAAACCCACATAAAAAAAACCCGGCATTTTACATCTAGCAAATCCCATCCACACATTGTGGAAAAATCCGTGCAGCGTTGCGGTTTTGGAAATTGAAGCATTTCAATTATACCTACAGAAACACTGTTTCCATATAGGTGTATTGAAATCAGAAAGTCCACAGGGAAAACCTCTGCGGACCTTCTGTGAAAAGTGCTGCGAGAAATGTGTGGATGGGATTCGCAGATACAGCTTTTTTGCTATTTGTCTTGTATCTAAGTCTGAGGCTAAGGCTCCATGCCTTTGCCAGCAAGTTCTGATGTCTGTTACAAAAATTACAAACACATTATATATAAGTCTAATGGCCTAGGATTCCAACACACAGCTAGACCAATTGGGGGGTTGGTTACCTCTATAAATATTCTTAAATTCCAATTGATCTCTCATAAATTATAGCTATGGAGTCTTTACTATACAGAACTCACCTACACATATTGTGTGAAAAATCATACTTATAGATCAGGAGTGTCCAAACTTTTTTGCAAAGAGGGACAGATTTGGTGAGGTGAAAATGACCATTCAGCCTGACATTCTTTTAACCATTAAAGAGGACCTTTCACGTCCTCATAGATGTGCAGTGTTATTTACCGCTAGAAAGCTGACAGTCCACTAAATTCAGGAAGAAGTGGGAGGCGATGGAAAGCAGACAAGTAAGTATTGGTACTTAGCTTGTAGGCCACTGGCTCAATGTGGCCTGTGGCCTACAAGGTCTATCAGTAGCAGAACCGGGTTAGCGGAGCCACTTGCCTGCATTCACTTACCACTCCCTGTTCCTGCTCAATGGGCTCTGTGTGCCACACATCAGGTTGCGATAACGTAATGTAAGGCACATGGGAGCCCCTTGGAGGTTGAAGAGGAACAAGGAGATTGCGAGCAGGAGTGGGGATAGGTAAGTTAATAGGGGTCGATACGACCTATTAAAAAAGCAGTGGGGATCCAGTAAAGCCCCCTAAAAGCTAAAGTGCTGGTGGGCCGGTGGAAATTTGAAGCGCAATTTGGACTTTGGACATGCCTATTATAGATAATGACATAGAATGCAATTGCCTGAGGGTGGGTGTAACTGTGTCCCTGCATTGCCTTACTATGAGAGCCCATTATCGAAACTGGACAGCCACAGTGAAGGTTAATGTCCCTATCATTTCCCCCTTTCCTGATTTTGCCATTTATTTTTAATTTGACAAGCATCATTGATCTGTAGTCAAATGGTTTGGATTGCATATTGGTTAGAACGAATTGAAGTAGTAGAACCAGGGGTGGAATACATTGTAAAGGGTTAAAATTGCTTCTTGATGATTCTTCCACTTCAATTCAAGCTCTTAGTATGTCTTGGTACTGTCTGAACAAGAGGTATGGTATGGTCAATTTCAGAGACCACTAGACATGCATACAACACAGTTTCTGGAAAGTCCTATACATTGAGGAGGAGGCTGGAAAGGCTATAAATGTGCAGTATATACTATGCCAGCCAACCCATATGATTGCAGACTTCTGCCTGGTTTTCTATTTGATTTGCCGGTGTACCTTGGGGTGTCAGCAAGAATGACATTAGGTTCCTCCTAATTGAATGTAAGTCTTGCTTCTTGTTCATTATTTTTTACTTGTTTACTTATACTTGCCTGACTTGCTGGCTTTGCTTATTTTCTATTCTTTTCACCTAAATCAGTGGTTAGTGGCATTCTTGATTCCCACTATCGTTAGAACCCACAGTAATACAACATGTGACATCTCCTTAATGCTAAAAAAACAGATGGCTAAACATCAGACCTGTCTCCCTCCAAGGCAATATTATCTAATTATTTTGACCAAAACAAGTCTTTCTCTGGAGGTCAGGATTTGGTAGGTTTTAAGTAATTGGCTCATAGGTGAACATTCTTGAAATAGTGGGAATAGTGAGAATGTCAGTAATAAAGTATAAGCAATAATATAATGCAATATAATATATATGCAATTCATTATTAGTAAAGATTTTATTAGTTCTTATGTTACTGGACAACACAAACCAAACTTAACCATGATGCCAATTTGAACAGAGAATTACTTGCTGTATTTAGAGGCTTTCTGAAACAATATAAGAAGAATTGTTTGTTTTTTACTGATAGTTTTATTTGTTCTGCTTCTAAAAATATCTTGTTTATTCTCAAAGGAAATTATTTTTGTTACATTACAGGAAAAATGTCATCAATATTGGCCTGCTGAGCGTTCAGCTCGGTATCAATATTTTGTAGTTGATCCAATGGCTGAATATAACATGCCTCAATACATCTTAAGAGAATTTAAAGTCACAGATGCGAGGGTAAGTTACAAGAGCTTCAGTGATACCATAATTTTATCAATATTTTGTTTTGCAAGTAGATAACATAAAACAGACATTAATGTTCTTTCAAAAATAAGAACAGAGATTGGAGTTAATGGAGCCAGGATTTGTTGACAGGCATTCAATAATTTTGTGTATTCCCTTTAACCACTAGAAAACATAATGAGATATATCATTCCAAAATGTCCGATTTTATTGTCCTTTTATCAACATTTAATATTTCTGTACTGTTTCTATTTACCACTGGTGAAGATGATCTAACCTAAACAGATGTAAGGGTAAACTAGTAGGCATAGGTAGTGTGCCACATGAAATATACCAGTTTTTCAATGTGATTTTTGTATGCGTGGCAATTACAGGTAAAACCTAAAACCTGCTACAAATGTGTTTCACCTGGAATTACTGTGTGGGCAAATACTGAAGGGAAAACCTGCAGTAATTTGTTTAAAAACACACAAAGTTTTGTTGCCTATTCTTTATCTACATGAAGCACTACAGACCCACTGGCATGCAAATTTGTGTCATAGGATGTCAACATGAATGGGTAGTGCGCTAAGTGGTCAAAAACTACTGCAACTTCCTGCGGTTTTGAGATACTTATTTTTACATTTGTTAAATGTGTTTCAAGTATAAAAGCCATGGGGCCAAAAACCATGGTTGTTGGTGAAATACAGTATGTGTGGTATTTATGTGTAGTTTTTGATTTCTAGACCAAAATCTACACTTTTCATAGTATTACTACAGAGTGTTTATAACCAGAATTGTCCAGTATTAGAAAAACATGACTAATTTCTTCATAAAACAGGTTATGTGTGTCATTGCAGCTCAGTCTCATTTCAGTGCACTACAGCTGAGCTGTAATACCATGCACAACCACACAGGTGTGACGCTGCTTGGATAACCCCTTTAACACGCAATTTTCATTCTACTCTATGGAAGCTCCTACTTTTTAAAATTGCTTAGAATTCCCAGCATGTAGTGATTAAAATAAATCCCTATCAACTTTTTTTGGACTGCCGCAGGTTTTAAGAGATTTACAAACCACTCAGTGCGTTTCTATGGACAGCTACATCGCAGTGATTTTTTTTGTAGTAACAGAAAAAATGAAGATGTTGCCCTAGTCATGGGATATGTTTATACAGTGTGGTTGTGTGATTGGCGTTGTCATGCAGTGAAAAACCATGTGTTTTGCAGGCACAGGTTGAAGCCTGTAAAACTAGCTGTAAAAACACAAGTTTTTTCAGCGTAATTTTCCTTTGCACTGCAAAAAACCTGGAACAGCAACACCATACAAATATCCCCAACTCAGGCAACCGAGGGGCTTCTGAAATTAACGTTCATAGTGCAGTCCGAGTCAGGCGGACTACACACGGTACTGTTGATCTTATTGGGACCATACAATCTTCATGTCTTATTCAAGTGGGGTGTCTGTTTCTGGAAATCCAGTGATAACATCAAGGACCTCCTACTTGGCTGTTGCAACCAGTCACGGGCCTCAGTGGTCACTTGCTTTAGTCGGTTATGTCATCACTGGTCTTATCTAATATTTTTTTTTGGTTTGGGAAAATCCCATTAGGCTAAGGCCCCATGTAGCGAAATGCAGCTAAAATATAGCCAAAACGCATTGCGTTTTATTCTGCCGCGTTTTTCATTGAGTTTTTGCTGCGTTATTCTCTGTTTTTTTACCTTCCCCTGTTAATTTTAGCTGTGGAATCACAAGAGTTTTCCTTATAGATTTAACATGCTGTGTTTTTGAAAAACGCATGCAATTTTGAAAAATCAGCTTTTCCACAGCTCTTTTTTTCCCCACAATGTATGGATAACATTATCCAAAATCTCTTTTACTTTGCTGCTCCTGTAAAACACAGCTTATTTTTCTGCTTGTCCGCAAAGTGGGGCCTTAGCCTTAAGGGCCAGGGGCCCACATGGTGTAAACAGTCACAGCAAAGTGGATGGGATTCTAGAGAATCCCATCCCCACTTTGTGGGAAAATACGCACAGTGGAAATTCTGCGATTTCCAAAACTGTTGCGGTTTTGGAAATTGCAGCATGTCAAGTATACCTACTGAAACACTGGTGGTTTCCCCATAGGTATAATTGAAGCAGAAAAGCGCTGCGGGAAAAACTGCAGCGGCAACGTTTTTTTTGCTGTGGGATGCTACGTGGGGCCTTAGCCTAAAGTAAGTTCATTTGACATTTGATTCATCTAAATTTCAAAGCTTCTTTCATAGTCTGCACAGTCAAGTATAATAACATTGTCTTATTTCTTTCTGCATATAGGATGGCCAGTCTCGCACAGTTCGACAGTTTCAGTTCACTGATTGGCCAGAACAAGGTGTGCCAAAATCAGGTGAAGGTTTCATCGATTTCATAGGCCAAGTGCACAAAACAAAGGAGCAGTTTGGGCAAGATGGTCCTATATCTGTTCACTGCAGGTAGGAATAAAACTAACATTTATAAAACTTAGTCCAATATTTTCAGTTACTAATTTGTTTGGATCTAAGTTATTATAGTATGTTATGAAATGTCTTTAAGGCTGGATTCAGAAGACCATTATTTCTCTGCATTATATGGTCCATATTAGGTCCGCAAATCCCATCTTGACAACAGATCTAATCGGTTAAACCTGCAGCATCAGAGAGATCTATGTTTTGGTCACAGAATTTGTGGCTCTAATAGTGACTGTAATATGGACGCATTACATCTGATTCCTGCCACAGATACAAAGCCAATCATGTACTTCTCTTTGGCTCAATTTATGTTGATACACCATTTGTTTTATACACCTAAATTTCTACACATGGTAGGTCCTCAGATTGTATTAACCCTCGTCAGGCTGCATAATTTTACAACATTACAGGCTGCATAGGAATAGGTACAATTGTACCTACTCAGCCGGACGAGGGTTAAATGTGTTATGTCAGATGCAAACCTCATTCACCTGATCTGGCTATATTCTATGCTGCATTTTTTTGGAATCACTTGATTGACCAATTGAAAATTGTATTCCATATTGAATTATAGGGGACTTTAATATTTCACAATTTACTGGTAAACCATATGTTAAATTGTTGCAGGTGCTATTTTTACAGTTTAAGGAAAATGCAGTTTTTTTTTTCTTGAAGATTTTGCTGCGTTTTTTTTGAACCAAAGCCAAAAATGGCTGCAAAGGGAATGGCAAATATATAGGAAATATTATACTTATCCATTTGGCTCAATCCACTCCTGGCTTTGGCTCAAAAAACCGCAACAAAGACTTAGCTATAGGAATATTGCTATATATGCTATATTCAGCTGGTATTACTAATTGTATAAATGCCCAATGCTGACCACAGCTCGAAATGGTCAACATTTTGGCACTATTAATTTATATAAATATATGACTAAATGGTTGTAAACATGTAAAAGTCCAGGTATGTTATAACTGGTATTACTCAGATAATGCTTAAATATGTTGCACTATTTAATTGTATTGTAAGTTCCTTTCAACATGTGCCATACATATACAGTGGGGAAAAAAAGTATTTAGTCAGCCACCAATTGTGCAAGTTCTCCCACTTAAAAAGATGAGAGAGGCCTGTAATTGACATCATAGGTAGACTATGAGAGACAAAATGAGAAAACATATCCAGAAAATCACATTGTCTGATTTTTTAAGAATTTATTTGCAAATTATGGTGGAAAATAAGTATTTGGTCACCTACAAACATGCAAGATTTCTGGCTCTCACAGACCTGTAACTCCTTCTTCTTTAGGAGGCTCCTCTGTCCTCCATTCATTACCTGTAGTAATGGCACCTGTTTGAAATTGTTATCAGTATAAAAGACACCTGTCCACAACCTCAAACAGTCACATTCCAAACTCCACTATGGTGAAGACCAAAGAGCTGTGGAAGGACACCAGAAATAAAATTACAGACCTGCACCAGGCTGGGAAGACTGAATCTGCAATAGGCAAGCAGCTTGGTGTGAAGAAATCAACTGTGGGAGCAATAATTAGAAAATGGAAGACATACAAGACCACTGATAATCTCCCTCGATCAGGGGCTCCACGCAAGATCTCACCCCGTGGGGTCAAAATGATCACAAGAACGGTGAGCAAAAATCCCAGAACCACACGGGGGGGACCTAGTGAATGACCTGCAGAAAGCTGGGACTAACGTAACAAAGGCTACCGTCAGTAACACACTAAACCACCAGGGACTCAGATCCTGCAGTGCCAAACATGTCCCCCTGCTTAAGCCAGTACATATCCGGGCCCATCTGAAGTTTGCTAGAGAGCATCTGGATGTTCCAGAAGAGTATTGGGGAATGTCATATGGTCAGATGAAACCAAAGTAGAACTGTTTGGTAGAAACACAACTCGTCGTGTTTGGAGGAGAGTGAATGCTGAGTTGCATCCAAAGAACACTATACCTACTGTGAGGCATGGGGGTGGCAACATCATGCTTTTGGGCTGTTTCTCTGCAACGGGACCAGGACGACTGATCTCTGTACATGAGAGAATGAATGGGGCCATGTATCGTGAGATTTTGAGTGCAAACCTCCTTCAGCAAGGGCATTGAAGATGAAATGTGGCTGGGTCTTTCAGCATGACAATGATTCCAAGCACACTGCCAGGGCAACGAAGGAGTGGCTACATAAGAAGCATTTCAAGGTCTTGGAGTGGCCTAGCCAGTCTCCAGATCTCAACCCCATAGAAAACCATTGGAGGGAGTTGAAAGTCCGTGTTGCCCAGCAACAGCCCCAAAACATCAGTGCTCTAGAGGAGATCTGCATGGAGGAATGGGCCAACATACCAGCAACAGTGTGTGCCAACCTTGTGAAGACTTACAGAAAACGTTTGTCCTCTGTTATTGCCAACAAAGGATATATAACAAAGTATTGAGATGAACTTTTGTTATTGACCAAATACTTATTTTCCACCATAATTTGCAAATAAATTCTTTAAAAATCAGACAATGTGATTTTCTGGATTTGTTTTCTCATTTTGTCTCTCATAGTTGAGGTCTACCTATGATGTCAATTACAGGCCAGCCTCATCTTTTTAAGTGGGAGAACTTGCACAATTGGTGGCTGACTAAACACTTTTTTTCCCCACTGTAAATCTGCGCTCCAAAAGTTACATAGCGCTCCTTCACATCAGCAAGGACCCTGTGGCAATTCCCTCAATCATACACATCTCTAATAGTGGGCATTTATCCACCCAGATGCTGTAGTTCGTGTGATTGGCTCCTGCGAGGCTTGATCATGGGAGCTATTTTGTTAATATGGCAAACAGGAGCCTTTTGAAGTCTCTGAGGCCTGGCATAGGAATATTACTATTGATCTCTGTGGTGTTATATTTTAATAAAAATATTAATCCTATATGTGATCACTGTAGTGGGGGGACGAATCAAAATGGCGAAATCACCCTATTCTTGCTGTTTTGCCTCCCAAAAAATTTTGAATACAAGGTTAACAAAATGTCACATTCTCTTTCTAATGGTACAACTAAGAATGTCATCTCATCTCGAAATTTATCAAAGTTATGGGGGTCAGAATATGGCATTTTTAATTAGTTAAAGTTGACCTTTCACATCCTCTGGCACCCGCGGTATTATATACCGCTAGAAATGTTTCCCAGTATGGGCCCCGGTGCTTGAGATATCGGTGCCGTTCGTTTTGGCACCAATATCTCTCCACTGTTAGAAGGGCAGGCCTTACTGTCTAGTGTTATTGCTTGGCGGTAAGGAACTCCCCCATGACAGTACTCTTCCATAGCATTCTACTGTCAGAGGGGGCATTCCTCACTGCTCAGCGATGACGCTAGGATGTAAGGTTCGCCCTTCTGACGGTGAAGAGATATCGGTGCCGAAACTAAGAGCATCGATATCTCTAGCACCCGGGTGCGTACTGTCAAAGCTGACTGTCAGCTTTCCAGCGGTATATAACCGCCAGTGCCAGAGGACATGAAAGGTCCTCTTTAAGGTATTAAAGCATAACAAAAAGCTTAATTTTTGGAGAGCAAAACAGATGTATCACTTTCTCTGCTACTTGCCACCTTCCATACATATCTCTCACACGAAGACTCCCTTTGACAATCTCTGCATGGCCCCTCCTGACACTGGCTATTCTTGATATATGAAATGTTGCTGTTCTCTCATTCAACATCCCCTCCTCCCTACATCAGCAAATCTCTAGATCTGTATCTCGCTTTTTCCTAAAGTAAACAAAAAGTAAAGCATTGACAGGAAATAATATTTTGGATTGCTGTTGAGAAGGGGTGAACCTAGCCTTTCTGCTGCCTGAGGTGACCTATAGAAAGGTGCCACCGACCTGGCAATCTTTGGTTCCGTGACGAGGTCCCTCTAATTAATATTGCAGGCCAGCCCATTCCCCCCCCCCCCTTTGCACATCAAAAGAATCTCCACACACAGTATACTGGACCCTACAGTATATTATACTCTTTTCTGACCCCCTTACAGTATAACACCCTCTTTACTGGCCCCCACAGTGTATTACCCCCTTTATTGGCCCCCAATATAGTATAACACCCCCTTTACTGACCCTCATAATATACTGCCCCTTTTACTGGTCACACACACAGTATATTGGACCCTTTACTGACTCCCACACAGTATATTGTCCCTTTGTAGGCCTCCACATAGTATATTGCCCTCTTCTCTTTAGTCCCCACACAGTATACAGCCCCTTTTTTGGCCACTACATAGTGATATGTTAGCCTTAGATTGAACCAAAATTTTCCCAAAGTTTTAGACTTGGACCCTCAAACTCTCGACTATAGTAAGGGGAGGCCCAGGAAAGGTGAGTAAAAACTTTGCATTTGGTGGTCCCTGACATCCTCCTGTGGCTGGGGAACACCAGACAACCAGAAGAGGTGAGCATAACGGTTTGTTGTTTTTACTCATTTGCCCAGTGCTTCACAAGTATGGCTGCTACCTACCTGGATTATTTCCTGTCCTGTCTGGCCTCTGCTTATGCCTCCAGAACACGGACGCTGAAGAACGCTGCAGCACCCTCTAGAGGAAGAAGCAGAGGCCAGACAGGAGCAGGGATTGGTGAGTAAAATATTGTCCGCTACCTGCTGGGATAATCCAATAGATAGCGGCAATTAAAAAAAAAAATGCTTCACCTCATGGTAAATATTCTCCTGCTGCTAAGATATTGTGGATCAGGATATAAAGTAAAATTGATGAATAAATAGTCTTTAATCCAAAATAAAATGAAGAAAAACTCTGATAAATAAAAATGTATAAGGTTTTTTTCTAAATGTAGTTGACCATAAAAAAACTAACATATTTGGTGTCACCATGCCACAATCATAAAACCCCATAAAATGAAGTTAACTTGCTATTTTTAATGTACAGTACATGGCAAAGAAACATGCAAAAAACTAATAGCAGAAATTTCCACTTACAAACACCAATTACCCCCACCCCACAAGAACCCATGCAGATAGATAGGTTAGAGTCACCTGAATCAAACTGTGTTTTTCCCCTCGTGAATGAGTGCCTCTGCTGCCGAAATATTGCTGTTTTGTCAATGTGCAGATGAGCTCTTTGGAGCAATGACAGCATTGTCGTTGCGCCAAAGAGGCAAGTGGCAACTCTCTCATTGCCCAAAGAGCTCATTTGCAATTTGTATTGACAAAAGCAGCAATACCTCCCAATTGAGGCACCAATTCACCAGGGAAAAACACTGTTTCATTCAGGTGACTCTCACCTATCTATCTGTGGTTGTAAATGAAAATGAAAAACAGCTCACCAGAGATCAATCCTTTACAAATCAACCATGAATTGGACATGAAAGGTGTATAGAGGATCCTATTTGCAGGACCAGCAAACAAGGTAAATCAAAGTAAAATTAAGTGACAATGTCCACCATTACAGTGAAAAGTTATTAAAAGTTATGTTTTAATGGATCCAAGATTATATTAGTGCTGGATCCACCTTCAACTTTTTGGCATCTATCTGGGGGACTGGGTTGATATGATATACTGGGCTCTGGTGGCAGACTCCTTTTAAGTTGACAGGAAAATAAAAAGGTTTGGAATTACCATACTAATACTACAGTTGAAACCAGAAGTTTACATACAATATATAAAAAGACACATATTCATGTTTTTCTCACATGAAATCAGAATAAACCTTTCCTGTTTTAGGTCAATTAGGATTACCAAAATTATTTATATTTGCCAAATGCCAGATTAATGAGAGAGAGAGGATTTTTAAGGCATTTTTATTACTTTCTGCAAAGTCAAAAGTTTACATATATTTCATTAGTATTTGGTACCATTGCCCTTAAACTTTATGACTTGGGTCAAACATTTTGGATATCCTTCCACAAGCTTCTCACAATAGTTAGTAGGAATTTGGGTCCATTCCTCCTGACAGAACTGGTGTAACTGAGCCATGTTTGTAGGCCGCCTTGCTCGCACCTGCCTTTCCAGCTTTGCCCTTAAATTTTCAATAGTATTGAGATCAGAGCTTTGTGATGGCCACTCCAAAACATTGACTTTGTTATCCTTAAGCCACTTTGTAACCAGTTTGGCAGTATGCTTCGGCTAATTGTCCATTTGGAAGACCCATTTGCGCCCAAGCTTTAACTTCCTGGCTGATGTCTTGAGATGTTGCTTCAGTATTGCCACATAATTTTGTGAAGTGCACCAGTCCCTCCTGCAGCAAAACAACCCCACAACATGATGCTGCCACCCCTGTGTTTCACAGTTGGGATGGTGTTCTTAGGCTTGCAAGCTTCTCCCTTTTTCCTCCAAATGGTTATTATGGCCAAATTGCTAATTTGTGTTAATAAAATGAAATTGTTTTATTACTTGGTGGTCATGGTTCTCTTGTTTTTGATATTGTTGCATGGTCCACGACTATTTTTTGATTTGAACAAGAGATAAAAACAAACAAAAGCACCGAGTAGTGCGTAGTGTAGTAACGTTAGGTGAGGGGGACATATTTATGAATAATAATAGCCTCTCACCTTGTGAGATTGTACAATTTGCACAATGAGTAAAAATCCAGAGAAACTCAGGAACTGGGTTGCTGCAGGAACCTATAAACACCTAAGAGTAGGTGTGGAGAAGCACCAACTTTAAGGACCAATCAAGGAACCAGGCACATCCAGGTGAGCTTGTATAACCAATCGTTTTTATTCCAAAGCATAAAATCAGACACACGACGCATTTCGGGGAATTTACCCCTTTATCAAGTGTGCAGACCACTACAAGAATATATACATAAATTCCCCCGAAACACATCATGTGTCTACATTTTATGCTTTGGAATAACGATCCAGCTCACCTGGATGTGCGTGGTTCCTTGATTGGTCCTTAAAGTTGATATTTTTTGATTTGTTCTTTATTACCCCTTGTTTGTGTTTTCAGTTTTACAGTGAATAAGTAAGAGCTTATTCTTTGTGTGACAAGTTGTACTTTCAATTTGCACCATTTTGGGGTATATATAATGTTGTGATTAGCTTTTATTAACTTTTTTGAGGGTCCATGTGAAAAAAAAAAGCAATTCTATCATTTTTTACATTTTGTTTTTACGGCGTTCACTCTGCATTAAAATTACATGGCAACTTAGTCCCATGGCTCATTACGATTACAGTGATACCATATTTATATCGATTTTATAAGGTTTTACCACTTTTACAAATAAAATGTCACTTCTTGAAAATTAACGATTTTCCTGGGGTCACCGCATATAACTTTTTTACTGTTTTGTAAAGGCTCTTTATTTGCGAAGCAAGTTGTACTTTTCATTGGTACCAATGTTTGGAATGTATGACTTTTTGATCATTTTGTATTGCTATTTCTTATTGAAAGCGAAGTGACCAAAATACGTTAATTTGCACATTGCAGTATATTTTGTTATTATGGATAAATACAGGATAAATAGCGCTATTTTTGAATAGTGGGATTCCTAATGTTTTTGTTTAAGTTTTTTTTTCCCTTACGTCCCACAGCAGCACAATATGGGGTATTCCTGCCCCTGTGTGCTGGTAGGACAGGTGGAACTTTTAATTAACATAAAATATGCATGACTACGCTACCCTATAAGAGGGCAAAGAGACCTCCCCCCTTGTGTTTTTTTCTATCCTGTCTGGTGGGACAGGTGGAGGGAGGTCTTTTTGGCCTCCCATAAGAGTTTGTTCTCTCTCGTTACTTACTTTTACTGTCTTCTTTCCCTCTGTGAAAGGAATGCTTTTTTTGACAGCTTCGGTCCTGGCTGCCTTATTCCACGCGCCAGAGTTCCGTTGCTCTGTTGGCTTCATCGCGCCTTGCCGCGACCAGAAGTGACGTCGATCTTTTTTCTTCCCGGAACCTTTCTTCCGTGCTGGGTTTCCGGGGGACGCAATTTCTGGCTGTACCTATGCTGCGGCCTACTTCCAGTATCGCGAAAATTTGAAAATGTATATTTTTAGATGGTGTTTATTGCGGTTTTTGTTGCGGTTTTCTTCTATTATGAGCTACCTTATTGTTGACGTAGCTCTGTTGCAGAAATTTGTAGGGGAAAGGTGTGTGTGAGGCTTTCCATTGCCCCTCCCCCCTTTTTTTCCCTCTATAAAGCCCCATAGCTCCTTGCAGTGTTGGGCTTGTTCTCTCTGAGTCCAGCTCCTCATCCCTTGGATTATTTGCCTACTGCAAAGCACTTCTGTCTTTCTCTGATTCGCTTGATTCTCCAAAGGTATTTTCTTGCTATTTTATATTAGCTGTGTTTATTGTCTGCTGACTGCTGGTTTCCTTATAGATGTCCTCCTCAACCACTGGGGCTGATGGTGACGACTGTAGATGGAAAAGATCCTCTAAACGCAAGCATCTGTCTTGTTTAGATTGTAATACTCCCTTGCCGGATGAGTATGAGTTTTCCCGTTGCCGTCAGTGCCGTGGATCCCCCCCCCCCCCGATGAGCCGTCTGTACGTGACATCATCGTGTGGGTCAAGGAATATATGCAGGACTCCTTGCAGGAAATCCGGGACTCCATCTCACAGATTTCCAAGAAACCTCGTGTGAAGAAGCAGACTCTGGTTTCTATTGAAGATCTCCAGGTGGTTGATGAGACGCTTTCATCTGATGATACCTTGGAAGATTCCAGCAGACCTCTCTTTCCTCTTGAGAAGATAAATAGGCTGCTGAAGTCCATCCGGTCTAGGGACCGTGATGTTGACGGGGAAGCCTCCTGTTCCGCCTCTAGTGGACCTAGGGCCTTCCAAGTGGACGAGTCACTGGAAAGACTCATGCTTGCAGAATGGAAACATCCAGAAAAAGCTCCCATACATTCCAGGAGATTTAGAACCCTGTTCCCTATTGCGGAGTCCCAGCGGGATCGGTGGGGTCTCCCACCTAAAGTTGATACGGCAGTGGCCAGGTTATCCCATCGTACGGTGGTCCCGGTCGATGAAGGATCTAACCTCTAGGACCCCATGGATAGACGCACAGAGTGTAATCTCAGGAAGGTTTACTCTCTGGCCTCTGGTCAGACTTCCGTGGCTATTGCCTCTAATGAGGTCTCAAGCAAACAACGTGCTGATTTAGCCCAGCTTGCAAGAGACATTGACTCTGGAGTTTCCAGAGATGATCTACTAGCTTTTATGAGCTCCGTTTCCTTGACGGCAGATTATTTAGCCGAAGCCTCCCAACATCAGTTAAGGCTGGCGGCCAAATCTTTGGCCCTTTCTACGGCAGCTAGAAGGCCATTATGGTTGAAACCCTGGAGAGCAGATAGTGCCTCCAAATTCAACCTCTGTTCACTACCCTTTGAGCTGGGTAAGCTTTTTGACAGAGGCCTAGATGAGATTATGGAAGACCTTGCCGATAAAAAGGGTAAGAATCTGCCTCAGGCCTTTAGAGGCAGGTCAAGATCTTCTGGCCGGGGTAGAGGTTATCAGCCTCAACCCATACCTCAGTTCCACAGACGTCCTAGGTATCAGCCTAGGGGATCAGGACGAAGGTTTCCCAAGGATGAGGATAAAAGGAAACCTAGCTTTTGACGTCCTGTGGCCGATACTCCTGTAGGAGGTCGACTTTCCCAAATCTACACCATCTGGCAGGAAAAAATTCAAGACCCTTGGGTTTTGCCAGTTGTTCAGCAAGGTTATGCGATCAAGTTTCTTCATCCCCCTCAAGATCGATTCATCTTAACCCTCTCCCTTCCAGTGGCTCAGCAGGATATATTGGAGTGCTCCATTTACGATTACATCCGCAAGGGGGCCTTGGAAGAGGTTCCCCCCTTGGAAGAAGGATTCAATGTCATAAAGAAAAAGCATTTTCGCATGGAGACTATAAAGTCCGTTACATCCTTTCTTCAACAGGGCGAAGTTTTCGTCACTTTAGATCTAAAGGATGCCTATCAGCATGTCCCAATATATCCTCCAAACAGAAGGTTTCTCAGAATCGCCGTTTCATTTTCCAGCCACAGGAAGCATCTTCAGTTCGCAGCCCTGCCTTTGGCATCATTTCAGCTCCTCATACTTTCACCAAAGTTGTGGCTCCTATAGCAGCCTCTCAGGCTTCAAGGCCTTTTTGTAATGCCATATCTGGATGACTGGCTAATAAAAGCCAAGTCAGAATCTATTCTGCTCCAGCAGTTAATGATAGCCGAGTCCCTTCTTCAGAACTTGGGTTGGCTAATAAATTGGGAGAAGTCAGAAATAGTTCCCTCTACCCGCTGGAAGTTCCTGGGGTATCTGTTGGACTCGGACCGCATGGAAATTTCCTTAACACCTGCAAGAAAGGAAAGATTGATCAAAGCGGTCCAGTTTCTCTTCAGGACACGTCTGGTATCCATCAGAGCATCCATGAGAGTCCTAGGCCTGATGTCATCCTCAGCCATTGCAGTCCCTTGGGCTTTATGGCATTTGCGTCCTCTCCAGATGGAAGTACTAAAAACCTGGAACCATACTCCTTTCGGTCTCGACAAGAAGATCAAGCTATCTCCCAGTACCCGTCTTTCCCTCAGATGGTGGATACACATGAAAGACGGAATGTCCACGGTCCAACCTCGTTGGATCCTGTTGACTACCGATGCATCCCTCTCGGGATGGGGAGCCCACCTGTACGAGAAGACCATACAAGGAGTTTGGAGCAGTCTAGAGGAAAAAACATCCTCCAATTGGAAGGAGCTCAGAGCCGTATACCTGGCACTACTTCATTTTTCTCCTCTCCTCGGAGGGAGAGCGGTCAAGGTTTGGTCAGGCAGCATGACAACTGTAATGTACCTGAACAGACAGGTAGGCACCAGATCATTGTCTCTCCTCAGAGAGACCAATCTGATTTTTACCTGGGCAGAGAAAAATCTGACCCACTTATCCGCGGTTCACATCAAGGGTTCCCTGAACATAGTAGCGGATCAGTTGAGTCGGGGTCTTGTCGTATCAGGAGAATGGTCTCTCAATCCAGAGGTGTTCCATCAGATTACCCTGAAATGGGGTCTCCCAGAAGTAGACCTCATGGCAACCAGACTCAACGCCAAGGTAGAGATGTTCTGCTCACTGTATCTGGAGGACCATCCCTTGGGAGTGGATGCCCTGTCCTTCCCTTGCAGGTTCAGGCTGGCATACATCTTCCCTCCACTTTCCATGATACCAAAGGTATTGATGAAGGTCAGACAGGACCAATTCTCTGTGATAGCCATCATTCCATTCTGGCCAAAAAGGACTTGGTTTGCCCAGCTCATGTACATGAGTCGAGGGACATATTGGAGGCGTCCCCCATCCAGAATCTGGTTTCCCAAGGAACTCAGAAGCACCAGGATCTGAAGAGATTCAACCTGACAGCCTGGAGGTTGACCAGTCCCTATGTAGATTTATTGGACTGTCAGAAGCCGTCTTGAAGACCCTTTCCTGTGCCAGAGCAGAGTCTACCAAGAAAAGCTACCATAGGATAGGTAACATCTTTAAGCAGTGGTGCTCCAGAAGAGATGCTGATAGTTCAAACCCTACTACGGCAGAAATTCTGGATTTTCTTCAAGGCGGCTTGGATACAGGCCTTTCTCCTGCTACACTGAGGGTACAGGTTTCAGCCTTATCCGCCTTTTTAGGCAGATGTTTGTCCCAAGATTCCCTTATTGTTGGGTTCCTTAAGGGTGCTACCAGACTTAGATCGGTGGTCTCTGCCCCGGTTCCCCAGTGGGATCTCTCGACTGTTCTTTCAGGCCTTTGTCGTCCTCCTTTTGAGCCGTTGGAGGATGTAGATCTTAAATTTCTTGCCTTTAAAACCACCTTTCTCTTAGCCATCACTTCAGCCAAAAGGGTGAGTGAGCTCAGGTTTTTTCCTCCAAGGAACCTTATATATCTTTTTTTACGGATAGGGTCCAGCTTAGGATTCTTCCTGGGTTTAATCCTAAGGTGCTTTCCCGCGCCAATATTAATCAGTTAATTGCTTTACCCATGTTCTTTCCTTCCCCTTCATCTGAAGAGGAGGAAAAACTGCACACACTAGATGTTGTGAGATGTCTCCAGATTTATCTCTTATGTACACGGTCCTTTAGGAGAGCCGAGAATCTCCTTGTCAACATGTATAGTAGAGACAAAGGTCTCAAGGCTTCCAAGCCTACCTTGTCTAGGTGGATAAAGGAGGCAATCAAAGTCTCTTTTTTTGCTCAGGGGTTAGCTCCTCCAGAATTTTGTACAGCCCATTCAACCAGGGCTGTATCAACCTCTTGGGCTGAGAAGCGGGCCTTACCGCTGGATCAGGTCTGTGCAGCTGCTTCTTGGTCTTCTCACCTAACCTTTATAAAACATTATCGTCTAGATGTTCAGAGTTCTGTGGCGACTCCCTTTGGTCAGTCAGTCCTAGGTGTTGTAGAGCAGGGAAACCCTCCCTAAGGGAATTACTTGCTATATCCCCATATTGTGCTACTGTGGGACGTAAGGGAATCGTTGATTATGATGTTAATCTGTTTTCCCTTAGTCCCAACCGCAGCACAAGCTTCCCTCCATAAATTTAGAAAATTTTTACTTTATAACTTACACAGGGGGGGGGGGAGGTTTCTTTGCCCTCTTATAGGGTAGCGTAGTCATGCATATTTTATGTTAATTAAAAGTTCCGCCTGTCCTACCAGCACACAAGGGCATGAATACCTCATATTGTGCTGCTGTTGGGACTAAGGGAAAACAGATTAACATCATAATCAACGATTATGTTATGTGTTTTTATAAATGTAAGTGTGTGTGCTTTTTTTAACTTTTTATTATTTTTTTTATTCTTTACTTTGAACTTTTTAAACCTTTTTTTTTTACTTTTTCCCTGTCCTACAAGGGGATTTAAACTTTGGATCTCTGTTCCCCTGGGCAATGTTCTGCAATACTATGTATTGCACAGCTCTTGTGTCTACAGCATTACAGCGCAATGCTTTTACAGCGTTTAGAATTAACTATACGCTCTGTGCGATGTAATAGTACAGCGCTGAGTGTTAAGGGGTTAAACACTTTATCACTCACATAATATTCTGCAGTACTTTTGTATTGCAGGGTAATGTACATATCAGTTTTACACTGACATGACATGACTTTTTACATCTAGCCAATAAGAATCAGCCACTGGCTGGTACTAATAGGCTTCTGTACATGGAAGAACTGGAGGCCACAGTCAGGTTTCCAGTTGCCATGCCAACCCTCTAGCACCCTTTGGTTGCTTTACAGTGAGTCAAGTAATTGGCGAGGAAAACTCCTTCCCTCTGTCAAACCACTTTTAAGGTTAGGGGTTAAAAAGGGTGCCATTGAAAATCACAACTTGTCCTGTAAAAAAAAAAACTTTTTGGAGTTATGTCCCGGCAGCCACTCTGTGTGACCAATTGTTAGCGAACTATAAACTTCTCCTTTGAATTGGCAATAGACTGACATAATAAGACCTGTAGCTTGTATGCAAGTATGAAACATTTAACTGCATGTGTTGCTATTGACTTTTTCAATCACCTTAAATATGCCTAACAGTTATTTTCACTTCAAGTTTGTAAATGTTAATTTCCATTATTTTTTTTCTAGTGCTGGGGTTGGCAGAACAGGGGTATTTATTACCCTCAGTATAGTCCTAGAAAGAATGCGTTACGAAGGTGTGGTAGATGTTTTTCAAACCGTAAAAATGCTACGAACTCAAAGACCTGCAATGGTGCAGACAGAGGTATGATTTGGAAAATCATGTTTTGTATAATGATACCTGCCTTCTCTTCCCAACTTTGTTTATGATTGTAACAAATTATAACAAAGGCAGCATATATTGTTCTATGACTATTTCCAAAAAAGACAATACATCGCTGTAAATAAATATGTGATTGTAGGGATCCATTTCTTTAGGATCTCTTTGTACTTTTGTATTGCATTAAATTGCATATTTAAAATGCGGATATCATGGGGGAATTTGCCAGAAACCTGGCATAGAAGTGTTGCATCTTTGTATTTTGGTCATGTCCATTGTTGAAGTCCTACTGGGATGGCGTACAACGTATACTCAAAAGGGTCTTTTAGGTCTCTATGCCAAACTCCCCGGTCTTTTTCCTGTTACATGTCTCAGTTTTCCCGTAATCCTCTACCCTACCCACACTGGTTCAACAGGGTGGAGGACATCCAGAAAATGAAGGACTTTACGGCTTCCCCCGGGAACACTCACGACTCCTTAATCTCCGCTTGGTCCCCCTGGATCATGTTCCAGCACTCACAGGAATACAGAGACCTTGTGAGACCTTGAGGGACAGTGGCAGTGTGTGTTCTGTCTGTTGCCTCCCCTTTTATCTTCCCCTCCCTATTCTTCCCTCCCCTCCTTTCCACCCTGGTCCCCTTTCCGTCATTCCCTACTCTTCATACAATACTCCCGTCTTCCTGCCCCTCTCTACTACCCTTTTGAGTATGTAAAAGTTTCAGAGTATTTATATATAACATCTTTAGATGAAACTGAAGTTATTTCATTGTACACTGCTGAGTTGAACAGCTGTATGTTTATATTATTTCCATTATTTCTGGTTATATGTTTGTTTGTCATTGCCTGTATGAAAAATTTAAAAAAAAGAAGATGCCCTTTGTCATAAGCCCCACTCACTCTTTTTGAAAACAGTGGAAAAAGCAGTGCAGGGGTCAAGGTAGGTCAGGACAGGGATATATCAGCCCATCAGATTTACTATAATTCACACCAAGAAACTGAATGGTGTAGATATCAGTTCTGGCCCACAAGTCCTCTAAAGACACACCAGAATTATTAAGAGGCCTGATAAGGAAACACCAGTCTTTATAAATCATCCTCCATATATAATGATCTCTTTTGAATGTATCATGTGGACAAAAAGTTCAAGTGAATACACAGGGTACCCTGTGTACTGTAAAAATAGGATTGGTAGGAAGAGCCATGTGTGCCCCAGTGTAAGCCCCATGCACAAGGCTTGAAAGCTGTATGGTAACATACTGTTGTCAGTTTATTCCCAGAAGCAATAACAGTAAAATAGCACAATATAAGAGTTCTAAGAAAAATGCTCCAGCATTGTTATTTCATAAGGAGTGCAGGTATTTACTATACTAAACAATATGTCAGAAGAGCAGACAGGCCCTCTTTAATTGTAACCAATACATAGTGCCAGGTATGGGTAGGGCACATATCCTGTTGCTTGCTGACATCTAGGAAACTACTAAAGAGATGTTTTGTTGTTTTAAGTAAGGTGTTGTAAAACGTATATTAATTGTGGGATTTTATTTTCATTTTAGGATGAATACCAGTTTTGCTACCAAGCTAGTTTGGAGTATCTGGGCAGCTTTGATCACTATGCAACATAAGAAGCCATCTTAAATGAACATGGTCAACCACAGACGTCATTGCAGTTTCTGCTGACCCTCTTTAAAGGCCTGAACTCTAAAACTGAAAGACTCTAGCACCAGGGGTGGGAAGTTTAACACATTTTTACAGGTGTCACATTCAGAACTCTGTGGTGTAAAGAGACTTTCTGAGACTTGGGTGACTTCTATTTTAAAATGCTTTTAATGTGATACTTCAATCACTGTTCTTGAATATACATGGATCTTGTACCAAAAGTGGTAATCCCAGCTTGTGTAACAATGTATGTTCTTTCATAAGAGGATAGCAGGAACTGATGTTGCATCCTTGAGGCTCATTTTATTTTGAAATTCTTGAAGTAGAACTGTTCAGACAGAATAACTGCAATGTTTGTGATCTGGTAAATTTAGAGTTATTTATGCGTGTGTTGTAACTTTACCAAGAGCCCTTGAAGAAAAAAAAAACCTGGGCATGTGTAAAATTAAGCAGGCTGCTGGTGAAAACCATAGCTGGATAAATTGGAACTCACCCACTGAGCCACCACCACCTGCCTCTGCCTTGCAACATTCCTATAAATTGTGGTTATTTTACGACCGATTACTAACAATTTGCACATATCTTTATTTAAGCCCTACAGAAGGTTTCAGCCTATCTTATCTCTCCTAGAAGATTTGACATAAGATATGTTTAATTTTCTTAAAGTCCTTTGGTTGATTGTAAATTAGAGAGGAGATAGGGTAGGAATATGCTGCACATAGATGTCCAGCAGTTAAGTGACTGTGGCCAATTATGTGTTTTTACTTATTTATTTTTTATTATTATTTTTTTAATGTCCACATTGCAGTGTGTCCAAAATCCAAAGTGCAGCTTGTATATTTCAAAGTGTACATCAGTAGCTTGCTTTTAAGTATTGTATCTGTATCCATTTAAGTGACATTACAATTAGACCCCTTTTTATATTATTGCCTTTTTGTAAAGAGAAAAATATCAATGTAATGAAGAGGCATTCTACAGTTCATATTCTGTTCAAAGACTGTCTATTTTTTCACTGTAGAGATGTTATAGGCAATGGCTACTAAACACACCAGTAAACTGCTCTTCTTCGGTCTACTTTTTCTACTCCTGATAATAAATCCCCTCAGATTGTTCATAGAGATTAGAGACAATTTAGCACATCATTCCACCTGACTATAAAACTTGGGCTTATAATAAATGTACCAAAAATATTTATTTACTTAAAAAGAAAATTTTAAAAAAAAACTAAAGCAAACCAATGTAAATAGAATAAAAACTCATCTCACAGTCCCCTTACCTTTTCATGGACCTGACCCTACAATACATATATGACTCATAAAAATTCTCAGATGTCCTTCTTTTAGGAGAGAAGAGTTGGAAGGGTTAAAAAAAAAATAGGTAATGTTCTAAAACTTTGAACAGATTGTAATTTGCAGCCACTCAGTTAATTAAATTAAATTAATCAACATGTAAAAATAACATTTTCAACCCAGAATAGCGGTACAAAGGAATGTGTGTAATGCAGAAATGTGCGTATTTTGTAAGACTTCTTTCTATGTGGAACAATCTGCTCTTCCCATAATACACAAATAAAAGCCTGTATTTCTAATGAACCACTGAGAAGCAACACTCAGAATGTGCAGACAATGATGGTACTATGTGCGGACATATACAAAAGATTATCGGGGAAGAGACATGTGGTCGCTGCATTCAGTAACACTGAAACTACTTTTAACAACTAAATTTCAATCCTCTGTTCATCTTAATTGTAAAGTGCAACTGTCAACTCTTTATAACTGTAATTGAAACAGCAATGAAATGTGATTTACTCACCATAATGTATGTAGAAATATCAACTTTGTATTAAAGAAGTCAAAATGACTCGCTTAATATGGTTCCTGATAAATGTGCTGTAAGGAACAGAAATGATCATAAAGCAGACACATTGCTTGTCAATGCAGAGCATGTCTTTTTAAAATAGGAAACAAGACTATCGGTTGACGTTCCTGTTCCGACATTTCTAATGCTTGAGCAGATAGCTGAATAAGCAACAGTGATCTACCATTTCCATCACAGGCCATCCTTGATGACGTATCAGAGTGACATTACTGGGTCCTCAATTGGCCTCAGCGCTCACATGTGGCGCAGGACTTCTGGCGGTGACTTCACAGCATGCACCCAAATTAACAAAAGCGTCAGACACCAGAGTGCCGGGGACTGGCAAGTATGATTTTTTTTTTTTATGTTTCACCATCCATGGCCTCTTCTGTGAGTTGTCTTAATTCCTGGAAAACCCCTTTAATACTAACTATATACAGGGCTGTATCTGACACTTTAAAGAGGACCTTTCACCACCCCAGGACTTGGAAGTTTTTTGTTACCTTGTTATAGTCGCTGCTGCACAGACCCTGGGGCAGTTTGAATTTTCTTCCTAGCCCCCACCATTGCGGAGTTATGAACCCCGTTATTAAAACTCCTCACTGTCAGAAGGGCATTCCCTGACAGTAAGTGAATAGCTACATCATTTGCATTCCAATTAGCAGAGGACAGCTTCGGCTGTGTAATCCCGCGAGATCTCACAACTTCTCATGAGATCACACAGCCAAAGCCGCTCTGACACTTTCCTCTGCTAATTGGACAGTGTCAGAGCGATGCAAATGACGTAGCTCTTCACTTACTGTCAGGGAACACCCTTCTGACAGTGAAGAGCTTTAAAGGGGTATTCCCATGAACATAGTTATATCTATATTTTTAGATATTGAAAAGTTAAACATTTTTTGCAAATATAAGCAGGTAAAAATTCTGCAGAGTTTTAAAGATTTCCTCTAACTATCTTAGTGGTGACATCTGTTGTCTTGATCAGTTGCCAATGGATACGACCACGAATGCAGAAACTTTCTATGGTCTGGAACTTTTCAGGCACCCAGCCATGATTTTCTTAATATAGTTGGGTTATCAGGCAGGGACACTACATGTATCAGAAGATATCCCGACCACAATAAGGAAATCATGGTTGATTTTCTGACCTTAGAAAGGTCCTGCATTCATGGACGTATCCACTGGCAACCGATCAAGAAAACAACTTGTGACCACAAGATATTTAGAATAAAATCTTTAAAACTCTGTAAAATGTTTAATTACTTATATTTGCGAAAATGTTTAACTTTTAATTATCTACAAATTTATAAATGGTTATGTTCATGGGAATACTCCTTTAATAACGGGGTTCGTAACTCCGCAACGGTGGGGGCTAGGAAGAAGATTCAAACTGCCCCAGGGTCTGTGCAGGAATGCCTATGACAAGGTACAAAAAAACTGCACAGCCTTGGGTTGTGGAAGGTAGTGTCGGACTGGGATGTCTAGGGCCCACCAGTGGAATTGTTTCTAGGGACCCACCATCAGAACCCCTGCAGATCAGCGGTACCGAGACAGGGCGGCTAAAGGTAATAACATGCCGGGAGCCATGCTGCTCACCCACTATACCATGTGCATCACTGTACTACCTAAACCTACTGCTACACCTTGTATGGCAAGTGAACAGCGTGGCTCCTAGAATTGTTACCTTTACCTGTAGCCGCACTGTCCTGGAAAAGCTGATCTGCAGAGGTCCTGGCTGTTGTATCATCGTAGATGTAATATTGATGGCCTATCCTAAGGAATTGGAGCAACCCATGTAGCTGGCGGGAGGTGTAAAGTAAAAAATAAGTAAATTAAAAAGCATACTCACCTGTCCCCGGCGCTCCGTTGTCTGCTGCCAGTGTCCATTCAGTCTCATGCCGGCGACTCCTTGATGGGAGTCCTGCACCTCATATGATCGCTAAGACCAATTAGGTACAGGATTTCCAGAAATGAGGCGCCGCCATGAGACCGAACAGACACAGGCAGGGGACAACGAGGTGCTGGGGACAGGTGAGTATGCTTTTTTAAAAATTTTCTTATTTTTACACCTCCCCTGGCGGCCGACACAGTGGTCGCTCCAGTTTATGGACCACCTCTTTTAAGGGGTTGTCTGGGCCAAATTTTTCTATGGTCACTTCACTGGTCCCCCCACATAGTGGCCTCTTCACTGGTCCCCCATACTGTATGGGGAACAGTGATGGGGCCATTATATTGTGTGGGAGCAGTGATGGGGGCTAACATCATGTGGGGGGACATTAAACTGTGTGGGGCATATTAAAGGGATTGTCCAGGGTTAATCTTTTTTATGGCCTATGCTCTGGATAGGCCATAAATACCTGATCGGTAGAGGGCTGACACATTGCCCCATCAGCTGTTCGGAGCCACTTCTGGCACCTGTTCTGTACACAACACAGGGCCGGAAGCAGAAAGCTCCATCCACTGTATACCAGCCTGGCGCCTTCACTGCAGCTCAGCTCCTACTGACTTCAATAAGTGCTGAAATACAGTGAAGGTGCCCAGCCCCTATACAGTGGACAGAGCTTTCTGCTTCTGGCCCTGTATTGTGTACAGTACGGGCATCAGAAGTGGCTCCGTACAGCTGATCGGTCCGGGGTCAACCCCCTACAGATCAGGTATCTGTGGCCTATCCTGAAGATAAACCATAACAAATTATGCCTAGACAACCCCTTTAATATACACCCCTAATGCACCACAGTTTAAAGAGATTGTCCAGTATAATTTTTTTTCTTTTTTATAATTAGTCTGGGGGAGGTGAATCCCCCCTACCCCCCCCCCCCCCCAAAAAAAAAAAAAACATGCTAAACATACTCACCTGTACCCGGTGTCCTCCCAGCACGTACTGGTCCTGCAGCTCCGCTGTCTTCTTTTTGCCGGAATTCCTCACTGGCTGTGACGTCCCAGGTCCCTTCCCTTAGGCCACTGATTGGCCTCAGGGGTCACGTGACGTCACAGGTAGTCACGTGCAGAGGAAGAAAACAACAGAACTGCAGGACCGAACTGCTCTGGGAGACACTGGGGACAGGAAAGAAAGTTTGTGGGGGGTTTTTTTGTTTTGTTTTTTTCACCTGCCCCTGCGTAATTAAAAAAAAAAATGAAGGAGCCACTGTATGGAGTATAAGCTCCACAGTGGCCCCCACCCAGTATTATAAGCTCCACAGTGGCCCCCAACCAGTATTATAAGCTCCATAGTGGCCCCCACCCAGTATTATAAGCTCCACAGTGGCCCCCACCCTGTATTATAAGCTCCACAGTGGCCCCCACCCTGTATTATAAGCTCCACAGTGGCCCCCACCCTGTATTATAAGCTCCACAGCGGCCCCCACCCTGTATTTTGTATTATAAGCTCCACAGTGGCCCCCACCCTGTATTATAAGCTCCACATTGGCCCCCACCCTGTATTATAAGCTCCACATTGGCCCCCACCCTGTATTATAAGCTCCACAGTGGCCCCCACCCAGTATTATATACTCCCCACAGTGGCCCCCACCCAGTATTATATACTCCCCACAGTGGCCCCCAACCAGTATTATATACTCCCCACAGTGGCCCCCACCCTGTATTATAAGCTCCACAGTGGCCCCCACCCTGTATTATAAGCTCCACAGTGGCCCCCACCCTGTATTATAAGCTCCACAGTGGCCCCCACCCTGTATTATAAGCTCCACAGTGGCCCCCACCCAGTATTATAAGCTCCACAGTGGCCCCCACCCAGTATTATAAGCTCCACAGTGGCCCCCACCCTGTATTATAAGCTCCACAGTGGCCCCCACCCAGTATTATAAGCTCCACAGTGGCCCCCACCCAGTATTATATACTCCCCACAGTGGCCCCCACCCAGTATTATATGCGCCCAATAGCCCCCTCCGCTCCGCTTCAGTGCTATTATTATACTCTGGGGTCTCCTCAGATCCCAGAGTATAATAATCGGAGGCCCAGGGGAAGTGATTAAAAATAACAAACTCTCATACTCACATTGCCTTACCTTTCCTTGGCATCCTCGCTCCATCCTGTCGCCTTCAGCGTCTTCAGGCCCTTTTCTGACGATGCTGCTGAGGCCTGTGATTGGGGGGGCACTGACGTCATTACGCGGTCGCGCCCCATGTGACCGCCGGGGCCCTAATCACAGGCCTCAGTCAGATGACAGAAGAGCGCCGAAGAGGACGCTGTGCCCCGGAGAGGTGAGAATATGTATTTATTATTTTCAGTCACCTCCCCTGGGCTGCCATCTATTGGAAAGGGGCCTACAATATGCCAGAGCCCCTTTCCAATAACAGTATGTATAGTGGTCGGGGAACCAGGCTTTCCCCGACCGCTATCATAGTGGTCCGGGGCCCCGGCCATCTCCAGCTGGACGCGGGCCCCGTACCCTGCTGGGTCCGGTCGCGGTCGCGCCCCCTGCGACCGCGATCGTAACGCCACTGGTCAGGGGCCCGATCGGGATGGTCAAGATCCCGATCGGGCCCCCATGACATGAGGACTAATAGTCGGGGCTCGGGGCCCACCGATGGATTCACCGGCTCCCCGGTGGGCCAGTCCGACCCTGGTGGAAGGTCCTCTTTAAGTGAGCGAGATGAAACCTAAACATACCTCCTTTGTGTAAAATCAGCTACAGATAATGTTGTCTGATTTCTCCTGGCCACCAGCCAATCAGTTTGGTGACCGGAATTAGATAGGTCCAGGGCTCCCTCAGTTCTTTTGTGACAAAGACAACAAAGCAGTGGAGACTATAATTCCAATAATCCTCCAATTTCTTTGCTAACAAAGGATATGAGACCAGCTGTGGGTCATTAGTTGTCCAGCTGACCACAGGTTGTCATAACCCTTTACACTTTTAAGCATAACATATAGTACAATACTGATACAATAAACAGGGAATTACAGTACAATATGGATACAGTAAGATACATAAACTTGATCACAAATCTTATGTTTGCATAAATCAATATGCCATATTCTGAGTGACAAGTATAATGGATATAGGTAACATGAAAAAGCATCTCACATAATACAAAAGTGAAGTCCTTTAGGTGGGAACACTCTCTGGGGGGCATGTAACATTTTATAAAAGAGCACTAGATGGAAGACAAGGTGCTTAACCATGGACCCCACACGCTCTCAAATTTAGACGTGGCATTACACTTAGTGTACACTTCTTTTCCAGTCTAATCAGTTTGTTAAGTTTAGTATGTATTTCCCTCTTTTAGGAACAGTGGGCTGTGTCCAATAGGCCACCATGAGCATAAAATGCATGTCCATAACATTCACTACTCCACAGCACTCCAAGTCTAAAAAGTAAGTCTGGGGTTTTATATGCTCTATGCACAAGTAGTAGACAAGTACAACTGTTGTGGACATTGGGGATGAGTACCTCACCTTAGCAGCCATTAACTCTCCTATTCCACAACGCTCCCTGTGCTTTGAGTCCCTTGGTGAGAAAAGCACATTACAAATGTTTAACTGCAAAGGTAGGAGAAAGAAAAGATAACAGTGGTGGCACTACTTGTTATTTACATGACCAAGTAAACCTGAGGTTATCTTTTCTGGAGGCCTATGAATCTGAAGTTGCCTAAATGTCTTGTCTTGCATTGCTCAGTCCAAACATAGCTACACACATAGACAAAACTGTTGGTACCCCTCGTTTAAAGAAAGAAAAACCCACAACGGTCACACAAATAACTTGAATCTGACAAAACTAATTTGCCAAACTACACGTTGACAAGCCACAAAGCTTCTTGGAGAATGTCTTATGGACAGATGAGACAAAAATCGAAATTTTTGGCAAGGCACATCAGTTCTATGTTCACAGACGGAAAAATGAAGCATATCTTGAAAAGAAGGAGGCTCTTATGTTCTGGGGCTGCTTTGCTGCATCTGGCACAGGGTGTCTTGAATCTGTGCAGGGTACAATGAAATCTCAAGACTATCAAGGGATTCTAGAGAGAAATGTGCTGCCCAGTGTCAGAAAGCTTGGTCTCAGTCGCAGATCATGGGTCTTCCAACAGGATAATGACCCAAAACACACAGCTAAAAGCACCCTGACATAAATCCTTTTGAGCATCTTTGGAAGGAGCTGAAACATGCCGTCTGGAGGGCTCCCTTCAAACCCAAGACAACTGGAGCAATTTGCTCATGAGGAAGTGAGAGGTGCAGAAGTCTCATTGACAGTTACAGGAATTGTTTGATTGCAGTGATTGCCTCAAAAGGTTGTGCAACAAAATATTAAGTTAAAGATACCATCATTTCTGTCCAGGCCTGTTTCGTGACTTTTCTTCTTTAAAAAATTCGGTTGAAGCATGGTTGAAAAGCAATGTCTGACTTTCATTTGTTCATTTTCATTGAATTTTTATATATTATTACTTTCGTCAGATTCAAGTTATTTCTGTGACCATTGTGGGTTTTTCTTTCATTAAACGAGGGGTACCAACAATTTTGTCCACGTGTGTATTAGTATAACAGAGGATGAGTAAACAGATGGTACTCATCAGTTTAAGAAAAAAGTTACCAATGATACAATACAATTAACCACAATACTGCAAGCACAACAGCAAATTCTCAAGTATCCAAAGTAATTCTACAATATATACAAATGCACCTTTATTTTAACAGATACCAGGAATCATGATCCAATTAAAGTCCCAGAAAGACAGGTAAGTTGTTTTTGATGTTCATGCCAAGTGGGCCCATCGCATCTGCAAATAATTCATGCTGCCTCTTGTCACAGCAATAACTTATGCCAACCACTCCACATGGCAGGATGAGGAACCCAATCCAGTCCAGCAAACCACAGGCAGGATGGATCCGCACTCTTGTGAATCCCACATATAAATAAGGTGCGGAGAACCCGTACCTGATACTATCTATTTGTAATGTTCCCTAAACCTCAGATACAATCATAGCCTTAAGTGCTGGCACCCCTGAAATTTTTTCACAAAAAGAAGAATTTCTCACAGAAAATTATTGCAATTACACGTTTTATTACACACATGTTTATTTCCTTTGTGTGTATTGGAACAACACAAAAACAGAGAAAAAAAAGGCATAATTACACAGAAAACTCCAAAAATGGGCCAGACGAAATAGTTGGCACCTTTTCAAAATTGTGGGTAAATAACTTTGTTTCAAGCACGTGATGCTCTTTCTAACTCACCTGTGGCAAGTAACAGGTATGGGCAATATAAAAATCAAACCTGAAAGCAGATAAAAAGGAGAGAAGTTGGTTCAATATTTGCATTGTGTGTCTGTGTGCCACACTAAGCATGGAGAACAGAAAGAGGAGAAAAAAGTCTGAGGACTTGAGAACCAAAATTGTGGAGAAATATCAACAATCTCCAAATTATTCCATCTCCAGAGATCTTGATGTTCATTTGTCCATTGTGAGCAACATAATCAAGAAGTTTACAACCTATGTAATTGTAGCTAATCTCCCTGGACGTGGACGGAAGAGAAAAATTGATGAAAGGTTGCAACCTTCAAGTTCCAAAGAAATTTAAGCTGTCCTGCAGGCTCAGGGTGCATCAGTGTCAGTGTGAACTATCAGTCAACATTTGAATGAAATTAAACACTATGGCAGGAGACCCGGGATGACCCCACTGCTGACACAGAAAAATAAAAAAGCTAGACTGCAGTTTGCCAAAATGTACGTAAGTCAAAATCCTTCTGAGAAAACGTCTTGTGGGCAGATGAGACCAAGATAGAGCTTTTTGGTAAAGCACATCATTCTACTGTTTACCGAAAACAGAATGAGGCCTACAAAGAAAAGAACACAGCACCAACAGTCAAATATGGTGGAGGTTCAAAGATGTTTTGGGGTTGTTTTGCTGCCTCTAGCACTGGGTACCTTGACTGCGTGCAAGGCATCATGAAATTTGAAGATTACCAAAGGATTTTGGGCCGCAGTATAGGGCCCAATGTCAGAAAGCTGGGTTTGCATCCTAGGTCATGGGTCTTCCAGCAGGATAATGACATACTTCATGAACATACAGTACAGACCAAAAGTTTGGACACGCCTTTTCATTCCAAGAGTTTTCTGTATTTTCATGACTATAAAAATTGTAGATTCACACTGAAGGCATCAAAACTATGAATTAACACATGTGGAATTATATACTTAAAAAAGTGTGAAACAACTGAAAATATGATTTATATTCTAGGTTCTTCAAAGTAGCCACCTTTTGCTTTGATTACTGCTTTGCACACTCTTGGCATTCTCTTGATGAGCTTCAAGAGGTAGTCACCTGAAATGGTTTTCACTTCACAGGTGTGCCCTGTCAGGTTTAATAAGTGGGATTTCTTGCCTTATAAATGGGGTTGGGAATGTGTTGTTCAGAAGTCAGGTGGATACACAGCTGATAGTCCTACTGAATGGAGTGTTAGAATTTGTATTATGGCAAGAATAAAGCAGCTAAGTAAAGAAAAACGAGTGGCCATCATTACTTTAAGAAATGAAGGTCAGTCAGTCCGAAAAATTGGGAAAACTTTGAAAGTGTCCCCAAGTGCAGTGGCCAAAACCATCAAGCGCTACAAAGAAACTGGCTCACATGAGGACTGCCCCAGGAAAGGAAGACCAAGAGTCACCTCTACTGCGGAGGATAAGTTCATCCGAGTCACCAGCCTCAGAAATCGCAGGTTAACAGCAGCTCAGATTAGAGACAAGGTCAATGCCACACAGAGTTCTAGCAGCAGACACATCTCTACAACAACCCTTAAGAGGAGACTGTGTGCAGCGGAGCCTTCATGGTAAAATAGCTGCTAGGGAATCACTGCTAAGGACAGGCAACAAGCAGAAGAGACTTGTTTGGGCTAAAGAATGCAAGGAATGGATATTAGACCTGTGGAAATCTGTGCTTTGGTCTGATGAGTCCAAATTTGAGATCTTTGGTTCCAACCACCGTGTCTTTGTGCGACCCAGAAAAGGTGAACAAATGGACTCTACATGCCTGGTTCCTACCGTGAAGCATGGAGGAGAAGGTGTGATGGTGTGGGGGTGCTTTCCTGGTGACACTGTTGGGGATTTATTCAAAATTGAAGGAATACTGAACCAGCATGGTTACCACAGCAACTTGCAGCGGCATGCTATTCCATCCGGTTTGCGTTTAGTTGGACCATCATTTATTTTTCAACAGGACAATGACCCCAAACACACCTCCAGACTGTGTAAGGGCTATTTGACCAAGAAGGAGAGTGATGGGGTGCTACGCCAGATGACCTGGCCTCCACAGTCACCAGACCTGAACCCAATCGAGATGGTTTGGGGTGAGCTGGACCGCAGAGTGAAGGCAAAAGGGCCAACAAGTGCTAAGCATCTCTGGGAACTCCTTCTAGACTGTTGGAAGACCATTTCAGGTGACTACCTCTTGAAGCTCATCAAGAGAATTCCAAAAGTGTGCAAAGCAGTAATCAAAGCAAAAGGTGGCTACTTTGATAAACCTAGAATATAAGACATATTTTCAATTGTTTCACACTTTTTTGTTAAGTATATAATTCCACATGTGTTAATTCATAGTTTTGATGCCTTCAGTGTGAATCTACAATTTTTATTTTTTATGAAAATACAGAAAACTCTTGGAATGAGAAGGTGTGTCCAAACTTTTGGTCTGTACTGTATTTAAAAAATCTAAAAATTAATAAAAAATAATACATATTTGGTATCACCGCGTCTGTAACAACCTGTACAATAAAACTGAAACAATATTTAACCTGCACGGTGAACGTTGGAGAAAAAAAACTGAAAAAAAATGCCGGAAATAATGATTTTTGACCATTTTGCCTGACAAGAAATGCTATAAAAAGTGATCAAAAAGTCATAGGTACCCCAAAACAGTACCAATGAAAAGCACTGGGCGTCCCGCAAGAAATAAGCCCTCAACCAACCCTGTCAACCGAAAAATAAAAATGTAACGCATCTCAGAAGATGGCGATGAAAAATAATTGATTTCTTTCTCCAAATGGGTTTTTGTTCTGCAGAATTAGTATTGCATAAAAAAACAATATAAATGATGTAACTCCATAATCATACCAACCTGCAGAATAAAGGTAACATGTTACTTATGCTGTACGCTGCGTGGAAAAAAATTAAAAGGTAAAAAGCTATGCCAGAATTATAATAATAATAAATTTTATTTATATAGCGCTAACATATTCCGCAGCACTGTACAATTTGTAGGGTTCAAGTACTGACAAAAAAGATACATTACAAAGAAATATTCAATTCACTGGGACTGAGGGCCCTGCTCGTAAGAGCTTACAATCTATGAGGTAGAGGGGGTGACACAGGAGGTAGTAGGGGCGGCAACAGACATAGCATTGGTTGTACAATGGACAGAAATTGTGTAATAGAGGTTACTGTCATTACACATATATAAAGCTGTATGAGCCGTCACCAGTCATGTCCTTTAACGTGCAGATGGTGCCTGGACATATAAAGTTAGTCTGATACGGCATCATATCCTGTGAGGTAATGTGGGAGCGTGAACAGAGGAGGGTATGTTTTAGAGATTCTAACTACAGAAGGGTTTACATTAGGAGTTGTGATAGGCCTGTCTGAAAAGATATGTCTTTAGTTTACGCTTGAAGCTGTGGAAATTGGGGGTTAATCTAATAGTCCGGGACAGAGCATTCCAGAGAAGTGGTGCAACTCGGGAGAAGTCTTGTATACGGGCATGGGAGGTTCTGATAATAGAGGATGTTAGTCTTAGGTCATTGAGTGAACGGAGAGCACAGGTTGGGCGATAGACAGAGATGAGGGAGGAAATGTAGGGAGGTGCAGCATTATGGAGAGCCTTGTGAATGAGGGTGATAAGTTTATATTGTATTCTGTATTGAATAGGCACCCAATGTAGTGAACAACACAGACCAGAGGCATCGCTATAGCGTCTAGAATGATAGATGAGACTGGCCACAGCATTCAAAATAGATTGTAGAGGGGAGAGTTTAGTAAGGGGAAGACCGATTAGTAAGGAGTTACAGTAGTCAAGGCGAGAGTGAATCAGGGCAACAATAAGTGTCTTTAGTGTATTTGTGGTAAGGAAAGGGCGGATTCTGGAGATGTTTTTGAGGTGGAGATGACATGAGCGTGCGAGTGATTGGATATGGGGGGTGAAGGAAAGGTCTGAGTCAAAAAAAAAACCCTGAGGCAGCGGGCATACTTCCTTGGAGTTATGGTAAGGCCAGAGACTGCAATGGAGATATCAGGGAGAGATCTATTAGTGGTGGAAACAGCAGTAGTTCAGTCTTTGAGAGATTCAGTTTCAGATAGAGCGAAGACATGATATTTGAGACAGCAGAGAGTCAGTCACTGGTGTTCTGTATTAGTGCAGGGGTGATGTCACGGGATGACGTATATAATTGGGTGTCATCAGCATAAAGATGGTACCGAAAGCCAAATCTAGTGATGGTTTGTCCAATGGGGGCTGTGTAGAGGGAGAAAAGCAGGGGACCTAGGACCGAGCTCTGAGGAACCCCAACTGCAAGGGGAAGAGGGGAAGAAACAGAGCCCACAAATGATACACAGAAAGTGCGGTCAGAGAGATAAGAGGAGAACCAGGAGAGAGCAGTGTCTGTGAGGCCGACAGAACGGAGCATAGTGAGGAGGAGTTGATGGTCAACAGTGTCCAATGCTGCTGAGAGATCTAGAAGAATAAGAAGAGAGTAATCACCTTTGGATTTAGCCATCAGGAGATCATTGGAGACTTTTGTGAGGGCCGTTTCAGCAGAGTGCAGAAGCCAGATTGTAAGGGGTCAAGAAGAGAGTTAACAGAAAGATAGCGGATTAAACGAGAATAGACTAAGCGTTCCAAGATTTTGGAGATAAAAGGAAGGTTAGAGAAAGGTCGATAGCAGCACAGGACGGATCAAGGGAGGATTTCTTCAGTAGTGGAGTTATGACAGGATGTTTGAAAGAGGATGGGAAAATTCCAGAAGAGAGAGGTTAAAAATTTTAGTAAGGTAAGTCATGACGGCAAGCGACAGAGACTGGAGAAGGTGTGAGGGAAAAGAGTCACTACTACAGGTTGTAGGGTGAGAAGAAGAAAGTAGCTGAGATACTTCCTCCTCTGTAACAGGTTCAAAAGATGAGAATAAACAGTCTGAAGTGCGGCTGGTGAGGGGGTCAGTGCCACCTGGGGATTGGGCAGTTATTTCCTGACGGATCTTATCAATTTTATCATGGAAATAAGTGGCCAGGTCATCTGCGCTAAGGTCTGTGAATGGCATCTGCACCTTGGGAGTTAGTAAGGAGTGAAAAGTTTCAAATAGCCTTTTAGGGTTACAGGAGAGAGAAGAGATGAGAGCGGTGAAATAGTCTTGTTTGGCTAGGTGAAGGGCAGAATTATAGGTTTTAAGCATAAATTTAAAGTGGAGGAAGTCTGCAGGTTACGTGATTTTCTCCACAGACGTTCAGCACACCTAGAGCACCGCTGAAGAAAACGTGTCTGTGGCGTGTGCCAGAGTTGCTGCCTCCTGCATCTAACGTTTCAAGTAGAGGGGGGAGCTGCCTCATCCAATGCACTCTTAAGGGTTTCATTATAATGACTGGTGGCTAGATTGGGGCAGGACAGTGAAGAGATGGGGGACAAAGAGGACTATAGAGTATCTGAGAGGTGCTGGGTGTTAATAGCACGTAAATTCCTATATGTATGATGAGTAGGTGTGTCCTGTGAAGGAGAGAAAGCATTGATGGTGAGAGACAGAAGGTTATGATCAAAGAGTGGCAGAGAAGAGTTAGTAAATTTAGAAACTGTGAGGAGTCGATGGAATGGATAGGGTTTTTTTTTAGTTCACCAAGAAAGAGTTAATAAAATTTAGTCAATAAGTTATATGCACACAAAAATGTTTTCATTACAAAATACATCTCATCCCACAAAAAACAAGCCCTCACATGGCTACATCACAAGAAAAATAAAGAAAATATAGCATGCACAAGATGAAGACAAAAACCCCAAAAATCGCCAAATCATTAGAACATAACTGGCTGCGGCAGGAAGGGAATGTATAAGCTGTGCGAGCATATATTAGGGTACACCCCAAATTATTTGCAAATTATGGTGGAAAATAAGTATTTGGTCACCTACAAGCTTGCAAGGGAAAATTAAACAGAAGTGAACCCCAGAGAGACCCCCCCTCCCCAATCATAGGAGCTACTGGGGATATAGTAGGGAATTTGGTGTTCCCAATGTACTCTGCACAGCTTACGTATTCACTCTTTACCATCCACTGTGCATTGAAGTCTGGGATACTAATGCTCACTACACCGCTTGATAAATTCTTTGAAGGGTGCAGTTTTCACAATGGGGTCACTTCTTAGGGGATTCCACTTTTCTGGCACCTTAGAGGCTCTGTATACATGACATAGCATCCAGATACAGTGGGGAAAAAAAGTATTTAGTCAGCAACCAATTGTGCAAGTTCTCCCACTTAAAAAGATGAGAGAGGCCTGTAATTGACATCATAGGTAGACCTCAACTATGAGAGACAAAATGAGAAAACATATCTAGAAAATCACATTGTCTGATTTTTTTAAGAATTTATTTGCAAATTATGGTGGAAAATAAGTATTTGGTCACCTACAAACAAGCAAGGTTTCTGGCTCTCACAGACCTGTAACTTCTTCTTTAAGAGGCTCCTCTGTCCTCCACTCATTACCTGTAGTAATGGCACCTGTTTGAAATTGTTATCAGTATAAAAGACACCTGTCCACAACCTCAAACAGTCATACTCCAAACTCCACTATGGTGAAGACAAAAGAGCTGTGGAAGGACACCAGAAATAAAATTGTAGACCTGCACCAGGCTGGGAAGACTGAATCTGCAATAGGCAAGCAGCTTGGTGTGAAGAAATCAACTGTGGGAGCAATAATTAGAAAATGGAAGACATACAAGACCACTGATAATCTCCCTCGATCAGGGGTTCCACGCAAGATCTTCCCCCGTGGGGTCAAAATGATCACAAGAACGGTGAGCAAAAATCCCAGAACCACACGGGGGGACCTAGTGAATGACCTGCAGAAAGCTGGGACTAACGTAACAAAGGCTACCGTCAGTAACACTACGCCGCCAGGGACTCAGATCTTGCAGTGCCAGACGTGTCCCCCTGCTTAAGCCAGTACATATCCAGGCCCATCTGAAGTTTGCTAGAGAGCATTCGGATGTTCCAGAAGAGTATTGGGAAAATGTCATTAGGCCAGATGAAACCAAAGTAGAACTGTTTGGTAGAAATACAACTCGTAGTGTTTGGAGGAGAGTGAATGCTGAGTTGCTTCCAAAGAATACCATACCTACTGTGAAGCATGGGGGTGGCAACATCATGCTTTGGGGCTGTTTCTCTGCAAAGGGACCAGGACGACTGATCCGTGTACATGAAAGAATGAATGGGGCCATGTATTGTGAGATTTTGAGTGCAAACCTTCTTCCACCAGCAAGGGCATTGAAGATGAAACGTGGCTGGGTCTTTCAGCATGACAATGATCCCAAGCACACCGCCAGGGCAACAAAGGAGTGCCTTCGTAAGAAGTATTTCAAGGTCCTGGAGTGGTCTAGCCAGTCTCCAGACCTCAACCCCATAGAAAACCTTTGGAGGGAGTTGAAAGTCCATGTTGCCCAGCGACAGACCCAAAACATCACTGCTCTAGAGGAGATCTGCATGGAGGAATGAGCCAACATACCAGCAACATTGTGCGCAAAACTTGTGAAGACTTACAGAAAACGTTTGACCTCTGTCATTGCCAACAAAGGATATATAACAAAGTATTGAGATGAACTTTTGTTATTGACCAAATACTTATTTTCCACCATAATTTGCAAATAAATTCTCTAAAAATCAGACAATGTGATTTTCTGGATTTGTTTTCTCATTTTGTCTCTCATAGTTGAGGTCTACCTATGATGACAATTACAGGCCTCTCTCATCTCTTTAAGTGGGAGAACTTGCACAATTGATGGCTGACTAAATACTTTTTTTCCCCACTGTACCAAACATCTAAATCTGCGCTCCAAAACCCACATAGCGCTCCTTCACATCTGCGCCCTGCTGTGTGTGCCCAAACTGCAGTTTATGCCCACATGTATGACACTGGTGTACCCAGGATAATGTACTTAATGTCATATCTGGGTATAAACTGATACTTGGGCACACAACCAGGCACAGAAGGGAGGGAGCGTTATTTGGTTTTGGGTGCACAGATTGAGATGGTTTGGTTTTTGGACGCCATGACACTTTTGCAGAACGCTTGAAATGCCAGTAAATTGGAATCCCCTGACATGTGACCCCATTTTGGAAACTACACCCCTGAAGGGATTTATACTGGGGTACAGTGAGCATTTTTAACCCCCAAGTGTTGCTATAATTTAATTTACAGAAATGAATATGCAGCTGATGGTGAAAGGTGAAACTGGCAATTTTTCCAGGAATCCGACATTTCGGTGTATAATATGTTGTGCCCGGCTTGTATCAGAGACAAATGCTCCAAAAGCTGTTGTGCCCGGTGTGATGATTCTGCCTAAATATGGCCATAACTCAGCTATATTTTGGTTTCTGGGTATAGGATATCCCTTCTTCCTTGCTTGCATACTGTGCGCAGCTACAAGCCTAGGTGCATATTGGCAGTAGCAGCCAGGCTTGAACAATAGGGCTCCATTGTATTCCTATACAGCCCTGGCTGATCAAACAATAGTGCATTGTTCAAGCCTGGGCTGTTGACCAGATATGACTGATAACAGTGTATCAACTCACTTTGTCTCATCTACATACAAAAGATCTGGACTTGATTGAATTATCTCATCAGACGTACTGTTGCCGGTGACCTCATTCTGGGAGGGGGCATAAAGGGTATAAAAGATGAGGTAAGAGGTCTGTGGGAGGAGATTATGCAGGAGACCATCACAGACTTCCACTGAGAGAGACTTTGACTGAGATGCTACTATGAGCAGGCAGGTTGGAATGCTGCTGCTGACGATGATGAGCCTACAAGAGACTGTGAGAGACTGTTTTGAGAGCATGCAGGCGGGATTATCGTTTTAATGCCACATGCTGAAAAGCCTCCACTGGTGACTCACACATGCCATGTGTGAGTGTTGGACTATAGAACCACATCAAGGACATATGTGGTAAAGTAATCATTTCACCTTTAATCCCTTTTATTTTATTTGTACTTTATCTTGCAACTAGTAACTGTTAATGCTTGCATATGTCTGCATATCTGTTCTGATCTGTATATGTTAGATTTTAATACCGACCCATTTAGGGGTTAATAAATATATAAAATTTAGAAGGCTTGTCTTGTATTTATCTGGTGAACCCGGCACTCACTGGCGGTGAGTGTGGTTTTTATATGAAAGAGGACTCAGGGTGTGGCCAAAGCGGTTTGGCGCACGGAGGATCTTTCACACCCGGGATACCCGCTTAACAGTTTTTGGAGTGTGTGTCTCTGCTGGGCACAACATATTGGGCACTGAATTGGCGTATGTCTGGAAAAATTGCAATTTTTACTTTTCATTATCAGCTGCGCATTAATTTCTGGAAATTAAATTAATGCAACGCTCAAGGGTTAAAAATGCTCGCTACCCCACTTGATAAATCCCTTGAGGGGTGTAATTTCCAAAGTGGGGTCACAAGTCTGCGGATTTCACTTTACTGGCAATTCAGGGGCTCTGCAAAAGTGGCATGGTGTTCAAAAACCAAAATAGCTCTCCTTCCCAAACAGCAGTTTATACCCACATATGACATTGTTAGGTATGTTATCCTGGGTACACCAGTGTCATACATGTGGTCATAAACTGCTGTTTGGGCACACAACACAGCACACATGTCAATGAGCCCTATGTGTTTTTAGACCACTAATTTAGATTGTTGGTTTTTTTGGACGCCATGTAAGGTTTGCAGATACCCTAAAATTGCACTACAAAATGGGGTCACTTCTTGGGGAATTCCAGTTTACTGGCACCTCTGGGGCTCTGCAAAAACAACATGGTGTCCAGAAAGTCCCTCTAAATCTATACTCCAAAAGCTAAAAAGCACAGTGCTCATTCCTTTCTGTGTCCTGCTGTGTACCCAAGCAGCAGTTTACGCCCATATATACAACTTTTTTGTCCCCACTTAATAGTTTTAGGAGTGTATGTCTCTGATGACACAAAGTGGGCGCAGCATATTGGGCACTGAAATGGCATATTTCTATAAAAATTTCAAATTTCACTTTGTACATTAATTTTTGGGAAGCAGTCTTGGGCTCAAAATGATAATACCTCTTGGTAAATTCTATAAGGGGTGTAGTTTCCAAAATGGGTTCTCTTTTTAGGGGTTTCCTTTGTACTGGTACTTTAGGGGCTCTGTAAATATGACATGGCACCCGAAAAATATTCCAGCAAAATCTGCCCTCCAAAAGTCAAATAGCTTTCCTTTCCGAGCCCTACCATGCACCCATACAGCAGTTTGTAACCACATATGGGGTATTCACGTGTTCAGGAGCAATTGTTTAACAAACTATGTGGTGCTTTTTCTCCTTTAACCCCTTGTGAAAATGAAAACTTTAGGGATAAAGTGACATTTTAGTAATTTTTCATTTACACATCCCAATCTTAATAATATCTGTGAAATGGCTGTGGGGTCAAAATGCTCACTATACCACTTGATAAATTCTGTCAGGGGTGTAGTTTCCAAAATGGGGCCACTTTTGGAGGGTTTCCATCATTTTATGGGCTCTGTAAATGAGACATGGCACCCGAAAACTATTCCAGCAAAATCTTCTTTTCAAATGCCAGTGTCGCTCCTTCCCTTCCATGCACTGCCATGTGCCCAAACATCAGTTTACACCCACATGTTGGCTATTTCTGTGCTAGGAAGAAATTTCATGACAAACTGTGAGATGTATTTTCTCATTTAACCCTTTGTGAATGTGTTAATTTTAGGGATAAATGAATGTATTATTAAAAAAAATGACATTTCACCTCCATATTGTTTTAATTCCCATGAAATGTTAAAAGGGTTAATAAACTTCCGAAATGCTGTTTTGAATTATTTGAGGGGTGCAGTTTTGAAAATGGGGTAATTTATGGGGGATTCTAATATATAGGCCTTTATAATCCTTTTCAGAACTGAAGTGGTCCCTAAGAAATTAGTTTGGGAAATTTTCTTGGAAATCTGGAAAATCGCTGTTACACTTGTAAGCCTTCTAACATACAAAATAAATTAAAGGACGATTAAAATATGATGCCAATATAAATCCGAGATATGGTAGATAATATTTATTAATGTATTTGGGTGGTATGACTGTCTGATAAGCAGAGCATTTCACTTTTCCAAATTTCCATCAAATTCCCTATTTTTTTTTATAAATAAATACAAAAATATTGATCAATGTTTACCACTAACATGAGGTACAATGTGTCATGAAAAAACAATCTCAAAATGACTTAAGTTAAAGCGTCTCAAAGTTATTGCCATATAAAGTAACACATTTCAGTTTTGGTTATTAACGCACTTTTAGGCCCGATCCTTAAGGGGTTAAAATCTAGAACCCATAACCCGTAATATTGTTCTGTTCAAGAAAGGCATCCAGGTCCTTTTTGAACTTGTTTAATGAATCCACCATCACCACTTCCTGGGGCAATGAGTTCCATAGCCTCGCTGTTCTTACTGTAAAGAATCCCCTTCTATGTTGCTGGTGAAACTTTCTCTCCTCCAGACATAGAGGATGTCCCCTTGTCACTGTCACTGGCCTAGGAGTAAAAAGATCATTAGAAAGTGCTGTCCCTTCATGTATTTGTACATTGATCTCCCCGTAGACGTCTTTTCTCTAAACTGAATAACCCCAAGTTTGTTAATCTATCGTTGTACTCCAATCCACCCATTCTCCTAATAATTTTGGTTGCCCTTCTTTGTACTCTTTCTAGTTCAATTATGTCTTTCTTGTATACTGGGGCCCAAAATTGTGCACAATAGTCTAAGTGTGTTCGTATCAGTGATATGTATAGAGACATAACTATGTTCTTGTCATGAGAATCTATGCCTCTTTTGATGCATCCCATAATTTTATTTGCCTTGGCAGCGGCTGCCTGGCACTGGTCACTAAAGGTAAGCTTGCTGTCCACCAAAATGCCCAAGTCTTTATCAGTGGCAGTCTTACCCAGTAATTTACTATTAAGTACATAATCATACATTTTATTCCGTCGACCAAAATGTATAACCTTACATTTGTCAACATTAAACTTCATTTGCCAAGTCTCTGCCCATTCTTCCAGCTTCCTTAGATCCCCTAGTAATATTCTACTATCCTCCTTATTTTTGATTACCTTACAGAGTTTAGTATCATCTGCAAATATGGACATCCTGCTTTGTAAACTCTCTACCAGGTCATTAATAAAGATAATGACTTTGACCCAGTCTGAGTATTTACCATTAACAAGCACCCTCTGTTTCCGATCAATGATCCAGCTGCGTACCCAAATGCATATGTTTTTCCCCAGTCCCAACATTCTCATTTTGCATACCAATCTTTTATGTGGTACAGTATCAAAAGCCTTTGAAAAGTCCAGATCTACATCTATCGCATTACCCTTGTCCAGTCTAGAAGTGACCTCTTCATAGAAGCTGATCAGATTAGTTTGACAGGACCGATTCCTCATAAACCCATGGTGATTGGGTGTTATAAGATTATTTACATTGAGGTACTCCAGGATAGCATCTCTTAGAAAGCCCTGAAATATCTTTCCCACCACAGAAATCAAACTTACTGGCCTATAGTTTCCAGGCTCACTTTTAGACTCCTTTAAAAATTGGCACCACATTTGCTATGCGCCAATCAAGTGGCACAGACCCAGTCATTACTGCATCCTTAAATATTAGATATAAGGGTCTGTATATCACCGTGCATAATTCCCTCAGAACTCAGGGGTGTATGCCATCTGGACCTGGCAATTTCTCTATTTAAACAGGTGACATTTAAATGAGAGTTAACATTACCCTTAATCATACTTCCACAAATGTGGGCCATTGATTCCAAACAATATTTGTTAATATGCTCACACAAAAAAAGTCATTTTCATAATAAATGCATTCAAGACCATGTTGCAAAAATAAGTATACCCCTGTAAAGGGAAGTATACAAATATATTTATACAATTTTTTATCATACATAAGTTATGGATGTGTTTCTGTATCACAGATATGGTGGGCAGTTGGATGGTATACACAGTGAGCTGATCATTATCACCCACAGAACTAGTTTGTGTGCCATGCTAAACTAACATAGAACACCTGTTGGTCTCCCTTGGAGCTTCCAATTGTTCTTGTTTGTATGTACACAAATACATTCCACCCAATTGGGATGGGCCACAAAATAGTCAATGACTATAATGTGGATAAAAAAGATAATTTAGAGAGGAGATGGGAGAAGAAACAAATCCCATGAGAGAAGATATCACCACCAGAAGTCTTGCATCCAGACCAACAGACTACTGACCATCAGAGCACAAGCAGGCTTAGTATATCCCTCTTTTCCTTTAGTATAGCTATCTAGTTCTCTCTATCTCCCCTTTGCCCTCCTATTCCTTCTGTTCTCTTCCCTCCTTTCCCTGAAGGCCTCCATTTCTGCTGCTCCAACTTTCATATCTAACCCTCCACTCCTAAGTCCCCTTACGTATAGGCATAGTTACTTGTTAGGATGGTCAAGGGTAGAGCTGGGCAAATCAGTTCATCCCAAATATTACAAATTGTTTCAGTTTTTCATGAAACTGAACACATGGCGATTCGCTTTGGACAAACAAAAAAAGCCACAATACAAGAAAATGGCCGCTGCCACGTGTTTGACCAGGAAATACAGAACAGAAAATGTGTGCAGTGACTCACACATATCTGTGACATGGTAGCAACATCTGACAGCCTCTCAGCCAATAGACAGTGGTAGGTGGACCTTACAGTGCTAATGTCATATGGTGTATAGAAATCTTGGACACTTGTGATCAGCCTTCATTTGCTGTAATGGTGGACATGCAAACAGATCTGTGATCCATCTCACTGCATCATAGCTAGGCTATAGACAGCACAGTTCAGAAAATTCAGGAATTCAAGCATTAGTTATAGGAGGACTTAGAGAATCAAGTAGTTATACACTGACACATTAGTGCTAGAATTTAATAGACATAGGACAGGATCACTTCATAGACAGTAAGTGACTGGAATCTGTGCTGTTGCTGCTGCAGTGCTTACACAGACAGTTAACCCTTTCATTGCCAATAATCTAATAATGTATGACAGTACTTGCAATAGAGCAATTTCATCTCTATACACATTCTTAAAACAATCCTGTTACTGAAATATGTTTTGATAACACCTTTTTTTGGGTAAGCATTAACATTTTTTATATAAAATACATAACAGCAAAGTGCTGCTGTTTTTGCCTGCGCAAATTTAAAAAAAATATATAACTCCGCTAATTTACATACAAACAGTTTCTTGTTGTTCACCCAATACACAGCCCTGCTTAAATCTTTAAAAAAGAACAACTCGGTTATAGACAAGTGGTTTCTTGTTGTTCATTCAATATACAGCCCATTACAAATCTTTAAAAACAAAACAACTGTTATATTAAAGTGGTTTCTTGTTTTTCACCCAATATACAGCCCTGCACTAATCTTAAAAAAAAAATAACTCCATTAATTACAAGCAGTTTCTTGTGGTTCACTCAATATAAACATATATAATATACTAGCAAAAGACCCGGCTTTGCACGGGTATATTTCATTTTTTGTTTGTGTAGTGGCCCCATAAGAATAGGTTGGTTGCTATGGAAACCTGGTGTAAAGCTGTGTGTATGTGAAGACTGAAGAACCTGCGAGTTTTCATTGGTCCATAAGTGTCATGTGATCATGTGTATCTCAGTTTGGATATCAGTGAAAAACCTGCAATGGGGTGTTATGGAAACCTGGAGTAAAACTGTGTGTATGTGACCTTGTTTAACAGTGTCATCCACAGAGCCCTGCCCCTTTAAAGCTGACCTACAGCAGTGAAGAAAAATGGCTGGGTTGTTATGGAAACCTGGAGTAAAGCTGTGTGCATGTAGAGACTAAGCAGGCAGGGGGTGCGTTACTACTACTACTACTACTACTACTACTACTAGTTGTTCTGGTAGGGGAGCTAGGGAGATATCTGGAGGTGGAAATTCTGTCGGTGTGCATGTCCATGATGATGTGTTAAAAAAAGTGGTGAAGATGATGGCATTGTCAATGATGATTCCCTTGCAGATAGGACCTGGCAGTCGGGTCAGGGTGACATCAGATGAAGAGGGTGGCAGTAGTAACGATTCTTGCCTCATGCAGGCGCACCTAGGGGAACCTCGCAGGTTGGAGGTGGTGACACTGGTGGTGGTAGTGGCAAACATGTTTCCGCTGCTGCTGGTGGCAGAAACTACACACGGTCATCTCCCGTGTGGGAATTTTTTTTGTACATTACCAATCACAGCCACAAATGTGTTTCCCAAATAACAAAAAGCCCCTGTAGCACTTACAAGCCATCAAAACAGGCTAATTTTTCCACAAAACAAATCTTGGGACCGAACCACTCGAGCCCAAAACAAAACTAATCTTGAGAGGTTCGCTCATCTTTAGTTAAAGGGTTGCTTCTGTGTGTGAGTGTGTATATAAGAGCTAAATAGTTGTGGGTGAGTTTAATGTACCCTTTTAGGTAACTTGGATTTTATATAATTAATATTGTATTACTGTTTTATACATATAAGTGCGTATATTCTTGATATTGCATTGTGATTTTGCATTTACTTTGTACTGTTTCATACTTAGTTTAGCATTTAGTGTATTAGTGTAGGTAATAAACATATTTTATTATCCTACACGGAGTGTTAAAAATCTCTGTATACATTGAAAAGGAAATATAAAAGGAATAATTAATGAGTTTTTAATATAGTGAATAGATATTGATAACCCATATTAATTTCCCTTTAACATCCATGGGACAACATGAATATTGGTTATTAATTTTAATTCTCCTTTAATAACCCCAAAGAAAGTCTTAGGAACAAAGCTAAAGTTTAGACTACAAAATTCTAATTAACAAGATTCAACTACAGGTAAGTCTAATTCTTCATTAAACAGATGTTTAGAGGGTGTTGCCTGAACTCTCATTGAGCTCTGACCCTGTACCACACTTGAGGACCTGTGGCTCTCTCCTAATGTTCCCATGGAGAAAAAAAATTTACAGCAGAAGTCCCCTGGCACTCCTGCTACAGCGGACCAGGCAGTCCGGTCCACCCTGGACAATAACCTGGCTCCCCCAGCCTCTACACCTAGCCAGGCCTCCATGTGGCCGCGGCAATCTTGGCTTCCTTCAAGCGGCCCCGGGGCTGCATCTTCAGCTTCACGCAGCGATTCCCCCCAGCATCGTTACAGCTGGCAGGGTCACCGCTGCCTCAATGCTCCCACTCTATTCCAGCACAGCCCCTGCAGTCTTCCACGGCATCCAGGTCAGAAATAGTGGATCCAGGCGCAGGGATCAACATAGTGCCGTCCTCACCTCCCTCCTCTCTGGATCCTCAGATGCGACAGACCTCCCACTCTCCAGTGCAGCCCTGCACATAGGAGCCCAGGTCAGTGACAGCCCTCCTATAACTACTCCGGGAAACTCCTGGGCTGCCTCCCCAGGACAGGGAATCCCTCCGCAGCAAACACTTCTGGAGTTTGGACCCCAATACCGCTCAAAAGACCTCCGAGTATAATGATAACAGTGTTTGTGGGGTGTGCAGTGTTAATGTCCCGGACCCCTTAATGGCCCAGGCCCTGTGGCAGCCGCTAGCGCTGCTACGCTGGTATTTACGCCCCTGATCCTAGGGGTGGTTGCCTTGTTCTGCAAGGCTCCTCTTCTGCGCCTAGGCATGTCATATGCTGTGTCCACTACTTTGCCCTGAAGGAGGCTATTATGACTAAAGCAAAAAAGTTTAAATACTTTTATTTTGATGGAGCTAAGCTGTTACCAAGACCTTTCCCTGCTTACTCTTCAGAAATGGCGCCATCTACGCTCTCTCCTCCAAACCTTGAGAGATCATCAAATCCAATACCACTGAGGCGTCCCCTTTGCTCTGATTGCCCGTAAAGCGGGATGCTCAGCTATGGTGCGTGCCTTCTCTGACCTGCCTGCCTTCTGTGAAATGCTGGAGAACTTTATCCATGAACTGTCTGACTAGGAACTCTTTCCTCCCCTTTCCTCTCCCACTTTTGGTCTAGAAGCCCTCCATTGCTGATTGATGCTGCATTACCTCCTGTCAAACCGTGCCTGTGCAAAACCTCCTGCTGGTGGATATGGGTGAGCCTGCTGTTACACACACTGTCTTCCACTTTTAATTCTCAATGGTTTGATGTGTGACCCTGAATGTGAAGGGCCTGTCTAGTCTTAAGGGAACTTTGTTACTTACATGTGGACGTCTCGTTTCTTCAAGAAACCCACTATGACCACTCGAGAATGTTTAACTGTGCCAAGCACTATTATCCTACCTGTTACTCGGCCTTCCATGATCACTGTAAGGTGGGTTCGGCCATCCTCCTCTCCCATACCTGCTCAGTTTTGGTCACTGCCTCCCACCTGGACCCTAGCGGCAGATGCAGGGTCCAGGGTCTTCTCCACGGTTGATCTATCATGTTATGTAATGTATACACCCCAAACGCTTTGCAGATTCCGTTTTTGTGACGAGTTTTTTTTTTTCCCACTGTAATTATTATTGAGTTTTCATATATATAAAAAGAAGGAAAAACTGTAAACATACAAAGGAAAAGAGAGAGAGAGAGAGAGATCGCAGAACAGGTGCCATCCCATAACAATTACGTATAAAAAAACCACATGGGTATAAGACAAGAGGCAAGAAAGACATGGGGGGTGGAGTATGACAAAAGGGAAGGAAGTAGGAGTCAGAGACCTTGCAGGTTGCAAAGGGTTTTGAACCGACTCTGCTCATACTCCTCAGTGAGCTGGCTCCTCGGTGGCGATATTAATATAATTTTCTCAGAACACTCAGATTGGCTGTTGATCTCTGATAGGCATCTGCAGTGAGCACAGATCTGGCTGGCACGCCCTGTATGATCTGTTCGTTCATACTCCCTTTCTTTCTCCCACCCTCATAATACCCATATGTGAATCGATTATTTTTTTGGGAATGCTCTGGCCCTTAGACTCCTCACTGGCTTGCATACTGGCATTCCCACTTGGTCTTACCACACCCTGGTTGTAGTGGACCTATCCCCTGCTCCAACCTCTACCCGGCATTGCCACCAGCATCTTAATGAAACCTTTCTGAAGAATCCCATCACCCAAACCACATTGTGATCTCACTTAACAGATTACTTCCGTGATAATTTGGGGTCGGTGTCCTTGGGAGTGGTTCTTTGGGAAGCACATACTGTAAGGCTGTTATGCGAGGACACTGCATTTCGTTAGCTTCCAGGCTTAAGAAAGATAAACAGCTCAAGACCCAGACGCTATTATCCTGGATCCGGTCTCTTACCTCCCGGTTATCGGAACATCCCCCTTTACCGTTCCTCCGCCAACTAGTCGTGGCCCGAGCTGAGTTGGGGGTTTGGGATGCATCCCGTTTTGGGCAGCTCAGCCTGACTTTACTAAATGGGTGGAAATAGAGAAGCTGTGGCTTGCCCCTGTACACCCTAATGCTTTACTGTGGGTCGGCCTCCCCTTCCTCCCCTCCACTTCTAGGTCCCATTTGCTTTACATGTAGCAAGTTGTTCCCTCTCGCTTCCCAGTGCTCCTCGATGGTCTCCTTCCTGTTTAACCCCCTACTTCCCAAGGGACTGACATCTGGCATAATCCACACATAGTCGATGGCAGGATTGTTCTGGATAGCCGATATGGTTGATCTCACTTCCTTGGAGCTCAGGCCCTTTGATTATCTCACCTACCCTTGGTCTCTCCAGAATGGAATGGCTACGTTACCAGCAGGTCGCACACTTTGTCCGCTCCCTACATGGCTCCCTAACAGTTTCCAACCCCAATTCCTTTGATAAACTTTGCCAGGCTGGCACCTCCACAAAAAGTTTAATCTCCTCTATCTACCAGATGCTTTCCTCCCCAGATGGTAGAGACCCTTCCATGCACAAGTATATGTCTCGATGGGAAGAGGCACTAGGCAAACTGATATCTCAAGGATAGTGGCAAATTGTGTGGTCACAGGTTGTAAAGTCCTCCGCTTGTGTGATATTCAAAGAAACCCAGTACAAACTTTTGATGCACTGGTATCACAGCCCTGCTTTGCTCCACTCCATAAAAAGAGTACTGACGTTGTGGTAACACTGTAGGCTCCTCTCATATTTTTTGGAGTGTTTTATGATACGTTGCTTCTGGGGGAAGGTGAAAGCCCTGAATGATGCCCTCTTTATCCAGGGAGTCCCCCTAGACCAGGGGTCAGAAACCTGCAGCACTCCAGCTGCTGTGAAACTACAACTCCCAACATGCTCCATTTACTTCCACAGGGGTTCCAAGAACAGCAGAGCAAGTATGCATGCTGGGAGTTGTAGTTTTATAACAGTTGGAGTGCCGAAGGCTGCCTACCCCTGCCCTAGACCCATGGATCTATCTCTTAAACTTACCCCCCCCCCAGACACTTAGGAAAAGTCTGGAAGTCTTTTTACCTCTATATCTGTACTGCAGCAAAGACCCTCATCGCTAAACACTGTATGTGTATGGCTCCTCCCTCCGGTCCCGATCTACTGCTCTACTGGCTAGAATAAAAGATGTCCATAGCCTCGAACACCTTACAGCTACTTTGAATAATACTCTTGAGGCATTTCACTCTATCTGAACCCCCTGGAATACTTACTGTGTATTGCAAGACTTCTGATCTTAGCCCCCTGTGAAGAATATCGCCTTGCCAAGCCGCTTGACACACCTGCAATCAACCTTCTTTAGCTCCTACTCACACGCCGTGAGTGGACCGGGTTCATAGAATAATATGAAACGAGCTTTATAAATTTTATATATTTATTAACCCAAGTGGGTCGGTACTAGGCACTAACATGTACAGAAATACACATCAATGAATTATCAAGAAAATACAGGTAAAAGCAAAATATAGTACAGCAAATAAAATGGGAAATAAAAGATAGAAAAATACCAGAACACGTGTAGAGGACTTCTTGTGCAGAAGGGACGCTCCAGCTATATCCAAGCTGCCTACTTGTTGAGTTCCAAAGAGCCTCGCCCTTCCTCCCAGTATGAAGCTAGTGTCCAGCCACACCTCCCCTCTAGGTAGCCCTCCTCCTCTCAACCCCTTGCAGGACCTGTGGAAAGAGGGATATTTTCCTATTTGCAGGAAAGAAGTGTGTCTGGAGTTGAACGCAGGGTCACTAGCCCTCTCTCCCCTCTTGGACATCTGCTGTCCAGGGGTAATAAACTGGCTGGCCAGAAAGGCCCTCTCCCATGGTATGCACATAAAACCACTGAAGCGAATTGACCACCAATGTAAACACAGCTTAAACATTCCTAAAAGTATGTTAGACTAATATGAATCAGGAATGATACATTTCAAAGAAAGATACAAAAGTGAGGTTCTCTCATCATCATACCACCCCTCCCCCTTCTTTCCATCTTGTTTTTTCCCTATGTTGTCTGCCCCCCACGATACCTGCTGTACGCATGTCTAATGCTGTTCCCATATTTTTTGTCTGTTATTTTGTATACAAAATTTTTTTTCAATATAAATTTACAAAGTAAAAAAAACAAAAAAAAAAACAGTGGCCTGTTACTTAACAAAGAAAACCTCTAATCATTTCATGCTGTTAGCAGTGGCACCACATGGAAGAGAAATGTGACAAGACCTGAGAAACAAAATAGTTTCTTTACACAAGAAAGGTGAAGGCTACAAGAAGATCAGCAAAGCTTTACTTATCAGTCATAATACGGTAGCAAAAGCGATACAAAAATTTAAATAATGCAACATTTTCACGGGAACATCCGGGCTGTCCATGGAAGTTAACACCTAAACAGGAGAGTCTTCTGATGAAAAGGGTTAAACAAAATCGCCATGCAAGTTCATTGCTGTTAACTAAAGAAGTAGAAAGTAAAATTGGGGTGGGGTTTCCCATGACACAATACGATGTACACTGGAGAGGTGTGGCATGCATGGGTATCATCCACCAAGCAAGTCTTTCCTAAAGCTTATGCATAAAAAATCATGCCTACAATTTTCCAGGACCTATGCTGAAAAAGATGAAGACTGCTGGTACTGTATAATGGAGTGGAGAGACCAAGATAAATGTTTTTGGAACCGATGACTTCAAAACTATATTCCCCTTACGTCCGACAGCAGCACAATATGGGGTATCTCTGCCCCTGTGTATTGTTTAGGACAGTGGAACCTTTAATTAGCACCAAATTTAAGGTGCCTCCTACTAGCCCTATAAGAGGGCACCTGAGACCTCCCTCCACTGTGTTTTTTTCTGTCCTGTGTGGGACAGGTGGACGGAGGTCTCTGGTGACCTCCCGTTGCTAGGGGTTTTTTTCCTGAAAAAGCTCCTGGCTTACCTTTTGGGGGTACCTCGGTCCTTTCCTACGTTCCTAAGATCCTCCGGTCCTTCAGGCCTTTTTCCACCCCGCAGCGCAGCGTTACCCGGCTCATCGCTCTGCAGGCAGCGCGATCCCGGAAGTAAGCGGGGAACCTCTTCGGCCGGAACCTTTTTTTCGGTCCCGTGTTCCCCGGGGAAGGAAGCCTTTGCGCACCACCGCGGCCTACTTCCGGTTTTCTCGGAAAAGTGCGGTAAGTTTGAAAATTGGAATTTTAATGGCAAAATATAGATTTGTTTTTTGCTGCTTGTATGTGGAGCCTCTGGCTTAGGCTTATGCTCCTCTATGTTCCATTATGGCATTTGACCTTGTTTGGCGCTGTATGAATATCTTCTTTGTTTGGCTCCTCCCCTCGCTGCTGTATTACATTTAAAAGGGCTTCAGTCCTTTACTGGGTGAGCTCGTGGTTACTAGCTCCTCTGCTGCGGTTTGCGGTGTCTGGGTTTTTCCTGACGGGATCTTTTTTTTCAAGTGACCGATTTAAAAAAGTAAGGTACCCCTTGGTTTTTTTCTTCTTGTAAGCGATGCTTGGCAATCTTCTATTCTACATTGTCATGTGGCTTTTGATGTTTCAGATGTCATCTTCTGCATCAGGTAATGGCGATGGGCTTAGGAGGAAAAAGTCCTCTAAACGTAAACACCTAATGTGTTTGGATTGCAATACTCCTTTACCTGACGGCTATGATTTTACCCGCTGTCGCCAATGCCGCGGACCTCCGTCAGAAGAACCTTCTATAAGAGAGGTTGTCACCTGGGTAAAGGACTATATGGAGGAGTCTCTTAAGGAGATCCGTTCTTCCATCGCCCAGATTGCCAAGAAACCGCGGGTTGAGACACAGTCCTCCCTACGCATCGCTGACGAAGATTATCAGATAGTGGACGAGACACTCTCATCTGACGATTCCACTGAAGATTCCAGCAGGCCGTGCTTCCCACTCGAAAAATTAAGCCGGCTGCTGAAGTCCATCCGGTCTAAGGATCGTGATGTTGACGGGGAAGCCTCCACGTCCACCTATAGAGGGCCTAGGGTCTTCCAAGTGGACGAGACATTACAAAGATTAATGTCTTCAGAGTGGAAATGTCCTGAAAAACCTCTTGTGGTTTCTAGGAGGTTCAAGGCTTTATTCCCAGTTGCTCAATGGGATCAATGGGGTCCTCCTCCCAAGGTGGATATGGCAGTGGCCAAACTGTCACGCCGCACTATGGTACCATCAGATGATGGATCAAATTTGCACGACGCCATGGACAGGCGCATCGACAATACCCTCAAGAAGGCGTATTCAGCTGCCTCGGCCCAGACCGCTGTGGCGGTTGCGTCTTGTGAAGTGTCAGCCAAATTACGCACTGACCTGGTTCATCTCGAGAGGGACATCGATTCTGGAGTCTCCAGAGATGAGCTGCTAGGGTTTCTAGGCTCGGTTTCCCTGGCAGCTGAATATTTAGCGGAGGCCTCCCACCATCAATTAAGGCTGGCGGCCAAATCTCTGGCACTTACCACTGCAGCAAGAAGACCTCTATGGTTAAAACCCTGGAGAGCTTATTTCCCCTCAAAATATAATTTGTGCGCATTACCCTTTGAGCCAGGTAGAGTCTTTGGCAGTGCCCTAGACGAGATCCTGGAGGGCTTGGCTGATAGGAAGGGTAAAACTTTACCCCAGGCCTTTAGAGGTAGATCTAATTCTGGCCGTGGTAGAGGCTATCCGCCTCGTCGTGGACGGCAGTCCCAAAGAGGCTCTAGATATTCCTCTAGATGCGCCGTCCGGAGATTCCCGAAGTCTGATGATAAAAAGAAGAAGCCTAGCTTTTGACATCAGGAGCAGTCTTCCTGTGGCCGAGATTCCTGTCGGGGGTCGTCTCCCCCATTTTTTCAACTGCTGGCAGGTAATCCAAAAAGGATATGCAATCGAGTTCCTCCATCCTCCTCAGGATCGGTTTGTGTTAACTCGCAGCCTGCCTATAATGCAGCAGACTACATTGGAATGCTCCATCCGAGAATACATTCACAAGGGAGCCCTGGAGGAAGTCCCTTCTCTAGAAGAAGGATCCGGTGTCTATTCTCCCGTCTTCCTGGTACCAAAACCGGCAGACAAATGGAGAATGGTCATAGACTTAAGGTACCTCAACCGATTCATCAAAAAGAAGCACTTCCGTATGGAAACCATAAAGTCTGTCACCACTTTTCTCCTCCCAGGCGATGTTTTCGTGACTTTGGATCTAAAAGACGCCTATTTGCATATTCCTATTTATCCTCCACACAGAAGGTTTCTAAGGATTGCTGTAGTAGTTTCCGGCCACACGAAGCATTTTCAGTTCACAGCACTACCCTTCGGGATCTCCTCTGCTCCCCACACCTTTACAAAGGTAGTGGCTCCTATAGCGGCTGCCCTCAGACTTCAGGGGATATTCGTGGTGCCTTAGCTAGACGACTGGTTGATAAAAGCCCAGTCAGAGTCTGTTCTGCTCCAGCATCTACAGACAGCTGTGTCCCTGTTCAGAGTCTGGGATGGCTTATAAACTGGGAGAAGTCGGTAACGATCCCTTCAACCCGAAGGAAGTTCCTCGGCTACTTCCTGGATTCAGTCCGCCTGCAGGTCTCCTTGACACCAGCAAGGAAGGAGAAACTGGTCGGTGCAGTCCGGCACCTCTTCAAAAAGCCGATAGCCTCCATCAGAACATTGATGAAGATCCTGGGCTTGATGTCTTCCTCAGTGGAGGCAGTCCCATGGGCTTTGTGGCACTTACGTCCCCTCCAGAAGGAGTTACTAGAGGCTTGGGATCGCACCCTTCTTACATTCAGCAAGAAGATTCGACTCTCCCCCAGGACCCGTCTTTCCCTCAAAAAGTGGTGGTTGCACCTGAAAGACGGAAGGTCCACGGTCCAACCTTCTTGGACCCTGTTGACTACAGATGCATCCCTCTTGGGATGGGGAGCCCATTTGGACGAAAACTCCATAAAGGGAGTCTGGAGCGCTCCAGAAAGAAGGACCTCGTCCAACTGGAAGGAGCTCAGAGCTGTATATCGTGCCTTACTCCATTTCTCGCCTCTTCTCAAGGGAAGAGCAGTCAAAATCCGGTCAGACAACATGACCACAGTGCTGTACGTGAACAGACAGGGAGGCACCAGATCACCAACCCTCCTCAGGGAGGCAGATCTGATATTTACATGGGCAGAGAAAAATCTAACCCATTTATCCGCAGTTCACATCAAGGGCTCCCTGAACATAGTAGCGGATCGGTTGAGTCGGGGGTCATGCCGTATCAGGAGAATGGTCACTCAATCCAGAAGTCTTTCATCAGATTACCCTGAAGTGGGGTTTTCCAGAAATAGACCTCATGGCAACCCGACTCAACGCCAAGGTGGAGACGTTCTGTTCCCTTTACCAGGAGGACAATCCCTTGGCAGTGGATGCCCTGTCCATCCCTTGGAGGTCCAGGCTGGCATACATCTTCCCTCCAATTCCAATAATACCGAAGGTATTGATGAAAATCAGACAAGACCAAGTCTCTGTGATAGCCATCATTCCATTCTGGCCAAAAAGAGCTTGGTTTTCCCAACTCATGGAGATGAGTCGAGGGATATATTGGAGGCTTCCCCCCATCCAGAACCTGGTTTCCCAAGGATCTCTGAAGTGCCAGGATCTCTGGAGATTCAACCTGACAGCCTGGAGGTTGAGCAGTCCCTACAGCAGGATAGAGGACTGTCAGAGGCCGTCCTGAAGACCCTTTCTTCTGCAAGAGCAGACTCTACCAATAAGAACTACCAGAGGACAGCCAAGATTTTCATGGAGTGGTGCTCCAAGAAGGGTATTAATAATCTACAACCTTCAACGGCTGATATTTTAAATTTTCTTCAGGACGGTTTGGATAAGGGCCTTGCCCCTGCCACTTTGAAAGTGCAGATTGCGGCCCTCTCCGCTCATTTGAACAGACGTCTGTCTCAGGATCCTCTGGTTGCAAGGTTCCTTAAAGGGGCAATGAGGCTAAAGCCCTCAGTATCATCTCCAGTTCCCCAGTGGGACCTTGCGGTAGTCCTTACAGGCCTGTGCGGTCCTCCATTTGAACCCTTGGAGACTACGGAGCTAAAATATTTGGCATACAAAACCGTTTTTTTGTTGGCTATTACATCTGCCAAAAGAGTAGGGGAACTCCAGGCTCTCTCTTCTAGAGAACCGTACATTGTGTTTTTTTCAGATAGGGTGCACCTTAGATTTTTGCCTGGGTTTAACCCTAAGGTCCCCTCATGCTATAATAGCAATCAGCTAATTTCGCTACCAGTGTTTTTCCCCACTCCAACCTCTGAGGAGGAAGAAAAGCTCCACACCTTAGATGTGGTAAGGTGTCTGCGGATTTACCTATCCCGCACTCAACCGTTTAGGAAGGCCGAAAACCTACTAATTAATATGCAGGGTAAAAACAAAGGCCTCAAGGCTTCCAAGCCTACTCTATCCACATGGATCAAGGAGACAATTAGGTCTTCCTTCCTTATTCAGGAGTTACTCCCTCCAGTTTTTTCTACGGCCCACTCGACCAGGGCTATGTCGACTTCTTGGGCTGAGTACCGGTCCTTACCTTTGGACCAGATTTGTGCGGCTGCATCATGGTCATCCCAGTTGACCTTTGTCAAACATTATCGTTTAGACGTCCGCAGTTCCCAGACAACTGCCTTTGGTCAGACAGTCCTTGACGTTGTAAGGCGAGGAAACCCTCCCTAGGGGAATTACTTGCTATCTCCCCATATTGTGCTGCTGTCGGACGTAAGGGGAATCGTTGATTGTAATGTCAATCTGTATTCCCTTAGTCCAGACAGCAGCACAAGGCTTCCCTCCCTAGAAGCTTGTTTCCTTTTACTTTATAATTTACACAGTGGAGGGAGGTCTCAGGTGCCCTATTATAGGGCTAGTAGGAGGCACCTTAAATTTGGTGCTAATTAAAGGTTCCACTGTCCTAAACAACACAGGGGCAGAGATACCCCATATTGTGCTGCTGTCTGGACTAAGGGAATACAGATTGACATTACAATCAACGATGGTGTCACAAAAGTAAAAAGTACAACGTACAAAGAAAAATGCATGGTGCCTACAGTGAAACATGGTGGTACCAGTGTCCTTATGTGGGACTGCATGAGTGCTGCTGGTGTCGGGGAGCTGCACAGATGTAGTGCTCTATATTGAAAGATAAGATGCTATTATCACTCTGGGCCTTGGTTGTCGTGCACTTTTCCAACACACATCTAAGACCACTGTTGAATTTCTGAGAAACAGAGTGAAAGTGATTCAGTGGCCAAGTGTATTCTGATATGAACCTAATTGAACACCTATGGGGAATTCTGAGGAGACAAGTTGAGCATCAATCTGCATCCAGTATCTAAAAGAGGTTGTTCTTGAAGAATGGAAAAAGATAGATGTTGAAATATGTTGCCAACTTGTTCATTCCATACCTAGAAAACTTGATGCTGTCATTAATAATCAAGGCGGTTACTCTCCTGCCCCCATTCTCCCCCCCCCCATCATCTTAGCTTTCTTTCTGCCTACCTTATCCTGATTCCTCCTCTACTCTCACCACATCTGCTACCACTACACCCCCTCCCCTGACTCACTACAACATTATGACGTGCTCTGGAACTTTACCCTCTTTTTTTCTTCTTTTGTTCCCCTTGATTTCTCATATTTAGCATTTTGCCCGTTGCACATTGCTTCTTAATTTTGTTATTAGAAGCTCTGCTGTGCCATAGCGTGATGCCTTGTTTTCTTCCCCTCCCCCCCCACATCCTTTCTCCTGCTTTCTGGCCTCCCTATCTCTCTTTCCCGAATCCACTATTTTTCCCATATGCTTTTCTTCTGTGTGTTGTTTTGAAAATTTCTATAAAACTTTTAATGACAAAATAAAAATCAATGAGGTCATACAAAATACTAGATGTAGTAGTTTTTTATGTGGGGTGTATTTATTTTTGCATCAACTAATTTGAGTAAAACTGAAGATTTTGTAATATAAGCTAAATTATTTCCTTACTTTCATGTTATGGGTTTAACAAATGTTCTATAAAACTCAGTCTTGTCAAAATTTTTGGAATTGTTCTTTTGTTCAGTAAGATATTGATTAAAATCTTACTTTTCAAAAAGGGTGAACTCATTTATATGAGCAATGTATATGACAGAGAAACTGGAAATGCTGTGGCTTGTGGTTCTGTCAATATCTCATTCACTAAGGCTAGGTCCAGTGTTCAGATACTAAAAATTGGGGTAAAATAAGGTACAATACATGTGAATGGGATTTTCAAAACTAATTTTCAAGCAGTGGATTTGAGAGTATGTTGTATATTTTCTTTGTAAAGCAGAGTAATACAGAGCAAATAGGAAAAGTGGAAAAGTAAGCAACCACAGATTTCTGTGTTGCAAACTTTACAGAGACAAGTCACATCTGGAAGAAGTGGTCATAGAGAACCGAACCAGATGAAAGAGACAAGAAATGTCAGAGACATCACCTGTAAGTCATAAAATTTTATTCACCATAATAGTCTGCAGAGCCCTGTGTAGAGGCAATATCTACCACTATACGGCCACCATATTGTAATACAGGTGCATCTCAATAAATTAGAATATCTTTGAAACATTACTTTCTTTCAGTAATTAAATTAAAAAAGTGATCTCCTATATTTTCTAGATTCTTTACACACAGAGTCTTCTATTTCAAGTGTTTTATTTCTGTAAATGTTGATTATGGATTAGAACTAATGAAAACCAAAATCTAAGAAAATTAGAATATTGTAAAAAAGTTTAGTATTGTAAATTCAGTGTGTCACCTGTCAAGGTTTCCTAAGCCTTTAAATGGTCCCTCAGTCTGGTTCAGTAGGACACACAATCATGGAAGACGCTGATTATGGATTGTATGACTGAAATGAATGAACGTTTCAAAAATATTCTAATTTACTGAGATGCCCCTGTATTATCAGTATACTTGAGTTAAGGGGCCAATTGGATGTGTTTTCCCCTCCCTGTGCTGAACAACTAGTTTTGTCTTTAAGTCAAAGGCAGGAGTGGGTTCAAAATTAAGGACTCGTTTTTTATATTTTTCCTTATTTGTATTTTGCTTGCTTGCTGCCTGCCATGAAAACAGTAAAAGGAACTGGTTAAAGGAATGCATGCTATCACACAATAAAATATATTTCAGCAGATTTATGCATGAATTGTTGTCAGAAAACAATCCACATCCAGATGTTCCCAAAAGATCAAACATGTCTATCCACTTGAGATTCCTACTACTGTTCCCCAAGCTATCATAGTATTCAAGTAAGATCACAGAATTAGAAGATGGCATACCTTTTGAATAAAACTGAGAAATACTGTGTTTCTAAATGTAGGGCACAACTAGATGACAGAACCACTAACAAATGTAAAGTAACGTGGGATGTAACAAGGCATGATGACAACTTGTTAAATCCCACGTAATGTTCCTCTACATTTGTTTCTGATGTGTCATCTAGCTGTCCCCTGCATTTAGAAACATTATTATGTATTGTTACTTTGTTTCCAAAAATTGTTACCAATAAAGAACATTTTTGATACATATTAAAAAATATGTTTCTTCCAGTTCTATTTTCCACTTTGCCTTCTTGTCTGCCCCCCACTCCACAGTGGTTCCCTTTGTCTTGTGGAGGGTAGATTTCCCCCCCCCCCACCAGGGTCGGACTGGCCCACCGGGGAACCGGTGAATCCACCGGTGGGCCCCGAGCCCCGACTATTAGTCCTCATGTCATGGGGGCCCGATCGGGATCCTGACCATCCCGATCGGGCTCCTGACCAGAGGCGTAACGATCGCGGTCGCAGGGGGTGCGACCGCGACCAGGCTCAGCGGGGTACGGGGCCCGCGGCCAGCTGGAGATGGCCGGGGCCCCGGGCCACTATGATAGCGGTCGGGGAAAGCCTGGTTCCCCGACCGCTATACATACTGTTATTGGAAAGGGGCCCTGGCATATTGCAGGCCCCTTTCCAATAGATGGCAGCCCAGGGGAGGTGACTGAAAATAATAAACACATATTCTCACCTCTCCTGGGCGCAGCCTTCTCTCCGGCGCTCCTCTGTTATGTGACTGAGGCCTGTGATTAGACCCCAGCGGTCACATGGGGCGCGGTCGTGTAATGACGTCAGTGCGCCCCACGTGACCGCTGAGGCCCAATCATAGGCCTCAGCAGCGACATCGGAAAAGGGCCTGAAGACGCTGAAGATGGCAGGATGGAGCGAGGATGCCAAGGAAAGGTAAAGCAAGGTGAGTATGAGTGTTTGTTATTTTTAATCACTTCCATGGGCCTCCGATTATTATACTCTGGGGTCTGAGGAGACCCCAGAGTATAATAATAGCACCGAAGCAGAGGGGGGCTATTGGGCGCATATAATACTGTGTGGGGGCCACTGTGGAGCTTATAATACTGGATGGGGGCCCCTGTAGAGAGCATATAATACTGGGTGGGGGCCACTGTAGAGAGCATATAATACTGGGTGGGGGCCACTGTGGAGCTTATAATACTGGGTGGGGGCCACTGTGGAGCTTATAATACTGGGTGGGGGCCACTGTGGAGCTTATACTCCATACAGTGGCTCCTTCATTTTTTTTTAAATTACGCTGGGGCAGGTGAAAAAAACAAAACAAAAAAAAAACCCAAACTTTCTCTCCTGTCCCCAGTGTCTCCCAGCGCGGTTCGGTCCTGCAGTTTTGTTGTTTTCTTCCAGCTGAAGTTCCCTCTGCACGTGACTACCTGTGACGTCACGAGACCCCTGAGGCCAATCAGCGGCCTAAGGGAAGGGACCTGGGATGTCACAGCCAGTGAGGACCTCCGGCAAAAAGAAGACAGCGGAGCTGCAGGACCGGACCGTGCTGGGAGGACACCGGAGCACCGGAGACAGATGAATATGTTTAGTGTGTTTTTTTTTGGTTTTTTTTGGGGGGGGGGGGGGTAGGGGGGATTCACCTCCCCCGGACTAATTATTAAAAAAGAAAAAAAATTATACTGGACAACCTCTTTAAAGTGTGGCGCATTAGGGGGGCCCTGGGGGTTATATTAAACTGGTTGTCCAGGCATAATTTGTTATGGTTTATCCTCAGGATAGGCCATAGATACCTGATCTGTAGGGGGCTGACCCCGGACCGATCAGCTGTACGAAGCCACTTCTGGCACCTGTCCTGTACACAATACAGGGCCAGAAGCAGAAAGCTCTGTCCACTGTATATTAGCCAGTCACCTTCACTGCATCTCAGCACTTATTGAAGTCAGTAGGAGCTGAGCTGCAGTGAAGGTGCCGGGCTGCTATACAGCAGATGGAGCTTTCTGCTTCCGGCCCTGTGTTGTGTACAGAACGGGCTCTGGAAGTGGCTCTGAACAGCTGATGGAGCCATGTGTCAGCCCTCTACCGATCAGGTATTTATGGCCTATCCTGAGCATAGGCCATAAAAAAGATTAACCCCGGACAACCCCTTTAATATGCCCCACACAGTTTAATGTCCCCCCCACAGGATGTCAGCCCCCATCACTGCTCCTACACAATATAATGACCACATCACTGTTCCCCATACAGTATGGGGGACCAGTGAAGAGGCCACTATGTGGGGGGACCAGTGAAGTGACCATAGAAATATTTGGCCCAGACAACCCCTTAAAATAGGTTGTCCATAAACTGGAGCGACCACTGTCTCGGTCGCCAGGGAGGTGTAAAAATAAGAAAATGTAAAAAAAAAAAAGCATACTCACCTGTCCCCAGCATCCTGATGTCCCCTGCCTGTGTCTGTTCGGTCTCATGGCGGCGCCTCATTTCTGGAAATCCTGTACCTAATTGGTCTTAGCAATCACATGAGGTGCAGGACTCCCAGCAAGGAGTCGCCAATATGAGACTGTATGGACACTGACAGCGGACAACGGAGCGCCGGCGATAGGTGAGTATGCTTTTTAATTTACTTATTTTTTACTTTACACCTCCCGCCAGGTACATTGGTTGCTCCAATGCCTGGACAACCTCTTTAAAGGATTTATCCATCTTTCTAATATTGATGGCCTGTCCTTAGGATAGGCCATCAATATTACATCTGCGATGATACAACAGCCAGGACCTCTGCAGATCAGCTTTTCCAGGACAGTGGGGCTACAGGTAAAGGTAACAATTCTTGGAGCCACGCTGCTTACTTGCCATACAAGGTGTAGCAGTAGGTTTAGGTAGTGCAGTGGTGCACATGGTATAGTGGTTGAGCAGCGTGGCTCCCAACATATTATTACCTTTAGCCGCCCTGTCTCAGTACTGCTGATCTGCAGGGTCCTGATGGTGGGCCCCTAGAAACAATTTCACTGGTGGGCCCTAGACATCCCAGTCCGACACTGCCCCCCACCCCATACCTCCCCATTCATTTCTTTCTTGTTTGAGTTGCTGACTTCACAATGCCTAGTCTTTGTTATTCTTGTTATGTTATGTTATATTTTACCACCTGAATCTGCTGCGTCAGAGTATTTACTTGACCCCTCACCCGCTCAGCTTTCCTGTTGTTGTTTGCCCCGGTGTTCCCTGCTCCCCATCTCCCCTCCTCCCATTTTTCATCTATGGTTCATGTTGTTTTACCCTTACTGCAAAACTTCAATAAAACTTTAAATAATAAAAAAAAAAAAAAAAAAAAAAAAAAAAAAGCTGTTTCTGCAAAGGTGTTCATAGAGGTGAGGGAGAAAATATTAGAGCAGGGACCACTTATATTGTCTAGCACCATCACATAGCTAACAAGGGCCGGGACAAGGTTAATAAGAATATTTCTCAGTCAAGTACTTGGTATCCATTAGTTTAGGGACAGGACTACACTCACGATATGACATATACACACAAATATCCAGAATGTACACACTTATATAGCATGTATGCAGACATACAGCATATATACTGTACATATATTCATGCATGGCACACTTACTTTCAACTACTGACATCAAGTAGATTCTGAGAAACACATGCTCAGAATTTTTTGATATGTAGCTTATTAAACATCATTATCATGGCTTCTTGCAGCAGTCTACATCCCTTACGTTAGATTCACACTAGCATTGGGATTTCCGTTCTTTGGGAAACCCAATCTGTTTAAAAAGCAGTAACCCCATAGACTATAATGGGGTCTGCTTGGTTTCCACCCGAATAATGTGGAGAGAAAAGTCCTGCTCCACATTTTTCAAGTGGCATGGGGGACAGAATACCCGAATGGTCACACAGCGCTAGTGTGACTGTAGCCTTAGTGATCACTTGCTAGCTATGGCCCAACTACTCAGAACAAATTGGAAGGAGACTATGGTTCTTGAGGCTGCGTTCAAATGGTTTTGCAGGTAAAACTGCTGCTTATTTGCAAAATCAATTTAAATACTACGCTGAGAGCAAAATAAGATCACAGACTGAGAATTACATCCAACCTATGGGGCAAAATAGGTGGTACAGTGCAGTGTAAATACTTATAGGACAAGAGAAGTGGTACTGTGCTGTGCACCATCCATTTATACAATATAAGAGCAGATACTGAGTATTACACATGACATACCGAATAAGGCAAATATTACTTTATACAATCAATACATAAAAAACAAGAGAAGTTGTACTGTGCAGTGTCCACATAAACAAAACAAGGGAAGCAGCACTAGGCAGTATTTATACATACAGAACAAGGGAAGTGTTACTGTGTTTTGTCCATATATACAAAACAAGGGAAATGGTACTGTGCATTGTTCATATATACAGGAAAATTTTGATTACACCCTGCATACAGGCAAAATAAGTGGTACAGTGCAGAGTCTATATATACAGGCAGGGGCAAATGCAATATTTTCCAGAGGGAGGTGTCCACTAGGAGAGGGAGGAGCAGAGTGTAGCGCCTTCCCCACACACAGTATAATGATACTCAGTACTTACCATTCTTAGAACTCTCTGCTTTTCTGCTCCTGGAGACAGTGTTCCATATGTAAGAGCAATGCCTGCACTCGGCACAGAAGAGTGAGTATTAAGAAGCTTACTCAATCCCCAGGCCCAATCTGCCAAACCACAAGTAATATTGCACATATTTAAGAAAAACCGTATGGCTATTAAGTCATCTCCATGTCGAATATTAGTATAAAGTGATTCAACATCACAAGTGGCCAATATTATTCCATTATCCAAGGGTAAGCCATCTGTTCTACTCAATAGCTCACTGGTATCCTTAAGGTAGGATGGAAGACTTTCCACAAGTCCTTTAGGATGATAACCTATAAATTTAAAATTTTCTCAAATGGACCATTCCTACCTGAGATATTCGGTCTTCCTGGAGGTCGCTCTTTGTTTTTGTGAATTTTTGGTAACAATTACAGTGTTGGAATCGTTGGTTCCTCTACTTTTAAGGAATTATATAGTTCTTGACACAATCTTTCAATGCCTTGCCCAGGATGTTCTCTAGTGCTTTACAGAATGAAATAAGAGGATTATAAACATCAATTTCTTGTATCAAGTGACATCTCTCAACTGTCTATATGCTTCCGCCTCATACATACCGTGTTTCTCTGAAAATAAGACAGTGTCTTATATTATTTTTTGCTCTCAAAAAAGGGCTAGGGCTTATTTTCGGGGTAGGTCTTAATTTTTTCCAGGAACAACAATCACACATTTGATCACTTTTTATTTCAACTTTTATCAGAGGTGAATCAGTGAAAAAACAGCAGTTCGGCACTTTTGATTTTTTTTTTTTTTCCGCTACGGCATTCACTATAGAGGTAAAATATTTTTATAAGTTTGTAGAGCGGGTGTTTAGGGACACAGGGATACCTAATGTGTATGTGTTTCACAGTAATATTTTATTTTTATATGTATCGTGAGTGTGTGAACCCAGAGGGCGCTATTAAGCGACCCAGGGCCAGGCCTGAAAAGGCCCTCGGCCACACCTATGGGTGGGGCGTAACTCCAGAGGGAGTGGATAAAGCGGCAGAGCTGCTGTCGAGTCCTGCAGGAAGCAGGGACTGTGAAACCAGCCAAGGACAGAGAGGCGGACTGTCCCAGGAGGGCTGGGGTCCACAGGGGACTTTTGCTTGAGCTGAGCATGGGTCAGGCTGCTTGTTGCCCCAGAGGCTAGATAGGGGTCAAGGAGTGAGATAGTGCCCTAAATGTGGCCCAGGCTGTTTATTGTTTTTGTTTATGTTCCACTCTTAAATCTGAAATAAAAGCCATTTACTTTAGACTAGCACCGTCCGAAACTGCTTCTCTGGTGCCCAGTACCACCAACACCGCTGTCGGGTCCAGGAGTCTGCCGCCATTGAGGCTAATCCCCCCCAAATTGCCACAGTATTCTAGTGAAAGTGGGAGGGGGGCTTGAACTTTTATTTATTTATTTTTTACTATTAACCCATCCTAGGGGGCTTGAACCTGCAATTATCCCATAGACTGCAATACAAGGTATTGCAGTCTATGGGAGATTATCTACATTACTAATGAGGCTGGTCATAGACCAGCCTCAATAGTAATATTCCTATGACAGGCCTGGGAGTCTTCATAACGTTCCCGGCTGTCAAAGGAACAGATCGGCTCACCGCGTGGGAGCCGACCTGCAATGTGAAAGGTACGGACCGGCCCCGGGGATAGTTGCTCTGCTTTGGGGGGGTGGATTTAGGGGGGAGGGGGGTTCACGGACTGGCACAGTCAGCAATACCCGCGATCAGTGGACTCTGATCGCGGGCATTAACTGCGGGTCTCCGCTGTACAAGGAGACCCGTTATAGTAACTATAGGGGGTTGGGACCGGCCGTGGGGACTGCGGAGGGGGGGGGGGGAAGCGCGGAGGTCATGCAATGCCCGCGGTCAGATTTTCCAGGTTTTTTGGAGTAGGTTTGAAATATAAGTCCTACTCCAAAAAACCTGTAAAATCTAGCTAGGGCTTATTTTCGGGGTAGGTCTTATTTTTTGGAGAAACACGGTATCACTGGGCCAGATGACAACATTGCTGCCTTTATCGGTAGGTTTAATTACAATGTCAGTCAACTGGCCCAGTGACTTTAGACTCATCCTTTTCTGATGGCTTAAATTATCTCTACCAATGGTATTTGGAATTTTTTTCAAATTCCCGAGCAAACATTTTAACGAAAGTGTCCACTGCTGGACAAAATGATAATGGTGGAAAGATTTTTGATTTTCGATGGATAGTATCTGGTATAGGTGTATTTGTACCAATGTCTGCCTGCTCTTCAAAGAGGTCCTCTAATGTTGAAATTAAAAAAATTAATGATTTTGAAAAATGAAATGTAGAAATTCCAAATTCCATTGGTGCTATGGTGCCAAATACCATGGGTTATAACCCTTTTTGTGGTTGTTAACGCTCCCTGTGTTTCGAGAATATTAATTTGCATAACAATAATCCAGATTTTTCGGGAAAACGGCTGCAATAATCTGCAAATAAAAGGTATGCCTACAATAGGTTTAGTTACAGTAAAATAGTAAAATTGCAATGATAGACTCCCTTTTAACATTGGAACAAGAAAATGAAAAATGGTTAAAACGTCCATTATCCCCATATTTTTTATTTTTACAAAATGTTAAAGGAGAAAAAGCACCCCAGAGTTTGTCACACAATTTCTCCTGAACACAGTAATACCCCATATGTAGTAGTAAACTGCTGTATGGGTACAAGTACGGAATGATTGCTATTTAGATTTAGGAGGGCAGATTTTGCTAAAAGTAACCCAATATTATAAACCACACCCCTCAATGAATTTCTTAAGTGGTATTATCATTTTGAGCCCAAGAGTGCTTCCTGAAAATTAATGTGCAAAGTGAAAATTTAATTTTTTAAAGAAATATGCAATTTCGGTGCCACCTTTGTGTCATCAGAAACATGTGCTCCTAACACTTTCAAGTGGGTTATCCTGGGTACAAAAAAGTTGTATATGTGGGCATAAACTGATGTTTGGGCACAGCCAGGTACAGAAAGGAAGGAGCAGTATTTGGTTTCTGGAGCACAATTTTTGGGAAAAATTCAGGGGCATTTGCAGAGCCCATGAATTGTCAGTAAAATGACCCCATTTTGGAAACTACACACCTCAAAGTATTTATAAGGGGCAACACAAGCATTTGTAACCCTTGAATGTTGCATTAATTTAGTTTCCAGAAATGAATGCGCATCAGATGGTAATCCATGTCAGTGCCCAATATATTGTGCCCAGCCTGTGTCAGCCGAGACACATGCTTCAAAAGCCGTTATCCCGGACAGAACAGCTTTTGGAGTGTTCACCTCTGACACAAGCTGGGCACAACATATTACACATTAAAATTAAGTATTTCTGGAAAAATTGCCATTTCACTGATCATTGACTTTCAATTAATTTCTGGAATATAAATTAAAAGGGTTGTCCAGGCAAAAATGGACAATAAATTTATTCTTTAAATAGGAGAGGTGAAAAAAAAAAAAATCATACTCACCTTTCCCCGATGCTCCAGTGCGGTCAGGTATTCTTGGTCCAGTGTTGACGTGTGACAGAAGTCTTAGCCACACGTGACCTCTGAAGCCAATCAGCGGCCTCAGCGAAGGGCATGAGATGTCACTACCTGTGACATCCTGGGTCTCTTCCTGAGGCCACTGATTGGCCTCAGCGGTCACGTGACTGCTGATGCCAATCAGCAGCTTCAGCGGAAGGGATCTGGGACGTCACAGACGGTGAGCAGTTTCACTTTGAGAAGACGCCGGAGCAGCAGGACCAGACCACGCTGGGAGGAAACCGGAGCATCGAGGACAGGTATGGTTTCTTTTTTTTTTTTTTTCCACCTCCCCCTGGCCAATATAAAATATAAACAATTTGCCTGGACAACCTCTTTAATGCAACACTTGGGAGTTAAAAATGTTCACTTCACCCCTGTATAAAATCCTTCAAGGGTGTACTTTTCAAAATGTGGGGTGTCAGGGGATTCCACATTACTGACATTTCAGAAAGTGTCATGAAGTCCAAAAACCAAACCGTCTAAGGCTAGGTTCACACCTGTGCCTGGATTCCATCCCCCATTCCGCTTGAAAAATGCGGAGAGGGAGCATTTTTCGGGCGAATACCTGGCGGATCCCTTTATAGTCTATGGTGTCCACGGGTTTCCACGGGTAACCGCTTTTTAAGAAAAATGGTTTTCCGATTTTCAAGTCCCCAAGGGGACCTGAAGAACGGAAACCGGGCACATGTGTGAACCTAGAATCAATCTGTGCTCGAAAAACCAAATAGCACTGCTTCCCTTCTTTGCCTAGCTGTGTTCCCAAACAGTAATTTATACCCACATATGACCTTGTTAAGTACCTTATTTTGGGTCATGCATGTGGGCACAAATTGCTGCTTGGGCACACAGCAGGGAGAATATGTGAAGTCACCATGTGAATTTTGGAGCCCAGATTTAGATTGATTTGTTTTTTGACACCATGTCTTTTTTGCAGAGCCCCTGAGGTGCCAATAAAGTGGAATTCCCTTGGGAGTGACTCCATTTTGGAAACTGCACCCCTTAAAGAATTTATCAAGGATCCTAGTGAGGTTTAATTTTCCCAGATATGAATGCACAGCGGATAGTGAAAAGTGAACATGAAAGGCTAGGTTTACATCTGCGCTCGGGTTTCTGTTCGGGGGGTCCGCTTGGGGACCCCCCGAACGGAAATCTAATCCGCATAAAAAAGCGGTTACCTTTGGAAACCTGCAGACCCCATAGACTATAATGGGGTCCGTGTTTTTTCCGTTCGGTTTCTGCTCGAAAACGGCGAAAAATGCGGAGAGAAAAGTGCTGCTTTTCATGCGGAGAGGGGAACGGATCCCTTTACAGAGTGGCAAGTGCAGATGTGAACCAAGCCTAAGTTGTGTGGAGTACATAGGGTACACCAAGTTCCCTACTATTTTCCCAGTAGCTCATACTGGGTCACACATAAACTCTAAATCTGGGGTGTACACTGACGTACGCTTGAACAACTTACAGATTTCCTTCCTGACACAGCCAGTTTTGTTCTAAAGATTTGGTGATTTTTTTTTTGTTGTCGTATTGTACAAGCTAATTTTTTTTTTTTTGGTTGTTGTTGTAGCTACATGAGGCCTTTTTTTTTTTTTTTATGCAGGATGATATGCATTTTCTAATGACACCATTTTGGTGGATTTGGAAGCAAAAATGTTATTAACTCTTTATTAGGACTTGTAAAAAAAAAAAAAAAAAACATCAGTTCTGGCATTGCTTTTTCACATTTTAATTTATTTTGCCTTTCACCATACAGCACAAGTATAATAGGACATGTTTTTTCCACAAAATCATAGTGTCTTATTAATGTGATATGACAGGGTTAATGTCTTACTGATCAATCTATATGTGTTTATGTATATACAGTCATATGAAAAAGTTTGGGCACCCCTATTAATCTTAATCATTTTTAGTTCTAAATATTTGGGTGTTTGCAACAGTCATTTCAATTTGATATATCTAATAACTGATGGACACAGTAATATTTCAGGATTGAAATGAGGTTTATTGTACTAACAGAAAATGTGCAATATGCATTAAACCAAAATTTGACCACTGCAAAAATTTGGGTACCCTTATCATTTTATTGATTTGAATACTCCTAACTACTTTTTACTGACTTACTCAAGCACAAAATTGGTTTTGTAACCTCACTGAGCTTTGAACTTCATAGCCAGGTGTATCCAATCATGAGAAAAGGTATTTAAGGTGGCCAATTGCAAGTTGTTCTCCTATTTGAATCTCCTCTGAAGAGTGGCATCATGGGCTCCTCAAAACAACTCTCAAATGATCTGAAAACAAAGATTGTTCAACATAGTTGTTCAGGGGAAGGATACAAAAAGTTGTCTCAAAGATTTAACCTGTCAGTTTCCACTGTGAGGAACATAGTAAGGAAATGGAAGACCACAGGGACAGTTCTTGTTAAGCCCAGAAGTGGCAGGCCAAGAAAAATATCAAAAAGGCAGAGAAGAAGAATGGTGAGAACAGTCAAGGACAATCCACAGACCACCTCCAAAGAGCTGCAGCATCATCTTGCTGCAGATGGTGTCACTGTGCATCGGTCAACAATACAGCACACTTTGCACAAGGAGAAGCTGTATGGGAGAGTGATGCGAAAGAAGCCGTTTCTGAAAGCACGTCACAAACAGAGTCGCCTGAGGTATGCAAATCACATTTGGACAAGCCAGCTTCATTTTGGAAGAAGGTCCTGTGGACTGATGAAACAAAGATTGAGTTGTTTGGTCATACAAAAAGGCGTTATGCATGGCGTCAAATAAACACAGCATTCCAAGAAAAACACTTGCTACCCACTGTAAAATTTGGTGGAGGTTCCATCATGCTTTGGGGCTGTGTGGCCAATGCCGGCACTGGGAATCTTGTTAAAGTTGAGGGTCGCATGGATTCAACTCAGTATCAGCAGATTCTTGAGAATAATGTACAAGAATCAGTGACAAATTTGAAGTTACGCCGGGGATGGATATTTCAGCAAGACAATGATCCAAAACACAGCACCAAATCTACTCAGGCATTCATGCAGAGGAACAATTACAATGTTCTGGAATGGCCATCCCAGTCCCCAGACCTGAATATCATTGAACATCTGTGGGATAATTTGAAGCAGGCTGTCCATGCTCGGCGACCATCAAACTTAACTGAACTGGAATTGTTTTGTAAAGAGGAATGGTCAAAAATACCTTCATCCAGGATCCAGGAACTGATTAAAAGCTACAGGAAGCGACTAGAGGCTGTTATTTTTGCAAAAGGAGGATCTACTAAATATTAATGTCACTTTTCTGTTGAGGTGCCCATACTTTTGCACCGGTCAAATTTTGGTTTAATGCATAGTGCACATTTTCTGTTAGTACAATAAACCTCATTTCAATCCTGAAATATTACTGTGTCCATCAGTTATTAGATATATCAAATTGAAATGGCTGTTGCAAACACCCAAATATTTAGAACTAAAAATTATTAAGATTAATAGGGGGGGGCCCCCAACTTTTTTTTATATCTGTGTATCCACACTATCTCTATTTTTTTTTTTTCCCTTTATTTTTTTTCATTTTTTTTTTTCCTTTAATTTTTGTTAATATTTGTGTGGTTTGTGGGTCTTTCCTGCTCATGTGTTTGTCACACTTTGTTTATGGCCTTAATCAGGTTTCCTGTTAATGCACACCTCCCTTGGACCTTTCATGTTAATGTTTTTGTTCATCTGTTCAGATTCAGACAGAGACAGCTAAAAGCCCCTAGTTTATATTGATATAAAGACCCGGGAATTATAGTTTAGTTCAGCTTCTGCATTGGGCCAGGAATGCGCGCTATGCAAGTCTGGAAGTCATCAAACGATGGGTATATATCAGTGCATGATATATAATGGGGCTCCCCATCCACTGAGCATTTACATAATTTGTAACAACAGCTAAGTATTATCTCTTTTCATGTATAAATCACTTATTATTTCATTATATTCTGGTGTGATTATAGTTAGAGATGAGCGAATTTCTCAAAAGTTTTGTCACTTAAATTCGAAGTTCCAAAAAAATTTGCTTCGATCCGAATTACTTTGCGGTGAATATCGCTAAAAAACACGTATTTCCTAGCTTCAGAGAGCCTGTATAGTGGTGTAGAACACTGTGCCTTGCAGTAACATGCATAGGGAGCCTACTGTGGTAGTCAAACAATACTGTGAGTCCGAATGACACGCACATGACAGGCGTCGCTCTTAGAATCGATGCAGACTTCACTTATTTGGACAGTTACAGGGCCAAAACTGTCCAACTAACTCAAGTGTGAACCCAGCCTTATAGGTCCATGTTAGTGCCAGGTAGAAAGAACCGTACAGAGGCCCAACATCCTACTGTAGAGTGAAAGAGCGCATTCCTTTTACACCCTCGTTTGCAGATTCCACATAGATGTCTACAGAGTGGCAAGGCGACATAATGTGGAGTTGGCAGCAGCATGAGGATACCATACAGTGACTCAGTGGAAGTGGCATGAGAAGGACATAGAGTGACCCAGTGGCTGCGGCATGAGGAGGGCATACAGTGACCCAGTGGCAGCGGCATGAGAAGTACACAGAGTGACCCAGTGGGAAGAAGCATGAGGAGGACATACAGTGACCCAGTTCCTCCCCTGTGTGACTTTGTTCGGTCAGGCAAACGAGGTGTAGAACAGCGTGACACCTCTGTGCCCTGCACATGTGGTATGCTGGAAGAGCATACACCTTATTTAAAGGTGTTTATTAGTGTGGAAACCCATAAGGAGGACCATATTTGCCATTTTGTTCCCAGTATAAAGTTGCAGGCCATTTATCAATACAGTATTGTCAATAATTCAGAGCCACAAATCTCTGCCTTTATCACACTTTTGTTATAGGTGTTCATTAGTGGGGAAAGAAATAAGGGGCATATTTGCCATTCTCTTCAAAGTAGAAAATAACAGGCCTTTTTGTTCTTTGCAATTTTGTTTTTTCATCGAACAGTATGTCAGACAGAGAAGCAAGAGGCCATGCACAGGGGAGGGACGCAGGCCTAAATGTTTCTGACGCAGGCACAGGTCGCAGCAGAGTAAGGGGATCTGGCAGCAGGGGTCTGAGCTCCCAGTGTCAAGTAGTGGTTGTGTCTTGACCAGCAACCCAACGGTTGTAGACTGGTTGACTCGTTCATCCAATTCATCCTAAATCACATCAGACACCCCCAGTCAAAAGTCGGTGGGTTTGTCAGACACAACCCTTAGTTGGCATGGCCTGGCAGCAGGCCCTGTGCCCTCACCTGTCCTCAACTTGCCTCTGTCCTTTTCTGTTCCTTCAGCTAGAGAAGAACTCTATGTTGTGGACTCAGATCCAATGTACAGTGAGGAGGAGGTATTATTATTATTATTGTTTATTTATATAGCACCATTATACCATGGTGCTTTACATTTGAGGATTTACATATGATACACAAGATATACAAAACAGATAATACTAACAGTGACCAACTGGCACAGTGGAATACAGGGCCCTGCCCGCAAGGGCTTATGATCTATGAGGGAAGAGGGATAGAGACAGAAGGTGGGGGTAGAGGCTGTTGAGGTGGTGGTATGGAGACAGTAGCGTTATTGGGGGTTGTAGGCCTTCCTGAATAGGTGAGTCTTCAGGGCCTTCTTGAAGCTTGTGATTGTGGGGGTCAGTCTTATGTGTCTTGGTAATGAGTTCCAGAGTATGGGGGATGCACGAGAGAAGTCTTGGAGACGGTTGTGTGAAGAGCAGATAAGAGCAGAGCGGAGTAGGAGGTCTTTGGAGGATCGGAGGTTACGTGTGGGCAGGTAGCGGGAGATTAGGTCGGAGATATATGGAGGGGACAGGTTGTGGATGGCTTTGTATGTCAGCGTTAATAATTTGAACTCTATTCGCTGGGCAATGGGTAGCCAGTGAAGGGATTGGCAGAGGGGAGCGGCCGTTCCGGGGGGAGAGGTGTAATAAGCGAGTGGCGCAATTTAAGGTGAACTGGAGGAGGTGAGAGTATTTGCTGGGAGGCCATGGAGAAGGGTGTTACAGTACTGTAAGTGGAAGGTTATGAGGGCATGAACTAGCATCTTTGTAGTTTCTGGGATGAGGAAGGAGCGGATTCAATGGATGTTCTTGAGTTGGAAGCAGGAGGAGGTGTTGAGGGTTTGGCTGTGCGGCTTGAAGGATAGGTCAGAGTCCAAGGTTATCCCAAGGCAGCGGACCCATGGGACAGTCAGCAGCTACTGCTCAGCTAAGATCTGGAGGAGACATCCACTGCTTCCTCCGGTAGGCGGGCAAGTAGTGATGAGGAAAGTGGCATGGGAACTGGTGTTGAGGAGGACATCAGTGAACTGCAGACTGTAGTGGAAGATGATGTAGCCGATCGTAACTGAGAGGTGCTTCATCGTCATCAAGAGAAGAGGGTTGCAGCTTGCGTATGAAGCAGTGGGGGAGTCAGCAGGGTGGCAGCAGTGGGAGGTCGGGAGCTAAACGTGCCCGGGTAGACCACCCGCTTTGCAGCAGCCTACCTGCCTGGAAAGCAGTGGTGCAGGGGTTCACGGAGGCAGTGGCGGTAGCAGTCAGTTAGCCTGGAGTATTGAGGGTAAAATCACCTACTCGGCGGTGTGGCAGTTTTTTGTAAAGCCGCCGGGGGAGGTCAACATGGCCATAGTTCAATCTGTGGGCAGAAGGTGAAGCGTGGCCAGGGTGCCAATGTTGGCACCACAGTCCTACATCAACATATGCAGCGTCACCATAAAACGGCCTGGGAGAGCTGTAGCTCCAATGTAGTGGTCCAGCCTGCTGCAGCAACCGCTGCAGCACCCAGAGGCACGCGCGCCATTTCAGGCAGTCAAGGCTCCACCAAAGGAAGCTGTGTGTCCTTCCCGTCATCTGCTGGTCGTGATGCTCATGCTCCTCCTCCTCCTAGTCAGTCATTGCGTCAGCAATCCATCACAGAAGCGATTTCAAAGAGACAACAGTATGTGTGCACTCATCCAACAGTGCAGAAACTGAATGTGCTCCTGTCCAAGTTGCTGGTGCTGCAGTCACTCCCTTTCCAAGTGGTAGACTCTGCACCTTTCAGAGAACTCATGGCTTGTACCAAGCCAAGGTGGAGAGTCCCAAGCTGTAATTTCTTTGCCAAAAAGGCAGTACCAGCACTGCACAAATATGTAGAAGAGAAGGTGGGCCAGTCCTTGAGCCTGTCGGTGTCTGCCAAAGTTCACGGCAGCGCCAACATGTGGAGCTGTAACTACGGTCAAGGACAATATATGTCATTTACGGCCCACTGGGTTAATGTGGTGCCTTCCCAGACACACCAACAACTTGGACAGGTGGCGCAGCTTCAGCCTCCATATTCTCACGCCGTTGGTCCTGCAACAATGTCAGCCTCATCCTCCACTGCAGGTTCAATTCACAGTGCTCCTCCAGCATACCACATGTGCAGGGCACAGCGGTGTCACGCTGTTCAACACCTTGTTTGCCTGGGCGAACGAAGTCACACAGGGGAGGAACTGCTCTGTGTCCTTCCTCAAGAAATCAAATCCTGGCTTTCTCCGCGACACCTCAAAATCGGAACCATGGTGACCGACAACGGGAAGAACATGGTGTCAATGCTTCGTCAAGGAGGGCTAAGCCATGTGCCCTGCATGGCGCACGTGTTCAATCTGGTTGTCAAGCATTTCCTTAAGTGTTCCACCCATCTGCAAGACATCCTAAAAACATCAAGGAAACTTCGCATGCACTTCAGCCACTCGTACACCGCCAAGCACACCCTCCTTGAGCTGCAGCGGCAGAACGGCCTCCCACAACATAGGCTGATATGCGATGTTTCCACCCGTTGGAATTCAACCCTCCATATGTTGGATCGACTATATGAACAGAGAAAAGCCATCCCAAGTGGACAGAGGTACTCCCTTGTGTACAGATTTTTCGTTTTTTTGGCCTTTTTTCAGAGACTATGAATGATAACACAAAATTTTTTTCTCCACTCATGGTTAGTGGTTCGTTGAAGCCATTTATTGTCAAACTTCTGTGTTTTCTCTTTTTAAATCATAATGACAACCAAAAACATCAAAATGACCCTATTCAAAAGTTCACATACCCCAGTTCTTAATACAGTGTATTGCCCCCTCTAACATCAATGACAGCTTGAAGTCTTTTGTGGTAGTTGTGGATGAGGCTCATTATTTTCTCAGATGGTAAAACTGCTTATTCTTTTTGGCAAAAAGTCTCCAGTTCCTGTAAATTCCTGGGCTGTATTGCATGTACTGCACGCTTGAGATCTCCCCATAGTGGCTCAATGATATTGAGGTCAGGAGACTGAACCTTCACTTTCTTCTGCTCTAGCCAATGACAGGTCGACTTGGCCTTGTGTTTTGGATCGTTGTCATGTTGGAACGTCCAAGTACGTCCCATGCGCAGCTTCCTGGCTGATGAATGCAAATTTGCCTCCAGTATTTGCTAATAACGTGCATCATTCATCTTTCCTTCAACTTTGAATAAGTTTCCTGTGCCTTTAGCACAACTGTAACTTTAACATTAGCCAGTGGCAGCTCATGCACGACACCTGCCGTTTGCTTGTTCCCTTTGAGGAGGACACTTTGTTAGACAGTCACCAGGACTACGGGATGAACAACGTCATTCCACTGATTCACATCCTTGGAAAAGATACTTTTCAATCTGGCTGGTCAGGGGACTGGAGATGTGGCATCTACATCTCAAGGCCACATGAGCCCTGTGGGGGCTGAACTGGAGGAGGAGGATGAAGAGGACATTGGAGCACAAACAATGTGTAGCCAAATGGGTGGAGAGGAGGAACAGGAGCAACCAGAACAGCCAGAGGGAGATGAGGATGATGAGGCACATGACCCAGACACACCGTTGGCAGTATGCAGTGGAGATGCAGGGAGTCCCTCGGAGTCACTTGTGCAAATGGCCTGAAGCATGCTGACTTCCTTGCGCAGTGACAGCCAAATTGTCACCATTCAGCAGAGGGATGACTACTGCCTCTCCACCATGTTAGACCCTCGCTACCGGGGAAAAATGGGGGCCTTTTTTACACCCGCTGAGAGGGAGGACAAACTGAACTACTATAGAGATATCCTATGTAGTAAGTTGGCTGTTGCCTATCTCCCATTATCTGTCCATCCTCTCGCATGTCTGACCGGGGGGGCCCTGAGAGCTCAACTTGCACTAGCATGGCAGCTGTGGGAGGGGGTGGGGGTGGCAGGAGCAGTATTGGCTCCATCAGCATAATGGGAACAAAATGGCGAATATGGTCCTCCTTATGGGTTTAGACACTAATAAACACCTTTAAATAAGTGATAACCGCTAAGAATTATTGAATTATTATTGACAATTCTGTTTTTAAAAATGGACTGCAACTTTATAATGGTAACAAAATGGCAAATATGGTCCTTTTTATGGTTTTAGACACTAATGAACACCTTTAAATAAGTGATAACCGCTAAGAATTATTGAATTCTTGAATTATTATTCACAATACTGTATTGAAAAATGACCTGCAACTTTATACTGGTAACAAAATCGCGAATATGGTCATTATGACTTTCCCCACGTTAAAGGCATTTATTACAGATAAGTGCAGATATCATTGGATGATAATTCAGTTTTCTTTGGCACAATAGTGCTGAATAATGTTATGCCTGGAAAGAACAGTGAATAAACCCCTTATAATAAACATCTTTAAAAAGGCTTTTTTTTACAGATACGTGCAGATACGGCTTTTGCACAATAGTAGTTTAATGTTATGCCTTGGAAGAACAGTGAATAAGCCCCTTATAATAAAAGCCTTTAAAAAGGCTTTTTTTTACAGATACGAGCAGATATTAGTGTATGATATTTCACTTATTTTTGCTGTACTGCACTGCAAAAGGCTTGTTGTGTTCCACCTTGAAGACACAGATATGAGTAATGAGCAGCAGTATAATGGCAGTGAGTGCTGCAATGTGAATTATGCTGCAAATTCTTGCTGTAAATGAGCCTGCAACCACCCCAAATTCTTCTCCGAAATTCTTCTCCCTCTGCTTTCCCTACAGTTCTAAGGCTCAGCCTCTTTCCCTGAACTTCTATGTTTTCTAAGTCTTTCCCTAGCTCCTGCCGACGTCTGTCCCTACAGTAAGAGCGATGTGGAATGACTGTACCTAAAATGGCCGAGGGTTTTTATAGGGCTGTGACATCACAGGTCCTGCTGGCTGCTGATTAGCTGTACGCTTGGCATAGTGGGTGATCCTGTATTCACAAAGTCCCTTCCCCCTTGTCCTAACATGTGTGGCGGCCATTTTATTAAAAAATGCGATTCAATGCATCGAAGAGTGAGGAAATCCGGAATCATGGCGAATCAAAGATTTCCTGAAATTCGGATTGAATTCCACTTCTGCAGAATCGATTCGCTCAACTCTAATTATAGTCATTCTTTGACCATCTTTGAGTTAACTTCTTAAAAGAAAAACCTATTTGAATACTAAAAGTAACATGTTACCTATTTTCTATGGGTCCATACAGTTATTATAATAATAATAATGCTACATTTTATTTATATAGTGCTAACATATTCCGCAGCACTTTACAAATTGTAGGGTTCAAGTACAGACAAAACGATACATTACAGAGAAATAGTCAATTCATGTCCCACGTAGCAGGCTGCAGCCAAAAATGTGCAAATGCATTGCGTTTTTTCTGCACCGCTTTTCACAGAAAGTCTATGGAGGTTTCCTCTGTGGACTTTCTACTTCAATTATACCTATAGGGAAACCGGCGTCTTTTCCTTAGGTATAATTGACATGCTGCGATTTTCAAAACCGCATTGGTTTTGGAAATCGAAGCATTTCTGCTGCACATATTTTTCTGCAATGTGTGGATGGGATTCAAAGGAATTTTGAATCATTGATTTTTTTAGGCATTAGTAGTTTTGCAGAATAAAAATCCATTTGAGAAAAAAAAATCAATTATCTTTGCATCCTCATCTTCTCAGATGCATAACATTTTATTTTTCTGCTCATGAAGCTGGCTGAGGGCTTATTTTTTTAGTGGATGAGCTGTGCTTTTTATTGGTACCCTTTAGAGCTATATATGACTTTTTGATAACTTTTTATTCCGTTTTGTGTGGTGAGATGGCAAAAAAAATCGTTACTTTGTGCGTTTTTGTTCATTTTTTTTATGACATTCACTGTGTGGGATTACTAATGTTTTTGTTTTATTGTACAGTTTGCTATGGACACGGCGATACCAAGAGTTTGGTGTTTTACATTATTTTTTATGTTTTAACTTTTTATATATTATATATGGGAAAAGGAGCATTTTGTGGGAGTTATTTATTTTTTTCAGCTAGTGATTTTTTTAACTTATTTTTCTTTCCCCCAATAGGGGACAGGAATCAGCAATCTTCAGTATTATACACTTCGATCTTGCAACATGATCTGAAGACCTAATTAGACAGATCACATACCCAAGCCACAGAACAGGCCCCAGGCTTCTGTAGTAACAGCATGACCTTCCGGTAATAATTGATTGTGGCATCTAAGGGGTTAACACCTGTGATCGGAGCTCGGCTCCAGCCACAGCTGTTACATGTGGGTGTCAGTTGTTTCTTACAGCTGACTACCACTCTCCTGAGTGGAGGACATTACTATGACTTAATAATAGCACATCACGGAAATGTGTGCCTTAACGCACCATGACGTGCTATTACGTCATGGTGCAGGAAGGGGTTAAAGTTTTGTATATTATAAGGGCCGGTTCACATCTGTGTTTGGGATTCCCTTCGGGAAGTCCGCATGGGGACCCCCACGAACGGAAACCTATACACATAGAAAAGCGATTTACCTAAGGAAACCTGCGGACCCCATAGATCCGTGATGGCGAACCTATGGCACGCGTGCCAGAGAGGGCATGCAGAGCCCTCTCAGTTGGCACATGCGCCATTGCCATGATCGCTCACAAACGTTAGTGAGTGATCGCTTCTTTCAGCTATATGCAGGGCCACTCCGGACGCAGATGAGTTACAGTGCCTTGCGAAAGTATTCGGCCCCCTTGAACTTTTCAACCTTTTGCCATATTTCAGGCTTCAAACATAAGGATATAAAATTTGAATTTTTTGGTGAAGAATCAACAACAAGTGGGACACAATTGTGAAGTGGAACAAAATTTATTGGATATTTTAAACTTTTGTAAAAAATAAAAAACTGAAAAGTGGGGCGTGCCAAATTATTCGGCCCCCTTAAGTTAATACTTTGTAGCGCCACCTTTTGCTGTGATTACAGCTGCAAGTCTCTTGGGGTATGTCTCTATCAGTTTTGCACATCGAGAGACTGAAATTCTTGCCCATTCTTCCTTGGAAAACAGCTCGAGCTCAGTGAGGTTGGATGGAGAGTGTTTGTGAACAGCAGTTTTCAGCTCTTTCCACAGATTCTCGATTGGATTCAGGTCTGGACTTTGACTTGGCCATTCTAACACCTGGATACGTTTATTTGTGAACCATTCCATTGCAGATTTTGCTTTATGTTTGGGATCATTGTCTTGTTGGAAGATAAATCTCCATCCCAGTCTCAGGTCTTTTGCAGACTCCAACAGGTTTTCTTCCAGAATGGTCCTGTATTTGGCTCCATCCACCTTCCCATCAATTTTAATCATCTTCCCTGTCCCTGCTGAAGAAAAGCAGGCCCAAACCATGATGCTGCCACCACCATGTTTGACAGTGGGGATGGTGTGTTCAGGGTGATGAGCTGTGTTGCTTTTACGCCAAACATATCGTTTTGCATTGTGGCCAAAAAGTTCGATTTTGGTTTAATCTGACCAGAGCACCTTCTTCCACATGTTTGGTGTGTCTCCCAGGTGGCTTGTGGCAAACTTTAAACAAGACTTTTTATGGATATCTTTGAGAAATTTCTTTCTTCTTGCCACTCTTCCATAAAGGCCAGATTTGTGCAGTGTACGACTGATTGTTGTCCTATGGACAGACTCTCCCACCTCAGCTGTAGATCTCTGCAGTTCATCCAGAGTGATCATAGGCCTCTTGGCTGCATTTATGATCAGTCTTCTCCTTGTTTGAGATGAAAGTTTAGAGGGACGGCCAGGTCTTGGTACATTTGCAGTGGTCTGATACTCCTTCCATTTCAATATGATCGCTTGTACAGTGCTCCTTGGGATGTTTAAAGTTTGGGAAATCATTTTGTATCCAAATCCGGCTTTAAACTTCTCCACAACAGTATCACGGACCTGCCTGGTGTGTTCCTTGGTCTTCATGATGCTCTCTGCGCTTTAAAGAGAACCCTGAGACTATCACAGAGCAGTTGCATTTATACGGAGACTTGATTACACACAGGTGGATTATATTTATCATCATCAGTCATTTAGGACAACATTGGATCATTCAGAGATCCTCACTGAACTTCGGGAGTGAGTTTGCTGCACTGAAAGTAAAGGGGCCGAATAATATTGCACACCCCACTTTTCAGTTTTTTATTTTTTACAAAAGTTTAAAATAACCAATAAATTTCGTTCCACTTCACAATTGTGTCCCACTTGTTGTTGATTCTTCACCAAAAAATACTTTCGCAAGGCACTGTACATACAGTGATGAAGCAGGAGCCGTCCGCAGACAGCCCCTGCTTCACCATTGTGTGTGAAGCACATCCTTGTGTACTCCAGTCCCTGGAGCTGCGGGAGCGATGTAATGACGTCACTCACATTGCGCTTGCAGCTCCCTGAACAGTCCAGGAGAAGAGACCTCACAGAGCGGCAGGGGAGCGAGGAGGGGTGAGTATCAGTGTTTTATTATGTTAAACTGGTGGCAGATGAAGGGGGGACATCAAATGTGTGGCAAATGAAGGGGGGACATCAACCTTGTGGCAGATGAAGGGGGACATTAAACTGGTTGCAGATGAAGGGGGACATGTCTGCCTCTAGTTGCCCCCAGTTTAATGTCCCCATCCAAGTAACCCCACGGTTTAATATCCCCCTCAAGCTGACCCAGTTTAATGTCCCCCTCTAGTTGCCCCAGGTTAATGTCCCCCTCCAGCTACCCCAGTTTAATATTCCCCTCTAGTTTCAATCCAAAAATAATATAATTTTTAGTACACTAAAAAATAACTTTTATTAATATCCACTAAAAGTATATTTATAAAAGAAGGAACACCTAATATATGAAGGTGTCAAGATATGAATGGGGTCATATATAGGATAAGGGTAGCCTACCTACAAATGATGGAGTAGTGTGGTGAAAACCAAAATCCCTTCACAACCAACCCCTAAATCTTGCATTATAATTCCCAGTCTCTAAATGCCAATTCAGAAGAGGAGAAAAATGAGGGAAACATCCATAGGAGGTAAAACACACACACATACACACCAACTAACTAGAGGTCAGTTAAAGACTGACCAAAGTGTCTAACTAGTCACTACCTTGGGAGCTTACATTATACTCCCACAATTGGCTGCCTAATATCCAAACAAACAACAAACACCAAAGACGATATATAAGGGGTAATTGCCCTCCCTCCTAGCCTGCCTGACGCATTTCTGCTGAACTACACCAGCTCATCAGAGACAACTGCATAAGGGCAAAGCAGAGTGCACTGTAGATATGTGCAAACTGCCTCAATAATTTCGAGCGTCTAATATACAGCCCGGCCGGCCGTGATGAATGACCGCAAATGCCGGCACCCACACCCCTTAGCAGTCCACGTCATCGGGGGTGTGCGCCCAATCACCAAGCGCCAACACCAAGAAGATCCGGACAATGCAGTAAAAGAGGAACGCCCACAGAAGGCGTTCCCTAGGAGCTTAGACAGACGCATTAACGCATCCATGATAACACCCGGACCTTAACATTGCGGTAAACATACAAATCGGGCCACACAGATACAAGACACCATGAGAGATACCAAATGACAGCAGCAAGGGACCAAAAATGGGCTATTACGATAACAGCATGAGTAAATAGGGCTCAAAGCAAAAGAACCACAATATAGACTTAATAGGAAAAATTAAGCACACAGAAAGAATAAAATATCCCAGCAGAATGGAATTATCAATGGAGAGGACATATATAAAAAAAATAAATAAATAAACGGAGATGGAAGCGAGGAGAAAAACATATGGTTTAGAATATATAAGAGGAGATAAGGCTATATAAGATGTCACTAACCAGACAACATGGATAAGGAAGAAAAGAGGGATATGACACTAACCAATGAAAGATGAATAAGATATAAATTCATTAAGGCCCTTAGGATAAACTGTGTCAAACAAAAAAATCCAACGTACCTCCCTTTGGCGCACTTAACTGTCATAATCCCCTCCCCTGGGGGACCGCACCACCATTTCAATGCCCTGGAAACTAAGATGCTTAGCATCACCACCATGTTTCTCCCGTATGTGTCTGGACACGGATGTATCTTCTTCCCCAGCTATGTCGTTGATATGTTCCCTTATCCTCTTGCGGAACTTCCGGATAGTTTTACCAACATACTGGAGTCCGCAGGAGCAGGTGATAAGATACACGACACCGCTAGTCTTACAGTTAATAAACTGGTTCATCTTAAAAGTTCTGCCAGAAGCTACACTCAGGAGTTCATTTCCTCTTTTTATGAACACACACGATTTGCATGATCCACAGGGAAAATTTCCATTCAGATTTCGTTGCATCTGATGTAACCACATAGTTCCAGGGGTACTAGAAAAATGGCTATGTACCAATTTGTCACGTAAATTGGGCCCCCTCCGATAGGACAGACTAGGTCTTGAATCCACCAGTGAACCTACTTCAGGGTCAGTCATCAGAATGTTCCATGATCCCCCTATAAGTCGCCTTATATCTTCTGCTGCCTGATCATAGATCGTCACAATCCTAATATCCTCCTCTTTACTCTCCCGATTACGGGGGTTCAGGAGTTGTGCTCTAGCCACCATCAAAGCATCTTGATATGCTTTGCGTAATACAGTCTCGGGATATCCCCTTCTCCTGAACCTCCCCTGTAAATTCCTAGCCATCACCTGAAAATCGGACAATCTTGAGCAATTCCTACGGACACGAAGGTATTGCCCTTTGGGTATCCCAGCTCTCAGTGAGGGAGGATGCCAACTCCCCCACTGCAATAATGAGTTCGTAGCTGTCGCCTTTCTATGTACACAAGTGCATAAACGACCTGAGGTCTCTTTAAAAATAGATAGATCCAAGAAAGTCATCTTATTCTCCTGGATCTCAAAAGTAAAATATAGACCCAGGTCATTGCAATTCAATTCCTTAACAAAGTCAACAAAATCCTCCCTGGGTTCGTCCCACAAGATGAATATATCATCAATGAAATGGACCCAAAGGAGTATCCGCTGGGTCCACTGGTCCATCGTGTCCGTAAAGACCTTCTCTGCCTCCCACCAGCCCAGGTAAAGGTTAGCAAAAGTGGGGACACAAGGGCTCCCCATTGCTACCCCCCTGAGCTGGTGAAAGAGCTTGTCCTCAAACAAAAAACAATTCCTCTCCAAGACAAATTTCAAAAGATCCAATATCAATAGATTGTGTTCTCTCATGTGGCTACCTCTGGTCTTGAGGAAGCTAGCCACAGCCCCATATCCCTTAGCATGGGGTATGGAGCTGTATAACGCCTCAACATCCAAGCTGGCAAGAAATATGTCAGTGGACACCTGGATGCCCTCCGGTCTACGGAGGACATCAATGGTGTCCCTAACGTAAGATGGAAGACTGGTATCAAAGGGTTGCAAAATGTCGTCTATATATAGACTAACATTTTGAGTGATAGATCCAATGCCAGCCACAATGGGGCGTCCCTTAAGAGGGGACAACCCCTTGTGGATTTTTGGCAGGGAGTAGAAAGTTGCCTGAATAGGATGTTGCGGCAACATAATATCATACTCCATTCTACTAATGAGGTTGTTTTCCAGGGCCCTGTCCAGAATCATGCGTAGTTCATCCATATATCCCTGCATAAACTCTTTACCCACTACCTCATAGCACTCATTATCACATAGGATAGACTGGCACATAGTAGAGTACTGTGCCCGATCAAGTATTACCAGATTACCACCCTTATCCGAGGGTTTGATAATGACATTACTATCCCTCTCCAGCTTCCTTAAAGCCACCATTTCTTGTCTATCCAAATTGGATCTAGAACTATGGTATAATTGACCCGATGCCTGGAAGTTCATAATTTCCTTTGTAACCACCCGCAGAAATACATCTATAGCTCCTTCATCACCTAATGGAGGATACTTTTTAGAGGGGAGACGCCGCGTTGTAAAAGGTCCCTCATCCGATAAATCTCCCAGCAAATTAAGAGATGGTAAATCCTCCTCAATAACCCCAAGTTCATCACATTTTCGTCTATCAGCCATTTTGAAGAATTTTTTCCACTTCAATCTGCGGCAAAATAAGTTAAGATCCTTAATCCATGTGAAAGGATCAAAACGAGGTGTAGGGACAAACGACCTCTCCTTAATATTCTCAATTCATCTTCTGTTAAAATCTTTTTTGATAGATTAACAATCTGCATTTCATCCATAGCATCAGAGGTACATCCCATGGGAGTGACTATTTTCAATTTCTTAAAAGGTAATCGGATATGGGGGGACCCTGTGATAAAAAACCTTTCTTACTGTGTGTATTTAAATCCCTCCTATTCCTAAATCTCCCCCGATAGGTATTGCCAGGAGATCTCTCAACCATCGGTGATAGGGCTGATTCAGATCTATCTTTCCTAGAATAATTCCTGCGGGTTTCCAAATCTGAGCCTTCACATTCAGATGATGAAGCCTCAGTATCAGGATTCCTATTTTTAAACTGGGGCACCAGGAGAGGAGACTTCATACTGTGGGGAAATTGGAGGGGAACATTATAAAATGGATGAGAATGAGTGGAGTCAATATAGAATTGGGTGGAGCTAAATTTGCTGAGGCGCGCATAGCCTAATCACAGGGGTATTTTTTGTAATACCCCTCTGAACATAACATATAACCAGGAAGTTATTAGCGCTGTGACCCAGACGTTTACCATCATTTAGGTTGCAGCTCCAAAAGAGTTTCACCAAACACTTACACAACACACACACAAAGTCATCAATAAAGTTTACATTTGACCCTGTCCCTGTCCTGTCCATACTTTTATAGATTAAAATACACCGACCGCCTCTCTAGCGATATCTATTACACGCTAAAATAATAGCAATAACAATTATTACTAGAAATGAACGTATAAAACATTTCTGACAGGCGGAAAAGTTCCATCAGTCACGTAACACATTGTCACCCATTGAATGTCACCATATAAAATCCCAGTTCTTGGCAGCTTTCAGATGAAACCTATGCACTGGGCCCACCAATGTGTTAAAACGGCTCTGGTTATATGTGCAAATGCGGACCGCGGCTTACACTGACTGCAGAGTGTAACCTCTGCCCCGACGCTAGTCATCAGTGCCTGTGATCAGAAGAAGAAAAAGGTCGCTCTACGTGGGACTGCAGACATACTGGGTAAGTAGCATAAACTACTGCGTGGGGGCCCACTGTGGAGCATATAATACTGTGCGGGGCCCACTGTGGGCATATAATACTATATGGGGGCCACTTTGGAGTGCATTGTACTGCGTGGGGGCCCTTCACTATTTATATCACACAGTATCTGTTTTATAGCAGACATGTGATATTATTACAGGCTGAAATAACAATCGCACGGTCACTATAAAACAGATCCTGGTTAATTTAAGGTTAAATTGCCATGTTGGCACTTTGCGAAAATTTTGTGGGTTTTGAGTTGCAGTTTGGGCACTCGGTCTCTAAAAGGTTCGCCATCACTGCCATAGACTATAATGGGGTCCGTGTGGTTGCCACTCAGTTTCAAGTGCAAGCAGCACTTTCCTCTCCGCATGTTTCGTGCAGAAACCAAGCGGCAACCACACGGACCCCACTATAGTCTATGGGGTCTGCTGGTTTCCTTAGGTAAACCACTTTTCTATGCGTATAGGTTTCCATTCGGGAGGTCCCCAAGCGGACTCCCCGGAACGGAAACCGAACGCAGATGTGAACTGGCCCTAACACTGTTCGCATTTAAAGAAGTTTTCCCAGCTCAGGATTTAAGCTGCCCTCCTGTGTTCTTTCACCTCCACTTACAGCTCAGCTCAGCAGTGTGCTTGTTGTAAACTACACTGTTACCGTGTTTCTCCAAAAATAAGACCTACCCCGAAAATAAGCCCTAGCTAGATTTTTCAGGTTTTTTGGAGTAGGTTTGAAATATAAGCCCTCCTTAAAGATGGCGGCCGTTCTGCTGCAGAACGGCTACCATAGCTACCGTACCGGGTTTCCGCGGAGACCCGGAGTTAATGCCTGCGATCAGTGTCTACCTTGATCGCAGGCATTGTTGAGCGTGCCCCCCCCCCTCCTTCCCACCAAAGTAGCACAACCGCATCAGTGGACACTGATCGCGGGCAATGTTAAGTGTGACCTCCCCCCACAGTCCCTAGGGCCGGTCCCAAGCCTCTATACAGTAGCTAGTTATACCGGGTCTCCGTTGTACAGCGGAGACCCGCAGTTAATGCCCGCGATCAGAGTCCATTCTGATCGCAGGCACTGTTGAGTGTACAAGTCTGTGACCCCCCCTCGCCCAAATCCAACCCCCAAAGCAGAGCAACTATCCCCGGGGCAAGTCCCCACCGGCTCCGTACCTTTCACATTGCAGGTCGGCTACCGTGCGGCGAGATCGCAGGAGTTGACCTGTTCCTTTGACAGCCAGGAGCCTTATGAAGGCTCTCAGGCCTGTCATAGGAATATTACTATTGAGGCTGGTCTATGACTAGCCTCAATAGTAATGTAGATAATCTCCCATAGACTGCAATACATTGTATTTTAGTCTATGGGCTGATTGCAGGTTCAAGCCTAATAGTAAAAGAAAAAAAAAAAAAAGTTAAAAAAATATAAAAAAACAAAACAAAACAATAAAAGTTCAAGCCCCCCCCACTTTCACTAGAATACATATAAAACTAAAATATTTCTGTGAAACACATACACATTAGGTATATCTGTGTCCGAAAACGCCTGCTCTACAAACTTATAAAAATATTTTACCTCTATGATGAATGCCATAGCGGAAAAAAAAAAAATCAAAAGTGCCAAACTGCTGTTTTTTCGCTGTTTTACCTCTGATAAAAATTGAAATAAAAAGCGATCAAATGTGTGATTGTTGTTCATGAAAAAAATTAAGACCTACCCCGAAAATAAGCCCTAGCCCTTTTTTCGGAGAAAAAAATAATATAAGACTCTGTCTTATTTTCGGAGAAACACGGTATTTCAGGAGTTACAAAAAGAGATAACAGACACACTGATCAAGAAATGTATAGCACTTATCAAAGCTCAGTAACAGAAAGCAATATGCAGAGAGGGAGAGAAGAGATTATAGATGGCTGGGAACAGAGTCATCAGTCTGACCAAAGAGGTGGTTTGTAACCTAGGCAACCTGCTATAAGCTACAAAGTCTGAACATGATTCTTGAGATGAGAATACCCCTTTAAATGGTCACTAACTTTTTAGACAACTTAATTTCATTTTATAGAGTATGTGATTCTGGAACAAAATGTAATACACTTTGGCTGCTTTCTGTCTGAAAAAACACTCTAAAGTTCCTGCCACTAGGTGTCTCCCTTCTACCTAAGTTATTGTTCACTATTTTGTTAATAAGCAAGTCTATCCCTAGGTACATTCCATCTTGCTCAGCTCAGAGTGTAGAGGACAGTCCATTTCTTTCTTCACATATTGAATAGAGAGGGGAGGGTTTTATTCTGCTCACAGCCTGCCCAGACATGTCTGCAAGTTATTGCTGTGCGCAAAAGAATGAACATCCTTAAACCCTCACAGTTTACAATATAAGAAAAGTCTTCTCTGTACTTGTATCTACTGCTACTGTGTCTACCCTTCCATGAAGGAAGTGACATGTCATGGGCTGCTAAAAAGGGCAATTTATCAGTTGCTGTGGTGAAATTGTATTGTGAGTGGACAAATGGCACCATTAGTAATAAGCAAAGTGGAAACTGCAGAGCACCATGTGCCACTGATGTAAAAGCTAAATGTTAGCTACAAAAGGTGCATGAGGGCCAACTGATAAGCTACAGTGCAGCAGTTCAGCATGAAAATAAACCAGAGGGATATCAAACGTGTCCATAACAACTGTCCAGGGAAACCTACTACGTATGGGGCGTTGAAGCAGATGGATGGTCACTGCATCTTTGCTAACAAAACTGCATCGGAAAAAAAAAGACTTCAATTTGCATGGCAGTATTGGAACTGGACGACTGCAAAGGGTTGCCTTCTCTGTTGAGTCACATATACTGCTTGATTGAACGGATGGACATTGTTTTGTCAGGCAAGAAACATCAGAAAACAAATACAGTGCAACCATTGTTGGAAGAACACAAGTTGGTTGTGGCAGCATTATGGTCTGGGGAATTTTTGCATGGAATTCTCTGGGCCCACGTATCTAAGTAGAAGGCAATCTCAACTGATTTGAGTAGGAATCCATCTTAGCAGTGCACATTATGCTGTTTATCTTCCCCGGGGTAGATGAAATCTTCCAGCGAGACAATGCAACAGGTCAGATGTCTAGATACAGTGGGGAAAAAAAGTACAGTGCCTTGCGAAAGTATTCGGCCCCCTTGAACTTTTCAACCTTTTGCCATATTTCACACTTCAAACATAAGGATATAAAATTTTAATTTTTTGGTGAAGAATCAACAACAATTGGGACACAATCGTGAAGTGGAACGAAATTTATTGAATATTTTAAACTTTTGTAAAAAATAAAAAACTGAAAAGTGGGGCGTACCAAATTATTTGGCCCACTTAAGTTAATACTTTGTAGCGCCACCTTTTGCTACGATTACAGCTGAAAGTCGCTTGGAGTATGTCTCTATCAGTTTTGCACATCGAGAGACTGAAATTCTTGCCCATTCTTCCTTGGAAAACAGCTCGAGCTCAGTGAGGTTGGATGGAGAGTGTTTGTGAACAGCAGTTTTCAGCTCTTTCCACAGATTCTCGGTTGGATTCAGGTCTGGACTTTGACTTGGCCATCCTAACACCTGGATAGGTTTATTTGTGAACCATTCCATTGTAGATTTTGCTTTATGTTTGGGATCATTGTCTTGTTGGAAGATAAATCTCCGTCCCAGTCTCAGGTCTTTTGCAGACTCCAACAGGTTTTCTTCCAGAATGGTCCTGTATTTGGCTCCATCCATCTTCCCATCAATTTTAACCATCTTCCCTGTCCCTGCTGAAGAAAAGCAGGCCCAAACCATGATGCTGCCACCACCATGTTTGACAGTGGGGATGGTGTGTTCAGGGTGATGAGCTGTGATGCTTTACGCCAAACATATCGTTTTGCATTGTGGCCAAAAAGTTCGATTTTGGTTTAATCTGACCAGAGCACCTTCTTCCACATGTTTGGTGTGTCTCCCAGGTGGCATGTGGAAAACTTTAAACGAGACTTTTTATGGATATCTTTGAGAAATGGCTTTCCTCTTGCCACTCTTCCATAAAGGCCAGATTTGTGCAGTGTACGACTGATTGTTGTCCTATGGACAGACTCTCCCACCTCAGCTGTAGATCTCTGCAGTTCATCCAGAGTGATCATGGGCCTCTTGGCTGCATCTCTGATCAGTCTTCTCCTTGTTTGAGATGAAAGTTTAGAGGGACGGCCGGGTCTTGGTAGATTTGCAGTGGTCTGATACTCCTTGATACTTGATTACACACAGGTGGATTATATTTATCATCATCAGTCATTTAGAACAACATTGGATCATTCAGAGATCCTCACTGAACATCTGGAGTGAGTTTGCTGCACTGAAAGTAAAGGGGCCGAATAATATTGCATGGCCCACTTTTCAGTTTTTTATTTTTTACAAAAGTTTAAAATAACCAATAAATTTCGTTCCACTTCACAATTGTGTCCCACTTGTTGATTCTTCACCAAAAAATTAAAATTTTATATCTTTATGTTTGAAGCCTGAAATGTGGCAAAAGGTTGAAAATTTCAATGGGGCCGAATACTTTCGCAAGGCACTGTATTTAGTCAGCCACCAATTGTGCAAGTTTTCCCACTTAAAAAGATGAGAGAGGCCTGTAATTGACATCATAGGTAGACCTCAACTATGAGAGACAAAATGAGAAAACAAATCCAGAAAATCACATTGTCTGATTTTTCAGAATTTATTTGCAAATTATGGTGGAGAATAAGTATTTGGTCACTTACAAACAAGCAAGATATCTGGCTCTCACAGATCTGTAACTTCTTCTTTAAGAGGCTCCTCTGTCCTTCACTCAATAGCTGTAGTAATGGCGCCTGTTTGAAATTGTTATCAGTATAAAAGACACCTGTCCACAACCTCAAACAGTCACACTCCAAACTCCACTATGGTGAAGACCAAAGAGCTGTGGAAGGACACCAGAAACAAAATTGCAGACCTGCACCAGGCTGGGAAGACTGAATCTGCAATAGGCAAGCAGCTTGGTGTGAAGAAATCAACTGTGGGAACAATAATTAGAAAATGGAACACATACAAAACCACTGATAAACTCCTCGATCAGGGGCTGCACACAAGATCTCACCCCGTGGGGTCAAAATGATCACAAGAACGGTGAGCAAAAATCCCAAAACCACACGGGGGCCCTAGTGAATGACCTGCAGAGAGCTGGGACTAACGTAACAAAGGCTACCGTCAGTAACAACCTACACCGCCAGGGACTCAGATCCTGCAGTGCTAGACGTGTCCCCTTGCTTAAGCCAGTACATATCCGGGCCCGTCTGAAGTTTGCTAGAGAGCATTTGGATGTTCCAGAAGAGTATTGGGAGAATGTCACATGGTCAGACGAAACCAAAGTAGAACTGTTTGGTAGAAACACAACTCGTCGTGTTTGGAGGAAAGTAAATGCTGAGTTGCATCCAAAGAACACCATACCTACTGTGAAGCATGGGGGTGGCAACATCATGCTTTGGGGCTGTTTCTCTGCAAAGAGACCAGGACGACTAATTCGTGTACATGAAAGAATGAATGGGGCCATGTATCATGAGATTTTGAGTGCAAACCTCCTTCCGTCAGCAAGGGCATTGAAGATGAAACGTGGCTGGGTCTTTCAGCATGATAATGATCCCAAGCACACCGCCAGGGCAACGAAGGAGTGGCTTCGTAAGAAGCATTTCAAGGTCCTGGAGTGGCCCAGCCAGTCTCCAGATCTCAACCCCATAGAAAACCTTTGGAGGGAATGGAAAGAACATGTTGCCCAGCGACAGCCCCAAAACATCACTGCTCTAGAGGAGATCTGCATGGAGGAATGGGCCAACATTCCAGCAACAGTGTGTGCCAACCTTGTGAACGTTTGACCTCTGTCATTATCAACAAAGGATATATAACAAAGTATTGAGATGAACTTTTGTTATTGACCAAATACTTATTTTCCACCATAATTTGCAAATAAATTCTTAAAAAATCAGACAATGTGATTTTCTGGATTTGTTTTCTCATTTTGTCTCTCATCGTTGAGGTCTACCTATGATATCAATTACAGGCTGGCCTCATCTTTTTAAGTGGGATAACTTGCACAATTAGTGACTGACTAAATGCTTTTTTTCCCCACTGTATCTCCCCCTGCAACTTTCTCCCTCTCCCTCCGAAACCCTTTCATTCATTCCTCTACACTGCTACTTCTCAGCCATGATGTGTACTCTCAGGGAGTGTGGGTAGTACCCCCTAGGGCAGTGGTTCTCAAGGCATACCGCTGGGAGTACGTCCAACTATCCCCAGGGTTATGCACGCAGTGAGCCCCCAGCCTCTAATGGTAGTTCGTGGGGTTTTTCACCCACAAACTACAATTATATTCTCGGGTCTCTTCAGACCCGAAAGTATAATGAACTGAGGCCCCGGGAAGGTGATCAAAAACAACAAACAATCTTACTCACCTCTCCTGGGCTCCGATGCTGCTCCCTTTGCTCCTCCAACCTTAAGAGATGACGTCAGAGACTGCTGAGGCTTGCGATTGAGCCTCAGCAGTCACGTAGCGTAATGGCCCTATGACACTATGTGTCATTAAGCTACGTGACTGCTGAAGCTGATGTCATCTCTTGAGGACAGAAGAACACGGGAAAAAGCGCCGGAGCAGAGGAGAGATGAGTAACATTATTTGTTATTGTTATTCACCTCCCCAGGGCCTCCGCTAATTATACTCTTGGGTCTGAAGATACCCGAGTATAATTTTAATTTATGGGTGACAAACCCCAAAATTTTGGGTTCGAATGAATCCCAGAAAAAAATTGTCCGAACCCAAAATTGTTAGAAGATTCATACATATGTGGGATTATTTAATTTCATTAATGTAGGGGCCACTGTGGAACATTATGCTGCCTGGAGGGGCCGCTATGGAATATTATGCTGCCTAGAGGTCCGCTATGGAACATTATCCTGCATGGAGGGGCCAATATGCGACATTAAGTTTTATGGAGCAGCCACTATGGGACATTCTACTGTATGGGGATCACTATGGGGCAATATACAACGGCATTATACCAAGTATGAAGGCACTGACATGGAGTGTGAACGCACTGAGGGGGCCATTATACTACATGTGGGGGCACTGAGGTGGCCATTACATAATTGCTAACGAAGGCTCCATACAGATATCTGTTCAGTGTCATTACAATTGCTTTACTTATGTATGTTGAAACACCACTTCACCATTATTAAAATTTGTATTGATAATACAAACAAACATAAAAAAAAAAAACACTGCTATTACTGGTCTCCACCAGCCTTGCTGACAGTACATGCACACTTGACCATTGGTCTCAATGGTATACACACAGGAATCACTGTTGAGGCCAGTGATTGGCTGCACCAATCACGTGCATATATAGCTCAACATCACTACAGGATAAGCCAACAAGACAAACAGGGACCACCAATCGGTAGTACTGAAGGGGGTGGAGCATTTACCAAGCAAGTAATGTTTTTTTTTTTTTTGTTGGAAAACCCCTTTTACAAATCAAGTTTAAACAAAATACAGGGGAAATAATAAAAACATACTAAAGTTAGCTTTGAATTTCATTGCCACATTCTTGATAAGACTCCATTTGTGGCACATTTGTAGTTTGCTGAACATTCATGCAATTTTGGTTCCCTATCTGGACATTACTTGCATTGTTTATGTTAATAACTGATCCATATCCTGGGATTATTTGAGGTGGCAGATTGGACAGCAATGTTGACAGATCCATAGCAATAAATTGTTGTATCTTAAGAGCATTAGATAGGTCTTTAGCATCTTCTATATTTTTTTTCAAAACTCTTAGAGCCTGCTCTCTTGTCCAAAGTTCTTGTTGTTTTTTGATCACATCCAATTTGAACGTGTTTCGCACTTGTTTCTCAAAGAGGCGGGACTTCTCATTTAATGGAATTAATGATTTAAGACCCAAAGGTATTTTACCGCTTGGTGCTTTCAACTTTGGAATAAAGGGAATTACAGTACCTTTTTTGTTTTTATCTTCAATTGAGTTCATAAGAACTGTATTGGTCTGAAACTCACCCCATATGGACAAAAAACCGGTAGTGAGCAGAAGAACAATATAAGCAGAATTTTCTACTGCATCTTCAAGGCATGTGAGAGGACTTACTCCTGCAATCTCAAATCCTTCACAAAATGTTGTACCTTCTCCAATCTCAAGGTTGTTTAGAATTCCACATACCCTCTCAGCTTCATCTTGATCTTCTGGGACATGTAATATGACAAAGCTGAAAAACTTCAAGGAAGGCAGCATATCAGAGAGCAAGGCAGTTGGAGAAGGAGCAACAAATTCTGAGGAAGGACCAAAACCTATATTTGAAAAAGTAGCACACGAAGAACTGATTTTATCGTGTGATGATGAACCAAAAGAGGGCTGATGAGATAACCCAGTGGATGTATCTCCAGGTGGACAAGGGGAAACACTTAAGTCTTCTGTAGGTGGTAGATTTTCATGTTCTTTTTCCTTAGTGTTTTCACTACTTTCCATCTTGGAAAGCAACTCCTTGTCCACAATCTTTGATGCCGATCCTGTCTGATTTGTGGTATGTGAAAGATCAGATGTTTTCACAGATGCAGAAATTGACCCACAATACCAGTTTTCTTCTTGATGGTCAGGATTGACTCTTGACATATAACACTGGGTCTTGCGTTCCCCTGTTAAAAAACCTCTGGTGGGTGACTGACTGATTTGCAATGGATTAGATTCAAGAGACAAAGAACTCAGGTGTGATGGTTTGCATATCGGGATTCCATTACTAGGCACATCAGAACGTAAAGTGTGGGGCTCATTATCAATGTCTGAGTTTAGACTTTTTTTTCGACATGTTAATCTGCTTGATTATTAACAGATTTTTTTCAGTAATTTGGCTTGAATCCAAGGCTTCCCCCAATCACAGGCTGCAGAGCTATATCACAGGCTGCAGAGCTTTATAATGCATTGTGCCTTGAATCTAAGTAAAGAAAAGAAGAAACCATTTTAGTAAATGAAAACTGAAAAAATGCACTGAGATTACATTTCTGTAGTCATACTTTCCCATGGGATCTGACATGTGGCATAGAAAGACATCATTGCTCACCGTCCAGTGTGCAGTGTTATCCCTCCACACATGATTTCACACGAGACCAGACAAAATGCTTGCACAACCATACGGTGGGGAAAAAAAAGTATTTAGTCAGCCACCAATTGTGCAAGTTCTCCCACTTAAAAAGATGAGAGAGGCCTGTAATTGTCATCATAGGTAGAACTCAACTACGAGAGACAAAATGAGAAAACATATCTAGAAAATCACATTGTCTGATTTTTAAAGAATTTATTTGCAAATTATGGTGGAAAATAAGTATTTGGTCACCTACAAACAAGCAAGATTTCTGGATCTCACAGACCTGTAACTTTTTTTTTAAGAGGCTCCTCTGTCCTTCACTCATTACCTGTAGTAATGGCACCTGTTTGAAATTGTTATCAGTATAAAAGACACCTGTCCACAACCTCAACCAGTCACACTCCAAATCCACTATGGTGAAGACCAAAGAGCTGTGCAAGGACACCAGAAACAAAATTGTAGACCTGCACCAGGCTGGGAAGACTGAATCTGCAATAGGCAAGCAGCTTGGTGTGAAGAAATCAACTGTGGGAGCAATAATTAGAAAATGGAAGACATACAAGACCACTGATAATCTCCCTCGATCAGGGGCTCCACGCAAGATCTCACCCCGTGGGGTCAAAATGATCACAAGAATGGTGAGCAAAAATCCCAGAACCACACAGGGAGACCTAGTGAATGACCTGCAGAAAGCTGGGACTAACGTAACAAAGGCTACCGTCAGTAACACACTACGCCGCCAGGGACTCAGATCCTGCAAAGCCAGACGTGTCCCCCTGATTAAGCCAGTACATATCTGGGCCCGTCTGAAGTTTGCTAGAGAGCATTTGGATGTTCCAGAAGAGTATTGGGAGAATGTCATATGGTCAGATGAAACCAAAGTAGAACTGTTTGGTAGAAACACAACTCGTCGTGTTTGGAGGAGAGTGAATGCTGAGTTGCATCCAAAGAACACCATACCTACTGTGAAGCATGGGGGTGGCAACATCATGATTTGGGGCTGTTTCTCTGCAAAGGGACCAGGACGACTGATCCGTGTGCATGAAAGAATGAATGGGGCCATGTATCGTGAGATTTTCAGTGCAAACCTACTTCCATCAGCAAGGGTATTGAAGATGAAACGTGACTGGGTCTTTCAGCATGACAGTGATCCCAAGCACACCACCAGGGCAACGAAGGAGTGGCTTCGTAAGAAGGATTTCAAGGACCTGGAGTGGCCTAGCCAGTCTCTAGATCTCAACCCCATAGAAAACCTTTGGAGGGAGTTGAAAGTCCGTGTTGCCCAGCGACAGCCCCAAAACATCACTGCTCTAGAGGAGATCTGCATGGAGGAATGGGCCAACATACCAGCAACAGTGTGTGCCAACCTTGTGAAGACTTACAGAAAACATTTGACCTCTGTCATTGCCAACAAAGGATATATAACAAAGTATTGAGAAGAACTTTTGTTATTGACCAAATACTTATTTTCCACCATAATTTGCAAATAAATTCTAATGTGATTTTCTGGATTTGCTTTCTCATTTTGTCTTTCATAGTTGAGGTCTACCTATGATGTCAATTACAGGCCTCTCTCATCTTTTAAAGTGGGAGAACTTACACAATTGGTGGCTGACTAAATACTTTTTTTCCCCACTGTATATAGTCCATAAAACAGTTATGGAGCACCTTTTTTTTTCACAAATCTACATTGTGCTGTTCCTCTTGTCAGTTTGTGGCCCAATAAGATTTCCTGCCTTCCATATACAAGATCTGAGTTCAAGACCCAAAGAAACTTAAAGGGGTTCTCTAAGAATAGACACATCATAAATAAATAAGATATATGTAAAAAACAAAACAAAAACAGGGTAAGAAATACAAATAACACCTCACTGGTGAAAAAGAGGATTTTGCTCCTAGTGCCACCTATTGGGAGGTAGCTTCCTACAGATTAATACCTGGTTTTCAAAGAAACCTTAGGGCAGGGATCAGCAACCTTCGGCACTCCAGCTGCTGTGAAACTACAACTCCCAACATGCTCCATTCTCTTCCATGGGAGTTCCAAGAAGAGCAGAGCAAGTATGCATGCCTGGAGTTGTAGTTTTACAACAGCTGGAGTGCCGAAGGTTGCCTACCCCTGCCTTAGGGTATAATTTTGGAATAATAGCCAAGCCAATATAACTCCTCCAAAAGGAAGAGATCCCCATCCACATACAGCTTTTTTTTCGAAGGCGTCGAAACTGTGCCAACTTTCACCCAAGTTCACAAAAAAAGTGAGAGTGCCACTAAAAATAAACTCACAGGGATGAGTCTATCGCAAGCCCATCTCAAAAGAGAATGGGCCCCTAATAAACACCAGCCCTCCAGACCAAAAGGCACCAAGAAGGCTAGGGCACAAGTATCTCCCAGCCGGAACAAGGAGACCACTAGCTCCAGCCTTCTCATGGGCTCTCACACCAGTGAGTACTACCGGGAGCCTACAACTTGTCCAACTCCACAGAAGCAGAGGTGGACCAGGTAGTAGGGAAGGAGGGAGCCTAGGGCCACACAGCTCCATTCTCCAAACGTCAGGAGGGTCCCAAAAGGGCATCCGCATGCTAAGTAACAGTGAGAAAACAAACCGTGTTATACATAAAAAGCAATAAATAAGTGAGTAGAATTACCCTCGCCGGGTAAGGGAACCAGGCAAAAGGTTGATGTGCGATTGCAGTGAAAATAAAGTGCTGTGCAATGTGCCTCACTCAGTGGGTTCCCATCTCCTAATGAGTTCAGGCACCCCAAGAGTCACCGTACCCTGGGGCACTATGCACTTCGGGCCTTCAATGCTTTCCCAGCCCAATGACTTCAATCCGTTGGCCTGGACCACAACCACTATGTGTTTCTCTGCTCCCTATCCAAAGCGTTCTATTGCCCCCCCCCCCTAAAATGGGTCACAACTCCCACTGATGGAGGCAATTACTAACTGGATCTGATAAGAACAAATACTATACATGATCTTAGCCAAAAGGCCGAGAAGTGAGCTGTTTCAAGGTTTTGGCCTCTCCTCAGTGCACAGTAGGGTACTGGCTGGCTGTGTAAGAGGTCAGAAGGGGTAATGTCTCTCATTAGGGAGAGACTGGTACAGGGACTTATAAAACCATACATGCCCTGTTAAGAATTCTGGGTGAAGAATACAAATAAGACCTCATTGGTAAAAATGAAAAATTTGCTCTTAGCGCCACCTATTGGAAGGTAGCTCCCTATATATTAATTCCTCGTTTTCAAAGATACTTAAGGGCATAATCTGGGAATAATAGCCAGACTGAGAGGCAAAAAGCCATATGATACCCCACACTTTAAAGAGGTTGTCCAGCATAATTTTAATTTTTTAATTAGGCCGAGAGCAGGTTAAAAAAATAATAAAAAAAAAATACTCAGCTGTCCCCGAAGCCCTCCCAGCCGGGTCCAGTCCTGCTGTCTTCTTCTATATACAAAAGATATCCACTCCTTACAAGGTAACAAATTATTCCCATAAATGGGTGCCAAAAAGTATTTGGGGAGTCCCGTCACAAATTGTAGTATAATACTTCAGCACACCAAAAATCAATGTATGAAAAACTTTATTCCCAGTGGCGTAACTAGGAATGGCTGGGCCACACAGCTTTTTTGCTCTATATGATATGCCACATCAGATGTCATGCAGATGAAGGTCCTTGAGACCGAAACGTTCGGACTTTGACATTGAATATCTAGGTGCTTTATTTTTGATTGGCTGTGTGTTTAATTTTTATATGAAGAATATGGAATAAAGTTTTTCATACATTGATTTTTGGTGTGCTACAACTGCTGTCTTCTTTTGACGGAAGTCCATGCTGACTGTGATGTCTCAGGTCCTTTCACTGAGTTCGCTGATTGGCCTCTCCGGTCACGTGCGGCGGGGACTTTTGCAGAAAGAAAACAGCGGAGCTGCAGGACTGGACCATGCTGGAAAACATTGGAACACCAGGGACAGGTGATTATAGGGTGTTTTTTTTTTTTTACTTCTTTCACCTCCCCCGGCCTAATAAAAAAAAAAAAAAGTTATCCTGGACAACCCCTTTAATGTCTCCCACAGGATATTGACCCCAATCATTGCCCCCCCCCCCACAATATAATGACCCCATCACTGGTCCCCATACAGTATGGGGGTTCAATGAAGGGGCCACTATATGGGTGGAGGGGACCAGTGAAGTACGGGGGGGAATATTGTAGGAACGAATGTATGGGCCATACAGTGACCCGTTCACTGTTCCTCCCTATAGCAGTATTAGGTCACTGATTACCTGTCTGCTGCCTGTTCCCACCCCTTCTTGCTCTGGGTACACTGTTGTGAAATCATGTGCGCCAGGAGTAGGAAGAAGTGGGAGGCGCTGGAGAGTAGACTGGTAAGTATTGGTGTTTAACTTGTAAGCCACAGGCTCAATGTGGCCCGTGGTCTACAAGCCTGAAAATGCTAGAGCAGGAAGCCTGTGGCTACCAGTAGCAGAACCAGATGTGGAGCCCCAATTCCCAGAACCAGGTAAAACCTGGCTGCATTCACTTACCACTGCCCACTCGCGGCCTCTCCTCTTACCTCTTCAATGGGCCCTGTGCGCTGCACATCTGTTTGCCCCCTGAATGCTGATACATATCACATTAACCACTTCCTGACGACTGCTGTACTATTAGAGAGGATGTCGGGCCTTTAAAGATGGCAGCCGTTCTGTACATCGGAGGCCTGGAGCTAATGCCTTCAATCAGAGTGCCCACCATAGCTACTGGGTCTCCACTGTAATGTACAGAGGAGACCTGGAGCTAATGACCACGATCAGAGTCCACTCTGATCGAGGGCATTACTACCTGTGAATTTTTTTTTGCTAAATTTTGGATTTTTTATTAAAGGAATTCTATCATTCATGTTTTTAACTGAAACCACGTCATAATAGCCTTTATAAAGGCTATTCTTCTCCTACCTTTGTTGTTTCACTCCTCGCCGCCGTTTAGAAGAAATATTGATTTTTATCTTTATGCAAATGCATCTTTAGAATGCACAGGGGGCGTCCCCTGTGCTCTCCTCAGACACATTTTTGAACTTACCGCGCCAACTCTGTTCTTCTTTAGCAGATGCCTCTTCTTGACGTCATCCTTGTACGAGTTTGTTCTGCCATTTTCCTGTGGCCTATTACATACAGTGCATGCAGTATGCTTGTGTAATAGGCCACAGGAAAATGGCTGAACGAAGTCAGCGCATGTCTCCCAAACGAAGGATGACGTCAAGAAGAGGCGTCTGCTAAAGAAGAAGAAAATGCGTCTGAGGAGAACACAGGGGACGCCCCCTGTGCAGTTTCAGCACCGGCGGAACGCCCCCTGTGCATTCTGAAGGCGCATTTGCATGAAGATAAAAATCAACATTTCTTCTAAACGGCGGCGAGGAGTGAAACAACAAAGGTAGGAGAAGAATAGCCTTTATAAAGGCTATTACGACGTGGCTTCAGATAAAAACATGTTTCCCCAATGATAGAATCCCTTTAAGGGGTTAAAACGTGAATAAAACTATATGAATTTGGTATCCCCGGAATGGTACTGAGACATAGAATACAGGTGACATGTAATTTTGGCTGCACAGTTTAGCTAATTTGACCTGAAGGTATATCAGCATGTCAATTATACCTAAGGTATAATTGAAGCAGAAAGTCCACAGAGATGTTGCTGCTGCAATTTCTCCCGTAGCGCTTTTTTGCTGCGTGACACCACGTGGGGCCTTAGCCTTATAGTCAATTTTGGATAATGATCGGATATTTAATTATGATGTTCCTATTGTCGAAGAACCCCTTGAAAGAAAATTTAAATATAATAAGACTCTAAACAGAGTGTTAGTAAGTTATAAAACTATATATCTAGAAATGACTAAAACATAGTAATACACTTTATTAAATGATACAAAATATAGTAAGTAACAGATATATGTGGCATTGACATAACCGTTATGAACAACACAATAAAATTAACGCAATATTTATAGTGATCACTAAGTAGCAGAACAATGGTGCAACTGTTTATTTTATTCAGGCAATAACAATCTGGATCTGATGATATTATATGTGGTCAGAATATATTTAGACCCCATATAATATTGCCCGTTTATAAAAGCCGCTCCCACTTTTTGATTGATTTGCTATTCACGAATCACCCTGTGGAGGGGTCTCTATAAAGATGACATCTCTTCATTACTATTACCCTTGTTTTCCCCAGTGATCAGCGTTTATCACAGCAAAGCAGTGGTGTCTAGCAAGCCATTTTTCCCATGGCATCTTCTGGAGCAGATATGCAGCATTACATGGTTGCAGCTGTTCAAATGAATGGATATACATGCGCTTGCGCCAACAGAGCAAGGGCTGTTTAAAAGCTGCATCTCTCTGCCCTGTCTCTTAGAGTCATAACACCCATATGCACTAACAGAGCTTATAGTTAACACCTTGAAGACATGTCCCTCCTGTGGGAACAAGGCCTAACTGTATTGACAGCTGTAGCATTACACAAGATGGACTTTTCTTTTTGTACTTGGAGCAGTGATCCTGGCTTAGCCATACATATTCTAGCTACAATAGTGCTCTCATTGTTGTCACAGGTACACTGGCACCTCTTGTAGCACCAACTAGTAATGGCGACAAACCAGGAAGCAAAATGCAAAAGGCAACAAAGCACAGAAACTCACTGTCCTCCCCAGCTATATGAACACATGCAGCTCGGTCAGTACACTGCTCTTAGTAATGGCATAGAAGAACATTACTCCTAGAAACTTATCCTCTAATCCTTACTTCTAAACACACGGGAGCCCAGCGAACAAGCCAGGAGACTCTTCAATCACGTGACCAATTCCGGGTCAAGTGACTGTCTACGGGCGTAGACAGGGGAGTAGGCGGACTTCGTCACATTGCTGGGCACACCACAGTCCACGGTACTGGGTAGGGAGCTGTACTGGTGTATAAGACCGCACATGAAAGGCATCAGAGCAGTATGGCAAATCTCAGTAGTCGACAAGTATGCTGGGGGAACTATTATTAACAAGGAGGGAGGTAATAGTTTCCCTAGCTTTATTAATAATAGATCCTCCTTGTAAATAACCCCCTATATAGTACAGTCATGGCCAAAAGTTTTGAGAATGACACAAATATTATATTTTCACATGATCTGCTGCCCTCTGGTTTTTATGTGTGTTTGTCAGATGTTTTTATCACATACAGAAATATAATTGCATTCATATTATGAGTAACAGAAGCTTATATTGACAGTTAGAATGAGTTAATGCAGCAAGTCAATATTTGCAGTGTTGACCCTTCTTCTTCAGGACCTCTGCAATTCTCCCTGGCATGCTCTCAATCAACTTCTGGACCAAATCCTGACTGATAGCAGTCCATTCTTGCAGAATCAATGCTTTAATTTTGTCTGAATTTGTTGGTTTTTGTTTGTCCACCCGTCTCTTGATTGACCACAAGTTCTCAATGGGATTAAGATCTGGGGAGTTTCCAGGCCATGGACCCAAAATCTCTATGTTTTGTTCCCTGAGCCATTTAGTTATCACCTTTGCTTTATGGCAAGGTGCTCCATCATGCTGGAAAAGGCATTGTTGAGCGCCAAACTGCTCTTGGACGGTTGGGAGAAGTTGCTCTTGGAGGACATTCTGGTACCATTCTTTATTCATGGCTGTGTTTTTAGGCAAGACTGTGAGAGAGCCGATTCCCTTGGCTGAGAAGCAACCCCACACATGAATGGTTTCAGGATGCTTTACAGTTGGCATGAGACAAGACTGGTGGTAGCGCTCACCTCTTCTTCTCCGAATAAGCTGTTTTCCAGATGTTCCAAACAATCGAAAAGGGGATTCATCAGAGAAAATGACTTTACCCCAGTCCTCAGCAGTCCGCTCCCTGTACCTTTTGCAGAATATCAGTCTGTCCCTGATGTTTTTTCTGGAGAGAAGTGGCTTCTTTGCTGCCCTCCTTGAGACCAGGCCTTGCTCCAAGAGTCTCCGCCTCACAGTGCGTGCAGATGCACTCACACCTGCCTGCTGCCATTCCTCAGCAAGCTCTACACTGCTGGTAGCCCAATCCCGCAGCTGAAACACTTTTAAAAGACGGTCCTGCCGCTTGCTGGTCTTTCTTGGGTGCCCTGGAGCCTTTTTGGCACCAATGGAACCTCTCTCCTTGAAGTTCTTGATGATGCGATAGATTGTTGACTGAGGTGCAATCTTTCTAGCTGCAATACTCTTCCCAGTTAGGCCATTTTTGTGCAGTGCAATGATGACTGCACGTGTTTCTTTAGAGATAACCAGGGTTAACAGAAGAGAAACAATGATGGCAAGCACCAGCCTCCTTTTAAAGTGTCCAGTGGTGTCATTCTTACTTAATCATGACAGATTGATCTCCAGCCCTGTCCTCATCAACACCCACACCTGTGTTAATGGAGCAATCACTGAAACGATGTTAGGTGGTCCTTTTAAGGCAGGGCTGCAATGATGTTGAAATGTGTTTTGGGGGATAAAGTTCATTTTCTAGGCAAATATTGACTTTGCAAGTAATTGCTGTTAAGCTGATCACTCTTTATAACATTCTGGAGTATATGCAAATTGCCATTAGAAAAACTGAAGCAGTAGACTTTGTAAAAATTTATATTTGTATCATTCTCAAAACTTTTGGCCATGACTGTAGTTCCCACCATCCTCTTTAATAAAGAAGCCCTCCTTATAAATAGCCCCCTATATAATAGTTCCCACCATCTTCCTTATAAATAATGTTTACCCTGGACCAGTGGCGTAACTAGGAATGGCTGGGCCCCAAGGCGAACATTTGACATGGGGCCCCCCCCCAGCCGCCGCCCCCAACCCCCCCCCCCCACACAAACCGCATTCCTGCGCACACTATTATGCCCCATAGTGGCCCCTGCATACGGTATTATGTCCCATAGTGGCCCCTGCACACGGTATTATGCCCCATAGTGGCCCCTGCACACGGTATTATGCCCCATAGTGGCCCCTGGACACGGTATTATGCAGCATAGTGGCCTCTGCACACAATATTATGCCCCATAGTGGCCCCTGCACACAGTAGTTTGCCCCATAGTGGCCCCGACACACAGTAGTTTGCCCCATAGTGGCCCCTGCACACAGTAGTTTGCCCCATAGTGGCCCCTGCACACAGTAGTTTGCCCCATAGTGGCCCCTGCACACAGTAGTTTGCCCCATAGTGGCCCCTGCACACAGTAGTTTGCCCCATAGTGGCCCCGACACACAGTAGTTTGCCCCATAGTGGCCTCGCATAATGACGTCGGCTGACGTCTGGGACGTCACCAAACAGGCCCGAAGCCTGCGGAGCGGCGGAGAGGTGAGTTACAGTGTTTTTTATGTTCGCTCACCTCCCCTGGGCCCCCGATCGTTATACTCCGGGGTCTCAAAAGACCCCGGAGTATAACGATAGCAGTGATTGTGGGGTTCGCGGTAGCGACTGCCACAGGGCTCCGGGCCCCATAATGTTCCGGGCCCTGTGGCAGTCGCTACCACTGCTACCCCGGTAGTTACGCCCCTGCCCTGGACTTAGAGCTTGTTCAAAGTCCTCTTTCCCAGGGCATTAACTTAGTCCTTTCTTTCAGATGGCAATCTCTCCTACTGGAGTTGGTCTCTTCCAATCCATCTACCCTTTAGTTTTTGTTTTGTAAAACTATGTGTTCAGAAAGGACTTTGTAGATGCTGCACCACAGAAGAAATCTAAAGGTAAAAATGTTATGGTAACCTTTCATACAAATGTTGGCAGACAGGACTCAATAAAAAGTGCTTGACTGCCTCCAGTATACTATGTGGTAGTTACAATATTACTTATCCCAAATCCAATGTTAAAACAGTTCATAATCTGTATGTGATCCATGGTCTGGTCACTTCTATCAGACAGTGGTCCTCTGGACTATGACTCATATGTCCTGTTTCTTATCTGCCACCTACTTCAATCCCTTTGGGTGTGTTTACACAGAGGAATTTGCCGCAGATTTCGCCCCCCGAATCCGGAGCAGATTGCTCCCGGAATCCGCCTCCCATTGTTTTCAATGGGGGGCAGAGTTCGCAGTAGGACGTGGATAAAAGAAGCATCCTGCTCGATATTGCCACGGATTCCGCGGCTCGAGACTCCCTCCTGATTAGGCCCATTCATCCAAGCCTAATCAGGAGTGGGATGCCGTGACGGAATGCTGATGAACTGCATTGGCATCCCCTTGTGGCTAGACAGCGGCGGAATTCCTCTTCCGCCGTGGGAACATACCCTTTCACTGTTGACCAACAATGTACTTAAAACCTTTCTGCAAACTACGTAACTGTTTGGCTTTTTGTGGGAAGGGGAGCATGGAGAGGACGCTGGAGCTGAACCCCATCTACAATGCTTTGTCATTAAAGTTTTAGGAATATAAAATAAAAACATAAAACTTACAATATGTAAATTGTATCTCAGGATAATATGTGAAAACATTTGTTGCGCCATGATATAACGAACAAGTACAACTACGTATGGTAACAATGATACCAAGTTGTCGGGATCATCTTCCAGTGAAAATCCCAGAGAGGAAGATACTGCTATAGAACTGAAGTATAATGGACCTCATGTTGGGATCTAGTTAAAAGACAAAATAAAAAAAAGGGGGAGAGTTGAAAAAAAGGGAGATGTAGGCTCTGTGGGGGAGGCAGTTCTCACCACAATGAGGGGGGGGGGAAGTCTGGTTTCAGGGAAGGCATGAGCCTATTCGAGGGAGATGGCATAGTATATTCTGCCCACAAGGATCAAATTTCGAGGAATTTTTTTATGTCTGTCCAATAGAAGAAAGTTTTTTGTTACAATGTTCCCATTCAATCTTCTCTTTACTTCTGAGAAATAAAGGGTAGGCTTTTTTTTTCCAGGAGGAGGCTATTAAAAGCAAGAATACAGTGGGGAAAAAAAGTATTTAGTCAGCCACCAATTGTGCAAGTTCTCTCACTTAAAAAGATGAGAGAGGCCTGTAATTGACATCATAGGTAGACCTCAACTATGAGAGACAAAATGAGAAAACAAATCCAGAAAATCACATTGTCTGATTTTTAAAGAATTTATTTGCAAATTATGGTGAAAAATAAGTATTTGGTCAATAACAAAAGTTCATCTCAATACTTTGTTATATATCCTTTGTTGGTAATGACAGAGGTCAAATGTTTTCTGTAAGTCTTCACAGGGTTGGCACACACTATTGCTGGTATGTTGGCCCATTCCTCCATGCAGATCTCCTCTAGAGCAGTGATGTTTTGGGGCTGTCACTGGGCAACACGGACTTTCAACTCCCTCCAAAAGTTTTCTATGGGGATGAGATCTGGAGACTGGCTAGGCCACTCCAGGACCTTGAAATGCTTCTTACGAAGCCACTCCTTCGTTGCCCTGGCGGTGTGCTTGGGATCATTGTCATTCTGAAAGACCCAGCCACATTTCATCTTGCTCCCACAGTTGATTTCTTCACACCAAGCTGCTTGCCTATTGCAGATTCAGTCTTTCCAGCCTGGTGCAGGTCTACAATTTTGTTTCTGTGTCCTTCCACAGCTCTTTGGTCTTCACCATAGTGGAGTTTGGAGTGTGACTGAGGTTGTGGACAGGTGTCTTTTATACTGATAACAATTTTAAACACGTGCCATTACTACAGGTAATGAGTGGAGGACAGAGGAGCCTCTTAAAGAAGAAGTTACAGGTCTGTGAGAGCCAGAAATCTTGCTTGTTTGTAGGTGACCAAATACTTATTTTCCACCATAATTTGGAAATAAATTCTTTAAAAATCAGACAATGTGATTTTCTAGATATGTTTTCTCATTTTGTCTCTCATAGTTGAGGTCTACCTATGATGTCAATTACAGGCCTCTCTCATCTTTTTAAGAGGGAGAACTTGCACAAATGGTGGCTGACTAAATACTTTTTTTTCCCCACTGTAAATATGAAATCAGTGTGATTTTGATATTGTCAGTACCTTCACTTAATAGGGCTTCCTAGGGATCTTTATGTATGTTTGTGCCTGTTACTGATTGGATGAAATGGTAGACTCGATGCACAGTCTCTTTACCTTAGGACAGAACCACCAGGTATGGAGTATATCCCCAGGAGACTGACATCCCCTATAACAATTTTTCAGGTACATAGTTATGTTTGGGCTATCCTGGTAAGTAATAATAATATTACACAAAACTTTACAAATCATAGGGTTCAAGTACAGACATAATTAAACATTACAGTGTAATAATTCAAATCACACAATAGAAGTGAGGGTCCTGCTCGCAAGAGCTAACAATCTATGAGGTAGGGGAGGTGGCACAAAAGGTAGCAGGAGGCGACATAAATGGTGTCATAGCTTATACAGTGGACAAACCAATTTTTCTGAAAAAGTTTTAGTACCGTATAGTTATACAAATAAATAAAGCTGTGTGAGCCAGTAACCAAATAGTGTCCCTTTATGAACACATCCAAAGTTCCTGGGCATAAAGGGTTACAGTCCAATAAAGGCATTATGTCCTGTGGGATAATAGGGGGGTATTTAAACGGAGGAGGGTTAGTTTTATGGAGCAAAACTGCAGAAGGATTTAGATTAGGAAATGTGATAGACCTGCCTGAAGATATGTATATTTATGCACTTAAAGTTGTGAGTTAATTTGATTGGCCGAGGTAGAACATTCCAGAGAAGTGGTGCAACTCTAGAGAAATCTTGGAGATGGGAGTGGGAGGTTCTGATAATTGAGGATGTTAGTCTTAGGTCATTGGCCAAACGGAGAGCACGGGTTGGGTGATAGAGACGAGAGAGGAAATGTAGGGAAGTGTGGCACCATGGAGAGCTTTGTGGGCGAGGGTGATAAGTTTACATTGTATTCTATAGTGAATAGGCAGCCAGTGCACAGACCAGAGGTATTGCTGTAGCGTTTACACTGATAGATGAGCTGGCTGCCGCATTCAGAATAGATTGTAGAGGGGAGAGTTTAGTAAGGGGAAGACCAAATAGTAGGAAGTTACAGTACACAAGTCTAAAGTGAATCAGTACAAAAGTAAGGGTTTTTGATGTTTCCATGGTAAGGAGGATATGAATAAAAAGGTAAGTAACCAATTATAAACATAAGGGGGAGAAAAAAGAAAGAAATGAACAGTGCTACATTGCACAGGTCAGGGTGGAGAGGGGTGAGTGGTCCCTGCTAAGTGGGTAAAAACATAACACTCAACCACATCACAGAGTTAAAGCTGGTGACAGTGCGAAAGGCCTGGTGTTATGGCATTGCCAGTTGAACAATTCCCCGATGCTGCTGGCGAACCCTGGGAGGAGGGTAACAACAAGACTGTGAGTTCTAAGCTGAACCCACCCCCTGTCCCTGCCTACTTGCCTCACTGCCATAGGTGACAGCGGACAATTGGGCGCCAGTCCTTTCTTAGATAACTGACAACACAAAAAGCGGACAAGACAAACACAGAAGAGGAGTCAGCAAGCCAAGGGTTAAAGTCAGAGAGACAAAGAAGGACCAAATCGCAATCCAAAAGAGTAGTCACAAGAAAAGCCAAAGGTCAGAAGTCAGTAATAATATACAATAGCAAAGAGAACACTAGCAAGGTCAGAGACGCAATAGCCAGCAGCCAAGTGTGGGCTGATGGGCTGTAAATAGGAAGTCCAGAACCCGCCCCGGCATTGATTGGCAGATAGGTTGTCAATCACAAGGCAAGGCTGAGATTAACTATTAGAGGAGCAGAGGGAAACAAAGGTGTAAGAGATGGGTCTAGTGGAAAATCAATTACAGAGGTGAGGGAATAGGACAGTGTTCAGACAGGGTACTACAAGAACCTAAAGCAAGGAATCATAGCCGGACACACCTCCTGCCCCGTAGCATGTGGCCGGAGGATGGCGTCGAAGTCCAAACGGGCACGGACGTTACAATACCCTCCCTTTTACGAGGGGCCACTGGACCCTCACCAACTGAACCAGGTTTTGAGGAGTTCTGATGATGGAACAGGCTAATGAGACGCGGAGCATGAAGATCTTTGCCATAGACCATAACCCTTCCAGTGTACGAGGTATTGGATAGAATTCGGAGAATCCACTATTTTCTCCACCTCATACTCCAGTCACCCCTTAAAAACAACAGGCGCTGGTGGGTCAGGTAAGCGCTTTTTATTAGCCTGGCGTTTCCGATACTTTTGGGCTTTACGATGAGAGGTGCGTTCCCAACCTTTAGTAGCCGAGACTGTCTCCTTGCTGACACAATCTAAGGTGAGCAAAGCAATACAATGAGATGAGCACTGATCTCCCCATTTTATCAGCTCCCCCTTACACCAATCAAAAGTAGGGTTATGGAGGTTTAACCATGGGAGTCCCAAAATAATATCAGAAGACAGATGCAGAGCCCAGAATGACCTCAGAATGTGAAGAGTCCATTTGCAAAGTGTTTAAGGGGGCCTTGAATCAGACCTTACCCCTGGCCAGTGGGGAAAAATCCACCCCAGTAACCGACAGAGTATCGAGTGGAAAAAGTTCAATGCCTAAAGCTGAGATATATGAAAATTTAACAAAGTTTGCCACAGCCCCAGAGTCAACTAGGGCCTAGCCAGAAACAGATCTGTCCCCAGAGGACAGACACAGATAACGGCATCTTATTGCAACTTTCGGAAAATACCTGGTTGCCTGAGTGGTTCTTCCGACTACCACTCAGGCACTGAAGCTTTTTCGCTGGGTGTGTGGGGTCTGATAGAGCAGTCTCGGATGAGATGACCCGAGTTCCCGCAATACAGGCAGAGGTTGTCCGGAGACGATGCTCTTGTCTAGTCTTGGCGTCCGCAGCTCACAGTTGCATGGGTTCCTTACCAGAAGTGATGGGGGAAAAAGTAGATTTTTCAGAAGAGAGAGAGGGAAAGATAGAAGACCTAGGGGACATAGGCCCTACTCTCTCTTTAAGATTTTTCCGGAGCCTACGATCAATACAGACAGCCAAAGTCATGGCCTGCTCAAGTGTAGCAGGATCAGGTCTTGTTTAAAAACAGCCTTCAAAGCAGATTCACACCAACCTGCAGTTACACTGCACTTGCGGAACTCCGAGCAATACTCCTCAGCAGAGCGTTTGCCCTGTCGAATGGTGAGGAGTTGCGATTCCACAAGCCCAAAGTGGTCTGGCTCAGCATAGATAGAGCCCAGGGACTAAAAAAAAAATTTCTAAGTCAGATCATTCATCTGCCCCAGGAGGAAGTTTAAGGGCCCAAGCTTGTGGATCCCCCTGTAGATAAATGTGGATTTAAATGGGATAAATGTGGATTTAAATGAAAATACAGACGACAAGACTCCCGGAATGTCTCAAATTTTTCTTGGTCCCCTGAAAAGCTATCAGGGAGTAACATCTTAACCCTGGGAAGGGAAGAAACAGCAGGGGATGATACAGCAGCCTCAGCTTGGTTCTGTGTAAGGGTATGAAGCTGTTTAGCTAGCTCAGCTACCAGGCCTGCCAAACCCTCCATCCTGGCTGCAAGGCCCTGAATAGGATCCATGCTAATCCGGAGGGAAACAATGATAGAAAGTTATTTTGACTGGCTATTCTGTTATGGAATTGCCAGTTGAGCAATTCCCCAGTGCTGCTGGTGAACCCTGGGAGGAGGGGTACGGCAAGACAGGGAGTCCTAAGCTGAACCCATCAGACAGGGTACTACAAGAACCTAAAGCAAGGAATCATAGCCGGACACGCCTCCTGCGGCCAGAGGATGAAGTCCGAACGGACGCAGACGTTACACCTGGGATATTAGACCTATTGACCTTGTCAAAAAGTGGACGAGTATCTGAAATAGTAGCTCTAATCTTTTATACAGCATAATAATATCAACACGTACAATGACAGATGACAGTGAGAGACTTTTTTTTTTTTTTTTTTTTCCGGTTGGAGGCGATATGGATTCTCACTGCCATTAAAATATATTGAAGTAATTTGAATTGTGCATATCTCATGGTTGATGGTTTCAATCCAAGTAGAAAAACTGGGGCAGTTTGAGGGATGGATTGTTCCAATAGTCGTTGCACCATCCTTTTAATGGATGTCCAGAAGTGGCGTGCTAAAGGAAAGTCCACCAGATATGAAGAGTGTCACCTGAGGCGGCACATTTCCGAAAACAAAGGGGTGAAACCGTGGGATAAAAGCTATATAGTCTAGAGGGATCCAAGTAGGTTCTACGAAGAAGTCATCAGGAAGGCTCTATAAAGGTGACTTGCCAGCTGCCTTTGCTAATGAACGTGCAACACTCGGTCCATTGAGCTGGGGTTAGGGTGGTCTCCAAGTCCTGTTCCCAGGCCGTCATAAAGTCAAGTTTGAGTTCAGAGGGTGGGACATTCCAAAAAACCGTAAATACAAGAAGGAGAACCTCAATTGGTTACCCTATAGAGGCACAGTCTTTCAAAGCTAGTGGGAGTGATCGTAGGGTTATGTGAACGTAAAAACTGGTTAACAATGAAGGCCTCTGAAGGGGACGGGGTATGTGTATGAATTAAGTATTCCTTGGTGAAGACCCGCTGGTCACAGATGAAGTCATTGAGAAGCTTGAACCTAGTGAGTCTCCACCAAGTGAATACCACAGGGAATAGGCCAGGAGGGAAGAGGGGATTGTTAAAGGGGTTGTCCAGGCAAAAATTTCATTTTTTAATTAGGCTGGGGAAGTGAAATTTTTTTTAAAAAAAAACATACTCACCTGTCAACTTCTAGCACGCTCTGGTCCTGCAGCTCCATTTTCTTTCGGCAGAAGTCCTGCCGCACGTGACCACTGAGGCCAATCAGCGGCTTCAACGGAAGGGACAAGGGACGTCACAGCCAGCGAGGAATTCCACTGCAAGAAGACAGCCAAGCAGCAGGACTGGACAGCGCTGGGAGGATATCAGAGCACCGGGACAGGTGTGTATGTTTTTTGTTTTTTTTTCACCTCCCTTGGCCTAAACAAAAAAATAATATTTAAGCCTGGACAACCTCTTTAAGCAGAGGGAGAAATGGTGGGGTTGGGCTCTGTAACTTAAAACTAAAATGGACCTTCAGTCACAGTTGCAACATATAATTGGCTACTCTAGACGACTGGGGGATCCTCAGGAGAGCCTGTAGTGGGATTGGAGTGACCAGAGATGACTCCAGAGCCACCCATTGCGGGCAGTAAGTCACATTATATATGGCACAAATTTGTGAGAGCCGAGCAGCAATATACAGGTGCATCTCAATAAATTAGAATGTCTTTGAAACTTTATTTCTTTCAGTAATTAAATTAAAAAAGTGACCTCCTATATTTTCTAGATTCTTTACACACAGAGTGTTATATTTCAAGTGTTTTATTTCTGTAAATGTTGATTACGGATTACAGGTAATGAAAACCAAAATCTAAGAAAATTTGAATATTGTAAAAAAGTTCAGTATTGTAAATTCAGTGTGTCACCTGCCAAGGTTTCCTAAGCCTTTAAATGGTCCCTCAGTCTGGTTCAGTAAGACACACAATCATGGAAGACTGCTGATTATGAATTGAATTACTGAATTATTGAAATGAATGACCGTTTCAAAAATATTCTAATTTATTGAGATGCACTTGTAATATATCATATAATATTTAATAATAATATAATATTTATAAAGATTGGGAACCAAAAGGCCACAGGTCGTTTGTGATAGTACATGGTACATCTTAGCTGAGTTTTCTATATTCAGTGTAATCAAGACTTTATTACATATGTAGAAGCTGGAGGATTAGAAAGTCTTTCAATGATAAAACGTAACCTTTAATAAATTAATGAAATAAAAATATATATTAATTCAAATACACCCCAAAAATGAACTAAAGATATTGACTGTGTAATTTATAAGCCTTTTTAGAAAACGTTGTCCATCATCAGGTTTTCCTCAGTTTTTGGGAAATATGTTGCTTACACAGGGAAAACAAAGCGTGAATTTAGAAGACGCATGAGGGATCACTACAATGATATTTCTAATCAATGTGATACATCTCTGGCGAGGTATGCATTCGAAAAACATGATAATGATCCCACGTGCTTCAAATTTTGCAGTATCCAAACAGTACAACCACCCAAAAGAGGGGGAGATTGGGATAGATTAATACTCAAAAAAGAATGCAAGTGGATATACAGTTTCAAATCAGTCCAACCTCTTGGACTCAATGAAAATATATCGTTTGGCTGTTTTTTGTAAAAATATAGCCTTTGGTACAATTTCTGAAATTATTATTGTAAGTTGTATAGAAGGACTAAAACATCACTTAGATTTATGAATCCTGTATCCTATATTTAGGACATCTAGATTGTTCTCCTTGAAATATAGTACTGTTCATGATGCAATTTCTTCTTGAAATTCTGTAGTTAATAATAATATCGCGATCACTGTCATATTTATAGTTGTGTTTTTTTCTCCACATTACAAATGCTTTCCTCCTTGGCTCAATAAAGAGACAATATCAATGTCCCCCCCCCTTTTTTTTTTTTTACCGTGTAGTATGCCCATGATATCAACATGATTGTTATAGAGAGTTGCAATTTGTGTTTTTTTCGTCACATGTATGTATAGCATAGTTTTTAGATACCAGTTGGTACTTTTGGCTTTTGTTGCGATTTGTCGATATATATTCACATTTCTGTATATTGGATATTTAATATTCCTCTGTCGGAAATTTGCTTTGTAAAATTTGGTAATGGGAACTTAATATATTGTCTATAAATATTTTCTACACTTTGGGTTTAATGATTGATAGTTATGTCACTATACCCAATGTTGCGATCGGCACCTGGTGGAATAAAGAGATGCGCTTCACAGTATTTGTTGTGGAGAAGCGTTTTAGAATTATATGTTGGTTGTAACGTCCTTGCCTGTCCGGGCTTTGGCGCCGTCATCCGGGCGCACGCTGCAGCGCAGGAGGCGTGCCCGGTTGTAATTCTTTCCTTGGGTTTTTCTTGTATTGTCTGAACACTGTCCTATTCCCTCACCTCCTTAATTTATTTTCCACCACGCCCTTCTCCTTCACCTTGCTCTCCCTCTGCTCCACTAGGAGTTAACTTTAGTCCTGCCTTTGTGATTGACAGCCTGTCCTCCTATCAAGTCTTGTGCGGGTTCTTTCTCCCTATTTATTGTTTGCTCACTTTCCCATTGGCGCCTGCTATTGCATTTTGCTTACTGGCTATACTCCTTGTTCCTTGTTACCTGCTCTTCTGATTTTCTGACCACTGGCTTTCCTTTGACTATTCTCTTGGATTTTGATTCTGTACTGCATTGCTCGATTGTTACCGACCCCTTGGCTAGCTGACCTCCCTTTGTTGTTTGTGCGTCCTGTCTGCGTTCTGTGTTGTCACTTATTCAGAGTAGGGACTGGCTCCAAGTTGTTCCTGTCATTAGGACAGTGAGACAAGTAGGTAGGGACAGGGTCTGGGTCAACTTTAGGGCTCACTGTCTCTGTATTCCCTTCCTCTCAGGTTTTTGCAGCAGCACTGGAGAATTGCTCAACTGGCAATTCCCTTACATTGGTGATGCGCTAGAGACCTTGATAAAGATGATCGTAGGAATTATACTTACCTTTTCACGCTCCAATGTTTACATCCGGCATCCTGTCAAAAAAAAGGGGAACGTGCTGTAGATCCCCTTGACGACGAACAGAAACACCTCCCGTATCCTCCCCCTGGGTTTGGCCAATAGGGACACGTCATGAGGGGTGTTGCCTTGCAGCTCCAACCCTCTTAGTCTTTGATTGGCTCATGGGTGGAATCATCTGGTGATGGGAGTGGTGTTGGGCCTATATAAGGCTGAACACTCCGGGTACACGGTGCCACTGCTGTTCTGAACCTCAATCAGAACAGAGCTCTGACTCTATTTCTTTGTCCCCTGACGAACCTATTATGGGAAAATGCGTTGGGTAATTTGCTCTTTTATAATTTGCGGGCTTCTCAGCTGCTAAATGCTGCCCTAAAAAAAAACCCTGACATTTTTTTCAAGTACCGCTATGTGCATTTTTCCTTGAGCACAATTGAATACAGTTCTTATTAGAACGCATCCCGTCTATATGGGTTGAAGTATTCTATATTGATAGCTCTTTGTGATTGCACAGTCTTTATTTATTTCTTCTTTTCTTGAAATTTATGGGAAAGAGAAGGATGGAGAGAAGGGAAATTCAAAAATATAGAGTAGCGGACCACATCTAGAGACATATGTTTCAGAGTTCATATCTCTGTTACTGTAGATGAGGTCCCCTCCTTTTCCCCCCCTCCCCTTGTTTCTTGGCACATAGCGACTGATACATCTTTTGAGAGAGGAAATCTCTCTTTTATAAGAGACAATCTTGATGATTCTGAGTTTTTTACTATACCCCTCTTTGTAAAATAGAAGAGGGAGTATAGACTCAGTAGTAACAGGGGAAGGCGTATATTCATCTATTGGTGGTCCACATTTGTTTGTATAACCTATTTCCCAAAAACTGGGGAAAACCTGATGATGGACAACGTTTTATAAAAAGGCTAAAAGCAGCTGTTAAATAGACCTCTATATACCCGCTTATAAATTACACAGTCAACATCTTTAGTTCATCTTTGGGGTGTATTTGAATTTACAGTAGATATATTTTAATTTCATTTATTTATTAAAGGCTACATGGTACATCTTAGGATTCTAGGCCATTTATATGCCCAGATAAAATTGAAGATGTAACTCTGAAGGAAGTTACAGGGTTGGGAGGGTATCAGGATAATAGAGGAGGTAATAGATGCGTGATAAAGTGACCATTTTAACCGTATGAATCCTGCCAACCCAGGAAAGGGTGGGGCAGTGCCAGTCAGCAAGATCTTTCAATAGTTTTGGCATAATTCCGCTTAAAATGGGTAACTAAAGGACAGTATAGATAGGGCAGATATTTGTCCCGCTTCTGAAAGCCAAAATTTAAGGTTATTGATTGTTGGGTAATAAAGGATAGCCCTGTCGGGTGCCACGACCAATCTTAATAGGCAGGAGGGAGTCTGTTGGGAGTTTCATGTAGGCTATGGGGTCACAGTTAAGTGCTTGAAGAGCTTTCTGGAACTGACCTGAACATGAGCGAGGTAGCTCCAGGACAAACTGTCAAAAGCCTTTTCCATATCCAAGGCCAAGAGAGAGATGGGTTCATTATGTTGGTTGGCCCAATGAATAACATTACATAGTTTCCTCACGTCCGCGACTTTCCTGTCTGGGATGAAACCCACTTGGTTAGAGTATATCAAGGACGGGAGCACACCATTTAACCTGGAGGATAGGATAGAGGAAAAAAGTTTAATATCCAAATTCAGGCCTATAGTTAGCAGGGTTAGTAGTATTGTTGCCTGGTTTGAAGATCACCTTTTTGGATGCACTGAACATATCTTGGGGAAATTTACCGCCTTGCAAAATATGATTAAACATGCAAGAGATGTGGTGAGAGAAGGGTTTTAAACTTTTAAGGCTGTGTTCACATAGAGGAATTTGTCACGGAATTGGGGGCGGATATTGCCCCCCGAATCAGGGGCAGATTGTTTTCAATGGGAGGCAGAGATCGCAGCAGGATGTGGAAAAAAGAAGCGTCCTGCTCGATCTTACCGCGGATCTTGCCTTCCTGCTGATTAGGCACTGCATCAGTATCCCGTCGCGGCTAGACCATGGCGAAAATGTCGGTGACGGAAAATGAAGAGGAATTCCTCTTCATTTTCCGCCGTGTGAACATACCTTTATAGTAGAGGGAGGAGAAGCCATCAGGGCCAGGGGCTTTCCCATTCTTAAGAGCAGCAAAGACCGTATCCAATTCCTCCTTAGTTACGGGTATGTTTAATGAAGCAGCTTGAGTTGTAGTTATAGTAGGGAGGTGGCGTGAATGGAGAAAGGAGGCAATCTCCGGGGGTCGGGTAGGGACGCGGGCAGAGTACAATTTCTGATAGAACTGGTGAAATTGAGTGTAGATGAAGTTGGGATTAGATGTCTGCCACCCAATTCTCACATTTGGTATATCGTGTTTAGCTTACGACGGGCCCTAATTTTTTAAGACTAGTAGTTTATCAGGCTTGTTTGCTAGTTTATAGAATTTAGGTTGAGTTCATCGTACAGCCTTTTCCTTCTTATGAGTAAGGACAGAGTTAATCTTAAGTTTAACATTCCTAATACATTTTATCAGGTAGCGAGAGGGGTGAAGCTGATTAGCAATTTATATTCCAAGTCGGCTTGGACTTTAGACCTCTCTTTATTCAGGCGAGAGGCCTCAGCTATAAAGGTACCCGTAACTGTAGCCTTATGAGCAGCCCAGTTAATGTCTGAGGCATTATTGTGTGCAAAGAACTCAGTGAAACCATTTGTGATTCGTTGTTTTATTCCAGGATCTGTTAATAGGGACTTGTTTAAACACCAATGGGAGGAGGTGGGGGGGGAGGTCTGGAAATTAAGGTCAATCATAACTATGTTGTGAACTGACAAAGCACACAGTATGTGGCAAGTATGTATGAGGTCAGGGAACATTAAGATCGTAAGGAGGATCCTATCAATTCTAGTATAATGGTGGTAGGCTGGAGAAAAGTAAATATAGCCATTTTTGTTCCCATTTAAGTCGCCCCAAGCGTCTGCAACATTAAGAGAGTGAAGAGCGTCACCTATTCCTCCCTTAGCCTTATCCACAGAGAGGGAGAAGCGGTCCAGTGTTGTATTAACAGTAACATTAAAATCCCCACCCGCTCCAGATTAGTTTATAAAAATACAATTGTTCTAACAGGGTACATAACTCATGAAAAAAGGCTACAGGGAGCTCGTTAGGGGCGTAAGAGTTGACGATGCGTAGTTGGCCAAAGAGATGACACTGAATAATAATATACCTCCCCTTAGGGTCCACAGTCATAGTGTCAACATGCAATGGAACTGACTTCCTAACTAAGACCACCACTCCCCTGCTCTTAGACTGGTTAGGGGCATGGCCTATAAGGGCATAACAGGAATGGAAATATTTAGGGAATGAGGTGGGGTTGAAGTGGGCTTCCTGAATACAGAGTAGGTACGGTTGCAGTTTCTCATATTTTAGAAACACCTTCTGATGGGAATTAAATCCCCGTACATTATGGGAGATAAACCTACATATGGGTAAAGGGTATAGTAGAGCTGATTATCAGGTATTTGAAAAGGGTTGTACAGGTCATATGGCCATAAGTAGTATTAGTCAGCTACTTTCTTCTTCTCGCCCTACGACCTGCAGTAGTGACCCTTTCCCCTCAAACCTTCTCCAGTCTCTGTCGCCTGCCGGCACGACGTACCTTACTAAAATATTTAACCTCTCTCTCTCTTCTGGAATTTTGCCATCCTCTTTCAAACATGCTGTCATAGCCCCACTACTGAAGAAATCCTCCCTTGACCCGTCCTGTGCTGCTATCGACCTGTCTCTAACCTCCCTTTCATCTCCAAAATCTTGGAATGCTTAGTCTATTCTCGTTTAATCCGCTATCTTTCTGCTAACTCTCTTCTTTACCCCTTACCATCTGGCTTCCGCACTCTGCACTCTACTGAAACGGCAAAAAACAAAAGTCTCCAATAATCTCCTGACGGTTAAATCCAAAGGTGACTACTCTCTTCTTATTCTTCTAGATCTCTCAGCAGCATTTGACACTGTTGACCATCAACTCCTCCTCACTATGCTCCGTTCTGTTGGCCTCACGGACACCGCTCTCTCCTGGTTCTCCTCTTATCTCTCAGACTGCACTTTCTGTGTATCATTTGCGGGCTCTGTTTCTTCCCCTTGCCGTTGGGGTTCCTCAGGGCTCGGTCCCCTGCTCTTCTCCCTCTACACAGCCCCCTTTGGACAAACCATCACTAGATTTGGCTTCCGGTACCATCTTTATGCTGATGACACCCAATTACATAAGTCATCCCGTGACATCACCCCTGCACTAATACAGCCCACCAGTGACTGTCTCTCTGCTGTTTCAAATATCATGTCTTTGCTCTATCTGAAACTGAATCTCTCAAAGACTGAATTACTGCTGTTTCCATCATCTAATAGATCTGTCCCTGATATCTCCATTGCACTCTCTGGCCTTACCATAACTCCTAGGCAGTATGCTCGCTGTCTCGGGGTTTTGTTTGACTCAGACCTTTTTTTTCACCCTCATATCCAATCACTCGCACACTCATGTCATGTCCACCTCAAAAATATCTCCAGAATCCGCCCTTTCCTTACCACAAATACACTAAAGACACTTATTGTTGCCCTGATTCACTCTCGCCTTGACTACTGTAACTCCTTACTAATCGGTCTTCCCCTTACTAAACTCTCCCCGCTACAATCTATTCTGAATGCGGTGGCCAGGCTCATCTATCTGTCTAGACCAGGGGTAGGCAACCTTTTTTGTTCGGCGTGCCGATTTTAATAAAAAATCAAAGATGAGGTACTCGGAGTGCCGGTCAATAATTGTAAGTTTGACGACCCCTAAACTAAAGTCATATACCACAAACCATATCACAGAAGTGCTGCCACCAGTTGCTTTAGGACGCATGTGTTTACTACTATTTATTGGGATGCTCCTGTACTTTCCGATTAAAAGCAATGAAAGTACATGTGCATCCCGCAATTAGTGGTAAATGTATGTGTCCAGGAGCACTGTATGGCAGCATCCTTATGGTGAAAACACACTATGTTTCTGGATGCAGCTATATTCTTAGGCCACTGGAACTTTTACTTCGATGTAAAACTGGTGCATTTTTGCACAAAAAAAAAAACAAAAAACAAAGCCTGAGTTTTCTCTGCAAAAACACATCCTTAATACAGAAAACACACCGCTATACAGAATAATGTCCCATAGTGGTCCCTGCACACGGTATTATGTCCCACAGTCATAGCAGTCCCTGCACACAGTATTATGTCCCATAGCAGCTCCTGCATATGGTATTATGTCCCATAGCGGCCCCTGCACACGGTATTATATCCCATAGCGGCCCCTGCACACGGTATTATGTCCCACAGCCATAGCAGTCCCTACACACAGTATTATATCCCATAGCGGCCCCTGCACACGGTATTATGTCTCATAGCGGCCCCTGCACACGGTATTATATCCCATAGTGGCTCCTTCACATGGTATTATATCCCTTAGCACATGGTATTATATCCCATAGCGGCCCCTGCACACGGTGTTATGTCCCATAGCAACCCCTGCACATGGTATTGTATCCCATAGCTGCCCCTGCACACGGTATTATGTCTCATAGCGGCCCCTGCACACGGTATTATGTCTCATAGCGGCCCCTGCACACGGTATTATGTCTCATAGCGGCCCTTGCACACGGTATTATGTCCCATAGCGGCGCCTGCACATGGTATTATGTCCCATAGCGGCGCCTGCACACGGTATTATGTCTCATAGCGGCCCCTGCACACGGTATTATGTCCCATAGCGGCGCCTGCACACGGTATTATGTCCCATAGTGGCGCCTGCACACGGTATTTGTCCCATAGCGGTCCCTGCACACGGTATTATGTCCCATAGTGGCCCCTGCACACGGTATTATGTTCCATAATGGCCCCTGCATATGGTATAATATTCTAACTTTTATAATATTCCAATTTGTGCCACTCACTAGCTATTATAGAGTATAATAAGTGGAGGGCAAAGAGAGATGACAAACATAAAAAAACAATGTACTCACCATTCCACGCTCTACAGCCGCTGTGTTCTCTTCGGGCGCTTGTCCCTGTAGTCAGCAACCGCTCTTTGGGTCTCAGGGGTCACGTCGCGTCATTATGCGTAATGACGCCAGATGCAGACGTGACCCTTGACGCCTTGTCAGCTGACTTCAGGCATAAGCGCCCGAAGAGCACACATCGGCTGCGGAGCGTGGAATGGTGAGTACATTGTTTTTTTATGTTTGATCACCTCCCCGGGGGCTCCGCTTATTATAGTCTGGGGTCTGAAGAGACCCCACAGTAGCAGTTTCGTTTCAGTCGTGTTTGGTCCAATTGAAACTGCTCGGTGAGGACTCGGGCTGCCGTGCCAGGGAAATAAGCCTCACGTGCCACTCTTGGCATGCGTGCCGGGGGTTGCCGACCCCTGGACTAGACGCTACAGCGATGGTCTGTGCCGGTCACTACATTGTCTGCCTATTCAATACAGAATACAATATAAACTTATCACCCTCATTCACAAGGCTCTCCATAATGCTGCACCTCCCTACATTTCCTCCCTCATCTCTGTCTATCGCCCAACCCGTACTCTCTGTTCACTCAATGAGCTAAGACTAACATCCTCTATTATCAGAACCTCCCACTCTCATATACAAGACTTCTCCCAAGTTGCACCACTTCTCTGGAATGCTCTATCTTGGACTATTAGATTAACCCCCAATTTCCACAGCTTCAAGCGTAAACTAAAGACATATCTTTTCAGACAGGCCTATCACAACTCCTAATGTAAACTCTTCCGTAGTTAGATTCCCTAAAATGTACCCTCTGTTCACGCTCCCACATTACCCCACAGGATATGATGCCGTATCAGGCTAACTTTATATGTAAAAGCACCATCTGCACGTTAAAGGACACGACTGGTGACGGCTCATACAGCTTATATATGTGTAATGACAGTAACCTCTATTACAAAATTGTCTGACCATTGTACAAGCAATGCTACGTCTGTTGCCACCCCTGCTACCTCTTGTGTCACCCCCTCTACCTCATAGATTGTAAGCTCTTGCGAGCAGGGCCCTCAGTCCCAGTGTGTGAATTGACTATTTCTTTGTAATGTATCTTTTTTTGTCAGTACTTGAACCCTACAAATTGTACAGTGCTGCGGAACATGTTGGCGCTATATACAGTAAATAAAATGTATTATTATTATTATTATTATTAGACAGTGGACCAGCTTGACCAGAATCACAGGAAAAAGGTGTAACGCTGTAGGGTACAAAAAACAACAATGATAATAAAAAGTAATAGTAACTCTGAACCAGGGTGTGCGTACGTGGAGGAATGATGCACAGCAGACCCTGTAACACACAAGGCGTAGGTGGGACATGTATTTTGTAGAGCAGTATAGAGTGTACAGGATGTTTCCAATTTATATAAATTTAACCGGTTGAAGTCCGGCTAATTGGGATTATTGTCATGCTGAAAGACCCAGCCACGTTTCATCTTCAGTGCCCTTGCTGATAGAAGGAGGTTTGCACTCAAAATCTCACGATACATGGCCCCATTCATTCTTTCATGTACACGGATCAGTCGTCCTGGTCCCTTTGCAGAGAAACAGCCCCAAAGCATGATGTTGCCACCCCCATGCTTCACAGTAGGTATAGTGTTCTTTGGATGCAACTCAGCATTCACTCTCCTCCAAACACGACGAGTTGTGTTTCTACCAAACAGTTCTACTTTGGTTTCATCTGACCATATGACATTCTCCCAATACTCTTCTGGAACATCCAAATGCTCTCTAGCAAACTTCAGACGGGCCCGGATATGTACTGGCTTAAGCAGGGGGACACGTCTGGCACTGCAGGATCTGAGTCCCTGGTGGCGTAGTGTGTTACTGACGGCAGCCTTTGTTACGTTAGTCCCAGCTTTCTGCAGATCATTCACTAGGTCCCCCCATGTGGTTCTGGGATTTTTGCTCACCGTTCTTGTGACCATTTTGACCCCACAGGGTGAGATCTTGAGTGGAGCCCCTGATCGAGGGAGATTATCAGTGGTCTTGTATGTCTTCCATTTTCTAATTATTGTTCCCACAGTTGATTTCTTCACACCAAGCTGCTTGCCTATTGCAGATTCAGTCTTCCCAGCCTGGTGCAGGTCTACAATTTTGTTTCTGGTGTCCTTCCACAGCTCTTTGGTCTTCACCATAGTGGAGTTTGGAGTGTGACTGTTTGAGGTTGTGGACAGGTGTCTTTTATACTGATAACAATGTCAAACAGGTGCTATTACTACAGGTAATGAGTGGATGACAGAGGAGCTTCTTAAAGAACTTGCACAATTGGTGGCTGACTAAATACTTTTTTCTCCACTGTATATACAGGGAGGCTATTATTAGGGTGAACTATTACTTTTAAGACGGGCTGTTATTTATAAGGGAGGAACTATTTATAAGAGGCTTATCAAAAGGGGGAAACTATTATATATAAGGCATCTATTATAAGGGGAGAGCTATTATTTATAAGAGGGGACTATTTATAAGAGGGGTATAATTGTTAAGTCGGCTTATTTATAAAGGGGGCTATTAGTGATAATGGGGACTATTATTCATAAGGGTAACTATTATTTATAAGAGGGCTATTATTAATAAGGGGGAACTATTTATAAGGGAGCAGTATTATTTTTACAAGGTGACTGTTACTGTTAAAGAGGACCTTTCATGTCCTCATGTATATGCTGTTTTACATACCGCTAGAAAGCAGACAGCGCGCTGAATTCAGTGCATTGCCGTATTCCCGGTATGTGCCCTGGGGCTGGAAATATCAGGGGTCATAGTTTCACGGTTCACCGTCAGAAGGGTGTTCCTGACAGTCTAGCTGGGCTGTGAGGAACGCCCTCCCTGACAGTACTCGTCCATAGACTTGTACTGGGGGGGGACGTTCCTCACTGCTCAGCGTCATCGCTGGACTGTAAGGAACGCCCCCTCTGACAGTACAGGGCTATAGATGAGTACAGAGAGAGGGGGGCGTTCCTTACTGCCCAGCAAAGACGCTGAGCTGTGAGGAACGCCCCCCCCCCCAGTACAGGGCTATGGAGGAATACAGTCAGGGAGGGCGTTCCTCACAGCGGAGCTTGACTGTCAGGAACGTCCTTCTGATGGTGAACCGTGAAATTACAACCCCCGATATCTCCAGCCCTGGGGCACATACCTGGAAAGCCGGCAGTGTGCTGAATTCAGCGCGCTGTCGGCTTTCTAGCGGTATGTAAAACAGCATATACATGAGGACGTGAAAGGTCCTCTTTAAGGGGGAATATTACTGATACAGGGCACTATTTATCATTTTATAAGGGAGCTATTACTGATAAAGGTGTAATATTTATAAGCAGGGACTATTATTTATAACGAGGCATATTATAACTGATGACTGGGTGCAAAAATCTATTAAGCAGTACAAAGGTGCTCATTTGAATTGTGTGTGAGAAAATGGGGGTTGTTATTAATGTATTGGGGGCAGAAAGGAGGCATTATTAAAGAGGTTGCCACTGGAAGACGATAGTGTTGTTTGTATATCAGCATTTGGGTCCCCGCTTTTAATTTTGCCCTGGGCCACACTTTGTCTAAAACCAACCCTGACCCCTCCCTCCCACCCCTGTGTGAGGAATTGGTCTTGACTGCAGGGAACCACCAGATTGCTATCTCTAGGAGTAGTCTCTGTTTAGTGGGAGCTGACCCAGGTGGGCTGACATTGGTAAGTAGCACCAAAGAGAACAGGCAAAGACATGTTCAGTGGACATATTTCGCTTGCAAAATGTATAGTTAAGTTCAGATAGGTTTTTTGGTGCTGATTTTGAGGCATTTTTTCATCTCAAAATCAGCAAAAAAAAAACCCTCAAATCATCTTTCTATTAATTTTAATGGGAGTGAGCACTAAGTTTCTTTCACTGCTGACTTTTTCAGCTAGCTGGAAAAAAAAGCACCCTGACTGATCTGTTAGAATCAGCTCAGAAATCCTATACAATCAATGTAAATCTTTAGCATCAAAATCTGTTACAAAAATCAGCTTGGAAAACTGATACAAGCTGAGTTTGGAAGTAGAATCAGTGATTGATTTTCTGTCTCATATTAAACTTCATACTGTTGCTTGAACACTTAAAATTTCTTTTACATGAACTGTATAGTATACTGAGGAGGTCACTTTTTGTTTATTTTAAAGTAATTATGTAGTTTACAGTATTTATATTTACACTGAAGAGCAAAAGAGCAAGAACTTTTGACTTTCAGGCTCCATATCTCACCATCCACTACAGCTTTGAACGTGAGACCAGGGTCGGACTGGCCCACCGGGGAACCGGTGAATCCCCGGGTGGGCCCCAAGCCCCGACTATTGGTCCGAATTTTGCAAATGCATTAGTCAGGGGCCCGATCGAGATGGTCATGGGCCCGATCGGGCCCCTGACCAATGCATTTGTGCAGGGCTGCTTTAACCATAGGGCCAACAGTGCACTTGCACAGGGTCCTATGAGAGCGGGGAACCCCTTTGGACAGCGGGACAGTCCTGCATTTGCTGTCCTGCACTGTCCCAACTTCAGCTCATCAGCGTCCTCTCAGGACACAGGTGAGTTGAAGACAGCGATGTATCTAGCGGGGGGGATGGGGGGGGCCGTCTGCTTGCAGGATGGCGCAATGACGTCATAGCATTGTGCTTCCTGTGGTGAGACGTTCTGTCTATGCACCTCGCAGAGAAGATAGACGGTGGCAGCGGAGCAGCAAGGTGAGTATAAGTTTTTTTTTTTTTTTTTCAGTTCTTGTATATATATGGCACTAGCATAAGGACCCGGCTTCGAACGGGTATATTTCATTTTTTGTTTGTGTAGTGATCCCATAAGAATTGGCCAGTTTTGCATTTGACATCCAGTATGGCAGTCCAGTATAGGTATAGTCTATTCATGGCTGTGTTGCTATGGAAACCTGGTAAATGAAATGTGAACTTATATTGGCTGATGCACGTCATATGACTGAATATTTAAGGACCTGCGAACTGCTATTGACTCATACAGGTCATAAATAGCTTGGTTGCAATGGAAACCTGGTGTAAAGTTGTGTGTATGTCAAGACTGAAGAACCTGTGATTTTCCATTGGTCCATAAGCGTCATGTGATCATGTGTATCTCAGTTTGGATATCAGTGAAAGACCTTCGATCGGTTGTTATGGAAAACCTGGAGTAAAGCTGTGTGTATGTGACCTTGTGTAACAGTGTCATCCACAGTGGCCTGCCCCTTTAAAGCTGACCCACAGCAGTGAAGAAAAATGGCTGGGTTGTTATGGAAACATGGAGTGCAGCTGTGTGCATGTGGCTGACAATGCCTTGTCAGATTGGAGACAGGCTTGGGTCTGCTGGGTTGTTTCAGCAGCTCGCTGTTGTCTGTGACATACCTTTTCAGATTGGAGACGGGCTTGGGTCTGCTGAGAGTTTTCATTAGCTCGAGCAGTAGCCATGCATTTTGCTGCAGGAGGCATGAGTAGTTTAAAAACGTTTCAATTTATAAGAATGCTGAAATCCAGTATGGCAGTCCAGTCAGTGGCGTAAATACCGGGGTAGCAGTGGTAGCGGCTGCCACAGGGCCTGGGACATTAGGGGTCCCGGGTGGCCCCTGATGTTTTTTTTTTTTTTAATAGGACATTACCTGCTGGTGTAACACCAGCAAGTAACAGGCCCTATTTACTTACCGATCCCCGCTCCTGCTCACGGCCGCCTGCGCTTCACCTTCTTCAGAGGCGGCTGTGAGCAGGAGCGGGGATCAGTAAGTAAGGCCTGCGGGCTGTGAACCCCACAAACACTGCTATCATTATACTCTGGGGTCTTTTCAGCACGCTTCGGGCCTCCTTGGTGACGTCCTAGACGTCGGTGGGCCAGTCCAACGTCATTATGAGTCGAGATGCATGCTTGGCTCACGTGACATCTGTCCAACATTGAAGAGGTAGCGGGAAGTGCACATAATACTATATGAAGGAGCCACTATGATACTGTGTGCAGGGGCCACGATGGGGCAGAATACTGTGTGCAAGGGCCACTATGGGGCCTAATAGTGTGTGCAAGGGCCACTATGGGGCATAATAGTGTGTGCAGGAATGCAGTTTGTGCCGGGGGGGTGGTTGCAGGGGGGGGGGTCCCATGTCAAATGTTCGCCTTGGGGCCCAGCCATTGCTAGTTTCGCCACTGAGTCCAGTATAGGTACAGTCTATTTATGGCTGTGTTGTTATGGAAATCTGGTAAATTAAATGTGAACTTATATTAGCTGATACACGTGATATGACTGAATATTTAAGGACCTGCGAACTGCTATTGACTAATACAGGTCATACATAGCTTGGTTGCTATGGAAACCTGTGTGCCTGAGGAGAGTAAGCGCCTGCGAGCTCTTATTGGCTGATAAGGGACATGTGACCGTGTGTATGGCAGTTGGAATATGAGTGAAAGACTTGCAGGCTTGTATTACCTAATGTTGGTCATTTTTTGGGAATACTGTATATCAGGAACGGTACGTCCAAGAGAGCTGAGACCCATTCTAAAATATTCCCGGACACCTGGTGTACAGTACAGACCAAAAGTTTGGACACACCTTCTCATTCCAAGAGTTTTCTGTATTTTCATGACTATAAAAATTGTAGATTCACACTGAAGGCATCAAAAGTATGAATTAACACCTGTGGAATTATATACTTAACAAAAAAGTGTGAAACAACTGAAAATATGTCTTATATTCTAGGTTCTTCAAAGTAGCCACCTTTTGCTTTGATTACTGCTTTACACACTCTTGGCATTCTCTTGATGAGCTTCAAGAGGTAGTCACCTGAAATGGTTTTCACTTCACAGGTGTGCCCTGTCAGGTTTAATAAGTGGGATTTCTTGCCTTATAAATGGGGTTGGGACCATCAGTTGTGTTGTTCAGAAGTCAGGTGGATACACAACTGATAGTCCTACTAAATGGAGTTTTAGAATTTGTATTATGGCAAGAAAAAAGCAGCTAAGTAAAGAAAAACGAGTGGCCATCATTACTTTAAGAAATGAAGGTCAGTCAGTCCGAAAAATTGGGAAAACTTTGAAAGTGTCCCCAAGTGCAGTGGCCAAAGCCATCAAGCGCTACAAAGAAACTGGCTCACATGAGGACCGCCCCAGGAAAGGAAGACCAAGAGTCACCTCTGCTGCGGAGGGTAAGTTCATCCGAGTCACCAGCCTCAGAAATCACAGGTTAACAGTAGCTCAGATTAGAGACCAGGTCAATGCCACACAGAGTTCTAGCAGCAAACACATCTCTACAACTGTTAAGAGGAGACTGTGTGCAGCAGGCCTTCATGGTAAAATAGCTGCTAGGAAACCACTGCTAGGGACAGGCAACAAGCAGAAGAAACTTGTTTGGGCTAAAGAACACAAGGAATGGACATTAGACCTGTGGAAATCTGTGCTTTGGTCTGATGAGTCCAAATTTGAGATCTTTGGTTCCAACCACCGTGTCTTTGTGCGACGCAGAAAAGGTGAACAAATGGACTCTACATGCCTGGTTCCCACCGTGAAGCATGGAGGAGGAGGTGTAATGGTGTGGGGGTGCTTTGCTGGTGACACTGTTGGGGATTTATTCAAAATTGAAGGAATACTGAACTAGCATGGTTACCACAGCATCTTGCAGCGGCATGCTATTCCATCCGGTTTGCGTTTAGTTGGACTATCATTTATTTTTCAACAGGACAATGACCCCAAACACACCTCCAGATTGTGTAAGGGCTATTTGACCAAGAAGGAGAGTGATGGGGTGCTACGCCAGATGACCTGGCCTCCACAGTCACCAGACCTGAACCCAATCGAGATGGTTTGGGGTGAGCTGGACCGCAGAGTGAAGGCAAAAGGGCCAACAAGTGCTAAGCATCTCTGGGAACTCCTTCAAGACTGTTGGAAGACCATTTCAGGTGACTACCTCTTGAAGCTCATCAAGAGAATGCCAAGAGTGTGCAAAGCAGTAATCAAAGCAAAAGGTGGCTACTTTGAAGAACCTAGAATATAAGACATATTTTCAGTTGTTTCACACTTTTTTGTTAAGTATATAATTCCACATGTGTTAATTCATAGTTTTAATGCCTTCAGTGTGAATCTACAATTTTTATAGTCATGAAAATACAGAAAACTCTTGGAATGAGAAGGTGTGTCCAAACTTTTGGTCTGTACTGTATATGTGTGCCAAATTTGGTGAGGATCGGTCCAGTCATTTGGTAGCGCATAAAGAACAGACAGACAGAAAATCATTTTTATATATATAAGAGATAAAGGGCCATTAGGGGTCATTATTCTTATAAGGGGGAGATTATTTATATAAGGGGTATAGAAAATATAAGGGGTCATTGGGAGTATTACTACTATAGGGGGAAGATAATTTATATAAGGGGGCTTAAAGAATATAAGGGATGCATTATATATATATATATATATATATATATATATATATATATATACAGTACAGACCAAAAGTTTGGACACACCTTCTCATTACAAGAGTTTTATGTATTTTCATGACTATATAAATTGTAGATTCACCCTGAAGTCATCAAAACGATGAATTAACACATGTGGAATTATATACTTAACAAAAAAGTGTGAAACAACTGAAAATATGTCTTATATTCTAGGTTCTTCAAAGTAGCCACCTTTTGCTTTGATTACTGCTTTGCACACTTTTGGCATTCTCTTGATGAGCTTCAAGAGGTAGTCACCTGAAATGGTCTTCCAACAGTCTTGAAGGAGTTCCCAGACATGCTTAGCACTTGTTGGCCTTCACTCTGCGGTCCAGCTCACCCCAAACCATCTCGTTGGGTTCAGGTCTGGTGACTGTGGAGGCCAGGTCATCTGGCGTAGCACCCCATCACTCTCCTTCTTGGTCAAATAGCCCTTACACAGTCTGGAGGTGTGTTTGGGGTCATTGTCCTGTTGAAAAATAAATGATGGTCTGTAAAGGGAAGTGCTTACCACAAACATTAATATATATATATATATATATATATATATATATATATATATATATTTATATATATTTATCTAGTTGTATCAATCATTCCATTCAGAACTTCTGAGAGAGCTATATACTTCATAAGTGTCTGCAGGCTACAAAACCTGCTTTCAAAGAGCTGTAATCTAACAAACATCAAGCATGGGCCAGGAAGGCTTTTGTTTAAAGGGGTGGAGATGGAATGTGCTAATGAGACCTTCATGGTGATGATAATCAGCTTCCCTTGTTCAAAGAGAGTTCCACTGAACAAGGGACATTAGAAGTCAGATGGGGGGAGATAGGTCATTACCCCTGGGCCAAGGATCGATTTTAAGTGTTAGAGCGCCATCCCAAGACTCATAAGAAGTATTGCATCTACAATACCAAGAGCCTGATTGGAGTGACAACATCTAGGTGGGTGGTGTTGTGGGCCATAAATATGATGGGCCAAAAGCCCCCTCTCTCTCTCTTCACCAGCCCCCTTGGGAGATGGACTGACCAGCCTCACCTAGACAAGCTCCATATACCACCAGAGCATAATAAGGCTTAAGTATAACTTTCTCTCTCTATCTCTCTATCCATCCATCCACCCATCATCCATCTATTATCTATCTATCTATCCATCTATCTATCAGTCACCCTCTATTAATCTGTATTACTACTGCTGTGTTCCTTACAGAAAGGGTCAGTTAGTAACTGGTCTAGGGGTTGTGTGTGTGTATGTAGCGATATCTGCAGGTTTTATATTCACCTGGTTAATTGGGTTCTGTACTTATTGTATTGCACTGTGTTAATACTGTTTTGTATTATTCTATAACCTAGTTCCATCATATTACAAGTGCATTAATAATAAACGTATTTTATTATTAATATTGTGGGGTAAATTATCGTACATGCAAACCAGTCAAGGAAACAGATAAGTAGATATACCTAAGGAGAAAGGAGGGAAACTGGGATTGGTGATTAGTAATACCCAGCTCTTTAACATAATGGCGAGCCAGCCCGTACTGTTTTAATATTTTTGCGTGTTGTCTTCTGGCAAAACTGTGTTATACCGTGAACTATCAAGTGGAGGGGCGTGGACAGGTAACATTGGTACACAGTGAAGTGTTGCGTTACACTGTATGCCCAGATTGAAGTTTGCACGGCTAACCCAGTTTGCTTAAAGCTTCACTTAAAATAATTAATAACAGTGAACCTATTGTTTATTTGTATTTATCTGAAGGTATTAACAATTGTCTGTTTCCTCCACAAGCAACTCGCTGGGGGACTGAGAAATCCATTTGTGCCTCTGTAATATCAAAGTCAAGGTTCTTCAGGAGAAGTCCAGCTGGTCGGGAAAAGGCTTTCCGGTACGAAAAGGATACTTTTTCAAGCAGCAAAGGACAAGTAGAAGAACAACGGTGACCAAGATGACAGCAGGAAAAGTAAGTATGGATTTCTCAACATTAAAACACCTAGCTAAACACAGTACATTCAACCCAGTACCACCCACAACCTATAAATCAGGAGAAATGTTGTGGTCTGCTTTGCTGGATCAGGCCTATGCTCATGATAAAAACTGCATTAGTAAACGGACAGTTTTTAACAAAACTTCCAAAAGGCTACAAATGCTAGCAAAACTAGTGTATACATTTGAGGATACCATTTGGAAGCCAGAGCATGCTGAGATCCTAGCAAACATGAAAGGGACAGTGGAGCGAGCTAACAATGCAAACTCCCACTGTCATTGTTGTGTAGACAATGTCAAGCAGATTTACATGTTAGAAACTCAATTGAAAGATGAGGCACTTTGTATAATTGAGAGAGGAAAGGAGATTTGTGTGTTGTAATCCAAACTCTCTGACAAAGAGAATTATTATTCTGACATGGACAAAGAACTCCTTCGATTATACACTGAGAACAATCAGTTTAGAAGTAAAATTACTTCCACAGAAGCAATGTTAGTGACACTAAGAGAGGATCAAGCGGCAAAGTCGCAAATCATTGCGAATTTGCAGCAGATCATCTCTGACTTGTCACGGCCTAGTACTAACAGCACGGTACCCTTGCCAACTAAACAGATTTGTGTCTCAGGAATGGCACAGGAGGGGACTGGGGCGATCAGACCCACGACTCCTGTGGATCAGAGATCCAATAGTCCATTTTGTGATACTAGGACTCCAGTGGAGCGTGCACTACAATTCTCTCCAACACCTTTGGAGAGGAGAGACAGCGGACGCCTCCATGGACAGGACTCAAATTGGGGACTAAGTAGTGGATGGGAAACTGTACAAACGGCTTCCAACCTACCTACACGTCCTGAAAGGTCAGTGGAATTTTATCCTAGCCATAACAACATGGAAAAGATAAATTTCCTGTTACGGATCTGCAAAGAGATCCCGAAGTATGACCCTAATACAGATCCATTTACAGCCTGTGATATGTTTGAAGGACATTGCAGGAAATATTCTGTGCCTCCAGAATATCGTATGGAGCTGTTTAAATTGTGGTTGCCTACACACCTCAACCAAAGGTATGAGGCAACAGAGAGAACAAGTCCCAAGAATGGCCTATTTTATGATGAGGAAGAACGCCTTTCAATACTCATGAAACTGGCAACAGGACATTGGGATGTTACTCCAGAAATCCTGACAAAATTCAAACCCACCTTACAGGACGAACCTCCGTCCCTCTGTGGTCGGTTTGAAGCAATGTACAGGAAGATCACAAAGGATCAAGGTATAGGAGTCCCACAAGGCATGGTTCGCATGTTTGTGTACAAATTCCCATACCTTGACACCGCAATTCGGCTAAGTGCAGCAAGGGAACCAACGCTCACTGATGCAGCCATGATTATTGAACAGTATAGACAAGATCTACTGCGCAATAAAAAGTCTGTGAAAATCAGGGAGCGTGGAAAGGTCCATGTCAAATCACAAGATGAACGTGGACACCACACTAAGCCACACATATCTGTCTACCCCACAGCTCCTCCAACAGAAAAGATGGGAGACATACGATGCTTTCTGTGTTTACAGGTTGGACACATTAAAAGAAACTGCCCTCAAGTAGTTCGCAATCGTACAAACCCAGAGAAAAATGGCAATAATAATGGTTTCAAGATGAAGCCTAATTACGCCAAACAAGTTGGGAAACAGACAGATAGCAATCAGGGACATTTGCCAGAACAGGCACTGAAACGTGTGGCACTTGTAAATGCCCCTGATAGACCAGAGGATAGAACATTAGGTGTAGAACATCATAAGTCTGCACAGAATGTTAAAACTCAGAAACCACAAGTGGCAGTACGTACCTCAGAGGTACCTACTGAGAATCTGGTGCAAATTGACTGACGGTCAGGGATCCCTAAAGATCTGGCTCCAATATGTCACATCATACTGGATTCTTCAGGGAGACCCCACATTAAAGCCAGAATAAAAGACCACGATACCAAGATCATGCTCGACACTGGAGCAGAAATTTCTATTACCAATGTCAAACATGATCTACACCCCAACAGCCCTCAGTGTATGGTGATCGGATTTGATCACCAACAAGGGCGGGTGAGAGCCCACAGGATAGATGAAGTTCTAGTTGAGCTTGACAGAAATAGGACCTTGAAGATCCCAATGTGGTATTACCCTGGTACTGATAACATCATCGGTACCGATGTAATGACACAAAATGGATGGATAATCGATTTGGCAAACTGTATCGTTTGGAGGGGTCCAAGACGATCAGAGGTGTATGTCATACAGCACCAATACCTGGGACCACCCCTACCAGCAATTGAGAATTCTTCCAATGTGCTGGAACACAAATGGCCAGAGGTCTCACACAACATAGACCTTGAACCTATTGTGTTCGAATATCCAGACTTGTGGGCTCAAAGCAAAAATGATTGTGGAGGAACAGTTGGCGTTCAGGTGGACATACAAGGGCCAGACCCTCCACCTCAGCGTCAATACCGCTTTCCGCCTGAGGCAACACAATCAATTCTAGAGACAGTCCAAGACCTGGAAGTAAGGGGTGTGGTCATAGAGGGTAATTCAAAGTGCAATAATCCTTTATGGCCTGTGAAAAAGAAGGGTGCAGGTGTTGAAACTACATGGAGGCTTACAATAGACCTTCACATCCTTAATAAGTACACCCCCATGTCTGCACCTGTGGTCGCTCAGACTCCCGACATAATGGCAAGGGTAAGCGGCAAAAGTCGTATATTCTCAACCATTGATGTCGCCAATGGATTCTTTTCCATCGAACTGACAGAGAGCTGCAGGTACAAGTTCACCTTCACAGTGGGTAACAAGCAGTATATGTTCTGTGTACTGCCCCAGGGGTTTCACAGTAGTCCTACATATTTTCACCAGGCATTAGCGGCTGTATTAAGTGTGTTCTCAGAATGTCTGCTGCAATATGTAGACGACCTTCTCCTTCACACAGAAACCATGGAAGACCATCTGGTTCTGTTGAAGGAACTGTTGGGACTCCTGGCCCAGGCTGGACTCAAGCTGAGCCTTCATAAGGCAAACTTGGCTAGGACAGAAGTCACCTTCCTTGGTGTCCAGATTTCATATGGAGCCAAGGGCATCCTGGCTGCCCGTGTGGAAGCCATGGTGAAGATACCCAGGCCAGACTCTCTACAGAACTTACGCAAGTTCCTAGGAGTAGCCAACTTCATGAGGGAGTTCATAGAGGATTTTGCCGTCAAAGCAAAACCACTCTATGAACTTCTTAGAGGGGAACAGCCTTCTCTGAAGGACTGGTCAGAGACACAGGAAGAGGCCTTTTCAACTCTGAAAAGAGATCTCTCATCCGCCCCAGTCCTAGCCACCCCTCACCCAGAAGGAAAACTGGCCATACAAGCCCATGCTGGCGCAGGGTCTATTTCTACAGTCCTTCTTCAAAAGATAGGATCTGAGTATAGACCTCTAGGGTACTTCTCCAGGCTCTTTTCACCAGTTGAAAGGGGTTTTGATGAATGTGCTAAACAACTGACAGCCATACACTATGCGGTTAAAGCTACCGAGCATATTGTGGGTTTCAGGCCCCTCACTGTACAGACTCCACATTCCCCGCTGGCACTCTTACTTCAGGATACACTCCCTGGAGTCTCACAACAGAGATTTGGGAAGTGGATCATGGAGCTGAGTGGGCGAAATCTGACAGTGGACCACAAAGCAAAATATGTTCTCTCTCAGTTGTTAAATATGACAGGGATAGAACATGATTGTGGTCAACTAACGCAGGTCACTGATCCCCAGCTATTCAGGATGACCACTAATCCCGATGACAGAGTCATCTTTGTTGATGGCTCTCGATTCTGCTTGAACGGCACCTACATGACAGGATTTGCAGTGCTGGATGAGACCATGGGTACTCAGAAGCTGGTAAGGTTGCCTGGTCACATGTCAGCACAACGGGCTGAACTGGAGGCCGTCAGAGAAGCCCTTCTCATTCAGCCTCCAGGGAATCGTACTATATATAGCGACAGCTCATATGTAGTCCGATCTCTCACTTTGCATCTGGACACTTGGAAACGACGAGGGTTTGTGGACAGCCAAAATAAACCTTTAGCTCATGCCTCAGTCCTGAAAGAGTTGTGGGAATGGGGCATGGCACATCCTGGGAATGCTTCAATCATAAAAATTCCAGCACACCAGAAGGGTGATAACCCTCTGATCCGGGGTAACAACAAAGCAGATGAGTCTGCCAAATTGGCTGCAGTGTCTGGGGTCCTCCAGGAATCAGACACTGAAGCCATACCCGTACACCAGATTGAAATCAGAAACAAACAACTCAAAGATGGTCCAGTGTCATTTGAAGAGGAACAGTCAAAGGATCCTTTGCTGGCAGCACATCTTACCAGCCCACAAGATCCCTGGACAGTCCAACAGGGCATCTTGTGTCATGACACTGGAACCAAACCACTCCCTCTACCGGTGGTCCCACAGCATCTGCAAGCAGAACTAACAAGACTCAATCATCAGTTGTTGGGTCATCTGAGTCGGGACAAACTTTTGACCCTACTCAAGGACAAATTATACTGGCCAGGTATGTCCAAGACGGTAGAGGAAGTTACACAACAATGCCTGGTGTGTGCTCAGGTAAACCCAAGGGCATCCGCCCTGAAGCCAGTGTTGCAGCGGGTTCCTCCAGCGGAGGGACCATGGTCTACTTTACAAATTGATTACATAGGACCATTACCGGCAGGCAGCCGTAACTGTCGCTATGCATTGGTGGTGGTGGATGTCTTCTCAAAATGGGTAGAAGCCATCCCTACAGTAAATGACTCCGCTACTACTACTGCTCGGGTTCTGTGGGAGCACATTCTATCACGGTGGGGAATCCCCCGAGTGATTGAATCAGATCGGGGAACCCATTTTACAGGCAAGGTTATGAAAGCACTTTGTGGACTTCTGGACATAAAGCAAAGATTTAATGTACCTTATCATCCACAGTCAGCAGGCATTGTGGAGCGGATGAACCGAACTATCAAAACTCGGCTCTCCAAAGCACTGTTGGAAAGGGGTTCCACTTGGGTGACTTCTCTTCCAGCAGTACTGATGGGTATCCGGGCCACAGAGGCAACAACAACCGGCATAACACCATTTGAACTTATGACCGGGTGCAAGATGTCTATCTGTTAGCCAAGTGAACCCCAAATTTCTACACCCATGAAAGATGCTATTGCTAGAGATGTGTTTCTCCAACAGGTTCAGCAGAACCTGAAGGAATTGCTACCGCATGCAGCAATAAAGATGAATAAACCATACCTACAGGGGGAAACTCCCATGCCCTCTGTAGGGGAAATGGTCATGGTCAAAGTACTCCGCAAGGCCGGGCCCTGGGATGCAAACTGGGAAGGACCCTACCAGGTCCTGGAAGTAATGGGTAGCACTATGCTGAAAGTACAAAGGCCAATCTCAACAAAAAAACGCTCACATAGACGAAAGGCAGGGTTTTGGATCCACATTGACCAAGCAAAGGCTACCCGTGCCTCCCCAACTCAATAAGGTCATGAGTATAGAGTTGGGTGAAGGGGGGGGGTAGTAGGTCAAAGGTGTATCAAAACATTTCATATTATCATGTTATTCTTTACCAGATCACAGAACGAAGGGTTACCTCCATACAAGGAACCATAAAAGGTAGGGATCATGCCAGCAGAGTGTACCTCCAACTTGTATTAATAGCGGTAAGCATGGCACTGGCGGATTCAGCCTTTGCAGGGAATAGTTCTGAACCCACATTTGGCTCAGATGAGAGATCACCCGAATTTCCAGGTCTTCTCTCAGTAGAATGTCTGGAAGGAAAAATCCTGGAACCATACAGCAACTTTACATTTGTACCAGGACAGTGGTACTTGTATGGTTTCCAGAGGGAGGGTTTTGCCAATGGTGTGGTTCAGCACTATACCCCGGTGGAGAACGTATCCGCCATACAACATGACCTACATGCTCTATGCCTCAAGGAGTACAGACATTTCCAGGACTCAGAACCAACAGCTATCAAATCAGTAAGATGGGTGTCTAGAAATCCCCACTTACATCCTTATAGGCCAGTGATAGTAAACACAACAAAGGTGCTGTGCACCAAAGCAGGAGTCCTGAGTCCTGAAGATGTCACTGGGCCAGAATACAGTGGATGGTACATTCTAAAAGCCACTTTTCTGAAACATACCAGTCAGGATAGCTTAAGAGTTAGGACATACTTTGATAGACCCATACCAGTAAAGGGCACCCTGAAGGCATACTGTATGCTAAGGGATTCTCATATGGTAATAACTAGGGAATCCAAATATGCTCAAGGACATGTGTCCACGGACTATTTAGGGACCAGCATATTGATTTTAAAGTTAAACTGCAGTAAATCTGGACAAGTATTATGGAACAATCAGAGCGGCCCAGTAAAACTTGAAGGCCTATACAGAGCCACAGTTTTGAAGGTACGAGCTGATGCGAAGGATCAGAGGTATACTCAGCTGGAGGGATCTCCATCCATTCGATCTTTTATGATTACCATTATGAGGGATGCTTGTGTACCAGATGTGACAGGACATTATTTCATCACCTATGCACACTGGGAACCAGACACTCAGATGGTAATGTCAGACTCTAACCCATGGAGATGGGATATAGTCTGTAACGGAGTGGATTCTCCAATAATTGATGTATGGATGGATGGGACCCCTATGACTGAGGAACACCGGAATAGATATGTATCTTCTGATTGGAAGGATCCCAGAGGCAGAGATATTAACTTTGCTATCAATATTGATGGTTCATTTAAATGGACATTTTGTGAGGCAGTCGATGAGGGGTGTTGGACATTTACACAACTAAATCTTTCCACAACTAAACCCATCCGGAATCTCGTATTAGAGACTGGAGAAGGTGACCAATGGTATCCATTTAAAGGAAGAGGTAAAGTATGTGTGACTGTGGTAAGGATCCCTTATGAAACTGAAGTTCTTCAGCCAGTAAAACCCCACAGGGATTCCTGTAATGCCCCAACCTATCAAATGGCTGATCCCATAGCTCCACAGTTAGCATCTCCCTGGAAAATCATCACCAAAACCAAATTCGTCCTATATACCTGGAGGATTTCGGTTGATGATTTTAGAGTAGACCACTGGGACCATAGATGTGAGGAGTTTGTGAGGAATCAGATCGATATGATAAAAGGATGGGTAGAGGTGGGACAAGAAGTAAGGAAGGATGCTACCAGATACAGGAAGTACAGGGGGAGAAGGGATTTGATTGCCATGGGTTTAGGAGGAGGTGCAATGGGAATAGGGGCACTGAACACTATGGACCTGGAAGTCCTGAGAAACAAACTCGGGAATCTGGCGAAACATACTGGGGAAGGCCTCAAGACCCAGGTTGGGGGGCGTGGCCTGGACGCGCATGGAGTAGGTCGCGTGCGGGACCTTCTCTGCTCCACCGCTTGCAGCTGAGACCCGTGGACCCTTCAATTCAGCGATTATGGGCAAGCGCTTACCGAGGAGGGTGGCCCCAGGCACTCCAGCGCCTGTGGAGAGGTCTGGGAGAGCCACCCTGGACGGCTTCCTCACTCAGCAGCCTTCTCTGCCGGGCCAGGCTGCTGCGGGGCGGCCATCTTGGATTCCCTCCGCTCTTCAGGCACAGGGGTCGCAGCGCAGCTTCTCTCCTCCCGCGCTCCCCCTGTCAGCCAGCGGAGCACCGCTCCAGCAGAGATCCCTGTCGGCGCCTGGGCAGCCCAGAGCTTCCCCAGCACGAGTGCTCCCACAGTTTCCTCACCCTGGGATGTCCCAGCAACTACACTTTGCTTCACCAGCACTTCTGGCAGAGCGGCATGAGAGGACCCCGGATGTCTCCAGCTCTCCAAGGGGCTCTGAGGTCAGTGGTTCTGCTCCCTCCCACACCGCTGATGAGTTACAGCCTGTGGCCACAGAGCTGGTCTCTGTGGCCCCCCACCTACTGTCTTCCCCCATCGCCCCTCCCCTCCATAGCTCAGGGGGGGATGGCGCGGTGGAAGGCGCTGGCGTAGGGGCTCCTCCGCCCCACACTCCCAAGGATTATGGCTCCCCCCCTCCAGTCCTGTACCCCCAGAGCTGCCTCCCAGGTCCATCTTCAGCACCGCCACCTTTGGTGGACCTCCTTCCTCAGCTACCTACTAAACAAGACCTTAAAAGTATGGTTGTGGAAATCACAGCATCCTTCCGATCTGAAATTGCTACCCTCCGCACGGATTTACACTCTATTGCTAACCGAATGGACACACTGGAGAATGACCATGACACTACCAGGGACTATGTTGCCTCGCTGCATGATACTACTGCTAACCAGGGATCAGCTATACGGGACATGCACCGTCACTTAGAGGATCTTGACAACAGGGGTCGGCGCAACAATATACGCGTCAAGGGACTCCCAGAGGCTGACCAATCTGAGGATCTGCCTGCTCTGCTGGAGGCTGTCTTCAACACTATACTGCAGGAGCCCCCGTCCCACAAAATTAAGTTTGACAGGGCACATCGAGCCCTTCGACCCAGAGGATCCTCCGCTGCACCCCGTGATGTCATCTGCTGCCTCCACGACTTCACCCTTAAAGAGGCTATAATGAGCAAGGTGCGCAAACTCAAAGACTTTGAATTTGAGGGAGCTCAACTACAACTTTATCAGGACCTTTCGCTAATCACCCTCCAGAAACGCCGCCATCTCCGACCCCTCCTCCAGATCCTTCAGGAACACCAAATTCCTTACCGGTGGGGTTATCCGTTTGCTCTCATTGCACGTAGGGATGGTCGCTCCGCTACGCTTCGCTCCTTCTCGGATTTACCTCTCTTCTGCGACCTGCTGGATGTCCCCTTGCCGGATTTAACAGACTGGGAGCTAATCCCTCCACCCCCCTCCCCCACCACCGGTTTGGCATCGACTGGAGCCCAGACGACGTCATGCACCCTCCGCGGCGGCGACCGCTCGGAGGCCCCGACTGGAGACTGGTTCCTGAGGAGGATGCTCCTCCTTGAGACGTGTTTTTTTTTTTTTTTTTTTTTTTTTCCGGTAGTGCTTTGAAAACTGCAAGCCTTAGCGTTATGTTTGCTTCTCTTTTTCCTTTTCTAGGTCTACGGGTCTCATCTATTATGCTTATTATTGGATTGTTTTAGCGGAGTGGGGCGGGAAGGGGTTCCGGTGACTCCCCTTCCATCCTTCTTTTTACTGGTGGTTGGGGATCTGCCGCCTCTCCTCCGACCTCTTGTCCACGCTCTCCCCCCTAAGGGGATACTTGGACTGTGCGGCCATTGATCCTGGTTGGACCTCTGGCTGTCCTCACTGGTCCCCAGGCAAGTGACTTAGCCTCGCCCACAACGTATTGTTTCATTGTTATACTTCTTACTTTGTCATTTATGTTGTCTTTTTGCCTCCCCCCCTTTTCCACCCTCCCTCCCCGATCTAGAGACCTTGCCTCGACTTTGGGTTCCTGTTTGTGGATCGCCCTTCTGCCTCTTCGAGGGAAACCTGCCAGCGTCATGTGAGATGGGTGAGCTTATTACAATCCGCCACTGTCCTCCAATCCTGAGTCCCAATGGTTAGGTGCGTGACAATTAATGTCAAGGGCCTGGGTTCCAACACTAAAAGGCGCCATGTCCTTAGAGAACGCCGCTCCTTACGAGCGGATGTGGCGTTTCTTCAGGAGACTCATTTTGACCGCTCCGGTACCTTTGCCTTCGCTAAGCACTACTTTCCCATAGCCTTTTCGGCCTTCCACGATCGACGCAGAGCTGGGGTGGCTATCCTTCTTTCCCGTTCCTGCCCAATTACAGTGACAACCTCCCACATAGACCCAGGGGGCCGATTTGTTATTCTGGAAGGGCTCCTACATGGTGCCCCGATTGTTTTATGCAATGTCTATGCCCCTAACTCAGCGCAGATCCCATTCTTGCGTTGGGTATTCTCCCCGCCTGCGCGCTCTCTGGTCATGGTCTTCTCTGAACGGGCGGACCGATTGGCGTTACCCCAGGGTCCAACCCCCCATAGGATGGCTCAGCTTGCACGGGAGTTCCGTAAGCTGATCCGTGCCCATTCTTTGTACGACCTTTGGCGAGTGGACAACCCTACTGCACGCTCTTACACCTTCTTCTCTCACCCTCATAACACTCACACCCGCATTGATTATTTCTTTGGGAATGCTCCCGCCCTCCGTTTGCTCAGGGACACGAACATTGGCTCTCTCACCTGGTCTGACCATGCCCCAGTTGTGGTTACTCTATCTACGACCCCAGTGCCTACTCGCCAATGTCATTGGCGTCTTAACGAAACATTGCTCAAATCACCGACCTCCCTCGAGATCCTGCGCACACACTTGATGGATTATTTTAGGGACAACTTAGGTTCGGTAAACTCTCTTGCTATTCTCTGGGAAGCCCATAAGGCGGTCATGAGAGGACATTGTATCGCATTGGCTTCTAGGCTTAAAAGGGACAGACAGGCCCAGGAACAGCTTCTCCAAGCTCGTATTCGGTCCCTTATGGCAACTTTGGCAGCACATCCATCCCTGGGGGTTCTTCGCCGTTTGGTTTTGGCACGGGCTGACCTCCGTGATTTGGAGACCCGCCATGTGGAACGACTTCTCCTTTATACTCGCCAGAGGTTCTTTGAACGAGGTAATAAGTCTCACACCCTACTGGCAAGAACCCTCAGGGATCATCAGGCCTCCTCCACGCCACACTCTGTCCGTGACTCCACGGGTACCCTTCAACACCACCCTGACGCTCTGGCGCTGGCGTTCCACTCTTACTATTCTAAGCTGTATAACTTACCCCCCCCCCCGCGAGCACTACCCCCTGGGGATGACTCAACACTGCTAGAAGACTATTTAAGGGATTCTTGTCTCCCACGCCTGCCTCCTGAGGCCTTGACTTCCCTAAACACTCCCATCACCAGGGAGGAACTAGAGGGGGTCCTGAGGGACCTCCCAAATGGGAAAGCCCCGGGCCCAGATGGGTTCACTTACAATTATTATAAGGTTTTCCAGGGTGAACTTTCTGCTCATCTATTGTCCCTCTTCAATTCCTTCCTCTTAGGCTCCCCCATACCCCCGACTATGCTCTCTTCACTGCTCACATTGGTCCCTAAACCGGGTAAGGACTTGCAGGACTGTGCTAATTATCGACCGATTGCTTTGCTGAACGCGGACCTGAAACTCTTTACCAAACTCCTAGCCAATAGGTTAAATGCTTGGCTCCCTCTGCTTGTCCATAAGGACCAGGTGGGATTCATCCCCTGTCGTCAGGGTGGTGACAACACCAGGAGGACTGTGGATTTGGTGGAGGTGGCCAACCATTATTCTACCCCGGCCCTTCTCTTGAGTCTGGACGCTGAAAAGGCTTTCGACCGCATAGATTGGTCGTTTATGCATGCTACGCTTAAGGCGTTTGGGCTCACGGGACCTTTCCTCACAGCTATCCAGGCCCTCTACTCCCTACCCACAGCAGCAATCAAGCTTCCCCATGCATCCTCGCCCTTCTTCCCTATTCGAAATGGCACTAGGCAGGGTTGCCCCCTGTCTCCCATCATATTTGCCCTCTGCATTGAACCGCTGGCAGCCAAGATTAGGCGAAACCCTAATATCAAGGGGATCATGGTCCAGGATAAGGAATTTAAGGTCTCTCTTTTCGCAGATGATGTCCTCCTCACTCTCACCTCCCCTCATACTACCCTTCCAAACTTGTTGCGCTTGCTGGAGACCTATGGCGATCTCTCAGGATACAAGGTGAACCCTGCAAAGACTGAGGCACTCCCACTCAACATTCCACAGGACCTTCTCCTTCTCCTCCGCAGTAATTACGATTTCCAGTGGCGGGAGTCCTCTATCCGCTACCTGGGAGTCCAGATATCCACCTCCTACGCGACCCTCTATTCGGCAAACTACCCGCGGTTGTTTCGTGAGTTAAGAGCCCTATTGGACAAATGGCAACCCTTACCCATCTCCCTTTTAGGGAGAATTGCCGCGGTCAAGATGACTCTCCTTCCGAAGCTACTGTATTTTTTCGAGACACTCCCGGTTGCGATTCCTCGGGGAGAATTACGGAACCTGCAGAAAGCTATTTTTCAGTTTATCTGGCAGGCAAAACGACACCGAATACCCAGATCTGTTATGCTGGCGGATAGGGGGTCTGGGGGTATGGCCGTCCCACATCTGCTACATTACTATTGGGCGTCCCACTTGCGCCATATCCCACTTTGGGCGGCTATGCCAGCATATACTAGATGGGTGCAGATAGAGAAGCTCTGGCTGGCTCCCATGCACCCTAACGCGCTTCTGTGGGATGGCTCTCCCCCCGCTCCCCCTGCCTCGTACCTGCTGGGCCCTATTCGGTTTACTAGATCTATTTGGTCTGCCTGTCGTACTAGATTCTCCCTGATGTCCCAGCACTCATCTATGGTCTCCATATTATACAACCCCCTTCTCCCGGAAAGCCTGACCTCTGCCATGACTAAGGTGTGGTCTAAAGCTGGTCTTTACCGGATTGCGGACATGGTTGATCCTGGAACCTTGGAACTCAGGTCCTTTGCCTACCTTATAGCTAACCAAAACCTGCCAGGTACTGAATGGTTCCATTATTTACAGGTGGTTCACTTTGTCCGCTCCCTCCATGGGTCCCTTAAAGTGTCACTGCCCACCGCTTTTGAAAAGATTTGCCGTGCAGGTACGTCCACTAGGGGCCTTATATCCTCTATTTACCAACTTCTTACCTCACAAACTACAGGCTCCCCAGTTAGCCACCGCTATATGCTTAAATGGGAGGAGGCGGTGGGTAGACCCATCTCCCAGGAACAGTGGCGGATTGTATGGTCTCGGGCCCAGAAATCATCTCAGTGCATTACATTTCGGGAAGCGCAGTATAAGTTGTTGATGCATTGGTATCATACCCCGGCTCTCCTCCATGCTTTAAATCCATTGGTTCCCCCATGGTGCTGGCGCTGTGGAGTTGCGGTGGGTACCCTGCACCACATCTTTTGGACGTGCCCTCTCATCCTGGGTTTCTGGAGGGAGGTCAGGACTTTGGCGACTGCTCTCTTTTTGCAAGAGGTCCCTCTTGACCCTCTGGTCTATCTCCTGAACCTTCCCCCCAGGCACCTGAGCAATAAGTCATCCAGGCTTTTCTTGCACCTTTGTACTGCAGCTAAAATTCTCATAGCTAGAAACTGGAAGAAAGTGAGTCCCCCATCTGGTCTTGAACTTGTGGCTAGAGTGAAGGATGTGAGGAGTCTTGAATGCCTGACCGCGGGCCTAAACAACTCACAGGAGGCCTTTGGGGCTATCTGGGCGCCTTGGGATATGTATTGTACATCACAGGGTCTCTGATCTCTAGTCCTCTTCTCCCCTCCCCTCCTTTCCTCTGCTTCTACCCTTGTCTTCTTAATCCCTTCATCCCTCCCCTCCCTTGTTTACTGTCTAATTTGAATGCATATTGCTTAAGGGAGAAGAGGCGGATAGCCTCTACCTACCTCATTGTTTTCTGCTTGTTTGATCTTTTTTCTCTTTATACCTTGTTAATGAAAAATTTTTTTCAATAAAAATTACAGTTAAATAAAAAAAAAGACCCAGGTTGATGTAAATCATGTTTTGGAGGATTTACAACACTCACATATAGATGCCACTAGCTCCATATCTTCTGCTTTACGAGAGAAGTTTAGACTATTAGTCGTGGGTCTCCTGGAAGAACAGGATAGAGCTCAGCTTGCTCTGGCATGTACTCAGGTTCAGGGTGAACTTTCCAGCAACCTTAAACATATTGTGTCCTCACTGTATAATGGACACTACCCTTTTAACCTCCAGCAAAGGGTGAGTCCTATTATCACTCCTTTTGCTGCCAACCATACTAACTGGTGGGTCATTCAGTGGCATGGGTGCCATAATCTCACTTGCACTGCTTCATCCCTGGCACCTGTCTCTGGCAACGTGAGACGTGGATATGGTGCTATCAACCTAGGTATAATGATGAATAACAGAACAGTGTTACATCCACAGCTCTCCTCAGATATCCTGACCTATGAGACCGGCCATCCTTATCTGTTTGATACAGATGGATGTTGGAGGAAAGAGGATGCTATCCTCTGCCAAGGGGATCATGATCGGGTGCTCAGACACCAGTGTTGGGATAATGAGGGGTTATGTGAGATGAAAAGCAGCTCAATACCTCCATCTAGTTTGAAGTATTTGGGTCAAGGGTATTGGTGTTGGTACCAGTCCGTTAATGTATCATATACCATTTATACAACTAACTGCACCGAAAGAGGTGAACTCCTCCCAGGAGCATATTGTACCCTTTATCCCGTTCTAGGTGTCGATGTAGCAGAGCAGAAGGGGAGAACACCGATTACCCCAGAGAAGAGGTTGGATATCCGTCCAGATACTCCTGTAAGGCTCCAGAGGATCCCTCTTGGTTTTGGCAGAAAACTGAGACACCTGCTACTAGACTTCACTAAGGAGGAAAGTGTCATAGAGAAGCTCAAAGACTCTGAAAAGCAGGCCACCATCTTATTGAAACATGACCAGTCAAAGATAACAGAGATGGTTCATGCCCTGGAGAAGGACTCAGCCGTATCTTGGTGGGAGAGTCTGTTTGGATATAGCCCCAAAGCAACATCATTCTTCAATCTGCTTGTACACCCAGTCATAGTCCTCCTCGTCCTAGTGGCCATTATGTATATAGGAATGATCTTCATCTATAGGAAGATAAAAGGCCTGGCCCGTCAGCTTCAAAAGGGCCAGGCCGTACATCACGAACTTACCCGAAGGCAGGGACTAAGGACTTGATACCAATACAGTCCCAGCCTTAACTTGTAAATAATGTTTTCAATGTAATTTTCTATATTCCATCACATTTTTGCATTTTTGTGTGTGCACATAGACATTTCAGGTGTAAGTGCCTGTTATGGTCTGTACAACAACATACGCCTCCCACACTGAACACTGAGTGTGTTTGTGTATAGACATACTTGCATTTGCATCTTTTAGTGTAATTCCCATCTACACCTGGGTCTGAAGATTCATGTGTTTATGGATGAGTAGGAAAAACGTGCTCTTGTGGCAGGAGTCTCTATGTGCACCAATACCAGCACATCCTTTTATTTTTATCGCCTTGATCTATAGGGGGGTGGGAATTTGTGTGTTTGGTGGATGAGTGGGATATATATATATAAGTTACATTAATTTCTGTTAGGTAAAGGGGTGTAAGGATCCTTAGGGACAGGTAAGGTACCCCTACACTGTAAGGTAATTGCCACCTCGTCCATATAAAATGGTATGGTTCATAATGGATGGATTGAATGTCAGGTACAGGGGACATGGGAAGCAGTGCCTCTCCCCACAATTCGATTTTATGTCCTGAGACATCATTTCAGATGCAGGTTCACAGACCTGCCTTGATAAAAGTCCAGGTTTTTCTGTTCATGGAGGCCGGTGACAACTTCACTGGTGACCTGTGCTTAAGGACAGGTAGCGGTCCTGTAGGACAGTTGGTGTCATGTGGCAAGGTGGTCTAACCCTGCGTGAGCTTCAGTCCGGACCAAAGGTGGTGCTGCATGTACCGTGACAATGGACTGTGGTTTAAAGGTCTTACCTGACTAACTGTGGGATGGATAAAAATGTTCCCGTACAGGTCGGTGTGACATATTGGGGCGGACCGTAGAAAGTATCACTGACACCGCAAATCAGGACGCGCAAATGACGTTTTCTGTGAGCAGAGGATATTGGGCGACAGTCATAGGTGGGAAAGTGTCCCTGGAAATGATCGATGTCTTGGTACCTAAATCCAAATTATACTTCACTCCATCCTGAACCATTACCAGGAACGAATAGGGCTGAGGGGGCAATAACGACCAAACAAACACTTCCACATATTACATTGTAGTGTTCCCGACAACAGGGGGATTGTAAAGGGAAGTGCTTACCACAAACATTAATATATATATATATATATATATATATATATATATATATATATATTATATATATTTATCTAGTTGTATCAATCATTCCATTCAGAACTTCTGAGAGAGCTATATACAGTAATATGAAAAAGTTTGGGCACCCCTATTAATCTTAATCATTTTTAGTTCTAAATATTTGGGTGTTTGCAACAGCCATTTCAATTTGATATATCTAATAACTGATGGACACAGTAATATTTCAGGATTGAAATGAGGTTTATTGTTCTAACAGAAAATGTGCAATATGCATTAAACCAAAATTTGACCGGTGCAAAAATTTGGGTACCCTTATCTTTTTATTGATTTGAATACTCCTAACTACTTTTTACTGACTTACTGAAGCACAAAATTGGTTTTGTAACCTCACTGAGCTTTGAACTTCATAGCCAGGTGTATCCAATCATGAGAAAAGGTATTTAAGGTGGCCAATTGCAAGTTGTTCTCCTATTTGAATCTCCTCTGAAGAGTGGCATCATGGGCTCCTCAAAACAACTCTCAAATGATCTGAAAACAAAGATTGTTCAACATAGTTGTTCAGGGGAAGGATACAAAAAGTTGTCTCAGAGATTTAACCTGTCAGTTTCCACTGTGAGGAACATAGTAAGGAAATGGAAGACCACAGGGACAGTTCTTGTTAAGCCCAGAAGTGGCAGGCCAAGAAAAATATCAGAAAGGCAGAGAAGAAGAATGGTGAGAACAGTCAAGGACAATCCACAGACCACCTCCAAAGAGCTGCAGCATCATCTTGCTGCAGATGGTGTCACTGTGGATAGGTCAACAATACAGCACACTTTGCACAAGGAGAAGCTGTATGGGAGAGTGATGCGAAAGAAGCCGTTTCTGAAAGCACGCCACAAACAGAGTCACCTGAGGTATGCAAAAGCACATTTGGACAAGCCAGCTTCATTTTGGAAGAAGGTCCTGTGGACTGATGAAACAAAGATTGAGTTGTTTGGTCATACAAAAAGGCGTTATGCATGGCGTCCAAAAAACACAGCATTCCAAGAAAAACACTTGCTACCCACTGTAAAATTTGGTGGAGGTTCCATCATGCTTTGGGGCTGTGTGGCCAATGCCGGCACCGGGAATCTTGTTAAAGTTGAGGGTCGCATGGATTCAACTCAGTATCAGCAGATTCTTGAGAATAATGTACAAGAATCAGTGACGAATTTGAAGTTACGCCGGGGATGGATATTTCAGCAAGACAATGATCCAAAACACAGCTCCAAATCTACTCAGGCATTCATGCAGAGGAACAATTACAATGTTCTGGAATGGCCATCCCAGTCCCCAGACCTGAATATCATTGAACATCTGTGGGATAATTTGAAGCGGGCTGTCCATGCTCGGCGACCATCAAACTTAACTGAACTGGAATTGTTTTGTAAAGAGGAATGGTCAAAAATACCTTCATCCAGGATCCAGGAACTGATTAAAAGCTACAGGAAGCGACTAGAGGCTGTTATTTTTGCAAAAGGAGGATCTACTAAATATTAATGTCACTTTTCTGTTGAGGTGCCCATACTTTTGCACCGGTCAAATTTTGGTTTAATGCATATTGCACATTTTCTGTTAGTACAATAAACCTCATTTCAATCCTGAAATATTACTGTGTCCATCAGTTATTAGATATATCAAATTGAAATGGCTGTTGCAAACACCCAAATATTTAGAACTAAAAATGATTAAGATTAATAGGGGTGCCCAAACTTTTTCATATGACTGTACTTCATAAGTGTCTGCAGGCTACAAAACCTGCTTTCAAAGAGCTGTAATCTAACAAACATCAAGCATGGGCCAGGAAGGCTTTTGTTTAAAGGGGTGGAGATGGAATGTGCTAATGAGACCTTCATGGTGATGATAATCAGCTTCCCTTGTTCAAAGAGAGTTCCACTGAACAAGGGACATTAGAAGTCAGATGGGGGGAGATAGGTCATTACCCCTGAGCCAAGGATCGATTTTAAGTGTTAGAGCGCCATCCCAAGACTCATAAGAAGTATTGCATCTACAATACCAAGAGCCTGATTGGAGTGACAACATCTAGGTGGGCGGTGTTGTAGGCCATAAATATGATGGGCCAAAAGCCCCCTCTCTCTCTCTCTCTTCACCAGCCCCCTTGGGAGATGGACTGACCAGCCTCAACTAGACAAGCTCCATATACCACCAGAGCATAATAAGGCTTAAGTATAACTTTCTCTCTCTATCTCTCTATCCATCCATCCACCCATCATCCATCTATTATCTATCTATCTATCTATCTATCTATCTATCTATCTATCTATCTTCTATCTATCCATCCATCTATCTATCAGTCACCCTCTATTAATCTGTATTACTACTGCTGTGTTCCTTACAGAAAGGGTCAGTTAGTAACTGGTCTAGGGGTTGTGTGTGTGTATGTAGCGATATCTGCAGGTTTTATATTCACCTGGGTAATTGGGTTCTGTACTTATTGTATTGCACTGTGTTAATACTGTTTTGTATTATTCTATAACCTAGTTCCATCATATTACAAGTGCATTAATAATAAACGTATTTTATTATTAATATTGTGGGGTAAATTATCGTACATGCAAACCAGTCAAAGAAACAGATAAGTAGATATAGCTAAGGAGAAAGGAGGGAAACTGGGATTGGTGATTAGTAATACCCAGCTCTTTAACATGGTCCAACTAAACGCAAACCGGATGGAATAGCATGCTGCTGCAAGATGCTGTGGTAACTATGCTGGTTCAGTATTCCTTCAATTTTGAATAAATCCCCAACAGTGTCACCAGCAAAGCATCCCCACACCATCACACCTCCTCCTCCATGCTTCATGGTGGGAACCAGGCATGTAGAGTCCATTCGTTCACCTTTTCTGCGTCGCACAAAGACACGGTGGTTGGAACCAAAGATCTCAAATTTGGACTCATCAGACCAAAGTATAGATTTCCACAGGTCTAATGTCCATTCCTTGTGTTCTTTAGCCCAAACAAGTCTCTTCTGCTTGTTGCCTGTCCTTAGCAGTGGTTTCCTAGCAGCTATTTTACCATGAAGGCCTGCTGCACACAGTCTCCTCTTAACAGTTGTTGTAGAGATGTGTCTGCTGCTAGAACTGGTCTCTAATCTGAGCTGCTGTTAATTTGCGATTTCTGAGGCTGGTGACTCAGATGAACTTATCCTCCGCAGCAGAGGTGACTCTTGGTCTTCCTTTCCTGGGGCGGTCCTCATGTGAGCCAGTTTCTTTGTAGTGCTTGATGGTTTTGGCCACTGCCCTTGGGGACACTTTCAAAGTTTTCCCAATTTTTCGGACTGACTGACCTTCATTTCTTAAAGTAATGATGGCCACTCGTTTTTCTTTACTTAGCTGCTTTTTTCTTGCCATAATACAAATTCTAACACTCCATTCAGTAGGACTATCAGCTGTGTATCCACCTGACTTCTGAACAACACAATTGATGGTCCCAACCCCATTTATAAGGCAAGAAATCCCACTTATATAAGAGGCTGCATGATATATATATATATATATATATATATATATATATAAAGTGATAATTTGGGGGGATTAATCTCAATGGCGGCAGACTCCTGGCCCCGACAGCGGTGGGTGTGGTACTGGGCACCAGAGAAGCAGCGTTCAGGCGGTGCCAATTCAAAACAAGATGGCTTTTATTCAGCTTAGGAAACATACACAAAATAACAAACGACCTAGGCCACACACAGGCCCTAACTCACGGCTTGCTCCCTGACTGATCTCTGGGGCAACAAGCAGCCTGGCTCAGTAAGTCCTCTCAGGACCCCAGCCCTCTGGGAACAGACCGCCTGCTGGGTCCACGACTTCCTGCTTCCTGCAGGTTTCCCCCAGCCCTCTGGAGTTACGCCCCACCCGTAGGTGTGGCTGAGGACCTTTTCAGGCTTGGCCCTGGGTCGCTCCCTAGCACCCTCTAGGTTCATACTCTCACAATATATATATTATATAAATTAAGTGTGGCCCCTTATATTATTTCAGCCCCCTTATATAAATTATCTTCACCCTATAGTAATAAGACTCCCAATAACCCCTTGTATTCTCTATGCCCCTTATATAAGTGATCTCTACCCCAAGTAATAATGCCCCCTAATGACCCTTTATAGGGGGCATTATTACTGGGGGAGATTATTTATATAAGGGGGCTTAAAGAATATAAGGGACATTATTTCTAAAAGGGGTCGTTACTGGGGTCATTAATATAAGGAGGCATTAGGGGAGCAGTATTTATGCCAGGGGGCATAATATAAATGGGCAATTGGGCAGTGTTAAATTAAGGAGCACTCTGGCTTTATGACAAGGCTCTTACAACTCATTTTTATTGGTGATCAGTCCTCAGGATAGACCATCGATAAGAGATCAGGGGTTATGACACTTGGGACCCCACTGATCAGCTGTTTGAAAGGGCCATGGTGCACAGTGACCTCTTCTCAGTTTATATGGCACGCTGTACAGTTTGATAGTGACCATGTGATGTATAGAAATGTATAGGCTGAGGCTATAGTTACATTGCATGGCCACTATGAAAGGAACGATACAATGTAAACAGAGAAGGGTTCATGGTGCTAGTACAAGTGCTGTGGTCCCCTTCAAACAGCTGATCAGTGGGGGTCCCGGGTGTCAGTGATTTTTTTATTGAAAAAGGAGCCAAAGATGTTTGTGTTGCAAACTTTTCAGAGACGAGTCACAACTTGAAGAAAAAGTAGCCATGGCAGTCCAGTCCAGATAGAGACAGAATGTGAATGATTACAGTCAGAGACGTCACCTGTAAGTCATGAAATGTTTCCTGTGCTGTATTCACCTAAATTGTCTGCAGAGCCCTGTGCAGAGTCTGTAGTTACCACTATGATGATGCAGGGAGCCGTCCGCTCCCTGAATACTCTGGACTAGAACAGCAGGGGAGCGAGGAAAGGTGAGTATTGGTGTTTTTTTAATTTTTGTTTGGTAGGAGAGGAACATAATATTGTGGGGGCAATTTTAGGTGGACATTAAACTGTGAGGGTAGGTGGAGGGGGAAATTATACTGAGGGGGACATTAAACTGGGGGCAACATTAAACTGTGTGTGCACTTGGAGGGGGACATTATGCTGTGGGGGCAGATGGACGAGGACATTATGCTGTGGGGATAGCTGGAGAGAGACATTATATTGTATGGGGCCACTAGGGAGACATTATAATTTGTGCAAGTCGGGTATTTCTAAGTGTTGGTGATGGGGGGTGGGGCAGTTATCAGGATCAGGTTGCAGGCAACACTGTAATGATGATTAAAGATGGCCGGCTACCGGCGTAGCGCAGTGGCTGCAGACCATCCCTACCTTCTTCTGGGCCCTCCCCCTGTAGCCCGGATCCTGATGGACAGCCCCAGGAACCAATCCAATTGCAGCTTGTTGCTGCAAGCGTCACTGACGTCCTGAAGCTGCGCGCGGCGGTGGGTTTCTGCAGAAGAGCCCAACCAGCAGTGTGGAAGGTAAGTACTACTTACCCACACAAACACAAAACAACTTTTTCCCCTATTTTTCCCCCAAATATTTCAGCTTCACTGAACCCTCTGAGAACTACAACCCCCAGCAGCTCCAGATACTCTGGATCTGTTGGGAGTTGTAGACCTCCCCCCTCCCCCAGCTAATGTCCCACTGTATTGTTATGCTGGTGCCTGTTCTAGGGCTCCAGCATAACAATACCTAAGTCGCAGAAACCGCCAAGTACTTGTCTTTCCGCCACTTTCAGTTTGAAAATGGCGGACACCCGGCGGACCTCATTATAGTCAATGGGGTCTACATGTGTAACCTGTATTTTAACAGTCCACCTCTCCGTCATTCGGGTCCCATGGAGGACTTCTATGACGGAGGGCTTGCTGCAGTTGTGAATCTAGCATAAGGTTATGGCTACACTACAACTTAAGTCATGAAACCAAAGATTGCTTTGTCGCCTTGTGACTCTTTCATACGTTAGTGAATGGGGTCGCATTGGGACCCTCAGGTTGCAATGCAACTCCATTCACTAACATGAGTAAAGGAGTCATAGGGCAACATGACGATCCACATGACGGCATCATTAACACTAGAAGAAAATGATGATAAAAATGACAGGGCCTGAAAAGTGGTGTGCAAAACTCAAAAAGTTGCAATTTTTTTAGCAAAAATTTTCACTTGCCCAAAATAATTGTTACTTTTTTTATGACTTGTACACCAGTTTTTTTTTTTTTTTTTTTAAGCACACAAGCTGTGTTAAATCAGCCCCATAGTATTTACACTGTAAAAATAGGAAGCGTGACGTTAAAAAAAAAAAAAACTGGCGTACAAGCCATACAAAAAGTAACAATTATTTTGCGCAAGTGAAAATTTTTGCTAAAAAATTGTATATGGCAGATATACGCTAGGTTCACACCTGAGTTCGGGTTTCCGTTCGAAGGGTTCGCTTGGGAGCCCCATGAACGGAAACCTAATCTGCTTAAAAAAGCGGTTAACTGCCGAATTTCCACCCGAAAAGGGTGGAAAATGCAAAGAGAAAAGCACTGCTTGCAGGACTTTTCTCTCCGCATTTTTAAAGCAGAATGGAGAACGGAATCCCTAGGCGGAGACCGGGCGCAAGTGTGAACCTAGCCTTAACCTTTTTAACCAACCCCCAATACAATAAAATTTTGTCAATAAGTTGCTAATAAAAGACTGTGCATCAGTCTTATAGAAGTTGTCCAGACTAAATTTTTAATTTTTTTTTATTTATGCCAAGGGAGGTGTAAAAAAAAAAATACCATACTCACTTGTTCCCAATGCTCCAGTGTCCTCCCAGCGTGGTCCGGTCCTGCATGTGACTACCAGCAGAACTGCAGACTGGACACCAGATGAATATGTTTTTTTTGTTTGTTTGTTTTGTTTTTCACCTCTCCCGGACTAATTATAAAAAAAATAAAAATAATAATAATTATGCTGCACAACCTCTTTAAAGTGTGGGGCATTAGGAGGGTATATTAAAGGGGTTGTCCAGGCATCATTTTTTTAAATACCTGATCAATAGGGGGCCAACACCCAGCCCCCAGACCAATCAGCTATATGGAGCCACTTCTGGCGCCCATCCTGTACACAATACGGGGCCGGAAGCAGAAAGCTCTGTCCACTGTGTATTAGCCGGTGTGATGATGAGACCCTCAATTTATGTATCTTTCTTGGAAGTGTGTTTTTACTTGATCATGTCACTCCTTCCCCCACTGGTTGGAATGTGATGCAAAGGAAGTTACACCTCTGGACACTATGTCTCACTGGTTTTCATCCCTGGCTGGGGGAGGTGAAGGGTGTGGTTGGAGAGGGTCTCACACGGAGGTAGGGAGTTTTCTCAGAGTCTATTGTGTTGAGCATGGAAGAGAGACAGCTAGGACAGGGCTGTGTGCTCAGGTATTTTTTCTGATCTTTTATTTCCTTTTATTTTGGTGTATTGTATCATCGCTCTTTTGCTTGTATGTTTATGCTTGATCATATTAATATTGTATATTTCTGTATATGCTATTAATTCATACCGACCCACTTGGGTTATTAAATATATAAAATTTATATCGCTCATTTCGTTTTATCCTATGACCCGGTCTACTCACGGTGTGTGAGTGGGAGGTTAAGAAAGAAGTTTGATCGCAGGCGTGCCACGCGGCTGGGCGAGGCGATATTCTTCACAGCCGGGCATCTATTGAAGTCAGTGGAAGCTGATCTGTAGTGAAGGCGCCGGGCAACTATACAGCGGATGGAGCTTTCTGCTTCCAGCCCTGTATTGTATACAAAATGGGCGCCGGAAGTGGTTCCATACAGCTGATGGGGCCATGTGTCAGCAGCATGGCATTGTTATTACCTGTAGCCGCGATGTCCCGGTACAGCTGATCTGCAGGGGTCCTGGCGGTGGGCCCCTAGAAACAATTCCACTGGTGGGCCCTAGACATCCCAGTCCGACACTGCGTGAGACTACCATCATTTTGTAGATAATCATCTTGGCTCGGTTGAGACATGCTTGAATCTGATGTAGAGCATGCCCAGAAGAATTCAGGCAGTCTTGAAAGCCAAAAGTGGATTTACAAAATACTAACCAAATAATAAAAATTTAGATTTAGGAGCAAAACAGTAACAATGCAGATACATGACAAGAATCTGCATAACTAATCATATGCTAAATAGTTGCAAATTAAATTTATTTATGAGATAGCCAAGATGATTGTCTATAAAATGATGGTAGTCTCAGGTGTGAAGCTGTAGTGGATGGTAAGATATGGAGCCTGAAAGTCAAAACATTGTTACCCTTTTGCTCTTCAGTGTACAATATTAAGAATAAACATTTTTGGGTATATTGTAACTAATGCCATTGAGAATTACAGTCAACCTTTCACTGGCCTAAAGTGGCTTGTCTCAAGCAGCAATAGTTATAGCAAAGGACTGCAAAATATTCTGCTAGTATTTCACAATGTTTGTTCTATGCAGAAGTACCAAAACTAGAGATGAGCGAACCAGTTCATAACAAGCTAAGTTCCTTACAGATTTTTAAAAAAAAAATTGTATTTCATTACCCACAAATCGTTATTATAAACCCCAGAGTATAATTAGCAGAGGCCTGGGGAAGTTGTGGGAAAAAAACAAACAAACACTGATACTCACCTTTCCTCACCGCGGCTCTGCCACTGCATCAGTCTTCTCTCGTGCTGTCTACCAACCTCTAAGTAATGTCACTGGAATATAATTTAAAACTGACAGGTACAGTACACTGTAATGCAGAAATATTGTGGCGTATTATATTGTATAGTACTGTATTAGTGTGGTCTAATTTATGGTGAAGTCCCCAAGTGTGATTTAAAAAAGCAAATTTGTTTACAGATGTTGAAAATCATAAAATATATATATATATATATATATATATATATATATAATAACATACATACACGTGGACAAAATTGTGAAAAACCCACAATGGTCACAGAAATAACTTGAATCTGACAAAAGTAATAATATATAAAAATTCTATGAAAATGAACAAATGAAAGTCAGACATTGCTTTTCAACCATGCTTCAACAAACTTTTTAAAAAAAGAAAACTCCTGAAACAGGCCTGGATAGAAATGATGGTACCCTTAACTTAATATTTTGTTGCACAACCTTTTGAGGCAATCACTGCAATCAAATGATTCCTGTAACTGTCAATGAGACTTCTGCACCTATCAACAGGTATTTTGGCCCACTCCTCATGAGCAAACTGCTCCAGTTGTCTCGGGTTTGAAGGGTGCCTTTTCCAGACAGCATGTTTCAGCTCCTTCCAAAGATGCTCAATAGGATTTAGGTCAGGACTCATAGAAGGCCACTTCAGAATAGTCCAATGTTTTCCTCTTAGCCATTCTTGAGTGTTTTAGCTGTGTGTTTTGGGTCATTATCCTGTTGCAAGACCCATGACCTGTGACTGAGACCAAGCTTTCTGACACTGGGCAGTACATTACTCTCTAAAATCCCTTGATAGTCTTGAGATTTCATTGTATCCTGCATAGATTCAAGAAACCCTGTGCCAGATGCAGCAAAGTAGCCCCAGAACATAACAGAGCCTCCTCCATGTTTCACAGTAGGGACAGTGTTCTTTTCAAGATATGCTTCATTTTTCTGTTGGTGAACATAGAGCTGATGTGCCTTGCCTAAAATTTCTATTTTTGTCTCATCTTACATTCTCCCAGAAGCTTTGTGGCTTGTCAACATGTAGTTTGGCAAATTCCAGTCTGGCTTTTTTAAGTTATTTCTGTGACCATTGTGGGTTTTTCTTTAATTAAAAGAGGGGTATCAACAATTTTGTCCACGTGTGTGTGTATGTGTGTGTGTATATATACAGTATATATATATATATATATATATATATATATATATATATATAATATTTCACCATTAAATACTGTGTGTCAAAAAAAGAAAAAAAGTAGTACACTAAATTCATATTGCTGCTCTTTTTATTGTACAAAACATAAAAAAATACACATATTTGGTATTATTATAATCGCACTGACCCATAAAAGAGGTATGTTAAGGCTCCACGATTCCTTCCTCTATGTTGCACACCCTTATTACTCTAGTCCAGGGGTAGGCAACCTTTGGCATTCCAGCTGTTGTAAATCTACAACTCCCAGCATGCATACTTGCTCTGGAAGTGAATGGAGCATGTTGGGAGTTGTAGTTTCACAGCAGCTGGAGTGCCGAAGGTTGCTGATCCCTGCTCTAGTCCCTAAACCGGGTAGGGATCTGCAGGACTGAGCCAATTACCATCCCATCGCATTGTTGAACACTGACCTGAACATTTTTACTAAAATCTAGCCAATAGGTTGAATGCTTGGCTCCCCTCCCTTATCCACAAGGACCAAGTGGTTTTCGTTCCCTTTCGTCAGGGTAGCGACAAAACTAGATGGACTGTCAACTTGGTAGAGGTTACCAATCATCACTCTGCTCCCACTCTTCTCTTGAGTCTGGATGTTGTGAAGGCATTTGACCGCCTGGGTTGGTCCTTCATGTTGGCCACGTTGGAAGCCTTTGGGTTTTCGGGCACTTTCCTCACAGCTATTTAGGCTACCGTCAGTAACACACTACGCCGCCAGGGACTCAGATCCTGCAGTGCCAGACGTATCCCCCTGCTTAAGCCAATACATATCCAGGCCCGTCTATAGTTTGCTAGAGAGCATTTGGATGTCCCAGAAGAGTATTGGGAGAATGTCATATGGTCAGATGAAACCAAAGAAAGACTGTTTGGTAGAAACACAACTCGTCGTGTTTGGAGGAGAGTGAATGCTGAGTTGCATCCAAAGAACACAATACCTACTGTGAAGCATGGGGGTGGCAACATCATGCTTTGGGGCTGTTTCTCTGCAAAGGGACCAGGACGACTGATCCGTGTACATGAAAGAATGAATGGGGCCATGTATCGTGAGATTTTGAGTGCAAACCTCCTTCTATCAGCAAGGGCATTGAAGATGAAACGTGGCTGGGTCTTTCAGCATGACAATGATCCCAAGCACACTGCCAGAGCAATAAAGGAGTGGCTTCATAAGGTCCTGGAGTGGCCTAACCAGTCTCTAGATCTCAACCCCATAGAAAACCTTTGGAGGGAGTTGAAACTCCGTGTTGCCCAGCGACAGCCCCAAAACATCACTGCTCTAGTGGAGATCTGCATGGAGGAATGGGCCAACATACCAGCAACAGTGTGTGCCAACCTTGTAAAGACTTACAGAAAACGTTTGATCTGCCATTGCCAACAAAGGATATATAACAAAGTATTGAGATGAACTTTTGTTATTGACCAAATACTTATTTTCCACCATAATTTGCAAATAAATTCTTTAAAAATCAGACAATGTGATTTTCTGGATTTGTTTTCTCTTTTTGTCTCTCATAGTTGAGGTCTACCTATGATGTCAATTACAGGCCTTTCTCATCTTTTTAAGTGGGAGAACTTGCACAATTGGTGGCTGACTAAATACTTTTTTTCCCCACTGTATCTAGTACAATGTTTCGGGTATAATACCTTTCATCAGGCTGAAAAATTATCAAAAATACATACAAACATATATTAATATACAATGTGGGTATATGTAGAAAGAGTAGGAGTACATATTAGATTGGGGTACATATTCAAATATGCAAATATACAGTTGTGCTAAGTTTATAACCTGGACAGATTTTTTTGTTTTGTTTTTGTTATAAATTATAACGCTAAAACTTTTTCTGCACTCATGGTTAGTGGTTTGTTGAAGCCATTTATTGTCAATCTTCTGTGTTTTCTCTTTTTAAATCATAATGACAACCAAAAACATCAAAATGACCTTGTAGAAAAGTTCACATACCCTGGTGATTTTGGCCTGATAACATGCCCAGAAACCAAACCAAGGTCAGGTAGACAAACCAAAATTTCGGGCACAACTGCCCGGAAAATTGTTCTGGATGCAAAGAAAAACCCACACATAACATCAGCTGAAATACAGGACTCTGAAAACTATCGGTGTGGCTGTTTCAAGATGCACAATAAGGAGGCACTTGAAGAAAAATGGGCTGCATGGTCGAGTTGCCAGAAGAAAGCCATTACTGCGCAAATGCCACAAAAAATCTCGCCTTCAATACGCCAAACAGCACAGAGACAAGCCTCAAAACTTCTGGAACAAGGTAATTTGGAGTGATGAGACAAAAATCGAACTTTTTTGGCCACAACCATAAACGTTACATTTGGAGAGGCGTCAACAAGGCCTATGATGAAAGGAACAACATTCCTACTGTAAAGCACGGAGGTGGATCACTGATGATTTGGGGATGTGTGAGCTTCAAAAGCATAGGAAACTTGGTCAAAGTTGAAGGAAAAATGAATGCAGCACATTATCAGCAAATACTGGAGGCAAATTTGCACTCATCAGCCAGGAAGCTGCGCATGTGACGTACTTGGAAGGTCCAACATGACAACGATCCAAAACACAAGGCCAAGTCGACTTGTCATTGGCTACAGCAGAAGAAAGTGAAGATTCTGGAGTGGCCATCTGAGTCTGCTGACCTCAATATCATTGAGCCACTCTGGGGAGATCTCAAGCGCGCAGTACATGCAAGTCAGCCCCGGAATTTACAGGAACTGGAGACTTTTTGCCAAGAAGAATGGGCAGTTTTACCATCCGAGAAAATGAAGAGCCTCATCCACAACTACCACAAAAGACTTCAAGCTGTCATTGATGTTAGAGGGGGCAATAGACGGTATTAAGAACTGGGGTATGTGAACTTTTGGACAGGGTCATTTTGATTTAAAAAAGAGAAAACACAGAAGTTTGACAATAAATGGCTTCAACCAACCACCAACCATGAGTGGAGAAAAAGTTTTTGTGTTATCATTCATATTCTCTTAAAAAGGCCAAAAAAACAAAAAATCTGCTGGAGTATGTAAACTTTTTAGCATAACTGTATCTTATTACACAATCTAGAAATTGTACATGTATGCTATAAAAATGTAGAAACTTTATCTAGTGTTGTCAAAAAATGCTCAATAAAGGCTACATAGTATTTATACTGAACTGAATGCACAATGAGATCAGGGCTTTGTGATGGCCAAAATATTGACTTTGTTATCCTTAAGCCGCTTTGTAACCAGTTTGGCAGTATGCTTCAGGTCATTGTCCATTTGGAAGACCCATTTGCGCCCAAGCTTTAACTTCCTGGCTGATGTCTTGAGCTGTTGCTTCAGTATTGTCACATAATGTTCTTTCCTCATGATGCCATCTATTTTGTGAAGTGCACCAGTCCCTCCTGCAGAGAAACAACCCCACAGCATGATTCTGCCACCCCCGTGTTTCACAGTTGGGATGGTGTTCTTAGGCTTGCAAGCTTGTCCCTTTTTCCTCCAAACGTAATGATGGTCATTATGGCCAATTTTAGTTTCGGCAGACCACAGGACGTGTCTCCAAAAATTAAGGTCTTTGTTCCTGTGTGAATTTGCAAACATTAACCCTTAGGCGCACCATGACGTAACTGTACGTCCTGGAGAGAGCTTCATTAGCGCACCAGGATGTACAGTTGCGTCCCAGCTCCCGTAGCTTTTCTCTAGCACAGAGTATGGCTGGGTATCCGGAGCTCAGCTGTTGCCGGCAGCTGAGACTCCCCTGTGACTGAAGAGGGACCACTACAAGCCTCACCTCTCCAGCCACCGCTGTGATTGGTGGGTCTGTACAGACCCACCAATCACAGTGCAGCTATGCGGCAGTACTGATACCGGGGCTTACTGTCATAAGTGACAGTTCCCCGGAACAGGGAGATCGGAGTATCAGCTGTATAAAACATCTGATACTCTGATCTGACCAGCAAGGGACCTGTCACAGCCTCCACTAGCCAGCCATCATCATTCACAGTGCAGCCAGAAAGCAGAGGAGAGGTGAGTATTATTTATTTTTTTTTCTATTCTGTCAGGATCCATTTTGACTATGAAGATCAGGATGGATTCATTTTAAAGATAAGATTCTCCTCTTTAAAATGATACCAAGATCTCCATGATGCATCTTACAGATCGGGAGCAATTCCCTGCTGAAAATGCTGTTGGGCATTGAGATTCTAATGCAGATCTCAATTCCCAACAGCGTTTTAACAGCAAATCTCTCCAGATCTCTAAGATTCATCATGGAGATCTTGGTATCGATTTAAAGAGGAGAATCTCATCTTTAAAATGAATCCATGTTGATCTTCATAGACCAAATGGATCCTGAGATATGGGGCTCTAAATTGTCCACCCCCTCCAGCCATCTTAGCCAGCTGCATAAAGGAGGAAGGAGGGGAAAGGAGAGCTGCAGACTGCACAGATGATGATGATAAATTATGATCATCATCTGTGCATAACCTGTATGTGACTGGCGACTGGAGGGGGGGGGGGACTTCTGTCCATGTTATCCCCTCTCCTATCAATCAGAGAGCATACTATACTTTTGCTCTCTGACTGTCACATAGAGGGATAATGTAATACCCCTCTGAGCCTTACTAGAGGGGTATTCTTCTGTAATACCCCTCTGAATATAACCTAACCTGGAAGTTTATTGGCGCTGTGACCTAGACATTTACCATTGTCCAGGTCGCAGTGCCAAAAGAGTTGCACCAAACACACAACACATTCGCAAAGTTATCAATAAAGTTTACATTTTTTCACTGTCCCTGTCCTGTTTATATCTGATCTTTATAGAGTATAATACGGGACCGCCTTTCTAATGATATCCGTTACACGCTAAAATAATAGCAATAACGATTATTACTAGAGATAAATGTATAAAACATTTCTGACAGACGGAAGGTTCCATCAGTCACATAACACATTGTCACCCATTTAATGTCACAATATATAATCCCAGTTTTTAGCAGCTTTCAGACGGTTATAATAGCGGGTGTTTTTATTTTTGTTTGTTTTTTTCAACCCACAGTACAAACGAAACTACTGGACTTCCAGTAATTTGGGGTTAAAACAACATTTTAACGGAAAAAAATGTCGTCTTCTATTTTCACAGCCCAATTCTGTGAAACATCTGTAGGGTGAAAATACTCACTATAGCCCTTGATGACCCTAGAGGGGTCTAGTTTCCAAAATGGGGTCATATTTCGGGGGTTTCCACTGTTCTGGCACCTCAGGAGCTCTACAAATGCGTCATGGTGCCTGAAAACATTTCCATCAAAAACTGCCAAGCTCCGCCATGTACCCATACAGCAGTTTACGACCACATATGGGGTACTGCTACATTCAGGAAAAATTGTGTAATGAACTGTGGGGGGCTTTTCTCTCTTCTTAACCCCTTGTGAAAATGAGAAATTTGGGACTAAAGAGACATTTTACTGGAAAGAGAGTAATTTTTCCTTTTCATGTCCCAATGGTAGTAAATACCCGTGAAACAGCTGTGGGGTCAAACTGCTCACTATACCCCTTGATGGTTGTATTTTCTTAAATGGGGTAATTTAACGGGGGCTTTATTGTTCTGGTACCTCATGTGCTCTGCAAATGCGACATGGCACCTGAAAATGATTTAAAATCTGCCCTCCGAAAGCTCAATGTCGCTCCTTCCCTTTCTTCGTTCTGTCGTGTGCCCAAAGAGCAGATTATACCAACACATGTGGTATTTTTGTGCTTGAGAGAATTTGTACAACAAACTATGGGATGCATTTTCTCCTTTAACCCCTTGTGAATGTCCAAATTTTAGGGTTAAATGAACATAGTATTGAAAAAAATTGAAATTAATATTTTTCGCCTTTATTTTGTTTTAATTCCTGTGAAGCGCCTAAAGGGTTAACAAACTTCTCAAATACTGTCTTGAATTGTTTTGGTGGTGCAGTTTTGAAACCGGTGTGATTTATGGGGGTTTCTAATACAAAGACCTTTCAAAGCCCCTTTGGAACTGAATTTATATATGTGTAATGACAGTAACCTCTATTACAAAATTGTCTGACCATTGTATAAGCAATGCTACATCTGTTGCCACCCCTGCTACCTCTACTGTCATCCCCTCTACCTCATAGATTGTAAGCTCTTGAGAGCAGGGCCCTCAGTCCCAGTGTGTGAATTGACTATTTCTTTGTAATGTATCTTTTTTGTCAGTACTTGAACCCTACAAATTGTACAGTGCTGCGGGATATGTTGGCGCTATATAAATAAAATGTATTATTATTATTATTATAATTAGTACCTTAAAAAATGTGTTTTGTAAATTCTCTTGAAAATTCCTGTAAGCCTTATAACGTCCCAAAAAATTAAATGAACGTTTAAAATTTGATGTCAACATAAAGCAGAGATATGGTAAATTATGTTTATTAACTAATTTGAGTGGTATGACTCTCTATATGAAAAGAGGATAATTTCAAACTTTGAAAATTGCATATTTTTCTAAATTTTCTTTTTTTTTTTTTTATAAATAAACACAAAACATATTGAACCAAATTTACATCAAAGACTAAGTACAGTTTGCCACGAAAAAAACATTCTCAAAATCACCTGGAAAAGTTAAAGCGTTCCAAAGTTATCACCACATAAAGTGAGACATGTTATATTTGAAAAATGGGGCTGTGTCATAAAGTCCAAAACTGGCTGCGACGCCAAGGGGTTAATCTGGCTTTTTTATGTTTCTTTTGGAGTAATGGTTTCTTCCTGGCAGAGTGGCTTTCAGCCCATGTCGATACAGTACTTGTTTCATTGTGGATAATGACACACTCTTACCAGCTTCCGCCAGCATCCTCACAAGGTCTTTTGCTTTTGTTCTTGGATTGATATGCACATTTTGTACGAAAGCACATTCATCTCTGGGACACAGAACCCGTCTCCTTCCTGAGCGGTATGATGGCTGGACATTCCCATCTTGTTTGTACTTGAATATAATTGTTTGTACAGATGAATGAGGCACCTTCGGGTATCTGGAAATTGCACCCAAGGATGAACCAGACTTGTACAAGTCCACAATTCTGCCCAACTCACCCTTCAATCAATCAATAAGTCCCTGGGATATCATATGCTGTATATATTTTTTATTATTGTTTGTTGTTTGTATATTCCATGTTATGCGCTAGTCCTCCATTGTTACGTATTATCATGTATCTTTGGTTCATGAATTCCATATGTATCTTTAAAAAAAATTTTCTGCAGATTTTGGGCGTGAGAAAGGCTGGCTCTATGGCCGAAACATTGACACTACTTTCTGCATCGTATTATTTTGCCATTATCTTATCATAAGCATTGGTGGATGATCGCATGACCACTTGTAAATAAATTTACACTAAAGCAAGAAAAATCATGTGCTGTGATATTTACTACACTGGTGATTAGATTGGAGAATCTGACCACGTGCACAATAACTACAGAAGAGAGTGTGCGGTACCTATGTTTATACTATTGATGTTTCTTGCCTTGGACCAGCACCTCCACCCATTTACTCAATGTAAACTAATATCTTCTCCTATTCAACTGATGAGGCAACCTGCATAATCGGCTGCACGCAGACCACGGGTGACTTCTTACAAATTCCATCAACAGAAATTCACTCCAGAGACCTAGAACGGGTTCAGAAGAGAGTTACAGCCTTCAACCTCCACTGCACTACCCTCACAGAGTATTACAAAGTGCAAAGAATACCACAAGGTCTTGGGAGCAAATTACGTCCTACATTGGTTAGTGATGATTCTGGGTACTGCAAAAAAAAATTTTAAAACATTTTGAACAAATGATCACTTCACCTAATACTACTCACCAATGAAACTGTTCAAACCAAGATACAGGACAATAAAATAATTAGAAGCATTGGAACCACAGCTATCCAATACCCTTTCCACTGATGAATGGACCACGTTGAAAAATGTGGATACCAACATAAAAAACTTTCGAGAGAAGAAAACGAGAAAAATGTTTGAGACACAAAAGACTATTTGAATAATAGAGTGTACAGATGGGGAGAATACAACACCAGACCTATACATCCATACTACAGAAACTACTTAACCGGCTCAAGCAGCAACACCTCAAGAGGTTCCAATACAACCCGTTTTTAGGGAGACGCTGACAATCAAGATCTTGACAAAGACCTACAGAGCTTCAGCCATCCAGAAACATAGGACCAGAAGGGGAGGAAAGATACACAAGAACGAAAGCACGAGTCCAGACCAGATTACCGGTGAGTCCTGTTTGGTCTTCAACATCTCTTTACATAACCTCACACCAACACAACTGACAATATTAAGTATAGGGCTATCCTTCAGCCCTACAACAAAGATGGACACTTTCATGCTGGAAGACAATTTACATCATTTCTTTAGGCAGAGAAGACTGAAAGCCCACTTCAACACCATAGGTACATCACTTATTCCTCCATCATCCTCCACACCAACTCCTGCATTCTCCGTCTCACATCTAGGATTGAGGCTTCGTAGCCAATACAATCCTCCTCAAATCTATCATCCCATAGAAACCTATGTCAGCCAAGTTAAAAAAGACATGAACACATTTTTAAGCGAGGTAACACAAGGTAAATTACATTACCATTCCAACCTTACACAGGAGGAGAAACAAGCCCTCAGCAACTTGAGGTCCAACCCTACCGGCTAATAAAGGAGGAGCGCTTGTAGTAATGGATAAACATGACTATGTGAGCGAAATACGGTCACAGCTTACAGATACCACAACATACCGGCTATTGCAGAAAGATATCTTGAACTGCGCATTATTGACAGTAAAATGGTTGAATTTCCTACCAAATTACACCCTATCACACCAGTCTTCTATGTACTGCCAAAGATCTACAAAAGGCTAGATAAACCACCAGAAAGACCAATTGTGGCATCCACCGATTCACTCTGGTCACCCCTGGACCACACATGGACCACGCCGCGCATATAATGTACACTGGAGACACATAGCACAACAGGCTCATTCTAGGAGGAAATTTTCCTCCAGCCAGCATCTCCACTCAGGCTCACAGCTTCTCATTTACAAGTAACATAGCTCTTTTGCCACATATCCCACATTGCTGCATCCTATAATATATAGCACTCCACTCTCCACTCATGTTATGCCTCTTATTCTCTATCTGTGCCCTTTATTTTCACATATTGCTCATGTCAGTAGACCGTATTTGCTTTAGCTCATTGCCTTTGGACATACAGCTTACGCTATCAGCTCTTTAATATAACCTTGTTGCTTGTTACCCTACTTTGCTCATACTACTATAGCTCATCCTATCTATACCTTTTACTTTTTACTGTGTACTCAGTTCTAAACATGATCTCTAACTTTGAATTAACACCTGGGATATAATATGCTGTATATATGTTTTTTTATTATTGTTTGTTGTTTTTATATTCCATGTTATGTGCTAGTCCTCCATTATTACTTATTATCATGTATTTTTGGTTCATGAATTCCTTATGTATCTTTAAAAAAAATATCTGCAGATTTTGAGCTTGAGAAAGGTTGGCTCTACGGCTGAAATGTCACCTCTACTTTCTGCATCGTATTATTTTGCCATTATCTTGTAATAAGCATTGTTGGATGATCACATGACCACTTGTAAATAAATTTACACTAAAGCAAGAAAAAAAACATGTACTGTGGTATTTACTACACTGGTGATTAGATTGGAGAATCTGACCACGTGCACCGTAACTACAGAAGGGAGTGTGCGGTACCTCGGTTCAGACTAATAACTCTAATAATGTGCCAATTAAAAGGAAAGGTGTTAAGGCCAAGATTACCAATGGCTTAATATATAGTAGATATAGTAATACATAGTAGAGCCTACATCTCAAATTCCATTATTTTTGACAGCAGACATAGCGCTATATGGGGACACCTAAGCTGAACCTGACAAGTCTGTCAGGCACTGCTGGTGTCTGTCATGTGATTATTAGGATAGGAAGTGTTACCTCTCCAAGATCCAACACCATGTGCTGCTTTATCCTCCTTCTATGGTCACCTCCTACTTCACTGAGCATCGGTCAACAGTCACCTACTAGGTCCTGATGTTCTCTCTGCTATTTGCTGGCTCATCTTTATTACTTTGCTGAACCAGCTGATCTACAGACTCCGCTGTTTCAACTCTGCTATTCTACCGCCTTAATACTGTTAATCTGCAACCTAGCTCTATCATGTTAAGTGGTTCCAGCTCAATTCCACCTTGTGACCAAAGCCTGGCTTCAACACTGCATCTCTACAGCTTCAGTTTGAAAGTGCAGTCACTACTCCTCCACTTTATTCTGTATTATCCAGTCACTTTCTGTAAGAGCTGCTAGTCAGCTCTGAGACATTAAAATCAGCTAACCTATACTGATGCACTACTATTTTCTGTTTACATCCTCGGCAATAGCTTAGTCAGATTCATCACACACTGTGTGGGTTGCTTTTGTCTGTTGAGAAGAAGCTCAAAGTCACTAGAGCAAGTGAATTTGGGATCTAAAGCTGGCTACACACAGGACAACTAGATAGGACAACTTGTTACTTACAGTTGGTCTGTCGAAAGCTTTCTTTTTGGATGACAGTGCCAGAAGTTAAAATGATAACTCACCAATACTTGGGAAATTGATAAAGTATCTGGCTGAACTTGCTCCTAACCTGTCTTGTGGTGCACATCTGTCATTAGTCATAATTGAATTTTCAGCTCTCTCAGCAACTGCATCCAAGAACAAAAAAAAATACAAGATGGTGATCAACCTTTCCACAGATATCTGTTTCTGGGTGGTATCAGTCACTTAAGATTATATATATAAATATATATATATACACACACACTACCGTTCAAAAGGGTCACTTCGAAATTTCCTTATTTTTGAAAGAAAAGCACAGTTTTTTTCAATGAAGATAACATTAAATGAATCAGAAATACACTCTATACCAGGGGTAGGCAACCTTTTTTGTTCGGCGTGCCGATTTCGATTAAAAAAAATCAAAGTTGAGGTACTCGGAGTGCCGGTCAATAATTGTAAGTCTAACGACCCCTGCACATGGTATTATGTCACATAGCGGCCCCTGCACACGGTATTATGTCCAATAGCGGCCCCTGCACACGGTATTATGTCCTATAACGGCCTCTGTACATGGTATTATGCCCCATAGCGGCCCCTGCACACGGTATTATGCCCCATAGCAGCCCCTGCACACGGTATTATGCCCCACAGCGGTCCCTGCACACGGTATTATCCTCCATAGCGGCCCCTGCACACAGTATTATCCTCCATAGTGGCCCCTGCACACAGTATTATCCTCCATAGAGGCCCCTGCACACAGTATTATCCTCCATAGTGGCCCCTGCACACAGTATTAGCCTCCATAGAGGCCCCTGCACACAGTATTATCCTCCATAGTGGCCCCTGCACACAGTATTATCCTCCATAGTGGCCCCTGCACACAGTATTATCCTCTATAGTGGCCCCTGCACACAGTATTATCCTCTATAGTGGCCCCTGCACACAGTATTATCCTGCTATTGCTATTATTTTAGCGTGTAACGGATATAACTAGAGAGGCAGGCGGCGTATTTTACTCTATAAAGATCAGGTATGGACAGGACAGGGACAGTGAAAAAATGTCACTTTATTGGTGACTTTGTGCATGTGTTGTGTAAGTATTTGGTGCGACACTTTTGGCGCTGCGACCTGGAGGATGGTCACATCGCCAATAAACTTCCTGGTTATGTGATTAGGCTCAGAGGGGTGTGACATTATCCCTCTATGTGACAATCAGAGAGCAGAAGTATAGTATGCTCTCTGATTGATAGGAGAGGGGATAACATGGACAGAAGCCCTCGCTACCCCCCCCCCACCGGGGTCATCTGCAGCTTATGCACAGACAATGAGGAATTATCATTGTCTCTGCAGTCTGCAGCTCCTCCTCCCCCTCCTTCCTTAGCTCTAAGATGCTGCCTGAGGCAGGAGGGGGGGACACTTTTAGAGCCCCATTTCTAAGGATCTGTTAGGGCCACAAAGATGCAACTGGATTCATTTTAAAGATGAGATTTAAAGATACCAAGATCGCCATGATAGACCTTACACATTCAGAGCGATTCACTGTTAAAACGATGTCGGGAATTGAGATCTGCATTGGGATTTCAATGCTGAACATCCTTTTCACCAGCGAATCGCTCAGGATGTTTAAGGACGATCATGGTGATCTTGGTATCATTTTAAAGATGAAATTCTCATCTTTAAAATGAATCCAAGTGTTTCTTTATAGCTTTAACCAATCCTGAGCAATTCACTCAGGTACAGTAGTGAAGCCGGCAATTACCGGCTTCACCACTGTAAATAGACTGTGCAGAAGTGGGGTGCTGCCGCATCCATCTTCACCCCGCGCTAATGAAATTTTAAGGAAGCCGGATGGAAAAACGCTACAGGTAGCGTTTTTCCATCCGGCTGAGGCACAGATCCAGCGCCAGAACTGATGCCTCTTGTGCCAGAACCGATCCCATAGAAAACTATGGGATCTGTCCTGGCATCAGTTTCCCTCCGGCTTGTGTGCACCACACTGGAGGGAAACAAATAGCTGTGCCGGACATATGTTAACGCACCAATAACTCACTTTTTCCTGCTCCGCAGCCGCTGTGTGGACGCTTCTCCCTGATGTTAGCGACCGCTGATTCGGTCTCAGGGGTCACGTTGCGTCATTATGCGTAATGACGTCGGACGTGACCCCTGAGGCCCTGTCAGCAGTCTCTTACGTCAGGCAGAAGCGCCCGAAGAGCACACAGCGGCTGCAGATCCAGGGAAGGTGAGTTAACATTGTTTTTTTTTTATGTTTGATCACCTTCCCAGGGGATCCGTTTATTATACTGTGGGGTCTGAAGAGACCTCACAGTATAATAATAGCAGTTTCGATTCGGCCGTGTTTGGTCCTATCGAAACTGCTGGGTGAGGACTCCGCTGCCGTGCCAGGGAAATAAGCCTGGCGTGCCACTCTCGGCACGCGTGCCAGGGGTTGCCGACCCCTGCTCTATACATTGTTAATGTGGTAAATGACTATTCTAGCTGCAAACGTCTACATAGGTGTATAGAGGCTCATTTCCAGCAACCATCACTCCAGTGTACATTGTGTTTGCTAACTGTGTAAGAAGGCTAAAGGATGTTTAGAAAACCCTTGTGCAAGTATGTTAGCACAGCTGAAAACAGTTTTGCTGGTTAGAGAAGCTATAAAACTGACCTTCATTTGAGCTAGTTGAGAATCTGGAGCATTACATTTGTTGGTTCGATTAAACTCTCAAAATGGCCAGAAAAAGAGAACTTTCATGTGAAACTCGACAGTCTATTCTTGTTCTTAGAAATGAAGGCTATTCCATGCGAGAAATTGCCAAGAAACTGAAGATTTCCTACAACGATGTGTACTACTTCCTCCCTTCAGAGGACAGCACAAACAGGCTCTAACCAGAGTAAAAAGAGAAGTGGGAGGCCCCGCTGCACAACTGAGCAACAAGACAAGTACATAAGAGTCTCTAGTTTGAGAAATAGACGCCTCACAGGTCCTCAACTGGCAGCTTCATTAAATAGTACCCGCAAAACGCCAGTGTCAACGTCTACAGTGAAGAGGTGAAGAAAAAGCCATATCTGAGACTGGCTAATAAAAGGAAAAGATTAATATGGGAAAAACACAGACATTGGACAGAGGAAGATTGGAAAAGTGTGTTATGGACAGACGAATCGAAGTTTGAGGTGTTTGGATCACATAGAAGAACATTTGTGAGACGCAGAACAACTGAAAAGATGCTGGAAGAGTGCCTGACACCATCTGTCAAGCATGGTGGAGGTAATCTGATGGTCTGGGGTTGCTTTGGTGCTGGTAAAGTGGGAGATTTGTACAAGGTAAAAGGGATTTTGAATAAGGAAGGCTATCACTCCATTTTGCAACGCCATGCCATAACCTGTGGACAGCGCTTGATTGGAGCCAATTTCATCCTACAACAGGACAATGACCCAAAGCACACCTCCAAATTATGCAAGAACTATTTAGGGAAGAAGCAGGCAGCTGGTATTCTATCTGTAATGGAGTAGCCAGCGCAGTCACCAGATCTCAACCCCATTGAGCTGTTGTGGGAGCAGCTTGACCGTATGGTACGCAAAAAGTGCCCATCAAGCCAATCCAACTTGTGGGAGGGGCTTCTGGAAGCATGGGGTGAAATTTCTCCAGATTACCTCAGCAAACAGCTAGAATGCCAAAGGTCTGCAATGCTGTAATTGCTGCAAATGGAGCATTCTTTGATGAAAGCAAAGTTTGAAGGAGAAAATTATTATTTCAAATAAAAATCATTATTTCTAACCTTGTCAATGTCTTGACTATATTTTCTATTAATTTTGCAACTCATTTGATAAATAAAAGTGTGAGTTTTCATGGAAAACACAAAATTGTCTGGGTGACCCCAAACTTTTGAACGGTAGTGTATATATAGATTCAGACCTCTTTGATAGTGGGTTTGTATAAGTCACTCTACCAGTCCTGCTAATGATGTACTCATTTGGCACTAGACAATCCTATTACAGTGTTTTAAGGAAAGCTGTTTTTAGCCACAGCAATAGCCTTTAAGAAATCATCCCTTTTATCCTCTTTATCCCAGAAACGGATTACATTATATCAAAACAAAACAGTTGTTTGAGAACTAAAAAGCATACATATGAAAAAGGACCTTTCTGCAGTCATTACATCTCAGTTCTGTCTTCAAGCAATAACTAGTAGCAGATCAGTTACCATTTTATGACTTGAAAACATAAACCATGAAGGAGATATGTACTAGAGGAAAACCCCTTTCTGCCAGTGTCAAGCTTGGAGAACACACTCATAGTCTAACCGATATCTACAAAGGCACCTTGTATGCTACTTTTACTGAGCAGCACTCTGAACATGAAGGGCGAAATACTATTCAATCATCAAAAAAATACATCAATCCTTTTATCCTCAATCTCAATGTTGGAGGAAAGATATTTCAGATTGATTGTTTTGCAGCAGCAAAATACCCTGTTACTAGACTTGGAAGAATGGCAGCATGTGCTGATCCAGTAAAAAGATTAGATCTCTGTGATGACTACTCAGTGCAGAAGAATGAATATTTCTTTGACCGGGATCCTACAGTTTTCTGCTACATATTCCATTTCTATCGCAGTGGAATCTTATGGATAATGGATGAGCTGTGCCCTCTTAACTTTGTTGAGGAAATTGAATATTGGGGTATTCATATAAATTATACACATAACTGTTGTCGTAGTCTGTTTCAAGAACATCAAGATGAACTGAAAGAGCATATTAAGATACAGAGAGATCTTCAAGCTGAACTTGAACGTCATGATCATGAAAAGCACTTTGAAGGCAAGTGGCTTGGGGATTTGCGGAAAAAAATTTGGAATTTAGTGGAAAATCCATACTCTTCTATTCCAGCTAAAATTTTAGCCATATTATCTAGCATTTTTGTCTTGCTTTCTGTTGTAACTATGTGTCTTAGTACAGTGGAGGAACTTAAACATATGAACCTCTATGGTGTATCCTATATGGATCATGTGGAAATTGCTTGTGTAATTTTTTTCACCACTGAATATGTCATGAGACTATTATCAACTTCAGATATTAAAAGATTCCTTAAAACAGTGTTAAACATTGTAGACCTTATTGCTATATTACCATTTTATATTCAAATTATATTTGAGAGGTTCTCAGAAGAAGCATATGTGCATCTGCACCCTGATGATATAGAAAGGATGGAAAGAGTGGGACAATTTGGAAAAGTATTGAAAATAATTCGGCTTATGCGGATATTTCGGATCTTAAAACTGGCCCGCCATTCCATTGGACTGAGAGCTTTTGGTTTCACAATCCGTCAGTGCTACCAACAAGTTTGCTGTTTGTTCTTGTTCATTGCTATGGGTGTGTTTACGTTCTCTGCTTTAATGCATTCAGTCGAGCATGATATCCCTGGCACTAATTTCACCAGCATTCCAGATGCATGGTGGTGGGCAGCGGTAAGTTTTTATTTTTAGCTTCTATGCAACATGATATAAGCTGACTTTAGTATTATTATTATTACTATTATTATTACAAAATATAACATTTAACTACAATAAGTAATTGAGTATTGCTTAAAATTATGAAATACATATTTTATTGAAACCAAAGAAAAAAAAATATTTTAGTTAATGTTTATATAATTTGGAAAAATACTTAGTGGAAATCTTGCAGAAAAAGTTATAACTTTTATGTGATTGCTTAGGCTGGTGTAATATATCTAGTTTATATTTTATATGTTATTTTTTTGTAGGTCAGCATTTCCACTGTAGGATATGGTGATACAATTCCTGATACAATTTTGGGGAGGATTGTAGCCTTTCTGTGTATATCGTTTGGGATTATTCTTAATGGCATGCCAATATCCATACTTTACAACAGATTTTCGGACTTTTATGCAAAACTTAAAGCACATGAAAGTACCAGTGTAATGAAAATTACTACTGAAATCAGATTTAAGAAAAGGATCATGGAAAAATTAAAAACCTGTTGTTCCACAAGACAAAGCACCGAATAGAGGACGTTTAAAAATGCCACATGGATCATGAACAGTTTTTAGTAGGCAGCAGCAAACTATTACACTTTTCCTTTGTGAAATACTATCAAAGATTTAAATTTGATCATATTTTGATGTCATGTAAAGTCAGTAATAATAATTGTGCCACTTTTGTCTGCATCTGTGAGCTCAGAACATTTAAACAGTTACATTATATAACCTATCTTTTATAACCTAATATAATGTCTCTACCGCTTAGCCAGGTTAAACGGGGGAAAGGTTTGTTTAATAAAGAGGGGGAATTAAACATATTTAAGGCTTGATCCACATCTACGTTTGGCTCTCTGTGCGAAATTAGTTTTGTAACCATCTAAAAATCCTCAAAAACTGATTTCGAACAGTGTGTTTTAAAACCCATTGATATTAATGGGTTGTAAAAACCATCCTTAGGTTTCCGTTTTACCATTTCCATCTGGTATCTGCTCTTTTGGGAGAAAAAAAGTCTGTAAAAAATTTGTAGGATACCAGACGGACAGCAAAGAATCAATTTTTTTTTTTTTTTTAACATTGAGGTTTATGGAAAGCAGACACAAACGGATTACCAACGGATAGTAATCTGTTTGTGTCCGTTTTGCAATTCATTCTTTCCCTCTGCGCATGGTTAGAATGAAGAAGGGGAAAAAAAAAAACAAACAAAAAAAAAACCCAAAAAACAGATTTGTCAATAAAAGATGGACTATGGTATGCGCTGTGTAACTGTTTGAATCTGTTTTTTTACCAGTCCGTTATTTTTTATATGGATTGGCAGCGGAAGGAAATCAGGTGCAAGTGTGAACCTAGTGTAAACGGTTGATCTATATGCCTATGTAATTCCTACAAGACTATTCAATCCCTATAACATTTCATTAAGAGGTGGATGCACTTTGCAAGGTGGGAATACCCCTTTAGCCAGCTTTGGCCTTAAAAGTAACCTGCCACCAGCTATGGGGTCCCTAAAACTGCAGCATGTCCTTATGCTGTTAGGGTTTAGGGCACCAAACCTTGTGACCCCAGCGCTGTCTGACATGACATTCAGCAGCAATTGAAAGTGTTATTATGCTGGAGTTGAACCATATCTCTTCTACAGCAGCACCTGGCGAATACACAACACACAACTAATCCCTAGGAGAGAACACCTCACTTCAAATGTACATGTGCAAAGAAGCAAGGTGTACTCTCTATGACTTTAGTTGCAGCTACACATACAACACAACAACAAGAAGCTACCAGAGAAGAGTCATGACTCTTCTTTAGCAAAATAGAAGTTTCCATATCTGCGGAATTTAGTGATGGACAGGTCTAGCATCACCAGTTTTGGAGCCCTAAACCAGAGCAGTATAAAGACATACTGGTGGTTTAAAAAACCCAAACTTGAGGACAGGTTTCTTTTACGGAAAGGAAAGTTTTTTCATTGTCACGTTCTGAAAGCCATAACTTTTTTTTTTCTGTTGAAGGAGCTACTTTAGCCATTGCTTTTTTGTGAGTTGAGTCGTTTTTCATTAGCATCATTTTGGGTGCCTAGCTTATTGACTAAATTTTCTTAACTCTTTCTGGGAGGGAATGAAAAAAATGACCAATACTGTCACGACTGCATTTTAAATTTTGCATTCTTCACCATATGGCATAAAGTGTTACCCTTTATTGTGTAGTGTGATTAAGACAATACCTAATTTGTATAGTTTTTAATGTTTTGATATTTGAATGCAATAAAAAATATATTTAAAAATCAAACATTTGTGCATCTCCATCTTCTAAAAGCCATAACGTTTTTTTTTTATTTTTCCATTGACCGAGCAAGTTGAAAGCTTCTTCTTTGAGAAATGAGATGAGCTCTTCATTGGTGAAGTTTTTTAGCTTATTTTCACCACTCACTTTTGGGGGGGGGGGGGTAAATAATATATTAGTTTTATAGTATGGGTTGTGTGGTGTGCAGATTTACTGTTAATGCTGAACCATCTGGATTGATAGGTGCTCTACAGTATATGCTATTGTTGATTCTGGTTGTAACAGTTGTACACCATTATTATATAATTTCCTATTATTTTGTATTTATTTTAAAAATACAAACACTTTTTTGCATCACTGTCTAGAGTAGTGATGGTGAACCTGTGACGCGACACGCCAAGACATTTTGGGTGACAAGACATTGGCAGCTACTTATTGTGTTATTGCAATAAGCAGCTGCCGATAATTTTTACCTGTCCACGCTCCTGTCCCGGGTTGTCTTCCTCGGGCCTCTTCTAGGCACCGCTACAGTGAAGAACGCCGGGAAGCTACGTACAGCATCCCAGCGTTCTTCAGTGTTGGCTACATTGCACTCTGGAGGTGGCAGCGGAAGTCGGCCAGGACTGGAGCGTGGTCAGGTATCGGCCATTACACTGTGTGTGTGTGTGGGGGGGGGGAGGGGGGTCATATACTGCGGTGGGCTTTAAAAAAGGGTTCATATGCTGTGTGTGGGGGTCAGATACTGTATGGGGGCCATAAAAAAGGGATAAGATACTGTGTAGGGGCCATAAGTAAGGGGTCATATACTGTGGGGGGGCAAAAAAAGGGGGGGGGTCATATCCTGTATGGGGAGGCTAAAAAAAAAAAAAAAAAAAAAGAAGAAGGGGGGGGGGGGAGGGTTATATACCATGTGGGGAGCCTAAAAAAGGAGGTCATATACTTTGTGATTGGCCAGAAAAAGGGAGTCATATACTGTGTGATGGGCCAGAAATACAAGAACATATATCAAAAATCTAACTTTTTTTTTTTTTTTTTTACTAGAGCTACAAATATCACAAAAATCCAGATATGTCTAGATGTGACACGGCACCTGAATTAAGTTAGCGGTTTTTTTAACGAATTTCAACACACCGATCTCAAAAAGTTAGTCAGTGGCCTAGAGCTAGTTGAGAGATTTCTTTTTCATAAACACTTGTTCTTTTTATTTGTTCCATTTCTGATACATGTGACATTTTGATTCGTTTGATCCTTATTCTAGGTCAGACAGCTGTTGGTCAAACAAATGTCCAGCTGACTGCTATGTAAAGTTTATGGTTTGCTTAAACAGAGGGCCTCTAGTTAACCTCTTCTGACACATGATGTAATAGTATGTCATATTCGGCAAGGTCTTCCCAACAGATGACTTATTATTACATCATGTGCATGGCATCTGCTCAGGAGCGGGCGCTGTGGACAGCAGGATGTCAGCTGTAACCAACAGCTGACACCCTGCTGTATCACCTGTGTTCTGAGAGCTCAGATAACCCCTTAGATCTCTCAGTCAATCATGGCCAAATCTCTCTTTCCCCCTCCCCTTTCTGTCTTCAGGGGTACCAATTGATTTCTATGGCCCTATCAAAAGTCTCCATAGCTACATCTCTTTGTTCTGTTTATTATATCTCTAGCTATAATACTCTTTTTTAGTTGTAACTTCACTTCTAAATAAACATCTATCTACTTTATCCACCTGAGAGATGGTTTATCTCTTGGTTTTGTGTAAAAGTTTCCACAACACAGCCTAAGGTCTGATTAGTAAAACCGAGTCTCTTTTTCCTGTCCTGATATAATTCTGCTAAGGCGGTTATCCCAGGTACATTTTGTTTGGACTGTGTGTATCTGCTGACACAAGCTGGGCACAGCATATAGGGCACTGAAATGGTGTATTTTACTACACCCCTAAATTCCTTTAGGGATATAGTTTCCAAAATGGATTTACTGACAGCTCTACGGTTCTGCAAAAGTGACATGGCATCTCAATACCAGTCCCTCAAAATCTGCATTCCAAAGCTAAAAAGTACAGCGCTCTTTCCCATAGGAGACCTACGGTATACTTCTTAAGTTTTAGGAGGCACCTCTGAGGCCAAAATGATCACTATACCCCTTGAGAAATTTCTTGAGGGCTGTGGATTCTAAAATTGGTCATATATTTAGGGTTAATTTTACTATTACATCTCAATCTCTACAATTGCTAAGACCATGTAAATAACCAAATTAAGTCTTAAATGCACATGGTTCTCTTTTTTGGAAAGTATCTCTCAGGTCGAAGTGATCACCATTGAAGGGTATAGTTTCCAAAATGAGGCCACTTCTTCGTACCTTAGGGCCTCTGCAAATGTGTCATGGCGCCTAAAAACAATTCCAGCAAAATTCACCCTCCAGAAGCCTAATGGCATTCCTTACCTTCTGTATCCTGCCATGTACCCAAACAGCACTTTTTATCCACATGTGGAGTATTTCTGTACTCGAGAGAAATTGCATAAGATATGGTGGGGTGCATTTTCTCCATTAACCCATTGTGAAAATGAAATTTTATGGGGCTAAAGTGATGTTTGACTGAAAAAAAAATATTTTCATGCCTGTGGGGTGAAAAATGCTTACTTTACTCTTTGATTCTGCAAATGAGACATGGTGCCTGAAAATGATTCCAGAAAAATCTGCCCTCCAAAAGATCAATGACACTCCATCCTTTCGGTGCCCTGTTATGTGCCTAAACAGCATTTTACATCCATGTGTGTAAATTTTAGGAATAAATAAACATTAAAAAATTTACATTTCTAAATTTCACCTCCAGCTTTCTTTAATTCCTGTGACACACTTAAAGGGTTAGAAAACTTCACTTGCTTATATAGTTAAAGGAAGACTATCACCAACCCCCAGCTACTTTAAACCGCTCCCACAGTGCTGTAGATGCTGTTAGCAGGAAAAAAACAAACAATAATACCTTTCTTATAGTTCAAAGCCCCAGGGATGCGGAGAAAAAGCACTTTTATTCTTTATTCAAATGAGGATCTCGGAGCACAGGGGGAGTTTTCTTCTATTACTGAGCACTGCTGAATCATCACTAAACACACCCATCCTGCATTCAGCTCATCGCCCTGGGCAGGATCAACTGACACTGCCCAGGGGGACGAGCTGAATGCAGGATGGGCGTTTTTTAGTGTACACCAGATTTATCATCCAGCATCAGCCACAGTGATAAATCAAGCAAAGTTTACACTAATAGTAAATCTGTACATGTTTTTTGGAAAAACACCACTGCAGTTCCTGATGCAGTTTTATTTAAGCCAAAGCCACAAGTGGATGGAAGAAAAAAACGTAAGTTCTTCCTCTACATTTCCCTTTCTTTTTTAAATCCTCTTGTGAGAAGGTGACTGGTAAAGTTCTGGATGGTCGCTATATCTCCCCCAGATTCCTCACTTATGTCTGGTAAGTGAGGTTACAACACTGATGTCTGTAGCAAAACCTCAGCTGTGAGAAGGCCTTTCTATTAACTGTTTCCTGTCCTACAGCAGGAAGGAGCCTTCAAGCACAGGTGGGAGCTGGGCCTCATTAAAAGGTCCATAAAAGGTTGTCAAGACCGCAGTTCCTGGGGGAGAAAGGAGGAGCCGGGTTCTGTCCTCACATTGTAAAGGCTGGTGAGACTCTGGAGTGAACTCCTGCCATTGCTTTGCGCTATTTATTGACCGTGTGGCTGAAGTAAGCCACACGTACAGATAGGACAGCTTTCTGTATAGTTAGTTGCTCAGACGAGCAGGATTTCTGTTATTTTTGCCTGAAAGTTAAAAGGGGTATTCCCACGTACATAACCATTTTTACATTTGTAGATAATTAAAAGTTAAACATTTTTGCAAATAAAAGTAATTAAACATTTTGCAGTCTTAAAGATTTCCTCTAAATATCTTGTGGTCACAAGTTGTTGTCTTGATCGGTTGCCAGTGGATACGACCATGAATGCAGGACCTTTCTAAGGTCAGAAAATCAGCAATGATGTCCTTACTTACTGTGGCCGGGATATCTTCTGGTACATGTAGTGTCCCTGCCTGATAACCCAGCTACAATAAGAAAATCATTGATGCTTTCCTGACAAGTCCCAGACCATAGAAAGTTTCTGCATTCGTGGTCGTATCCATTGGCAACCAATCAAGACAACGAACTGTTGCCACTATGATTGTTAGAGAAAATCTTTAAAACTCTGCAGAATTTTTAACTACTTATATTTGCAAAAATGTTTAACTTTTAATTATCTACAAATATAGATATGATTATGTTCATGGGAATACCCCTTAAAGGCTTATTTGTTTTGCTGTTTTCCTGAGAAAAATAAACACACAGGGTAATGCCTGTTGGACTTGAACTTTTGTGTCTGTCTCTGTCTGGGTCCGCTGCGACTACCATTGAGCTTTTTCCCCAAAATATTGTTACGGGCAGCAGACCCACTATGCTCCCAAATCAGTTTAGTTTGGGGCTATCTCTAAGGGCATTATCCCAGCAGAGTCCCCAGTTTTTACCCTTTAACCCCCATACAGGAATTTGGACTTCGCTGCAGGGAGTACACCAGGCTGCTACCTCCTGAGGTAATCTTGATAGCAGTGGACCAGGTGGGCAGATCTGTGGTGCAAAGAACCACAAAAAAAAAAAAAAAAATTATATATATATATATAACCGCAGAATGTGTACATAGACAAAAAACCAGCACAGACTAAAACAAAAGCTGGGTAACACACAAGAAACATAGGAATCAGGATATATAACAGAAACCTTGGAGGCTGCAGTTGTACAGGAACATACTAGGACTAAAAACAGGCTAGAAAGACATAGACCAAAACAGAAGTATGCATGCAAACAGAACAGACAAGGAACTGAATAACACACACAATGCTCAGCCAGGCAGACATACAGTCAGACACATCCATTGCTCAGTCACATTGCAGAAACGCAGATTGTGTGCTTTTTTTTTTTTTTTTTTTTTCAGATTTTGTTGCATTTTTTTTGAGTCAACACCAAGAATGGCTGCAAAAAGAATGGGAAATATATAGGAAGTCCTTATACTTTTCCCTTTTGCTCAGTCCACGTCTGGCTTTGGCTAAAAAAACAAACAAAAAAAAAAAACACAACAACAAAGCTACTTTTCCGCTACGTAGGGCTTTAGCCTAAAACAGGCAGAGGCAGTCATGGATTGGCTGAGGATAACTCACAGGTGAACTTGTTAGGCCTAGGAGCTGAACCAGGCACAGCAACAAAAAGGAACACATAGCAATCTGGAGAGAGGCCAGAGGCAGAGTATGTTGGGAGTGCATGATAAGGGAGCAGACTGTTACAGCTCTTCTGGGTTTAGCTCAAAAATCTGAATGGAAAAATGCCAAAAAAGCTGTGGAATTTTTCCAAAAAAACAGTAGTGTGCATTACAATATTCAATATCGTCAACAATGTTATCGAACGACCACAGGCTCAGCCACTGCCTTTATTGACCACTTCACTACCTGGCTCCTTCACTTCCTTTCATCAGACATCCCCACCATCATAAGTGACTTCAACATCCCCATTGGCACATCCCATTCAGCTACTTCTAAACTCCTGTCACTCCGCTTGTCTCAGTGGGTCTCCACAGCAAACCACAAAGAGGGACACACTAGACCTCATTTTACGCACCTCTCTTCCCTAAACAACTTCTCAAATACTCCTTTCTTACAGACATCAACTTTCTCCATATTTCTATCTTCAACTTCCCCCACCCCCAGGCCAGAAGCTAAAGAACCCATGTATGAAGCTTAAACATCTAGACATTTACAAACTAACTCTTTTCTACCACTCTATACTAGATCCTCAATTCATGAAGCAGCAGCTGCTTTCTATAACACCACTATTACCTCAGCACTTGATTCTGTTCAGCTCTTCCTTACTAGTACTAAGCAAATGATCAGGAAACGCTGGAACACCAAACATCCAGGGTTGCTTAATGGTGATGGAAACCCACTACAAGAAAGATCTAACAGCATGCAAACAGGAAATTCTCACTTTTATGTTTGTACTAACTTCTGCGAAACCGGACTACTTTATTACTCATATACAGGTGCAATAAATTAGAATATCTTTGAAACATTTCTTTCTTTCAGTAATTAAATTAAATAAGTGACCTCCTATATTTTCTAGATTCTTTACACACAGAGTGTTCTATTTCAAGTGTTTTATTTATGTAAATGTTGATTATGGATTACAGGTAATGAAAATCCAAATCTAAGAAAATTAGAATATTGTAAAAAAGTTCAGTATATCACATGCCAAGGTTTACTAAGCCTTTAAATGGTCCCTCAGTCTGGTTCAGTAGGACACACAATCATGGAAGACTCTGATTATGAATTGAATTACTGAAATGAATGAACGTTTCAAAGATATTCTAGTTTATTGAGATGCACCTGTATCTTCAATATCCCACAACCCTATACAATTATTTAAGACCTTTAATTCCCTACTCGGTCCTCCAATGCCCCATCCTATACCTCTCAGCTGAGGACTGCTTCACACTTCAAAAACTAAACGGACAACATTAGAGAAAGCTTATTTCTCCTCGACTCAATTCCATCACAACAGATTCCCAACCTTACCACTTTGTTTATCCCAGCCCTAACCCACCTCTTCAACCTATCACTTACAACTAGCACCTTCCCCTCTCCCTTTAAAAATGCAACCAACACCATCATTTTTAAAGTAGCCATCTCTCGACACATCTTCCATGTCAAACTACTGCCCCATCTCATTACTCTCATTCACCTCAAAACTCCTTGAGCAACATGTCTACCTTGAGCTAGCCTCCTACCTCTTGTCCAACCCGCTACTTGACCAGTTGCATCTGGCTTCAGACACAACCACTCCACTGAAACCACCCTAACCAAAGTCACAAATCTACTTGTAGCCAAGGACATATAACATTGCTGTGTCGTCCCTCCTGCTAAAAACTCATCCCTTGTCCCTCTCCTGAATCTCCCTACATTACTGATCACACTTTTTCCTCTCTGTCAATGTAACACAAGGATCTGTCCTAGAACCCCTACTCTTCTCCATCTGCCCCTTGAGCCTGGGACATCTCTTAAAATCCCATGGCTTTCAATACCGCTGCTATGCTGATGACACTCAAATTATATATTCATATATAATCTGTATCGCTCTGGCCCAGACTGATATCCAGGGTTCCAGAGTGTCCATCAGTTGTAGCCTCCTTCTTGTTAAAACTCAACCTGAATAAGACAGAGTTCATCATTCCCCTCCCCCACCTATCAATCACAGTTGATGGCTCCACTCTCTCACCAGTCTTACAAGTCTGATGCCTCATTGTAACCTTTGATTCTGCCCAGTCCTTCAAGCCACACATCCAAACTCTTACTACTACTACTTGCCGCCTACATCTCAAAAATGTCCCTCATATTCACTCCTTCCTCATGCCGGAGACTATTCTAGTCCGTACTCTCATCTCCCATATCCTACTCTATGGCCTCCCAACTATTTGGCTCTCATCCAATCCATCCTTAACTCTGCTGCTCAATTAATTCACCTCTCCCCTTGTTCATCGGCTTCTCTCTTCTGCCAATCCCTTCACTAGCTAACCATTGCCCAACATATTCAAGATATGTTATGACATACAAAGCAGCCCACAACCTGTCCCCTTCATACACCATCAACCTGATCTTCCCACACAAAATCACCGATCTTCACAGATTCTATTTCTTCGTTCTGCTGATTCGATCCTCAAACAATCGCCTCCAAGATTTCTCATGTGCATCCGCCATACTCTGGATCTCACCACCACGCTTCAGAAGAATGTCACCCACAATCACAACCTTCAAATGCAACCCAAAGACCCAGCTCTTTAGAATAACATACAACACACAGTAACCGTTTCCACTATGCGAGTGACTGTATTGCACACTTATTGTGTCCACCTACTTTTCCATATAGATGGAAAGAGGGCCCTGCCTGCAGGCTTTCTTACTTGTATCATGTTGATCATCTAGTTTAGCCCTTTCCCTGCCAGCCTCGTATTTATGCATCCTCCCGGGGTGGCACTTCTGTAGCAAAACACGTATCGAATACGTCCTTACTTCTAATGCCGATATCTCAGGATCCGGAGCAATTCACTGTTGAAAACACTATTCGGCATTGAGATCCCATTGCAGATCTCAATTCCTGACAGCGTTTTTAACAGCAATTCGCTCCAAATTTGTAAGGGCTATTATAAAGATCTTCTTAATACTCCTAAGGGATCCTGAGATATGGGGCTCTAAAATGTCTTCCTATCTCAGGAAGCATCTTAAGAGCTGCGGTAGGAGGAGGAGCCACCCTGCAGACTGCACAGAGATGAAAAATCATCATCATCTGTGCATAACCTGTATATGACCCCGGGGGGGGGGGAAGCAGGGACTTCTGTCCATGTTACCCCCTCTCCTATCAATCAGAGAGCATACAGTCATGGCCAAAAGTTTTGAGAATGACACAAATATTATATTTTCACATGATCTGCTGCCCTCTGGTTTTTATGTGTGTTTGTCAGATGTTTTTATCACATACAGAAATATAATTGCATTCATATTATGAGTAACAGAAGCTTATATTGACAGTTAGAATGAGTTAATGCAGCAAGTCAATATTTGCAGTGTTGACCCTTCTTCTTCAGGACCTCTGCAATTCTCCCTGGCATGCTCTCAATCAACTTCTGGACCAAATCCTGACTGATAGCAGTCCATTCTTGCAGAATCAATGCTTTAATTTTGTCTGAATTTGTTGGTTTTTGTTTGTCCACCCGTCTCTTGATGATTGACCACAAGTTCTCAATGGGATTAAGATCTGGGGAGTTTCCAGGCCATGGACCCAAAATCTCTATGTTTTGTTCCCTGAGCCATTTAGTTATCACCTTTGCTTTATGGCAAGGTGCTCCATCATGCTGGAAAAGGCATTGTTGAGCGCCAAACTGCTCTTGGACGGTTGGGAGAAGTTGCTCTTGGAGGACATTCTGGTACCATTCTTTATTCATGGCTGTGTTTTTAGGCAAGACTGTGAGAGAGCCGATTCCCTTGGCTGAGAAGCAACCCCACACATGAATGGTTTCAGGATGCTTTACAGTTGGCATGAGACAAGACTGGTGGTAGCGCTCACCTCTTCTTCTCCGAATAAGCTGTTTTCCAGATGTTCCAAACAATCGAAAAGGGGATTCATCAGAGAAAATGACTTTACCCCAGTCCTCAGTAGTCCACTCCCTGTACCTTTTGCAGAATATCAGTCTGTCCCTGATGTTTTTTCTGGAGAGAAGTGGCTTCTTTGCTGCCCTCCTTGAGACCAGGCCTTGCTCCAAGAGTCTCCGCCTCACAGTGCGTGCAGATGCACTCACACCTGCCTGCTGCCATTCCTCAGCAAGCTCTGCACTGCTGGTAGCCCGATCCCGCAGCTGAAACACTTTTAAGAAACGGTCCTGCCGCTTGCTGGTCTTTCTTGGGCGCCCTGGAGCCTTTTTGGCACCAATGGAACCTCTCTCCTTGAAGTTCTTGATGATGCGATTTATTGTTGACTGAGGTGCAATCTTTCTAGCTGCAATACTCTTCCCAGTTAGGCCATTTTTGTGCAGTGCAATGATGACTGCATGTGTTTCTTTAGAGATAACCATGGTTAACAGAAGAGAAACAATGATGGCAAGCACCAGCCTCCTTTTAAAGTGTCCAGTGGTGTCATTCTTACTTAATCATGACAGATTGATCTCCAGCCCTGTCCTTATCAACACCCACACCTGTGTTAATGGAGCAATCACTGAAACGATGTTAGGTGGTCCTTTTAAGGCAGGGCTGCAATGATGTTGAAATGTGTTTTGGGGGATAAAGTTCATTTTCTGGGCAAATATTGACTTTGCAAGTAATTGCTGTTAAGCTGATCACTCTTTATAACATTCTGGAGTATATGCAAATTGCCATTAGAAAAAATGAAGCAGTAGACTTTGTAAACATTAATATTTGTATCATTCTCAAAACTTTTGGCCATGACTGTACTATACTTTTGCTTTCTAATTGTCACATAGAGGGATAATGTAATACCCCTCTGAGCCTTATTAGAGGGGTATTCTTATATAATACCCCTCTGAACATAACAAGGAAGTTTATTGGTGCTGTGACCCAGATGTTTACCATTGTCCAGGTCGCAGCGCCAAAAGAGTTGCGCCAAAACACTTACACAACACATGCACAAAGTCATCAATAAACTATACATATCACCCAATCCCTGTCCTGTCCATACCTGATCTTTATAGAGTAAAATACGCCTCTAGCGATATCCGTTACACGCTAAAATAATAGCAATAACGATTATCACTAGAGATGAACGTATAAATTGCTATAATTTTCTATCCTCCTATAAAAATTGTATTTTTACGTAAACTATTTAATTTGCATGCACAAAATTGGTTGGAGCATTTCTGCAATTTTGGAGTTTCTTTAACACCCGCACCTGTAAATATATATATATGTGTGTGTGTGTGTGTGTGTGTGTGTGTGTGTGTGTGTGTGTGTGTGTGGTATGTATGATTTCCTCAGATATTACAGTTTTTTGGAAAGTACATTTTGTTTGCAGAAAGGAATTGCTTGAGCATGCACTTTAGTGGCAAATTTGAATTTTTGTGCAATTTTTGCTTACAATCTCTGCTTGCTGCAAAACTGCATGAAGGTGGTTGTATATATGAAATATTTGTTGCAGTGTGTGATTGCTGGATGCGAGTCAAAACCAGATAGACATTTGTATATAACAGGAACTGACTTTACAGGAACATGAATGCAATAAGAGAAGGTCCACCTCACATGGTGAATAACAGATCTAGTATAACACACACAAACAGGAAGTGTATCAACAAGCATCAAAAGTACAGTGTGTCTACAGATAAACATTTAGTAACAGCTACATCTAGTGTCATAAACGTGAATTGCAGTCAATCTGGGAAATACAGAGACTAAGATATGCTGTTGCCTCTCCAACAATATTAAGTTGTGTTTTTCTATACGGTATGCTGTGCAATCTCAAAAAAGTTAGATTTTGGTTTCACAGTCACAGTTTGCTAGGTGCAGTATAGGTTAACATATTAGTGAACAACAGCAAAATCTTGCTTGTCTTCTGTATCAGTGTATTTGAAAGTACGAGCTCTTGTTGTAGTTGATGTTTGTGGTATATATAAAATTGTGTACACCTTGATCTTTTATTTTAAATGTATTTTGTGTGTGAATGTAAGATTGAATAGGAGTTTTAAAGTGCAAATATGTTTCAGTGCATTTTTTCAAAAAATGATTTGTGTTTGTCACAAAGTTACATGAAGGTGGATGTGGCTATTGATAACCCATTGAGACACATGTAATCTTCAGGTTGCCTACTTTCAAAAAAAAAATAAAAATATAGGGTTTAGGGGTTCACTTGCTTTCCACGGTGTTTAATCCCTACATTTTATAGGATGATACTTTTTTAACATTTCCAACTTCAAAGCAGATTTTTGCCCATTCCAGTTCTAGTGATTTTCTGAAGATATGTGCATGCAGGTGATATGAATGAACTCGGCACATGTTGATCTCTTATTTTAAGGAACTTTGGTGAATATAACTTTGTTTGGTTTCCACTTTTAGCAACTAATATACATTTATTTGCATTTTTTAAATATAACATTCACTTTAAATCAAAATTGCATGAAGGTGCTTGTTTGCATACAGTACCAAGTGGCATTCTGAAAATGTTGCAGGTGTCTACTTTAAAAAAATATATAGGTATGGGGGGGAGGGGGTTGGATGTACTGTACTATGTCTGTAAACCCCTTCAGAAATGCATAGCACCATGAATTAATGGAATAATAATTAATATCTGTTAATACACACAAAAAAAAATTCATGTTAATATTTTTATTTTCATAATATGATAACTGAATAGATGCATGTTTTTCAGATACAGTGTTTTCCATGCTTCATTCACAGGTATGGTTCATCACTTGATAATTTTAGCTTGGGAGGACAAGTTCCTGGTGTTACTGGTTTCTTTAGTGCCTTTGCAACAGTCACATCAGAGCTACAAAAAGAAGTTTAAGTAAAAAAAGTTAGAACTAAATGTGCAATAGTTTTCTCTTCAGCTCTTCCGACAACTATGGCACAGGTACAGTGGGGAAAAAAAGTATTTAGTCAGCCACCAATTGTGCAAGTTCTCCCACTTAAAAAGATGAGAAAGGCCTGTAATTGACATCATAGGTAGACCTCAACTATGAGAGACAAAATGAGAAAACAAATCCAGAAAATCACATTGTCTGATTTTTAAAGAATTTATTTGCAAATTATGGTGGAAAATAAGTATTTGGTCAATAACAAAAGTTCATCTCAATACTTTGTTATATATCCTTTGTTGGCAATGACAGAGGTCAAACGTTTTCTGTAAGTCTTCACAAGGTTGGCACACAATGTTGCTGGTATGTTGGCCCATTCTTCCATGTAGATATCCTCTAGAGCAGTGATGTTTTGGGGCTGTCGCTGGGCAACACGGACTTTCAACTCCCTCCAAAGGTTTTTTATGGGATTGAGATCTGGAGACTGGCTAGGCCACTCCAGGACCTTGAAATGCCTCTTACGAAGCCACTCCTTCGTTGCCCTGGCGGTGTGCTTGGCATCATTGTCATGCTGAAATACCCAGCCACGTTTCATCTTCAATGCCCTTGCTGATGGAAGGAGGTTTGCACTCAAAATCTCACAATACATGGCCCCATTCATTCTTTCATGTACATGGATCAGTCGTCCTGGTCCCTTTGCAGAGAAACAGCCCCAAAGCATGATGTTGCCACTCCCATGCTTCACAGTAGGTATGGTGTTCTTTGGATGCAACTCAGCATTCACTCTCCTCCAAACATGACGAGTTGTGTTTCTACCAAACAGTTCTACTTTGGTTTCATCTGACCATACGACATTCTCCCAATACTCTTCTGGAACATCCAAATGCTCTCTAGCAAACTTCAGCCGGGCCCGGATATGTACTGGTTTAAGCAGGAGGACATGTCTGGCACTGCAGGATCTGAAGTCCCTGGCGGCGTAGTGTGTTACTGACGGTAGCCTTTGTTACGTTAGTCCCAGCTTTCTGCAGGTCATTCACTAGGTCCCCCCGTGTGGTTCTGGGATTTTTGTTCACCGTTCTTGTGATCATTTTGACCCCACGGGGTGAGATCTTGCGTGGAGCCCCTGATCGAGGGAGATTATCAGTGGTCTTGTATGTCTTCCATTTTCTAATTATTGCTCCCACAGTTGATTTCTTCACACCAAGCTGCTTGCCTATTGCAGATTCAGTCTTCCCAGCCTGGTGCAGGTCTACAATTTTGTTTCTGGTGTCTTTCCACAGTTCTTTGGTCTTCCCCATAGTGGAGTTTGGAGTGTGACTGTTTGAGGTTGTGGACAGGTGTCTTTTATACTGATAATTTAAAACAGATGCCATTACTACAGGTAATGAGTGGAGGACAGAGGAGCCTCTTAAAGAGGAAGTTACAGGTCTGTGAGAGCCAGAAATCTTGCTTGTTCGTAGGTGACCAAATACTTATTTTCCACCATAATTTGCAAATAAATTCTTTAAAAAATCAGACAATGTGATTTTCTGGATTTGTTTTCTCATTTTGTCTCTCATAGTTGAGGTCTACCTATGATGACAATTACAGGCCTCTCTCATCTTTTTAAGTGGGAGAACTTGCACAATTGGTGGCTGACTAAATACTTTTTTTTCCCCACTGTATAGTGGATGGCGGGTCTTTAAATATGGAGTCTGCTCGGAAACTGAAGTTACAGACAATTAACCTCTCAGATTCCTGCTCAAATGTGACCACTGCATTTGAGAGGCTATTTTTCATTGAAAGTCAGTTTCCAGCAGCCAAATCCCTCACCTCCTACACAGAATGAGTGTCAACAGCAATACAGCAATTTTCCCATAGACTGCACTATAGTGTTGCAGTCTATGGAATCAGTAATTTAAATGGCAGGATATTTAAATCCCCTAAGGGGTTCCTCAACAAAGAAACTGCAACACCAAGAAGGAAAAGTCTTGGAATATATAAGAGTTGTTTTAGGAATATTCAGGCATGTAAATGATGTGCTCAATGAGATACAAGTCCTGAGACTCTGAGATGTTTAGGTCACGCAGGCTGCTAACACTAGCACTTGGCTCCTGAGAAACTTGAAGCGACTGTGCCACTGGGTCCACAACCAAAGCAATGTAACACCAAGCTGTTAATGTACCTGGAATAAAGATTAGAGGGATCTGCCTACCATACATTATGACACCACACACCATAATCCTAGCAGTAGAACCAATGTGATATTCCTCTTCATGGCAATGCCCACATGGTCTCTAGACCAGGCTCATGCTATCACTCAGAGACAAAAGTAGGACTCATTTTTGAAGAGAAGAGGACTCCATTGCAATCTTGCTTTGCATCATATTAGCCTTTGAGAGCAGTGGTGTATAGTTGATTGCACGACAGACATCCAACTGCCTTCTTATGGTTTGTGTGTGTTGTCACTGTTTGCCGCTCTAGGTTTGTGATGTGATATCCAAATTTAATTTGCATTACAGAATGGATCACTATGCGCCATTCCTTCAGTCAGACGATCCATCCGTGCTGTCATTCCAGTTCTCTCAATCAGAAGGACACCCAATGTTGAACATTGGTGACATCTCGGCCTAAGCAGTAAGCGATCTGCCGAAGTGATAAACCAAGGTTTCTCACTTCAAAGATTCTGTGCCCCTCAGTTTGCTACAAATGATAACTGGCATGTTATCGAAAAGGAGGCATCGCACAAATAGCCCACACCACTTGATCCAATTTTTGAGGTTTCATGCGGCTAAAAATAATAAATTTGCTTTCAATCTGGTTTTCATGCCCCTCCCACATGCCACAGATTGAAACTAGGTGCTTGAAATGTGATCATTTGGGGACCTTAGTGATACCTTCTACTTCCTAGAGTTACATAACCTTACAGCTTGTCCTTCTTGGTGTTACAATTTCAATGAAGAGTGTATTAAAATATAAAATATGATCAGTGTCATAAAGTACCCAAAATGGTATCAATAAAAATTAGAACTTGCCCCGCAACAAAAGAGCCCTTATATAGCTACGCAGAAAAAGTATTAAAACGTTGAGTGCCAGAATACGGTGATGCACTTAATTTTGTAAAAATAGTTATTAAAAAGGTGTTGGACAGTTTCAGCATTGTGCTACAAACAGCACATAATGGAACCTACTAAAATTAGTTGCAGCAGGTGGCTCTCTTGCACCATCCTGTAGATCCAACTGCTGCTTTGTGTGTAGTATCAGCAAAGCATCGTCCCTACATCATCGCTTATATAGGGTCATGCGACCTGTCTCATCCATAAGTGGCCACATTGACCAACACTGTGGACGCACTGCACATGCACTAGTTTCTGTAGACATCCACAGTATCAGTCAATGGGGCCACTATTGGACGAGCCAGGCCCCAGCCAGTAGTCAGAAAACAAAGTGGCAGCTGTGTCTACAGGAGACCCCATGAGAGGCACATGCAGTAACTAATATTAGTAGGCACAATTATGTGCCGTTTGCAACAAGATACTGGAATTGTAGTAAAAACAGCCAGCCCCTTTAAAGCATAACAAAAACTATAGCAATTTGGTATTACTGTAAATCGGACTGACCCACAAAATAAAAAGGCAACAACTTATTTTTACTACACAGTGAAGGCCGTAAAAACAAAACATCTTTAGGATGGGTCATCAATATCAGATTAGGGGTGTCCAACATTCAGCACCACCACTGATCACCTGTTTCACAAGGCTCATTCAAATGCTGCTGTCTTTTCACTCGTTACCAAGCATAGTGTCATACATTGTACTGTATAGCAGCTTAGTCCCATTCACTTGCATCAGGCATGTGATTGATAAATGTCAATGTCCTGTAAAACAAGCACCACTGCTTCAAAAAGCTTATACGTGGAGGATTCCAAGTGTCGGATCCCCACCAATTTTATATTGATGACCTAACCTTAGGATAGGTCATCAATATTTAGGTCCCCAAAAAACCCTGAAAATAGAATTAGTACTTACCGGTGATTCGGTTTCTGGTAAGCACTCCATGATAGCACCACAGGAGGTTGTATCTCCTCCCACTATTAGGGACAGGAAAAGCACACAAGAGGTTAAATAGCCTCTCCCCTTCCTCCCTCTTTAGTGTATTCCAGATGACCACTATTAGTATATCCTAAACCAAATATAGTCTAGCTATTGGGAGGGAAATCAGGGTACTGTGATGGAGGGCTTATTTTCTCAATGGCCTCCATGACAGCATCACAGGAGGAATGCCAGATAACTACTCTGAGGGGGGGGGGGAAAGACTATTGCTTGCAGGACCTTCCTCCCAAAGGAGATTTCCGACGTGCGAGAAAGGTCCAATCTATAATGTTTGGTAAATGTATGGATCAAAGACCAAGTAGCGGCTCTACAGATTTGGTCTAAGGAGGCATCAACTCTTTCAGCCCAAGAAACGGACATGGCTCTGGTAGAATGAGCTTTAAGGTGTTTCGGGGGAGCTAAACCCTGACACAGATAGGCCTTACAAATTGCGTTTTTAATCCAACCAGCAAGGGATTTCCTTGGCAGTTTCTTCCCCTTGTTAGGGCCACAAAACTGAATAAAAGAAGATTCTCATCCTTTCTCCAGTCCGAAGAGGCTTTCAGATAAAGGATAGTTCTGTGGACATCTAGCCTATGAAACGATTCTTCCCTCCTATTAGACGGATGTTGACAAAAGGAAGGAAGAATGATCTCCTGAGACATATGAAAATCTGAAACCAATTTTTGGAAAAAAAAAAAAAAGTAGGGTCAGGCCGAAAAACTATTCTGTCCTCTAAAATTTTTAGGAAAGGTTCTCTGATAGAGAGAGCCTGAATTTTATTAACTCTTCTGGCAGATGTTATGTCAACCAGAAAAGCCACTTTCCAGGACAGTTCTTTTATATTAGCCTCAGCAACTGGCTCAAAGGGATGCAGCGTCAGGCCCTTAAGGACTATATTGAGATCCCACTGTGGAAGTAAAACCTTCCTCCCTGGGAGAAGACTGCAGGCCCCACTAAAAAAAAAAAAATCTAACCTAGCGATGGTTAGCTAAGTTTGAATCAAAATAACTGCTAAGGGCTGATACTTGTACCTTCAAAGTACTAGGTTTTAGACCCTTATCCAGACCTGCTTGCAAGAAATCTAAAGATTTTTGCTATATTTGGATGGTTGATATCCGGAACACTACTGCCACACAGTAGAAATTTCTTCCACACCTTACTATAGATAGCATGGGTTACTTTCTTCCTCCCCTCCTAGAAGGTTTGAATAACCGACTCAGACAGTCCTCTTGATTTCAAAATGGAGATTTCAGAAGCCAGGCTGCTAACCGGAGTATCTGAGGATCTAGATGAACTATTGGACCTTGATGTAGAAAGTCTGGAACTAATGGGAGTACCAATGGATCTGCTATTCTAAGACTGTTTAGGAGCCCAAACCACGCTCTCTTGGGCCATACTGGGGCTATTAGAATGACCCTCAGATTCTCTTTGATGATCTTTTGCAGAAACCTTGGAAGTAAAGGAAGTGGAGGAAAAGCATATGCCAGAGTGAAATCCCAGCTGTGGGAAAGGGCATCTACCCCTAGACAAGGTTCTCGTGGGTTGAGTGAGAAGAACTGGGGAATCTTTGCATTTTGACGATTGGGAAATAAGTCCACCTCTTGGTAGTTGGATTAAAAACGCAATTTGTAAGGCCTATCTGTGTCAGGGTTTAGCTCCACCGAAACATCTTAAAGCTCATTCTACCAGAGCCATGTCCGTTTCTTGGGCTGAAAGAGTTGATGCCTCCTTAGACCAAATCTGTAGAGCCGCTACTTGGTCTTTGATCCATACATTTACCAAACATTATAGATTGGACTTTTCTCGCACGTCGGACCTCTCCTTTGGGAGGAAGGTCCTGCAGGCGATAGTTCCCCCCCCCCCCAGAGTAGTTATCTAACAAACCTGCTGGAAAATTTCTGTCTTTAGACTCCAACCTCCTGGATTTAGATGTTTTCTGCTCAGAAAATCCGCTTGATGGTTTGAAGAACCTTTTAGATGGAGAGCAGAGATGGATTTTAGGTGTCTCTCTGCCCAGGCGAATATCTGAGCTGAGAGAGCTTGAAAGTTCCGCCATTGAGTACCTCCCTGGTGCTGCAGGAATGCCACTGCTGTCATGTTGTCTGACAATATCCTGACATGAGTCTTTTATCAATGGTCTGGTTGCTTTTAGGGCTTCCCAAACTGCCCTGAGCTCCAGGAAGTTGAAGGAATGGCTGTGGAGAGCTGCAGGCCAGGCCCCCTGAAATGATCTCTGAGAAAGGGTTGCTCCCCAACCCAATCTGCTTGCATCTGTAGTAATTTGAATTACTGGAGAGGGGTTCCAAGGAATTCCCTGTTGTAAGTTTGAGCTCTTCCTCCACCATTGTAGGGAGACTTTTACACTGTGAGACACATAGATCATCTTGTCTAATGACAGCTGACTCTTGTCCCAACTTGATAGTATCAAGTTGGGAGCCCAGGAAACCGCCTGAATACAAGCTGTCATAGACCCCAGTACAGACATTGCCTCCCTTATAGATACCTTTGTCTTACTTTGAAAGGTAGCAACTTTGGACTTTAGAGCCACTATCTTGTCTGGAGGGAGAAAGGACATCTGCAGATGGGAACCAAGCAGGATACCTAAGAAAATCTTGTGATAGCTTGGGACTATATTAGATTTCTCCCAATTTATTACCCATCCTATTTTTTGTAAAGTATGACACACTATCTGAACGTGATACTGGAGAAGAGAAAAAGACTGAGCTACACACTAAGAGGTTGTCTAGATAAGGGACCACTATCAGATTTTGTTTCCTTAGAAAAGCTACTTCTTCCACCATCACCTTCGTAAATAGTCTTGTGGCTGATGATATTCCGAAGGGGAGAGCCCGAAAATGAAAATGGAGTGTCTCCCCTTCATGCTGGACTGCAAACCTTAAAAATTTTTGGTAGAGAGGATGAATAGGAATGTGATAGTATGCAACTTGAAGGTCGATGGTGGCCATAAAATGGTCCTGCCCTACCAGGGGAATTGTGGACTTTACTGACTCCATCTTGAAGCGATGATAAACTATGTAATTGTTTAAAGGCTTCAAATTTATTATTCTTCTGTACGCCCCACTTGGTTTTTTTTTACCATAAACAGGCGGGAATAATGACCTTCCCCTCTCTCTAAGGGGGGGGGGGGACGACAGGACAAATTACTTCCGTGTACAGAAGTTTCTGGACACATTCCATCAAAGCCAGGTGAAGCATAGGAGATGGTATGAATGTGAACACTACTCTCCTGGGGGGATAGGTTGAAAATTCTATTTTGAAGCTGTTTGTTATTGAATTTAGGAAGTACAGGTTGGATGTTATTTCCTTCCAGTGTACGGCATACCTGGACAACCTGCCCCCTATCCTCCTGGCGTCATTGTTTGTCCTGGAATTGCTTATTGGGGTTAATTATATTTTTCCCCCTGCCTCCCTTAGGGTAGCTCCATCTGCCTGTTTTACCCTTGGATTTAAATTCAGAACTGTATCCTTGAAAGGGACGAAATGGCTGTTTTCTTTTGGAAGGTTTTGGCTCTGGAAGTGACTTTTTATCCTTTGCCTTTTCAAGCAACATATCCAATTCTGGACCAAAAACATACTCTCCCTGGAAGGGAATAGCACACAGCTTCTGATTAGATATTGGGTCACCGGCCCACATCTTCAACCTTTATGCTCGGTGAGTTGTATAAGAGAGGAGGCAATCCTTACTGACTCTGCCGAAGCGTCTGCAAGAAAGCCAGTGGCCTTCTGAAGCAGCGGAATGGAGGATAACATATCTTCCCTTGAGGTGCCTTCTCTAAGATGGATCTCAAGTTGGTCTAGCCATCTATACATCGACCTTGCCACACAAGTTGATCCAATATTAACTTGTAATAGGGCTGAAGAGCACTCCCAGGATTTCTTAAGGAGGCTGTCAGCTTTCCTATCTAGCAGGTCTTTAAGCTGCGACGAGTCTTCAAAGGGAAGCGTCGTCTTTTTCCCCCACTTTAGCCACCTGTATATCAATTTTTGGTACTTCTGTCAAACCTTTGATTTTAGATTCATCAAAGGGAAATCTGTCCTTAATTTCTTGAGACAGAAACAGTCTTTTCTCCGGATGTAGCCATTCATCCTAAAATTAGACACTCTAAATTCTCATGAATGGGAAAAAACTAATTTTTTCTTTGGCCTAAGCCCTGCAAACATTTCATCCTGAATAGTTTGCTTCTCCTGAACATCCTTTATATTCATGGTGCTTCTAACGGCAGAAAGAAGCTCTTGAGTAAATGCAGATGAGAAGTAATATCTTCTATCCTCAATATATGAAGGCCCAGGTAATTCCCCTTCCTCCAGGAAATCTTTGGACACAGATGGGACGTAAACGTCACTATTATCCGAATCTGGATCAGTAATTAAACTTCCTCTTTTTGGCCGCAGGTCGAGGCTCAGCAGAGGAAAAGGCATGGGAAAAAGAAGCTAGGGAGGACTGGATCTCATGCCGAACCATCCCTTTAATTTCCTCCATTAAAGACGGATGTTCCTCTTTAATTATCTTTTCAGTGGAAGACTGACAAAGATTTTTTGGACGTGGAAGAAAGCTTTTTCTCACAGATGGCACATTTTTTAAATACAGCCACTTTCTTAGATTTAGAAGACACATCTTTAGCTTCTTTTTCCTAAATAAATACATGACAATAAAGGGACATGAGAACTCCCCTAATCATACCATGTAACATCCCATTACCAGATTACTCACTGGGGCTGGGGGTACGCCAGGCTCATACACCACTCTAGAGGACTCATCTCCAGGCATTATAACAAACAGACACAGATGGTTCTACCTTGAGGAGAAAGCCTCTTGTTCTGGGAGGAGTTTTAAACCAGCCACCAACGACCTGCGTACTGCATTCCACGAATAGAAATGCTTCTGGTCCACCTGCATCTCTTCAGGACGCTAAACTTTTCAAATCTCCCTCCTTTAGCGTTTTTCTCCGCAACCGGAAGTGACGTCACCACGACCGGAAGCGGCATCGGCGTGCATCCCAGCCGGGGACGCCGGCTCTGAGAACAGGCAGGGGACTCTACAGGCCAGGGAGCCTCTGAAGAGGGACCGAGGCCCGCGATACTCATCTCCACTGTCCCCAGATGGTGCAGGAGGAGATGGACCCACCGAGTCTCCACGGAGAGACGGCGCAGACCTGCAGGGACAGCCGCACTGGACCCCACACTGCCAGGTAAGTATGCTCCAAACCTCTTGTCTGCCCACTAATAGGGACAGGAAAAAACACTGAAGAGGGAGGAAGGTGAGGGGCTATTTAACCTCTTGTGTGCTTTTCCTGTCCCTAATAGTGGGAGGAGATACAACCTCCTGTGGTGCTGTCATGGAGGGCATTTGAGAAAGATGACTTTTCACCATCTCCAGTTCATGGTTTCCTATAATAGGCGCAATTCCAGTGATTCAGACACATTTAGAATTTTTTTTTCCCTCAGTTTGTTCTGGCGCCTGATATGCTAATTAGACTGTCAAGTGGGTGGTCTCAGGTGGAGGAGTCAAGGGGCATGAGAAAGCTCTCTGACACTGTCTATTCAGGAGTAGCTGTCAGAGGGCTCTAAAATCATACCCCCCCCCCCCCTTGTCTGATCTAGTCCTAGACCACCAACTTGACAAAGGAAGGCGTACTTGGCATATTAGGCACTGAAATTACCTTCACTGGTTTCTTGAGAATGGTGGGGGGGGGGCTAGAAAAATAAATAAATAAATAAATAAATTCCAACTGCACCAGTATCAGCGAAGCAACAACTTCTTTAAAGAGGACATTTCACCACCTGCAGCTTTTTGTCTTCTTTAGTATGCTCCGCTCCAATGATTGCAGCACAGGTGGAATTTTTGCTTTAGCTTCCAGTGTCCCCAAGTAAACAGTGCAAGTAGCTTTGGCACACAATATGCTAGTTAGGTTTTTAAATTGTCAGGTGTGTGTGTAATACATACGTTGGGTGTCAAAAATGGAAAAGTTTCCCATCAATCTTTGTCACTAGTCAATCTGGTGCTTAGTATCCAATAGGTATATCAAAGTTCCAAAATCTATCGTACTGCTCCTTACCTGGGTGAGGATTCTCCAGATACCAAAGCCTTTTGTGGAGACATAATGATAGTAGGAGGTACAGTTTCTCTGCGACCATCTCGAGTGCAATAGTAGTTGTTACCAAATTTGTGACTGGGACCCACTGGAAGATTAGGTGGTGGTGGAGTCCTAATAGTAAGTAATTGCAAATATTATTTGAACCATTTTAGACATCTCTTGAGAATTATTGTTGCTTCATTAAAAAAAAAAAAACAAAAAAAAACAAAAAAAAACAAACACACACACACACACACACACACACACACACACACACACACACACAACCTAAAAGCTTTGTACACATGCTTTATGATAAGAAATATAGTTAAAAAAGCCACAACTGAAACTTCATTACTTTCTATTGCAACCAAATTAAATTTTACTGGGAAAAAGGCCTTTCCGTGTGACAGACAGTCATTACCAATATAGCTTCTTACTGAAATGGACATCCTGTCTTTTAATACAGAGGATTCTCATTTCCAACCAATTGCTGATTGATGTATGGGAGACTAGAATAACAAACATTTTCTGGTGCTGTGTTTTCCTGCAAGCCTTCTGTGAACCAGGTAAGAAAGTTATCTCGGAAGAATTAGGGAGAGTCTTCCCAGAATACTTGCCATAGAGCCATAGAATCCTTGACCATAAGTCTTTAAGAGTAGGGCATCCCCACCACATGTGTATTATTGTGCCTACATCAACTCCACATGTCCAACATGCACCAGATACTCATGGGAACATGTGTTTTACATCCATAGGACAGATGTATCTCCTAGACTAAATTTTATAGTTTTTTTTTTTCCTTGACCTGGGAAACTGGTATGAGTTAAGAAATACTCCATTGATTGAATTCAATAAGCTATCAGAGACAGACCCAAAAAAAGGAGGAGAGAATCTCTTCATAGGCCAACTATAAGAAAGGCATGAAACCACTATGTTCACGTCATTGTGTCAGTGTAGATGCAGTACCATCTTTTAGAATATCTTTCATATGGGGCGACACTCGTTCTTCCCAAACAAGAAAGTCTCCAGCAGATAGACGGGGGAAACAGTTATAGGACCTCGTCTAGTCAAGAATCCTCCTCTTTCCACCCAAACATCCCAGACATGTAAAGTATGCAGAGTGAGGAGGGGCCAGTGACCCAGGTCCATTGTTTGAGTACCCTCCAACCAAGGGGCAGTCAGTAAGTGTCCCAGACACAGAGCATGTTCTAATTCCACCCAAAGCTTAGAATCCATCATAAATTGTAAGCCCTTGCGGACAGGGCCCTCTATCCCACTGTGTCAGTTGGTCACTGTTAGTATTATATTTGTGTTGTATATTTTGTGTACCATATGTAAACCTTCAAATGTAAAGCACCATGGAATTAATGGTGCTATATAAATAAATAATAATTTGAACTCTGACCAGTCCAAGATGCGTGACAGCATGGCAGCCTCGTGGTAAAATCTAATGTCCGGCATCCCAGCTCCCCCCAGTGACTTAGATCTAGACAGGAGTCCATGCAAATTTGTTAAATGCCCTCTGCAAAGACCTAAAATATCTTACAGGGTCTCAGACACTGACTGGAAGAGAAACAGAAACCTAGGTAACACATCCATTTTAAAGAGGTTTTCCCATCTCCCTCTCTCACCAGTTTGCCTGCTATCTCTTCTTCTCACTTCCTGTATTCTTCAAAAAGCTAGTGGGCGGGCTTTGACTGCTTGATGGACAGGACACTATGAAGTACCTCAGTAGATACAGACATTGGCATTACCATGAGAAATTTATTATGACGACTAGAAGTTTATAATAATGCAGATCAAATAATATGCGCATTAAATTACATTACACATGTTTAGGAGAGAGGAAAAATAAATAAATCTTACATACTGCCAGGATGGACAATGGCTTTGAAGTAAACTTGAAGATATATATATATATATATATATATATATATATATATATATATAGATAGATAGATATATATATATATATACACACACACACACATATATATACACACATACATACACACACAGTAGCAATTCAAAATGAAACACAGTAAGGGTGCCATCAATGCCAGGGTAAGTGATACATGTCAAGAAGGGAATGTATGTAAACAAAAGTATCTGACCTGTAAACAAAATAATCCTTAGATCAAAGCATAATCTTCTGGAGTAATCAAACCAGATAAACAACAAAGTTTCTAAACTCAGAAACAAGCTGGGGGGGGGGGGGGGGGGTTTTAAGGCTGTTTGAAGGAGAAGATGTCGCTTGAAGGAGAGCATCCAAAAAAGGTCCAAGTGGAGGAGGGGGAAGAGCAATAAATGAAGAAAGGGAGAGGGCCTTAGTGCCTCTTAGATTTTCATGAGGTCTCAGTACTCCTGTGTGCCCTGAAACATGATCCATGGAGTGCAGGTGGAGATAAAAGAATCATGTGTGTTCCTGAGGAAGGCAGTGAGGTCTTCCATTCTCCGAATGTCCACTCTGCGAACCCAATGTAAGAGGACTGGAGGGGTGGGGGACTTCCAGAGTGCTGGGATACAAGTTCTTGTTGCATTAACAAAATGTTTTAGGGAAGACCTACAATAGGCTCTGAGGGAGGTCAGAGACATGCAGTAAGAAAAAGGCCAGGACCCTGCTCCCACTGCATCTTCCCGCGTAAGTTTAGGAAGCACACCCACAAGCTCTTAGGCTTTGTTAGTAGCGGCAAGATCCGTTATCCCTAGACTGTGGAAATCCTCGACGCCTCCCTCTCTGCTGTCTTGGCTTCAGGAGGTCTTATGCATAGGCAGCATGGAAAACCTGCTCGCAGAACTGAAGCATGATGATAGAGCCCACCAGCAAACGTGGCTCCTGTGGAATCACTTTTACTACTCTTCTGAATTCCAGTCTGCCTTCCCCTCTGTGTCCTCTTGAGTTTTCCTTTCCCCCACTCCTCGTGTTACCTTTCCTTTTTCAAACTAACACAAGGTATGTTTATCATTGTTATTGTTTCTGATTTACGTATTTGACTCTACTGTACTGCAACAGAACTACTGTTTCCTCCCCGCCTCCCTATCTGCCACTTCTTGCTTACCCTACCATCCTCCGTTTCCTAACCCTCCATCCACCAAGTGTACTCCCCCTTTTTGTTTTGTTTTTTCTGCTCTCTTGTCGATACCTTGTTTGACTTGTTCTTTGTGTTATTGCAAAAATCTAAATAAAACTTTTAAATGATAAGAAAAAGGCTAGGGAGTCTGGTATGGAGACCTGAAAAATTTGTGAGTTTAGGCAGTGTACTTCCTCTCAAAAGGGCTTAAATAAGTGGCAGGTCCAGAACACATGAAAGAGAGTGCCCTCCATGGACCTAAATCTCCAGCAGGAAAAGAGGAGGTGTTTGGAAACATTTTTCACAACTTTGGGGGAGGTGGGGGAAGACGACATAGTACCAATGTGTTAAGAGTTTGTAGCCCGCTTCCTGATATTTACTGGCAATAGAAGATCTATGTGTTAATGCCAGGATTCTATTACGACAGGGCATGCCGGTAAGTGCCAGTTTCAGTGCACACCTTCTCAAAGGAAGTCAATGACCTATCATAACTATCAGGGGGAGGAAAGGGAGGATAGGAAGTCAACTGAAGGACACTCCACGCTCAACGGAGTCAGTTCTCAGGACTCCAATAAGGTTGCATAAGGAGTCCAGGATTGTTCCGAGCAGAAGTCATTTGCTCTAGAAACACTTGCTGTGAGCCATGAGCGAAAGGGGTCCTCCCTGGAGCAAAGTCAGGGTTTCCCCAAGATCAGAAACATGGGCGACGGGGCAGAAGAGACTGATTCTCTCTAAAAGAGCAAAGCACAAATTGTCAAGAGTAGGTCCTATGGGTGGAAGTGTCCTCAGGTGTACTGGGAGGGTGGAGTGTAGTAGGGAGAGAAGAAAGGGGGTTCTCCATTACACATTGCTCCAGGGAAACCCATTTCTTAATCGACCTGTGGCGGCACCAGTCCAATACCCTCTGGAGGAGGGCAGCGTCATAATCTCTCCTAATATGGGGAAGTCCAAGACCCCCTTCCGACTTGGGAAGGAATAATATAGACCTAGACAATCTAGCTGTTTTATTAGCCCAGACAAATCTGGCCAGGTCACGGGAGAATGTAGAAAAGAAAGTTGAGGCGACACGTATGGGCAAAGTCTGGAATAGAGACAACAAACGTGGGAGTACATTCATTTTGTAGATGGCACAGCAGCCGAGCCAGGTCTGTAAACCTTTCGACCAGGGCAATAGCTCAGAATGGATCCAACGAAGCAATACTGAGTAATTAGGTTGGAACAGCTGGTGCAAGTCGGGAGTTACTTTGAGTCCTAGGTATTTACTTTATGTAAGTCTTCCAACACCTAATGAAACTGAAAGGAGGTCATCACAGGTGGAGTCAAGGGAGGAAATATTCAGGGCTTCAGATTTCTGGTAGTTAATCATCAGCGGAAACTGTTTCCATCACCATATTAAAGTCACCCCACAGTAACAAGATACTCTCTAGAAAATGAGTCAGTCTTGCTCAGTATTACTCAGAACCACCAGCCCTGATCACTATTTGGCAAGTATACAATGACACTGAGTTTATGCCCAATTTCAGAAAGACATACTTGAGTGTCAACAATGGTGTACGGTAAGGATCTATGTAAAGCAATAGACACCACTTTGGACTTGGATTCATTGTTGGCTCAGTGTACCCAGTAGGAATAGTGGCGGCCAAGAAGGTTCAGCCTGTTTCCTGCTTTAGGCTAAGGCCCCACGTGGCGTCCCGAAGCAAAAAAGTGCTGTGGGAAAAACTGTAATGGCAACGCATTTGACAGAAAGTTCGCAGACTTTCTGCTTCAATTATATCTATAGGGAAACCGTCAGCATTTCCGTAGGTATAATTCACATGCTGCAAAAAAAAAAAAAAAAAAAAAAATGACTGACAAGCCACACAATAAACAATTGACAAACAGTACAAAAGAAAATAACTGTTAGACTTATTATTAAGTTGATTTGCTGTTTAACAGTGCAATAGGCCTACAGGCTATTGTACTGTAACTACGTAGGAACTAAATGGAGTGGGTAACACCAAATCCCAGAATACTGGAAATCCAACGTCTATGATGTTTACACAAAATAGGAACTGTCACACAGATATCAAAATGGGGCCGCCACAGAAACTCCTTTAAAACAAGCTAATGTGATCATCATCCAACACTAGGCAGTAAAAACAAAAGAAAAAAAAAAGTTAAAATTGGAGAAAAAAACAAAAAAAACACCACACATTGAGCAAACTTCTCCTTTACATCCACATTAACTTCCTGAGAATAAGAAAGCAATCACATCCCCCAAAATTTAACAAAATACAAGGCAAAAAGATATATAGTAATTAACTGTATTATGCGATACATAGACAGGGACCTTTTAGAGGACAATGATCCAGAGTAAGCACTACCAGTGCTGTACTCTCGGGAAATACTGAGGCGGAAAGGAGTGGAGGGGTGAGATGGCCACCGGCCATTTTCACATGCAGAGGACTGCTGGTAAAGAAGCTGTCTAAATTGCTCTGGGGGCCCATGGAGCGTGTCTCGAGCCGCTTCGGCACCATTTCAGCCCAATAGAGGGTTGTAGATGGTGATCAGTGCCACTGTGGAAGCTCCTAGAAAAATCGGCAACAAAAAAACAAAAAAAAAAAAAACTGCTTTTCTGCAACATGGGGCCTTAGCCTAAGAACATTACCTGCACTACAATTTACACAAAGTGTCTTTCTAACAGGCCAGAGAATAAAAGTTTTTGTGGTAGTTTTACTTTAACTGACTGTGCAGTTGCAATACATTCCCTTTATACCAGTTTCCCTTTTCATGACCACTAGTATATGCTTTGACAGATTATCAACTCTCCCCAGAGGTTTTGCCACTGGATTACAGAGTCTAGATTTTAAGTCATTTCGCACATCTTAGTTCCACTCATCATGGGAAGATAACAAGATGTATTTGTAAACATTACAGTCATGGCCAAAAGTTTTGAGAATGATACAAATATTAATTTTTACAAAGTCTACTGCTTCAATTTTTCTAATGGCAATTTGCATATACTCCAGAATGTTATAAAGAGTGATCAGCTTAACAGCAATTACTTGCAAAGTCAATATTTGCTTAGAAAATGAACTTTATCCCCCAAAACACATTTCAACATCATTGCAGCCCTGCCTTAAAAGGACCACCTAACATCGTTTCAGTGATTGCTCCATTAACACAGGTGTGGGTGTTGATGAGGACAGGGCTGGAGATCAATCTGTCATGATTAAGTAAGAATGACACCACTGGACACTTTAAAAGGAGGCTGGTGCTTGCCATCATTGTTTCTCTTCTGTTAACCATGGTTATCTCTAAAGAAACCCGTGCAGTCATCATTGCACTGCACAAAAATGGCCTAACTGGGAAGAGTATTGCAGCTAGAAAGATTGCACCTCAGTCAACAATCTATCGCATCATCAAGAACTTCAAGGAGAGAGGTTCCATTGGTGCCAAAAAGGCTCCAGGGCGCCCAAGAAAGACCAGCAAGCGGCAGGACCGTCTCTTAAAAGTGTTTCAGCTGCGGGATCGGGCTACCAGCAGTGCAGAGCTTGCTGAGGAATGGCAGCAGGCAGGTGTGAGTGCATCTGCACGCACTGTGAGGCGGAGACTCTTGGAGCAAGGCCTGGTCTCAAGGAGGGCAGCAAAGAAGCCACTTCTCTCCAGAAAAAACATCAGGGACAGACTGATATTCTGCGAAAGGTACAGGGAGTGGACTGCTGAGGACTGGGGTAAAGTCATTTTCTCTGATGAATCCCCTTTTTCGATTGTTTGGAACATCTGAAAAACAGTTTATTCGGAGAAGAAGAGGTGAGCGCTACCACCAGTCTTGTCTCATGCCAACTGTAAAGCATCCTGAAACCATTCATGTGTGGGGTTGCTTCTCAGCCAAGGGAATCGGCTCTCTCACAGTCTTACCTAAAAACACAGCCATGAATAAAGAATGGTACCAGAATGTCCTCCAAGAGCAACTTCTCCCAACCGTCCAAGAGCAGTTTGGCGCTCAACAATGCCTTTTCCAGCATGATGGAGCACCTTGCCATAAAGCAAAGGTGATAACTAAATGGCTCAGGGAACAAAACATAGAGATTTTGGGTCCATGGCCTGGAAACTCCCCACATCTTAATCCCATTGAGAACTTGTGGACAAACAAAAACCAACAAATTCAGACAAAATTAAAGCATTGATTCTGCAAGAATGGACTGCTATCAGTCAGGATTTGGTCCAGAAGTTGATTGAGAGCATGCCAGGGAGAATTGCAGAGGTCCTGAAGAAGAAGGGTCAACACTGCAAATATTGACTTGCTGCATTAACTCATTCTAACTGTCAATATAAGCTTCTGTTACTCATAATATGAATGCAATTATATTTCTGTATGTGATAAAAACATCTGACAAACACACATAAAAACCAGAGGGCAGCAGATCATGTGAAAATATAATATTTGTGTCATTCTCAAAACTTTTGGCCATGACTGTACTATGGGCCACATCTAGTACCATATTCCGTTATTGTGGCTTCACAATATAGATGGTCTAAGCCATAGTAACAGTACTTTTCAACATCCAGGAACTACAACTTGTAACTTGGAAGGTGGCATAAGAGCTACTGTAACAAATTATGCAAAACAGCAATTGATGTGGACAGTTGCTAGACACTTGTTTTGGTCATCACCCATAACTCCCAGTTTGCTGTGTTGCAGCCTGAAATAGGCCAAAATGTTATTTCATACCTAACATTAACATAAATGATCTGCAGTGAAAGTAAGAAAACTTGGAACTGTAGTCCTAAGTAATGGGTGGGGGAGTGGTTGCACCCTGACTGATCTTGCATTTATTACCCATTTAATGGATAGCTGCTAATAAAATTTGTTATGGAATAACTCTTTAATTGTGCTAGTGAGATTCTAATTGATTAATATAATAGAATTAAAACATACCTACAACAAACTTTGCATAAATCAATAATGCCCACTCCTTCCCCTCCTCATAGACTTCTATCATGACCTGTAATATGACACATCTGTGCTTTGTCTGCCTTCTGTGATAAGAAACCATAATGCAGCAATTTAACCAACTGGAGATATTTGGATTAATTTTGCTACATCTATCGATCTCTAAACACTAACAGGATTAGCTCAGGGACCATCGTCTCCTCAGATAGACGAGCACTTTTTGGCACAACAATTAGAGTCCAGTCCAGCCAAGTATAGTGCAACTGGCCACAACCAGTTTTATTAGCGGTTTAAGGAAAACAAAACAATAAATACAAAATAAAATCCTAGCCGTCCGGCCACTACCTACAACACAGTACAGGTATCTAACTAGAGAGAGAAGGGCCTACTGCACAGCTCCCTAAACACAAAATACAGCAGTTTAACTCACAGAGGTTTCCCAGGAGCAGAGAGAGCCAAATACCTGTGTGCTGTCTGCCCTTATATACGCACACTTCCGGAACCAAGGAATTAACCCCCAGTCATCCCAAAACCTGAAGTGGCTGAATGAAATAGAGCCACACCCAACTCTGCCTACTCCAGCAGCCAGACCTTTTACCAGGGTTTAGGTAAAACCCTCCAGCAAGGAACACACCTTTCCCTGGTGCTTTTAGAAAGAATATGACAGGAACCTGGGAGAAATGTATACTCCTTCTACCACTTTGCCCCTGGTCCTGTCACAACACACACACACAAACACATTATATAATTTAAACCCTTCCCGACATCCTTCGTACTATTATGGTTGGATGATAAATCTTCAAAGATGGGGCCCCCCCCCCCCCCCCCCCCCCCCCCCCCCCCCCCCCCCCCCGGCGGCGCCCCCCCCCCCCCCCCCCCCCCCCCCCCCCCCCCCCCCCCCCCCCCCCCCCCCCCCCCCCCCCCCCCACCCCACTCCCACTCACCCCCCCCCCCACTCTTTTCTTTTTCTGGCCAGCCCAACCACCCAAAAAAGATAGGTGCGCCCCCCCCCCCCCCCCCCCACCTATATTATTATTTTTAATTATAAATTCCACTCCCCTTTTTTTTCTATTATTATTAAAATAAAAAATTTAATGTGAAAAAACACACACCTTCCGTCCCCCCGCCCCCCCCCCCCCCCCCCCCTACTTTATTTTTTTTTCCTCCCCGGGGGGTGGGGGGGGGGGGAAAAATAAATTCAAATGTGCGCCCCCAATTTTTTTTTTTTTTTCCCCTCTTATAAATTTTTATATAAATTGGGGGGCGTGGCTAGCCGGCGACGTTAATGGACACATTTCTGTGAGTTCCTGCCAGCAGCTCCGTGATCCAAAGGATTGTACCAGCATCCTAGCATCAATATCGGGCCCCTGCCTCCGGGCTTTCCCCTACACCTTGGGGTACACTCCGGTGGCAGTATGGAGGACACCTTCACGGGGAGAAAGTAGCACGGGGACTTGAGGCCTACCTTACCGCCGGGCTCCTGACACAGCATCTGCTCCACACCTCGACTGACATACCGGCCGGCCCGGACACCGCGCTCTTCCCTGCTTCTTCTGCTGCTGCCGACGTTGCGTCTCTGCAGGATCGGAGAGCAGCGGCGGCGATACCTCCGTGTGGTGCGGGCCGCCGCGCGGAGCGGTGACTCGCGTGGAGCGGTGGACACCGCGCTGAGGCCTGAGGCAGGAAGCATCAGACCCAGACACTCAGCGGAGGCGGCCTACATCCCTGGACGACTTTGCCTGTCCCAGGTCTGTGACTCAGCTCCCAGGTAGGAGATCTACTGCGGACAGCAAGGGGAGGGGGAGTGCTGAGGCCTTCCATAGGCATTAAGGAGACCCCCGACCTGGTCCTCTGCCTTCCCTTCCATCTAGGCATAACTAGGCCCTAAACGGACCCTCACTGGCACTCCTACTCTGCAGGATCCTTGCCCTCTACAGGCCTACACCGCCACTTCAGCTCTGTGATTATCAATTGGCTTCCATACCTCAATCTCTGGCTGCAATATCACCGAGCCGTAGCTCGCATCCTCCTCACAGAATTCTCACTGGTTCCTACCTTCTGGGTGATGGCGACCTAGTTTTGGGGATTTAGTGCACCTTCTAGCAACCATTAGCGACAAATAGCCTGTTCTGGTATATCATACCTCTAAACGTTGAATTTATTGGAGATAATTACCTGCCAATATGGTGAAGGGTAGGAAACCCGCCAAAAAACCGGACAATAACCTGACTAATTATTTTGAGTGGGACCGTGGCGTAGACGGAGAACCGGGCCTCCCACCCACTGTCCAAATAGAGCTTATACCCTCAATGCCCACGACTGCTGCAGGAATTACTGCGACAATCATAGAGGGGGCAGACTTTAACCACGCCGAAGAACTGATGGATCTTCATCTACCTCCCACCCCTGACGATATCCGATATGCAACACAGCAAAACTACTCTACATCGGCTCAATCCACCAAGGAGCGGAGCTCTCTTCTGCAACAGCCACTGTCTCCGAATACTAGCCCACTTAAACAAAAGCCTCGGATGGAACTTCCTGGAGACCTAGATTATTCCAAAGACCAACCTTCCTTTGAGGCCTCTACATCCGTACCACCGATTGGTCTAGACGGCTTCCCAACCACCAGCGGACCCGCCTCTGAACATACGCTGAGAGACATGCTCTTAGCCCTCCGCTGCTCCCTTCAAGCGGACTTTACACAGCTGCTACAGCCTCTCCAGTCCTCGGTCAGTGCATTGGATAAGCGAGTAACGCATATTGAGACTAAGATGGGCGACCTAGCTACGTCACATAACAAAATCATTGATGCACACAATGACCTTGAAGACGATGTTGAAAACCTCAAGGCGAAGATGGCCGATATGGAAGACCGTTCCCGTAGAAACAACATCAAATTCAGAGGCATTTCAGAACAGGTTCAAACAGCTGATCTGTTTCCATACCTACAGGAATATATCAAATTTTTACTGCCCGACTCCTCAAACACGGATATCATTATTGACAGAGCGCATAGGCTTCCTCGCCCCAGACACCTAGGAGATGAGATCCCAAGAGACGTATTGGCTAGATTTCACTTCTTTCATGTTAAAGAAAAATTATTAGAAGCAGCTCGCAAGCAGAAATCTTGGCCTCCCAAATTCAGAGATGTACAGCTCTACACAGACCTCTCCGCTACAACCCTACGCCTCCGCAGGGAATTGCTCCCGGTCACGACAACGCTCCGAAAAAATAAAATTCAATATAGATGGGGGTTTCCTGTGAAGTTGATCATCCTGAAAGAAGGGACCACCTTCACCATCCACAACCTGAATCAGGGTAAAGCATTGCTATCGACCTGGAGGATACCAATATCATCTCCTCAAGATACGGCAAGTGCCTCCCATCCCTCAACTGCAGGACAAGGATCTCCTACAAATCATAAATGATTTTCCAGGATGGCTACACCTCTATACTTAGGTGCACAACCTCCCTTTGCTCTAGTGGCTTAACCGGCAGGCCTCTAATAGATACCCCCAAACATACAGTCAACCTGTATTCGTCTTTGAACCGTTTGTTCACTCATTTTGTTTATTGATCTTCTCACTTGCGACACTGCCTACCCTTCTTCTGAGGACCTAACACACTCCGGACGTTCTCACTTTACAGTGACAATATGGTGCTTAAATTGGCCTCTCTCAATGTCCGAGGCCTCAATAGCCCACAGAAGCGTGCATACATCTGGAAGGAGGCTCTCTCACTTTCTGCGGACGTGTTTTGTGCGCAAGAAACTCACCTTCTACAAAAGGACGCCTTCAGGCTAAAACATCCCTCCTTCCCTGTAATCTGCCATGCACACCACCAATCGAAAAAACGTGGAGTCCTTGTCGCCTTTAGAGACTCCGTGACATTCTCTTTGACAGCACAAAGAGCAGACCCCCAAGGCAGATTCCTCATCATAGTTTGCCTCCTCAACAATGCCCCCTTTACAATAGTCAATGTATACGCTCCGCACCGAAAGACCCTGGCATTTCTGCATAAAGTCCAACGACAAATTCAAGACATCCAACAAGGTGAATTAATAATTTGTGGAGACTTTAACAACATAATGGATCCTTCTCTGGATTCGACTAACACCAGTAGGGAGAGCACCTCCTGCCTGCATCAATTTCCGCATAATGAAAATCTACATGATATATGGCGCGCGCATCATGCGGGCGAAAGGGACTTTACCTATTTCTCAGCAGTCCATGGCTCCTATTCCCGCATCGATATGTTCTTGGTAGACCTTCCGACCCTGATGAGTTCCATAAAATCTACAATTGAATCAATCACGTGGTCTGACCACGCAGCTATTACTCTCACTATAGAAGAAAAGACACCACCTTCCTCTACTAGACTCTGGAGAAATAACACTTACCTCATGAGTCATCCTAATTATCGCCCGATAATAGAAAAAGACCTCCAGGATTATTTCCAGACAAACTCCACCTCTACCGATGACCCCTATACTCTCTGGAATGCTCATAAAGCGTACATCCGTGGCACACTTATAAAAATAGAGCATGGGAATAAAAAAGAACGTCAGAAAGCAATTAAGGAGGCAATGTCTACACTTCGTACTGTGGAAGCTGCAAACAAAAGTAACCCTAATCCGACCACTTCGGAACAACTCAACCAGGTTAGACAACATTTACGTTTGCTTCTGCTACAAGACTACGAAAAAGCTCTGAAAAAATCTAAAGCTCGATTTTACTCCCAAAGTAACAAAGCCGGCAGATTGTTGGCTAGACAACTACGAGCAAGAGCAGCTAAATCAAGGATCCCATACATCAAGCATCCTATAACCAAAGTACAATTAACAGACCCGAGAGACATCGCCAATTCCTTTAAAGATTACTACGCACAGCTTTATAATCTACAAGAACATACTCCTCTCCCGCCAGATCATTCCACTTTGGTGTCCGGCTTCTTGGGCAACCTAAAATTACCAGGCCTGACAGATGACCATCTCTCGGCCCTAAACGCCCCTATTACTCTCCCAGAAGTTCTGAAAATCATACAGTCCTTACCTAAGAGCAAATCCCCAGGGCCAGATGGTTTCTCTAACGAGTATCTAATTTACTTTCAACAAATACTTGCCCCATATCTCATGAACTTCTTCAACCACGCTATGTCAGGTGCACCGCTTCCACGCGAATCCCTGGCGGCACTAATTATCACCCTCCCTAAACCAGGCAAACCGGCTGATGTACCGCAGAATTTCAGGCCAATCTCACTGCTAAACTCGGACCTCAAGTTCTATGCGAAGATCTTAGCAGCTCGGCTGGCTCCCATTCTCCCAGATTTAGTTGGTGCAGACCAAGTGGGCTTCGTCAAGGGCCGCCAGGCTCCAGATAACACCAGACGTGTCCTCCATCTGATAGATCTTCTGGAACGCAGGAGGACTCCAGCCCTGATGGTAGCCTTGGATGCCGAGAAGGCGTTTGATCGGATTAACTGGTCCTTCGCCTTTTCTGTCCTGCAGAGAATGCGATTCTCTGGCCCTATCCTCACTGCTATATCCAATCTGTATTCCTGTCCATCGGCCAGAGTGTTTACCAACAGTACACTGTCGGATAGCTTTACTATAAGGAATGGAACGAGACAGGGATGCCCCCTTTCTCCCTTGATTTTTATACTCACCATTGAGCCATTGGCGCAGACCCTGAGGCAAAGCGACAGAGTTCAAGGAGTGAAAATCTTGGATTCATCTCATCTCATCTCCCTCTACGCGGATGATATCATATTGTCCCTGACTCACCCAGAATCCTCTCTGTCAGCTGCTATCGGAATTCTCAAAGAATATGGAGCCCTCTCCTTTTATAAAATTAATGAGTCTAAAACGCAAATTCTCCCGTTGGGAGTCCCCAAGCCACTTCTGGAACGGCTTAAGGAGGAATTTCCTTATGATTGGAGGTCGACAGACTTGGATTACCTGGGAATAAAGATCACTCCCTCTATTACACAAGCGGCCAAAGCCAATTACATGTATCGACTGATAGATCTAGAGAGAGAGTTCCAATCTTACTCAAAACATACCCTGTCATGGCTAGGCAGGATATCTGCCTTTCAAATGATGCTGCTTCCAAAAATCTTATACCTATTCAGAACTATTCCTGTAGCTCCCCCTCTTATATTCCTCCAGAAAACTAACGCTATGCTCAACAAGCTTATCTGGAATTCCAAGAAACCAAGACTCCCATCTTCTATTATGCACAGGAAACGGGGAGTAGGAGGTTTGGGAGTACCAAACATCTATGATTACTATATGGCCTCACACCTTTCTACTCTAAAGGACTGGTGGCACAACAACGCTCACAAATCCTGGTTACGTATCGAGTCTTATATGATTCCACAACACAACCTCCAATCTTGGCTTCTCTACTCCCTCTGGACTGAGGAGATACCTTCACTTACATCTCCAATTCTAAAACACCTTATAGACAGCTGGCGACATATCCACCACTCTATAGGAAAGAAACAGTCACTAAACGTTAAGAGGGCCCCGATTGAATTCTTGGAGTTAGCAATTCTAGATCTCAATTTATCCATCTGGAAATCGTCGGGTATCACCTCTATCTCACAGATGTGGAGTGAAGAATCGTTGATGCCATTCCAGTCTCTGCAATCCACCTTTTCCCTACCCTCCACTTGCTTCTTTACATACCTGAGAATCAAGCACTTCCTAACCTCCAACCACAACAAACAAATTCTGTATAACAAATCTCTGTTGGACCTCCTCAAAATTCCCAACCCAGCCACCAAGACCCTCAGCTCCATCTACAACACCATAGGCTCTAAAGACCGTCTGGTCAAATCTACTCCGTTACTCAGCTGGGAAACGCAACTTCATCAACAATTCTCGGTCGTACAATGGCAGAGAGCACTGGCCTTCGCGAAAAAGACATTCCGGTGTACAACTCACTATGAAACCACTGTCAAAATTCTCCTCCACTGGTACTATACCCCAGAGCGACTACACCGAATATTTCCGCAGACTTCGAACTCCTGTTGGAGGGGATGTAGCGAGAAAGGAACTCTACTCCATTTATTGTGGACATGTCCCCAAGTGGTGCCGTATTGGCAAGACGTCTTCCGGTGGATCTCTTCTCTGGTGGGATACTCCATACCCCCCTCACCAGCTTTGGCACTCCTATTTCTGCAGATCGACTCTTTCCCAGCGGTACATAGAGTGTTGATTGGCCATGCCTTACTGTCAGCGTCCTTGGCTCTTCTACGCAACTGGAAGTCTGCTAACATCCCATCTAGAGGAGACCTAGTGACCATGGTGGAACTGACCTACCAACATGAAAGAGTTCTTTCCCATGTCGTCCTTGGGGACAGCCAATTCCAAAAGAACTGGCTTCCGTGGACATTAAAGATCCAGCTGCATCGGCCGTAAATCCGGTTGTGCCGCCCTCAGAAGATCATAACTAATATTACTGTCACTTCTTGTTGTTTATACCCGTATAAACCTCTTTATTCTATCCTAACAACCCAACAACTCTTAGATAACTAACATATCTTCTTGCATATTAGTACCCTGTTTATTCTATGTTTATTTTGACTTATAGCTACTTCAGTAGAATATCCGATAATGCTTTTTTTTTTTTTTTTTTTTTTTTTTGAATGTTGTAATATGACCTTATAAAAATCTTAATAAAACTGATTGAAATGAAAATTTTTTTTTATTTTTTTTAATAAAAAAAAAAAAAAAAAAAAAAAAAAAAAAAAAAAATTTTTTTTTTTTTTTTTTTTTTTTTTTATATTTTTTTTTAAAAAATAAAAAAAAAATTTTTTTTTTTTTATATAAAAAAAAAAAAAAAAACAACCCACACACAAAAAACACAAAAAAAAAAACAAAAAAAACAAAAAAAAAAAAAAATTTTTCCCCCTCCCCCCCCCCCTCTCAAACTTTTTCCAACCTCCCCCCTCCAAACAAAAAAAAAATAAACCCCCAAACAAAAAACCACCCCACCCCCCACCAAAAAAAAAAAAAAAAAAAAAAAAAAAAAAAAAAAAAAAGAAGGGAAGGGAGGAAAAAAAAAAAAAAAAAAAAAAAAAACCCCCCCCCCCAGGGGGGGAAAAAAAAAAAAAAAAAAAAAAAAGAGAAAAAAATACTTTCCTCTTTTTCTGTCTTATAATTTTTTTTTTTTTTACCCCCAAAATTTCCCCCCCCCCCCCACGTCCCCCCCCCCCCCCCCCCCCCCCCCCCCCACCGGAAAAGAAAAAAGAAAAAAAAAAAGACACCCCCCCCAGGGAACCCCCCCGGGGGGGAGGAAACAAAGAAAATTACCTAAAAACCCATATATTTTTTTAATTCCATACTAGCGGCATGCCTGTACCCTTCTGGCCCTTTCATTTTTCCAATGTCATTCCACTAGTATGACCTTGACAAAGATCCACATGGGTGGTTTGAAATACATGGTCCTGCATATTTGTAAACAAATTGGATTATACCCAACTCATCCAGCATCATCTTTTGCTGCACCTATACCCTACATCTTTCCATTTACCCTGTATCACTATTGATTTAAGCAAAGTTAGCTGAAAAGTTAGTGACCATTTAAAGGGAACCTGTCAACATGAAAAAGCAGTCTAATCTGCAGGTAGCATGTTATAGAGCAGGAGGAGCTTAGCTGACCGATGTATAGTTTTGTGGGAAAAGATTCAGTATATTTACACATTTATCTATTCTTTCTATGTACAGGAGTAACAGTCCAGTGAGCTGTCCCAACAGCGATAGACAGCCATCTCTGCATGCACAGTCATAGAGGGAAAGCTGCCATTCATGGTTAGGACTGCCCACTGGACTCAAGTATTCCTACTAAGCATAGAAGACGATTCCGGATTTTAATATAGTGTTGTTTACACTTTTGTTCTACACCTATGCTGGTTTTGTAGCTTTTAGAAATAGTATTAAAAGTTACATTTTATATTTAATTTATCTTTATGATAGCTTTGGCATTTATGCTGAGTGGATTACCCTAAAATCCCAATAGGAGCTGTATACGGTTATATCCTACTATAGGTATTAAGCATAGAAGGAACAGAGAAATACTGTATGTAATGGATAAATGACAACGTATGCTGAATCTTTTCCCATAAAACTACATATCAGTCTGCTCAGCTGCATTTTCATGTTGCTAGTGCCCTAGATGTGAAATTGAAGCAATTTCAAAGGGAACCTATTATAATATTGCCTTTACTCACCTGCTTGCAATTTCTGTATAACGTAGCTGTAATTTTTCTTGAAGATTATGCTGTTGGTTTAAAATAAATAAAATTAGTACGTCATCAATATTTTAGTTCCAGAAAATTTCACTAAAAGAAGTCTATCACCAGAACCCAGCATATCAACCTAACCCGAAGACTGATTGATTCAGGTAACTCTACCCTAAAACCCCACATTGCGGAAAAGCTGTTTTTTTGTGTGTTTTTTGTTTTGTTTTTTTTCCTTCAAATTTTGCTGCAGTTTTTTGAGCCAAAGTCAAGACTGGCTTGAAAAGGAATGATAAAAAAAAAAAAAACAAGCACTTCTACTTTGCCCTACTTTTAAATTTCCTCCTGGTTTTGGCTCAAAAAAAAAAAAAAAAAAGCTGCAGGAAAATATGCAAAGAAAAAAAAAGAAAAGCAGCTTTTCCACGAAGTAGGGCCTTAGGCTGTGTTCACACAGAGGAATTTGCCGCGGATTTGGGAGTGGATTCCATCCGCCTCCCGTTGTTTTCAATGGGTGGAAGAGATCATAGCAGGACACGGAAAAAAGAAGCGTCCTGCTCGATCTTGCCGCGGATTCCACCCGCGGTGTCTGCGGCTCAAGACTCCCTCCTGATTAGGCCCATTCATCCGGGCCTATTCAGGAGCGGGATGCCGCAACGGCATGCTGATGCGCCCTCTTCATTTTCCACCGTGTGAACATACCCTTAGTCTAACAGTGTATTCCCTTTGTGAATCAGTGCCCTCAGTGCTCCAAAGACCTCATTTGCATACTGACAAAAACCTCGATCTTAACCACCGAGCGATTCACACAGTTTGATTAAGTTTGTGTTAATATGCTGGATTCTAGCGACAGACTTCCATAGGCAGAGTGTAACAGAATTCAATGACTTTTATAACATTATTAATTATTATTTATTTATTTATATAGCACCATTAATTCCATGGTGCTTTACATTTGAGGGTTTGCATACGGTACACAAAATATACAAAACAAATGTAATGCTAACAGTGACCAACTGGTACAGTGGGGTAGAGGGCTCTGTCCGCAAGGGCTTACGATCTATGAGGGAAGAGGGATAGAGACAGAAGGTGAGGAGAGGCGCTGTACAGGTGGTGGTGTGGTGACAGTAGTGTTATTGGAGGTTGTAGGCCTTCCTGAATAGTGAGTCTTCAGGGCCTTCTTGAAGCTTGTGATTGTGGGGGTCAGTCTTATGTGTCTTGGTAATGAGTTCCAGAGTATGAGGGATGCACGGGAGAAATCTTGGAGACGGTTGTATGAAGAGCGGATAAGAGCAGAACGGAGTAGGAGGTCTTTGGAGGAACGGAGGTTATGTGTGGACAGGTAGCAGGAGATTAGGTCAGAGATATATGGAGGGGACAGGTTGTGGATGGCTTTGTATGTCAGCATTAGTAATTTGAACTCTATTCGCTGGGCAACAGGTAGCCAGTGAAGGGATTGGCAGAGGGGGGCAGCCAATGAAGAACAGGGGGAGAGGTGCATTAAGCGAGCTGCACAGTTTAAGGTGGACTGGAGGGGGGATAGACTATTCGCTGGGAGGCCATGGAGAAGGGTGTTACAGTAATCTAAGTGGGAGATTATGAGGGCATGGACTAGCATCTTTGTAGTTTCAGGGGTGAGGAAGGAGCGGATTCAATGGATGTTCTTGACTTAGAGGCGGCAGGAGGTGTTGAGGGTTTGGATATGCGGCTTGAAGGATAGGTCAGAGTCCAAGGTTATCCCAAGGTAACAGACCCGTGGGACTGGGGTAAGTGTGGTTCCATTAACTTTGATAGATGGGTCAGGTAGTGGGGCAGTGCGAGGTGGGGCGAAGATGATGAACTCAATTTTTTCCATGTTGAGTTTGAGAAAGCGGGAGGAGAGAAAGGAGGCTACGGCTGCTAGACACCCTGGGACTCTGGACAACAGAGAGGTAATGTCTGGTCCAGAGAGATATATTTGAGTGTCGTCAGCATAGCAATGGTAATGGAAACCATGAGATTCTATAAGTTGGCCAAGGCCGAGGGTGTAGATGGAGAACAGGAGGGGACCTAGAATGGAGCCTTGGGGGTCACCTACAGAAAGAGGGCGTGGCGAGGAGGTGGTGTGCGAGTGGGAGACGCTGAATGTGCGGTTGGTGAGGTATGAGGAGATCCAGGAAAGGGTCAGCTCTGAGATGCCAAGGGATGAGCGTTTCTAACAAGAGGGAGTGGTCGACTGTGTCAAAGGCAGAGGAGAGGTTGAGGAGGAGAAGGATAGAACATACTGCAATGTTCTACCAGCCCCATACAGTCCTGTTCAGCAGTCTTCTTGCAGTGGAATTCCTCGCCGGCTGTGACATCCCTAGTCCCTTCCACTGGGGCCGCTGATTGGCCTCAGAGGTCACATGCGGCAGAGATGTCCGCCGGAAGACAACAACGGAATTGCAGGACCGGACCGCGCTGGGACGCACTGGAGCAACAGGGACAGGTGAATATGTTTTTTTTCTTTTTCCTCACCTCCCCCGGCCTCATTAAAAAATAAAATTTTAGCCCAGACAACCCCTGTAATGACTTATCCTTTGGATAGATTTTCAATATCTGATCGCTGGGGGCCAACAGCAGACGGGCATTTTACCTCAATTATGATTTATGGTGATTATTTAGGTAAGGACATAGACGCAAGTGCTGCTGTGACATCATTTAGAAGACAGGAAGGGAGAGGGAGTCACACCAAAGCCCAGAAGAAGTGAGTAACACTGTTTTTTTTTTTTTAATGTTTGATCACCTCCACTGAGCCTCCTCTTATTATACTGCAGGGTCTGAAGGAACCTCAGAGTATAATAGTTTCAGTTCTTTCTGCTTTTTAATAACTCTTTTGAGGGGGCGGGGGGTGTGGGGGATTAAAAAAAAACAAAAAAAAAAAAAAAAAACACACCATACGATTCTGGCATTGGACTTTAACATTTTAAGTTTTTTGCAATTCATCATAGGTAACATATTGCCTTTACTGTTTGGGTCAGCACAAATACGGCAATAACCAATTTATATATATAGGAGCAGCACAAAGTAGGGTTCTAAGAAACACGGTTATTTTATGAGGAATACAGACACATCAGAAGAACTGGCAGATCTTTTTCCACAAAGTAAAGCATCATAAAGGTAGAAATGAGACATCAAACCACATAGTCAGGGTCAGCATTAGGGGGAGACAGACTTGGCAATTGCCCAGGGCACTTGTCCCCAAAGGGGCCCGGCCGCATTGATAACAGAAAGGGGCCCGGCGTCCTTTGCCGCAGGACCCCTTTCCAATAAAAGCCTGCCCAGGGGAGGTCTGTAAAAATAAACCGTTTTACTCACCTCTCCTGGGCGTCCACAGTCATCTTCTGCCCATTTCTGGCCTGTAGCTGACGGCATGCATTCCAGACGTGGGGCGCACTGGCGTCATAACGTTAACATGACCGCTGAGTCGAGTCACAGGACTCAGCGGTGATGACCGGAATGTGTGACCTCAGCTGCAGACCTGAAGAGGAAGCAGAGCAACGAGAGGTAGCCCAGGAGAGGTAAGGCAAGGTGAGTATAACTGTTTGTTATTTTACCTCAACTCCCCTGGGCCTCCGATTATTATACTCTGGGGTCTGAAGAGACCCCAGAGTATAATAATAGCACTGAAACAAACAGGCGAACCTCAAAAATATTCATCAAAACAAATTTCAAGGGGTCACCTGAAGAGGCTCTAGGGAGTATATTATAGTGTGTGGGGCCACTGTGAAACATTATACTGGGGGGCCCTCTGGGGAGCATATTATATTGTGAGGGGCTTCTCAGGAGCATATTATACTCTGTGGGGCACTAGGGGGAGCATATTATACTGTGTGGGGGCCAACTGTGGAGAATTTTATACTGTATAAAGCGTTATTTACCATGTGGGGCCACTATTGGGGGGCTCAGGGGAGCATTTTATACTGTGAAGGGCACTGCGGAGCATTATATACCATGTGAGACATTATACTGTGGAGGGGAGAGGGAACTTATTTATAAGACGGGCTATTATTTATAAAGGGAGGAACTATTTATAAGATGCCTATAAGAAGGGGGAAACTATTATATAAAAGGTATCTATTATAAGGGAGAGCTACTTATAAGGGGGTATTTGTAATAATGGGGACTATTATTTATAAGGGTAACTATTATTTATGAGGGTTATTATTAATAAGGGGGAACTGTTTATAAGGGAGAACTATTATTTTTAAGGGGTGACTGCTATTTTGAACACCAAAATTTCTATGGCAGCAGTTTAAAACGCATGAGAAGGTGATAGACTCCCTTTAAGAAGGTAGTGCAGCACTTCCAGCGGCAGCCACTTTAAAGGGAGTCTATCATTGAGATTTTCACTTTTTAGCTAAGGCCATTTTCATGTAGCCCTTATAAAAGGCTATTGTAGGCATACCTTTTATTTCCAGACTCTTGTCAGCGTTTTTCAGAAAAAGCCTTTTTCTTGATATGTAAATTAGCTTCCACGGAACACAGGGGGAGTTCCCCCTGCACACCAAGCACCCCACTGCGTCATCACCCTCTCCCTGCATCGCCGCCCCCCTTTTTCTTTCTTATTAATACCTCCTCTGCCTCTTTTCTCCTGTCATCTCGAACGAAATAATAATAATAGTCCTTAATAATAGTCCTTTAATAGTCCCACAATGGGGAAATTCAGTGTGTTACAGCAGCAAAGATAAAAGATATGTACGAGATTTCGTTCACTCCGACGGGAGGAAGATGCAAAATAGAGGAGGAGGCATTAACAAGAAAGAAGAAGGAGGCGGCGATGCAGGGAAAGGGTGATAACGCAGGGGGAACACCCCCTGTGCGCCATGGAAGCTAATTTACATATCAAGAAAAAGGCTTTTTCTGAAAAACGCCGACAAGAGTCCAGAAATAAAAGGTATGCCTACAATAGCCTTTTATAAGGGCTACATGAATATAGCCTTAGCTAAAAAGTGAAAAACTCAATGATAGACTCCCTTTAATTCACTGAATATGATGGTATTGTTTATATATCAGCATTTGGGGCCCCACTTTTAAATTTTACTCAGGGCCACACTTTGTCTGAAACCACATATCTGGTGTTTTCAGTGTACCCGCATAATAAACTGTTATCTACAAATCATGGCATAATAATTAACATTACTTTTCCAACTACACTCAGTCACAATAGTAAACCTACTACAGGACATGCTATTGCATTAAACCTTCACAGCTCACTAGTGGTTTTAATCGCATCATAATCATAACATCTATCACCACGATCATAAAAGGAAAACCGAAGTAGAAGCGCTGTTACCCCTGAAGCCCAGTTCCTCAACCTCTGAATGAGTTTGGTTGCAGTAGCCATGTTATTCTTCAAGGGCAGAAAACGGAACCTTTGTGTTACGGGGAAGGTTTTGAGGGAAACACAAGCCGCGACAGAACATTGTCCTTCACAAGAGCGCGAGCTGTAAGACAAATATTAGTCCTAAATCTTAAAATAGTCCTTCACTACAACGCATTGCGGACTTCTTAAAGATGGCTGATTATACCCCCTATAGACCGGTCAGCACAAGCGGTTTATTTTCTATGCACTTTAATTTATAATTCTTAAAGAAATGACACAGCCGTTTATTATCAGACTTGAGTAGTGATTCCGATTCTTCCGCCGTTCTTTAGTGAGCAGGAAATAGCGCGCCTTCCGACCTCATGACTGGAACACCGCCGCGCGTGACGCTACTTCCTGTTCTCCACCCAGTCCTATAAAAGGGCACTGCCTGCACACGTGATCCTCTTTTTGGGCCTACAGCAGCCGCAGATATGGATGCCAGCCGCGTGCAACCCATCAAACTAGCTCGGGTAATGTGTAGAATGGGTTATTTGGGGGGCGACAGACTCTGGTTAATGTGTACACAGTAGGGGTGCATTTTCATTCATGCGCCGGTGTCGGCGCTTACCTTGGCAAAGCGTTGGACATCTATTTCCTATAACAGCTTAGAGAGGCGCTATTTATTCGGATTTGGGTATAGTTTAGTGTGGATGGTAGATGGGAGCGAGTGCTAAATGCTCGTGGAGAACATGGTTTTTCTCTGTGAGTTTCTCTGGCGTCCTGTCGGGACCGCGAGCTACACCATAAGCAAGGCATGGCCGCCACAGCGTGCTTCAGTGCGATAGTTCTCAGTCTGCATAGCGAGCTACAGAGACTCAGCCTGTCTTGTTACGGGGTTATAATGATTGTGATTTCTTTTTAGGTCACTAAAGTTCTCGGAAGAACTGGATCTCAAGGGCAGTGTACTCAGGTAAGGTTTCTTCTGAAAATCAGTGTTCTACTATTTTAGAGCCTCGTGCTTCAGGCTCTGAACAAAGGGAGAGAAGGTGTTGAGCACCAATAGTTCATTTACCTGTCCGTTGAAGGTTAAAAATGTTTCCTTGGTATGAGTGAGTGATGGCCATCTGATAAACCCAGATATAGTCAACAGGGTGTGCCAGGTGCTGCCTTTACTGATAGATCAGACCTGCATTTGATTTTGCGCCTGTTAGTTCATCTCAACTTGCTGGTATGTTGTGATAACTTGATAAATGTCTTTAGTGATCATCTACTGGCTGCAATGTTAGGCTTCGTTCACTTCTGCATCGGACTCTACATAAGACTGTCACAGATTTCGTTGAAAATCTGAGGAGAGAAGTACTGTGCAGGTGTCTGCCGGTAACATCTGTTTTATAGGGCAGGCTCTCCATCATTTGGGTATATCAGATATGAATGACTGAGTACGGCGTAAGTGTAAACCTAGCCTTAAGGGGGTTGTCCAGGCAAAACTAGATAAATGCTTTAACTTTTAAATCAGCTGGGGGCAGTGAATAAAAAAAAAAAAAACTAAAAGAAATGCATACTCACCTGTCTCTGGTGTCTTCCCAGCGTGTCCCAGTTCTTTTTCTCTGGCAGCTTCTCCTGGGTCTCTTCCTTAGTTCCGCTGATTAGCCTCAGTGGTCACGTGACCCCTGAGGCAAATCAACCACCTCGGGAAGAGACCTGTTGTTACAGGTAGTGACATCGCTTGTCCTTCGCTGATTGGCCTCATCGGTCACGTAGACGCTGAGGCCAATCTGCGGCTTCAGCAGATCTCCAGAAGAGACCCTTTGAGCCAAAGTACTGGGAGGACGCCAGAGCATCAGAATTTTTACACTGACCCAGCTGACTTAAAAGTTAAAGGGGTTGTCTATTTTTGCTTGGACAACCCCTTTTAACTGTTAACAGGTTTGTCATTACAATGGCTATCAAGTATTTACAGGCTAAACTTGCTGTATAATCGGCAGTATTCTAAAATTCCTGCTGGCAGCCGTGTACTATGCAAAAGAGAGTGATGTAGTTGTCAAAATATCTTCAGACCCCAGAATATAATTGGCAGAAGCCCTGAGGTGGTAATCTCTCTGGGCCTTCTGCTTGTTGTCTGCGACTGCGGAGGCCTTTGAGCCTTGTGTTCAAGTCCAGCTACATGCCTTGTGTTCCCTGATGTCAGTCAGAAGACTGGAAGAGAAGAGGAAGTTGTGCCAGAGACCAGCAGAGGGGAGTAGCACTGTTTTTGATCACTTTCACTGGGCCTACACTAATTTTACTCCGCAGTTTGAAGAGACCTCACAGTATGGATGTATTTGAACAAAGCTGCAGGTTGAGCCTCACGAATATTGTAATAACCAGAATAACTGATGTAATTAATTGCCCAGTTCTACTAAACACTGAAACAGAAGCAAAATTAATATTTTGTATAAAGAATGTTCATGCAACTTTCTAGCAAAAAGATAAGCAAAAATTGCTCAAATTCAAATGTCAAAAAAAACAATTCAAAAGTACATGCTCAAGCAGCCCCTTTCTGCAAACAAAACAGTTTCCAAAAAACTGCAAGATGAGTTCACACTTTCACAAGTGTCTGTTTACAGGTGGAGGTGATAAACTCCAAAATTGCAGAAATGTTCCAACCAATTTCTTGAATGCGAATTAAATGGGGTCTTACATAATATAGTTTTCCATCACCCTATACAAACTAACCAGAATGAATAATAATCCCTATAACCTAACTAATGTGATAACTAGGGCTGGTTTGAGACAAGGTAATATGGGTGCTTTATTGCTCCCATATGGACGCAACCTCTGAAATTCCTGCAGTTTATCATTACTGCAGTAAAAGCCATAATTCTTGGTTTGATGACCCACTGTAAGTCAGGTGTCTTGTCTGTATTGTGGGTGCAAAAAACCTGCTATTACTCCCATCTGAAAGTTGCCAAAAACTAGGTTTTATGGTGACAGTCAATAGGTGAAACTGGGCACAGTGCATCTCGCTGGAGCATGAGACACAGGGTAAGTATGTGTAAAAAAGCTAAATGCTGCATGCTCTAGGAAACAAAATAACTCAGAAAAACTTCGGTCACCTTATTACTTACAACAAAATATATAAACCATAAATATACCTTTCACAGTCTGTAATAAAGAAGAAAAATAAAGGAAAACATAAACAAAAACCACAAATTTGTGGGGTTTTGTTTTTTTTTGTATTTTCTCTTGTTTGATGACCTTGTCTCGTACAACTCTTTTGGCAATGTGATTGACGCTGGTAAACATCTAATAGTAAAGCACCACGGAATTAATGGTGCTATATAAACAAACAATAATAGGGTTCAGAGGGGTATGACATTACTCCTACGTAACAATCAGAGAAAAAGCAGAGTGTGCTCGCTGATTGATAGAGGTGATAACGTGAACAGAAGTAAATTTTCTCCACTTCTCAATCTGAACCATGGTACAAAAATCTCATCTTGAAAAAACCACTCTGCATAGTGTATCTGATACACTTTATGCAGAGTGGTGTTTTTTTCAAGATATGCTGATTGTTTTAGCTGTTTATATGATGTAATATGTATTTTTGACTACTTGTATTCTCCTAGCCTCTTTGACAGCTGTGACCAGAAACATGGACTGTTTGCTTAATTATGTTTAGTATGTTTTCTTGTGCATTGTTTCTAGGTGATCTGCTGTCTATGGTACTTGTCACATATTATGGCTGTTTTTTTTTTTTTTTTTTTTTTTTTTTTTGCTATTCATTAAATACCTTTGAAATTAAGGATGAGGTTCTCCTTGATGGCTTTTATGGGTTCTGAGAAATCGGCATTAGTAGCAAGTACTTATTACATATGTCCTTGGCTACTGAAGTGCTTCCTTCTCAGGATGTATGATGTCCATGGCAGGGAAAGGTTTAAAGTCCAGAATACTTTTTCATAAATTCCCAGCCATTGTATTGTAAGTGGTAAATCTTTTAAATTTGGGTATCTTCAATTTACTTAAACATTGTATAATGAAAGTAAAGACTGAATTTTTATTTTTTTTATTTATTTTTTTTTACACAGGTCCGTGTAGAATTTATGGATGACAGCAACCGTTCCATCATAAGAAATGTGAAAGGACCAGTTAGGGAAGGAGATGTTCTGACCCTGTTGGAGTCTGAACGTGAAGCCAGAAGGTTGCGCTAGCTTACCTTTTAAGGTAAATGAGCAGTAATATTTTCATAAGCTTGTAGACGGGCATTTTCATACACAAGGATACCTAATGTGCACGTGTTTCACAGTAATTTCTTACTTTTATAGGTGTTCTATGGAAAGGGGGGTGATTTGAACTTTTAATTCTTAACTGTCTCAAAATGGACTCAATTAATTTGATATCAATAATAAAACTTTACTTTTATTGATTAAATCTAAAACCCCAATATATAATTTAAAGTACCAAGATAACTAATACTATTTAGCCCACTGGGAACAATATAAATTATAATGGCAGGGATAAAACTCAATTATCCAATGTTACCAAATGGCTAAATAAACTATTCCCATTAAAAAAAATATATTCACCGGAAGTAGCACAAATAGCGCAATTATAAGCTTAGGTTTAGGTTGATGTAAGACAATCGTGCATATCTAGTGTTTGCCTATTAAGATGTTTCAGTCTGGCCACACAAACACATGTACTGCCTGATACAGCAGAGAAAGCGCTACATAAGTGTCAGTTTCTCTGGCACTCAAGATAGTGTGTGTGTGTGTGTGTGTGTGTGTGTGTGTATATACCGCGCTCTCCTCCTCCTCTCCCAACGCATTTGCACGGTAGCTCAGTGGTTAGCACTGCAGCCTTGCAGCTCTGGAGTCTGCAAGGAGTTATGTTCTCCCTGTTTGCGTGGGTTTCCTCCAGGTACTCTGGTTTCCTCCCACACTCCAAAGACATACTGCTAGGGAAATGTAGATTGTGAGCCCTATATGGGACAGTGACTGACAATCTGTAAAGCGCTGTGGAATATGATGGTGCTATAAAAGTATGCATAATAAAAAAAAATAAATTTCCCCTTTAATCAATTGTGTGATTAGGTTCATCAGGGGAGGAATGAAACAAATAATGAAAAAAACAAACATAATTTTTTTGCAGTTCCCGACGCCCTGATTGTGGGCGCCGGTATTCATATTAGTCCACATCATGATCCCCATATCATAGCCTTCAGGTCAGTGGAGGCAGGAGTTGAGCAACCTGGAAGCTGAAGGCTGCTCCGGATCACATCAGCTGCAATAACCAGGGACCAGTAAATTAAGTGTCCGGACAAATCTTTGAAATGGTCACAAACTTTTCAACAAACTTTGCATAAATCACTATAGGCAGGAGACATTTTGTAATTAATCAGAAAAATACTTTTCTTGCTCCACATTTCCCTTTGCTAAACTTTCACTGAAAACTTGCTGTTTGACTGCATGAAACACAACTTCAGTAGGTGTAATCTTTGGAAGGGGTGAGCAGGAACACTGATTTAGTGTGGTGCTAGGGCTAAATGGGAGCCTTCTTTCACAGCCAAAAGTACTTTAATACTCCTGTATATATTCTGCGAGGTCCTTAGCCTGTTTGAAACAGGAATGGATCAGATTCTCTACTCATTAAGAGAGAAGTATTGTGCCCCTACTCCAAATGGTGTTAAGTTGCAAAGTGGGTTTGACATTTTGAAGACCTTTTATCAACTCTAAATCTGTTCATCCTTCAGTAGATAATGTTTAACTGATTTTAGTGCAGTTGGAATTTTCTCTATCCCCCACAGTTCCAGATTAACCAGTGCTGTTAGCTTGGTCATTATCATACTGAGTGCTAAAACTATCTGCTTCTGTATAGGACAATCTAACAGAGTGCCTGATTCATATATTCAGTACTGAAACAGCACAAATTAAGGAACAGTAGGGGGATAGAGAAATTGAAACAGCATTGGTATCAGTGGAGTGGCACCTTTTGAGGGATGCAAGGAGTTAACCCATTATTTATTTAATAGCATCATTAATTCCATGGTGCTTTACATTTGCAGATTTACATACTGTACACAAGATATACAAAACAGATAATACAAACAGTGACCAACTGGCACAGTGGGATAGAGGGCCCTGCCCGCAAGGGCTTACAGTCTATGAGGGAAGGAAAGACACTGAAGGTGACAGGAGAGACTGTACAGGTGGTGGTGTGGTGACAGTAGTGTTATTGGAGGTTGTAGGCCTTCCTGAATAGGTGAGTCTTCAGGGCCTTCTTGAAGCTTGTGATTGTGGGGGTCAGTCTTATGTGTCTTGGTAGTGAGTTCCAGAGTATGGGGGATGCACGGGAGAAGTCTTGGAGTCGATTGTGTGAAGAGCGGATAAGGGCAGAGCGGAGTAGGAGGTCTTTGGAGGATCGGAGGTTGTGTGGGCAGGTAGCGGGAGATTAGGTTGGAGATATATGGAGGGGACAGGTTGTGGATGGCTTTGTATGTCAGTGTTAGTAGTTTGAACTCTATTCGCTGGGCGATGGGTAGCCAGTGGAGGGATTGGCAGAGGGGGGGCGGCCGATGAACGGGGGGAGAGGTGTATTAAGCGTGCAGCACAGTTTAAGGTGGACTGGAGGGGGGCGAGAGTGTTTGCTGGGAGGCCATGGAGAAGGGTGTTACAGTAGTCTAAGAGGGAGATTATGAGGACATGGACTAGCATCTTTGTAGTTTCAGGGGTGAGGAACGAGTGGATTCGGTGGATGTTCTTGAGTTGGAGGCGGCAGGAGGTGTTGAGGGTTTGAATATGAAGCTTGAAGGATAGGTCAGAGTCTAGGGTTATCCCAAGGCAGCAGGCCTGGGGGACTGGGGTGAGAGTGGTTCCATAAATTTTGATGGGTCAGATAAAGGGGTCAACCCTTGGCAGTTTCTGAAAATTTGGTTGTGTAATTGGGGCCAATGACCATAGTGGACCTAGAATTTATGCCATTCTGCTATAAATGACTGGGATCTACACCCACCCAGGATTCATTCTGGAGGATGCACTTTAAAGCGAACCGGTCACATGAAGAAAATTTCCCCAAAAACATTCTATGGAAATATTCAATAGACATTCAGTAGTTAAAAAAAAAATAAAAAAAATAAAATTCCCCCATGCTTAATCACTATGCATAGCGAAGTCTGTCAATCACTGATAGGACCGCCTATTTGCCTTTTCAGCAGAGTAGAGATTTTAATGGATTAACACGTTATAGTTTTGCTGGGAATGATTTAGTATATCAACCTCCTTAACTCTTACTCTGTACCACAGTCTGCAGCTTACACCACATTTTCCATGTGACAGCTTTTTTTGTTTATAAGAAGCCATACTCCTTGTTATATCGTTTCAGCAGGTATATTGAGATCAGTGTAGAAATACCAGTCTTTATGATCTCCCTCCATTGTGTGCAAAATATGGCAGTCTGTACCCACTGGCTCAGAGGAATGCAAGCTGCAGAGATAAAGTGCTAAATATAATTGGTCAGAAATTGTTGTTCACCATAAAACACTATTAACTTGGCCAACTTTTAAAAGGACCTTTCACCACCTCTACCAACCTCAGTTCTTAACTGTTAATGGGCACAGCACCACTGATTCTGGCATAGTAGGAATTCTCTAGCCCCCACTGTTCCTGAGCTATCAATACTGTTATTTTTGGTGCCTGATATACTACTTAGACTCTGTTCTGTCAGGAGGGTGGTGTCAGGCAGGTGCAGGAAAAGGCTGAGATTCTGAGCTCTGACACTGGCTGCCTCTGACTGGAGCGCTGAATCCCACCCTCTGCCTGACACTGCCCTTCTGACATTACAGAGCTTAAATAGCACATCCGGCACCAAAACTGATTGTTGCTTGGGAATGGTGGAAGCTAGAGAAATAGTTCCAACTGTGCTAGAATCAGTGGAGCAGCGCCTATTCAATAATGCAAAAAAACTTCAATTGGTAGAGCTGATGGTCCTCTTTATAGGGGTTGTCCAGGATATACAGCTTTTTGCAAGGAGGCCAGGGAAGGTGAAAAATAAATTTAATTCCCATACATGCCGGTGTTCGCTGTCATGCAGCAACCCAGTGCTTCTGGTGGAAGTCTATGCCTCACATGACTGAGGAGGCTAATCAGAGGCCTAAGGAAAGGAACCCGGACATCACTCACATACATCCCCTGTGTTGTCCTATGTCCTTTCCTTAGGCTGCTATTTGGCCTCGTTGGACACATGTGGTGAGGACTTTCACTGGACCAAAGCCCTGGGAGCAGCAGGACTGGACCGCAATGGGAGACTCAAGAGCACTGGGGACAGTGGAGTATAGGTTCTTTTAACCTCCCCCAAGCTCCATTTAGAAAACTGTTTATTCTCTCTCCATATAGCTTTCACTTTTTGAGCTCTAAGGGCTAAATAAGCGCAGTGTCTGTGATCTGTGTATCTAAATGCACAGATAACTTGAGCCATTTGCAACATACAGGAGCCCTGAGCTAAATACTATGAAGTGGGGAGGACAGGAGCGCAGATGACAACCCCTTTAGTAGATGAGGTGGGCATTAATGCAGTCTTGATGAATTCCCCAACAGGTGCATGACTGGCCAGAATTACTGAGGCTCTGGCCTCTTGGAAATTCAAGTGCCATGTAGGTGTTCCTGATCACACTTCTACACCAGTCAGGGATTTGGCCCACTTAGATTCCCCGCCCTTCGCCTCCACTCCTAATGCCCTAGCTGTATTCATGTAAAACTAGTTTATCACTGGTAACTTGTTTTATATTCTCTTTCAGATGCCTGAAGTTTGGTCCACATAGCTCTCTGGAAAAGTCCATGAAACAGTTTGCTTGTTGGTTGAAGGTTTCTAAAGGAAAAATGTTTGGAACAGTTTTTTTGGCCGCGTCATCTTGATCTATGTAAATCTAATAAAAAAAAAAAAATTGCTCTGATCTTGGTTTCTTTGTGGGTAAAAAAATAAATTAAAACTTATTTCACTGGTGCAGAGGCTGTATAACTAAAGTTAAAGGGGTTGTCTGGGATAAAATGATCTTTGTAAGCTGGCTGGACAACTTCTTTAACCCCTTATTGACAAGGATGTAAAAGTATGTCCTGGCTGCCTGGGCTTTAATGCAAATGGACGGACATTCTACTACATCCCTGGCTGTCTAACCTGGCAAGATAGTAAGATAGTGTAACTGAAGCAAACACCTACTCCATGAACTCCGTTGGGGGTTTTAACCCTTTGGATGCCACAGTCAAGCATCCAAGGGGTTTCACCACGTTAATGTCCCGTATCGACCACAATCCTCTCCTGCCACAGCCCCTTCAGTGATGTAGCTTCCAAAATAGGGTCACATGTCTGCAGATTCCACTTTGCTGGCAAGTCAGGGGCTCTGCAAAAGTGGCATGATGTCCAAAACAAAAATGGCATGGCTTCCCTTCTGTGCCTGGCTGTGTCCAAACAGCAGTTTATACCCACATATGGCATTAAGTACATTATCCTGGGTGCAATAGTGACATACATGAACTTCTGAGCCCTGCTGTGTGCCCAAGCAGAAGTTTATGTCCACATATACAACTTTTTTTTTTGTACCCGGGATAGCCAACTTAATAGATATAGGAGTGTCTGACATAGTGGGCACAATGTATTGGGCACTGTAATGTACAAAGTGAAAATTTTAATTTTTCAAGAAATGCCATTTGATTTTGGAAAGTACTCTTGGCATCAAAATGATGCACCTTGAGAAATTCCTTTAGTTGTGTAGTTTCTAAAACACCTTTTTGAGGGGTTTCCATTGTATTGGTATTTTAGGGGCTCTGTAAATGTGACATGGCACCTGAAAACTATTCCAGCAAAATCTGCCCTCCAAAAGCCAAATGGCGCTCTTTCCATTCTGAGCCCCACCATGTACCCATACAGCAGTTTATGACCACATATGGGGCATTTCTGTGTTCAGGAGAAATTAAGGTTTGTTTTTTTTTTGTTTTTTTTTCCTTCAACCCCTTGTAAAATGTGGTGCTAAATGGACAGTGTATTGGAAAAAATGTATTGCTTATTTCACTGGGGGACACAGCCTTTGCGGGTTTCCCCTCTTTGCCTTCTGTCCTGGAAGGTCACTTTCCTGGTGGCCATTACCTCCATCTGCAGGGTCTCCGTGCTGGCTGTCCTGCCAGCAGCCTCCCTTTCTGGTTCTCCACAAGGACGGGGTTGTACGTCATCCACCTCCGTCAGGTGGCTTTTTCCTTTGTCATCTACAGGGCGTAGCGTGCCATCTTTCTGCCTGAACCTTGAGCATCTGTTTTGGCATTTCTCTTCCCTGCCTGGATGTCATCCAGGCCATTTGGGTCTGTTTGGCTCTCCTGACTCTTTCCATTGTTCTGATCCTTTGTTCTCATCCCTGGGGGCCCTCAGTAGGACCTGCCTGCGTCCTAGGCTTCCATCTCCTTTTAACTCCGATCTGCGATCAAAGAAGCCTATTGGCTTAGGGGTTGAGGTCTGCCCTTCCGTGCGTCAGCTCTCTCCGAGAACTGAGTCCTCCTGGGATGTTCTGCATCAGTGTTTTGCTGTCCAAGTCTGCAGCCTGCCACCTGGGCTTTGTTCATACTTTTTTTAAGTTTTCCCAGGTCCGTTCTGTGACCTCTGCTGCCGCGTTGTTGAGCTGCATGATTCCCATCCTCTGGGACTGCTTTAGGACATCCCATGGTGCTGTGTCCCCTATTGAAATAAGCAAGAAAACGGGATTTATTTGTACTCACTGTAAAATCCTTTTCTCGTTGCTTTTTTTTTTTTTTTTTTTCCTGTTCCTGCCAGAGCTGTTTTTATTCTTTTTCGGGTGCAGGACATGTTGGTGTTTGGTTTCGTGCTCTGGTGTCTTTCTCCTACTGCTGTGGAACAAACTGGCTAGCACTGTGTGAGAAGGGTATAGCCCAGAGGCGGAGCCAACAGCTTTCATTCTCCTAGTGTCAGTCTTAGTGGCCAAGTCTATACCCATGGTGCGGTGTCCCCCAGTGAATACAAGATGATTTTACAGTGAGTACAAAAACCCATTTTTACACATCCTAAATTTAATATCTGTACAATGGCTATGGGGGTCACTTTTGGAGGGTTTCCACTGTATTGGTACTCTAGGAGCTCTGCAAATGACATGGCACCTGAAGAAAACTATTCCGGCAAAATCTGCTTTCAAACACCCATTGTCACTCCTTCTCTTCCGTGTGCGGTCATGTGCCCAAACATCAGTTTAGCCCCACATGTGGGGTACTTCTGTGCTCAGGAGAAATTGAATAACTGAGATGCATTTTTTTTTTTTTCTTTAACCCTTTGTGTGTAATTTTAAGAAAGTATTGAAAATTAAAGTGAGATGTCTAAATTTCACCTCCATCTTTTAGTTCCTATGAAATGCTTAAAGGGTTAAACTTAATGTTTTGAATTATTTGAGGGGGTGCAGTTTTGAAAATGGGGTGATTTATGAGGGTTTCTAATATTTTGGCATTTATAATTAATTCGTGCCAACCCTTTATTTTTTATTGATTAATTGGTTCCCCTGTCTTTTGTAGGATAGACCTAGGAAAGCCTTGGCGAAATCCAAGAATAAGGAATGTGCCTTATGTAGAACTAGACTTTCTTCTTATGAGAAAAAGCTCTGCCCATCATGCATTGATAGAACTATTGCTGAGTGATACAGGAGGAGGTCAGGAGTTCCCTTAAGGGTAAAAGTGGCCAGAAAAAGAAGTCCAGTTCCTCTTCCCGGGGTCATGACTCCTCTTCTGAGGAGGAGTCTGTTCAGGGTGAAAGTGGAGAATTATCTGATGACGCCTCTTCTTCCTCCATATCTGATGTAGAGGGAGGACAGTCGTGTTTTCCAGTTGAGGACACTGACAAGTTGCTCAAAACCATTCGAACGACTATGGGGATTGAGGACTCTAGACCCTCCTGTTCTATGCAGGACATTATGTTTGGAGGTTCGTCAAAGGAGACCCTTTCCAGTCCATAAAAATATTACATCACTTATCAAGAGGGAATGGAAAAAGCCGGACCAGAAGGGTTTTATCCCTAGAGGAGTTAAGCTTAAATACCCGTTTGAAGAGGGAGCTTGCTCTTCTTGGGATAACGTACCAAAAATTGATGTTGCCAGAGCCACCAGGAAGTCAGCACTGCCTTTCAAGGACATGGGTACCCTGAAGGATCCCTTAGACAAAAGCAGAAAGCTTCCTAAGGCGTTCTTGGGAGTCAGTGGGAGCGTCCCTCAAGCCCAATATAGCAGCTACCTGTACTGCTAGATCCCTTATGATCTGGCTAGGGGAGCTGGAAGATCAATTAAGGGATAAGGCCCCAAGAGAGCAGCCCTGCCGACTATTAGAAAAGCTGCAGATTTTTTTGGCAGATGCTTCAGTGGACGCTGTAAGATTATCAGCTCGCTCCCTTGCCCTGACCAACTCTGCCAGAAGGGCTATATGGCTGAAGAGTTGGACAGGTGAGGTAGGGTCTAAGACCTGGCTGTGCAATCTGCCCTTTGACGGTGAATATCTATTTGGACCAGCCTTGGATAACATCTTAGCTAAGGCAGCAGATAAAAAGAGAGGTTTTCCTGTGCCTTCCTCTGGTCGGACACGGAGGTCCTTTCGTTCCTTTGGAGCATACAGAGGGCAGAAAATTGTCAAGTCCAGAGATAATAGCTGGTCGGAATCCAATAAGAAACACAAGGGGTTCTTATTTAACAACTCACCCCGTAATAAAGATCCAAGACCCAATAGGCAATGACGCCAGGCCCCGGGTAGGGGGGAGACTGAGGAAATTCCTTCCTGCCTGGAGGAAAATTTCATCAAGCCCTTGGATCCTGGATACAGTGGGAGTAGGCCTGAAGTTGGAGTTCTCTTCTCCGCCTTCAAGTTTTCAGATTACCAGAACTCAGACTTTCCTAACCTCTCAATCGGCTCTGGAATTGGAAGTGAAGAGCCTGATCTTGAAAGGGGTGCTGATTCCAGTTCCCCAGGAAGAGGAGAGGCAGGGGTTTTATTCCCATCTGTTCTTGGTAAGGAAACCCGATGGCTCCTACAGAACCATAATAAATCTAAGGAGGTTAAATCAGTTTCTGTCTTACAAGAAATTCCAGATGGAGACATTGCAGTCAGCAGTGAGATTAACTCCCAATTGCTGGATGACGGTGATAGACCTGAAAGATGCTTATTACCATGTTCCAATTTTTCCAGGTCACCAGAGGTTCTTGCGAGTACCAGTAGAGATAGGAGGGGTGGTTCAGCATTACCAATATCAGGCCCTTCCCTTTGGAATCTCCATAGCCCCAAGAGTCTTTACTAAAATAGTGGCAGAAATGGGGGCACATGTAAGAGAAAAAGACGTTCTGTTTATTCCATATCTAGACGACTTTCTCATTGTGGCAAGATCCAGAATAGAATGTTTAGAAAGTGTCAGAGTAGTACTGGACATTCTGGAGGAATTAGGTTGGATGGTGAATCTAGAGAAGTCAAGTTCCCTCTCAACAGAAAACGTTTCTAGGGATCATTCTAGGTTCCACGGCTCAGAGATGTTTTCTCCCTCCAGAGAAAATAGAGATGGTTCTGTCCCTAGTAAAAACCCTGATCCAGTCCCCCAGGGTCACTATAAGAAAGGCTATGTCCATCCTGGGGACTCTCACGGCCTGTATTCCAGTTGTACCTTGGGCTTAGAGCCACTCCCAAGACCTGCAGTGGGAAATCCTGGCAGCCTGGCGTCAGGAAGAGAAAATTCTCGACAAATTTATGTGAGTGTCTCGGCCAACAAGAGAAACCCTGGGTTGGTGGTTAGTCAGGGGTCACCTACAAATTGGAGTTCCATGCAAGATCTCAGACCCCCTAATTATTACCACTGATGCCAGCCCTTGGGGGTGGGGTGTCTACATGGGGGATCAGGTGTTCCAGGGCTGCTGGTCAAGGAGTCTTTCTCAGGCATCCTCGAATCAGAGGGAACTAATGGCGATTTTGGAGATCTTGAAAGTCGTAGGTCAGGGTATTCGGAATCGCCATATAAGTATTATGTCTGACAAAATGACTGCAGTTTCATATATAAACAGGCAAGGGGGTACGAGGTCCCTTCCCCTTATGAAAATAATGGGCCGGATTCTACATCTGTCAGAGCCTCTGGCTCTCTCCTTGTCCGCTCTGCATATCAGGGGGTCAGACAATTTCAGGGCAGATTTCTTGAGCCGTCACAGTCTGAATCAGAGCGAGTGGGAATTGAACCCATCCATCTTTTTAGAGATTACCAGGGTTTGGGGGGTCCCGGAAATAGATGTCTTTGCCAGTCGGTCAAACAAGAAGGTGGAGAGATTTTTTTTCCCTAAATCCAGAGGAATCCTCCTTTGGGGTGGATGCTCTGTCCCACAAGTGGGATTTCAATCTAGCTTACGCTTTTCCTCCCTTCTTTCTCATTCCAGCAGTTCTGAGGAAGATCAGGGAGGATCGAGCGAGGGTTATTCTAATTGCCCCCTTTTGGCCAAGGAGAGCCTGGTTTACCTGGCTAAGGATTCTGTCCGTTTCAGATCCTTGGATTCTCCCAGTCAGCCAGGACCTTCTATGTCAGGGCCCCATTCTCCACCCGGAGTCCAGCCACTTACATTTGACGGCCTGGAATTAAGCGGAGATTACTAGCCTCAAAAGGATTTTCTCAGAATCTCATTTCCACTCTTCTAAAAAGCAGAAAACCGGTCACTACTAAAATATACGCTAGGACTTGGCTCCGGTTTTTGGGAATTTCTAGGGGGTTCTCCGGGGGAGCTTAGGGATATACCTAGAAAACAGATTCTAGAGTTCCTTCAGAAGGGGCTAGAAAAGGGCTTTCTACCAGCACTTTAAGAGTCCAGGTTTCAGCCCTTAGTGCTCTGCTAAACATTAAATTGACTGACGATCCCTGGGTGATTAGGTTCATCAAGGCGGCCTCTAGAAGTAGACCTGTTGTTATGTCACAGAGTTCCTCCCTGGGACTTGAACCTAGTTCTGTCTGCCATAACTAAACCTCGCTTTGAACCATTGGACTCTATCCCTATTAAAAATTTATCCCTGAAAGTGATTCTTTTAGTGGTTCTTACCTCGGCACGTCGCATAGGGGAATTACAGGCTCTATCACTTAATCCACCCTTTAGTGCCATTACTGAGGACAGGGTAATAATTAAACCAGACCCAGCTTTTTTGCCTAAAGTAGCCTTAAAATTTCATAGATCTCAGGAGATAGTTCTCCTATCCCTCTGTGCTAACCCAAGTAATGCTAAAGAGCAGGAATACCACTGTTTGGATGTAAGATGTTGCTTAATCCAGTATTTGTCCTCTACTTCCTCCTAGAGGAAATCTACTTCCCTTTTTGTTCTCTTTTCAGGTCCCAACAAAGGGAAGGCGGCCTCTAAGTGTAGTCTGGCTAGGTGGGTGAGACTAGCAATCTCCCTGGCCTACAGTTCTTTGGGCCTTCCCCCCACCCCCAATGGGGCTCAAGGAACATTCTACTAGGGCGATTGCCACCTCCTGGACCGAGAGAGCTGATGCTTCCATAGAATCTATCTGCAAAGCGGCAACCTGGTCTTCACCTTCTACCTTTTTTGCCATTATAGGCTGGACATTGGGGCTTCTGCTGATCTTTCTTTTGGAAGGAAAGTTTTACAAGCGGTGGTCCCTCCCTAGTTTTTTCCTATTTTATTCTCTCTGGAGGCTGTTGTGGGTGATGGGAAAAAATGGTAATTACTTACCGGTAATTGGATTTTCCAGAACCCACGACAGTACCGTCCTTTATCCCTCCCTTTTTTCTTGGTGATGGACTTTTGTTTGGCATTGGGTGTAGCAAGCAAAAAAAAAAAAAAAAAAAAAAAAAAAATGTTTTGACCTTAGGGTCATGAGTTACAAGTTTACTGGAGTCTCTCTCTCTCTCTTCTATTCTTCTATAAAGCAACTGAGGGGTAAGGCTCCACCTTTTTATACCGTAGGTTTCCTGTCCCAGGGGGCGGATCCTCTCTCTGGGTGTTGTCGTGGGTTCTGGAAAATCCAATTACCGGTAAGTAATTACCATTTTTCCTAAACTAGTTCTTCTTTGCAGACTATGCCTACTTAACAGACTTGCCAAGCTATGAGAGGTAAACTTCAATTTAGCAACGCCCTGGAACCCTGAACCTGGTTTACTTGGCACTATTTGCAATATGTTAGTTTTTGCTGCCATCACAGAGGGAGTTTTCTGGGGGTGGGGGCAGAGTGTTTAAGCTACCAACTCTGGTTTCAAAATAAAATTATATTTTTTGACTAAGGTGTCGTCCACACTACCGCTTTTGACCATCAGTAGTGCCCATTGCTATTGTCTGTTACAAGATTTTAGCAACAGACATTAGCAGAACGTCACAAATCCGTTAAAATCCCATTGAAATGAAATGAAATTTTATCTGGTGTCCATTTTACACCAAATCCGTCATGTCCGTTATTTTTCATGGACAAAAAATCCGACATGTGGGACTTTTGTGTCCGTAAAAAAAATGGTTTCATGACTGGCGTCAAGCGTTAATTTTTTTTTACATTAAAGTCTATGGGTAACAGATGGGTGTCCGTTATACTGTTTTTTTTTTCTGCGCATGCTTAACCCTTTCCCGACATCCACCGTAATATTACGGCGGATGCTGGGTGTTTAAAGATGGCGGCCGCACGACTCCTGTTTTATACAGCAGAGACCCGGCGTTAATGCCGGAGTGCAGGCGTCGCCATTTTGCTGGGGATCGCCGGCACCTGGAGCAAGTTCTGGGGCCGGCGTCCCATTGCAATGACAGCCGGGAGCCTTCTGAAGGCTCCCAGGCCTGTTTTTCATTAGTTTCTATTGCAGGCTACTCTATGTAGCCTGCAATAGAAATGTCATTTTTTTTTCTTTTGAAATGCATTAGCATTATCACTAGGGCAGTGATAGCAAACCTTTTAGAGACCGAGTGCCCAAACTGCAACCCAAAGCCCACTAAATTATCGCAAAGTGCCAACACGGAAATTTCACCTTAAATTAACCTGCCTCCCCTGCATCCCCCCTCTTGCACACAGCCTGCACCCCGCATCTCTCCCCCACACACTACATCCCGCATCTCTCCCCCCCCACACTACACCCTTCACCTCACATATCTCCTCCCACACTACACCCTGCATCCCACATCTCCCCCGCACACTACACCCTGCACCTCACATCTCTCCCCCACACTACACCTTGCACCCCACATCTCTCCCCCCACACTACACCCCACATCTCTCCCCCCACCCTGCACCCCACATCTCTCTCCTCACAGTACACCCTGCACCTCACATCTCTCCGCCCCACACTACACCCTGCACCCCACATCTTTACCCCATAGTACACCCCACATCTCTCCCCATAGTACACCCTGCACCCCAAATCTCTCCCCACACCCCACATCTCTCCCCCCCACAGTACACCCCGCACCCCACATCTCTCTCCTCAGTGCACCCTGCATCTCTCCCCCCGCACTACACCCTGCACCCCGCATCTCCCCCCCGCACTACACCCTGCACCCCACATCTCTCCCCCCACACTACACCCTGCACCCCACATCTACCCCCACACTACACCCAGCACCCCACATCTCCCCCCCACTACACCCTGCACGCCACATCTCTCCCCCATTACACCCTGCACCCCACATCTCCTCCCACTACACCCTGCACCCCACATCTCCCCCCCACTACACCCTGCACCCCACATCTCCCCCCCCACTACACCCTGCACCCCACACCCTCTCCCCCCCCCCCCAAACCCTGCACCCCATATCTAATCTCTCCCCCCCACACCCTGCACCCCACATCTCTCCCCCCACACTAAACCCTGCACCCCACATCTCTCCCCCCCCCCCCACACTACACCCTGCACCTCACATCTGTCTCACCCGACATCTCTCCATGTTCCTCCACTGCTCAGGATACAACTTTTCTTCATGTAGAAGGACCTTCTTACAAGTAAAGACACCCCTACCCTGTCATGTGACCTTATGATGTCAGAAGGTCATTCCAGAGAACAGTATTTAGCCTTTACCGATTTACATTGAGTTTTCAGAAAGAAGCGATCGTTCACTAATGGATTCCCCATTAGTAAGCGATCATGGTGACACCCATAGTACACCCTGCACCCCACATCTCTCCCCCCCACATCTCTCTCCTCACAGTACACCCTGCACCTCACATATCTCCCCCCCACACCCCACATCTCTCCCCCCCCACACTACACTCTGCACCTCACATCTCTCCCACCCCACATCTCTCCATGTTCCTCCACTGCTCAGGATACAACTGTTCTTCATGTAGAAGGACCTTCTTACAAGTAAAGACACGCCTACCCTGTCATGTGACCTTATGATGTCAGAAAGTCATTCCAGAGAACAGTATTTAGCCTTTGCTTTTCAACCATGCTTCAACAGAATTTTTTAAAAAAAGAAAACTCATGAAACAGGCCTGGACAGAAATGATGGTTCCCTTAACTTAATATTTTGTTGCACAACCTTTTGAGGCAATCGCTGCAATCAAACGATTCCTGTAACTGTCAATGAGACTTCTGCACCTCTCAACAGGTATTTTGGCCCACTCCTCATGAGCAAACTGCTCCAGTTGTCTCGGGTTTGAAGGGTGCCTTTTCCAGACGGCATGTTTCAGCTCCTTCCACAGATGCTCAATAGGATTTAGGTCAGGGCTCATAGAAGGCCACTTCAGAATAGTCCAATGTTTTCCTCTTAGCCATTCTTGGGTGTTTTTAGCTGTGTGTTTTGGGTCATTATCCTGTTACAAGACCCATGACCTGCGACTGAGACCAAGCTTTCTGACACTGGGCAGCACATTTCTCTCTAGAATCCCTTGATAGTCTTGAGATTTCATTGTACCCTGCACAGATTCAAGACAACTTGTGTCAGATGCAGCAAAGCAGCCCCAGAACATAACAGAGCCTCCTCCATGTTTCACAGTAGGGACAGTGTTCTTTTCAAGATATGCTTCATTTTTCCGTCTGTGAACATAGAGCTGATGTGCTTTGCCAAAATTTTCGACTTTTGTCTCATCTGTCCATAGGACATTCTCCCAGAAGTTCTGTGGCAAATTCCAGTCTGTCAGATTCAAGTTAATTCTTTGACCATTGTGGGTTTTTCTTTCATTAAACGAGGGGTACCAACAATTTTGTCCACGTCTGTATATAAGGTGGACAGGGAACACTGGGTGACAGGGAGCACTTTGTGGAAGCAACAATTCTCGAAAAAGGGGAGTGGTGCTCTCTGCCCTCCCTCCATCAAAATTTTTGACATGCACGCCAACCCTCAAATCCCAATCCAAAAAGGATAAGGGGGCATTCTCACTACCATTAGTAGTGTCTGTTGCTAGCATCCGTTACAAAATGTTAACGGACACTAACAGAACTGCTATAAATCTGTTAAAAATCCCATTGATTTAAATGGGATTTTATCTGTTGTCCATTAGTGTCCGCTTTTTTTCATGGGCATAAAAACCCGGGGTGCAGGACTTTTGTGTCCATTCAAAATAACTAGCTTATTACCGATGGCAAGCCTCTGTTATTTCTTAACATTAATGCCTATGGCTATCTTGTGTCATGTTTGTTAACCTTTGTAACAAGATTAAGTATTGCATGCAGGACTTTATCTTCCATTACAAAGGTAAACAAACATGACAGGAGATAGCTTCCATCATATTGTTTACATTAGGGTCAACACAGAATCAGACTGTGTCCATTCTCTGCAACACTTTAATGTCCTATGATGGAAGACAGCAATGGACATTAACAACGGTAGTGTGAACACCCCCAAAGTCTCCTTGATGTTAGTTGTAGTTAATACTATAAAATTCTCCAGAATAGGTGACAAATTCCCTGAGTCAAAGGGACGCTAAGGCCAATCGGGGGCATCAGCGGAACTCTGGGAGAAGCCGCCACCGAAACGCGCCGTGAGGACACTGGTGCACCAAGGTCAGGTGAGTATGCTTTATTTTTTTTTAAATACCCGATTTAAAAGTTAAAAGGGTTGTACATTTTTGCCTGGACAACTTCTTTAAAGACATTATAGAATTGTATTTTAAATAAAATGAGTATTTGCCAAAACCTGTACAGAGATCTGACAGGTTCTATTTCCCCATTTTCATATACAGTGATTTGGATACTGCCATGACATGGCCTGTGTCTGATTCTCTTTGCCTATGACAGCTTTACTTGTATAGGTTTTTACAGGGGAATAAGCCATGCAGTCGCAAGGCAAGGAGATGGGAGAGGGCTTCACCAGTATGGCTACAAACTCATTGCTGTTCACTGTAAATGTTATCTTTTTAATAAAGATCAATCCAATATGAATAGAATTGTGCTGCGCCTTCTAACTAATGCCATCTGTATTGTGTGCTAGGGCATGTATACAGTGCTTCTTCACACTGGTTTCAGAATTGGCTTCTAAACTACTTCCCACTGCTGTCACTGGGAATCTGCCCAGACTTTCTTTGAGCATAATGAAAAAAAAGCGTCATGACCTATTTCACTGTATTGTCAGCAGGTGGCCCTTATGCTTCTAGTGGGCATTAGACCAGGAGACACATGGAGCAGTGTGAATGAGGATTTAGTCCCACAATGCTGTAGTTTCCGGCTACCACAGCATCTCCCCTCCTGTAGTTAGTCTTATCATACAGCCTCCGCCAGTAAACCATTGGGCTCGGTTTTTATGTCAGCAGTCTGCTCTCCTTCACCTCACGGACGTACGATTCACACTTCGGAACTTTGAGCACCGCCCATTATCCGTCACGTGACTCCTCTCATCTGACGTTCCACCATGGACAAGTCCCCACGTCATCCAACACAGGGAGCCTATGAGCCGTGGAGGAAGATGGCCGCTGCCGTGGTGCTGAACGCTGTGCTCCTCTTCTGCCTTAGTAATCAGATCCAGGCTGATGAGTCTAGCACCATTGAGGAGTTCGACGTGAAGCCGGGGGGCCTGGACTACAGCTATACAAAGACAATGGTCAGACCTGTTCCTATTGTACTATTGCTGCATGTGGTGCCCACCTGGCTCCCTGCTCTCGTTAGTTCATTGGTTCTCATAAGATTGCCTAGGAACAGAATAGCTTGCAGGCGCCCATTGCTGATACTGGCAGTAGTTACTAACAGCTAGAATCTCCGTTTGTTCTGCTGTGGAGGATCATCCACGATCACTGCCTTATTAATTCCCTTATGTGTACTGCAGAAGATAATTCTAATTATTACAATATAGTTCTGGACACTGCTCCAACCTCAATAAAGATCAGCACAACTAGCAGTCACCTACATGGAGCTAGGGCTTTTATATGCTATATCAAAAGTCCCCAACTCTTTTCTTTTATGTGGGATGCCAATTTTGAATAAAAAATATATGTATAAAATCAAAGATTAAGTAATTAGCGTGCATAACATGTAACATAACAATTAATCCTTAAAGAGGACCTTTCACCACCCCAGGGCTGTGCAGTTTTTTTGGCCTTTGTTATAGTCGCTGCTGCACAGACCCTGGGGCACTTAGAATCTTCTTCCTAGTCGCCACCGTTGCGGAGTTATGAACCCCGTTATTAAAACTCTGACACTGTCAAAGGGGCGTTTCCTGACTGTAAGTGAAGGGATCTCATGAGAAGCTGTCCTGTGCTAATTGAAATGCAAATGACGTAGCCCTTCACTGTATTAGAGCTTCGGCTGTGTGATCTCGCAATTTCTCATGAGATCACACAGCCAAAGCCTCTCTGACACTGTCCTCTGCTAATTGGACAGTGTCAGAGCTTTAATAATGGGGTTCATAACTCCACAATGGTTGGGGCTAGGAAGAAAATTCTAAGTGCCCCAGGGTCTGTGCAGCAGCGACTATAACAAGGTACAAAAAACTGCCAAGTCCTGGGGTGGTGAAAGGTCCTCTTTAAGAGCATGGCCAAAAACAACTTAAGGTTGGGGCCCCACGTGGCGTAAATGCCGTGGAAAAAAAAACGCAGCGTTTTACAGTCAATGTATAGTGGATGGGATTTACTAGAATCCCACAGTGCGGGAAAATCCATGCTGCAGACAAGCTGCAATTTCCAAAACTGTCGCGGTTTTGGAAATCGCAGCATCAATTATACCTACGTAAATGCCGGTGGTTTCCCTATAGATAAAATTTAAGCAGAAAGTCAGCAGAGGAAACCTCTGCAGACTTTCTGTGAAAGCTTCAGGAAAAACTGTGATGCGTTGCTGCCACGGTTTTTCCCGCAGTGTTTTTTTTTTTGCTGCGGGACACTACATGTCCCTTAGGCTGAGGCCCCACGTTGCAGAAATGCAGCTTTTTTTGTTGCAGATTTTGCTGCAGTTTTTTGAGCCAAAGCCAGGAGAGGATTGAGCAAAATTAGAGATATAAGAGCTTCCTATATATTTCCCATTCCTTTTGTAGCCATTCTTGGCTTTGGCTCAAAAAATCACAGCAAAATTTGCAAAATAAAAAAAAAAGCCTTAGGCTAAGGCCCCACGTTGCGGAAATGCAGCGTTTTTTTGTTGCAAATGTTGCTGTGTGTTTTGTTTTGTTTTCTAAGCCAAAATCAGGAGTCAAGATGAATGGGCCAAATCAGTGGGGAGTCTTGTGCCACAGAATCAAGATTGTGCTGGTCACTTGTTTTTTCAGTGTCCTGCTGAGATCTCTGCCTGCCAAACAGAGGAGGCAGAATCAGGGCTGAATCTGCTGCTGATTTTGGGGCAGAATTCACCTCAAAATCAGCCGCAGATTACACCGTGTGAACAGGGCCTTGTCTAGTTTACGCTATGTGCACACTAGCATCAGCCTATCCATTATTGTGGTCCATCGAAAGGCCAGAACAACAGACAGGTGGACCACTACAACTGCGGTCTCCTACAGAGCTTGACCGGCCCCATTAACTATAATGGAATCCGCCGGGTATCCAAGCAGAGGCTCCATTGCAGATGTGAACATAGCCTTAGTAAATAATTACACTTACCGTAACATTACAATTCGGGAGAATCTTTTATCTTCTCTGTGTTGTGTTGTTCCTCTGCTATTCCTACTAGAAATTTAAGAAAACTTGAAAACTGGGCGATACCCTTGTGGGGAACCGCTCCGGTAGATGCTCGGTAGCAGTGCAGGAAACAGGGACACAGAGACTGGATCACACTCAAGTTTAGAATTTATTCACTTGCAAGTGTATAAACAGGTTTGCCTTTACAAAGGCACAAACAAAAACAAAACCTTCTCGGCTGAGAAATAACTAACATAACAAAACGGTCCCTCTCTATACAAGAGCCTGGCTGCCAGACTCTCGCTCTGGTTACTTCAAACGGGTGGCACAGAATTACCTTTTATGCAGGTTCAGCCACACAGCTCACACTTTTCCTCAGTGTAGTGCCACCTCCTAGTTCTGACACACAGCCTATATCAGGCCTTAATTGGTCAGCTGACCTCCCTGCTGTGGGCTTCTACCACACACCCTTTAACTGCCTGGCTGGAACAAACCTGTTCTCCCAAACCACACCCTTCACTTTCTCACACCCTGTACAGTCTAAGGCCAGTTGCAGACGACTGTGCTGCAACCGGCCGGCCGTAAATTAAAGGCACAGGCGGCACACGGGGGACACAGGGATGTCCCCCGTGTGCTGCCCGTGCATGGGCTGTGCTTCCACGGCTCCTTTCATTAAATGAATAGGCGCCACAGAAGCAAGGGCCGCAAAATAGGACAGTAATAGGACCTGTTCTATATTTTGCGGCCCGGGCTGTCGGCCCGCACACAGAACTGTGAAATTCACGGTCGTGTGTATGGGCCCATAGAAAAAGAATGGGTCAGTGTGCTCTCCGTGAAATACACGGAGAGCACACTGACCACAGCCACGGTTGTCTGCAACCTGCCTAAAACTGTCCAATCAGTCGGGCCATGGGTGCCATCTTTACTTTGGAAGTGCAATGAATGCTTCCATCAGTACTGTATTGCAATTACTGGTGCCTTACTGGAAGCAAGTGGTGAGCTGCATTTCAACTGAATTGATTGTGATGTTTTTGATCTTTTGTTTACTTTTTACATCACTTACCTTTCATTAACCCCTTAACGACCTTGGACGTACTATTACGTCCTGGGCGCTAGGTACTCGCGCACCAGGGCGTAATACTACGCCCGAGGCCGCCCGCTCAGGTAGCGGAACCAGGTGTTAGCTGTATCTGACAGCTAACACCCTGCTCCATAACCCCCGGTCGGAACTGAGTTCCGATCCACGGTTTTAACCCCTTGGATGCCACGGTCAAACATGACCGCGGCATCCAAGGGGTTCCGCCGTCTTGCCGCCCCCCCCCCCCCGCGGCGAGATCGGGGGGGTGCCGATATCTCTAATCTGCAGCCCGGGGTCTGCCCAGTGACCCCAGGCTGCCTGGAGCCCTCAGTACCTGGTTGATCCTGCCGAGACCTGCGGAAGTCAGCGCTGTGTTTCCATAGCGCTGACTTCCTGTATAGGCTGCAAGACACGTGTATGCTCGTGTCTTGCAGTCTATAGTACTGAGCCAGAGATCAAAGCATCTCTGGCTCAGGTGTCCTAATGGGACACAAGAAAAAGTTAAAAAAAAGTGAAAAAAAAAAAATAAAGTATGTGAAAAAAATTAATAAAAGAATAAAGCCCCAAAAATTCCCTTTTCCTATATAAAATGAATTATATAAAAAATAAACCTAAAAATTAATAAAAACAATACATATTTGATATCGTTGCTTCCGTAACAACCTGTACAATAAAACTGAAACCATATTAATGACACGGTGAAACTCGGGGGAAAAAAAACGGAAAAAACCCGTCAAAAGTAACGATTTTTCACCATCTCACCTTACAAAATATGCCATAAAAAGTGATCAAAAAGTCATATGTATCCCAAAACAGTACCAATAAAAAGCACAGGTTGTCCCGCAAAAAATAAGCCCTAAACCAACTCTCTAAACTGAAAAATAAAAATGCTACGCATCTTAGAAGATGGCGATGCAAAAAAAAATTTATTTATGTCCCCAAATGGGTTTTTGTTCTGCAAAACTGGTATTGCATAAAAAAAACAGTATAAATGAGGTATCGCCGTAATCGTACTGACCCGCAGAATAAAGATAACATGTTACTTACGCTCTACGCTGCATGGTGAAAAATTTAAAAGATAAAACGCAGTGCCAGAATTGATGGGGTTGTTTTTTAATCCACCAAGAAAGAGTTAATAAAATTTATTTAATAAGTTGTAAGCACCTAAAAATGATGTCATTAAAAAATACATCTCACCCTGCAAACAACAAGCCCTCATATGGCTACATCACCAGAGAAATAAAGAAAATATAGCTCGTACAATGTGAAGACAAAAACCCCAAAAATCGCCAAATCATTAGAACATAACTGGCTGCGGCAGGAAGGGAATGTATAAGCTGTGCGAGTGTATATCAGGGGACAAACCAGATTTAGAGCTTACGAGGGATAATAAACAAGAAGTGACCCCCAGAGTGACCCCCCCAATAATAGGAACTACTGGGGAAATAGTAGGGAATTTAGTGTACCCAATGTACTCCACACAGCTTACATATTCACTTTTCCCCATCCGCTGTGCAGTCACGTCTGGGATACTAATGCTCACTACACCCCTTGATAAATTCTTTGAGGGGTGCACTTTTCAAAATGGGGTCATTCCCTAGGGGATTCCACTTTACTGGTACTTTAGAGGCTCTGCAAACATGACATGGCATCCAGATCCCAAACATCTGAATCTGCGCTCCAAAAGCCACATAGCGCTCCTTCCCTTCTGCGCCCTGCTGTGTGCCCAAACTGCAGTTTATACCCACATGTATGACACTGGTGTACCCAGGATAAGGTACTTAATGTCATATATGGGTATAAACTCCTGTTTGGGCACAGCCGGGCACAGAAGGGAAGGAGCGCTATTTGGTTTTTGGAGCACAGACTTGGACGGTTTGGTTTTTGGACGCCATTGCATTTTTGCAGAGCTGAAATGCCAGTACAGTGGAATCCCCTGACATGTCACCGCATTTTGGAAACTGCACCCCTGAAGGAATTTATCCAGGGGTACAGTGAGCATTTTTAACCCCCAAGTGTTGCTATAATTTATTATCCGTAAATGAATACGCAGCTGATGATGAAAGGTGAAAATGACAATTATTCCAGGAATACATCATTTCAGTGCGTAATATGTTGTGCCCGGCTTGTATCAGAGATAAACGCTCCAAAAGCTGTTGTGCCTGGGATCCCCGCTCACCAGTTTTTGGAGTGTGTGTCTGTGCAGACATAAACTGGGCACAACATATTGGGCACTGAAATGGCGTATCTATAGAAAAATTTCATTTTTAACTTTTCATTATCAGCTGCGCATTCATTTTTGGAAATTAAAAGAATGCAACACTTAAGGGTTAATAATGCTCGCTACCTCACTTGATAAATCCCTTGAAGGGTATAGTTTCCAAAATGGGGTGACATGTCTGCGGATTCCACTTTACTGACAATTCATGGGCTCTGCAAAAGTGGCATGGTGTCCAAAAAGCAAACTGTGCTCTAAAAACCAAAATAGCGCTCCTTCCCTTCTGTGCCCGGCTGTGCCCAAACAGCAGTTTATACCCACGTATGGCATTGTTAAGTACGTTATCCTGGGTACACCAGTGTCATACATGTGGGCATAAACTGTCACTTGGGCACACAGCAGGGCGCAAATGTGAAGGAGCGCTATGTGCTTTTGGAGCGCATATTTAGATTGTTGTTTTTTTGGACGCCGTGTCACATTTGCAGAGACCCTAAAATTGCCCCTACAAAATGGGGGTCACTTCTTGGGGAATTCCAATTTACTGGCACCTCCAGGGCTCTGCAAAAATATCATGGCGACCAAAAAGTCCCTCTAAATCTGTACTCCAAAAGCTAAAAAAAACCACAGTGCTCCTTCCCTTCTGAGCCCTGCTGCGTGCCCAAGCAGCAGTTTATACCCACATATTTAATTTTTTTGTCCCTGGGATAGCCCACTTAATAGTTTTAGGAGTTCATGTCTCTGATGCCACAAAGTGGCCGCAACGTATTAGGCACTGAAATTGGATATTTCTTTAAAAACTTTAATTTTCACTTTGTACATAAATTTTCGGGAAGCATTTTTAGGCTTTAAATGATAATACCCCTGATACATTCCTTGAGGGGTGTAGTTTCTAAAATGGGGTCACTTTTGAGAGGTTTCCATTATATTGGTACTTTAGGGGTTCTGCAAATGCAACATGGCATCCAAAAACTATTCCAGCAAAATCTGCCCTCCAAAAGCTAAATAGCGCTCTTTCCATTTTGAGCCCTGCCATGTACCCATGCAGCAGATTACAACCACACATGGGGCATTTCTGTGTTCAGGAGAAATTGTGTTACGAACTTTGGGGTGCTTTTTCTCCTTTGTCCTCTTGTGAAAATGAAAAATTTGGGGCTAAATTCACGGTTTATTGGAAAAAAAGTAATTTTTCATTTTAATGTCCCAATGTTAATAAAATCTGTGAAACAGCTGTGAGGTCAAAATGTTCACCATACCCCTAGATAAATTCTATAAGGGGTGTAGTTTCCAAAATGGGGTCACTTTTTGGGGGTTTGTATTATATTGGTACTTTAGGGGCTCTGCAAATGCGACATGGCATCCGAAAACTATTCCAGCAAAATCTGCCCTCCAAAAGCTAAATAGCGCTCTTTCCACTTTGAGCCCTGCCATTTACCCATGCAGCAGATTACAACCACATATGGGGCATTTCTGTGTTCAGGAGAAATTGTGTAACGAACTTTGGGGAGCTTTTTCTCCTTTGTCCTCTTGTGAAAATGAAAAATTTGGGGCTAAATTGACGGTTTATTGGAAAAAAAGTAATTTTTCATTTTAATGTCCCAATGTTAATAAAATCTGTGAAACAGCTGTAGGGTCAAAATGCTCACTATACCCCTTGATATGTTTTGTGAGGGGTGTAGTTTCCAAAATGGGGTCACTTTTAGGGGGTTTCCACTGTATTGGTACTTTGGGGGCTCTGCAAATGCGACATGGTACCTGAAAACTATTCCAGCAAAATCTGCTGTCCAAAAGCTAAACAGCGCTCTTTCCATTCTGAGCCCTGCCATGTACCCATACAGCAGATTACGACCACATATGGGGTATTGCTGTGTTTAGGAGCAATTATTTTGCAAACTGGGGTGCTTTTTCTCCTTTAACCCATTGTGAAAATGAAAACTTTGGGGATAAAGTGACATTTTAGTAATGTTTCATTTATACATCCCAGTGTTAGCAAAATCTATGAAACGACTAAGGTAAAAATGCTCACTATACCCCTATATGAATTCTGTGAGGGGTGTAGTTTCCAAAATGGGGTCACTTTTTGGGGTTTTCCTTTGTATTGGTACTCTAGGGGCTTTGCAAATGAGACATGGCACCTGAAAACTATTCCAGCAAAATCTGCTTTTCAGACGCCCAGTGTCGCTCCTTCCCTTCCGTGTGCTGCCATTCGCCCAAACATCAGTTTACACCCACATGTTGGGTATTTCCGTGCTCGGGAGAAATTGCATAACAAACTGTGAGATGCATTTTCTCTTTTAACCCTTTGTGAATGTGTTAATTTTAGGGCTAAATTAGGAATTAGTGGGAAAAAATTAAATGTCTAAATTTCACCTCCATATTGTTTTAATTCCAGTGAAATGCTTAAAGGGTTAACAAACTTCCCAAATATTATTTTGAATTATTTGAGGGGTGCAGTTTTGAAAATGGGGTGATTTATGGGGGTTTCTAATATATAGGCCATTATAATCCTCTTCAGAACTGAAGTGGTCCCTAAAAAATTAGTTTGGGAAATTTTCTTGTAAATCTGCAAAATCGCTGTTACACTTGTAAGCCTTCTAACATCCAAAATAAATTACAGGACGATTAAAAGATGATGCCGATATAAAGCAGAGATATGGTAGATAATATGTATTAATGTATTTGGGTGGTATGACCATCTATCTGAAAAGCAGAGCATTTCACATTTTGAAAATTGCGATTTTTTTTCCAAATTTCCATCAAATTTCCTATTTTTTTTTATAAATAAATACAAAAATATTCATTAGTGTTTACCACTAACATGAAGTACAATGTGTCACGAAAAAACAGTTTCAAAATCACTTGTGTAAGTTAAGACGTCTCAAAGTTATTGCCATATAAAGTGACACATGTCAGTTTTGAAAAACGAGGCCTGGTCCTTAACGCACTTTTGGGCTGGGTCCTTAAGGGGTTAAACATTGATCCTGTGATTTTCATAATTGCAGGACTTCCTTCTTGGTATTGCAATTTCAATGTTGAGGCGTGTGTGTGTATGTATGTATATATATATATATATATATATATATATATATTTATTGTTGTTTGCGTGGGTTTCCTCCAGGTACTCCAGTTTCCTCCCCCACTCCAAAGACATACAGATAGGGAATGTAGATTGTGAGCCCTATATGGGGCAGTGACTGACAATATCTGTAAAGCGCTGCAGAATATGATGGAGCTATATAAGTAAGCAAAATAAATAAATAATAATTTGGGTATTACCATAATTGTATCAAGCCACAGTATATTGGGTCAATTTCTTATGGGTTTAATTTCTACGGTACTCACTATGTGGTAAAAATGACATGTTACCTGTATTCTGCGGGTCAGTACGATCACAGTGATACCAAATTCATGTAGTATTTGTAATGTTATGATACCTTTTAAAAAATTAAAAATTTTGCATAATAGAAAAAATGTTTGTGTCGCCATATTGTGACACCTGTAACTTTTTTGTGTGTATGGGTAAGGCTTCTTTTTATGTGGGACAAGATGGCGTTTTTATTGATACCATTTTGGACAAGGTCTGATAGTTTGATCACTTTATTCCATTTTTTTTTAGGAGGCAAAAAGTAGAAAAAACAGCCATTTGTTGATTTGGATTTTTTTTTCCCCACTACGCCGTTCACCGTTTGGGATAAATATTTTAATAGTTCGGGCATTTTTGAGCGTGTGGATCCCTAAAGTGTGTGTTTACTTTTGTTTATTTTTATTTATGATCTAGGGAATGGGGGGTGATTTAAACTTTTATATTTTTTGTGGGGGGTTTTTATACTTTTTTTTTTTTTTTTTTTTTTTTACTTCTACTTGTATTTTCAGACCCCCTTGGGACCTTGAACCCTAGGAGGTCTGATGGCTCACACTATACACTGCAATATTAATGTGAAATCTATTCACTTCTATTACACACTGCCTCTGGCAGTGTGTAATAGAACTGATGTAATGACAAGCCTGGGAGCAGCGATCGGGAAAAGATGGAGGCACCCATCGCGCCTGCGCACTTTATATGTGGCGTTTGACCGCTGCATCTAAAGTGTTAACAGCTGTGATTGGTGTCAGCACCAATCGCAGCAGGTGCTGGCAGTGTTATACAGCCAGCATCCACCGCGTATGGAGAGAGCTCCTAAGCCCTCTCCATATATCCCTTTACACCCAATCACGTACATGTACGTGATTTTTGCATGAAGGGGTTAAAGTAAATTAGAAATTCTACTTCTCATGCACATGATGCTAATTTTTGTCTGTAAGGAAATTGACCTGTATTTTAAAATCTGTATGTCTATTTATTTTTGGCAAATATTTCCAAAAATGGCTTCAAAATCTGAATGCTGAAATCTGCATATACATATACGAAAAACTAAAATCTGCATATAAATCCTGATGGTGTGCATGTACCCTTATTCATAAACGGAAGTATTTTGAATGTTGTCAAACTGACCAGAATAAGAGAGATGTGGGCATCTACACGTAGTAAGGTCGTATTCACACAACTGTGTCATACTATGGCCATCTGGGAGCTCACTGCTTTATAACTAGACCTCTCAGGATTTGTATTGTTTTGGGAACGAGTGGCTCGTGGCCAAGATTCATGTTGGGTCAAGCAAGTTTGGTACAAATCACTCCTTAAAATTCCTTAAAACATTGTGTAGAACACTCTTAGGACTACTAGAAACCTACCTATCAAATTTCTAGTTCTCTAAGGCAAACACAGCATAAGCCAAAGTTATGTCAAAATGGAAGTGTCATTATAACGCTCTGAGGTCTCTTCAGACCCAAGAATATATTAGGTGGAGGCACAGGGGAGGTGACAAAAATAAAACATTCATACACTCCTTTCATTAACTCTTTAGGGTTCTCTCGCGGCATCCGGTTGCTCTGTCTCCCTCTCCTCAGTGATGTCATGCTCCCGGGTCACCGCTGAGGCACAATGAGCGGCATAATGCTGGGTATGCCCATGTGACTGCTGGTGGCCCAATCACAGGCCTCAGCGATGACCCTGGGCACATGACATCACCAGGAGACTGCCAAACACCATGAGTAGGCTCAAAAGAGGTAACGGAAGGTGAGTATGAATGTTTTTGGTTTTTTTTGGGCAACTCCCAGGGCCTTCACCTATTATACGCTGGAGACTCACAAAAGGATCATGTTTTCTGGACTTCACATAGTTGTGTGAATCTGTCCTAAGTCTTTATTATAATTAATTACATATGTATTTGGCTCCTAATTTTTTTCAGTTTAGGAGCAAATGGCTCCAGTGTAAATTTTGTTTAGTCTGGAGCACTGAGCTATTTGTTTGCTAGTGTACTCCTGTATTTATATGGCCTCCCAGGGTGGCACTTTTGTAGCAGAGGTTTCCATTTAGCAACTAATATACATTTATTAGCATTTTTTTTTTTTTATAAAACATACTCTTTAACTCAAAATTGCATGAAGGTGCCTGTTCATATACAGTACCAATTGGCATTTTGACAATGCTGCAGGTGTCTACTTTAGGAAAATATATACAGTGCTGGCCAAAAGTATTGGCACCCCTGCAATTCTGTCAGGTAATACTCAATTTCTTCCAGAAAATGATTGCAATCACAAATGCTTTGGTAATGATATCTTCATTTAATTTGTCGTCCAAGGAAAACCACAAAAAGAATTGTCAAAAAGCCAAATTGGATATAATTCCACACCAAACATAAAAAGGGGGTGGACAAAAGTATTGGCACCCTTTGAAAAATCAGGTCATGCTTCTCTAATTTGTGTAATTAACAGCACCTGTTACTTACCTGTGGCACATAACAGGTGGTGGCAATAACTAAATCACACTTGCAGCCAGTTGAAATGGATTAAAGTTGACTCAACCTCTGTCCTGTGTCCTTGTGTGTACCACATTGAGCATGGAGAAAAGAAAGAAGACCAAAGAACTGTCTGAGGACTTGAGAAGCAAAATTGTGAGGAAGCATGAGCAATCTCAAGGCTACAAGTCCATCTCCAAAGACCTGAATGTTCCTGTGTCTACCGTGCGCAGTGTCATCAAGAAGTTTAAAGCCCATGGCACTGTGGCTAACCTCCCTAGATGTGGACGGAAAAGAAAAATTGACGAGATAGTTCAACGAAAGATTGTGCGGATGGTGGCTAAAGAACCTCGACTAACATCCAAACAAGTTCTAGGTGCCCTGCAGTCCGAGGGTACAACAGTGTCAACCCGTACTATCCGTCGTCGTCAGAATGAAAAGGGACTCTATGGTAGGATACCCAGGAAGACCCCACTTCTGACCCAGAGACATAAAAAAGCCAGGCTAGAGTTTGCCAAAACTTACCTGAGAAAGCCAAAAACTTTTTGGAAGAATGTTCTCTGGTCAGATGAGACAAAAGTAGAGCTTTTTGGGAAAAGGCATCAACATAGAGTTTACAGGAAAAAAAAAAGTGGCCTTCAAAGAAAAAAACACGGTCCCTACAGTCAAACATGGCGGAGGTTCCCTGATGTTTTGGGGTTGCTTTGCTGCCTCTGGCACTGGACTGCTTGACCGTGTGCATGGCATTATGAAGTCTGAAGACTACCAACAAATTTTGCAGCATAATGTAGGGCCCAGTGTGAGAAAGCTGGGTCTCCCTCAGAGGTCATGGGTCTTCCAGCAGGACAATGACCCAAAACACACTTCAAAAAGCACTAGAAAATGGTTTGAGAGAAAGCACTGGAGACTTCTAAAGTGGCCAGCAATGAGTCCAGACCTGAATCCCATAGAACACCTGTGGAGAAATCTCAAAATGGCAGTTTGGAGAAGGCACCCTTCAAATCTCAGGGACCTGGAGAAATTGGCCAAAGAAGAATGGTCTAAAATTCCAGCAGAGCATTGTAAGAAACTCATTGATGGTTACCGGAAGCGGTTGTTCGCAGTTATTTTGTCTAAAGGTTGTGCTACCAAGTATTAGGCTGAGGGTGCCAATACTTTTGTCCGGCCCATTTTTGGAGTTTTGTGTAAAATGATCAATGATTTGACTTTTTTTTTTCATTCTCTTTTGTGTTTTTTCATTGCAAGCAAAATAAATGAAGAGATTATTACCAAAGCATTTGTGATTGCAATCATTTTCTGGAAGAAATTGAGTATTATCTGACAGAATTGCAGGGGTGCCAATACTTTTGGCCAGCACTGTAGGTATGGGGGGGTTAGTATGATTTTTTTTTTAATGTTGCAATTTAGGTTTTATTTATCCATCTCAAAACTGTGAAAATTGCTCTGGCTACCGGAGGTGCAAAATATCCGGAGACCCATGGCAGCGAAAGGGTTAAACCAGAAGTAGTTATAATGTATATGGAGGGGGGCAAACTGCTATGAAAACTATGAGTACTATTGTACACGCCCGATGACCTCAGAGACAAAAGTAAAATGTTCTTCATCCATAATGTGATTATTAGCAGCAGAAAAGCCGATAGGACATCAGGTATGAAGTCTTATACAATTCTACAACAGACTGCCCAGTAAAACCCTGAACGTATTTCAACTTTTTATGAGAACTCAGACACCCTTTAAGTCTATCATAGTTGTTTTGTTTTTTTTTTTGCTTTTAAATGTTTGTCTGTCTTTTAAGAACTTGACTATTGATTTATTGTACGCTTCTTTGAAACCCCAGATATCTCAATATCTTAATTTTTTTTTTTTCTGTATTTTTGTGGTCATCATAGGGTGACTTCTCCTGCAGTTTTTCTTACGCAGCTCAGGGAGGTACTAATGAGGTAAGATAATAGAATACATTTGACTGTATACTCTTGGATTAAATGTGGGGTGGGACATTTATAAGAATGACATTCAACATGAATACAGTTTTTGTTTTTTTTCATGCTGCATGGCTTTTTAACACCGTATAATGCAATATGAATATTACTGTTGTCTAATGTTAAAGTGGTTTCTGGACCTTGTATATTTTGTTATTGATATTTTTGGGCCAGAATGAAAATAAAGGAAGTTCTGTGACTGGTACATGCAATATGTATAATAAACCAGTAGCTACACTGGCTCACATTTACTATTGTAACTGCTTGAATTCTGGCATATTTTGTTTCCATACAGTATATGGCACATTTTAACACAGAAGATTGCATCAAGTTTAGACATTTATTAAAGATGACCTTTCACGTCCTCATAGATATGTAGTATTATATACTGCTAGAAAGCCAACGGTGCGCTGAATTCAGTGCACTGTCAGCTTTCCCGGTATGCGCCCTGGTGCTCGAGATATTGGTGCCATTAATTTTGGCACCGGTATCTCCCCACTGTCAGAAGGGCAGGCCTTACAGCCTAGTGTCATCGCTGGGCTGTGATGAGCGCCCCCCCCCCCCTGACAGTACAAGTCTATGGAAGACTACTTCTCTAAGTTCAAGTATAAAAAATAGATGGGATAAGTAAATCTCCCATGTGTCTCCTTGGGACACCCTATTCTCTAGAAGGAGATGCTCAGGAATCCATGAGAAAAATAGTATGTGTCTAATGGGTATGGGTGATTATGACCTAAATCAAAAATCGCGATTAATCAGGCATTTTACCTTCATTACGATTAACGGCGATTATTTAGGTCACTACCCTTTTAAAGTAGGAATAAAGTAGAGTAATAAGCGGAGGCCCAGGGGAGGTGATCAAACTTTAAAAAAAACAAACAAAAAAAAAAAAAAAAAAACAGTTACTCACCTCTCCAGGGCGTAACATGGCTCCCTACACTCATCGAGCCTTCTGACTGACGTCAGGGACCACTGAGACCCCCTCACATGACGTTGTGACAGACGCAAGTGATTTGACACCACGTGACCCTGACATCAGGCAGAAGACGGAAAGAGAAGAGTGAGCTGCGCTGGAGCCCAGGAGCAGTAAGTAACACTGTTTTTTATGTTTGATTACCTCCCCTGGGCCTCTGATCATTATACAATGGGGTCTGAAGAGACCCCAGAGTATAACAGAAGTCTCAGTTTGGACGTGTTCAGTATGAAGGAAACTGCAGGTGGAAATATTGTAATAACAGAACCGATATAACAGACATGAACAAAGTCATGTTGGTTATCCAGGTTGTCATTCGGTTTCATGCCCAAGTGCATTCAGTATGGCATAACGTTCCTCAGACAACCATTAGTAACCTCATTGATAGCATGCCAAGGCGTGTAAATGCAAATATATTTGTGCGTGGAGCTCATTTTCAATACTGAATTATGTTTTTAATATTTTGTTTCCTTTTTATACTTTCATATCATTAGCATGTTTATTGATCCTGTGATTTATATAATTCTAAGTTAGGTTCACACCTGCGCACAGGTATCTGTCGGAGAGACCGACCGCTAAAACAGTGGTTACCCTCAGGCCACAGACTATAATGGGGTCTGTCGTTTTTATACCGAAACAGGCAGAGAGAAAATTCCTCCATGCAGGACTTTTCTTTGGACCAATTTCCGACGGTTTCTGCGGCGGAGTCTCCAATGGACACCCTGGTGCAGATATGAACCTAGCCTAAGACTTTTCCTTCTTGGTGTTGCAGTTTCAATGGTGAAGTGTATGTAACATTCATAATCATTTAACCCAAAAGATAGAAATGATATGATACATGCATATGCCTCACATAGACTAATTATCATGATCTGCTTTGTTGTTTACTTGTTCCCTACAGAAATGGCATATGAGTATTGGAGTAGATAAGAAAAACAGATATGGCTCTTGCATGATATGGCGGTATAGTATCTATTATATATAAAAATGAGTTTCTGTCTGTCTGTCTGTTCTTTATGCGAGACCAAACGACTGGACCGATCCTCACCAAATTTGGCACACATGTACATCAGGTGGCTGGGAATATTATAGACTGGGTCTCAGATCTCTTGGATATACCGTTCCTGAGATACAGTATTCCCAAAAAATGACCAACATTAGGTAATACAAGCCTGCAAGTCTTTCACTCATATTCCAACTGCCATACACACGGTCGCATGTCCCTTATCAGCCAATAAGAGCTCGCAGGCGCTTACTCTCCTCAGGCACACAGGTTTCCATAGCAACCAAGCTATTTTTGACCTGTATTAGTCAATAGCAGTTCGCAGGTCCTTAAATATCACGTGTATCAGCCAATATAAGTTCACATTTAATTTACCAGGTTTCCATAACAACACAGCCATAAATAGACTGTACCTATACTGGACTCAGTGGCGTAACTAGGAATGGCTGGGCCCCAAGGCGAACATTTGACATGGGACCACCCTCGGCAACCGCCCCCCCCCCCCGAACAAACTGCATTACTGCACACAGTATTCTGCCCCGTAGTGGCCCCTGCACACAGTATCATAATGGACCCTTCATATAGTATTACGCGCACTCCCCGCTACCTCTTCAATGTTGGACCAGGCATGCATCGCAACGCATAATGACGTCGGACTGGACCACCAACGTCTGGGACGTCACCAAGGTTGCCCGAAGCCTGCTGAAAAGACCCCAGAGTATAATGATAGCAGTGTTTGTGGGGTTCACGGCCTGCAGGCCTTACTTACTGATCCCCGCCCGCTCCTGCTCAAAGCCGCCTCTGTAGAAGGTGAAGCGCAGGCGGCCATGAGCAGGAGCGGGGATCGGTAAGTAAATAGGGCCCGTTACCTGCTGGTGTTACACCAGCAGGTAACGGCCTGTTAAAAAAAAAAAATCAAGGGCCCGCTGGGAACCCTAATGGCCCGGGCCCTGTGGCAGCCGCTATCACTGTTACCCCGGTATTTACGCCACTGACTGGACTGCCATACTGGATTTCAGCATTCTTATAAATTGAAACGTTTTTAAACTACTCATGCCCCCTGCAGCAAAACGCATGGCTGCTGCTCGAGCAAATGAAAACTCTCAGCAGACCCAAGCCTGTCTCTAATCTGACAAGATATGTCACAGACAACAGCGAGCTGCTGAAACAACCCAGCAGACCCAAGTCCGTCTCCAATCTGACAAGGCTTTGTCAGCCACATGCACACAGCTGCACTCCATGTTTCCATAACAATCCAGCCATTTTTCTTCACTGCTGTAGGTCAGCTTTAAAGGGGCAGGGCGCTGTGGATGACACTGTTACACAAGGTCACATACACACAGCTTTACTCCAGGTTTTCCATAACAACCGATCGCAGGTCTTTCACTGATATCAAACTGAGATACACATGATCACATGACACTTATGGACCAATGGAAAATCACAGGTTCTTCAGTCTTGACATACACACAGCTTTACACCAGGTTTCGATAGCAACCAATCTATTTATGACCTGTATGAGTCAATAGCAGTTCGCAGGTCTTTAAATATTCAGTCATATGACGTGTATCAGCCAATATAAATTCACATTTCATTTACCAGGTTTCCATAGCAACACAGCAATAAATACCGATACTGGACTGCCATACTGGATGTGAAGTGTAAAACTGGCCAATTCTTATGGGGTCACCACACAAACAAAAAATGAAATATACCCGTGCGAAGCCGGGTCCTTCTGCTATATATATTTTTTATACATATATACATATATATATATATATATATATATATATATATAACACACACAGTACAGACCAAAAGTTTGGACACACCTTCTCATTCCAAGAGTTTTCTGTATTTTCATGACTATAAAAATTGTAGATTCACTCTGAAGGCATCAAAACTATGAATTAACACATGTGGAATTATATACTTAACAAAAAAGTCTGAAACTGAAAATATATGTCTTATATTCTAGGTTCTTCAAAGTAACCACCTTTTGCTTTGATTACTGCTTTGCACACTCTTGGCATTCTCTTGATGAGCTTCAAGAGGTAGTCACCTGAAATGGTTTTCACTTCACAGGTGTGCCCTTTCAGGTTTAATAAGTGGGATTTCTTGCCTTATAAATGGGGTTGGGACCATCAGTTGTGTTGTTCAGAAGTCATGTGGATACACAGCTGATAGTCCTACTGAATGGAGTGTTAGAATTTGTATTATGGCAAGAAAAAAAGCAGCTAAGTAAAGAAAAACAAGTGGCCATCATTACTTTAAGAAATGAAGGTCAGTCAGTCCGAAAAATTGGGAAAACTTTGAAAGTGTCCCCAAGTGCAGTGGCCAAAACCATCAAGCGCTACAAAGAAACTGGCTCACATGAGGACCGCCCCAGGAAAGGAAGACCAAGAGTCACCTCTGCTGCGGAGGATAAGTTCATCCGAGTCACCAGCCTCAGAAATCGCAGGTTAACAGCAGCTCAGATTAGAGACCAGGTCAATGCCACACAGAGTTCTTGCAGCAGACACATCTCTACAACAACTGTTAAGAGGAGACTGTGTGCAGCAGGCCTTCATGGTAAAATAGCTGCTAGGAAACCACTGCTAAGGACAGGCAACAAGCAGAAGAGACTTGTTTGGGCTAAAGAACACAAGGAATGGACATTAGACCTGTGGAAATCTGTGTTTTTGGTCTGATGAGTCCAAATTTGAGATCTTTGGTTCCAGAAAAGGTGAACGAATGGACTCTACATGCCTGGTTCCCACCGTGAAGCATGGAAGAGGAGGTGTGATGGTGTGGGGGTGCTTTGCTGGTGACACTGTTGGGGATTTATTCAAAATTGAAGGAATACTGAACCAGCATGGTTACCACAGCATCTTGCAACGGCATGCTATTCCATCCGGTTTGCGTTTAGTTGGACCATCATTTATTTTTCAACAGGACAATGACCCCAAACACACCTCCAGATTGTGTAAGGGCTATTTGACCAAGAAGGAGAGTGATGGGGTGCTACGCCAGATGACCTGGCCTCCACAGTCACCAGACCTGAACCCAATCGAGATGGTTTGGGGTGAGCTGGACTGCAGAGTGAAGGCAAAAGGGCCAACAAGTGCTAAGCATCTCTGGGAACTCCTTCAAGACTGTTGGAAGACCATTTCAGGTGACTACCTCTTGAAGCTCATCAAGAGAATGCCAAGAATGTGCAAAGCAGTAATCAAAGCAAAAGGTGGCTACTTTGAAGAACCTAGAATATAAGACATATTTTCAGTTGTTTCACACTTTTTTGTTAAGTATATAATTCCACATGTGTTAATTCATAGTTTTGATGCCTTCAGTGTGAATCTACAATTTTTATAGTCATGAAAATACAGAAAACTCTTGGAATGAGAAGGTGTGTCCACACTTTTGGTCTGTACTGTGTGTATATATATATATATATATATATATATATAAAATATATTCCAGCCATCAGTTATGTTCTTATACACGATAAAGACATTTTGGTTCTGATAATTTTTTATTTTTTTTTTTAAAGGCAGTCTGGAACATCTTATTTGTTTTTCCAAAAGTTCAAAGCTGAAGTGTCCGGAGGAAAAATAGAATTTTGTGATGCTTATGTAAGTGTAAAATTATTTTTGGTAATAGGAGTTGAAACTGTAGTGGTATGAAAGTGTGAGTGTTTTCATATGTATGACTGCATATCAAAAGAGGTTTTCTGAGCTAAATCTGTTGATGACAAATGCTAAGGACAGGTCATCTATATCAGATCAGTAGGGATCTGACAACTGGGACTTCAACAATCAACTATTCTCAGAAGCTGATACACTGAGAATGGAGAAGGAAGCCAACAACTGTGTTCACATTGCATTTGTGGCATCAGTTTGACAAAAACTGTGAAAAATGTCCATTTACCTCTGCATACCTCTGAAACTGTATATATACTAAATTTATATCACAAGTTACGTTTGTGTTGCCTGACTGTATAGGAATGAAAAAAATGTAAGCTGTTCATTACTTTATGGCAAATAAAATGGTATACATTCATATGTCATCTTAGGAAATGCTGTTCAAATCTCTCATCAAAGTGAATTTTTAATCTTATCGTTCTTACAAGACTTCCTCACGTAAATTTTCTATGCATAACTATTATCTAATTTAAGATGGCCATACAGTTAAAGGGGTTGTCTGACTGATAGGGGGAGTAAAATAAAAACCTCACCTCTCAGAAATTTTTATTCCTCATCCATAGGATAGAGGATAAATACTTTTCATGGTATAACCCCTTTTTTTTTTTTTTTTTTTTTTTCTTCTAAAGAAAAACAACCACTTTAAGTGCCTTGCAAAAGTATTCGGCCCCCTTGAACTTTTCAACCTTTTGCCACATTTCAGGCTTCAAACATAAGAATATAAAATTTAAATTTTTTATAGGATAGATCTTGGAAAGCTTTGGCGAAATCGAAGAATAAGGAATGTGCCATATGTAGAACTAGACTTTCTTTTTTTTTATGAGAAAAAAGCTCTGCCCATCATGCATTGATAGAACTATTAATGAGGAGTCCCTGTCATTCTTACAGGGTATCAGATCTATGATAAAGGAGGAAGTCAGTAGTTCCCTTAAGGGTAAAAGTGTCCAGAAAAAGAAGTCCAGTTCCTCTACCCGGGGTCATGACTCCTCTTCTGAGGGGGAGTCCGTTCAGGGCGAAAGTGGAGAATTATCCGATGACGCCTCTTCTTCCTCCATATCTGATGTAGAGAGAGGACAGTCGTGTTTTCCATTAGAGGACACTGACAAGTTGCTCAAAGCCATTCAAGCGACTATGGGGATTGAGGACTGTAGACAGTCCCGTTCTATGCAGAACATTATGTTTGGAGATTGGAAGTTCGTCAAAGGAGACACTTTCCAGTCCATAAAAATATTACATCGCTTATCAAGAGGGAATGGAAAAAAACGGACAAGAAGGGTTTTATCCCTAGAGGAGTTAAGCGTAAATACCCGTTTGAAGAGGGAGTTTGCTCTTCTTGGGATAATGTACCAAAAATTGATGTTGCCATAGCCAGAGCCACCAGGAAGTCAGCACTGCCTTTCAAGGACATGGGTACCCTGAAGGATTCCTTAGACAAGAAAGCAAAAAGCTTCCTAAGGCGTTCTTGGGAGTCAGTAGGAGCGTCTCTCAAGCCCAATATAGTGGCTACCTGTACTGCTAGATCCCTTATGATCTGGCTAGGGGAGCTGGAAGATCAATTAAGGGATAAGGCCCCAAGAGAGCAGATTCTGTCAGCCCTGCCGACTATTAGAAAAGCTGCAGATTTTTTGGCAGATGCTTCAGCGGATGCTCGCTCCCTTGCCCTGACCAACTCTCATAAAGGCTATATGGCTGAAGAGTTGGACAGGTGATGCAGGGTCTAAGACTCGGCTGTGCAATCTGCCATGTGACAGTGAATGTCTCTTTGGACCAACCTTGGATGACATCTTAACTAAGGCAGCAGATAAAAACAGAGGTTTTATTGTGCCTTCCTCTGGTTGTACACGGAGGTCCTCTCGTCCCTTTGGAACATACAGTAGGCAGAAATTTGTCAAGTCCAGAGATAATAGCTGGTCAGAAACCAATAAGAAACAAAAGGGGTTCCTATTCAGCAACTCACCCCGTAATAAAGATCCAAGACCCAATAACCCTGGGTAGGGGGGAGACTGAGGAAATTCCTTCCTGCCTGGAGGAAAATTTCATCAAGCCCTTGGATCCTGGATATGGTGGGAGTAGGCCTGAAGTTGGAGTTCTCTTCTCCTCCGCCTTCAAGTTTTCAGATTACCAGAACTCAGACTTTCCTAACCTCTCAATTGGCTCTGGAATTGGAAGTGAACAGCCTGATCTTGAAAGGGGTGCTGATTCCAGTTCCCCAGGAAGAGGAGAGGCAAGGGTTTTATTCCCATCTGTTCTTGGTAAGGAAACCCGATGGCTCCTACAGAACCATAATAAATCTAAGGAGGTTAAATCAGTTTCTGTCTTACAAGAAATTCCAGATGGAGACAGTGCAGTCAGCAGTGAGATTAACTCCCAATTGCTGGATAGCGGTAATAGACCTGAAAGATGCTTATTACCATGTTCCAATTTTTCCAGGTCACCAGAGGATCTTACGAGTAGCAGTGGATATGGTAGGGGTGGTTCAGCATTACCAATATCAGGCCCTACCCTTTGGAATCTCCATGGCCCCAAGTGTCTTTACCAAAATAATGCCAGAAATGGGGGCACATGTAAGAGAGAAAAACGTTCTGTTTATTCCATATCTAGACGACTTTCTCATTGTGGCAAGATCCAGAATAGAATGTTTAAAAAGTGTCAGTAGTACAGTCATGGCCAAAAGTTTTGAGAATGATACAAATATTAATTTTTACAAAGTCTACTGCTTCAGTCTTTCTAATGGCAATTTGCATATACTCCAGAATGTTATAAAGAGTGATCAGCTTAACAGCAATTACTTGCAAAGTCAATATTTGCCTAGAAAATGAACTTTATCCCCCAAAACACATTTCAACATCATTGCAGCCCTGCCTTAAAAGGACCACCTAACATCGTTTCAGTGATTGCTCCATTAACACAGGTGTGGGTGTTGATGAGGACAGGGCTGGAGATCAATCTGTCATGATTAAGTAAGAATGACACCACTGGACACTTTAAAAGGAGGCTGGTGCTTGCCATCATTGTTTCTCTTCTGTTAACCCTGGTTATCTCTAAAGAAACACGTGCAGTCATCATTGCACTGCACAAAAATGGCCTAACTGGGAAGAGTATTGCAGCTAGAAAGATTGCACCTCAGTCAACAATCTATCGCATCATCAAGAACTTCAAGGAGAGAGGTTCCATTGGTGCCAAAAAGGCTCCAGGGCGCCCAAGAAAGACCAGCAAGCGGCAGGACCGTCTCTTAAAAGTGTTTCAGCTGCGGGATCGGGCTACCAGCAGTGCAGAGCTTGCTGAGGAATGGCAGCAGGCAGGTGTGAGTGCATCTGCACGCACTGTGAGGCGGAGACTCTTGGAGCAAGGCCTGGTCTCAAGGAGGGCAGCAAAGAAGCCACTTCTCTCCAGAAAAAACATCAGGGACAGACTGATATTCTGCAAAAGGTACAGGGAGTGGACTGCTGAGGACTAGGGTAAAGTCATTTTCTCTGATGAATCCCCTTTTCGATTGTTTGGAACATCTGGAAAACAGCTTATTCGGAGAAGAAGAGGTGAGCGCTACCACCAGTCTTGTCTCATGCCAACTGTAAAGCATCCTGAAACCATTCATGTGTGGGGTTGCTTCTCAGCCAAGGGAATCGGCTCTCTCGCAGTCTTGCCTAAAAACACAGCCATGAATAAAGAATGGTACCAGAATGTCCTCCAAGAGCAACTTCTCCCAACCGTCCAAGAGCAGTTTGGTGCTCAACAATGCCTTTTCCAGCATGATGGAGCACCTTGCCATAAAGCAAAGGTGATAACTAAATGGCTCAGGGAACAAAACATAGAGATTTTGGGTCCATGGCCTGGAAACTCCCCAGATCTTAATCCCATTGAGAACTTGTGGTCAATCATCAAGAGACGGGTGGACAAACAAAAACCAACAAATTCAGACAAAATTAAAAGCATTGATTCTGCAAGAATGGACTGCTATCAGTCAGGATTTGGTCCAGAAGTTGATTGAGAGCATGCCAGGGAGAATTGCAGAGGTCCTGAAGAAGAAGGGTCAACACTGCAAATATTGACTTGCTGCATTAACTCATTCTAACTGTCAATATAAGCTTCTGTTACTCATAATATGAATGCAATTATATTTCTGTATGTGATAAAAACATCTGACAAACACACATAAAAACCAGAGGGCAGCAGATCATGTGAAAATAGAATATTTGTGTCATTCTCAAAACTTTTGGCCATGACTGTACTGGACATTCTGGAGGAATTAGGTTGAATGGTGAATCTAGAGAAGTCAAGTTTAGTTCCCTCTCAACAGAAAAAGTTTCTAGGAATCATTCTAGATTCCATGGCTCAGAGATGTTTTCTCCCTCCAGAGAAAATAGAAAGGGTTTCTGTCCCTAGTAAAAACCCTAATTCAGTCCCCCGGGGTCACTATAAGAAAGGCTATGTCCATTCTGGGTACTCTCACGGCCTGTATTCCAGCAGTACCTTGGGCTCAGAGCCACTCCCGAGACCTGCAGTGGGAAATCCTGGCAGCCTGGCGCCAGGAAGAGAAAATTCTCGACAAATTTATGTAGGTGTCTCGGCCAACAAGAGAAACCCTGGGTTGGTGGTTAGTCAGAGGTCACCTAGAAATAGGAGTTCCATGGAAGATCTCAGACCCCCCTAATTATTACCACAAACGCCAGCCTTTGGGGGTGGGGTGCCCACATGGGGATCAAGTGTTCCTGGGCCGCTGGTCAAGGAGTCTCTCAGGCCTCCTTGAATCAGAGGGAACTAATGGCGGTTTTGGAGACCTTGAAAGCCGTAGGTCAGGGTATTCGGAATCGCCATGTAAGGATCATGTCCGACAATATGACTGCAGTTTCATATATAAACAGGCAAGGGGGGTATGTGATCCCTTCCCTTTCTGAAAATAATGGCCCGGATTCTACATCTGTCAGAGCCTCTGGTTCTCACCTTGTCTGCTCTACATATCAGGGGGTCAAACAATTTCAGGGCAGATTTCTTGAGCCGTCAGTCTGAATCAGAGCGAGTGAGAATTGAACCCGTCCATCTTTTTAGAGATCACCAGGGTTTGGGGGGTCCTGGAAATAGATCTCTTTGCCAGTCGGTCAAACAAGAATGTGGAGAGAGTTTTTTTCCCTAAACCCAGAGGAATTCCCCTTTGGGGTGGACTCCCTGTCCCACAAGTGGGATTTCAATCTACACTTTTCCTCCCTTCTTTCTTATTCCAGCAGTTCTGAGGAAGATCAGGGAGGATCAAGAAAGGGTCATTCTAATTGTCCCCTTTTGGCCGAGGAGAGCCTGGTTTACCTGGCTAAGGATCCTGTCTGTTTCGGACCCTTGGATTCTCCCAGTCAGCCAGGACCTTCTATGTCAGGGCCCCATTCTCCATCCGGAGTCCAGCCACTTACATTTGACGGCCAGGAATTTGAGCGGAGATTACTAGCCTCAAAAGGTTTTTCTCAGAATGTCATTTCCGCTCTTCTAAAAAGCAGAAAACCGGTCATTACTAAAATATACGCTAGGACTTGATTCCGTTTTTTTTTAATTTTTAGGGGGTTCTCCGGGGGAGCTTAGGGATATACCTAGAAAACAGATTCTAGAGTTCCTTCAGAAGGGGATAGAAAAGGGCTTTCTACCAGCACTTTAAGAGTCCAGGTTTCAGCCCTTAGTGCTCTGCTAAACGTTAACTTGGCTGACGATCCCTGGGTGATTAGGTTCATCAAGGCGGCCTCTAGAAGTAGACCTGTTATGTCACAGAGTTCCTCCCTGGGACTTGAACCTAGTTCTGTCTGCCTTAACTAAACCTCCCTTTGAACCATTGGACTCTATCCCTATTAAAAATTTATCCCTGAAAGTGATTCTTTTAGTGGCCCTTACCTCGGCACGTCACATAGTGGAATTACAGGCTCTATCAGTTAATCCACCCTTTACTATCATTACAGAGGACAGGGTAATAATTAAACCAGACCCAGCTTTTTTGCCTAAAGTAGCCTCAAAATTTCATAGATCTCAGGAGATAGTTCTCCCCTCCCTCTGTGCTAACCCAAGTAATGCTAAAGAGCAGGAATACCACTGTTTGGATGTCCCAACAAAGGGAAGGCGTCCTCTAAATGTAGTCTGGCTAGGTGGGTGAGACTAGCAATTTCCCTGGCCTACAGTTCTTTGGGCCGCCTTCCCCCCATTGGGGCTCAAGGCACATTCTACTAGGGCGATTGCCACCTTTTGGGCTGAGAGAGCTGATGCGTCCATAAAATCTATCTGCAAGTGGCAACCTGGTCTTCACCTTCTACCTTTTTTCGCCATTATAGGCTGGACATTGGGGCTTCTGTTGATCTTTCTTTTGGAAGGAAAGTTTTACAAGCGGTGGTCCCTCCCTAGTTTTTTCCTATTTTATTCTCTCTGGGTGCTGTCGTGGGTGATGGGAAAAAATGGTAATTACTTACCGGTAATTGGATTTTCCAGAACCCACGACAGCACCGTCCTTTATCCCTCCCTTTTTTCTTGGTGATGGACTTTTGTTTGGCACCGTGTGTAGCAAGCAAAAAAAAAAAAAAAAAGTTTTGACCTTAGGGTCATGAGTTACAAGTTAGCTGGAGTCTCTCTCTCGCTTCTATAAAACAACTGAGGGGTAGGAGAGGCTCCACCTTTTTATACCGTAGGTTTCCTGTCCCTGGGGGCGGATCCTCTCTCTGGGTGCTGTCATGGGTTCTGGAAAATTATCGGTAAGTAATTACCTTTTTTTTTTTTTTTTTTTTGGCCTTTTTTCAGAGAATATGAATGATACACACACACACAAACTTTTTCTCCACTCATGGTTAGTGGTTGGTTGAAGCCATTTATTGTCAAACTTCTGTGTTTTCTTTTTTTAAATCATAATGACAACCAAAAACATCAAAATGACCCTGTTCAAAAGTTCACATACCCTGGTGCTTTTGGCCTGATAACATGCCCAGAAGTTGACACAAAGGGGTTTGAATGGTTACTAAAGGTAACATCCTCACCTGTGACCTGTTTGCTTGTAATCAGTGTGTGCATAAAAGCTGAGTGAGTTTCTGGGATCCAGACAGACTGTTGCATCTTTCCTCCAGCCACGGACGTTTCTGTATTGTGAGTCATGGGGAAAGCAAAAGAATTGTCCACGGATCTACGGGAAAAGGTAGTTGAACTGTATAAAACAGGAAAGGGATATAAAAAGTTATCCAAGGAATTGATAATGCCAGTCAGCAGTGTTCAAACTGTGATTAACAAATGGAAACTTATGGGCTCTGTAAAAACCAAACCACGGTCAGGTAGACCAACCAAAGTTTCGGCCACAACTGCCCGGAAAATTGTTCGGGATGCAAAGAAAAACCCACACGTAACATCAGCTGAAATTCAGGACTCTCTGAATACTATCAGTGTGGCTGTTTCAAGATGCACAACAAGGAGGCACTTGAAGAAAAATGGGCTGCATGGTCGAGTTGCCAGAAAAAAGCCATTACTGCGCAAATGGCACAAAGAATCTCGCCTTCAATACGCCAAACAGCACAGAGACAAGCCTCAAAACTTCTGGAACAAGGTAATTTGGAGTGATGAGACAAAAATCGAACTTTTTGGCCACAACCATAAACGTTACATTTGGAGAGGTGTCAACAAGGCCTATGATGAAAGGAACACCATTATTACTGTAAAGCACGGAGGTGGATCACTGATGATGTACAAGCAATTGTAAGAAACTTGGTAATGTATTTCATCTGAAAGAAACGCCTCTTTCAGACTGTTTCTTGCCCCATCCATCTGCTAAAACAGTTTTCAGGCTAAGGCCCTATATTGCAGAATTTTTTTTTTTTTTTTTTTTTGTGCCAAAGCCAGGAGAGGATTGAACAGAAGGGATAAGTATAAGAGCTTCCTATATATTTTCCATTCCTTTTGTAGCCACTTCTGGGTTTGGCTTAAAAAAAAAAAAAACACACAACAAAATCTTCTTAATCTTAGGCCAATCAGCAGCCTAAGGAAAGGAACAGGATATGACATTTGACGAATGTGATTGACGTCCCAGTTCCTTTCCTTAGGCCACTGAGGCTGCTGGTTGGCCTCATTAGTCACGTAAGGCGAAGACGCTAGACTGGACCTGCGGTGGGGCATACCAGAGCACCATGCACAGGTGTGTGCACCAGATGTTACCCCATCCAATAGCGAAAGTAAGATAGTTGTATAATTTGGTGGTGCATGAGGAACTTTACAATTCCTATTTACAAACTTGTCTCCATTACATGTTTGTTTAAGCTGCCAAGTATATCTAATTCTACTGTACATCCTATCTTTCATTCCATTTGTAATTTTACCATATGTTATTTCTTAGTCTCAAGCAGACAAACCATTGAAAAAGACAGAATATGAAGTAAAGGACACTACTGGTGAGTCAGAGGATTAATCCAAATAATATTAATTGTATGTTCAACATTTTGTTTCTAAGCGCATATTACATAAAGTGCATATGAGGTGTATGAAACATATAAAACAATTGTACTAAAGAATAGTCAGTTTTACTAAAATAAGCTAGATACACACAGATGCCAACATACACAAAGAACTGTTTCGCCATCCACAAAGAATGGCCCAATATATAGAGATGAATTTACAAATTGAGCCATCCAATGTTACCAGAATTGAAATGTTTTTGTGGTCCCAACCAGTCAACAACTCTGGAAAGGATTGTGTAATGCAGACTGACTCCCAATTCTGAGTATTTGTGTTTATGCCACATGATTCTTTTTAGAACTGCGTGTGGTCTCCATCATTCAGGTTGGCTATAATGGCTTCCACCGGGTGTGTGCTGTAAAGCGGTGGAGAAAAAAGTCCTCCATGCAGGACTTCTCTTCGACGATTTCCAGCAATTTGGCGCAGATGTGAGCTTGGCCTTACTGACAAAGATCATACCTCTCCCAAAAAATTAAAGATTGGTAGATTCTGTGGAGGTATATGCTCTCAGGATCTCCTGCTCTCTGTCTTGCTAAACTGTTTTAAAGCCACCTGCCTGACCCGCAGCCTTACAGAATCCTTTTTTGATGCGAACATTGTTCTCTTTGTAAACCAGACAAGGGTCCGTTGGTCTGTGGGTCGTATAAGCCTATTTCCCTTCTTAACATAGATTATAAATTGCTTGCTAAAATATTGGCTAATGTATTGAACACTGTCACACTGGACCTGGCTCAGGTAGTTGCTCAGATTGGGGCGGCCCTTAAGCAGGATTGGGCGTTGGCCTCCCTGGATGTTTGGCTATGGAGAGGCCTTTATTGCGTGAATCAGATTTCTGTCTAAATCCCCCAGGGCTTCCTTGTGCATTAATTAAAATCCCCCTCACCCCTTCCCTCTCTATAGAAAAAAGTGTCAAGTCTGCCTATTATCCCCTCTTTTGTTCGCATTGGCAGTGAAGCCCCTCGCCATTATTCTTTAGACTGACCTTGTTTATAAAGGTGTAACTATAAGTCTGTGGGAGGAAAGAACTGCGTTACATGTGGATGCTCTTGTCCTTTTTATATTCGACCCATCCACACTCTCCCTCGAGCTATGTCTTTAATTGATAGATTTGGTTGCTACTCAGGTCTGCGCACTAATTGGGCTAAGTCATCATACATACCCAATTTACAAACTCCCGCCCCCCCCCCCTGAGAGATGGGGAATATTTTAGTGATTTCAAGGTGGTGACACATTGCAAATATCTTGGTATACATATATCCCAGGATGTTACAAACTTTCCCCCTCCCTACAGTGAATTCTTGATAGTGACGGTTATGGGTGCTGCAGTGGTTTCTCATACCTTGAAAGGGATACAGCTTTAGTATCCCTAGTTTAGTACAACTGCAGTTATCAAGAATATGGTGGGTGAGCAGTGCAGCGCCCAGCATGTAAACAATACTGGGAACTGTGTGCTGTGGGAAACAGCTGGTCTGCAGGGTCCTAACAGCCTAAGATGTAAGAGATCAGTGAGGGTCCAACTCCCTGGACCCCTGCTGATCAACAGTTTGAAAGTACTGTGGTGCTTTTGTAAGCGCCGTGACTCCTTCACTATTTACATTGCACAGTATCTATTTTATGATCACCATGCGATGTTATTACAGCCTTTAGTAATAGTGCATGGCTGCTATAAAAGAGATTGCATGTGATGTGAATAGTAAAGGGGCCCAACACCGTATAATATGCTCCTAAGAGCCGCCCTAGACCCGCAGTGGCACCCCCGCGACTGCGATCTTTACGACACTCCAAGCACCCTGAGTTCACTGACTTTCTAAGTGATCAAAACTATTGGAGTATCCTCGACATCTACTGATGACATATATTTTATTGCCTGTACTGTGCATGTTCTATGTTCCAAATTTAATGCTCTGTCTGAAATGTACCATATCTCAGTGTACTGTATCATACCTGCTGACCACCTCTCCACATAGGACCCCATCGTCTGGACTTGTTGTTTTTGTTTGTTTGTTTTTTTGCAGTATCTCTTCTGTTTTTATTATATCTTTTGATGACTGTATATGTTATTCTTTTGTATACTACTGTAACCATATTTTGACTGTACCTTTTGCTTTACTCTTTTCAATAAAATGAGTTTAAATTATTTTTTTTTTTTTAAAGTGCATCCAATCGACAAATAAATCTAGACAGGTGCCCCACGTTGCGGAAATACTTTTTTTTTTCTTTTATTGTTGTTGCAGATTTTGCTGTGTTTTTTTGAGGGCTGTTAACATTCTGTGCAATGTAATGGGAAGCTGCAAAAAAAATTCAGAATGGGGGTTCTGATAGCAGTCCTCTGTTTACTTGGACGACCTCTTGGTGAACGTTCCTCAAAGACTGACAATCTGAGCAGCTTGTGGATCACCTTGGACAACGAGGAGAAATCCTGCCTTGTGTTCCTGGGCATGTTCCTCAACATACACCAGGGCAACATTCTCCTTCCGGCCCCCTCTTGGGCAACCCTAAGTTTCCTTCTGCTATCTCTAACAGGGTGTTCCGCAACTGGCATCGCCATGATTTCTTTAGGGTGGGTCATCTCCTGAACAATTCAGGATGGCGAGTGGGCCCAGGGGTTTCCCCCTTCAACATGTCCCAGTGGTATTGTGTCCCCTCGAGATTGCATGCTCTAATCCTGCAGGTCCCATCAATATGCTGGAGGTGCAGGGTGGGGGAGGGAACCATGTTATACATTTTTTGGTCTTGTAGCTTTTTCCCCTTCTGGGACGGGGTTAAGAGGATTATTTCTCAAGTAACTGAGACTTCCCACCATTTGGGCCCTGCTCTGTTCCTCCTTCATCATTGCGAGTCTACAGTGCCTTGCGAAAGTATTCGGCCCCCTTGAACTTTTCAACCTTTTGCCACATTTAAGGCTTCAAACATTAGGATATCAAATTTTAATTTTTTGGTGAAGAATCAACAACAAGTGGGACACAATCGTGAAGTGGAACGAAATTTATTGGTTATTTTAAACTTTTGTAAAAAAATAAAAAACTGAAAAGTGGGGCGTGCAATATTATTCGGCCCCTTTAATTTCAGTGCAGAAAACTCACTCCAGAAGTTCAGTGAGGATCTCTGAATGATCCAATGTTGTCCTAAATGACTGATGATGATAAATATAATCCACCTGTGTGTAATCAAGTCTCCGCATAAATGCACCTGCTCTGTGATAGTCTCAGGGTTCTGTTTAAAGCGCAGAGAGCATCATGAAGACCAAGGAACACACCAGGCAGGTCTGCGATACTGTTGTGGAGAAGTTTAAAGCCGGATTTGGATACAAAAAGATTTCCCAAACTTTAAACATCCCAAGGAGCACTGTGCAAGCGATCATATTGATATGGAAGGAGTATCAGACCACTGCAAATCTACCAAGACCCGGCCATCCCGCTAAACTTTCATCTCAAACAAGGAGAAGACTGATCAGAGATGCAGCCAAGAGACCCATGATCACTCTGGATGAACTGCAGAGATCTACAGCTGAGGTGGGAGAGTCTGTCCATAGGACAACAAATCAGTCGTACACTGCACAAATCTGGCCTTTATGGAAGAGTGGCAAGAAGAAAGCCATTTCTCAAAGATATCCATAAAAAGTCTCGTTTAACGTTTGCCACAAGCCACCTTGGAGACACACCAAACGTGGAAGAAGGTGCTCTGGTCAGATGAAACCAAAATCAAACTTTTTGGCCACAATGCAAAACAATATGTTTGGCGTAAAAGCAACACAGCTCATCACCCTGAACACACCATCCCCACTGTCAAACAAATGGTGGCAGCATCATGGTTTGGGCCTGCTTTTCTTCATCAGGGACAGGGAGGATGGTTAAAATTGATGGGAAGATGGATGGAGCCAAATACAGGACCATTCTGGAAGAAAACCAGTTGGAGTCTGCAAAAGACCTGAGACTGGGATGGAGAGTTATCTTCCAACAAGACAATGATCCCAAACATAAAGCAAAATCTACAATGGAATGGTTCACAAATAAACGTATCCAGGTGTTAGAATGGCCAAGTCAAAGTCCAGACCTGAATCCAATCGAGAATCTGTGGTAAGAGCTGAAAACTGCTGTTCACAAACGCTCTCCATCCAACCTCACTGAGCTCGAGCTGTTTTCCAAGGAAGAATGGGCAAGAATTTCAGTCTTTCGCTGTGCAAAACTGATAGAGACATACCCCAAGCGACTTGCAGCTGTAATCGCAGCAAAAGGTGGCGCTACAAAGTATTAACTTCAGGGGGCTGAATAATTTGGCACGCCCCACTTTTCAGTTTTTTATTTTTTACAAAAGTGTAAAAATATCCAATAAATTTCGTTCCACTTCACGATTGTGTCCCAATTGTTGTTGATTCACTATAACACAAATTTTGTTCCCAGCTTTTAAATGTTATATTCCAATTGCTTATGTCTAGAACAAATTAAAAATTGCTTACATTCATCATAAACTTCGCTTTTGTGACCACGGCAACGAAAATTATGCATTTTTACTATAGAAACAGACGATTTTGCATCTTCTCATTTATACAGTCAGAATAATATTTGGATTGAGAATTTGATTTAGGCCTATTTCACACTAATGACTAGTGATATTTACAATATTAACACAGTTAATCTGCTATTTAAGAGAGTAGCATTTATCCACTTACCTTCAAGAGTTTTCTTGCAGTGCTCACATGTGAAATGAGGAGCCCATGGTTTGTCTTGGTCACCAACAGGCATGCCGAAGTATGCTTTGTGGGCCTCACACATCTTAGCAGATGCTTCCACAGAGTACTTTTTCGCTCTTGTCTTTATAAACTGGCCACATACGTAGCAAAATGCGTCTGCTGGATGTATGCAACCTCTTGATGCCATCTAAATTGACTAAGTTGCTGTGAACTGTAAGGAAAAAGGATGTCTCTTCAAACTTGATAAAAATGGTCTTTATTCCATGCAGTATTAAAGTTCAAGAGTGTACTGAGGATTCAGCAGAGCAAGATTGATCACCCGGTACCAGAGTAACACACAATATATACATTTACATTCCTAAGCTCCTCCTGTAATGGGTGTGGGGTGAAGTGTGAATACTGTCATTATCAGAATCTGAATAGATATTGAATTCACACCTGTCTGTCTAGGTCAATTCCCCTTTGTCTGTGATGGCCATTGCCCACTTACTATGTAATCCCAATCAATTAGATCCTGTCTCTCAGGAAGGGCTATAGTGACCCTATATAACTGTAGTTATACAGTTACCTACAATTCTGTACAGTCTCAGAAAGTTCTAGATAATTCTGGGCAGTTCTAGAAACTTCTTGATAGTTCTCACAATTCCAGAAGCTTCTTAAGTATCTTGAAATATTGTGAATATCCTTAAAAATAGATCAATTTCAAAATATCATTGTGCTGACCACAAAAGCAAAGTTTACAGGGAATAATAACTTTTTTCTATTCATTTAAGGTACAGACAATCAGGAAAACACACTTAACAACTGGGAACAAATATTTTTTTGAAAATTGTTACATGGTGAATTCTTCACCAAAAAATTTAAATTTTATATCCTTAGGTTTGAAGGCTGAAATGTGGCAAAAGGTTGAAAAGTTCAAGGAGGCCGAATACTTTCGCAAGGCACTGTACATGGACAACTGTTACCTGTGAAGTCATTGTACAGAAAAGACTTTACTGTTATTGAAAAAGTAAATGAATAATGTATAAAAAAAAAAAAAAAAACATACTAAGTTGCAGCCATTTGACCCATATGTGGGGAAAAAAACCCGCTAACATGTACTTTTACAGACATTTGATAACCACAATGATTTGAACTAAAACTGCATGCCAGCTTGCTTTGCGCCTACATTAGTGCCAAACTGTAGCTGCTTTTTGTACCCTTACCCTAAAAATCACACTTAAATGCACCAGCCATAATACATCATTGTAAAAGGGTTAATCTCTAACTTTTGTCTTTCTTTTTCTTTTCAGTGTCAGATGTTCCAGGTTCCTTCATTTCATCTCTGTCTAAGATAACACTCATGGCTAGATTGAATCATGAAGATTTGTGATGGAGCCAGCACAATCGTAGAGACTTTTTGCCCAAACAGTGAAAATAGGATTGCCATGTCTTATGGATACAAGAACAGAACTTATAAAAAAAAAAAAAAAAAACTTTTTAAGTTTATTATGAATTTTCATTATGCCAATTTCTTATCACTATCTAGGTTGTCGGTCTCACTTTTTCGTTCTTCGGCAGTGTGATTAGAAGAATAAGTAATGTGTATATAGCTTAAAGTATAACTCCCATTTTTGTTTTTGTGCTGTTTTGTCAGGTTGTGTTTGGTGAAGGTTTTTGGAACATAATTAACCTAATCTAACTTCCTTTTAATATAAAACAGGCTGTAAAATTTCCACTAGTAATGCTTTATCTAAGCATTGCCTGGGAAAGTCTTTTCCATATACCTGTAGTCAATGCAGTATGCAGAACTGTAGTATTTGCCAAAGGGGGAGTCACTTTAACCCCTTAATGACCCAGGGCGTAATAGTACGTCCTGAATCGCATGAAGATGTATGGAGAGCGCTCAGGAGCTGAGTGCTCTCCCTACAGGGCAGATGCCGGCTGTATAATACAGCCAGGACCCGCCGCTGTTAACCCTTTAGATGTCGCGGTAAAATTGGACCGCGGCGTCTAAATTGCGCAGCCGCCACGGGTGCCGCCATTTTTTCCCGATGGCCATTTTTTCGCGATTGGTTGCCATGACAGCCGGGAGCCTCTTGAAGGCTCCCAGGCCTGTCATTACATTAGGTCTATTACACGATGCCAGAGGCATCGTCTAATAGAAGTAAAGGCATTTTGCTATTCACTGCGACACAGTATCGCAGTGAATAGTATGATCGATCAGACCCCCTAGGTTTCAAGGTCCCTAGGGTGTCTGATCATACAAGTAAAAGTAAAAAAAAAAAAGTTTTTAAAAGTATGAAAAAAAAAAACAAAAAAAAAAAAAAAACACAAAAGTTCAAATCACCCCCCTTTCCCTAGATCAGATATAAAAGTAAATAAACAAAAGTAAACAAACACATTAGGTATCCCTGCCCAAAATCTTAAAATATTTATCCCATACGGTGAATGGCGTAGTGGGGAAAAAAAATCAAAATGGCCAAATAGCGTTTTTTCAACACTTTGCCTCCTATAAAAAATTTAGTAGAAAGTGATCAATCCATCAGATCTTTCCCCAAATGGTATCATTAAAAATGTCATGTTGTCCTGCATAAAAAGACGCCTTACTCAGCTCCATACATGTAAATATGAAAAAGTTACAGGTGACAAAATATGGCGACTCAAAATTTTTTTGCTAGTTAGCAAAGTTTTCAATTTTTTAAAAAGGTATTAAAACATTACAAATGCTATATAAATTTGGTATCGCCGAGTTCGTACTGACCCGCAGAATACAGGTAACATGTCATTTTTACCACACAGTGAATACTGTAAAAATTAAACCCATATAAATTTGGCGCAAATGCAGTTTTTCTCCAATTGCACCTCATTCTGAATTTTTATCCAGCTTCCCAGTACATTGCACAGCATATTGAATGGTGCCATTGCAAAGTACAATTTGTTTCACAAACAATAAGCCATCATGTGACTCTGTGAACTGAAAAATGAAAAAGTTATGGCTCTTGGAATGTGGGGAGGGAAAAACGAAAATGCAAAAAGAAAAAATGTCCCGGTCATTAAGGGGTTAAATGGCCATATTTCCGCTTTTTTACAACTTAGAAGAGTGATTTTGGTATCACATTAGAGCTGAGATTTTCAAGAACTGCTGCATATAAAGCTTTAATTTCCAACTGTGTTTTTAACTAGTGATACCTCAGGTTATTTTATAGTACTGCAATCTCAGTTTTCATGTGATACCAAAAAACATTTTTCTAGGTTGTATAAAACCAGAGATATAGCCATTTGAAATGTCCATCCCTTCTTTGGCAAATGCTACAGCTCTGCATACTGGCAGTACAACAATAGTAACAGCTAGGGGGTTGCTAGGAAGAATTTTGATTCTGTTTTCTATTAATATAACGTTAGAATGGTTAATTTAAGTATATTACAAAAATGTTCACCAAACAACCCCTGTCATAACAACAAAAAAATATAAAATAAAATGAAAGTTACACTTTAAGATCCTAGTATAAAGACATTAGCAACAATTCTGTTAACTGTAAAATATTTACACAGTCTCCTCCAACTTCACAATGATCACAGATGCTTTTTTTTTTTTGTTTTTTTAGTTGACCCTGGAAAAAGTCTGTCTTTACAGACTTTGTAAGTCATTAATTTTAGATAATTGTGATTTGGAAAAGGTGAAATATTTTTTTTTTTTGTATCTTTTATTATATCCTAAACGCATCACATTTTTTTCCTCAGTTCTTTTCACAGAAAGTCTGAAGAGTTTTCCTCAGCTAACTTTGTCCATATTATATCTATACTGAAAACATCAGCATGTCAGAATCCCATCCACTTTTCTGGTACTGTAACATGCCCAATCCCGGCGTTAACGCTACGTGAGGCCCTGGCCTTAATCTGTTTCCACTAGTCCAGTCAGCAGCACAGTGTATGGGGATTCTCCTCACTGGGACTGATAGAACAAGTGAAAATGTTAGCACAAGTATGCAGATAAATAACCTCTGTATACCTTTTTGTAATGGTGAGATCATTGGTGGGTGCATTTGGTTGCTGCTACTCTAGAACGCAGCCTAGGGAGGGAGCCTTGTAGTACTGACCTTACTAAGGGAAAACAGATTTAATTACTAACTCTAATGAATGTAGCTGCTTCTCTGCATTGAAGAGTTAGCTTTTGACCATCCTCTTCCTCTGAAGAGTAGTACGTCTACCTTTAGACCTGCATGGAGTCTGTCTGAAATCCTGCATGTACAACTGTATTGACCGCTGCTTTCAGTTTAAAAACAATAGACACCTATTTTTCCACTTGTCCATTGTTCAGGTCGTCTGATGGACCCGAACAACCGATGCTAGTGTGAACCTAGCGTAATTCTTGTTTTTTATGAATTAAGAAAATGCAACGTGAATGAAGTGTGCGTAGTCACACCCACGTCACATGCTACAACTGTCCATCCATATGTGACAAATTGGTGGGATAATTAAATTTTTTTTGTTTTTATTAAAGCATTAAGTGCCTGGATTAACCCTTGCGAGAAGTACACCAGTTCTAAACAAATTTAACTCAGTGTTTGTTTTTGAGACATACAGTCATATGAAAAAGTTTGGGCACCCCTATTAATCTTAATCATTTTTAGTTGTAAATATTTGGGTGTTTGCAACAGCCATTTCAATTTGATATATCTAATAACTGATGGACACAGTAATATTTCAGGATTGAAATGAGGTTTATTGTACTAACAGAAAATGTGCAATATGCATTAAACCAAAATTTGACCGGTGCAAAAATTTGGGTACCCTTATTTTAATGATTTGAATACTCCTAACTACTTTTTACTGACTTACTGAAGCACAAAATTGGTTTTGTAACCTCACTGAGCTTTGAACTTCATAGCCAGGTGTATCCAATCATGAGAAAAGGTATTTAAGGTGGCCAATTGCAAGTTGTTCTCCTATTTGAATCTCCTCTGAAGAGTGGCATCATGGGCTCCTCAAAACAACTCTCAAATGATCTGAAAACAAAGATTGTTCAACATAGTTGTTCAGGGGAAGGATACAAAAAGTTGTCTCAGAGATTTAACCTGTCAGTTTCCACTGTGAAGAACATAGTAAGGAAATGGAAGACCACAGGGACAGTTCTTGTTAAGCCCAGAAGTGGCAGGCCAAGAAAAATATTAGAAAGGCAGAGAAGAAGAATGGTGAGAACAGTCAAGGACAATCCACAGACCACCTCCAAAGAGCTGCAGCATCATCTTGCTGCAGATGGTGTCACTGTGCATCGGTCAACAATACAGCACACTTTGCACAAGGAGAAGCTGTATGGGAGAGTGATACGAAAGAAGCCGTTTCTGAAGGCACGCCACAAACAGAGTCGCCTGAGGTATGCAAAAGCACATTTGGACAAGCCAGCTTCATTTTGGAAGAAGGTCCTGTGGACTGATGAAACAAAGATTGAGTTGTTTGGTCATACAAAAAGGCGTTATGCATGGCGTCAAAAAAACAGCATTCCAAGAAAAACACTTGCTACCCACTGTAAAATTTGGTGGAGGTTCCATCATGCTTTGGGGCTGTGTGGCCAATGCCGGCACCGGGAATCTTGTTAAAGTTGAGGGTCGCATGGATTCAACTCAGTATCATCAGATTCTTGAGAATAATGTACAAGAATCAGTGACGAATTTGAAGTTACGCCGGGGATGGATATTTCAGCAAGACAATGATCCAAAACACAGCTCCAAATCTACTCAGGCATTCATGCAGAGGAACAATTACAATGTTCTGGAATGGCCATCCCAGTCCCCAGACCTGAATATCATTGAACATCTGTGGGATAATTTGAAGCGGGCTGTCCATGCTCGGCGACCATCAAACTTAACTGAACTGGAATTGTTTTGTAAAGAGGAATGGTCAAAAATACCTTCATCCAGGAACTGATTAAAAGCTACAGGAAGCGACTAGAGGCCGTTATTTTTGCAAAAGGAGGATCTACTAAATATTAATGTCACTTTTCTGTTGAGGTGCCCATACTTTTGCACCGGTCAAATTTTGGTTTAATGCATATTGCACATTTTCTGTTAGTACAATAAACCTCATTTCAATCCTGAAATATTACTGTGTCCATCAGTTATTAGATATATCAAATTGAAATGGCTGTTGCAAACACCCAAATATTTACAACTAAAAATGATTAAGATTAATAGGGGTGCCCAAACTTTTTCATATGACTGTACTTCCAAACCATTTTCCCTTCCCCATTTTTTTTTCTTTTCTATCTTTTATTTGACAAAGGCTGCTAGCAGACATGTCAACCTTTTACAGAAGGCAGAACAAGGAGGCTCTTGTCCATCTTTGCGAGCACAGAAGAAATGACACCGCTGGCAAGACCAAGCAAGGAACCATTACTACTTAAAGGCCAAAGGGACTAGAACCCTTGTCTTGTGGGGAATATAGACTTTTCTTTGCAACTGTCCTTACAACAGGTGGGTGCCAGTAATGCTAATATGAACCTACAGCGGATTCTTCAGTATCATCAGGCTGAAAGTGGCCAATAAGTGTCAGGCTGAGAGAAAGGCTGCAGAGTATCATGCTACAAAGTGTTAGGCTGAGAGAGAATGATAGAGCTGACCTAATGGCAGAGGACTAGCAGTCTGGAAAACTTTCTGGTTATGGAGAAAAATGGGGACTTAGACATTTTTTTTTTCGCAGGGGGTTGAAAAAAACCTGTAGGCAATGTCATCTGTCCTGTGAGCAGTAGGCACAGTATCTAACCCCAGGGTTAAAAGGCAAAACCCTGACCTTCCACCTGAGCTGGATGGGGACTATGATGCTGTTAAGGTCTTAATCAAAAAGTATAACCTCACTCTAGAGGGTTACTGCAAAAAATTCCGAAATCTAGAGCGGGAAACAGATAAAGTGCTGTTAAAAAGTATTTGCCCCCTTACGGTTTTACTTTGCTTTTTGGTCATTTTTCAGATCAAATTTCTAAATCAGACACAGATAACCTGAGTGAATACAAAATGCAATTTTTCAATGATGATTTCATTTATTAAGGGAAAAAAGCTATACAAACCAAATCTAGCCCTATATGAAAAAAAATTATTGTCCCTAAACCTAATAACTGGTTGTGCTACCCTTTGTGGCAACAACTCCAATTAAGTGTTTGCGATAACTGGCAACGAGTCTTTCACATCTCTGTAGAGGAATTTTGGCTCATTCTTCTTTGTAGAATTGTTTTAGTTTCAAAGGTATGTTTTAAATTTCAGCGTTAATAGAGAACACCATAAACAACACAGCAAATGGAGTACAGGCATAAGGTGGTAAAGGGACAGCAATAAGTGCCAAAAACAGCATCATATATCCAAGATTAACATACATGTAATACAGAAGAAAAACAAGGAAAAAACAAAAATATAAAAACCAACTCAAGTCAGGGGAGAAGAGAAGGAAGAATAGCGCTACAGTGTACTTTGGCAATAACAGCTGAGGGGAGGGGTAATGGAAGTGGAAACTCAATCTAGACATATGACTAAAGCTGGAGACAGTATGGAAGACCTGGGATGTGAGACCTGTGGACCCAGGGCACTCAGACCTTTTCAAAGACCAGGAGGGTGTCCGCAATTGTGGAGTTAATCTCATGATGTATAATGGTAGCAACCTGTTTCAATCTCAGCCACTGAGAGAAAGGATTTTCTCCAGTTGGAGGCGATGTGAATCCGGACGGCTAATAAAATATATTGGAGTAACTTAATGTAACCTCTTTGCCCGTTCGGACTTCTACGCCATCTTCTGGCCGCATGCTACGGTGCAGGAGGCGTGTCCGCTTATGATCCTCTGCTCCTGGGCCTCCTGTTGTATTCCGTTTCAGCACAGCTGAGAGTTCATTGCAGTGTATCAGTCCAGCCAGTACTCTTGAGTTCCCTCTGGTTTACTAAGAGTTAATGTTAGTTGCTCTTTGATTGACAACTTGCCTTCCAACCACATCTGCGGCGGATTCTGGGCTTCGTATATACAGCCCATTAGTCCACTCATGGGTGCTTGCTATTAGTCTCTTAGAGCATGCTAGCGTTATACTGTTTCACTGATTTCTGACCTTTGCTTTTCCCTTTGACTATTGTTCTGGTTCTGATTTTTTACTTTGCTGCCCAACTGGTTCTGACCCTTGGCTCTCTTGATTACTCGAACCTGTTTGTTTGTCTTGTCTGCATTTTGAGTATTCTCTTGTATTATAGGAAGGGACCGTTGCCCAGTTGTCCTCTACCGCTTAGGGTAGTTGAGGCAAGTAGGTAGGGACTGGGGTGGTTCAAGCATTAGGACTCACTGTCTCCGTCATTCCCCTTCCTCCCAGGTTCCAACAGCAGCTACAGGGGAATTGCTTAATGGGCAATTCCCTAACACTTAAACTGGGCATATTTCAAATTAGATGGTTTAAGATTGAGAAGAAATGAGGGGGCCTGAAATGGAAAAGACTGGCCAAATAGCCATTGCACAATCCTATGGATAGCCAGCAAATAGCGTCAGGAATGAGGGCAGGATCACTACATATGGAGTGTGGTGCCTAAGGTATTACAACCCCTGAAGCAAAGGGGTGAAACAGTAGGAAAAAAGGTATGGAGTCAGTGAGGGACCAAATATGTGACCTGCCAACTACCTTTGCTAATCGATGTACAGCAGTCAACCCATTGGGCTGGGGTCAGGATGGTATCACAGTCTCGCTTCCAGGTCGTCATAAAGTCAAGCTTCCCGTTAGGGGGTGGTTAACAAGCCACTCTAAACAGGCACAATCTCTCGAAACTAGTAGGAGATTTGGTCTGGATTTTTTTTGTCCCTTAACCCTTTCACTGCCAGGGGTCTCCGGAAATTTTGCACCTCCGGTAGCCACAGCAATTTTCACATTTTTGAGATGGACAAATCAAACCTACATTGCAACATTAAAAAAAAAATCATCCAACCCCCCCCCCCCTACCTATATATTTTCTTAAAGTAGACACCTGCAGCATTGTCAGAATGCCACTTGGTACTGTATGCGAACAAGCACCTCCATGCAATTTTGATTTAAAGTGAATGTTTTATTAAAAAAAAAAAAAAAAAAAAAAAAACGCAAATAAATGTATATTAGATGCTAAAAGTGGAAACCAAACAAAAAGTTATATGCACCAAATCTCCTAAAAATAAGAGATCAACATGTGCAGAGTCCATTCATATCACTAAGGCCTACACCGGCATGCACATGTCTTCAGAAAATCACTAGAACTGGAATGAGCAAAAATCTCCTTTGAAGTTGGAAATGTTAAAAAAGTATCATCCTATAAAATGTAGTGATTACACACCGTGGAAAGCAAGTGAACCCCTAAACCCTATTATTTTTTGAAAGTAGACAACCTGAAGATTATGTGTGTCTCAATGGGTTATCAATAGCCACATCCACCTTCATGTAACTTTGTGACAAAAACAGATAATTTTTTTAAGAACTGCACAAACATATATTTGCACCTAAAACTCCTGTTCAATCTTACATTCACAAACAAAATACATTTAAAATAAAAGATCAAGGTGTACACAATTTATATATACCACAAACATTAGCTACAAGAGCTCATACTCTCAAAAACGCTGATACAGAAGACAAGCAAGATTTTGCTGTTATTCACTAATATGTTAAAAATCTACTGTATACTGCACCTAGCAAACTGTGACTGTGATACCAAAGTCTAACTTTTTTGAGATTGCACAGCATACCATATATAAAAACTCAACTTAGTATTTCATATACACAGCCACCTTCATGCAGCTTTGCAGCACAGATTGTAAGCAAAAATTGCACAAAAATTCAAATTTGCCACTAAAGTGCATGCTCAAGCAGTCCCTTTCTGCAAACAAAATGTGCTTTCCAAAAAACTGCAAGATGTGAGGAATTCATACATACCACACGTATATATATTTACAGGTGCAGATGTTAAAGAAACGCCAAAATCGCAGAAATGCGCCAACCAATTTTGTGCATGCAAATTAAATAGGAGTTTACATAAAAATATAATTTTCTATTCCCCTATTAAAATTGTAGCAATTTATTCGTTCCAATCTATAGTCCTCCTGATCACGAAGGAACTTTCTCTGTTTCTGTGCCTCGATCTCCTTTCTATGGTTCTGTAATGTAGATCCCAACTTCTCTTTTAGGTTGGTGAACTCCGTAGCAGGGCAAGAGTTTTTTTAGTTGGTCATTTGCAGTGTCCAGTTGTTGTTGTAACCCTGTAATGTTCTTTTATAGAAAAGTAATGGTTAGTAGCATGATGTCAAATGAGCACTTATTTAGGATTTGCTCGAACTGGTTACAATAATCCTTATCTTCTTTGAAGAGTGTGGGTACTACTGTCATGCGTAGCCCCCTTGGAATTCTTTGTACTTTTATATATTCGGCCAATGTGGCACAGTATAGTTCCATGTCAATTAGTCATTTGGAATCTTTTTCGATGTCTCGGCTGCGAGTTTACAGTGGTGCCGAGGCCAAAAATTCCAATGAAAAGGTAACTTGCGCTAGAATACTAGCTGTCTCCTCAGGATTGTAGGAGAAGGTAAGTTGTTCCATGTTCCAAATGTGCTTTACCACAATGGGTAGATCTGTTAGGAGGGGGTGTGGTTCAAAACTCTTTCAAGAGTGAAGAAGTAGGGTCCCAACCCGTCAGAAACGCAGTAATAGAGACTTCAAACTCCAAGCAGGTGGTATATATCACTTGTTTATTTTTCACCAATCCGGTGTTCAAGTAACAGATTTGTTTATAGAGATATCTGAACAACGTATAGAGTAGAGAAGTAAATGTTTTTGGCCAGAATATGGCCTTCTTCAGACTCTACAACATACAAAATATGGTGATAAGTACAAAATCTTGGTAATCAGTACAAAAGTCTTAACAGTGTTGTCATGCATATATATAGTGTACATATATAATACATAGTAATAGATACAGATACTGTGTCCTCATAATTGAAGATTATATTCATATAATCATACAGTCACATACTCAATACATTAAATATAAGACAAGCCATCCGGCATATTCAGATATTCTTAACAGGCAGCATGCAGTCAGCATCCATGCAATTGTAGTTGATGCAGATATTTCAGTACATTCAGTGGGGAAAAAAAAGTATTTAGTCAGCCACCAATTGTGCAAGTTCTCCCACTTAAAAAGATGAGGCCAGCCTGTAATTGACATCATAGGTAGACCTCAACTATGAGAGACAAAATGAGAAAACATATCTAGAAAATCACATTTTCTGATTTTTTAAGAATTTATTTGCAAATTATGGTGGAAAATAAGTATTTGGTCACCTACAAACAAGCAAGATTTCTGGCTCTCACAGACCTGTAACTTCTTTAAGAGGCTCCTCTGCCCTCCACTCATTACCTGTAGTAATGGCTCCTGTTTGATATTGTTATCAGTATAAAAGACACCTGTCCACAACCTCAAACAGCCACACTCCAAACTCCACTATGGTGAAGACCAAAGAGCTGTGGAAGGACACCAGAAACAAAATTGTAGACCTGCATCAGGCTGGGAAGACAATCTGCAATAGGCAAGCAGCTTGGTGTGAAGAAATCAACTGTGGGAGCAATAATTAGAAAATGGAAGACATACAAGACCACTGATAATCTCCCTCGATCAGGGGCTCCACGCAAAATCCTACCCCGTGAGGTCAAAAAGATCCCAAAACTACACGGGGGGGACCTAGTGAATGACCTGCAGAAAGCTGAGACTAACATAACAAAGGCTACCGTCAGTAACACACTACGCCGCCAGGGACTCACATCCTGCAGTGCCAGACGTGTCCCCCTGCTTAAGCCAGTACACATCCGGGCCCGCCTGAAGTTTGCTAGAGAGCATTTGGATGTTCCAGAAGAGTATTGGGAGAATGTTATATGGTCAGATGAAACCAATGTAGAACTGTTTGGTAGAAACACAACTCGTCATGTTTGGAGGAGAGTGAATGCTGAGTTGCATCCAAAGAACACCATACCTACTGTGAAGCATGGGGGTGGTAACATCATGCTTTGGGACTGTTTCTCTGCAAAGGGATCCGTGTACATGAAAGAATGAATGGGGCCATGTATCGTGAGATTTTGAGTGCAAACCTCCTTCCATCAGCAAGGGCATTGAAGATGAAACGTGGCTGGGTCTTTCAGCATTAAAATGATCCCAAGCACACCACCAGGGTAACGAAGGAGTGGCTTCGTAAGAAGCATTTCAAGGTCCTGGAGTGGCCTAGTTAGTTTCCAGATCTCAACCCCATAGAAAACCTTTGAAGGGAGTTGAAAGTCAGTGTTTCCCAGCGACAGCCCCAAAACATCACTGCTCTAGAGGAGATCTGCATGGAGGAATGGGCCAACATACCAGCAACAGTGTATGCCAACCTTGTGAAGCCTTACAGAAAACGTTTGACCTCTGTCATTGCCAACAAAAGATATATAACAAAGTATTGAGATGAACTTTTGTTATTGACCAAATACTTATTTTCCACCATAATTTGCAAATAAATTCTTTAAAAATCAGACAATGTGATTTTTGTCTCTCATAGTTGAGGCCTACCTATGATGTCAATTACAGGCCGGCCTCATCTTTTTAAGTGGGACAACTTGCACAATTGGTGGCTGACTAAATCGTTTTTTTCCCCACTGTATAAGGTAACAGCACCACTATTCTAATATAAGAGGCATTAGAATATAATAAATTATAACAGACACAAGCTTAAAACAATTGGATTTCTCTATCAGGTAGTTGCTACTTACCTCCAGACTTCACTAGGAAGGGGACTGAAAAAGTGGTCTGCCGACCAGTAAGGGTTACTAGTACGGTATGCAGCTATAGGAAAGAGCGGGGTTCCGCATAAAGAAGTATTGCTGTGCAAAGGTCCATTTCTCTGACAAACAGATGGGGTCAAATTTACCTACATCCAATCAATCATGCTTGGTCACAACGGCCTCCATGGGATTGAGATGTAAGAGCACTTTTAACCCCTCAAAAAATTCCCCACCCCTGGAGACAACCATCTCACTCATCAAGAGGGATTTGGAAGTCTTCAGGAGTGAGGTGGAACGTGGGCATTATTCATGTAACAGTAACCTCTCCAACATGCATGCAGCAGACAATCACCCTAGGAAAGATGGATGCCCTCAATGGGTACAAGCAACAAAATTATCAGCACAATATTCTTCTATCCCATGGTTATGCAAACTTGGGACACGTTAATAGAATCCACCGATTATCTAGCTGAGCAGATATACACCATTCTAGGCCTGTTGAATGCCACTAATACGATACAAGGACAACTCATAATAGTCACCAATCAACACACCATAGTCCTCAACTACCTCACAGGGGGAAAAGTGTCAGACTATCGGACCTTCCTGTTGCCACTATATCAACTCTGAAGGGAATCTTCAAGTGCGGGCAGGAATTGATAAGGTCAGAGAACTTAAGAGAAAAATGGATCAAAGAACATCAGAAGACACAGGATAGGTGGTGGTCAGATACCTTTTCGTTCTTAAATCCTGCTAATTGGTTTAAGGGATTAGGTGGATGGTTTATGGGAATATTACAGGGAATATTTCAAATATTATTGCTGTGTTTTTGCATCTATTTGAATATAAAGTTTATATTCTGGCTTGTAAAGAAACTTGCTAGAAAGAGGTGCAAACCCAAGATAGTGGGTTTGCAGGTTGTAAGTGTGGTTGAACACACTGACAGACATGACGATGAAGGCATCCCTCTGAGTGTATTAGACAGATAGGTATGTAAATGATATAACATATCCATGGGGAATGAGGTGAAGTCTCCATAAAAGTCCTCAGGATCTGATTAGCAGATCCTAATGTACCCTGGGTATGGGTTATGTCATTTACAAAAGGAGGGAAATGTGGAGGATGCTTATGTATCCTTCATTTTGGATTCCAGGGCCAGGAGGGGCCATGCCTGTAGCCATTTTACATTCCTCTTTGTTTAGAGAGCTCATCCACCCCCCTCAAATGGCTTAATGGGATGCGGCCCCTCTTTTGTTTCTTATACAATACCCATGTGCCAGAACTATTTTACAACATTGCCACCAATCATGTTATGCTAATTAAACTAGTCCAACCTGTTCTTTGTCTACACTGTACTTAAAAACTACATTTTTCACTCCATTAAAGCAGAACCCACTATGTACACAATAGGTGTGTGTGTGTGTGTGTGTGTGTGTGTGTGTGTGTGTGTGTGTGTGTGTGTGTGTGTGTGTGTGTGTGTGTGTGTGTGTGTGTGTGTGTGTGCGCGCTTCTCTAAGCTAGCTTATACACCAACTTTATGAATTTGGACTTCAATACGGTGATATATCTGAGTTTTTATTCATGCCCCCTCTAGTGTTTTTCTAGCTCCATTAACAGTATCCCGCAGCACCACTATTTGAACACTTGACCGAGTGCGCTATGTACGTTGTCACTAGAGATGAGCGAATCGATTCTGCAGAAGTGGAATTCAATCCGAATTTCAGGAAATCTTCGATTCACCACGATTCCGGATTTCCTCATGCTTCAATGTATCAAAAAGCATTTTTTTTTTTAAATTTTTTAAAATGGCCGCCGCACATGTTAGGACAAGGGGGAAGGGACTCTGGGATCACCCACAATGCCAAGCGTGCAGCTAATCAGCAGCCAGCAGGACCTGTGATGTCACAGCCCTATAAAAACCCTCGGCCATTTTAGGTACAGTCATTCCACATCGCTCTTACTGTAGGGACAAACATCAGGAGGAGCTACGGAAAGACAGAAAACATATAGAAGTTCAGGGAAAGAGGCTGAGCCTTAGAACTGTAGGGAAAGCATAGGGAGGAATTGAGAGAAGAATTTGGGGTGGTTGCAGGGTCATTAACAGCAAGAATTTGCAGCATAATTCACATTGCCATTATACTGCTGCTCATTACTCATATCTGTGTCATCAAGGTGGAACAGAACAAGCCTTTTACAGTGCAGTACAGCAAAAAAAAAAAGTTAAATATCATACACTAATATCTGCACGCATCTGTAAAAGAAGCCTTTTTAAAGGCATTTATTATAAGTGGCTTATTCACGGTTCTTACAAGGCATAACATTTTTTAGTACTATTGTGCCAAAGCCATATCTGCACGTATCTGTAAAAAGAAAAAAAAAGACTTTTTAAAGGCGTTTATTATAAGGGGCTTATTCACTGTTCTTACAAGGCATACCATAATTCAGTACTATTGTGCCAAAGAAAACTGAATTATCATCCAATAATATCTGCACTTATCTGTAATAAAGGCCTTTAACGTGGGGAAAGACATAACGACCTCATTCGCCATTTCGTTACCAGTATAAAGTTGCAGGCAATATTTTAAAACAGTATTAACAAAAAAAAAAAAAAAAAAAAAAAAAAAAAATCAATAATTCTTAGCAGTTATCACTTATTTAAAGGTCTTTTTTAGTGTCAAAAAACATAAAAAGGACCATATTTGCCACTTTGTTACCATTATGCTGATGCTCCTGCCACCCCCACCCCCTCCCACAGCTGCCATACCAGTGCAAGTTGAGCTCTCAGGGCCCCCCGGTCAGACATGCGAGAGGATGGACGATGACGCAGATAGGCAGCAGCCAACTTACTACATAGGATATCTCTATAATAGTTCAGTTTGTCCTCCCTCTCAACGGGTATAAAAAAGGCCCCCATTTTTTCCCGGTAGCAAGGGTCTAACATGGTGGAGAGCCAATAGTCATCCCTCTGCTGAATGGTGACAATATGGCTGTCACTGCGCAAGGAAGTCAGCATGCTTCGGGCCATTTGCACAAGTGACTCCGAGGGACTCCCTGCATCCATCTCCACTGCATACTGCCAACGGTGGGTCTGGGTCATGTGCCTCATCATCCTCATCTCCCTCTGGCTGTTGTGGTTGCTCCTGTTCCTCCTCTCCACCCATTTGGCTACACATTGTTTGTGCTCCAATGTCCTCCTCATCCTCCTCCTCCAGTTCAGCCCCCACAGGGCTCATGTGGCCTTAAGATGTAGACGCCACATCTCCAGTCCCCTGACCAGCCAGATTGAAAAGCATCTTTTCCAGGATGTGAATCAGTGGAATGACGTTGTTCATCCCGTAGTTCTGGCGACTGACTAACAAAGTGTCCTCCTCAAAGGGAACGAGCAAACGGCAGGTGTCACGCATGAGCTGCCACTGGCTAATGTTAAAGTTAGAGTTGTGCTAAAGGCACAGGGAACTCGGTCAAAGTTAAAGGAAAGATGAATGCAGCACGTTATCAGCAAATACTGGAGGCAAATTTGCACTTATCAGCCAGGAAGCTGCACATGGGACGCACTTGGACATTCCAACATGACAACGATCCAAAACACAAGGCCAAGTCGACCTATCATTGGCTACAGCAGAAGAAAGTGAAGGTTCTGGAGTGGCCATCTCAGTCTCCTGACCTCAATATTATTGAGCCACTCTGCGGAGATCTCAAGCGTGCAGTACATGCAAGACAGCCAGGCAATTTACAGGAACTGGAGACTTGCCAAGAAGAATAAGCAGTTTTACCATCTGAGAAAATAAGGAGCCTCATCCATAACTACCACAAAAGACTTCAAGCTGTCATTGATGTTAGAGGGGGCAATACACGGCATTAAGAACTGGGGTATGTGAACTTTTGAACAGGGTCATTTTGATGTTTTTGGTTGTCATCATTATGATTTAAAATGAGAAAACACAGAAGTTTGACAATAAATGGCTTCAACCAACCACTAATCATGAGTGGAGAAAAAGTTTTTGTGTTATCATTCATATTCTCTGAAAAAGGCCAAAAAATCTGCCGGGGTATGTAAACTTTTTACCACAACTGTACACAGCGGAGTACCTCTGTCTGTTGAATCATGAAGAAATTGTTTATGGCTTTTCTCTGTTCATATAGTCGATCCAACATATGGAGGGTTGAATTCCAATGGGTGGAAACATCGCATATTAGCCTATGTTGTGGGAGGCCATTCTGCCGCTGCAGCTCAAGGAGGGTGTGCTTGGCGGTGTACGAGTGGCTGAAGTGCATGCAAAGTTTCCTTGACGTTTTTAGGATGTCTTGCAGATGGGTGGAACATTTAAGGAAACGCTCGACAACCAGATTGAACACGTGCGCCATGCAGGGCACATGGCTTAGCCCTCCTTGACGAAGCTTCGACACCATGTTCTTCCCGTTGTTGGTCACCATGGTTCAGATTTTGAGGTGTTGCGGAGAAAGCCAGGATTCGATTTCTTGAGGAAGGACACCGAACAGTTCCTCCTCTGTGTGACTTTGTTCGCCCAGGCAAATGAGGTGTAGAACAGTGTGACACCATTGTGCCCTGCACATGTGGTATGCTGGAGGAGCACTGTGAATTGTCCCTGCAGTGGAGGATGAGGAGACAGTGTAGGATGAGGCTGACATTGTTGCAGGACCAACGGTGTGAGAACGTGGAGGCTGAAGCTGCGTCACCTGTCCAAGTTGCTGGTGTGTCTGGGCAGGCACCACATTAACCCAGTGGGCCGTAAATGACATATATTGTCCTTGACCGTAGTTACAGCTCCACATGTCGGCGCTGCTGTGAACTTTGGCAGACACCAACGGGCTCAAGGACTGGGCCCACCTTCTCTTCTACAGTGCCTTGCGAAAGTATTCGGCCCCCTTGAACTTTTCATCCTTTTGCCACATTTCAGGCTTCAAACATAAGGATATAAAATTTTAATTTTTTGGTGAAGAATCAACAACAAGGGGGACACAATCATGAAGTGGAACGAAATTTATTGGATATTTTAAACTTTTGTAAAAAAATAAAAAAACTGAAAAGTGGGGTGTGTCAAATTATTCGGCCCCCTGAAGTTAATACTTTGCAGCGCCACCTTTTGCTGCGATTACAGCTGCAAGTCGCTTGGGGTATGTCTCTATCAGTTTTGCACATCGAGAGACTGAAATTCTTCCTCATTCTACCTTGGAAAACAGCTCAAGCTCTGTGAGGTTGGATGGAGAGCGTTTGTGAACAGCAGTTTTCAGCTCTTTCCACAGATTCTCGATTGGATTCAGGTCTGGACATTGACTTGGCCATTCTAACACCTGGATACGTTTATTTGTGAACCATTCCATTGTAGATTTTGCTTTATGTTTGGGATCATTGTCTTGTTGGAAGATAAATCTCCGTCCCAGGTCTTTTGCAGACTCCAACAGGTTTTCTTCCAGAATGGTCCTGTATTTGGCTCCATCCATCTTCCCATCAATTTTAACCATCTTCCCTGTCCCTGCTGAAGGAAAGCAGGCCCAAACCATGATGCTGCCACCACCATGTTTGACAGTGGGGATGGTGTGTTCACGGTGATGAGCTGTGTTGCTTTTACGCCAAACATATTGTTTTGCATTGTGGCCAAAAAGTTCCGATTTTGGTTTTATCTGAACAGAGCACCTTCTTCCACATGTTTGGTGTGTCTCCCAGGTGGCTTGTGGCAAACTTTAAACGAGACTTTTTATGGATATCTTTGAGAAATGGCTTTCTTCTTGCCACTCTTCCATAAAGGCCAGATTTGTGCAGTGTACGACTGATTGTTGTCCTATGGACAGACTCTTCCACCTCAGCTGTAGATCTCTGTAGTTCATCCAGAGTGATCATGAGCCTCTTGGCTGCATCTCTGATCAGTCTTCTCCTTGTTTGAGATGAAAGTTTAGCGGGATGGCCGGGTCTTGGTAGATTTGCAGTGGTCTGATACTCCTTCCATCTCAATATGATCGCTTACACAGTGCTCCTTGGGATGTTTAAAGTTTGGGAAATCTTTTTGTATCCAAATCCGGCTTTAAACTTCTCCACAACAGTATCACGGACCTGCCTGGTGTGTTCCTTGGTCTTCATGATGCTCTCTGCACTTTAAACAGAACCCTGAGACTATCACAGAGCAGTTGCATTTATACAGAGACTTGATTACACACAGGTGGATATTTATCATCATCAGTCATTTAGGACAACATTGGATCATTCAGAGATCCTCACTGAACTTCTGGAGTGAGTTTGCTGCACTGAAAGTAAAAGGGGCCGAATAATATTGCACGCCCCACTTTTCAGTTTTTTATTTTTTACAAAAGTTTAAAATAACCAATAAATTTCATTCCACTTCACAATTGTGTCCCACTTGTTGATTCTTCACCAAAAAATTAAAATTTAATATCTTTATGTTTGAAGCCTGAAATGTGGCAAAAGGATGAAAAGTTCAAGGGGGCCGAATACTTTCGCAAGGCACTGTACAAATTTAAAAATGCTTATGTTCGTGGCAATACCCCTTTAAGTCTGGACTTGAACCTTCATTTTGTTTTTTTCAGCCATTCAGAGGTGGATTTGCTGGTGTGCTTTGGGTCACTGTACTGCTACAGAACCCAAGTACGCTTAAGGTCATGAACGGATGGCCAAACATTCTCCTTCAGGATTTTCTGGTAGAGAGCAGAAATCATGGTTCCATCAATTACAGCACTGATACAGACAATAATAAAACTTAACATTTAATGTTATAGATTTAAAAATAAATAAGGGCCCCAAACATACACTGTGTTCCAAATTATTATGCAAATAATATTTTCTCATATTTTCCAAAATTACCTATATGAATTGCAGTCATTGTAATTTTCCAGTCAACTACTCGAGTATAATTGAAAGGTTGTTGAACAAACTGCCTATGATAACAGTATATTTAAAAAAAAAAATAAACACTCTAAATGCATGTTCTAAATTATTATGCACAGCAGAATTTGCAACCTTTTCATTTTTTTTAAGAACAAAAAAATGGTCATTGTGAAATTATAAGCATTAGCAGGTTATTACAAACTGAAATCAAACAGTTTTCAAGCCAAAACTTTATTCGAGGTGATGTTACATTTGCACATAGGACCCCTTGTTCGAAAGAAGCTTCTGATCTCTCTCGTCCATTGAATTTGTCAGTTTTTGGATGGTTTCTGCTTCAATTGTTTTGCATGAGGACCAGTGTCGGACTGGGATGTCTAGGGCCCACCAGTGGAATTTTTTCTAGGGGCCCACCATCAGGACCCCTGCAGATTAGCGGTACCGAGACAGGGCGGCTAAAGGTAATAACATGTTGGGAGCCACGCTGCTCAACCACTATACCATGTGCACCACTGCACTACCTAAACCTACTGCTACACCTTGTATGGCAAGTAAGCAGCGTGGCTCCAAGAATTGTTACCTTTACCTGTAGCTGCACTGTCCTGGAAAAGCTGATCTGCAGAGGTCCTGGCTGTTGTATCATCGCAGATGTAATATTGATGGCCTATCCTAAGGACAGGCCATCAATATTAGAAAGATGGATAAATCCTTTAAAGAGGTTGTCCAGGCATTGGAGCAACCAATGTAGCTGGCGGGAGGTGTAAAGTAAAAAATAAGTAAATTAAAAAGCATACTCACCTGTCCCCGGCGCTCCGTTGTCCGCTGTCAGTGTCCATTCAGTCTCATGCCGGCGACTCCTTGCTGGGAGTCGTGCACCTCATGTGATCGCTAAGACCAATTAGGTACAGGATTTCCAGAAATGAGGCGCCGCCATGAGACCGAACAGACACAGGCAGGGGACATCGGGGTGCTGGGGACAGGTGAGTATGCTTTTTTTAAAAATGTTCTTATTTTTACACTTCCCTGGAGACCGACACAGTGGTCGCTCCAGTTTATGGACAACCTCTTTTAAGGGGTTGTCTGGGCCAAATATTTCTATGGTCACTTCACTGGTTCCCCCACATAGTGGCCTCTTCACTGGTCCCCCATACTGTATGGGGAACAGTGATGTGGTCATTATATTGTGTGGGAGCAGTGATGGGGGCTGACATCCTGTGGGGGGGACATTAAACTGTGTGGGGCATATTAAAGGGGTTGTCCAGGGTTAATCTTTTTTATGGCCTATGCTCAGGATAGGCCATAAATACCTGATCGGTAGGGGGCTGACATACGGCTCCATCAGCTGTTCAGAGCCACTTCCGGAGCCCGTTCTGTACACAACACAGGGCCGGAAGCAGAAAGCTCCATCCGCTGTATAGCAGCCCGGCGCCTTCACTGCAGCTCAGCTCCTACTGACTTCAATAAGTGCTGAGATGCAGTGAAGGTGCCCAGCCCCTATACAGTGGACAGAGCTTTATGCTTCTGGCCCTGTATTGTGTACAGTACAGGCATCAGAAGTGGCTCCATACAGCTGATCGGTCCGGGGTCAGCCCCGTACAGATCAGGTATCTATGGCCTATCCTAAGGATAAACCATAACAAATTATGCCTGGACAACCCCTTTAATATACCCCCCAGGGCCCCCCTAATGCGCCACACTTTAAAGAGGTTGTCCAGTATAGTTTTTTTCTTTTTTAGTAATTAGTCCGGGGGAGGTGAATCCCCCCTACTCCCCCCCCCCACAAAAAAACACGCTAAACATATTCACCTGTCTCCGGTGCTCCAGTGTCCTCCCAGCACGGTCCGGTCCTGCAGCTCCGCTGTCTTCTTTTGCCGGAGGTCCTCACTGGCTGTGACGTCCCAGGTCCCTTCCCTTAGGCCGCTGATTGGCCTCAGGGGTGACATCACAGGTAGTCATGTGCAGAGGGAACTTCAGCTGGAAGAAAACAACAGAACTGCAGGACCGAACCGCGCTGTGAGACACTGGGGACAGGAGAGAAAGTTTGGGGGTTTTTTTGTTTTGTTTTTTTTACCTGCCCCGGCGTAATTTAAAAAAAATGAAGGAGCCACTGTATGGAGTATAAGCTCCACAGTGGCCCCCACCCAGTATTATAAGCTCCACACTGGCCCCCACCCAGTATTATATGCACCACAGTGGCCCCCACCCAGTATTATAAGCTCTACAGTGGCCCCCACCCAGTATTATAAGCTCCACAGTGGCCCCCACCCAGTATTATATGCACCACAGTGGCCCCCACCCAGTATTATAAGCTCTACAATGGCCCCCACCCAGTATTATATGCTCTCTACAGTGGCCCCCACCCAGTATTATATGCTCTCTACAGTGGCCCTCACCCAGTATTATAACCTCCACAGTGGCCCCCATCCAGTATTATATGCGCCCAATAGCCCCCCTCTGCTTCAGTGATATTAATATACTCTGGGGTCTCCTCAGACCCCAGAGTATAATAATCGGAGGCCCAGGGAAGGTGATTAAAAATAACAAACATTCATACTCACCTTGCTTTACCTTTCCTTGGCATCCTCGCTCCATCCTGCCGTCTTCAGGCCCTTTTCCGACGTCGCTGCTGAGGCCTGTGATTGGGCCTCAGCGGTCACGTGAGGGCGCACTGACGTCATTACGCGGCTGCGCCCCATGTGACCGCTAGGGCCTAATCACAGGCTTCAGTCACATGACGGAGGAGCGCCAGAGAGGACGCTGCGCCCAGGAGAGGTGAGAATATGTATTTATTATTTTCAGTCACCTCCCCTGGGCTGCCATCTATTGGAAAGGGGCCTGCAATATGCCAGGGCCCCTTTCCAATAACAGTATGTATAGCGGTCGGGGAACCAGGCTTTCCCCGACCGCTATCATAGTGGCCCGGGGCCCCGGCCATCTCCAGCTGGCCACGGGTCCCATACCCCGCCGAGCCCGGTCATGGTCCCACCCCCTGCGACCGCGATTGTTACGCCTCTGGTCAGGGGCCCGATCAGGATCCCGATCGGGCCCCCATGACATGAGGACTAATAGTCGGGGCTCGGGGCCCACCGGTGGGCCAGTCCGACCCTGATGAGGACAGAATACCCTCCCAGAGCTGTTGCTTAGATGTGAACTGCCTCCTGCCATCATAGACACTCCTTTTGATGATGCTCCATTGGTTCTCAATGGGGTTGAGGTCAGGGGAGCATGGGGGCCACACCATAAGTATGTCCCCTTTTATGCCCATAGCAGCCAGAGATGCAGATGTGTTATTTGCAGCATGAGACGGTGCATTATCATGCATGAAAATGATCTTTCTGCGGAATGCATGGTTCTTCTTTTTGAACCATGGCAGGAAGTGCTGTTTGAGAAACTCCACATACATTATGGAGTTCATCTTTACCCCTTCAGGGATCCTAAAGGGGCCGACAATCTCTCTCCCCATGATTCCAGCCCAAAACATTAGTCCACCTCCTCCTTGTTGGTGCCGTAGCCGTGTTTGCATGGGGTGTCCATCAACAAGCCATCCTCCACTCCATCCATCCATCTGGACCATCGAGCGTTGCACGGCACTCATCGGTGAACAAAACAGTTTTGAAGTCAGTTTTCATGTATTGTTTGGTCCACTGGAGCCGTTTCTGCTTGTGTGCAGTGGAGAGGAGGTCGACAGGATGGCTTACGCACAGCTGCAAACCTCTGAAGGATCCTGCATCTTGTTGTTCAGGGGATGTTGGAGGCACCAGCAGCTTCAAGAACTTGTCTGCTGCCATGACAAGGCATTTTTGAAGCTGCTCTTTTAACCTGACATAATTGCCTGTTGGAAAGAGTCCTCAATTTTCCCTTATCAGCACGCACACGTGTGTGCTATGAATCAGCTACATACTTCTTGATTGTGCGATGATCACGATGAAGTGTCTTGGCAATGTTGATTGTAGTCATGCCTTGACCTAAACAGTCCACAATTTTGTTGCTTCTCAGCAGCCGACACATCCTTTTTCTTTCCCATTTTGGCTGAAAATGTAGGCTGCTTAATAATGTGGGACAGCCTTCTTAAGTAGTCTTGCCTTTAATTGGACACACCTGCCAAACTAATTAGCACAGGTGTCTGCAATTGCTTTCAGTGATATAAAGAGCCCTGACACACATCACCATCAATGAGTTTAACTGACAAACAAAAAAATTCTTACCTTTGGAACACAGTGTATTGAAAACCATCATAAAAACACTATCGTGAGGCTATTCATATGCAGTAATACCGGACTTACCAACATCTGACGGCGGGGGTCACACAGTGAGGGCACATCACCAGTGAAGGAGACAATTGTCCCTATTCTTCCCCTTAGTCGCTGGCCCTCAAACCCCAAAAATTGACTCCCGCCCTGACAAGGGAAGTACCAAACTCACCCTTAGTTTGACCCTAAGTTGTCCCTAGTTCATATGCGTTTCCTGGCACAGTTATGCGCCAATCATCAGGGGAGTTTTTTTACTGACTAAAAAGTCCATATACAATCAAACAGAATGTCAAATAAACAAAACAAATCACCAAAAGGTTTCTGCCCACAGTGGTAGGACAGTAAAGGTGAGAATAAATAAAACCCCACAATGGAGGAAAGATAATACATAACTCCACGTAGTTACAATGGTAGTAACATAATACTGTTCAGAAGGTTACTTAAATAGCCAATAGGCTCCACCTTCCAAACTACTCTTACCTCACCAGGTGAAAACAAACACGTGCATATTCCTGAGGTTCGCGCCAATGGGCGCCCGATACTGATGTTACGAGCGGGGCCGCGTCATCTAAAGCTTCCGGCCTCAGTATAGTTAGACTATGCCCAATACTACTTCCCTATTGTGCGCGCCTGCGCGCGCACCCGCAAACGGGAGCACGCACGTTCACAGGACTGCAGAGAGCCAATCCTCCGGGCCATTCATCAACACAGACATGCACGCAAGGGTTTACTTGATATGGCTACACCCCCTCTCTATATGTCAGGTCGCAGGGCCGGCAGGTTCCCTCCCCCTTCGCCCGCTTGTCTACCATTTGACTAAATGTGAAGCGACATACAACCATCTTGGTTGCTAAGTAACAGGACGCTAAGTCCCATAGTCGCCACCACGATCCAGGAGAGCCCAAACAGCCACTTTCCTAAATCACCGCCTGCTCAGAGACATTCACAGGCATTTGAATTGTGTCAGAATAATGTAATCCTGAAAAGAGCATGTTTTAAAGCACAGTGAAGCAGACCAAAGAATAAAGACTACCTTAAAAATAAACAGTTGACATAGTGTACGAAAAATAGAGACTCTCTCTATTCACTCTGCCAGTCAATTTAAATGCAAAATCAATTCTATAATAATAACGCTCTATCTCCTTTTATGAAAATGTCACACAGGGACAAAGTACAAGATACAAAAAAATGTAGGTTGTAAAAATATGTACCTAGTAAGCCAGGAGCACAGAGGACAATTCAGATAAAACAGAAAAAATTTAACTGTACGTTGAGCCCACCTGGAGCCTCCCGTTGTAACGTCATCTTGTACCAATCCCCCCTCTCTACAGTGAGGTCTCACCAGGTCAATAACCCAAAAACCGCAAACAGTTAGGATTACCTCCATGGCAAGAATTAACATGTCTCGCCACCGGGGTATCACGCTCATTTCGAATATTGCCCAAGTGTTCTCCAATTCGTTTCCCTCGGTTCCCTATTTGTTTTTCCAATATATTCTAATTTACATTGGCAAGTGATCTTATAGATCACTCCCCTAGAGTGGTGGTGGTTCGTGGTGATGTGCCCTCACTGTGTGACCCCCGCCGTCAGATGTTGGTAAGCTCTTTCCATATCTTTATTGAGGTATTACTGCATATGAATATCCTCAGGATAGTGTTTTTTATTATGGTTTTCAATATGTTAGGGGCCCTTATTTATTTTTAAATATATAACATTAAATGTTAAGTTTTATTATTGTCTGTATCAGTGCTGCAACTTATTTAACATTCTGTTACAGTTGGTGTACATTTCCCTTTGCATTATGGAAGATCTGCACAAGTGCTCATTTTTGCTGTATATATCCATTAATTACAGCAAGTCGTCCCGATCCTGAATCAGTCCTACACCATCACACAACCCGCCACTATGTTTGATTGTTGGTATGATGTTCTCTTTCTGCAATGCTGTGTTAGCATTTCAAAAAGTTCCACTTTTGTCTCTTCAGTCCACAGAAAATATTCGGGCCTTTGTGTTCTTTTTGGTCAGCAGTGTTTTTGCCTTGGTATCCCATGGATACCATTTTTTTCCCAGTCTCTTTCTTATTGTTAAAGAATTAACACTGACCATAACTGCCGGCAAGTGAGGTCTGCAGTGCCTTAGATGTTGTTCTTGTGTGACCTCCTGGATGAGTAGTCGATGCACTTTTGGAGTAGGTACCTTGGAAAGTACACCACTGTTCTATGTTTTCTCCATTTGTGGATAAGTTCTCACTGCGGTTTGTTGGAGTCTCAAAGCCTTAGAAATGGCTTTGTAACCTTTTCCAGGCTGATAGATGTCAGTGACTGTTTCTCATCTGTTCTTTAAATTCTTCACCTCGAGACATAATGTGTTAATCGGGCCAGGTGGTTAGGGATAGCTTGTTTCCCTTAATAAATTAAATCATGTAAAAACTGCTTTTTGCATTTACTTAGGTTATCTTTGTCTGATATTTAAATTTGTTTGATAATCTAAAACATTTAAGTGTGACAAATTTGCACAAACAAAAGAAATCTGTAAGGAGGCAAATACTTTATCACAGCGCTGTAGCTATGCTGATATAATGGGCAACTTGCAGACTACATTCTGTCAATGGATTAAAGGACTTTCTGTGACCACCTTTGAGAACCTGGAGGATCCTATGGTCAACAACCAGTTTCTCCATTTGTCCCTTGGATGTACGGCAGTTTGTATGTGACAGGATCAAACTGCCCAGATCACGGGCTTTTATGCTACCAACAGGATGTTAGAACCCTGGAAACCACCTGCGACTAGCTGGAAAAGAGGTAAGCAGGCAGGGAACCCTCCTCCCCATGCTAGTCGATCACTGGCACCTGTTAAGATTCAGATGCAAGGTAAGGAATGTACTGGTCTACAGGAGAGCAGCAGTAGAAATGGGCTGACAACTGCGAGCAGTAGAAAATGCTACTTAAAGGCAAAACACTACTGCGAGCCAAGACCGGCCTTAGACGCCTTCACCAGAGCTCCTCGCAAGAAGAGATGGATTTTCGCTGAATCTGAAGACCGCAATTGTCACCAGAACAGAAAGTGTATTACAAATAAATGTACTGCAGCAGAAGCCTACACCAAATCCCCACACTAATCACAGGGACTGATAAAACAGAATGGTGGACAATCACGGGTCAGCAGCTGAGGAGGGCAACACAGATCCAAATCACGAGACGAAGACAAATCCGGGAAACAAGCCAATAGTCGGAATCGATCAGGAATGCCAGTACAAAATTGCAAGACAAAAGAGGAATCCAGGTACACAGCCAAAAGTCAGGTGCTTAGCAGGAGTTAGGAAACTCATAGCCAGCAAAGCTGAGTGATGAGGGAGTGGTTTAAATAGGCCTGCTCAGGAAGCTTCCCTATGTTGTCATGGCAACCTTAAAGCAGCAACCACCAATCCTTCTTTATGTTGACCTGACAACTTTAAAGCAGCAACAACAGATGTAACATCCCTGACAGCACCTTCCACCAACACGGCTTCTGGGGCCCTTGGAACAAAACATGCCTCTATTGACCCTTGCAGATGTTTTACCTGTAACAACATCAGGCATGCTAGTGTAAAATGCCCTGCTAAAAAAACAGCATCCCTTGTGTAACCAAACCATCTGGGTCATCTCCTTCCATTTTGTATGTAGCTGGGACTATAGTGAAGAATGTTGACAACTTTCATTCGGATACAATGGGCAACAGGTTTACTGATAGGTTCACAGACTTTGGAGCAAGATTTGGGGGGACGGCCAAGCTGTACCCACAGCCTGTATGTACCTGGACTGGGTAGCAGAGAGAGGGGTAAGGGAAATGGGAGTATCTGACACTATCCCTACTTTATGTGGTGTTGGGCACTGCACTGGGCCACATGGCACCTCAATACATCCCTTCAACCCAAACAAGTACTACAGTACTACAGTGACTGACAATGTCTGTAAAGCGCTGCGGAATATGATGGCGCTGTATAAGCAAGCATAATAAATAAATAAATACTGCAATGATTGAGACAACTGACTTTCCACATGGACTGTGTGATGAGTTGCTGAAATATATTAACCGGTTGACGACCACCGGCCATAAATTTACGGCCAGCGGTCCTGGTCTCTGAAGTCCGGCCAATAGTAAATTTACGGCCGGTACGTCAGAGACCCTGTGAGCGGGATCGGGAGTGGGTGTTAGCTGTAACTGACAGCTAACACCCTGCTCCATAACCCCCAGTCGGAATTTAGTTCCGATCGGAGGTTTTAACCCCTTGGATGCCGCGGTCAAACATGACCGCGGCATCCAAAGGGTTCCACCATGTTGTCGCCCCCACCAGCAACCCCCGCGGCGAGATCGGGGGTTGCCGATATCTATTTTCTGTAGCCCGGGGTCTGCCCAGTGACCCCAGGCTTCCTGAAGCCCCCACTAGCTGGTTGATCCTGCCGGGATGTCAAGAAGTCAGCCGATGCGTCTACATCGGCTGACATTCTTGTATAGACTGCAATACAAGAGTATGCTCGTGTATTGCAGTCTATAATACTGAGCCAGGATCAGAGCATCGCTGGCTCAGGTGTCCTTATAGGACAGGTAAAAAATGTAAAAAAAAGTGAAAAAAAAAATAAAGTGTGTAAAAAAAAAAATTTATAAAGTTATAAAGCCCCCCAAAAATCCCTTTTCCTATATAAAATTAATATAAAAAAAAATAAAATAAATAAAATTAATAAAAACAACACATATTTGGTATCGTCACATCCGTAACAACCTGTACAATAAAGCTGAAACAACATTTAACATACACGGTGAATGTCGAAAAAAAAAAAAACGGAAAAAAAAACGCTGGAAGTAATGATTTTTGACTATCTCGCTTACAAAAAAATGCTATAAAAAGTGATCAAAAACTCATATGTACCTCAAAACAATACCAATAAAAAGCGCATGTCCTCCCGCAAAAAATAAGCCCTAAACCAAGCCTGTCAACCGAAAAATAAAAATGTTACGCATCTCAGAAAATGGTGATGCAAAAACAATTGATTTATGTCCACAAATGGGTTTTTGTTCTGCAGAATTAGTAACGCATAAAAAAACAATATAAATGAGGTATCGCCATAATCGTACCGACCTGCAGAATAAAGGTAACATGTTACTTATGCTGTACGCTGCACGGCAAAAAAATTAAAAGGTAAAAACCAATTCCAGAATTGATATTTTTTTTTAATCCACCCAGAGAGTTAATATAATTTATTCAATAAGTTAGACACCCAAAAAAATAATGTCATTAAAAAATGCATATCATACCGCAAAAAATCAGCCCTCATATGGCTACATCACCCGAAAAATAAAGACTATAGCTTGTACAAGGTGAAGACAAAAACCCCAAAAATCACCAAATCATTAGAACACAACTGGCTGCGGCAGGAAGGGAATGTATAAGCTGTGCGAGCCTATATCAGGGTACAAACCAGATTTAGAGCTTATGAGGGATAATAAACCAGAAGTGACCCCCAGAGTGACCCCCCCCCAATCATAGGAGCTACTGGGGATATAGTAGCGAATTTAGTGTACCCAATGTACTCCGCACAGCTTACATATTCACTCTTCACCATGTGCTGTGCAGTCACGTCTGGGATACTAATGCTTATTACACCCCCTGATAAATTCTTTGAGGGGTGCAGTTTTCAAAATGGGGTCACTGCCTAGGAGATTCCACTTTTCTGGTACCTTAGAGGCTCTGCAAACATGACATGGCGTCCAGATACCAAGCATCTGAATCTGCGCTTCAAAAGCCACATAGCGCTCCTTCCCTTTTGTGCCCTGCTGTGTACCCAAACTGGAGATTATACCCACATGTATGACACTGGTGTACCTAGGATAACGTACATAATGTCATATGTGGTATAAACTGCTGTTTGGGAACAGCCGGGCACAGAAGGGAAGGAGCGCTATTTGGTTTTTGGAGCACAGATTTAGACAGTTTAGCTTTTGGACGCCATGACACTTTTGCAGAGCTGAAACGCTCAGTACAGCGGAATCCCCTGACATGTGACCCCATTTTGGAAACTGCACCCCTGAAGGAATTTATCCAGGGGTACAGTGAGCATTTTTTACCTCCAAGTGTTGCTATAATTGATTTTCCAGAAATGAATACGCAGCTGATTGTGAAAGGTGAAAATGGCAATTTTTCCAGGAATATGTAATTTCAATGCATAATACATTGTGCTCGGCTTGTATCAGATGTGAACGCTCCAAAAGATGTTGTGCCCGGGATTCCCACTTAACAGTTTTTAGAGTGTTTGTGCCTGCTGACATAAGCTGGGCACAAAATATTGGGCACTGAAATGGCGTATCTCTGGAAAAATTGCAATTTTCCTTTTTCATTATCAGCTGCGCATTCATTTATTGAAATTAAATGAATGCAACACTTAAGGGTTAAGAATACTCGCTACCCCACTTGATAAATCCCTTCAGGGGTGTAGTTCCCAAAATGGGGTCACAAGTCTGCGGATTCCACTTTACTGGCAATTCAGGGGCTCGGCAAAAGTGGCATGGTGTCCAAAAACCAAACTGTGCTTCAAAAACCAAAATAGCGCTCCTTCCCTTCTGTGCCCGGCTGTGCCCAAGCAGCAGTTTATACCAAGTACGTTATCCTGGGTACAACAGTGTCATACATGTGGGCGTAAACTGCAGTTTGGGTACACAGCAGGGGGCAGATGTGAAGGAGCGCTATGTGGCTTTTGGAGCATAGATTTAGATTGTTGGATTTTGGACACCATGTCAAATTGGCAAAGAGCCTAAAATTGCCCCTACAAAATGGGGTCACTTCTTGGGGATTTCCAATTTACTGGCACCTCTGCAAAAACAACATGGCGTCCAGAAAGTCCCTCTAGATCTGTACTCCAAAAGCTAAAAAGCGCAGTGCTACTTCCCTTCTGAGCCCTGCTGTGTGCCCAAGTAGCAGGTTACACCCACATATATAATTTTTTTCCCCCCCGGGATAGCCCACTTAATAGTTTTAGGAGTGTATGTCTCTGATGCCACAAAGTGGGTACAATGTATTGGGCACCAAAATGGCATATTTATTTAAAATTGTCAATTTTCACTTTGTACATTAATTTTTGAGAAGCATTTTTAGGCTCAAAATGATAATACCCCTTGATACATTCCTTGAGGGGTGTAGTTTCTAAAATGGTGTCACTTTTGAGGGGCTTACATTGTATTGGTACTTTAGGGGCTCTGCAAATGCGACATGGCACCTGAAAACTATTCCAGCAACATCTGCCCTCCAAAAGCCAAATAGCGCTCTTTCCATTCTGAGCCCCATCATGTACCCATACAGCAGTTTACGACCACATATGGGGCATTTCTGTGTTCAGGAGAAATTGTGTAACAAACTGTGGTTTTTTTTTCTTCTTTATCCCCTTGTAAAAATTAAAAATATGTCGCTAAATGGACAGTTTATTGGAAAAAAAAGTAATTTTTAATTTTTACATTCCAATGTTAATAGAATCTGTGAAACAACTGTAGGGTCAAAATGCTCACCATACCCCTTGAGAAATTCCTTGAGGGGTGTAGTTTCCAAAATGGGGTCACTTTTTGGGGGTTTCCATTGTACTGGTACTTTAGGGGCTCTGCAAATGCGACATGGCACCCGAAAACTATTCCAGCAAAATCTGCCCTCCAAAAGCTAAATAGCGCTCTTTCTATTCTGAGCTCCACCATGTACCCATACAGCAGATTACAACCACATGGGGAGTATTCCTGTATTCAGGAGAAATTGTGTAACAAACTCTGGGGAGCTTTTTCTCCTGTATCCTCTTGTGAAAATGAAAAATTTGGGGCTAAATTGATGGTTTATTGGAAAGAAAGTAATTTTTCATTTTCATGTCCCAATGTTAATAAAATCTGTGAAACGTCTGTGGGGTCAAAATGCTCATTATACCCCTTGATATGTTCTGTGAGGGGTGTAGTTTCCAAAATGGGGTCACTTTTGGGGGGTTTCCATTATATTGGTACTCTAGGGGCTCTGCACGTGAATGCATCCTCAAAGCTACACCATCCTATACTTTCCACCCAGCCCATACAAAAATTCACCTTTTACCATCACCAAGCTCCCTTAGTGGTCCTACATAGTATCATGCTCCTCAGTGGCCCACCACACAATACATGCACCCTAGTGGCCCTCAGACACCAAATATTGCTCCCCAGGGGCCCCCAGGCAAGTAGTAATACTCTCCATTGTCCCCCAGGCAAGTAGTAATGTTCTTCAGTACTCACGCAAGTAATAATGTCCTCAGTGGCCCCTAGGCAAGTAATAATGCTCTCCAGTGGCCCCTGGAACGTAATAATGCTCCCCACTGGCCCCCAGACACCTCATACTGCTTCCCAGTGGCCCCAAGACAACTAATAATTCTTCCTAGTGGCCCCCAGACACCTAATAATGCTCCCAGTGGCCCCCAGGCAAGTAGTAATGTCCCCCAGTGGCCCCCCTACAACTAATGATGTCCCCTCTGTGGCCCCCTAACAACTAATAATTGTCCCCCAGTGGCCCCCTGACAACTAAATGTCCCCGAGTGGCCACTTACCCATCCTCGGTCCCCGGAGCTCTGTGATCCTCCTCCTCTGCAGATCGATGTAGCAGGTCTTCAGTAGGCATCACTAGCTGATGCCTGAGTAATCGAGCAGGAAGCTAAAGCTATCCTGCTGCTCCATTCTTTTCAACTACATTGGCACCCCGGTTGGGAATCGCTGGATTAGGGAATATTCACCTGTTGCAGCCGTTACTCATAGTCAAAATGTTACTATGCCTCAAACCTGTGTTTCAGTTGAGGAGTCCCTGACAGAGTCATCTGAAAGTATTCCATATTACACTAGAACCACCTCCTGCTGCTACTACACCTGGGCCTCAGGACACTCCCAGGACCATGCCTCAGATTCTGGTCTGGCCCCTCCATCAGATTATGACCTGCAGGCTAATAGTTAAAGGGCCCTGCTAACAAGATACCACCTTGGAGAAGCTGAGGTGCCTTGCAGACAAACCTGCTGACTCTGCCAAGGAGAGTATGTATTGGGACCAGGGAAGGCTGTACCAAGATCCTATTCCCACAGACTCCCAAAAGCTCTGGGATTGTGAGAGATGACTTATTGTTCCCTATCAGTTCAAGGAACAGCTTATGAGAGTTGTTCATTAAATTCCTCTAGCAGGACATCTGGTGGTGCAAAAAAATAATGCTCCCATAACCATAACCTTTATTGGCCAAACATCAACAACTTATTTTGATCCGGCACAATCTGCCAGAAATTCAGGAATGCTGGAAACATCCAAAAGGCCCCATTAATCCTGACTGGCTGACAACTGACAAGCTGTTCTAGTGAGTGGCTGTGGATATAATAAAACCACTTGCAATACATAGAAGTTCAGGAAAAGGTTTTATTCTCACTGTGGTCAACTATGCCACTGGATTCCCGAGGGAAGTGTTGATTTATCAAGGGACTCAGTTTATGTCTACATCTTGTTGCCAGTCCCTACCATCCTAGGTAGCTAATGGGGCTATGTGAATATTTTAATGGGACATTGAAACAAATGTTGAGGATGCTTGTGTAGACTGAAGGAAGGGACCTGGAGTGTTACCTCTCTCATCTTCTGTTTGCTTACTGGGAGCTACCCCAGATCTCAACAGGGTTCTCCCCCTTTGTACTTCTGTATGGGAGAAGATTGAGAGGACCTTGGGATCTGATTAAGGAGTTTTTGAGGGTAAATTGGAAACTTCAGAAGTCTCTGAGGTAGAATATATCATGACACAGAGGGAGAAGATGCAGACCTTGAGTAATTTAGTGCATGAAAATGTGACCCAGACCAAACAGAAACAATGATATAATGATAATGCCAGATATCATAGTAGAAATTCACAGAACTCTCAATATGTTCTCACTTGCATATCAGTATTTATTAGTACCAAACATTAATTGTCACATGGCAATGAGGCACAAACATTAATTGCATTATATATTATGTATAATTCGCCCATCTGTACACATTTCGGTCACAAATTACATATACACATATAGCAACATAGATTATAATCTTAACTATTTAAATATCACACATTAACCACAAGTGTATCCTTATACCCAATTAGGGTATAGGGGGAAAACCCTGTTGAGACCTGGGGTAGCTCCCAGTAAGCTAACAGAAGATGAGACACCTCTGCCCATTTGTCATTTATTGCCCTCTTTAGATCATAGGTGTCATCATTAAATAATCTGAAGCCTATAGTCTGTAGCTCTCACAAGGTAACAGTGCCCCTATCAAAGTAATAGTACCCCCCCCCACACACACAATTAATAGCCCCCTGCTCTGATTCTGACTCTCATTTGTTTGTTTTTTTTAAATCAAGTCATTTCTATTAAACTTTCTTGCTTTACAAAAAAAAAAAAAATGGGTACAACAGAGAAAAAAAAACTCACCCGCCCATCCCTCTCACACAAAAAAAACAAACAAAAAAAAAAAACACAAAGATCCCAGTAGAACCCCCCATTCAGAGAGATACAGAGGTAATAATACCACATATCAGAGATCACTTTACTAACAATCAGTTTGCAGAGGAAAAGAGGAAAGGGAGGAGGGGGGGATGTATAATCCTTGGGACCACACCAGGTTCAATGGGGCACTAGTTCACTAAGCACTTGGCTCTCTCCATCAAACTGGGTTCTCCTCATATGCGCAAATGGAAGTCCTGTGGTATCTACCCATGGACCCCATACAAATTTCGCTTCTGTGTTTCATTTTAAATATACTGTTATAGAAATTATCCAAAAATTGCACAAAAATGTTAATATGTAATTTTGGTGTCAGTATTAACTGCTATCTGCTTGAATTACAGTATATTCCTGTATTCTGTTTGTAATGCTCTGCAGACATTCTGCAGAGAATAACCAGAATATTGTTGACTACCAAGCAGTCCTCAAGAACAGTGCATCTGATGGACGAGCACGATCAGGACACGCAGGAAGTCACGAGCTGAACATGATGCTGTGTTAACCAATAATGTTCAATGTCAATTATTACAAAGTGAAACTTGGCTTTGGGCCACCAGGGTCCGCAGCCTATATATAATATCCATTTTGTTTAATAAACTGGAATCATCCTATTGAGAACTACCTGTCTCTGTGTTGATTCTCCGAGCTCGAATACGTTTTCTAATTTGGATCCACACAGAAACTAAGGGGAGTTGGTCATATTTCGACCACAATACCATTTCCAGGTATACAGGTACAGGTATACAGTAACAGAATACGACTAAGAACAGACTAGGACTGAAAACAATCTAGGCAGACACAAAAGAGAAGCATGCATACATATATAGATATAGCTCAGCCAGATTGCAGAGCATAGAGCACACTAAAATAGGCAGAGCAGTGGCACAAATACCGGGGTAGCAGCGGTAGAGGCTGCCACAGAGCCCGGGACATTAGGGGGCCCGGCGAGCCCCTGATGTTTTTTTTTTTTTAACCCAGCAAGTAACAGGCCCTATTTACTTTACTTTGCTCACAGCCACCTGCGCTTCCCCTTCTGCGGAACCCCACAAACACTGCTATCATTATACTCTGTTTGGCATTTCTAAGTAATACTATTACTTATGTGGGGGAGTGCCATCTGGGGACTTATATAGTAATAGTGCCTCCCCAGGTGATAGTCTCCCCACATATATAATACTACTGCTTATGTGAGGTGGACTATTACTATAGTAATGCCATAATAGCACCCCTCCACAGGCAATAGCCTGCCCACAAAAGTAATACTATTACTTAAGAGGCGGACTTTTACTGAAATAATGCCCTAATAGTGCATCTTGTGCACATCCCCCTGTAATGAAAGCCCTTACCTGTATATACTTATCAGTGAATTGTATTGTGGATGTGTGTGTATATGTGTTGTTTATGACATATTAAATAAGAAAATATTATCTTTTGGGGGCTGATGATCCCAATGTAAGGCAGGGTTCACACTACCGTTGATGTCCGTTCTGATAGTGTCTGTTAAAAAAAAAGAAAAAAACAAAAAACAAAAAAACGGACACCTATCATAACAGACATTAACGGACACTAACTGATGTTAATGTGTCCGTTTTTTTAACTGATCCAATTAATGGATTAGTTAAAAAAACGGACACATTAGCATCAATTAGTGTCAGTTTTTTAACACTGTCCGTTTTTTTTTTCCTGCTTTCTGAGCATGTGCATAAAAAAACCGGACATAAAATAACAGACAATAACTGATGGCTATCAGTTACTGTCTGTTAGAAGTCCATTACCCATAGACTTCAATGTTAAAAAAATAACGGACACTTGCTGTCCGTCAAGAATCTGTTATTTCAAACGGACAAAAAATGCAAGACACACAAATTGTTTCCATGTATCACAGAAGGGGGAGGGGTCTGGAGGATGCAGCAGATGAGAAAGAAATATTACGACCCCCATCCCATACATGGAGGTGAACTAGATAGGAATCAAGTGGAGGGCATCTCTGAAACATGATACTAATGTTATAAAAACTATTGATATCCAGAGAAAATTTTGTCACACCATTGCAGCAAGCCATTCTGGGTGTCGGTCATATTGAGATTCTTCTCAAGCTTTATAGGATCAGAAGAACTATAACTTGTAAGGTTTTTGTTTTTCTCCATTTTTATTTTTTTTTAACCGTTTTGCTTGTTTGTTACGTTTTGTTTTGTCTCTTTTTGTAAGCACTGAAACTATTTGTATTAAAGCATTCTCTTTAACGGTGGTCCCTGTAGACTCCATTACCTTTTAAAGAGTGTTTATGGTCTGACTGTTTGTGCATATGTTAGTTGAGTTCCTGCTACCCACATCAGTGTCAGGAGTGGTGCTGGAGCCTCCACGGCGGCCATACGGGGATTGCCGGTCTGCTCCAGAGTCGGGGAACTTGGTCTCTTCCAGGTAGGAGTTAATTGGGCTTGCCGGCCCGGGTCTATTTAACAGCCACTTCCGCTCACATGCGTTGCTGGCTATTCAGTTACTCTGGATGTTAGCTCTCTCCTGTCTCCTCGTGTGCCCTATCCGACCTCTCCATACCTTTCCCTGGCTCTGCGTTACCTCCTGATCCTGTACCTACGGCTCTCCTGTTGTGACCTCGGCTTGTTTCTAGACCCCGGCTCCCTGATCTCTGTTTTGGCTCCACTCCGCTCTCCTGTTAACGACCCGGCTTCCTTAACTACTCTTCTGGATTAACCCTTGGTACTACGCTGACCTCACGGTAACGACCTGGCAATCGCGTCACTAGGGTTTGGCTGACAATTCTCCCAGGTTGACCAGATGGACAAATATACATTTCAACCTCCTTCCCATACAGGGGGGGTGAATTAAACAACAGGAACAATTACTATTTATAGGACTCACTTCCATATTAATCCACTGTCCAGTGTCCAACAGAGGATTAGAATAATGAACCAGAAGGGTGGCCCTGAAAGGCCTAACATTTTAAAATTTAATGATGACCAGAGAAACTGGGTTACCCTTTTGGAATCAGCCAAGCTGCACGTCAACCGTCTTATATTCTTCCCAAACTCCACGGGATCAGAGAAACTGTAACTTGTAAGGGTTTTTCTGTTTTATATCCCTTTTTATTTTATAAAAGTTTGCTTGTTGTATGTCACTTTTTTTGTCCCTTTTTGTAAAAACTGAACCTTTTTGTATTAAAGTGTTCACTTTAGTGTTAGTCTACAGATTCATTGCCATTTAGGCCGGGGCCGCAAATTGCGTAAATGCAGCTTTTGGCCACAGCGGAAACGCCATGGCAAAAGGTGCCGCATTTTACAGTACCTGCAAAGTGGATGGGATTCTGGCTAATCCCATACAGAAATTGTAGAAAAAAAAAATCTACAGCAGAAATGCTGCAATTTCAAAAACCTACGTTTTTGCAAATCGCAGCATGTCAATTATACCTATAAAAACGCTAGTATTTTCCATATAAGTATAATAAATGCACTTTCTGTGCAAAATGCTACGGAAAAAAATGTGACGTGTTTTCGCTGCAGTCTTTTCTGTAGCGTTTTTTGGCTGTGGCTCACTACATGGGGCCTTAGCCTTAATGTCTGTTTGTTGTTTCCTGGAGAGACATGTGTGTGAGTAGGTGGTGGCTGAATGTACAAGGGATGCATGGACTGTGTTAGGGTGTGATTTATGCTCAATTGAGTGAGTGGTGTGAATTAACCCTTTGCAGTTCTACCCATGTTTTTTTTGAGGTAGCAACCTTTTTAATATAATTTTGTGGGTATTTTTATGTCAACACTATGGCATCAACAATGTGGAATATAAGAATGTGATTGACCAGGCCACAGGACATGTCTGGCTGAGTGGTGGCAACATGAGTGGCAGTACAGTAAGAAATAATGTGATGAACTAGGCCACAGGAAGTGATATCCAGCTGTTTAGGAGTAGCAGACAGCATCAGCAGTACAGTATATGGAACATGATACTGGGAGACAGAGGCAGATAATAATAATAATAATAATAATAATAATAGTCCTTTAATAGTCCCACAATGGGGAAATTCAGTGTGTTACAGCAGCAAAGATAAGATAAGATAAGCAGATACAAATACAACATGTACAGGAATGTTCCAAGGTGAGAGGCATTACATTAATAGCAGACAGACAGATAGGACGTAGCAGAGGGGGGGGGGGGGATTTAACAGGCAGAGAGATATTTCAGTTCTCTGTATGTAATGATCTCTGCTTAGGTCGGTGTTGGTTGTACAGCCTAACCGCGCTGGGGAGGAAAGACTTCCGATAGCGCTCCTTCTCACACCTAGGGTGGAGCAGTCGGTCACTGACAGTACTGCCCAGCGCAATCACAGTCTCATGCATGGGATGGGAGTTATTCTCCCGCATGGAGCTCACCACGGACAGTATCCTTCTGTCACCCACCACCTGCACAGGGTCCAGTGGGCTCCCCAGGACAGAGCTGGCCCTTCTAATCAGCTTGTCAAGTTTATTTCTGTCCCTGGTTGATATACTGCTCCCCCAGCAGGCCACTCCAAAGAAGATGGCTGATGCCACTACAGAGTTGAAGAAAGTCCTAAGAAGTGCCCCCCAGATTCCAAAGGCTCTCAGCTTCCTAAGCAGGTAGAGCCTGCTGTGGCCCTTCCTGTACAGGGCCTCCATATGATCTGCCCAGTCCAGCTTATTATTAAGGAGCAAACCCAGGTACTTATAGGTGTTCACAATCTCGATGCCCGTCCCCAGGATGTCCACTGGTTTAGGAGGGCATCTGCCTTTACGGAAGTCCACCACCATCTCCTTGGTCTTCCCCGCGTTAATCTTCAGGTGGTTCTGGTGGCACCAGTCCACAAAAAACGGTTCAGTTCTCTGTACTCCCTGTCATTATCGTCTGTGATGAGGCCTACTATTGCAGAGTCGTCAGAATACTTCTGTAGGTAGCAGCTGGATGAGTTGCACCTAAAATCAGCAGTGTACAGTGTGAAGAGGAAAGGGGCGAGAACCGTAACCTGAGGTGCCCCCGTATTACACATAACGGTACCTGACACACAGTCTTGGGCTCTCACGTATTGAGGTCGATTTGTGAGGTAGTCTAGGATCCAGTTGGAGAGGTGGTGGTCCACTCCAGCAAGGCCCAGCTTGTCTCTCAGTAACCTGGGCTGTATGGTGTTAAAAGCACTGGAGAAATCAAAGAACATTATTCTCACCATGTTCCCTGGTTTTTCCAGGTGAGACAGAGCCCTGTGCAGAAGGTGGATGATGGCATCATCTACCCCAATGCCCGGTCGATAAGCAAACTGGAGAGGGTCCATAGCGGGGCTCACTAGAGGGCGAAGATGTGTGAGAACCAATCTCTCTAAGATCTTCATCAAGTGGGATGTCAGTGCTACAGGTCTGTAGTCGTTGAGGTCCATAGGGTGAGGTTTCTTTGGAACTGGTACCACACAAGAAGATTTCCATAATTCAGGGACTATTTCCTGCCTCAGGCTCATATTATACATATATGTAATTATACCACACAGCTGGTCCCCACAAGTCTTAATTAGCCTTGCACTGATGTCATCTGGCCCTGCGGCTTTCCTCGCCTTGATCTTTTTCATCTCCTTCCTCACCTGGGCCCGTGTGAAGGTCAGATTGTGGTCAGATAAAGACAGATTTCTGGATTTACTGGTCTGTTGGGAAGTAGCCACATGGGGTGAATGGGGTGAAGTCATTGTGGTGAGGGGAGCTGAAGGACATGCTGGGGTGGGAGGAGCTGGTGTGTGATCAAATCTGTTGAAGAATAGGTTTAGTTCATTAAGCCAATTAACATCTGCCTCAATCTGGCAGACAGACTGTTTATGACCCGAAACTGACTTAAGCCCCTCCCAGACCCCCCTTATGTCTTTTCTTTCCATTTGCTTTTCCATTTTTTCCTTATAACTGGCTTTTCCTTGCCTGATTAGATGCCTCAGCTCCTTTTGTACTTCCCTCAACCCCTCCTTATCTCTTGTCCTGAATGCCATCTTTTTCTCCTTAAGTAGTGTTTTTATATCAGAGTTAATCCATGGTTTGTTATTGGAGAAGCACCTCACCACTTTTGTGGGTACTGTGTTGTCCACACAAAAATTAATGTAGTCCGTTATGCAGTGTGTGAGTCCTTCTATATCTTCTCCATACGAATCCTGCAAGACTTCCCATGCGGTTGTGTCAAAACAATCCCTCAGAGCCTCATCACTCTCCTCGGACCATATCCTCACTGTGCGGGTGACAGCTGGTTCTCTACGTACAAGTGGCTTGTACACAGGTCGGAGATGTACTAGGTTGTGATCCAATCTTCCCAGGGGCAGTAGGGCTGATGAGTTATATGCCTCCCTCACGTTGGCAAAGAACAAGTCCAGTGTTTTGTTGTCTCTTGTGTGGCAGGTTACATACTGTGTGAAACTGGGAAGTGTGGATGATGGAGAGGCGTGGTTGAAATCGCCAGACATAAGAAGGAGGGCCTGGGGGTGCTGAGAATGTAACTGGCTCAGCGTGGCTTGTAGGACCTTGCAGGCAGCGTCAGCTTTCGCAGAGGGGGGGGGACATATGCAGCTATCACGATGACATGTGATAGTTCCCTTGGTAGATAGAAAGGTCTCATGCTCACAGCTAATAGTTCAATGTCCTTACAGCAAGTTTGCTCCTTAATCACAATGTGCCTAGGATTGCACCATCTATTATTCACAAACATTGCCAGCCCCCCTCCTTTCCTCTTACCGCTCTCTCTTGTCCTGTCTGCCCGAAGGAGTTTAAAACCATCCAAGGAGACCAGAGAGTCAGGAGTAACTTCAGTGAGCCAAGTCTCTGTAAGTAGCATCATGCTGCACACCCGAAACTCCTGATGATGCCTGGTGAGCGCTGTTAGTTCATCCATCTTGTTTGCAAGAGATCTCACATTGCCCATAATGATGGAGGGAACAGTTGGTCGGTAACGCCTCTTTTTAATCCTCTGAAGAGTTCCTGCTCTGCAGCCCCTCCCCCGCTTTTTCTTTCTCCAGAGTTCTTGGGGGATGGGTGGGCAAATGGTATGCAGCCCTGTTGTTGTGACTCTAAGCTGCAGTAATTTCTCTCTTGTGTAGACAAAAGAAATGCCTGCACACACAAGAGTTCCCATTTCAGCAGGACAAAAAGACAGATAAAAACAAAAAAAAGTATCACAAAGGTCCAATTCCAAGTCTTTGTTTCTTCATTTCTTCATAGTGTAAAGTCCATTAAGTAGAGAGATAAAAAAAACAGACAGAGAAAGAAAAATAAGAGAGAGAGAGTCTCAGAGCTGCCTAACAGGCAGCCACTTCAGCAGCGCCATCTTGGAAACAGATCTATTTAGTGGCATGAGCAGGAGGCAAGTATCCATGCCAGATTCATTTCGACGATAGGTAAAAATCGTGAAAAATTTCTGACATCATGTGCCAGATACTGTACTGGCTGCTGATGCTACTTTTTCTTCTGCTACAGTATCTCATAAAAGTGAGTGTATGGATGATCAGGGGAGGTTACTGTTACTGCGTTTAACTTTACCAGGGGAAGAGATAAGGTTACTAAATATTTATGGCCCAACAGATAGTAATGCTCGGTTCTTTCAGCCCCTAACTACTACTAGCAACCACACCGGGTCAACATCTTATTCTAGGGAGCAATTTGAACACTGTACTTAAACCAGGGACCGATAGGAGAAGTGAAGCTGCTGGGCGATTGCCTTTGAGACATAGAGACAGGGCGATTCCCCCTTTTATTGACCGAACCCATAGCAATGATATCTGGTGCCACGATCACCCTGACGAAATGCGTGTAAGGCCTCACACTCTCATTTTTCTTGGTCAAGGATTGACTACTTTTTGCTTAGTCAATCCCTTTCTACTGAGGGTGTTGGATATGGTGATAGGAGATCTAATAATATCAGACCATTCGCCAATTATGCTTACGATCACTGATTCTACACCTAGGGGTTACCTTTGCAAAGAGTAAAATTTCCAGCAGTTTCTAAGGGGGTGGTGGCTGGGAGAAGGCTGCCTTTGTACTGGGAGAAGGCAAAGGCAGCACTCCGTGGCTGTATTATAATGTATCTTAGTCATTGGTGTAAGACCTTCCAGTCCCAATATGATTGGAGGGTCATGCACTAAATACCTAGCGACCCCCTAATGCCAATAATAGTAGACAGAGTTGGGCAACTGCCCACTCTGTTTGAACATTAGATGACGCAAAAGGAAAGACTGAAACAATCTAGGATGGACACCAGTTTCTTTCACTTTGGCAATAAACCTGATCGGATGATGGCGAAATTGGCAAAGGGCGTGAGCGGGAAGGCCCATGTATTACATCTAAAGGCACCTGCTGGGTCCCTTAAAACACACCCTAGAGACATCAACTCGCCATTTCATTCCTTTTATACTAATCTGTATAGTGAATCCACTTAGATGCCAATAGATACAGAGGACTATTTATGAACTATTAAACTCTCTCGATTGTTCCAGACACAACTAGACATGCTTATATATCTACAATTGCGGTGGAGGAGGTCTGCTACGCTATTAAGTGTCTGCACTCAGGTAAGGCCCTGGGCCCTAATGGAATGTCAAATGAATTCTATAAAACTCTTAGAGAGGAAATCTGCCCTGTCCTTACAGACCTCTTTGATGGGATCCTAAAAGGCCATGATATCCCCCCAGACAGTCCATCTTTAAGGACCCGGCGTCCACTGTAATCACACGGCAGATGTCGGGAAGGGGTTAAATTAGCTAGGGCTTATTTTTGTAGTAGGGCTTATATTTCAAGCCTACTCCAAAAAACCTGGAAAATCTAGCTAGGGCTTATTTTCAGGGTAGGTCTTATTTTTGGAGAAACTCAGTAGAAGCTTTCATCTCAATGGAGTGAGTGAGCTCCAGGCTTTTTCTTTCGAGGAACCATATACTTCATGATTGAGGATAGGGTCCAGCTCAGGTTTCTCCCTAGCTTTAACCCGAAGGTGCCTTCTCGTGCCAATATCAACCAGATGGTTTCCTTACCAGTGTTTTTTTTTCAGCTCCTTCCTCTGAAGAAGCGGAAGGACTTCACACACTGGATTTTAGTAAGGTGTCTTCAGACCTACCTTCTATGTACACGACCTTTCAGGAAATCCGAGAATCTCCTTATTAATATACAGTATATGGTAGAGACAAAGATCTCAGAGCTTCCAAACCTACCTGTGATGATTCTGCTTAAATATGGCTATAACTCAAAGCTGTATTTTGATCTCTGGGTATAGCATCTCCCTTCTTACTTGCATTTATTCATAATGTGCACAGCCTATTCATAGGTATATTGCCAATAGTGGCCGGACTGGAACAATACGGCTTTGTATCCATCCCAGCAGGGCTCCATTGAATTCATACACAGCCCTGAGTGATCAAAGAAACATGCATTGATCAGTCTAGGGCTGGTAGATCAGACATGGTTGATAACATTATATCATTCCACTTGGTCTCAGCCCTTTACAAAGAATCTGGACTTGAGTGCATTAATCAATCAGACTTGCTGTTGTTGATGACCTCATTCTGGGTGGTGTCATCAAGGGTATAAAAGATGAGGTAAGAGGTCAGTGAGACAGACCATCACAGACTACAGAGTTTTTACAGCCAGACTACAGGATATTACAGACAGACCACTCTGAAGAGCATGCAGGCTGGATTGTTGTATTAATGCCACATGCTAAGAAGCCTCCACTGGTTATTCACACATGACAGAGCATGTGTGAGTGTTGGATTATAGAGCCACATCAAGGAGATGCGTGGTAAAGTAACTATTTCACTTTTATGCCCTTTTATTTCATTGCACTGTATCTTGTAACTAGTAACTGTTAATGTTTGCATATATTTACATATCTGTTCTGAACTGCATGTGTTAGATGTTAATACCGACCCATTTAGGGGTTAATAAATATATAAAATTTAGAAAGCTTGTCTTGTATTTATCTTGTGGACCCAACACTCACTGGAGGTGAGTGTGGTTTTTTATGAAGGAAGACTCAGGTGTGAGCCAACGCGGTGTTGGCGCACTGAGGATCTTTCACACTACCTTATCTAGATGGATCAAGGAAGCGATTAAAACTTCTCTTTCTGCTCAGGGGTTAACTCCACCTGAATTCTTTACAGCCCACTCAACTAGGGCTGTGTCAACCTCTTGGGCTGAGAGCCGTGCGGTACCTCTTGATCAGATTTGTGCAGCCACTTCTTGGTCATCTCAACTGACCTTTGTAAAACATTACCGGCTAAATGTCCGGAGTTCAGAGGCAACTGCCTTTGGACAGTCAGTCCTAGGCACTGTACAGCGAGGAAATCCTCCCTAGGGGAATTACTTGCTACATCCCCATATTGTGCTGCTGTAGGACATAAGGGAATCTTTGATTATGATGTTAATCTGTTTTCCTTTAGTCGTAACAGCAGCACAAGCTTCCCTCCCTAACTTAGGATTTTTACTTTATAAAACTTACACAAGGGGGAGAGGTCCTTTTTGACCTCTTATAGAGTACCATAGTCATGCATAAATTATGCTAATTAAAATTTCCGCCTGTCCTATCAACACACAGGGGCAGAAATACCCCATATTGTGCTGCTGTTAGGACTAAGGGAAAACAGATTAATATCATAATCAACGATTTTATAACATCAGGTGGAGTTGGCTGCGCCTGGTCCTAGAGTGCAAGGGATTTTCTGGAGAAATTTGTACTTAGACAAACTATTTGCGGCACCTAAGTAAGACTATACACACCTGGATTTCTCTCAGCTCCAATCTTACTTACTAAAAATAATAATACTAATACATTTTATTTATATAGCGCCAACATATTCCGCAGCACTTTACAAATTGTAGGGTTCAAGTACAGACAATCTAAGAGGAAGAGGAGTGACACAGTTGGTAGCAGCGGCGGCATAGGAGGTAGCATTGCTTATACAGTGGTCCAGACATTTTTGTGATAGAAGTTACTTTCATTACACATAAAACAGCTGTATGAGCTGTCACTAGTCAGTGTCCTTTAACGTGCAGATGGAGCCTGGACGCATAAAGTTACAGTCTGATACGGTATCATATCCTGTGGTGTAATGTGGGAGCGTAAACAGAGGAGGGTTTGTTTTAGGGATTCTCACTGCAGAAGGGTTTACATTAGGAATTGTGATAGGCCTGTCTGAAAAGAGGTGTCTTTAGTTTGCGCTTGAAGCTGTAGAAATTGGGAGTTAATCTGATTGTCTGGGGTAGAGCATTCCAGAGAAGTGGTGCAACTCGGGAGAAGTCTTGTATATGGGAGTGGGAGGTTCTGATAGGTCATTGAGTGAACGGAGAGCATGGGTTGGGCAATAGACAGAGATGAGGGAGGAAATGTAGGGAGATGCAGCATTATGGAGAGCCATTTGGATGAGGGTGATAAGTTTATATTGTATTCTGGATTGAATAGGTAGCCAATGTAGTGACCGACACAGACCTGAGGCATAGTTGTAGTGCCTAGACTGATAGATAAGCCTGGCCTCCGCATTCAGAATAGATTGTAGAGGGGAGAGTTTAGTAAGGGAAAGACCAATTAGTAAAGAGTTACAGTAGTCAAGGCGAAAGTGAATCAGGGCAACAATAAGTGTCTTTAATTTATCTGTGGTAAGGAAAGGGCAGATTTTAGAGATGTTTTTGAGCTGGAAATGACATGAGCAAGCAAGTGATTGGATATGGGGGGGTGAAGGAAATGTCTGAGTCAAACATAACCCCTTTTGAAAGATTCAGTTTCAGATAGAGCGAAGACATGATATTTGAGACAGTCACTGGTGGGCTGTAATAGTGCAGGGGTAATGTCACAGGATGACGTATATAATTGGGTGTCATCAGCATAAAGATGGTACCAGAAGCCAAATTTGGTGATAGTTTGTCCAATGGGGACTGTGTAGCGAGAAAAGAACAGGGGGCCTAGGACTAAGCCTTGAGGAACCTCAACGGCAAGGGGAAGAGAAAGAGCCCGCAAATGATACACTTAAAGTGCAGTCCGAGAAATAAGAGGAGAATCAGGAGAGCGCAGTGTCCGTGAGGCCAACACAGCGGAGCATAGTGAGGAGGAGTTGATGGTCAACAGTGTCAAATGCTGCTGAGAGATCCAGAAGAATAAGAAGAGAATAGTCACCATTACATTTAGCTGTCAGGAGATCATTGGACACTTTTTTGAGGGCCATTTCAGTAGAGTGCAGAGTATGGAAGCCAGATTGTAAGGGGTCAAGAAGAGAGTTAGCAGAAAGATAGAGGATGAAACGAGAACAGACCAAGCGTTCCAAGACTTTGCAGATGAAGGGAAGGTTAGAGATGGGTAGATAGTTAGCAGCACAGGACGGGTCAAGGGAGTATTTCTTTAATAGCGGGGTTATGACAGTGTCAGGAATGTGACATCTGTTGTTGCCACTTTAAGGTTGCCGTGTGGACATAAGGAATCTTTCTGTTAGAATTGGTTGTTGCTGCTTTAAGGTTGCCATGACAACATAGGGAAGCTTCCTGAGCAGGCCTATTTAAACCACTCCCTCATCACTCAGCTTTGCTGGCTGTCAGTTTCCTAACTCCTGCTAAGCGCCTGACTTTGATTTGACTGCTACTATACCTGACTGTTGGCTGTGTATCTGAATTCCTCTTTTGTCTTGCGTTTTTGTTCTGGCATTCCTAAACGGTTCCGACTATTGCCTTGTTTCCCGGATTTGACTTCGTCTCGTGATTTGGATCTGTGTTGCCCTCCTCAGCTGCTGACCCGTGATTGTCCACCATTCTGTTTTCTCTGTCCCTGTGAGAAGTGTGTGGATTTGGTGTAGGCTTCTGCTGCAGTGCATTTATTTGTAATACACTTTCTGTTCTGGTTACAACTCCGGTCTTCAGATTCAGCGAAAATCCATCTCTTCTTGCGAGGAGCTCTGGTGAAGGTGTCTGAGGGCGGTCTTGGCTCGCAGTAGTGTTTTGCCTTTAAGTAGCATTTTCTACTGCTCGCAGCTCAGCCCATTTCTACTGCTGCTCTCCTGTAGACCAGTACATTCCTTACCTTGCATCTGAATCTTAACAGGCAGCATGTTTGAAAGCGGATGGAAAAATTCCAAAGAGAGAGAGAGAGGTTAAATATTTTAGTAAGGTAAGTCGTGACAGCAAGCGACAGAGACTGGAGAAGGTGTGAGGGGAAAAGTTCACTACTGCAGGTCTTAGGGTGAGAAGAACAAAGTAGCTGAGAGACTTCCTCTTCTGTAACAGGTTCAAACGAGGAGAATGAACAGTCTAAAATTCGTTAGGTGAGGGGATCAAGACCACGTGGCGATTGGCAGTTATTTCCTGGATCTTATCAATTTTGTCATGGAAATCAGTGGCCAGGTCTTCTGCACTAAGGTCTGTGAATGGCGCCTGCACCTTGGGAGTGAGTAAGGAGTGAAAAGTTTCAAAGAGCCTTTTAGGGTTACAGGAGAGAGAAGAGATGAGAGTGGTGAAATAGGCTTGTTTGGCGAGGTGAAGAGCAGAGCTATAGGTTTTGAGTATAAACTTGTAGTGGCGAAAGTCTGCAGGTCTACGTGATTTTCTCCACAGACGTTCAGCACACCTAGAGCACCACTTAAGAAAATGCGTCTGTGGCATGTGCCAGGGTTGCTGCCTCCTGTGTCGAACTTTTCAAGTGGAGGAGGGAGCCGCCTCATCCAGTGCACTTTTAAGGGTTTCATTATAGTGACTGGTGGCTTGGTTGGGACAGGAGAGTGAAGAGATAGGGCACAGAGAGGACTGTAGAGTGTCTGATAGGTGCTGGATTTTAATAGCATGTAAGTTCCTATATGTGTGATGGGTAGGTGTGTCCTGTGAAGGAGAGAAAGTACTGATGGTGAGAGACAGAAGGTTATGATCAGAGAGGGGGCAGAAAAGAGTTAGTAAATTTAGGAGCTGTGAGGAGTTGATGGAAGACAAGATCGATCGTATTGCCATCCACATGTGTGGCGGAAGAGAAAAGTTGTGAAAGACCAAAAGAAGTGGTCATTAAAACTGTGAGGCAGCTAGGGAGACAGGGGTGTTAATGGGGATGTTAAAGTCACCCATGATGAGTGTAGCAATTTCACTGGAGAAAAGAAGGGGAGCCAAGAAGCAAAGTGATCCAGAAATTGGTAGGGTGAGCCAGGTGGATGGTAGATCACGGCTACGCATAAAAAGGGTAGGCGGAAAAGTCTGATGGCGAGGACCTCAAATGAGGGAAATGTGAGTGAGGCTACTGGTGGAATGACCTGAAAAGTGCACTGCAGCGATAGAAGGATACCTACCTCTCCACCCTGCCTGTTGTCAGGCCTAGAAGTGTGTGAGAATTGTAGACTACCATGAGACAGAGCAGCAGGGGAGGCCATATCAGACTGCTGGATCCAAGTTTCAGTAAGGACAAGCATGTTGAGAGATTTACAAAGGAATAAGTCATTACTATATTCTAGTTTGTTGCACACTGAGAGGGCATTCCAGAGAGAACAGTTAAAAGAGACAGGAGAATGATAAGGAGAAGGAACATGGTGAATATTGATGAGGTTTGTAGGATTTCTATGTGTGCGGGAAGAGGAAAAGTTAGTGAAAGAAGAGGGTCAGGGTTAGGAGAGATTTCCCCAGGAGCTAGGAGGAGCAAAATGGATAGAGACAGAAGGTGGTTCAGTAATTTATGAGGACGCTTAGGTTTAATTTCACTGCTAAAAGAAGTATAGGGATTGGGGTGGTTAAAGAGATTGAAAAGTGTGTGAGAGCTGTACATGGGAAAAGGCAGATGAGAGGGACTGGTGTGGATAGTGTTAGCTGGTGGTAGAGATGGAGGGGAGTTCTGCAGGAAGACAATTGCCAAGATAGTAAGTGATAGTGCAGCTCTATGATACCATGTGTTAAAGCTTGTTGTTTTGGGTTTAAGTTTACCTGGTTTCCATGGTTAGCCTGTCTCGTTCCCTGTCTAAATGCCATATATAAGTGCACTTTGTTTAATATGCACTTAGGTTAAGATGGATGCTGCATTATAAAATTCCCCCCTGCATTGGAAATGCTTCCCCCATAAGCTGTATCTACTTATATAGGGAAGCAGAAGTATATAACTAGCACCAATTTAAGTCATTAACCAATTAATCAACAAACTGTGGCATATTAGGAGACTGGACTATGTAGATACAAACACACACTGACCAGGGAACTACGATAAAATCACTGAGCTTCAAAAGGACTTACACAGATGAGGACACATGGAATTGCAAAAATACAGGCTTCATGAAAGGCTAAGATAGGGTTCAATAAACAATAAGAGTTGGGTGGAATAGAAGAAGTACCATTCAAAATTACAGGATGAAGGAGTTGAAGGTAGATGCACAGCAAGCAGAGTTAATAATAAATAATAATAATAATCAACTTTATTTATATAGCATCAACATATTCTGTAGCACTTCAAATACACTACAAATCAGAGGACTCATGAACAGACAATATAAGACATTACAATGCGACAAAGAAATAAACATATCAAACAATAGGAGTGAGGGCCCTGAACGCAAGAGCTTCCATTCAATGAGGAGATAGGGGGACACAAGAGGTCAGAGGGCTTGTTTGCTACAATGGTCCAGCCATCTTTTAATAGAAAAGGTTGTGTAACTGAAGCTGTATGAGCCCATCACCAGCCAGTATCTGCAAGGAATGCAGTGTAACCTAACCAACCGAGTAGGACTACGCTGGTGGTTACTCAGGCTAGCTGAAGAACGACCCCTGTGGATTCTGTTGTTGGAGAAGAAATACCATGAGTGAATTCAATAGGTGTTGGTTCATACCATAGAATGCACTCTCCCAAAATATAGTACTACCCGTGTTTCTCTGAAAATAAGACAGGGTCTTATATTATTTTTTTCTCCTAAAAAAGGGCTAGGGCTTATTTTCAGGGTAGGTTTTATTATTCAGGCACCAGAGCGAATCAGAATCTTTTCTGATTCGCTCCAGACGAATCTTGTAAAATGGCTAGTGTTAGTAACCCAAACTTACATTCACAATTGATGGTGCAGGGTCAGTGGGACTTAAACTAACTGGCACTCTTTCTCTAAACACTTTGTGTGGCAGTGGCCCTGTGCCCCCTTTATCTCCTCTCCTTTATGCCAAGAGGGAGATGCTGTAGTGATGTGGCTGCGGCTGTGGGAGCGAGCAGGGGTGGCACCTGATGTCTGGTCACATAGGTAACCAAGCCCACAGCATGGCAGCAGCCAGGAGGCGGGACCCAGGAGGTGGCATTCGGAAGGTGAACTTGGGAGGCAGGAGGAGGGACTTTGGAGTGGGACTCAGGAGTGAATTTTGCCTTGCCGTGGCGGGAGGTAGCAGGCCACATGTCCAGGACTGTTGGGAGCTACAGTATGCCTAGTCTCCATCTCCGTGACGTCACATGACATAACCTAGCACTGAAGGCGCTGACTGTAGCTAGGGCTTATTTTTGGAGTAGGGCTTATATTTCAAGCCTACTCCAAAAACCCTGAAAAATTGAGCTAGGGCTTAATTTCAGGGTAGGGCTTATTTTTGGAAAAACAGGGTAAATGTGAATTGCTAATGCATTATATTCATAAACGGGTGCTAAATGTATTAACATTTGCACCAACTATGTTAGATATAGTTAACCTGATACCATCCTGGTGACTACAAAATATACAAGGTAGTGGTATTAAATCTATCCACATATGATGTGAGTGTTGTAGGTCACCAACTGATAACACCAGTATGTTACTACACTAAAATTTGTGTGATAACTAGGCAAAAAGGTGACATTTTAATCCTGTTGATGCATAAGGGTCAGAAAATGGCCACACTATACTGTTAGAACATAATCCCTGGATATTGATAATAGAGTGACTATTCCTTCTGTCTCTTTTGTTGGCTGCAGATACAAGTACGGCATGAAACTAAGGCTCAATGATTGAGACCTTGTTTGTATATGTAATTAGTCAACCTGACGATTTTCCCCCCTCACTATTCACAGTGAGGTTCATCAGGTAGTAAAGTGCATTAACCATTCCCTCTGTTGAAGAGCAGTCTGCCATACAAATGAAAATCAAAAAATCCTGGGAGACTTCGATAGGCTCCTGGCAATCATGACAATGGGATGCCAGCCCTGCATCTCACCCAGGTGCTGCCGACAATATGGCGCCTTGGTCAGTGTGGGCACTGATCGTGGGCATTAGCGCCGGGTCTCTGCTGTATAATACAGCAGAAACCTGGTGGCTATGGCGGTTGCTCAGCATCTGAGCGGCCGCCATATTTAAATACCCGACATCCGCCATACTATTATGGCGGATGTTGGGAGGGGGGGTGAATAAAAAAACAAACAAACAACAAACAAAACATTTCTGTAGTTTTGGCCACTTACATGAAGATTATTATATTAAAAGGCTATTTTACATCTCTAAAGGACAGTAGAATCTGGGAATACAAGTTTATGCCAGACTTTAACACACTTCACACAGGAATGAATTTGTCCCAAGAATTGATGTCATGCTACAACATCTAAGGAATCTATTCCAGAGATAGTGGGATCAACAGCTCTCTAAACTAACATCAATTTAGAGAGAATAACATTTTCATATGGTTTACCCGGAAACTAATTAAAGGGTTATTCATTTTTAGCAAATATATATTATTGTTTTGTATCAGTTCCTCAGTTTTCTAGATCTCTGCTTGCTGTCATTCTTTGTTTACCTCCAGTAGATAAAAATAAGTCCATGGTTATGTCATGGACAGGAAAGCAATGCTCTAACAAAGCGTTGCTAGAGAGAACAGTCCCATATTCACTCTCTTTTTTTTCAGTATATACAGATATAGCCAATACCATAAAAATAAATAGTAATAGAAAGCACTTTCCTGACTGTGTTTTTCAACTTGTGATTTCTCAGGTTTTTTAAAAACAAAAACAGAAGCACATTTCTAGATGGTATAAAACCAAATATACAACTATTTAACAACCCCTCTAGCATTTGCTATACTTGTATATACCCCTTGGTGACATTCGCCAAAGCCTTACAGTTTTTTAGAGGACAGCTTACAGTGCGGTTTTTACTTGTAATATACAGCTAACACCCTACTCTAGCACCAAGGTTCAAGGCTGAGCTCTGATCGTGGGTGTTAACTCCTTAACTGCTAAGGTCAATAAAAAGTGACCAAAAGTCATATGTATCCCAAAATGGTACCAATAAAAAGCACATCTCGTCCCGCAAAAAAATAAGCCCGCAACCAGTTCTGTGAACAGAAAATAAAAATAGTCTATAAAAAAAATAAGAAAAACAGAAAGCTGTCACAGCCTCACACGCAGCAGCTCTTTATCCAAATATATAAACAGACTAGGAGTCAGGGTGTCTGAGGTTACACCGGTGATCTGTGTTTGGAGGGAGAAAAAACAGAATTCCATGCAATTCACTTATCACTGAGAAGACTAAACAGGAGACAGCACTCACCAATACTCTTATTAAAGTTTTCTTTATGTTCTGATGCATAAAGTGATGGGAAACATGTCAGTGCTTTCGCAGAACTACAGCCATTTCATTTGTAGTGCTTCTTCTGGCCCGAGGGATTGGTGAGTGAGATCTCCTGTTTACTCTTCTCAGTGGTAAAAGTAAAATAAAACTGTTAAGTCTCTCAGAAGATACTGATGAAAAAAAAAAAAACAATTAATTTTATCCCCAAATGGGTTTTTATTCTGCAAAATTAGTAACAACATAAACCCATAGAATAAAGATAACATGTTACTTATGCAATATACTGAATGACAAAAAGTTTAAAATGTTAAAAGTAACGGCCAATTTTTTTTTTTTTTTAATCCCTGCAGAAAGAGTTAAGAAATAGTAGTCAATAAGTTAATGGCACCTCAGAATTGTGTCATTACAAAATGCATCTCATCCTGCAAAAAAACAAGGCGTCATATGGCTACATCATTAGAAAAAAAAAAAACAACAATACGACAAACAAAAATTGCCATATCTTTATGACAAAACTGGCTGCAGCAGGAATGGAAATATGTAAACTGTGTGAGCATATACCAGGCTACACCCCAGAATGCCTGCCCCCCCCAACCCTAAGAGCTAGTGGGAAAATAGTGGGGAATTTGAGGTATATAATGTCCTCTGCACATAGCCAAATAGAGTTCTTTGTGTTCCAAGCACATATGGGGTATTGCCGTATTCAGAAGAAATTGTGTAATGAACCGTGGGCTACTTTTGCATCTTTAGCCCCTTGTGAAAATAAATAATTGGGGCTAAAGCAATGTTTTATTGGAAAAAAAAAATTATTTTCATGTCCCAATAAAATCTGCAGGCTCGGACTAGCCCACCAGGGTACCAGTGAAACCGGGCCTTCAGGGGGCCTGGCTGCCCCCCCTACGACTGCTTTTTTAATAGGCCTTTACTGGATGGATTACTCCATCAGGTAACAGCTGCTATTAACTTACCGATCTCCACAGCAGCCTCCTTCTCTTCAGCCTCCGGTTTCTGGGAGGGGGGTTTGGGGGAACGTGATGTGTGGCACACACCCTTGAAGGATGAAGGGGAAGCGGAAGTGGCCATGGGCAGGAGCAGGAATCAGTAAGTGAATAGGGGCTGTTACCTGCTGGAGTAATCTAGCAGCCAGGGAACAATTACTCTCTTGGGGCCTGTAAAGTAGACCCCTACTGTATGGAAAAGTTAGTGTAAAGGAGGAATATACCGTGTGTGTGTGGGGGGGGTCAGTAAGGGAGGGCATTATACCGTGAGGGGGGCCAGAAAAAAGTGTGTTGTACCATGTGAGGGCCAGAAAAAAGCATGTTGTACCATGTGGGAGCCAGGAAAGAGTGCGTTATACCATGTGGGGCTTTATACCATGTAGGAACTAGTAAAGGGCTGATCAGCGGGTGAAGAGAGCTGGAGAGCCAGAAAATGAAGAGGAATCCTTACTTTCCCCTGACTCTCTGAAAATTAGAACCTCCAGCAGCTCCAGATCTTCAGGACCTGCTGAGAGTTGTAGGTTTATTCTTGCCAATCACTGTACCATTATGCTGCAGTGATAGAAAGCCATTAGAGATCTCAGCAATTTAACCCCTTAGATGCTGCAGTCAATATAGATTACAACAACTCTTTGTACTATAGAAATATAAGGGATGATTTATCAAGAACAATGTTTTCTACCTGCGGAGTGTGCGCCTAATTTACAAAAAGGTGCACAACTCATCATAAATTAGGTGCATCCTCCGGAGTCCAAGCGCCTAAGCAGAACTCCATACTAGCTCCTTGCTCCCACAAAATTCAGGCATCAGTTATACCAGAAAACATGGAGCTAGGGAAATGTTGTGACTTTTTTATGACTTGTATGCCAGTAGGAGTAGAGTGGCCCCCTAGAATCAATTCCACTGGTGGGACCTAGACATCCCAGTTCAATAATGAAAATCTGTGAAACCGCTGTGCAGCCAAAGTGCTCACTATACCTCTTGATAAATTCCTTGAGGGGTGTAGTTTCCAAAATTGAGTTACTTGTGGGGACAGGGCCTCTTTAAACATAGGGCCAACCTTGCACTTGCACCAGGCCCTATGGTAGCAGGGCCTCGTTGGGACAGTCCTGCATTTGCTGTCCCACGGCTGCCCCAGTTGCATATAATGATGAAGTATTGTATGACATTACTTACATCCTGCCTGCAGCTCCCTGAAGACTCCAGACCCTAAAAGCAGGGGAGCGAGGAGAGGTGAGTGTTAGTGTTTTGTTTTTTTTTCCCCTTTTTGTGTGGTAGGAGAGGGAGATTAAACTGTAGGGGCAACTGCAGGGCTATAAGGATGACCTTAGATTCATTTTAAAGATGAGAATCTCATCATGATAACCCTCACAAATTCAGAGCGATTCACTGGAGATCTCAATTCATGATGATCTTGGTACCATTTTTAAAGATGAGATTCTCATCTTTAAAATGAATCCAAGATCATCTTCATAGCCCTAGGGGATCCTGAGATATGGGGCTCTAAATTGTCAACCCCTCCAGCCTCAGGCAGCATTTGTTAAAGAGGACCTTTCATGTCCTCAGGCACATGCGGTTTTATATACCGCTAGAAAGCCGACAGTGCACTGAATTCAGTGCACTGTCGACTTTCCTATTATGTGCCCCAGGGCTGGAGATATTGGTGCCCTTAGTTTCGGCACCGATCTCTGCAGACCATCAGAAGGGCGTTCCTGACAGTCTAGCTGGATGGTAAGGAACGCCCCCTCTGACAGTACAGGGCGATGGACAAGTACTGTAAGGGGGGGTGTTCCTCACAGCCCAGCTAGATTGTCAGGAACGCCCTTCTGACAGTCTGCAGAGATCGGTGCTGAAACTAACGGCACCGATATCTCCAACCCTGGGGCACATAACGGGATAATGTAATACCCCTCTGAGCCTAATCACAGGGGTATTCTTATGTAATACTCCTCTGAACATAACCAGGAAGTTTATTGGCACAGTGACACAGACGTTTACCATCGTCCAGGTCGCAGAGCCAAAAGAGTTGCACCAAACACTTATACAACACAAAGTCATCAATAAAGTTTACATTTTTTCATTTTCCCTGTCCTGTCCATACATGAACTTTATAGAGTAAAATATGCCGACCGCCTGTCTAGCAATATCCGTTACATGCTAAAATAATAGCAATAACAATTATTACTAGAGATGAACGTATAAAACACTTCTGATAGGCGGAAAAAGTTCCATCAGTCAGATAACACATTGTCACCTATTGAATGTCACCATATAAAATCCCAGTTTTTGGCAGCAGCTTTCATATGGGTATAATAGCGGGTGGTGATGGGGGGGGGGGGTGGTCCCACTTATGAAACCTTTTGCACTGGGCCCACCAATGTGTTAAAACGGTCCTGTGTGGGGGGTTTCCATTGAACTGGCACTTTAGGGGATATGCAAATGAGACATGGCACCTGAAAACTATTCAGAAAAATATATTCTTTACAAGCCATGTGGCGCTTCTTCCCTTTGGTATGTTGCCATGCACCTAAACAGCAGTTTACATACCAATATGGGTTATTGCCATGCTCAGCAGTAATTGCATAACAAATTCTGCATCTTTAAATATGGCAGCCACTCAAGTACTGAGCAGCCACCATAGCCACCGAGTCTACCCTGTATTATACTGATGTTGAGCATTAACCCTTCTGATGCCTCAGTCAAACCTGACATTTTGGGGAGGATTCGGCAGCGATCCATTACCATGGCAGCCAGGAGCTGAACTGAAGGTGGGTTCACATGTCCAGGTTTTTAGATGCAGTTCTTGAAGCCAAAAGAGGGATTGAAAAAAAAAATGGAGAGACAGCATGTCATCTGTACTTTTATTCCTTTTAAGATCCACACCTGATTTTTAGCTTAATAAAAAAAAAAAAAAAAAAAAAAAAAAAAAACACCCCTAAACGTACAAAGCATGACTACAACTGAAAGATGCAGATTTATAATATGGTGTCACAGTAATTCCAAAAAGATGACAAGTACTAATCCAATACTAACATGTTTGTGTTTTAGGGGGAAACGTCGGCTTTAAAAAGCATAAAGACAACGTGATCGATAGAGAACACATTTTTGTGGTATTTCTTCTCTGCGGTACTTTTTATCTTTCCATTAAGTGTGACAGAATCTACAAGAAAATGGCCGCCTCTCTTACCGAATTGAAGACATCTATGGCAGTGTGATAGATATAAGTGCTGCAGCTCTGGTAAAATACGCTTATGATGACGAAGGTCGCCGGATTGTGAGGTGTATTCCGTGCGACGAAGAAGAGCTTGAAGGAGTAAATATGTCGGAGCGTAAAGTTCTAAATGTAAGCTTCGTGTTGCGGGCCATTATATAGTTTCAGGGTGTATATTCGTTGTACGACCTCTACTGCGCAGGTCCACAGTCAGATTCTCCGGCACGATCTCACACGCATCTGTTAAGAGTTAGGCAGAATATTCCATATTGATTGCTGTGATATGTAAAATGACCTCTTAAGACCGTAAACTGCGTTTTTGAGAACCTTTAATCACTCGTACCAGTAGTGTAAATGATAATGAAGCAATTCACGCCCCTCGGTTAGTTTATTGAGAGCAGTAAGTAAATGGTGACGTTTCGGTCTAGAGTGCAATTGAATTGGCGGCTTTGCCGCTCTTCTTTAGCATCAAGTTTTCTGCAGATGCCGTGTCTCACTAAGGTCATCTACCGAAAGGTCACCATTTATTTAAAGAGGTTGTCCAGGATATTTTAGTACTGGGGCAGGAGGCTGGAAAGGTAAAACCTTAAAAAAATATATATATATTCTCCTGTCCCTGGCTCCCAGGGCTTTTTCCAGAAGAAGTCTTCCCTGCATGTGACCACCGAGGCCAATCGGTAGCTCCCACCATTGCCGAGCAATGCTGTTAGTTTTGGTTCCCGATATGCAATTTAGGCTCTGTACAGTCAGAAGGACGGTGTCAGGCAGGAGCAGGCAAGGGGTGTGATTCTGAACTCTGACACTGGCTGCGTCTAATTGGAGCTCAGAATCCCACCCCCTTGCCTGTTCACCTGACACCGCCCACCTGACAGTAGAAACCTAAATAGCATATCAGTGTGTTGTTTTTTGTTTTTCTGATGCTTTTCTACCACCACCAAAATCACTTCTAAACCACTTATATGCAGATCTAAGGCCAGTTAGTGACATAGTGAACATACCTTTCTCGCGTAAAAGAAACTGGGTGGCTCGGCAGGTGTGAACCTGCCCTTAGTGCACTGAACTCATTTGCATATGGAATAAAATTTAAAATTCTCAGCAACAGGATTGCACTTCGACACAAGAAAGCTATGTTTCCTATGCAAATAACAGCCTCTACAAAAGCATATAAGTGGCTTAAAAGCGTTTTTGGTGGTGATAGACTCTCATTAAAAGAACTCTCTGCTTGTTCAGTATTTTCTCCATCCCTTTTTGCCTGCAGCACCATTGCTGGTACTTCTGTTGCACTGGCTTTTTCTCTGTGATGGTATATGTAGAACTGTATTACCTGTTTACCTGTACCTTTCTATCTGTACCTAATGTCACTGTAATGCCTCTACCTTGGAGCTTTTGTATATATTGTTTTTTGTGTTTGTATTGTCTATGCTGCAGTAACAAACTGAATTTCCCCATGTTGGGACTATTAAAGGATTATCTTATGATTGAACTTCACTCACTTTTGCTTATGCCGCTCTCCTAGGTTAGTATCAAGGCCACCAGTTCTATGGCTTTAGAATTTCAATGCTTACTGAAATCATATTTCTACCATTAACAATCACCACCTACCACAGGAATGAAGCCACTCCCCTTCAACCATATATTGCTAATTAGGGGACCCTTACCAAGTGTCATGGTGATCTGACTCCTGGGACTCCCTGCTCTTCCTCTGTTGGATAAGCAAGGTGCAGAGGTGCTGTTTAAATAAATGGCCTACGTATACTGCCTTTTAACATCATGTAGATTAAGCACCTGCTAGAAATCAAGCTATTGTTACTTTTAGAGCACCTTTCGGCCCCACATTGCAGAAACACAGCTTTTTCTCGCTTATTTCACTGGGGGACACAGCACCATGGGTATAGACCTGGTCACTAGGAGACAGACACTGGGGAAATGAAAGCTGTTGGCTCCTCCTCCAGGCTATACCCTGCCACAGCCACTGTGCATCAATCAGTTTTAAACCTAGTGTCCATAGGAGGCAGACACGACCTGACTCAGGTCTTCTGTCTTACATCGTTTTTATTTTTACTTTTCTTTCAGGTGCAGGGGGTCTTCTATGTGTACGCCACACTAATCGTACCCTCCTGCGGGCGCAGCGCTCTGCAAAAGAGCGCCTCTCCGGTCACCCAGTCCCCACTCGCTGCATCGGCGGCCGGAGTACCGGTGGCCCCACTCCCACGTGTGAGATCCTACCAAGGGGGTGACCCTGCGGCGCCTGAAGACTCCAGACAGGTGAGTATGAGAAGAGTAGATGACAGGTGAGTATGACAGTTACCTCAGCCCCTCTCCTCCTCCACCTCAGGCCCCACTCAGCCCCTCTCCCAGGGGGAAAATAGCATGGGTCCTGTTTAGGGGGGCATCACAGGGTCCCCTAGAGCTGGGCCTTAACTTTTAGCAAATAAGCCCCTTTTTTTCTGGGGCGTTTTTGGGCCTTCTGGTCGCTCCTACCGAGCAGCCCCGTCGGGGGGGGGGGGAAACCCGTTTCCCCCCCCCTCCTTCGTGTGGGGACCCCCTTTCCTGGCCCCCTGGTACCTTTCCCAGGCCTCCGTCGGGCCTTCTGGAGTCCAAGGCCTGGCCGAGAACTAGGCCGCAACTTGGCCCGCCCCTTACCCGGGCTTTTCTGGCATCCAGACTCCGCCTGGGGCCTTCCATTGGCCAGGGGGCTGTCCTGGCAAGCCATCCAGCCTGCCCAGTAGCTACTGAGCCTGTATTACCAGGGGAAGGGCCTTGCTCTCCTCAGAATCGCTTTTTATTTGCTTCTTGTCTTTTTGGCTTGCTGGGACAGCGGGGATTCCTCTTACTCTCCTCACAGTTCCCTGGGAGACATTGCACCTGTGGAGCCCTCTCTGTGTCGCCCTCTCTGCAGCAGTTGGTGAGCGGCCATCTTTTGCGATCTGTTAGGCTAACCCCCTGGGTTACCACTTATTTCCATGGGCCCCCTCTGCTTTGTCACTCACCCTCCGGCCCCTCTGGTTCTGTCACGTTTTTATACATGCGCCCGCTGTATCAAAAACAGTTGCCGTGTTGACAGCCTGAGCCCATGTGCTCTCTCTGCCTTCCGCCTCAGCCAGTCAGGAACCTCCTGGACCCTCTCCGGTTCATCCATCCCTGGATTGGGCAGCCTCCCTTACCTTAGCCATGGTGTCCTTACCAGACTTAACTAGTCAGTGCTGGAAACTTGGAATGGCTGCTTTCCCAGATCGCCGCTCAGTCGGTGGCTTCTAGGGATCTCCCTGGACACCCTCATAGTTCCCGTCGCAGCTCCAGAAGCCATCCCCTCAAAAGGACCAGGAAGTCTTCCTACAGTTCACGGTCCTCCACCCCTTCCTCTGGGTACTTCCCAGATAGGGACTCAGCTCGTGGCTCCACTTCGACAGACGGATACCTGCCTACCTCTGCTCAGTCTACTTACCTGGGGACGCCTCTGACTCGGAGCTTCAGTTAGGCTCATCTATATCTGCTGCTACGCGGGAACTCATCCATGCGGTAGAGATACCCTACAGATCTCTGAGGACCCGTCCTCTCAAGTGGACATCTCCTTCTGCCACTGGGTGTTTGATCGCATCTTGAGGGCACAGTGGCTTCTCCCTGGACCATCCTCTGTCTTCTAGGAAGTCAGACCTCCCTTCCCTTGACCTGTGTGTATCTCCAAGTTGAAGGTGAGCTCGGGCAGTTCTGCCAGGCTATGCTGTGACACATGTCTCTAGCTCTCCCTGGCTGGCAATGATGAACATTCGAGGTAAAGGAAGCAGGTTGCTCCAGTGGTGCAATCGGTTAGCGCGCGGCACTTATATATCAGTAACTAGTGAGCACAAGCTGGCCTGTCTTGACATCTTGTCAGCGAGCTGCCCCATGTGTCCCTTCCTATCATTAAGAGCCTCCCGCGGTGGATCCCATGATAGCTATGCTCTCCAAGGTTTCTATTCTGCCTTCAGCAGACTCTGCCTACCTCAGTGATCCCTCGGAGTGAGATCGGATCACTTCTGTTGTATTGTTTGCAATTTCAGAACTGATACATTGTGTTGTCCTAAATGCTGGCTGTTGTATTGCTGCAAAAAGGTGGCTTCCCTCCCCAGGGTGGCCTTCGTAGTGGCTGGCTTCTCCCTGCGGCTTTCCTTCGCTGCCTCTTGGGTCAGCAAGGCCTTCTTTTCATGGGCCAAACAGCTTTACCTCCCTGATGCAGCTTCCTTCCAGGACCTCCAGCTGCTCGTCTCTGAGATTCTAAATGCTTCCAAATACCTGGCGATGCCTCCCAAATCTGCCAAGGCGGCCGCCAACGCAGTGGCTATCCGCCATACCATTTGGATTCGTTGTGGAATACTGAGTCCGCCTCCAAGAAGGCGAACGCAGCCCTTCTCCCTTTCCAGGTCAACCTGGGTCGAATTTTTGTTAAAGGCGTCGAGAAGCTTATCCCTGAGGCCACGGGGGAATAGATTCTTCCTCCCTCAGAGGCGTCCTATGTGTCAGCCGTTCTCCTGTTCCAGAAAGCTTCGTTCAAGTCCAGGCCTCCCTGGCGGTTCTGCACCAAGTTGTCCAGGCCTTCCTTTTTCTAGCCCTTCTCGGCATGAAGTTTTTTCCCCTCTCTGGGCCTCTCAAGTGGCGGGACGTTTGGGTCCTGGGCCTGAGAGGTGGTGTCGTCCGGCTACTCCAGCTTTCGCTGGAGTCTCTTTGCCTTTCCTACATCGGACAATCTAGGCTGTCTCCAATCTCCAGCGGCAGGGAGTCAGCGTCTCCGTTCCTGCTTCAGAGCGTATCCTGGGTTACTATTCCTACCTGTTCTCCATCTACATCATCGCGCTATGCCGTCAGTGGTTTCTTCGTTTTGTGGTGGATCCTTGACCTTTCCAGGTGTCGCTCTCCCCTTCGGGCTGTCGTCTGCCCTCTGGGTTTTTTTCCTCAGTGATGGCGTCTCTCATGGCCATCCTCCGCGCCAGAGGTGTTGCCGTGTTTCCAGACTTGGACGACCTCTTGGTGAAACCCCTCCAGGTCAGACAATCTGACCAGCTTGTGGCTCACCTTGGTCCTTCTTCGCCAGTTCTGCTGGCTCATCAATGAGGCTGTCTCATGCCCTCTAAGCACATGGAATTCAGGACATGATCCTCTACACACTCCAGGGCATAATTCTCCTTCCAGAAGCCAAGATCCTGAGGTCCGATGTGTCCCATCTTCGGAGGTACTGTCCTTGCTCTCTTCGTTTCGGCATGTGGGTCTTGCACATGATGGCCTCAACCTTCTAGGCTATACCTTTCATTCACTTACTCTGTCGTCCTCTCAACTTGACAATTCCGGCCTGCTGGGACAAATTTCCAGACAGCCTCATCTGCCTGGTTCTCTTTCCTCCTTGGTTCGCCGAGAGATTCTTTAGTGTATCTCCTCCCCAGGAATTTCTCAAGGGAAGTCCTTCTCACCCTCTGTTGGTAGGTGATTCCCACTGACACCAGTCTCCCTGGCTGGGGAGTGGTCCTCGATGCTTTGACTGTACAGGCCCTGTGGTCCAAGGCCGATTCTTCCCTCCGGTTCAACCTGCTGGAACCCAGGGCTATCTTATTTGCCCTGTCTCCCTGGACCTCTCTTCTCCAAGGACCTCTCCTCCATGGTCACCTACTTGAGCCCTCAGCGGGCACCAGGAGCCGTGCGGCCTTAGTAGAAGCCTCACAATCTCTTCCTTGGGTGGAGCGCCACGTTCCAGCTCTTTCGGTGGTCAACCTTTTTCTGGCGTGGACCACTGGGTGGCAGACTACTTGAGTCGAGAAAATATTGCTCCGGGCGAGGGTCGCTTTATCAGCATATCTTCCTTCAACTGTGCTCCCGCTGTGGCGTGACAGACGTCGACCTTTTATCTACTCCCCCGAACCACAAGGTCCCCGGCTAAGTTGCCAGATCTCAGGATCCTCGAGCCATCACCGCTGACGCTCTTGTGAGCTCGGTTTTTCGCTTCCTCTTCTCCCTCAGGTCCTCCAGAATCTCTAGACCAAGGGGGTTCAAGCTTTCCTGGTGGCACCAGATTGGCCCTGCCGGGCCTGGTACGTGGATCTCATGTTCCTGTTGGCGGATGCTCCTTGGCCTCTTCCTCTGCTGGTCGAACTTCTGTCTCAAAGACCTCTGTTCCAACCCACCTTGACTCTGCTGCGTTCACGGCATGGCTGTTGAATCTGAGGTTTGAGGCGTCGTGGTTTTTTCGGAGTTTATTCTATCATACTCGAGGCCTGGAAATTCCAGATAGCTTAGATCAAACGGGGAAGGCTTACTTCCACCGTTGAGAGAGTAACGATTCTCATTGGATCTTCCCCAGTCTGGTCTGGATCAAGGTCTTAGTCTTTTTCCCTTTAAAGACTTTCCTACTGCAGTGCCACTCTGTGCTCCTTTGGAACCCTTGGATCCGTGGGATCTTAACCTCGTCTATAGGGTGCTTCAGGTTCCCCCCTTCGAAGCCTTTGATATCCCTTTTTGGTCTTCTGTCCTGGTAGATCGAGTTCCTGATGGCCAATACCTCCATCGGCAGGGGTCCCGAATTGACTGCCCTTTTTTTTTCGGCAGCCTCCTTTTTTGGTCCTCCATAAGGATAAGGTTTTCCTCCGTCTGCCACAGTCTTTTTTTTCTTGGGGTGGTTTTCCTCCTTCCTCATCGAGAACTTGGTCTTGCCCTCTTTCTGCTCGGTCCCCAGGCATCCAGGTGTGTGCTTGCTCTTCCCTGCCCGGTTGTTGCCCTGGCGATTTGCGTCTATATTGTCCCTCATGGATCCTTTCTGCTGTTCAGACGCTTTGCTAGTTCTCCCTGAGTGCCCTTGCAAGGGCCTGTCTGCTTCCAGAGCTCCCATCTTCTGATGGCTTTGGTCTGAGATTAGGGAGACCTATTGGTTTAAGGGTAGGGCTCTGCCTTTCCGTGTGACGGCTCTGAGCTGAGCGTTATGGGTTTGCATGGCCGTGTTATTCCCACCCTCTGGGACTGCTTTAGGACATCCCATGGTGCTGTGTCCCCCAGTGAAATAAGCGAGAAAATGGGATTTTTTTGTACTCACCATAGAATCCTTTTCTCGTTGTATTCACTGGGGGACACAGATCCCACCCTTGTTTTTCAGTGTTGTTCCTGCCCGAGCTGTGTTGGTTCCTTTTCGGGTTCAGGCATTGTTGGTGGTTGTTGGTTCCATGTTCCTTTGTGTCTCTCTCCTACTGCTACGTTACAAACTGATTGATGCACAGTGGCTGTGGCAGGGTATAGCCTGGAGGCAGACCCAACAGCTTTCATTTCCCTAGTGTCTGTCTCCTAGTGACCAGGTCTATACCCATGGTGCTGTGTCCCCCAGTGAATACAACGAGAAAAGGATTTTACGGTGAGTACAAAAAAATGCCATTTTTTTTTTGTTGGAGATTTTGCATGCGGTTTTTGAGCCAATGCCAGAAGTGGATTGAGCAGAAGGGAGAAGTAGTAGTACTTCCTATATATTTTCCATTCCTTTTGTAGCCAGTTTTGGCTTTGGCTCAAAAAACTGCAGCTAAATTTGCAACAACAAAAAAAACCAAAAAACTGCATTTCTGCTTTAGGCTTAAAGGGTTTTTCCAGGCTAAAGAGAGAACCCAGGTGTAAAAAAAAAAAAAAAAAAATTCTACTCTGTCCTCCATTCAGATGGTATATCTTCCGTTTCTTCAAGTGCTGGGACTGGCTAGGCTGGAACGGCTGAGGCTTATATGAGTGCTGCGACCTATTGTTGGCCTTAGTGTTTACGTGTGCAGTACTGGTGAAGTCGCTGTTGATATGGTACCAGTGACATAGCAGTGACATCACTGGTACTGCATGTGACCACTGAGGTCACAATAGGCTGCCGTGGTAACTTGAGCTTTAGCACCTCCACCCATCCAGTTACAGAATTGGAGGGAACAGGGAATGTGCCATTGAAATGGAGGATTGGAGGTAGGTGAATATAACTTTTCATTTTACAACTCGCTGGATGGGAGCTACCGGTCAACTCCAGTTGTTTCTGTGATGAGACAGATTGACCTCATAGTTATGTACATATAAACATAGTATAAAATAATTGTTAATCTCTTTTTGTTACCTGTAGTACCTTGTACAAGATAAAGCTGTATTTCAAATGAGATCTTTAAATAAGATAAAGAATTAACTCCTCCATTCCTCTTTATACTCTTCTTTTTTTTTTTTTCCACCTTCAGAAATATTATCCACCAGACTTTGATCCATCTAAAATCCCTAAATTAAAACTTCCAAAAGACCGTCAGTATGTGGTGCGTCTGATGGCTCCGTTCAACATGAGGTAACTTTCAACATTGTGGGGACTGCTGGGGAACCATATACTGTGTGTTGGGCCACTGTGGAGCATGATTCTATGTGAGGGCTACTAAGGGAGCGAGGTAATGATAAAAGTTGGTGTAGCTTTGAGGGTGCCTTCACATGATGCAGTTACAATTGCATCAAAAATGCATGCAGTTTTTATGTGGTTTTTGGTGAGGTTTTCTAAATTAACAAGTAAAACAAATTTATGTTCAATGTGTAAATTCAAAAACTGTGCTAAAGACACTTCAAAACTTCTGTTTTTTGACTTTTAGTAAAAACCCAAAGTTTGAAAAGGTTGGGAAACACTGGCCTAGTTTAATACAGAAAAATGGTGTTGTATTTGTAACCTTATAGAATTCTATTGTTATGCCTTTCAGAGCTGGAGGTTCGAATCCAGCCAAGGACAACGTCTGCAAGCAGTTCGTATGTTCTCCCCGTGTTTGCATGGGTTTCCTCTTGGTACTCAGGTTTCCCTCCCACACTGCAAAGACATATTGATTTAGATTGTGAGCCCTATTTGGGACATTGTTGACAATATCAGTGTAAAAGCGCTGTGGAATATGATGGCGGTATATATGTTGTTTTAAATAATAATAACAACTTTATATAGCACCAACATATTCCACAGCACTTCACAAATCAGAGGACAATATGAAATTAACATATCAAACAATAGAAGTGAGGGTAACTTCTAGATGGAGGGGTCAGGATCTAAGGAATAGAGGAGGAAGGATAGATTAGGATTACAAATGTTAGTGTAGTGTGCCTGACTGAACAGATGTAATTTTAGGGCAGTTTTGAAGTTGCTGTAGTTTGGTATTAATCTGATTTTCCGTGGTAAAGCATTCCAGAGCACCGGTGCAGCTCGAAAAAAGTCTTGGAGACGGGAGTGGGATGTTCGGATAACAGAGGATGCAAGTCTAAGGTCATTGGCAGAACGGAGAGGACGGTTAGGGCAGTAGACAGTGATGAGGGAGGAGTTGTAGGGAGGTGCAGCGCTATGGATGGATTTGTGGGTGAGTGTGATAATTTTATATTGTATTTTGTAGTGGATGGGTAATTAGAAGAGCATTGCAATAGTGAAGACGAGAGAGAATCTGAACGACCATGAAGGTTTTTGATGTTTCCACGGTGAGAAAAGGGCAAATTTTAGAGATGTTTATGAGGTGCAGGTGGTAAGAGCGTGCAAGGTGTCTGAATATGTGGGGTGAAGGTGAGATCTGAGTCAAATGCGACCTCAAAGCAGCGGGTGTACTGCCTCGGTGTAATAGTAAGATCACAGACAGAAATGGAGATGTCAGGGTTAGGTTGGTTAGTGGATGGAGGGAACACAAGAAGTTCAGTTTTTGAAAGATTCAGTTTCAGAAAAAGAAAAGACATGATGTTAGAGACAGCAGAGAGACAGACACTGGTGTTCTGTAGTAGTGCAGGGGTGATGTCACGGGATGTGGTATATAGTTTGATATCATCAGCATAAAGATGGTATTGAAAGCCAAATCTGCTGATGGTTTGTTCAATAGGGGCTGTGTACAGACAGAAGAGGAGGGGACCTAGGACTGAGCCCTGAGGAACTCCAACAGCAAGGGGAAGAGGAGAAGTGATCCCACCAGCGAATGATACACTAAATGAATGGTCAGAAAGATATGAAGAAAACCAAAAGATAATGGTGTCCCTAAGGCCAGTAGAGTGGAGCATAGTGAGGAGAAGTTGGTGGTCTACAGTGTCAAATGCTGTTGAGAAATCCAGAAGAAGTAGTGAATAGTTCCCTTTAGATTTAGCCATCAGCAGATTGTTGGTGACCTTTGTGTGGGCTGTATCTGTAGAGTGTAGTGCATGAAAACCCGACTGTAAGGAGTCCAGCAGAGAGATAGTGGATTAGGCGGGAATAGACCAAGCGTTCCAGGAGTTTAGAGATGAAGGGGAGGTTAGAGACGGGTTGATAGCAGCACAGGATGGGTCATGGGAGGGTTTTTTTCAGTAGCAGGTTTATGACCGCATGTTTGAAGGAGGATGGAAAGATCCCAGAAGACAGAGAGAAGTTTAACATTTTAGTAAGGTGAGTTGTAACAGCAGGGACCAGAGACTGGAGGAGGTGTGACGGGATAGGATCACTTGTGCAAGTAGTGGGGCGAGAAGAAGAAAGGAGCTGGGAGACTACTTCTTCTGTTATTGGGTCATAGAATGAGAGTTCACAATGAGGAGCAAGGGAGGGAAGGGGACAAATGCTGCTTGGAGGTTGGGTTATTTCCTGACGGAGGTTGTCGATTTTGTCTTTAAAGTACGTGGCCATATTTTGAGCACTTAGGTCTGTGACATGTACCTGCACCTTCGGCGTAAGGAGGGAGTGAAAGGTGTCAGAGTCGTTTAGGGTTATTGGAGAGAGAAGAGATGAGAGAGGTAAAGTAGGCTTGTTTGGCAAGGTGAAGGGCAGAGTTATAGGCTTTAGCATAAACTTGAAGTGAAGAAAATCTGCAGATGTGTTAGATTTTCGCCATAGACGTTCGGCACATCTTGTGAGCGTAGCTGAAGAAAATGTGTTTGAGGAGTATGCCAAGGTTGCTGTTGTCTGTGTTGGGATTTTCGGACAGGCACGGATGCTACTATATCCAGGGCAGATTTGAGAGTCTTATTGTAGTGTTTGGTGGCCAGTTCAGGACAGGATTGAGAAGAGATGGGGGACAGTGATGAGTGTATGGTGTCTGAGAGGCGCTGTGTATTTACAGCCCGTAGAATCCTGTATGTGGTAGGTCGAGGTGTTTTGCGAAGGACAAGAGCCTTTGATAGAAAAAGAAAGAAGGTTGTTTTAAAGGCTATGGACACATATGGCTATGCATTTTTAAATATTTCGTACCTAACCTTAAAAATTCTTCACAATTTACCTTCTGCGCCTGCATGTTTTCTCACACAGTGCAGGCCGCTCTGTCCTGTTTTAGTGAAATCCGTCAGAGAGCTTGTCTGATGGCTTGATCAAGAGCGATAGAAAACAAGTCCATATTGTAGAATACTCACAAACCACGAGGGCTCATATAGCTTTTATCCATCTTAAATGTCTTATTAGGAATATAGCACAGTGTAGTTGCAAGGCTCAGTACAATAGAAAACAGGGGCTATTGCCTTTCCTCTATTTGAGGGTGGGTTCACACTTGCACTTGAGTCCGTCCGCTGCCAATCGGAGTGAAGATTTCGGGAAACTGGATAGGCACCGGATAGCGACAGGTTAGCGACGCATTGCTTAAAAACCCATTCATTTGAATGGGTTTTTAAAGCAATGCGCGGGTGTCCGATTGCACCCTCTGCGCTGCGTATCCAGTTTTTTCGTCGGAAACAAAGTCGGACATGCAGGACTTTGTGTCCAACAAAGCAATCGGACACCCGCGCATTGCTTTAAAAACCCATTCAAATTAATGGGTTTTTAAGGAATGCGTCGCTAACCTGTCGCTATCTGGTGCCTATCCAGTTTCCCGAGATTTTCACTCGGATTGGCAGTGGACGGAGTCAAGTGAAAGTGTGAACCCACCTTTACTTGTTTCAGGCGCTTGACCCTGCGGTGCCTGAAGACGACAGATAGGTGAGTATGAGATATCCCCCTGAGTGCCTCTCCCCTTTGGTACCGAGTGGCCCCCGTCAGGGGAGGCACCTGGTTTCCCCCCTTCGTGTGGGGACCCCCTTTCCTGGCCCCCGATACCTTTTCCCATGTGTGCCCACTGTTCTAAAAAGCTACCATTTGGTCAGCCTGAGCCCATCTGCTGTCTCTGCCTTACGTCTAAGCCAGCTCAAGTACTCCCCCCCCTCCCCTCCCCTCCAGGTGGACCCTCCTCTGGATTGAGCAGTTTCCCTACGCGGGCCATTGGCAACCTTGCCAGACTTAACCAGTCTGTGGTGGAAACTCTGTAATAATGGCGGCCTTCCCAGATTGCCGCCCAGTCAGCGTCTTCGGGTGCCCTCATCGCTCCCATTCCAGATCTAAGAGCCGTCCCCGCGGAGGTCTAGAAAATCATCCTACAGGTTGCTATCCTCCTCCCCTTTTTCTGGGCACTCCCCGGATAGGGCCTAAGCTCATGGCTCCACTTCAACAGGCGGAACCTTGCCTCCCCCTGCAGGTCTGCTTCTCCTGGGGACGCCTCTGACTCCTACTCAGAGCATCAGCTAGACACATCTACATCTGCTGCTACACAGGTGTTCATCCGTGTGGTAAGAAATATTCTACATATATCAGAGGACATGGATCCTGCTTCTTCAGAGAACATCTCCTTCCACCTCAGTCGCCACCCTCCTCTGGTATTCCCCAACCATGGGGCGTTTGACCACATGTTGAGAGAAACAATAGTTTCACCCAGACCGTTCCCTGCCTTCCACATGGAAGTCGGAGGTCCTTTTTCCTTTCCAGACCAGTGTATCTCCAAGTGGTCAGAGCTGCCCGCGGTGGACCCCACAGTAGCTAGGTTCTCCCAGGCTACTATTCTGTCCTTAGTGGAGTCAGTCTCCCTCAGTGATCCATCGGACTAGAGGGTGGACTCTCTTGCTAGGGTGGCCTTCGCAGCGGTTGGCTCCTACCTGCGGCCTTCCTTCACTGCGTCCTGGGTCATCAAGGCCTGCATCTCCTGGGCCAGACAGCTCCAAAAGGGTCCCCCCAAAGGAGTCCCCCCTCCAGGACAACCAGCTGCTCATCTCTGATATCATTAATGCTTCCACGTTCTTGGGCAATGCTTCCCTGGAAACAGCTCGCCGTTCTGCCAAGGTGGCCGCCAGTGCTGTGGCTATCCACCGTGCTGTTTGGATCCGTTCAAGGAACACCGAATCCGTCTCTTAAGATGGTGGTCGTTGCTCTTCCCTTCTCTCGGGACCAGCCTTTTTTTGACAAAGGCCTAGAGAAACTCTTCTCTGAAGCTACATGGGGAAAAAGATTTCCTCCCCCAGAGGAGTCCTATGCACCAGCCGCTCTCAGCGTTTTCGCTCCTTTTGTGGCTACATCTCTCACTATGTAGGACAGTTTTCTTGGGACTCCTGTTCTGAGAAGCCCCCTGTCAATCCCAGACCCACCAGGTAGTCCCGCTCCAAGTCTTCCAGTCCTTCCTCTGCATAAAGATCTCTCCTTCTGGGAGATCTGGCTTGCCAGTGACGACAATGCCTGGATTCGAGAGGTGGTGTTTACCGGCTACTCCATCGAGTTTCCCTCCTTCCAAATTTTTTTCTGTCCACTTTGCCTTCTTTCCCCTCTCGAGCGACCTCCTTTCTTGTGAGAGTAATGACTTCCATCCGCTCTCCTTTTCTCTTCCTAGGATCCTGGTTTTTCTCCATTCCAGTCTGGACCAAGGGCTGGGTCTTTCTACTCTTAAAGGGTTTGTCCAGGCTAAAATTTTATTTATTAATTAGGCTGGGGAAGGTACCCGCCGCACATGACAGCTGAGGCCAATCGGCAGCCTCAAGAAGGGAACCAGGGATATCACTACCTGTCACTGTCACTACAGAGAGTTATCGGACCCTCTTGGCTGTTCGGCATCAGGCTTCGGCCACTCAGGTCTGCTAGGCTGCCACCTGGACCCCTGTCCAAACCTTTTTTTTTTTTTTTACCAAGTTCTATCAGATTCTGCAAGTGACTGTGCGCTAAATTGCTCTCATGGCCCTTTCCTTCCCACTCTGCTTTAGGACATTTCATGGTACTTCCCCCCCCCCCCCCATGAAATATGTGAGAAAAATGGATTTTTGTACTCTGCATAAAATCCTTTTCTCGTTGCATTCATTGGGGGACACAGATCTCACCCTTGTTTTCCTGTTGTTCCTGCCTCAGGATTTTTTGGTTCGTTTTTGGGTTCAGGACATGTTAGTTGTTGTTGGTCCATGTTCATTTTTAGTTATTTCTGTCTCTCTCCTACTGCTGTGGTACAAACTGACTCACACAGAGTCTGTGGAGGGGGTATAGCCTGAAGGCGGAGCCAACATCTTTTGATATTCCTAGTGTCAGCCTCCTAGTAGCCAGGTCTATACCCATGGTACTGTGTTCCCCAATGAATACAATGAGAAAAGGATTTTACGGTCAGTACAAAAATCCATTTATAATGAAAGGTATCACAAGTGGTGCTTGACCGATTTCGCTCTTCTGGCTTCATCAGCAGAAGAATAACCTGCCTAACAGAGGCACTTGTGGCTGGGAGCAGCAGGAAGAGTGTGCGCTGAAAGCCTTGCTGAGGGAGACAACGAGATGAAGTCAGACCTTTGGGAGCTGCATTAGAGACTGAAACACGTAAAATGGAGGAGTGGTGAGAGAACCTGTTTTCCATGGTACTGAGCTTTGTAACTATATTTCTAATAAGACATTTAAGATGGACACAAGCTATATGAGCCCTTGTGGTTTGAGAGGATTCTAGTATATGGACTTGTTTTGTATCGCTTCGGGAAACTTTTTTTTTTTAATTTCGTTATACATTTGGGAATCAGCACTTTAAGCACTCTGTTTATTTTTTGTGTCTGGAAGATTGGTCTGTAGCCCTTATTTTTGCTTTCCTATGAGTTCATAAGAGCTCATTTAAGGTTAATTCTATTCAATTGATATGTGGATATTGGGAAAGAAGTTTGTGGTTAACCACTTCCTGAATTTTCATGTACATGTACGTCGGAGAATGTGGGTGTTTAGCGTATCCCCATATACATGGTCGTAATGGTGATCGTGCGAGCTCAGAAGCAGAGATGGCTGTAACTGACAGCCAGGCTACCACTGCAACAGTCAGGACGGTAATAACGCTGATCCCCACTATTTAACCCTTAAGATGCAGCTGTCAATAGCAATCGCATCGTCTTGTGTGTTTGTCAGTGAACTGACACCTCAATCGGCTCTCGAACTGCGATTGTGGGGTGCTGATGGGTTTCTATGGCAATTGGGGGCCTAATAAAGGCCCCGTGACTGTCATCATAGCCTTTCTTTTAAGACCTACTAGAGGCATGTCCTAATAGACTACCTGTTACAACTCCAGCGGCTGCTGATATCAATTGTGGACATATTGGCTTGCACATATACGCTGCATATGATGATTATTATTGACCCCTGATAAGTTAATGCTCTTAATGAAACATGTAAGGTCTTCATAGTTGAGAATATTGGACTGCTGGCAGCATATTCCCTGAGGTTCGATCCCTGGCGTGGCATTAGACCAGTAACCTTGGGATTTGTTCCTCCTTTGTGGATCTCACTGGGACACATTTATGTATTGACGCAGCTTGTACAACAGCTTTATATTCTTATATCATTGTTAGTCATTCATTCCCCATATTTATGACACACAGGGATGGTTCTGAAATCTGATATTGCCTTCTAATATTTTTTAGATTTGGTTACACATTGTTAGATTTTATTTAGATTTGGTTGGGGCATTTTATAGATTTATTAAAGGTGAAGTTTTTTGCATCAAATTTGTTCCCTTATACTTCAGTGAATGTGGTTTTGATGTAGTTTTAACTATACCTCAACTGTGTTAAATTTATTAGCCTACCTGAGGATGTGTTTTGTGTCCACGCTATTAATGATGCTATCATTTCACAACGCCCATGTCAAAAAGAAAGGAAAAGGATTTGAAGTTGATGTGGCTAGCTATTATTAGAAAAAAAAGTATCCTATAAAGTGTGCTAGTATTGTCAGTTCTCTTCCACTGAAATAGTGTATGCTATTATTAGTTATATTATAAACAGAACTACAATCCCCATCCCATGTTATGATCTTTAACTGAACTTTTTTATTTTATTATAGGTGTAAAACATGTGGAGAGTATATATATAAAGGAAAAAAAATTCAATGCAAGGAAGGAAACTGTGCAAAGTGAGCAATACTTGGGACTCCCTATCTTTCGCTTTTATATCAAATGTACACGATGCTTAGCTGAAATCACTTTTAAGGTATGAAAGGCATGGGAAAAAGTCACAAACAGCCATTTTAAAAGCAAACTTTGTATTTTTTTAAACAGTGCATTTCTTCTGATTCTAAAATATACTGAATATTAAGGCAAGTCAGGACTAGGCAAAAAAATGAAATGATTATAGGGTATATGACATTTATAGATGTCAGGAGGTCCAATTTGGAATATTCCAGCTAGGAAAAAAAAATAACACAATACTCAATATCATGTGTGAAGTCTTCTAAATAACATCCTGGCAAACCTGTATGTAAAAATATCTAGAACCTATTGATCAGCATTTATCAAGTAAGTGGAATTATGTTTAACCCTATATACTTTCCAAACTACCGTACTTTTTCACAGTTTTATTAATTACTTGATGTAACTGTTTCATCACCTGCTATTTTACCAGACAGATCCAGAAAATACAGACTATGCCATGGAACACGGAGCTACACGGAACTTCCAAGCAGAAAAGCTCATTGAGGAGGAAGAAAAACGGTTTCAGAAGGAACGTGAAGAGGAGGAGCTAAATAATCCCATGAAGGTACAAAATGGCTGCTTGTGATTAAAACTAGTTTTACATTATCAATAGACTAGAATAGGCCAGTAGCAGCATTAGCCTTACTGAACTGACATTGACTGTATCCCATATACTAAATACTTGGTATTTTGATGATCATGATGAGTCAGAAGTTACTACATACTCACTAAAGTAATTGGAAAATAGTTAGAGACCGAGATCTATTTTCTTAGCAACTTTAGAACTATCAAGAAAAGATATATTTGCAGCATGCAGTAGTATAACTAGATTATTAAGATGTTTATAGAGAACCATAATAATTTATACATTACAATTCCAAGAAAGGATGATACGTGGGGTGAGTACAGTAATACGTGTAAATATATGAAACTTTGCAACTGCATTCATCGAGAGAAAGAGGCCTCTTCCTTACCTTCTATTACCTGTACATCTAGTACATAGCTCTACCTATGACCTGTATAGCACTGTCAGCAGTTTCGAAGGCCGAAACTGTTGACACTCTTTTAAATGGATAATTGGACCCAAAGGTGTTACCAGAAAATGACCACTCTTCTTGAACAAAGTTTGTGTTAAACATATTTTATGATAATTTCTAATGACTTTATTTTAAATTTTCTATGTCGCCATCTATATTAAAAACAAAAAAAAAAAACTAAATCTTACATTTTTTTACCCGGACCACTAAGCCTAGTAATAGATTGACAATTGTCAGGTCTATATGTTTTCTTTGTAGCAGTCATCTAATTTACATCACAGGATTACAGTAAGGAATAACACCTCTATAGATAATATCACTAGTCCATCATTGCATCCGCAAGTGATAATAGATAATGTTACAGTATACCTACTTTCCCTCTCTGCACAGAGGATGTCTAAAAAACTTTCCAGTAAGAGCTCAATGAGTTGAATCCAGTCTGTTGCTGCCTATGGCCACGACTGTGGTGTAAAGCATATCACTATATTGCTGAGGAGAAGCTCAGGCAAGATGGCAACCCCTATAATACTGTACAGAATTTAAAAAAAAAAATCTACAATTAGAAAACAAAAACAGGTAGTTCACGCAGCTAATTTCTTTGTGTAGAAGAACCAAAACACTGTTAACAAACTGTAGTTTTGCTCTAGTCAAATTTTACATGGAAGTTTTATGGCTTTTTTTTTTTTTTACCTCACTTAAACCAGATTAAATATAATTTTACAATCAACCTTTTTCATTCATAATTATAAAAAAAAAAAAAAAAAAAAAAAATTAGGTTCTTGAAAACCGAACAAAGGATTCCAAAATGGAAATGGATATCTTAGAAAACTTGCAAGAATTGAAAGAGCTGAACCAGCGTCAGGCCAATGTAGACTTTGAGTCTATGTTAGGTGTCTACAGAGAGACAGAAGAAGAAATGAAGAGGAGGGAAAAAGAGGAAGATGAAAAGCAGATCAGGTAGTTGACACTGAATATTTCCTGTCTTTGGGTGGCACCTTTTTGTCCTTGTGTGAATTAACGATATAGAAGAATGTTATATAACATCAATATCTTTAGGGAAATGTTGGCTGAGGCTCAAAAAAGGCATCTAGTTGCAGACTCTGACTCTGAAGAAGAAATTACCTCTGATGTACCGAAGAGAGTTGAGAACATGAAACCAACTGATATTCTGACTAAGGTGACTAAATTTAAGATGTGTCTATTGTAATGCTCCATATGTATTATCTCCTCTAGGAAAATTTCACATACTAGAGAGCTTCATCTCAGCCATGTGAATTGATTGTATGTGTTAAGTGCTACTGGCTCTATTTCCTTCACAATTGAAGGCGTTATTTTGCTGAAATTGTGACTGCACACCTTATTGCTGTTTTTGAACTGGATTCAACCTTATTTTTTCACCAAGTACACCATCTGACCCTTATAACAGATTTTAATATATGCTTTTATTGAAAGAATAGCAGGTTCACTGACTTATACAGTGTTGTGTTTGCTCCTGAGTTCTTTTTTTTCATTCTCAAAGACTGATTATATTCCTCCCTCATTTTGCATCTAAAGAAAGCTATATATCTCAAAAAATAATGCTCACAGTGCAATCCCTGCAGTGGATAAGCTGTATTACTAGTATATAAATTGGTCCCCTGGAGTCCAGATGATTACGTTTGCAGAGTGAAGCTGGGAATGCCAGATATCTCGTTGTTCTGCCTCCCCTACTGACTCTCTAACTCTTGGTCACATGACTGACTCCACTTCACTCTATGTGCTTGCAGCAGGTGTAGAATGGAGTTGGTGACATCATAGAGAGCCAGGGAGGCAGTGGGCAGAGACTTCCAAATGTACTGTGCTCTGCAAATGTAATCGTTGGGACATCAGAGGACCAGCATATATGAGTAATAAAACTTATTCAGTGCAGGAAATGCACTGGTAAGCTTTATTTTTCACTGCATAACCCCTTGAAAATTTTAATAAAAAAATATTCTGTTGTGTTTAAAATGAGCGAATAAAACAGAAGAAATATACATTAAGTATCATTTTTCCTCTATTTTTTTTTACTAACAAAATATGTCTGGTTCACTAAAGCGGTGTTCCCATCTTCATAATTTATGGTATATTCACAGAATATTCCATAAATAGCTGGCTGATGCGGCTCCCTCCTCTAAACACACATCTGTCTTGAGATTGGGGACCTCCATACCAATGTCTTGTGGCCACATATGTTTGGCTCTCTCCATTAATTTCTATGCTTTGGCTATTTTTGTAATTTTCATAAAAATGTATAGGGAAAATCACGTGTGCTTAGCCATTTTAAAGGGAGTCTGTCACCAGAGCCAAGCATATCAACCCAGTCCTGCAGATTAGGGTCACCTGAATCAAACCATGTTTTCCCCTTGTGAATCTGTGCATTGTTTGCCAAAATATGACTCTCTTTGTCAATATGCGAGGGAGCTCTTTGGAGCAATGGCAACGCCCTTGTTGATCCAAAGAGCTAATTTGCATATTCATAAAACAGCAATGTCTCTGCAGTGGAGGCAAAACAGGTTAGGGTCGCCTGAATCAAACAGTTTTTTTTTTCCTTTGTGAATCAGTGCCAGTTGTCGAGATATCGCTCTTTTTGTCGATATGCAGATTAACTCTTTGGAGCAATGGCAATGCCGTCATTGCTAATTTGCATGTTGACAAAAAGCAATATCACAGAGGCACCAACTCACAAGGGGAAAACAATGTTAGGTTAGTGTCACCTGAATCAATCTATCTGCAGGGCTGGGTTGATATGCTGGGTTCTCATGATAGACTCCCTTTAACAGTGCAAGACAGGAGTTGTGGACCATTTTTCTGGAATTGAATTCTCTATGAACTGTGCATTTATCAGACATATGGCATATCATGTGTATATGGCATAAATGTCTGAGATGTGAATACCTTTTTAATGGTTAAAAGGAGACAAAGGTCTTTAATGACATTGGTAGGCAAGGACTTAACTGCAGGCACTTGAACCAATACCAAGAACTCTGGAAATAAGTGTCTGCAGCTGCGTGGTGACTCTCCATTTAAAGTCACTTGCAGATATGGAACAGTCATGTGTACACACTTTAGGAATTATATCATAAATCTTTGTTGCTGGAAAACTTGATTAAAGGGAGTCTGTTAACAGGATGAAGCATATTAACCCACAACACAGATAGGTGAGGCTCCCCTGAATGTAATGCCGTTTTCCTCATGAAAATTTGGGCCTTTGTTACGGAGATATTCATTTATTTTACAATATGCAAATGAGCAATCTGGAGCACTGAGGGCGGTTCCGTTGCTCCAAACTGCTCTAATACACCCCCCTTCTTCCTCCCCCTCTGTAAGTGACTGGGCCAGGGAGCCATTCTGAAATTACACTTAGCCCTGTATTCTCGCATTTGCACCAGCATGTTACAGCAGTGTGGGTCATAGCAGTTCGGAGCAAATGGAGCTGCCCTCAGTGCACCAGACTGCTCATTGGCATATTGTGAAATACATGAATATCTTGGCAACTGAGACACAAGTTTTCATGGGGAAAAAGGTGTTCCATACAGGGTAGCCTGACCTATCTAACTGTGTTGCTGGCTTAATTTGTTTCACCCTGACGTTCTCCCTTTAATGCTGACTTTTTTGTGAGGTGCAGGTTACATAGGGGGGGGGGGGAGGGAAAGTTTTTACCATTTTTAAAAAGAATGCCAACCCCAAATATTTAGAACTAAAAATGTTAAGGTTTGGGGCCCACTTTTCTATACTGCATATATTATACTTGTGCTGCATATATTACCTTTGTGCTGTTTACTCTAGACCTCATATCCTAACAAGAAGCACTGTGGTGAAAAGTCCGATAACGATGGCAGCAAGCTCAAGAGCCGTAGTCTACTTTCTGGACTTATAAGAAGGAAAGGTCCTGAAACCAGAGAAGATTCAGAGTCCAGTGTTAGCCAGGATCCTGTTATGGCTAGAAAGAAAACCGTTTCTGATAAGGGCAAACCAGCACAGTCCCATCAGACTGATGTTACTCCTTGCACAGGTTTTAAAAATCAGTGTGAAAAAACATCTTATAACACAGGTAACGGTCTCCACTCTTGTATATTTTGCTCTCACTGTGCTAGCTTAATCTCGGGGTGTCATAATCTTTCTCTGCCAATAATTGTAGTTGAAGGGGAATTTACATTTCAGCAAATGTATTTTTTTGTTATTGATTTGAAAAGTAATACCATTTTTCTATATCGGTCTTTGTGGTTTTCAGGATCTCTGCTAGCAGTTTATTCTGTACCTTCATTATTCATAACAGAGACAAAACTAAGAAACATTACTACGAATTCGCTGATAAATGTGGTAGCTCCCTAGCTCTGCGCCTGCATCCCCACATGTCTCTGACCTATACATAACCTGTGTAACATTTGTGGTCAATATGCAGATCTCGACCCAGAGGGATCGAGGTCTGCATAGTGTAGAGGGGTCTCTACAGACTAAACTGGAGTACTAGGTCCTTGAAACAGCCCTCTCCACTATCTCGTACTCAGACCATGCCTCCCTAGATGAGCACTTCTCTGAAGATGAGCTCTCTGTGGTTATCCAGACATCCGTGTAGGGCAAATCTCCTGGTCCAGATAGCTTTACGCCCCGATTTTATAAAAGCCTTAAGGACCTTCTACACCCCACGAGCCTTTAACAGCCTCGACGGTGACACACCTTTCGCTCGTCAATCCCTCTTAACCTTAATCACGGTTATTCCAAAACCCGATAAAGAACCCCACCAGTTGAGCCAGTTACTGGCCAATATCGCTTATTAACATCGACGTTAAACTATGTGCTTAGCTGCTTGCTAACCGGCTTTCCCCCCCTTGATGCCATCCTGATTCATACTGATCAAGTCAGTTTTATTAGGAGCTGCGAGGCACGGGACCATATCTGTGAGACTCTCTTGGCAACTGAGGCGGCGCAAAACAGCGGCATTCCTCTATGCCTCTTGTTTGTCAGTGCGGAGAAGGTTTTTGAACGCGTGCAGTGGGGCTTCCTGCAGGCCACTCTGGAACAGGTTGGGATTGGCCCTGGCTTTCTGGGTAAAATCTTGTGCCTCTATGGCGACACCACTGCTAATGTGCTGCTAGTGGTATTCTTTCAGACTCCCGGTGCGGAATGGTACCAGACAAGGATGTCCTCTGTCATTCCCCCCCCCCCCTTCTCTATGTCCTGGTCACGGAACACATGGCGGTGTCCCTGCAGGGGTGCTCTAGTGTGCGCAATCTCCTGATGGGAAAGCTAACAGGTCAAGACAGCGTTATATGCTGATGACCTATTGCTTTACGTTACCCAACCTCACATTTCCTTTCTGTCCATTTTGCGTGAGTTCCGACGATTCGGTCATGTGAGCAATGTCAACCTATGCAAAAGCGAGGCCCTTAATGTCACCTTGCCCTCTTCTTGTCTGTCTCTTCCCATTCCTCCTCATTGTCACCACCCATGGCTTGAATAGTGGGACCCTCGGTGTAGGCCCTTTGCCCATTTTTGTGGTTGTGTGTCATGAGCTGGGTCCTCACCGTGTACCTTGCCCATTGTATTCTGTTTAACAGTACTGTTCCAGTTGTCTTTAGTACGAGGCATACTGTGTGATTTTCGTCCTCTACACTATTCTATGGTGCTTGCCTCCAAGTGCAGCTTGTTATTGTCGTCTTCCCCTTGTTTTGCAGGTTCCTTGGCCTGCTTATTCTTCTCTGATTGTACATTACACTTTGTACTTGTTTACTTTGTGAAAAACTTCTAATAAACATTGATTAAACATAAATTTATTAGATGCATGACACAGAGAGGCTGAAAAAGTAGAATTCAACACTGGGTGCTCTCTAGTGCAGAGCCTTACTAACAGGGGCGTAAATACCGGGGTAGCAGCGGTAGCGCCTGCCACAGGGCCCGGGACATTCGATGCTTTTTTTTGTCAAATGTTCGCCTTGGGGCCCAGCCATTCCTAGTTACGCCACTGCTTAGTAATATTCAAATTGATGTATACACAAAAATCTTCCCCCTGTGGGTAGCACAGTACCTTAGATTGTTGTGTGAGACATAACAACTGATGTGCCTTGGATACTAATGGTGAGGTGCTATGAAGTTGTTTCCCATCCTTTGGAAAAGTAAATGGCCAGGGTAATTCGATCTGAAGTACTGATAGTGAAAACTTCACATAAAAGAAAATGCACCATACACTTCCTCAAGACAATGTAGAATGGGACAAGGCTGCATGTCTGGATACAATATGTTTAATATATCCCTTACCCGCATTGTGTCTGTGATTATTAAGACGGACCTTCAAGGAAGTGGTGGTCCTCCCACATACTGGAGACCACACTGACATTCCAAAAGGTAGGTATGAATTTTGAAGGTTTCATTCACTAGTAATATTACGCTTGAAACCTTTCTATGATAAATAGTATTACAGCATTAACACCAGGGCTTGTTGCACCTAAAGCGGCCCCTGATGTTTGTGGAGGTGATAAGGGTATTAATATGTCTCAGTTGTCACAATCTACTAATAAGTATTGCTTTGGGGTGATTGATGATTCATGATCTGTTGTGACCCTTTGATCACATGATGTATATGAATGTGTAAAATGTCAGCAGTTTCAGAGATACTGGTATGTCAGAGAGGTCTGATGGAGTTCTTACTCCGAAACGCTTAACCATTTATCTTACTATAACAATAAAGGCTTTAAAATGTCTTTGCCTAGCTCTCCAACTAGAAGTTTCATTGATATTACATAATTACTGTAGATGCATAGTGTTTACATATTTATTTTCATAGGAATTCAATCACTATCTTTTTAGAGACCCTTATGAGCTTTACTGCTTCTGACTGACCATGGCTGTAAGCCATTTATGTCAGAGTTGGAATGTGGAAAGAAAAAAAGGGGTTGGTGGTCATGTGATGCTTCACTCATTCAAAAACAAACTTCTATTCCATGGCGGTAGACAAGCAAGGTTCTCATTGAGTGCCAGCAATCAGAGATGTAGAAAACCATGAGGAATTGATACAACCGGTATATTGCAAAATTGCTTGACTTTGTTATACGATTAATAATCTTTACTTGCTGAAAAAGGAACACCCTATTAAAGTCCTCATAGGGGTCCTCGTATATTAGTTATAGCTATGTTACTTTGTGTTGCTTTACACTGTCTGGACAACTGTTGCAAATAGAACCATTGAATAGTTTTGATTTATTCTTCTACTAGTGATGAGGCTGGCTTTTGGCATTTTTAGTCTAAACAGCATTTATCTAATCATTATTAATAATTTAGATAATCTAATAATAATTATAAGGCTAGGTTCAGAAGCGGTAGAAAAATCTGCTATTGATTTTGCCACAAATCTGGAAACAGGAAGTTGCAGCCTGTAGTTTGTGGCTCTTTACCTAAATACAGTGAAACCTCTCCAGAAGAACACTCCTTTGAGAAGACCCCCTCTTAAAGACCAGTTTTTTAAGTGACCAATTTTGCTCTCATTATACTCTGTGGAAGCAGACCACTCCCTTAGCCAACCAAAGACCACACTTTGGACTCAGCTCTGCGCTGACCACATCCCACATATGTATCTCCTGCTTTTGTACTCTGTTATAATCTGTACCTTGATTTATTGAAAACAATAAAAATCTCTTGAATTTATAAAAAAAAAAAAAAAAGACTTATAGATACCACTCTGGGGACTAAAATTGAGAGGGTGAGCCATGCTGGTGACTAGGAAGGAGAAGAAAGCCATGCTGGGGACCAAGATTTAGAAAAGTGCCATACTGGCTACCAATGGGAGGGGGGTGGAGAGACAGAGTTTGGGCATTAAATAGTAACTTTTACAACAGTGTAAACAACAAATCTGCTGATACGTGCCTATTATATTTCAAATTCCATAATACTTGTTCCTGATATACAGTGGAATATTCTGGTGCTGTAAAAGTGTTTCATAATTGTGATGTATTTCTCTTTTACAGGAAACGCCACTCACACCCCTGTTGCTACTTTAAATAGAGGAGCATCTTCCTTGTCTTTGTTGGGCGCATATTCTGACAGTGAAGACAGCGAGTAGAGAAGAGCAGATGCCAAAGAAAAGTAAACAGGATATTATCAGGCTTCCAGAATCATTGGATACAGAGAGTATGGGGCATATTTATTTAAGCCTGGCAGGCAAGGCATAAAAAGTTGCCAATTTTTTTGTGGAAACTGATAACTTTTTTTTTTTTTTTTTTTCAGTTTTGCGCCCCCTTCACCACTACTGCAAAAAGGGGATATGGTGAGGGTGGGTAGGAAGATTTTTCGACATTTGTGTCAAAAATCTGATGTAAATGAAGAGAGAAACATACACCAGCTACGAGCTGTCGCATTGCCTGGTAGAGAGTGTGTGTCATTTATGATGAGGCGTTCATCTCGTCTTAAATGAAGCGCACCCTCAAGCAGCGATGGGGTTGTGAAGACTGGCTTTGATAACAACAGTCTTCATAAATCTGCACCATTGTGTTTTGTTTTGTTTTTTTTAAATAGTACAGAGGATAACTATTACAGATGCCCACAGCAATGAATTACGTTGCTACTTTAATATATTCTAGTATGCTATAGAAATAACTGAAAATTCATTGGTTACTGTGTCACTTTGCTCCATCTTTCTTTCTTTGTATGTGGTATTTTTTTTTTTTTTTTTTAAATACATCTTCCCCTGTGTGTTCAGTTGTCATGAGTCATTTGTGCTCAAATTGTTCTAATATTCTTATATTTTAAAATAGCTTTTCGTTTGGTGTTTATTATATTCTGCATTACAATAGCAGATTTTTATTCAAAATCTTCCTGAAAATTAAATATATAAGCTTTTCTTAAAGCAGGGTCCATTTCATTGATTATTGTAATAAACATATTTTGAAATCTTTGTCATTTCTGTTCCGTTCCATTCCATTCCAAAATTAATTTCTTCTCTTGTTTCAGTTGACAGCTATTTGCAAACCACCTATAATATATAATTATATATAATCTAATGTCCTGCTCGGTTAACAGTAGACATCCCTGTATGTCAGTTGATGCTGGCATCTCCTGAGAGAGATAGCTGTTTGTATAATTGAGGCATTGCTGTCTCCTATATTGACCACTTGCTGCAGAAACCCATGGACCCCATAGACTATAATGGGATCCTCCCAGTTTTTGCCCAAAAAAATGCAGAAACCCCGACGAACACTGGTGTGAATCCAGCCTGAGACTGTTCATGGTTGTTTTTTTTTTTTTGTTTTGATACATTGGGGGAAATACACTAACCCATCTACACCAGTTTTCTTGCATAGATGGGTGTAAGTGTGGCACATCTTTGGCATACGACCCTTTCTTGTGCTAAAGATACAATATATTGTTGGCACTGTGCTTTCCACGTTTTACGAAAGTGGGTGGAGAGGGATGGTGAAAAAGGTAACTACCTCAAACCAGAAACGCGTCAAAAAACAGTGTCACATTTTTTTTTCTGCCTCCTATTGATTTCAATTTCAAGGTGGAATATGCCTGGAGATATGTCGCATTTTTTTTTTTTTTTTTTTTTTTGCTAATAACTCCCATCAAAATGAATAGGGAGGTGTTATTTGAGGCAGATTCTGCTTCAAAATCCTCCTACAAAAAAACTGTGTGAACTCACCCTAAAGGTATGTTCATAATATTGTGGAAAATGAAGAGGAATTCCATCGCAGCTTCCCGCTGCTGATTAGGCCCAGATGAATGGGTCTAATCAGCAGGGACTCTGTGGCTGAATCCGCGGCAATATCAAGCAGGACGCTTGTTTTTTTTTTTCCACGTCCTGCTGCGATCTCTGCCTCCCATTGAAAACAATGGAAAGTGAATTCCAGCCAGAATCTGCCTCGGATTCGGGGGCGAAATCCACCCCCAAATCCGTGGCAAATTTTGCCATGTGAACATACCCTTAGGTTTATCCTTGGTATTTTTGTATTGGTTTGTATACATGGTTTGTAGACCTCTTCTGTTTTTTTTTTCTGCAAAAAACCCTAATCGTGGAACCAAAGGGGTTGTGCCATGATAGCTAGTTATGATCCACGTATGTTTGTAACTTGCTGATTGGTTGGGTTTCAACTGATGGACCCCACCATCCTAAAAAGGGGGTCCCGTCTTCCATGTGAAGGGAGCTGCAAGTTACACTAAGCAATCTCCAGCAGTTCCACAGAGAATGAGTGTAGCAGCAATGTGCACACATGACTTGCTACTCTATTCACATGGAGGGGGACAGGACCTTATTCTAAGGATCAGTATGGGTATACTTCCTTTTGCATCACAACCCCTTAACTGTTTGTCTCAAAAAAAGAGAAAAAAACACCCTTTAAAAAGCAGCCTCCAGAGTGCTAATTGCCCAAGGACCCTCTCCCAACACCCCTTGGAAACAGCTGATTTTGCAGGGGAGCTGGCCACAGGGAGCCTGTAGTATTGCATGGTCTCTACATCATGAGTGTTCCAAAAAAAAAAAAAAAAAAAAAAGCCATTCAAACATACATGTTCTGGCTCATAGAAGGAAGCCCAGAGCACATTACTCCCCCCCCCTTCCCCCAATGATATCTATATTCCTCAATAGAACATATGAATATTCCCACATGTCAATTTTCATGCAGAATTTTGTAGCAGTGTGGGGATAGGATTGCTTAAAATGCAGCTGCTGGGAAAATGTCATGAATTATCCACCTGCAAATACAGACCAAAAATATGCAGCATTTATGCTACTAGTGGTCTTCCTAACTGAAACAGAGGGTTACTGAAATCTTGCAGACACAGAGGGATCCCTTTCCTACCAGCATTCATCATCTTTGGCTGGAAATATAACTGAAACTGGATGTGTTTGAGAATAGGACAGGCCTTAGCTTCTATTATAGGGGTATATTCCAGGCAAAAAAAAAAACTTTAAAAAAAATATATATATATATTTTCGTGCTATTAATGGGTTAATAATTGCACCAAAATACCTTTAGCAGTGTTTTGAGTGATTTCTGGCTTTCTCTGGGAGCTCTTATCATCCTTTACATTTGTTTACATTGCTAGCTTCCTGCTTCCCTAGCCTACAACTCCCATGATCCCTCTCTCACACCCCCCTCCCTGTTTTCCTAGCTAGCCCCCGGACTACTGCTCTATCTTATCTACCTACCCCCCCCTCTCTCTGTCCTCGTCTAGAGCCAGTACTGTCAGAGGGGGCGTTCCTTACAGCCCAGTGATGACGCTGAGCTGTAAGGAACACCCCCCCCCCCCAGTACAAGTCTATGGACTAGTACTGTCAGGGAGGGCATTCCTCACAGCGCAGCTAGACTGTCAGGAACGCCCTTCTGACAGTGAACAGTGAAATTTAGACCCCCGATATCTCCAGCCCCGGGGCATATAATGAGAAAGCCGACAGTGCGCTGAATTCAGCGCGCTGTCGGCTTTCTAGTGGTATGTAAAACTGCATATACATGAGGACGTGAAAGGTCCTCTTTAACTCTTTCATCAATTCTCCTTGTCTCTCATCACTATCAACTCACAGAAGATTACCAAACTAAAAAACAAAGTGACATCACAGGCGATCACTACCTCCAATCTGAAGAACCCCTCAGAGAGAAATTGGAAAATCGTCACTGTCGAAACGAGTTACAATTTGCAGGCATACCAGGGGTGGGGAAGTTATGGAACCCCACCAAGTACTTTGACTGTAAGTTGTAGACAGGATGGGGCCCAAAGCACATTGATTAGGTGAGGAATTTACCACTCCCTCTGACCTCAACCTCCTCTCATAGAATGTGGCGGATCTTACTACTGCAATCAAACATAAGAAAGTACTTACTCAACTTAAACAAGAATCTCTCACATTGAGGAGAGCACCAGTAAAGGTGTGTAGAGATTTTAATTGCCTTTTGCCCTCTACTTAGCATCTACATATCACAAGGCATTATGGGAAAGGAGCTGGGGAGCTCATGCGCCCTCTATTGGATGTAACAAATCCTCAATTTGCTTTTGACTCACCGAGCCTTGAGACAGCAAAAGGGATTTTAGCCAAGCCAATTTCACTTATCTGCATACAGCGCTGTTTCCGGATTGTTGTCCTTCATCAGTACAGAGCAAAGTGAATTGGCTGGCTTAGTGGGAGGCAATGAGTGGGTTAGGGACAAGAATCTCTCACATTGAGGAGAGCACTTAAACAATACAGACCTAACATTTATTTGCAGGAGACCGACTGGAAATTAGGCTATAGAGCAACTCTAAGGCTCCCATGGCTGGAGGCCTGCCAACTATACCTCTAAGGCACACAAAGTTGCAATCTTCCTGTGCCGTAGTTTACTATATTCTGTGAAGGAGGAGGTGTTAGATAAGAAGGGTAGATAGTAAATATCCAAGTCTGGAAATTAAGTCTTGTTGAAGTCCCCTCACAATAATAGATGAAGACATTGCATTTTCAGTAGGAGGTTCATCAATCTGGTAAAGAATCTTATATCGGGATGGGTAGGGGCATAAATATTTAAAAGGGTATAGGCTTTGTGTGCAATGCATATATACTTTGGGCAACTCTAAGGTGGTCCTTTGGGGCCATATACTTAGCCAAACTTTCCATAAACATAAGCAGGCCAAATATCGCTTTCAAACCCTCCAGAACATGCCCCCGTCGTCGCAACACTTTTTTTTTGCCTGCCACCCATCACCATAGGTAAAGCGGAGTATTAAGAGGCCAGAAATAATCTGAAGGCCTTTGTACAAAGCCAGGCGTTGTGACTCACATGGCAGGACTATAACAGTTTTTACCAACAGGCAAGTAGATCCAGGTGAGATTAGCGCATTCCTGCTATAAATTCAAGCCCGTTTGCAAACCGTTCAACTCTGATACTAACAAGACACACATGAAACAAGAGAAACTGGAGGAACTCTAGTTTAATTACTTTGAGGACCATTATTGGTCAGATCCAGCTCATTTAGACCGTATTGAATCCTTTTTGGACTCAAAATCTAAGATTTACAGTAGAACAAAAGAAAAAAATTATTGATTTTTATATAAAATTTCGGGATAAAAGTTTGAGCGCTTCTCAATGAGTTAATGAAAACCAATTGTAGATTTAATAAACAGTTAAAGTTTAATAGTTCCACTTGGACATATGAGAATGGATGACGCGTTTCAACGCCGTACTGGTGCCTTCTTCAGGCCAACTCGCTTTAAATGGAGCGTGCTGCCTCTATGCTCCATTTGGTTCCTTGGCTCCTTTGGACTCTATCCCTTTGGTGAGTGGTACAGAAACCTCTTATCTTGTCACCCCTTTTTTCACCTAGTGCCCTAGTTTTTACTTTATAATGTATTCACAGTTAGGTCCATAAATATTTGGACAGAGACAACATTTTTCTAATTTTGGTTCTTTACATTACCACAATGAGTTTTGAACACAACAATTCAGATGCAGTTGAAGTTCAGACTTTCAGCATTAATTTAGTGGGTTGAACAAAAAGACTGCATAAAAATGTGAGGAACTATAAAGCATTTATTACACACATCCCTTCATTTCAGGGGCTCAAAAGTAATTGGACAAATTAAAAAATTGTAAATAAAATGTTAATTTGTAATACTTGGTTGAAAACCCTTGGTTGACAATGACTGACTGAAGTCTTGAACTCATGGACATCATCAGATGCCGCTGTGTTTCCTCCTTGTTAATGCTCTTCCAGGCCTTTACTGCAGCGGTTTTCAGTTGCTGTTTGTTTGTGGGCCTGTCTGAAGTTTAGTATGTAACAAGTGAAATGCTGCTCAATTGGGTTGAGATCAGATGACTGACTTGGCCATTCAAGAATATTCCACTTGTTTACTTTAATAAACTCCTGGGTTGCTTTGGCTTTATGTTGTGGGTCATTGCCCATCTGTATTATGAAACGCCGACCAATCATTTTGGCTGCATTTGGCTGGATTTGAGCACACAGTATGTCTCTGAATACCTCAGAATTCATCCGGCTGCTTCTGTCCTGTGTCACATCATCAATAAACACTAATGACCCAGTGTGATGTTCAAGCCATCACACTGCCTCCGCCGTGTTTTACAGAGGATGTGTTATGCTTTGGATCATGAGCTGTACCACGCCTTAGCCATACTTTTTTCTTTCCATCATTCTGGTAGAGTTTGATCTTGGTTTCATCTGTTCCAGAACTGTGCTGGCTTTTTTAGCAAAGTCCAATCTAGCCTCCTTGAGGCTTAGGAGTGGCTTGCATCGGGCAGTGAACCCTCTGTATTTACTTTCATGCAGTCTTCTGTTTATGGTAGATGTGGATATTGATACATCTACATCCTGCAGAGTGTTGTTCACTTGGTTGGCTGTTGTGAAGGGGTTTCTCTTCACCATGGAAATTATTCACCACTGTTGTCTTCTGTGGTGCGTCCAGGTCTTTTTGCATTCATTAATTCACCAGTGCTTTCTTTCTTTCTCAGGATGTAACAAACTGTAGATTTTGCCACTCCTAATATTGTAGCAATTTCTCAGATGTTTTTTTTTCTGTTTTCGCAACTTAAGGATGGCTTGTTTCACCTGCATGGAGAGCTCCTTTGACCACATGTTTTCTTCACAGCAAAATCTTCCAAATGCAAGCACCTCAAATCAACTCCAGGCCTTTTATCTGCTTAATTGAGAATGACATAATGAAGGAATTGCCCACACCTGCCCATGAAACAGCCTTTGAGTCAATTGTCCAATTACTTTTGGTCCCTTTAAAACCGTGTGGCACATTTTAAGGAGTTGAAACTCCTAAACCCTTCATCCAATTTTAATGTGGATACCCTCAAATGAAAGCTGAAAGTCTGGACTTTATATCCATGTCCATTATATAACTATAACTTGAATATGTTTCAGCAAACAGGTAAAAAAAACAAAATTTGTGTCAGCGTCCAAATATATATGGACCTAACAGTATCTATTTAATTATTCATGCACATGCAATTACTTACTGTACTACTGACAGTCTGTTGATTATTATATCTTTTTAATTCCATATTTAGATTTATGCTGATATTTTTATTTATATTTATTTATTTACTGCCCTGTACTCTATTTGTTGGGCTTATTTATACATCTATCGTCTGTTTGGACACATCAAGTTTGTGATATTTTTATATTACATGTTTTTATTTATTTATTTATCCATTTTTTTCATGTTTTCCCATTCTATTTTATAACAACCTTTTTATCATTTCCCATAGTTACACATTAATTACACAACAATTTACTCACGTTCTATCTATTAACCTTATAATGGATCCTCCTATGCATTTGCCATTTAACCACTTATTGAATTCAGTTGACTTTTACTTAACTAATTGAATACTAATTACCTGCTCACCGATCGATCAATTACCATACACGATTATTTATTACCATCCAGTCTCCAATTACCATAAACAATTATATATTACCGTTTATATTTTTGTATATATTTTAACTCTGTCGTTCCTGGGACTTTACTTATTTTCTGACTATGTTGTTTGGTGTATTTATCTGTTTATTTATTCAGTTGGCTTGAAGAAGATACCAGTAAGGCGTAGAAATGTGTCAGCCTTTCACATATGTCCAAGTGGAACCAATAAACTTTAACCGTTTATTAAAACTACGATTGGTTTTCATTAACTCATTGAGCAGCGCTCAAACTTTTATCCCAAAATTTTCTATAAAAATGAATAATTTTTTTCTTTACACTATTACCATCAACTATGGTTGAATGGTCACTGGGTAAGAGCTGCAGCTCCTGAACATCAATGGTACCTACTATCTAACACCCTCTACCTTAAACAATTGAGTTGCCAGGTCATTTTTCTATTATTTTTATCTAGTACAGGGGTCGGCAACCCCCGTCATTTTACTTGTATTCTCTCCGCTGTGTGAGCGGATCCCGCCGGATGAACGTCTTCTGACCGAAACATTGTATTACTTGGATCTACGACCTCACCTTATCTTGTATCTAGAAAAATGGCATTGATATTGAATGTGATACATCATTTTGTCACTGAAATGCGTGAAAATAAAAAATTATTCTCTTCATCTCAAGAGTTTCTGCAGCAATATTCTATGTCCTGGACTACGGGTTGGAGAACCCTTCTTGCTCTGCACCACCACTATTAACAGGAGAGTGCGGTACCAGTGTTTCCTTCACGCCATGCTACAATGGAGGGTCTTATGCCTCACAAACGTTGATCGCGGTTACTGTTCACAACTCCCCCCTGGTGGATATTTTTCGTTGCACATGTCAGGGATGCCCCCTCTAGCCCCTCCTTTTAAATTTATCCCTCAACCCTCTTTATGACTTTAACCCATTCCTAGCAAACAAACTGTCTCTGACAACCTCTTACTCATTCTTTGACATCAGAACAACATTCTCTCATCAGTCTTAAGGATCTTTGCGACATAAGCTGGTTGTCAGTATACATCTTGAACTTAAATAAAACAGAGACAATGTTTCTGGGGAACGGTAGAAACTGCAATAGACCAGGTCATACTCATTCCCATTTCTTACCTAGGGGTCCGTATCACTAAATCACCCGTGGGTTTAAGTAATATCAACGTCACCACATACATTAAAACCCTGGAAAATACCACTTCTGTCTTGGAGAAATCTGCAGGACACATCTGATTAAGATGGTTGAGTCCCCCCGCTTCCAATATATTTTCCAAACTTTGCCAGTATACCTATTTCAGAGGAATGAGAAGTGAATATATTTCTTATTTCATTCCTTCATCCACGTATGCCATATCATGTTTTACAACAACCCAGACTCAATGGTAGTCTGGATTTACGCAACATGAGAGCTGCTCTGAAGCAGGTGGAGATGACTGGCTCTATCACACTGAGATACTTTCTAACAGGGATACCGACTAGAGATGAGCGAATTTCTCAAAAGTTCAATTCTGCAGTTCGATTCAAATTTTTTAAAAAATTTGCTTCGATCTGGATTAATTTGCGGCGAATATCGTTAAAAAACACCTATTTCCTGGCTTCAGAGAGCCTGTGTAGTGTTGTAGAACACTGTGCCTTATAGTAACACGCATAGTGAGCCTACTGTGGTAGTGAAACAATATTGTGAGTCAGTATGACACGCACATGACAGGCGTCGCTCTTAGAACCACTGCACACTTCAATTATTTGGCCAGTTACGGGGCCAAAACTGACCAACTAACTCATGTGTGAACTCAGCCTTACAGGTCCATGTTAGTGCTAGGTATAAAGAACCAGGCAGAGATCCAAGATCCTACTGTAGCGTGAAAGAGCGCACTCCTTTTACACCGTCATCTGCCGATTCCACATAGATGTCTACAGAGTGACAAGGCGACATAATGTATAGTTGGCAGCAGCATGAGGAGACCACAGAGTGGCAAGACAATATAATGTGGAGTTGGCAGCAGCATGAGGAGGCCATACAGTGACCCAGTGACAACAGCATGAGGAGGACATACAGTGACCCAATGGCAGCGGTATGAGGAGGGCATACAGTGACCCAGCAGTGGCAGCAGCATAAGGAGGGCATACAGTGACCCAGTGGCAGCAGCATGAGGAGTGCACAGAGTGACCCAGTGGAAGCGGCATGAGGACATACAGTGACCCAGTGGCAGCGGCATGAGGAGTGCGCAGAGTGACCCAGTGGAAGTGGCATGAGGAGGCCATACAGAGACCCAGTGGCAGCAGCATGAGGAGGGCATACAGTGACCCAGTGGCAGCGGCATGAGGAGTACACAGAGTGACCCAGTGGAAGCAGCATGAGGACATACAGTGACCCAGTGACATTGTGGTTTCAGCAGCCTTAGGAGGCCATACAGTAACCCAGTGGCAGAGTGTGGAGGTGTCAGCAACCTTAGGAGGCCATACAGTGACCCAGTGGCAGAGTGAGTAGGTGGCAGCAGCGTGAATAGGCCACAGAGTGGCAAGGTGATATAATGGGAGATAGCAGCAGCCTTAGGAGGCCAAATAGGGACCCAGTGACACAGTGTGGTGAGGCAGCATGGATCATTTAATCTGCTGCATCAGGCATTGGTGGGTGGAAATCCTCGTACTCCTCATCTCACTCTTGTTGTTCCTGTTGCTCCTGCTCCTTCTCTTCACCCAATTGGCTACACATTGCTTGTGCTCCAATGTCCTCCTCATTCTTCTCCTCCTCCAGTTCAGCCCCCACAGGGCTCATGTGGCCTTGAGATGTAAGCGCCACATCTCCAGTCCCCTGACCAGCCAGATTGAAAAGCATCTTTTCCAGCATGTGAATCAGTGGAATGTCGTTGTTTATCCTGTAGTCCTGGAGACTGACTAACAAAGTGGCCTCCTCAAAGGGAATGAGCAAATGGCAGGTGTCACGCTTGAGCTGCCACTGGCTAACGTTAAAGTTACACAGGGGAGTACCTCTGTCCACTTGGATCATCAAGAAATCGTTTATGTATTTTCTCTGTTCATATAGTCGATCCAACATATGGAGGGTTGAATTCCAATGGGTGGAAACATTGCATATTAGCCTATGTTGTGGGAGGCTGTTCTGCCGCTATAGCTCAAGGAGGGTGTGCTTGGCGGTGTACAAGTGTGTGAAGTGCATGCAAAGTTTCCTTGACATTTTTAGGATGTCTTGCAGATGGGTGGAACACTTAAGGAAATGCTTGACAACCAGATTGAATACATGTGCCATGCAGGGCACATGGCTCAGCCGTCCTTGACGCAGCGCCAACACCATGTTCTTCCCGTTGTCGGTCACCATTGTTCCGATTTTAAGTTCTCTTGGAGAAAGCCAGGATTTAATTTCTTGATTGAGGACATGGAGCAGTTCCTCCCCTGTGTGACTTTGTTCGCCGAGGCAAACGAGGTGTAGAACAGCGTGACACCGCTGTGCCCTGCACATGTGGTATGCTGGAGGAGCACTGGGAATTGTCCCTGCAGTGGAGGCTGAAGAAACAGTGGAGGATGAGGTGGACATTGTTGCAGGACCAACGGCGTAGGAACGTGGAGGCAGAAGCGGTGTCACCTGGCCAAGTTGCTGGTGACAAGGCGACAATGTGGAGTTGGCAGCAGCATGAGGAGGACAAAGAGCGGCAAGGCAACATAATGTGAAGTTGGCAGCAGCATGAGTAGACCATACAGTGATCCAGTAACAGAGTGTGGAGGTATCAGCAGCCTTAGTAGGCCATACAGTGACCCAGTGTCAGAGTGACCCAGTGGAAGCAGCATGTGGAGGACATACAGTGACCCAGTGACATTGTGGAAGTGTCAGCAGCCTTAGTAGGCCATACAGTGACCCGGTAACAGAGTGTGGATGTGTCAGCAGCCTTAGGAGGCCATACAGTGACCTGGTAACAGAGTGTGGAGGTGTCAGCAGCCTTAAGAGGCCATACAGTGACCCAGTGGCAGAGGTGGAGGTAGAAACAGCCTTAGGAGGCCATAAAGTGACCCGGTAACGGAGTGTGGAGGTGTCAGCAGCCTTAGGAGGCCATACAGTGACCCGGTAACAGAGTGTAGAGGTGTCAGCAGCCTCAGAAGGCCATACAGTGACCCAGTGTCAAAGTGACCCAGTGGAAGCAGCATGAGGAGGACATACAGTGACCCAGTGACATTGTGGAGGTGTCAGCCGCCTTAGGAGGCCATACAGTGACCGGCCCCAGTGGCAGAGTGAGGAGGTGGCAGCAGCGTGAGTAGGCCACAGAGTGGCAAGGTGATATAATGTGGAGGTAGCAACAGCTACTCTGTCTGACATACTGTTCGATGAAAAAACGTAATTGCAAAGGAAATAAATACAGGGCAAAAAGGCCTGTAATTTTCTACTTTGAAGAAAACGGCGAATATGCCCCTTATTTCTTTCCCCAGTAATAAACACCTATAAAAAAAGCGTGATAAAGGCAGAGATTAGTGGCTAAGAATTATTGATTTTTGCCAATACGGTATTGAGAAATGGCCAGCAACTTTATACTGGAAACAAAATGGCGAATATGGTCCTTATGGGTTTCCACACTAATAAACACCTTTAAATAAGTGATAACCGCTAAGAATTATTGAATTATTGATTTTTGACAATACTGTATTGATAAATGGCCAGCAACTTTATGCTGGGAACAAAATGGCAAATATGGTCGTTAGGTCTTTCCCCACTAATAAACACCTTTAAATAAGTGTTAGGATAACAGCTAACTGCACAAATCAGTGGCTATTATTGAATTTTGCCACTACTGTCTAGAGAAATGGCATGTAATTTTATACTCTGAACAAAATGGTGAATATGTCCTTTATTTGTTTCCACACTAATAAACGCCTTGAAAAAGGCGTTAGAATAAATAACTGCAGATATTAGTGGATCAGAATTCAGTTTTCTTTGGCACAGTAGTATTAACAAATGGCCTGTAATGTTATGCTTTCGAAGGACAGTGAATAAGTCCCTTATAATAAACGCCTTGCAATAGGCGTTTATTACAGATAAGTGTAGATATTAGTGGATGATAATTCAGTTTATTTCTGTACTGCACTGCAAAAGGCTTGTTGTGTTCCACCTTGAAGACACAGGTATGAGTAATGAGCAGCAGTATAACGGCAGTGAGTATTTGTTACACTGATGATTTTGCAAGTTTTCCCACCTACAAAGAATGGAGAGGTCTGTAATTTTTATCGTAGGTACACTTCAACTGTGAGAAACAGAATCTAAAAAAAAATCCAGAAAATCACATTGTATGATTTTTAATAATTAATGTGCATTTTATTGCATGAAATAAGTATTTGATACAATAGAAAAACAGAACTTAAAATATCTGGTACAGAAAACTTTGTTTGCAATTACAGAGGTTAGACATTTCCTGTAGTTCTTGACCAAGTTTGCACACACTGCAGCAGGGATTTTGGCCCACTCCTCCATACAGATCTTCTCCAGATCTTTCAAGTTTCAGGACTGTTGCTGGGCTACATTGAGTTTCAGCTCCCTCCAAAGATTTTCGATTGGGTTCAGGTCTGGGGACTGGCTAGGCCACTCTAGGTCCTTGAAATGCTTCCTATGGAGCCACTCCTTAGCTGCCCTGACTGTGCGTTTCAGGTCATTGTCATGCTGGAAGACCCAGCCATAACCCATCTTTAATGCTCTAACTGAGGGAAGGAGGTTGTTAGACAAAATCTCGCGATACATGGCCCCATCCATCCTCCCTTCAATACAGTGCAGTCGTCCTGTCCACTTTGCAGAAAAGTATCCCCAAAGCAGGGGCATAACTTGAGGGGGTGCAGTCGCACCGGAGCCCAGAAGCCTTAGGGGGCCCATAAGCACTGGCATCAGTATTAAGATTGCAGCTTCCATCTGGCCCACAAACCAAAGAGACCCACAGATTAGCCTAACCACACTAAGGTTGATTAAACTGCTTAGCACCCATAACCATCACTATCAAGAATTCACTGTAGGGATGAGGTAGGGTGCTCCGGACAAAAGATTTCACCAGGGCGCACAAGACTTTAGTTACGCTACTGCCCTAAAGTATGATGTTTCCACTCCAATGCTTCACGGTTGGGACGGTGTTCTTGGGGTTGTACTCATCCTTCTTCTTCCTCCAAACACGGCGAGTGGAGTTGATACCAAAAAGTTCTATTTTGGTCTCAACTGACCACATGACCTTCTCCCATGCCTCCTCTGGATCATCCAGATGGTCATTGGAGAACTTCATATGGATCTGGACATGCGCTGGTGTGAGCAGGGAGACCTTGCGTGCCTAGCAGGATTTTAATCCATGACGGCATAGTGTGTTACTAACGGTAATCTTGGAGACTGTGGTCCCAGCTCTCTTCAGGTCATTGACAAGGTCCAACCGTGTAGTTCTGGGCTGATTCCTGAACGTTCTCAGAATAATCCTTAACCCACAAAGGGAGATCTTGCATGGAGCCCCAGACCGAGGAAGATTGACAGTCATCTTGTGTTTCTTCCATTTTCTAATAATTGTGCCAACAGTTGTTGCCTTCTCACTAAGCTGATTGCCTATTGTCTTGTAGCCCATCCCAACCTTGTGCAAGTGCAAGATGGGGAAACAGCCCTCATGCTGTGAATGTACCTGTTTCTGTAAATAAGTTTATTTTTTTATAAACTGACATTTGGTTGTTTGACCACAACAACCCACTGTTACCTCAGAAATGGGAAGGACTGTAATTCTGTAATTCCCTGGAGTAGTGATGTGGAGACCCTGTTCTGAAGAGGTGGAACTAGAAGGAGGAGCAGAGTGTGTGTGGCAGCCATCTTAGGAGTGTGCTTCGAGCTTTTAGAAGAAGAAGGATTGAAGGGGGAGAAGGAGGATTCCTAAGTGATCAGAAATATAGCAAGGTGGAGCTGAAGCAGAGACTGTTCCAGGGTTTGTTCAGACAGCATCCTAAGTTGAAGATTGCTATCAAGGACCCGGCTGAGAAGTGGCCCTGTCAGTGAGATCACATGTTTTCTGGATGAGCCCCACTTGTAGCTGTCCCAGACGAAGTCTAAAGGTACCCAACAGACCCGGGTCAGTAAGAGAAGTAATTGTGCACGCACCGCATTACATTGTTTTGCTTGGGACTGAGTAAGGGCCTGTAGTTAGAATACTTAGGCATACTCATCTTCACAGGCCACACTACTGGTGAATTAGCTCCCTATTTGGTAGTAAGGACTCAGAGAATTCTATTGAGTTGTAATTCTCATAGAGGAGCGTCTGAGGAAGTCTAGAAGCGACATTTTATACATTGTCACATTTCTTTGGCTTGCAAGCTGACCTACTATTATATTTACTTGGTTGTATTTTGCTTGGGGGGGGGGAATAGGGGTATTTTGATAAGTTTGTAAGATCTTGTGTTATACCGCCAGTGCCTCTATCACACTCACTGAATTGTTCCTGTGACTTGGGTGATAAAAAGGTAACAAGCGGCTGGTTAGTTGCAGCCTGCAGATAGGTAAAAGCTTGGAGTATATTGGAGCCGCACATTAGAAGGCACTGCGCTGTACAACACCAGGGTCTCAGCTTACTGGCTGAGTGTATGTAAATAGTTGGGAGTGTTTTTTTTGGTTAAAGGGTGTTAGTACACTAATTAAAATCTTGTTTTTACTAAATTGAGTTGGAGTCGCTTCCTTTGTTCGTGACTTTGCTGTATCCTGGGGAGCCCACCCCGGTACATGTCTTACACAAGTCTACAATTTTGTCTCTGGTGTCTTTAGACAGCTCTTTGGTCTTGGCCATGGTGGAGAGGTTGGAGTGGGATTGATTGAGTGTGTGGACAGGTATCTTTTATACAGGAATAAAGTTCAAACAGGTGCAATTAATACAGGTAATCACTGCAGAGTAGGGGGGCTTCTTAAAGGTAAACTAACAGATCTGTGAGAGCCAGAATTCTTGCTGGTTGGTACAGTGCCTTGCGAAAGTATTCGACCCCCTTGAACTTTTCAACCTTTTGCCACATTTCAGGCTTCAAAAATAAAGATATAAAGTTTTAATTTTTTGGTGAAGAATCAACAACAAGTGGGACACAATTGTGAAGTGGAACGAAATTTATTGGTTATTTTAAACTTTTGTAAAAAATAAAAAACTGAAAAGTGGGGCATGTAATATTATTCGGCCCCTTTACATTCAGTGCAGAAAACTCACTCCAGAAGTTCAGTGAGGATCTCTGAATGATCCAATGTTGTCCTAAATGACTGATGATGATAAATATAATCCACCTGTGTGTAATCAAGTCTCCGTATAAATGCACCTGCTCTGTGATAGTCTCAGGGTTCTGTTTAAAGCGCAGAGAGCATCATGAAGACCTAGGAACACACCAGGCAGGTCCGTGATACTGTTGTGGAGAAGTTTAAAGTCGGATTTGGATACAAAAAGATTTCCCAAACTTTAAACATCCCAAGGAGCACTGTGCAAGCGATCATATTGAAATGGAAGGAGTATCAGACCACTGCAAATCTACCAAGACCCGGCCATCCCTCTAAACTTTCATCTCAAACAAGGAGAAGACTGATCAGAGATGCAGCCAAGTGGCCCATGATCACTCTGGATGAACTTCAGAGATCTACAGCTGAGGTGGGAGAGTCTGTCCATAGGACAACAATCAGTCGTACACTGCACAAATCTGGCCTTTATGGAAGAGTGGCAAGAAGAAAGCCATTTCTCAAAGATATCCCTAAAAAGTCTCGTTTAAAGTTTGCCACAAGCCACCTGGGAGACACACCAAACATGTGAAAGAAGGTGCTCTGGTCAGATGAAACCAAAATTGAACTTTTTGGCCACAATGCAAAACGATATGTTTGGCGTAAAAGCAACACAGCTCATCACCCTGAACACACCATCCCCACTGTCAAACAAGGTGGTGGCAGCATCATGATTTGGGACTGCTTTTCTTCAGCAGGGACAGGGAAGATGGTTAAAATTGATGGGAAGATGGATGGAGCCAAATACAGGACCATTCTGGAAGAAAACCTGTTGAAGTCTGCAAAAGACCTGAGACTGGGACGGAGATTTATCTTCCAACAAGACAATAATCCCAAACATAAAGCAAAATCTACAATGGAATGGTTCACAAACGTATCCAGGTGTTAGTATGGCCAAGTCAAAGTCCAGACCTGAATCCAATCGAGAATCTGTGGAAAGAGCTGAAAAGTGCTGTTCACAAACGCTCTCCATCCAACCTCACTGAGCTCAAGCTGTTTTCCAAGGAAGAATGGGCAAGAATTTCAGTCTCTCGATGTGCAAAACTGATAGAGACATACCCCAAACGACTTGCAGCTGTAATCGCAGCAAAAGGTGGCGCTACAAAGTATTAACTTAAGGGGGCCGAATAATTTGGCACGCCCCACTTTTCAGTTTTTTATTTTTTTACAAAAGTTTAAAATATCCAATAAATTTCGTTCCACTTCACAATTGTGTCCCACTTGTTGTTGATTCTTCACCAAAAAATAAAAATTTTATATCCTTATGTTTGAAGCCTGAAATGTGGCAAAAGGTTGAAAAGTTCAAGGGGGCCGAATACTTTCGCAAGGCACTGTACAGTCATGGCCAAAAGTTTTGAGAATGACACAAATATTATATTTTCACATGATCTGCTGCCCTCTGGTTTTTATGTGTGTTTGTCAGATGTTTTTATCACATACAGAAATATAATTGCATTCATATTATGAGTAACAGAAGCTTATATTGACAGTTAGAATGAGTTAATGCAGCAAGTCAATATTTGCAGTGTTGACCCTTCTTCTTCAGGACCTCTGCAATTCTCCCTGGCATGCTCTCAATCAACTTCTGGACCAAATCCTGACTGATAGCAGTCCATTCTTGCAGAATCAATGCTTTAATTTTGTCTGAATTTGTTGATTTTTGTTTGTCCACCCGTCTCTTGATGATTGAGATTTAAGATCTGGGGAGTTTCCAGGCCATGGACCCAAAATCTCTATGTTTTGTTCCCTGAGCCATTTAGTTATCACCTTTGCTTTATGGCAAGGTGCTCCATCATGCTGGAAAAGGCATTGTTGAGCGCCAAACTGCTCTTGGACGGTTGGGAGACGTTGCTCTTGGAGGACATTCTGGTACCATTCTTTATTCATGGCTGTGTTTTTAGGCAAGACTGTGAGAGAGCCGATTCCCTTGGCTGAGAAGCAACCCCACACATGAATGGTTTCAGGATGCTTTACAGTTGGCATGAGACAAGACTGGTGGTGGCGCTCACCTCTTCTTCTCCGAATAAGCTGTTTTCCAGATGTTCCAAACAATCGAAAAGGGGATTCATCAGAGAAAATGACTTTACCCCAGTCCTCAGCAGTCCACTCCCTGTACCTTTTGCAAAATATCAGTCTGTCCCTGATGTTTTTTCTGGAGAGAAGTGGCTTCTTTGCTGCCCTCCTTGAGACCAGGCCTTGCTCCAAGAGTCTCCGCCTCACAGTGCGTGCAGATGCACTCACACCTGCCTGCTGCCATTCCTCAGCAAGCTCTGCACTGCTGGTAGCCCGATCCCGCAGCTGAAACACTTTTAAGAGACGGTCCTGCCACTTTCTGGTCTTTCTTGGGCGCCCTGGAGCCTTTTTGGCACCAATGGAACCTCTCTCCTTGAAGTTCTTGATGATGCGATAGATTGTTGACTGAGGTGCAATCTTTCTAGCTGCAATACTCTTCCCAGTTAGGCCATTTTTGTGCAGTGCAATGATGACTGGACGTGTTTCTTTAGAGATAACCATGGTTAACAGAAGAGAAACAATGATGGCAAGCACCAGCCTCCTTTTAAAGTGTCCAGTGGTGTCATTCTTACTTAATCATGACAGATTGATCTCCAGCCCTGTCCTCATCAACACCCACACCTGTGTTAATGGAGCAATCACTGAAACGATGTTAGGTGGTCCTTTTAAGGCAGGGCTGCAATGATGTTGAAATGTGTTTTGGGGGATAAAGTTCATTTTCTAGGCAAATATTGACTTTGCAAGTAATTGCTGTTAAGCTGATCACTCTTTATAACATTCTGGAGTATATGCAAATTGCCATTAGAAAAACTGAAGCAGTAGACTTTGTAAAAATTAATATTTGTATCATTCTCAAAACTTTTGGCCATGACTGTAGGTGATCAAATACTTATTTCATTCAATAAAATGCAAATTAATTATTTAAAAATCATACAATGTGATTTTCTGGATTATTTTTTGGGATTCTGTCTCTCACAGTTGAAGTGTACTTACGATAAAAATTACAGACCTCTCCTCTTTGTAGGTGGGAAAATATGCAAAATCACCAGTGTATCAAATACTTATTTTCCACACTGTATATTAAAATTCTTGCTGTAAATGACGCTGCAACCACCCCAAATTATTCAATTCCTCCCTATCCTTTCCCTACAGTTCTAAGGCTTTTTCCCTGAACTTCTGTTTTCTAAGTCTTTCCCTAGCTCCTGTTGACGTCTGACCCTACAGTAAGAGCGATGTGAATTGACTGTACCTAAAATGGCGGAGGGTTTTTATAGGGCTGTGACATCACAGGTCCGGCTGGCTGCTGATTAGCTGCACGCTTGGCATTGTGGGTGATCCCGCATTTCCAGAGTCCCTTGCCCCTTGTTCTAACATATGCAGCAGCCATTTCATAAAAAAATGCGATTCGATGCATCGAAACATGAGGAAATCTGGAATCGAAGATTTCCTGAAATTTGGATCGAATTCCATTTCTGCAGCTTTGATTCACTCATCTCTAGTAGCAACCAACCCTTCATTCCACACGTAGCTCTCCCAAACTTTTTACACCTTTTGGAAAAGGTGGACAACCCCTTGTTTATATCCACTTGGCATGCCTGGCAAAAAATAAGGCTTCTAAAGTAATTAGTCATCTAACTCAGTTCACGTCTCTTTATTGGCCAACCCTGATTTCTAATTTGGCTCTCCCCATTGGAAATTTTATAGTCAGCATAGAGATGGGATTGTATCAACCACTTGCTTGATAAAACTACACACAAGTTCCCTCCCTTTTCCCATACCTTCAGGAAAAGAGCTAAATTGACAAAGTGCTGACCACTATATCCCTGCTGGAAAGGAATCCATCACTGCTTTCCTGTCTACAACATCCAGCCTAGATGAGAGTCCATACCTCTTACTACTACAATTTTATACATACACCAATAGATTACATTCACACTCAAAGAACAAAGACCCGGTGGATACTCAACATCCACATGTTGACGGTGTCTGTCCTCACATCCAGCCGTGATATAGAAACAGTCCTTCAGCTATATCACAAGGCATACCTGATGCCAGTAAGGGGCTATAAAATGGGTATATACCCTAATGACAAAAGCTTCCGTTGTTATGCTGAGGATGCAGATTTATAACACTGTCTGTGCTCATATGTACAAATACAAAGAATTTGGTCTAGGGTACACTAATTGACAATTATTCACCCAACCACTGCAGCCCCATTTGACCCTGCTTGGATTCCAGGCGGCAGAAAGATATTAAATGTGGTTGCAGCTGCAGTGGGGTTTAAACCATCCTGCACACTTGGATACACCTACAACCCCACCCTCATTTAAAATATTCCTGGGGAAAATGTCCTGCATTATGTAGATGGACTGGGTGGAGGCTTCCAGTAAGAAGGAAACTAAGGTAGGAATTTTTTTTTTGTCTTTTTTTAGTTTCATTTTGAATGTTGGGAAAACTGCCAATTTGGATGAGAGATGTTGGCTCAGGCTTTTTTTTTTTATCTCTGCCTTTTATGTTCATCTTTTCTGCTTGTTTTTTATGTTAATAAAACACTTAAATATAATAAATCTAAAATTCATTTCACAACAATTAATGCTCAGCTGAACTGAATATTCTCTGAAAATGTTTTGCTTAGTAGCACTAACCAGCATCTCACAGTACTTCAAGCTCAATCCTGTAGATTTCTGACCTTCAGGTGCTCCAAGATTGGATTATTTTACATTGTCCCAAATGTAGCATCATCTTCTAACTTGAATATATCATAATCTTCCTAAATCCAGAAGACAAAAAGTTTACACACAGTCACGCAAGCACACTGGTGTTTCATTCACAGGGAGACTTCAGAGGGACTTTCAGTCCAACAAGGAGGCAGCTGCAGTGGTTTGTACTCTTTTGCAAGGAATGTCATGATAGTTTTTATATCAACAGGTGAACTAACTGCACATGACTGATGTCTGCTTAAAAAATTTACTGCAGATGTCTGAACCTTAGCTAACCAGGAATGAAACTTTTGCAAACCAGTTTCAGCATAGCACCATTTGATAGTAACCTTTCTGCAGGGGCGTAAATATCGGGGTAGCAGCGGTAGCGGCTGCCACAGGGCCCGGGACATTAGGGGCCCCGGAGCCCTGTGGCAGCCGCTACCGTGAACCCCACAAACCAGTAACGTTTGTGGTCGCAGGGGGTGCGACCGCGAACGGACCTGGCAGGGTACGGAGCCCGCGGCCAGCTGGAGATGGCCGGGCCCCAGACCATTATGATAGCGGTCGGGGAAAGCCTGGTTCCCCGACCGCTATACATACTGTTATTGGAAAGAAGTCCTGGCATATTGTAGGCCCCTTTCCAATAGATGGCAGCCCAGAGGAGGTGACTGAAAATAATAAACACATATTCTCATCTCTCCTGAGCGCAGCGTTCTCTCCGGCACTCCTCCGTCATGTCTGAGGGCTGTGATTAGGCCCCAGCGGTCATATGGGGCGCGGCCACGTAATGACGTCAGTGCGCCCCCATGTGACCGCTGAGGCCCAATCACAGGCCTTGGCAGCGACGTCGGAAGAGGGCCTGAAGATGCTGAAGACGGCAGGATGGAGCGATGATGCCAAGGAAAAGTAAGGCAAGGTGAGTATAAATGTTTGTTATTTTTAATCACCTTCCCTGGGTCTCCGATTATTATACTATGGGGTCTGAGGAGACCCCAAAGCATAATAATAGCACCGAAGCGGAGGGGGCTGTTGAGAGCATATAATACTGAGTGGGGGCCACTGTAGAGCATATAATACTGGGTGGGGGCCACTGTAGAGCATATAATACTTCGATTTGTCTGTCCACAACACTTTTTTCCTTTGTCCAATGTCTGTATTCTTTTGCCCATATTAATCTTTTCCTTTTATTACCCAGTCTCAGATATGGCTTTTTCTTGGTCAATCTGCCCTGAAGGCCAGGATCCCTGAGTCGCCTCTTCACTGTAGACGTTGACACTGCTGTTTTGCGGGTACTATTTAATGAAGCTGCCAGTTGAGGACCTGTGAGGCGTCGATTTCTCAAACTAGAGACTATGTACTTGTCTTGTTGCTCAGTTGTGCAGCGGGGCCTCCCACTTCTCTTTCTACTCTGGTTAGAGCCTGTTTGTGCTGTCCACTGAAGGGAGTAGTACACACCGTTGTCGGAAATCTTCAGTTTCTAGGCAATTTCTCGCATGGAATAGCCTTCATTCTAAGAACAAGAATAGACTGTCGAGTTTCATATGAAAGTTCTCTTTTTCTGGACATTTTGAGAGTTTAAACGAACCAACAAATGTAATACTCCAGATTCTCAACTAGCTCAAAGGAAGGTCAGTTTTATAGCTTCTCTAACCAGCAAAACTGTTTTCAGCTGTGCTAACATACTTGCACAAGGGTTTTCAAGGGTTTTCTAAACATCCATAAGCCTTCTTACACAGTTAGCAAACACAATGTACCATTAGAACACTGGAGTGATAGTTGCTGGAAATGGGCCTCTATACACCTAGGTAGATATTGCATTAAAAACCAGACATTTGCAGCTAGAATAGTCATTTACCACATTAACAATGTATAGAGTGTATTTCTGATTCATTTAATGTTATCTTCAATGAAAAAAACTGTGCTTTTATTTAAAAAATAAGGTGATTTCTAAGTGACCCTAAACTTGTAAACGGTAGTGTACATTTACATTGTCTAGCTTATAGACCGCATTAGTAGATGAGGGCCATATTATACTACTTACCAAGTTTGGTATCCAGTATGCTTCCATCTGAAAGATAATATAGATTTACCATTCAGCAGTAAGGGAAAGTTGGATGACTTTCCCTGTGGGGCTGTAATAAATTGTACTATTGTCTCTGGGAGTTGTTAAGATTAGTGGCGTCATTGCATGTACTACTGCTAGTACCATTACTACTACTTCCACTGGAACTGTTAGCATGTCTGTTTCATATTACTGGTTACCAACCATGGTGTCAATGTCTGGAGGCCATATACTGTGTGTTGGGCCACTTGGGAGCATGAAACTAAGGGAGAATGGTGGTGGTAAAAGTAAATTTTAATATTTGTGCTGGGAGGGTGTGTGTAATGAAAGTTCCTAAATGTGTATATTTGTCAATGGAATTGTATTGCTGATTTGCATCTATACATGTTAATGTGTAGAAAGTCCACAGCAGCACCATCAAACAGTGGGTGCTGGCTCCTGATTCAAGAATCCAAAATAGATAAATAATTAGGTGGCACTCCAAAATATATCCATGAAATCCACTGGAATTTATTGCATGTGCAACATTTCAGCTCCAACAACTGGAGCCGATCTCAAGCAAAGGGCAAGTGCAAAAACCACAAATATTTATACATATCCACAAATTACATTGTGATTACATCAATTTATATATATATATAAATATATATAAAGTATATATATATATAGAGTGCAAAACTGCATTTAAATAAATAAAATTTGGATAATTTGGACAGCGTAACTATATACAGGTGAATCTCAATAAATGAGAATATCTTTGAAACGTTTATTTATTTTAGTAATTAAATTTAAAAAGTGACCTATATTTTCTAGATTATTTACACACAGAGTGTTCTATTTCAAGTGTTTTATTTCTGTAAATGTTTATGTTGATCATGGATTACAGGTAATGAAAACCCAAATCTAAGAAAATTTGAAAAAAAAATTCAGTATTGTAAATTCAGTGTGTCACCTGCCAAGGTTTCCTAAGCCTTTAAATGGTCCCTCAGTCTGGTTCAGTAGGACACACAATCATGGAAGACTGCGGATTATGAATTGAATTACTGAAATGAATGAACGTTTCAAAAATTCATAGACATATCATGAAATTAATAATATCTTGAATATATAATTAGAGTCAATGTACAATTAGTAATTAATATGCACAAGTATAGTTCATTAGATAGTTACAAAAAGTACACACACCTCCTCTTACACTTGTCATCCCCAAATGTAAAACAAAAGTATGCCGGTATTGGTGTCTATTAAATTAAACTGCGCATGTCCGAAAGGGAGAATCAAGTTCGTGCATGTGCATTAATGCAATGCTGTAAATTCTCAATTTGCAATAAGGGCAGGATTGTCATTACCCACTTGCTAGACGCATGCGCGAAAGGGCACTAAGCACCATGTTGGTAAAGGGCAATGCTATGCAAGTAGTGGAGTTAAAAAAGGAGAGAGAAATACTATATGTATTTATATTTAGTGACAATAAGTGCCAATATATAGCCAGGTAGGGAATCTCAACATCAATCCCAATGTGGGACCTGACCGAGACATCAGGACTATGATGTCCATAGGGCACCTCTGATCCACAGATGTTATCCCTAAACGGCCGTAGGCATTTTAAAGTCAATAATTATTAACTATTGATGTAACGACAACCAATGCTCAATGGAACAAATTATATCCCTTAACCAAACATGACACCGAGAACAAAAAAATGCCAAACTTTTTTCATGTTAATGAATAATAACAAAAAAATTGATTAAACAATAGATAAAATAGAATATTTCTATTTTTTCTATTGTTTAATAATTTTTTTTAGTTATTATTCATTAACATAAAAAAAAATTGGTATTTTTTTTGTTCTCAGAGATGACCTGTGATAAAACAGAATCAAATACCAGTTGTAAATGTTGAAAAAGTGTTCACAAAAGGTTTTGGTAAAGATTTTCATGTTTAATCAGTCTACAGTCATGGCCAAAAGTTTTGAGAATGACACAAATATTATATTTTCACATGATCTGCTGCCCTCTGGTTTTTGTGTGTGTTTGTCAGATGTTTTTATCACATACAGAAATATAATTGCATTCATATTATGAGTAACAGAAGCTTATATTGACAGTTAGAATGAGTTAATGCAGCAAGTCAATATTTGCAGTGTTGACCCTTCTTCTTCAGGACCTCTGCAATTCTCCCTGGCATGCTCTCAATCAACTTCTGGACCAAATCCTGACTGATAGCAGTCCATTCTTGCAGAATCAATGCTTTAATTTTGTCTGAATTTGTTGGTTTTTGTTTGTCCACCCGTCTCTTGATGATTGACCACAAGTTCTCAATGGGATTAAGATCTGGGGAGTTTCCAGGCCATGGACCCAAAATCTCTATGTTTTGTTCCCTGAGCCATTTAGTTATCACCTTTGCTTTATGGCAAGGTGCTCCATCATGCTGGAAAAGGCATTGTTGAGCGCCAAACTGCTCTTGGACGGTTGGGAGAAGTTGCTCTTGGAGGACATTCTGGTACCATTCTTTATTCATGGCTGTGTTTTTAGGCAAGACTGTGAGAGAGCCGATTCCCTTGGCTGAGAAGCAACCCCACACATGAATGGTTTCAGGATGCTTTACAGTTGGCATGAGACAAGACTGGTGGTGGCGCTCACCTCTTCTTCTCCGAATAAGCTGTTTTCCAGATGTTCCAAACAATCGAAAAGGGGATTCATCAGAGAAAATGACTTTACCCCAGTCCTCAGCAGTCCACTCCCTGTACCTTTTGCAGAATATCAGTCTGTCCCTGATGTTTTTTCTGGAGAGAAGTGGCTTCTTTGCTGCCCTCCTTGAGACCAGGCCTTGCTCCAAGAGTCTCCGCCTCACAGTGCGTGCAGATGCACTCACACCTGCCTGCTGCCATTCCTCAGCAAGCTCTGCACTGCTGGTAGCCCGATCCCGCAGCTGAAACACTTTTAAGAGACGGTCCTGCCGCTTGCTGGTCTTTCTTGGGCGCCCTGGAGCCTTTTTGGCACCAATGGAACCTCTCTCCTTGAAGTTCTTGATGATGCGATAGATTGTTGACTGAGGAGCAATCTTTCTAACTGCAATACTCTTCCCAGTTAGGCCATTTTTGTGCAGTGCAATGATGACTGCACGTGTTTCTTTAGAGATAACCATGGTTAACAGAAGAGAAACAATGATGGCAAGCACCAGCCTCCTTTTAAAGTGTCCAGTGGTGTCATTCTTACTTAATCATGACAGATTGATCTCCAGCCCTGTCCTCATCAACACCCACACCTGTGTTAATGGAGCAATCACTGAAACGATGTTAGGTGGTCCTTTTAAGGCAGGGCTGCAATGATGTTGAAATGTGTTTTGGGGGATAAAGTTCAATTTTCTAGGCAAATATTGACTTTGCAAGTAATTGCTGTTAAGCTGATCACTCTTTATAACATTCTGGAGTATATGCAAATTGCCATTAGAAAAAACTGAAGCAGTAGAATTTGTAAAAATTTATATTTGTATCATTCTCAAAACTTTTGGCCATGACTGTAGACAGAATCTATTATTTTGTAAACTCTCACATGGAGCTGTGATACAGCTGTCTGAATAAAGGTTTACAGTAGAAACAAAATTATTATAAATTACAAGCAACAAAAAATAGCAGAAAGAAAAACAATAAAGCAATTATGTATACCTAGGTAAATAACCCTCAGTACTTTAAAAACTGTAAAATTGTTAATAAAAACTATTTGATAAAAACATAATCCTCACTACCTATCCTACATAACAAATGGGTGAAAAACAGGCTAAAATTACACAATAAAATATTTTATTAATTTGTCAATTAAAATAACAAAGGTATAATAAAATGAACACCTCAAACATTAAGAGAATGATATGCCAAAGCTCACTGGGAATAAATGTGTATAGGTAAAATGTAAAGTGCACATCAAAACAAAAGCAAAAAAAATCCAATGTATAAATTGTGACAAACACAAAATGACATCTGGAATGGCGTTCTGCTTGACATGATGCTAGTTTATACATTGACTGAGTGGTTATTTGCATTTTATCTATAGAGATTTTATAACTACCTGTGTCAATTTATAAAGTTCTGCTTTTTGTGTATTTATTAACAGCGAACTGTAGCATGTTGTTCTCTTTACGCTTGTGCAATTCATTTTTTTCCTTAACATACTCAGGCAGCATGAAAACAAATGGTTAGTCTTGCCCCCCCATCACCCCAACTAGGACAGAAGAAAAACATGTGAGTTGCCAGTACCCATATGTGTCTTTTCTTCTGTCCTATGGCATTTTACATTTAGCAGATTTACCCCTCATGCCTGGCGTGTTCCTTGCTGTAGGGTATTGTCACCCTGTTTGTCTCACTGACGCTAGGTTCACACCTGCGTTCGGGTTTCCGTTTGGGGGGGTCTGCTTGGGGATCCCCCCGAACGGAAACCTAATCTGCTTAAAAAAGAGGTTACCTTCGGAAATCCGCGGACCCCATAGGCTATATAATGGGGTCTGCCGGGTTTCTGTCCAAAAAGGGCAGAAACTGCAGAGAGAAAAGCGCTGCTTGAAGGACTTTTCTCTCCACATTTTTAAAGCAGAATGGGGAACGGAATCCCCAGGTGGAGACCGGGTGCAGGTGTGAACCTAGCCTGAGGGTGATCCTCTGTTGAATGAAGGATTACCAGCTGCATCTAGACCTTTGGGCTCATTCTCAGGAATCATCCCTTGCATATCTTTCAGGCAGCTGAAATGCAGGATACCGCTAAGCACACTTACTCCAGTAAGTTCCTATACCTGCTACTGGCTTATTCTCCTTTGCCAATTTCCAAGATGGCTGTGCCCTGTTAGGCATCCTGTACATCTGAAAGACTTCTGGACTCTGTGATACCTCCTCCCTTCTAGAAAGAGCTAGGAATTATTTTCGGGATAGGTCTTAATTTTTTCCATGAACAACAGTCGCATATTTGATCTTTTTAATTCAATTTTTTATCAGAGGTGAAACAGCGAAAAAACGGCGGTTTGGCACTTTTGATTTTTTTTTTTCCCGCTATGATGTTCACCATACAGGAAAAATATTTTTATAACTTTGTAGACCGGGCATTTTCGACACAGGGATACCTAATGTGTATGTGCTTCACAGTATTTTCTTTAGTTTTATATGTATTCTAGTGAAAGTGAGGGGACTTTTATTGTTTTGTCTTTTTTTTCTTATATTTGTTTTACTTTTTTTTAACTATTAATCCCCCCTAGGGGGCTTGAACCTGCAATCGGCCTATAGACTGCTATACAACGTCATAGACCAGCCTTAATATTAATATTCCTACGACAGGCCTGGGAGCCTTCATAAGGCTCCCGACTGTCAAAGTAACAGGTCGGCTCCCACGAGGGAGCGGCCTGCAACTAGAAAGGTACTGCTTTGGGGGGTGGGTTGTTCTGCTTTGGGGGGGTGGGGGAGGTCACGGACTAGCCCAATGCAGTTGTAATACTGATCACAGGCATTAACTCCAGGTCTCCACTGTACATTAGCAGAGACCAGGAACAGTAGCTGTGGGGACCTTTCCCCAAGTACAGGTGTGTTACTTTGGGGTTGGGCGGGGGTCACGGACCAGACCCGGGCAGTTGTAATACTTTGGGGGGGGAGGGGTTCACGCTCAACAATGCCCGCGATCAGAGTAGACAGGCATTAACTCCAGGACTCCGCTGTACATTACAGCGTAGACCGGGTACAGTAGCTATGGTAGCCGCTCTGAGGCAGAGCGGCCGCCATGTTTAAGGACCCAGCCTCTGCCGTAATCGCACAGCAGATACTAGCTAGGGCTTATTTTCGGGGTAGGTCTTATTTTAGGAGAAACACAGTATCTTTTTTTCTGTTATTAAACTGGTTAAATACAGTGGACTCTGATGATCTCAGAGAAGATCTATAAAAGAGAAACAATCATTTCCCTAAAAATAAATGATCATGAAATATATTCTCCCATCTAACCAGTCTTGTCTTCTTGAAGTGACAATGGCCTGTAAACAGACCCTCTTTTGAAGCGTGCTATTTGGCCTCCTCCATGTGTAAGACATCTATGGCTACCGTTGCAGTGGTTAGAGTGTTAAAATTCTCATCAGTTAGATAGGCAAACATATCCAAGATAGCATCCCAAGGGAAGAATTCTATCTTTAACTTAAAGATGTTGGTCAACTGTCACAGATCACAGACACTACAAAGTTTCAGGTCTGGCAAGTACCAACATGGGAGACTGGCTGGGAATCCATGGTTCTGTTGGTGGATTTTATGTGTGACTTTCCTTTAGATATTCTGTCTAATCTCTAAAACTAGATCTCCTGGCTCTAACTGATGCAATCAGATTTTTGCTACTGAAACAGTGGAACGGTGATCTGCCATCTCTCATGCCTACTCAACAGAGAGCTCTCCTCTACTCAAGATTCTTAAACCATTCCACCCATTCAACCACCAAGTCTTCAGTGTAAGAAATTATGGGCACCTTTTTTTTTAACCTTTGTTGACCATTACAAGCTAGCTTTACATAGTACCTGCCTTAAGCAGGGGGGACACGTCTGGAACTGCAGGATCTGAGTCCCTGTTGGCGTAGTGTGTACCCTTTGTTATGTTAGTCCCTGCTTTCTGCAGGTCATTCACTATGTCCCCCCGTGTGGTTCTGGGATTTTTGCTCACCGTTCTTGTGATCATTTTGACCCCACGGGGTGAGAGCTTGCGTGGAGCCCCTGATCGAGGGAGATTATCAGTGGTCTTGTATGTCTTCCATTTTCTAATTATTGCTCCCGCAGTTGATTTTTTTCACACCAATCTGCTTGCCTATTGCAGATTCAGTCTTCCCAGCCTGGTGCAGGTCTACAATTTTGGTTCTGGTGTCCTTCCACAGCTCTTCGGTCTTCACCATAGTGGAGTTTGCAGTGTGAATGTTTGAGGTTGTGGACAGGTGTCTTTTATACTGATAACAATGTCAAACAGGTGCCATTACTACAGGTAATGAGTGGAGGACAAAGGAGCCTCTTAAAGAAGAAGTTACAGGTCTGTGGGAGCCAGAAATCTTGCTTGTTTATAGGTGACCAAATACTTATTTTCCACCATAATTTGCAAATAAATTCTTAAAAAATAAGACAATGTGATTTTCTGGATTTGTTTTCTCATTTTGCCTCTCATAGTTGAGGTCTACCTGATGACAATTACAGGCCTCGCTCATCTTTTTAAGTGGGAGAACTTGCACTGGCTGACTAAATACTTTTTTTCCCCCACTGTAAATGAGGTATTGCCGTAATTGTACTGACCTGCAGAATAAAGGTAACATGTTACTTATGCTGTACATTGCATGGAAAAAAAAATTAAAAGGTAAAAAGCAATACCAGAATTGCTGTTTTTTTTTTTTTAATCCACCAAGAAAGAGTTAATAAAATTTATTCTATAAGTTATAGACACTTAGAAATGTTGTCATTATAAAATACATCTCATACCGCAAACAACAAGCCCTCATATGGCTACATCACCAGAAAAATAAAAAAAATATAGCTTGTACAATGTGAAGACAAAAAAACCCAAAAATCTCCAAATCATTAAAACAAAACTGGCTACGGCAGAAAAGGAATGTATAAGCTGTGCGAGTCTAAATTAGGGTACACCCCAAATTTAGAGCTTACAAGGGAAAAGACACCAGAAGTGACCCCAGAGTGACCCCCTCCAATCATAGGAGCTACTAGGGATACAGTAGGGAATTTGGTGTTCCCAATGCACTCTGCACAGCTTACATATTCATTCTTCACCAACCACTGTGCATTCACATCTGGGATACTAATGCTCACTACACTCCTTGATAAATTCTTTGAGGTGTGCAGTTTTCAAAATGGGGTCATTCCCTAGGGGATTCCACTTTACTGGTACTTTAGAAGCTCTGCAAACATGACATGGCGTCCAGATACCAAACATCTAAATATACACTTTAAAGAGGACCTTTCACGTCCTTATGTATATGTGGTTTTACATACCGCTAGAAAGCTGACAGCGTGCTGAATTCAGCGCACTGTCAGCTTTCCCATTATATGCCCCGGGGCTGGAGATATCGGGGGTCTAAATTTCACCGTTCACTGTCAGAAGGGTGTTCCTCACAGTCTAGCTGGACTGTGAGGAACGCCCTTCCCTGACTGTGCTAGTCCATAGCACTGTACTGGGGGGGCGTTACTCACAGCTCAGCGTCATCACTGGGCGGTAAGGAACGCCCCCTCTCTCTGTCCTCATCCATAGCTGAGTACTGTCAGAGGGGGAGTTCCTTACAGCCCAGTGATGATGCTGAGCTGTGAGGAACGCCCCCCAGTACAAGTCTATGAACGAGCACAGTCAGGGAGGACGTTCCTCACAGCGCAGCTAGACTGTCAGGAACGCCCTTCTGACAGTGAACGGTGAAATTTAGACCCCCGATATCTCCAGTCCCAGGGCATATAATGGGAAAGCCGACAGTGCGCTGAATTCAGTGCGCTGTCAGCTTTCTAGCGGTATGTAAAACCACATATACAGTACATGAGGATGTGAAAGGTCCTGTTTAAAAGCCACATTGCACTCCATCTCTTCTGCGCCCCACTGTGTGCCCAAACTGCAGTTCATGCCAACATGTATGATACTGGTGTACCCAGGATAATGTACTTAATGTCATATGTGGGTATAAACTGCTTTATGGGCACAGAAGGGAAGAAGCGCTATTTTGGTTTTAGGAGCACAGATTTAGACAGTTTGGTTTTTGGACATCATTACACTTTTGCAGAACCCTGAAATGCCAGTAAAGTGGAATCCCCTGATAAGAGACCCCATTTTGCAAACTATTTATTTATTTATTATGCTTACTTATATAGCGCCATCATATTCCGCAGCGCTTTACAGACATTGACAGTCACTGTCCCATATAGAGCTCACAATTTACATTCTCTATCAGTATATCTTTGGAGCGTGGGAGGAAACCCACGCAAACACAGGGAGAACATACAAACTTCTTGCAGATGTTGTCCTTGGCAGGATTCGAACACAGGACTCCAGCGCTGCAAGGCTGCAGTGCTAACCACTGAGCCACCGTGCTGCCCCAAACTACAACCCTGAAGGAATTTATCCAGGGGTACAGTGAGCATGCTTAACCCCCAAGTGTTGCATTAATTTTCCAGAAATGAATATGCAGCTGATGGTGAAAAGGACAATTTTTCCAGGAATGCTTAATTGCAGTGTGTAATATGTTGTGCCCGGCTTGTATCAGAGATGAAGGCTCCAAAAGCTGTTGTGCCCAGGATACCCGCTTAACAGTTTTTGGCGTGTGTCTCTGCTGACATAAGCTGGGCACAACATATCAAGCACTGAAATGACGTCGCTATGGAAAAAATGCAATTTTCACTTTTCATTATCAGCTACACATTCCTTTCTGGAAATTAAATGACTGCAATGCTCAAGGGTTAAAAATGCTAGCTACCCCACTTGATAAATCCCTTGAGGGGTGTACCTTCCAGAGTGGCGTTATGTGTCTGCAGGTTCTTCTTTACTGCCAAATCAGGGGCTCTGCAAAAGTGGCATGATGTCCAAAAACCAAAATAGCGCTCCTTCCCTTCTGTGCCCAAACAGCAGTTTATACCCACTTATGGCATTGTTGAGTATGTTATCCTAGGTACCTCAGTGTCATACATGTGGGCATAAACTGCCGCTTGGACACACAGGAGGGCGCAGATATCAAGGAACTCTGTGTGTTTTGGACTGCTGATTTAGATTGTTGGTTTTTGAACACCACATCACATTTGTAGAGACTCTAAAATTGCCTGTACTCCAAAAGCTAAAAAGCGCACTGCTCCTTCCCTTCTGAGCCCTGCTGTGTGCCCAAGCAGCACTTTACACCCACATATACAACTTCTTTGTTCTCGGGATAGTCCACTTAATAGTTTTAGGAGTGCATGTCTCAGATGACACAAACTGGGCGTAACGTATTAGGCACCAAAATGGCATATTTCTTTAAAAATTTCACTTTATACATTAATTTTCTGGAAGCACTCTTGGGCTCAAAATGATAATACCCCTTGATGAATTCCTTGAGAAATGTAGTTTCTAAAATGGGGTCACTTTTTGGTGGTTTCCATTGTATTGGTACTTTAGGGGTTCTGAGAATGCGACATGGCACCTTAAAACTATTCCAGCAAAATCTGCCCTCCAAAAGCCAAATAGTGCTCTTTCTATTCTGAGCCCCACCATTTACCCATGCAGCAGTTTACGATCACATATGGAGTATTCCCGTGTTCAGGAGAAATTGTGGAACAAACTTTGGGGAGATTTTTCTCCTTTATCCTCTTGTGAAAATAAAAAATTGGGACTAAATTGACGTTTTATTGGAAAAAAAAAAGTAATTTTTCATTTTCATGTCCCAATGTTAATAAAATCTTTGAAAAGGCTGTTGGGTCAAAATGCTCATTATGATATGTTCTGTGAGGGGTGTAGTTTCCAAAATGAGTCACTTTTGAAGGTTTCCATTGTATTGGTACTCTAGGGGCTCTGCAAATGTGACATGGCATCTGAAATCTAATGCAGAAAAATCTGCCCTCCAAAAGCCAAATAGCGCTCTTTCCATTCCGAGCCCCACCATGTACCCATTCAGCAGTTTACAACCACATATGGGGTATTGCTATGTTCAGGAGAAATTGTGTAACAAACTATGGGATGCTTTTTCTCCTTTAACCCCTTGTAAAAACGAAAACTTTGGGGTTAAAGTGATGTTTTAGTAATTTTTAATTTACACATCCCAACGTTAATAAAATCTGTGAAAAGGCTGTTGGGTCAAAATGCTCAGTATACTCCTTGATCAATTCTGAGAGGGGTGTAGTTTCCAAAATGGGGTCGCTTTTTGGGGGTTTCCATTGTTTTAGTACTCTAGGGGCTCTGCAAATGAGACATGGCACCCAAAACTTATCCAGCAAAATCTGCTTTTCAAGCGTCCAGTGTCGCTCCTTCCATTACGTGCCCAACTGTGTGCCCAAACTTCAATTTACACCCACATGTGGGTGATTCCTGTGCTCGGGAGAAATTGTATAACAAACTGTGAGATGCATTTTCTCCTTTAACCCTTTGTAAGTGTGTTAATTTTAGGACTAAATAAATGTATTATTGAAAAAAAATAAAAATGTCACCTCCATATTGTTTTAATTTCCGTGAAATGCTTAAAGGGTTAAACTTCCCAAATACTATTTTGAATTATTTGAGGGGTGCAGTTTTGAAATTGGGGTGATTCATGGGGGTTATAATCACCTTCAGAACTGAAGTGGTCCCTAAAAAATGAGTTTTGGAAATTTTCTTGTAAATCTGGAAAAATCGCTGTTACACTTGTAAGCCTTCTAAAATCCAAAATAAATTAAATGACAATTAAAAGATGATGCCGATATATAGCAGAGATATGGTAGATAATAGATAATGTATTTGTGTGATATGACTGTTTGAAAAGCAGAGCATTTCACATTTTGAAAATTGCGATTTTTTTACAAATTTCCATAAAAAAACAAAAAAAAAATCTTACCTGTCTCCGGTACTCTGGTGTCCTCCCAGCGCAGTCCGTCCTACTGCTACGGCGGCTTCTCAAAGTGAAACTGCTCGCCTTCTGGACCCCTTCCGGGACTGCTGAGACCCGGGATGTCACAAGTATTTTGCTGAGGCCTCAGAAATCACGTTTAGCGGGGATTTCCGCCCGGAAGATAACAACAGACTGAGAGGACAGGACCGCGCTGGGAGGCCCCGGCGCACCGTGTAAAGGTATGAATTTTTTTTTTATTTTTTTCATTGCCTCTGGCTGATTTAAAAAATAAACACGTTGTCCTTTTTGCCTAGACAACCCCTTTAAGGAACAAAAGGATTGGCATAGTTGAAAGCCAATTGCCCAGAGTCGTAACTTCCTAGGCCACAGTGTAAAATCTCTAATGGGGCACCATGCCAATCTTGTGCCATTTATGAGTGTGATATCTATTAAATCTAGTAAAGACTGCTTAAGGTGCACCGCCTGTAGCTTATCTCCCAAATAGAGCCCCCCTCCATACACATTAGAGGGTTGGTCAAACCCGCCAAAATCGTCAAGCTAGGCTAACATATAACATGTTCGGCCAGCTAAAGGCTTTGTAGATTCTCTAATGAGACGGTAACCGGCATCACAAAGCACATCATCTTTTATGGTGACGGACAATTGCGGGTCATCACACGGTACACACACACCTTATACAACATTGCGGAGCTCCTGCACCCCGGGAGCGACTCCCTCTCAGGACACACATTACTCGGTGAATGTGTCTAACCCTCCCCCGTTTCCTCTCTCATACCGGAAGTGAGCGCTTGCCATGTAATTTCCTGAGCCGGGAGCCCCGAAAGGCTCTAAGTTTGTTTTTTTTTTCTTCCTCGACTTTCGGAGCCTGCACTCGACTGTCCCAGGCCGGAGCCATGTCTGTAGCGGGGCTCAAGAAGCAGTTCTACAAGGCTAGTCAGGTCAGCCGAGGGGGGGTGCTAACACGGACGACGCCTTACTACATGAGCCCGACAGCTGTGGCGGCGAATTGGGCGCTACAGGGAGTTTTATGTGACTGGAACGTAGTAGCGCTGACCAGTGCCACATAAGACTGGGGTAGTGTGTTCTGGCATTGTTCTCTGCGGGGTCCTGGGATGATGAGTGTGTTTTTTGTCTTTTTTTTTTTTTTTTGCATATAAACTGCTATGCTTATATTTGTGTTTAAGTTATGCCGTATGACTCCATTCACACCAAAGTGCCAGACTCAAAATTTTCTGCATTTGGGTCCAGTGTAACTTTCTTTCCTAATAAAAGAAGTGTAAGGGCGGAGGGGTATCAAGACTGGACAGTTGCTTAAAGCAATCCTTTAGATTCTAGGAGGACATTGGAAAATACTAGTAGCCACCTAGTTGGTTGCTGTAAACTCCTATAATTTTCTTCCGTGAGGGTGGCACACAGGAGTTTCATGGTCACTCCCATCCCTATAGTTAGGATATGCCATAACATTATTATTAGAGGGGAGGGGGGCTGCTAAAATCTCTGAACTAATTTTTTTTTTTTTTTTTTTTTTTTGTGTTTCCTGCATTGTGGTCCCAGCAGTCAGACCTCATCTGATCAGGAAGTGATGAGAAATCTTAGTAACATGCTGTTACATCGAATGATATGGAAACCATGGGTGATTAGAGAGGTGTTCCCATCTCAGCTGTATGCCTGGGGTATGCCATAAATGCCTGATAGATGTGGGTACCAGAGATGGGACTCGCATGTATCTCAAGGAGGCTGTCTGCTGGTCTATTTTCAGAATTTGTACAAGTGAATGGAAAGACCTGTGTAGCTGTCTCTTCATTCACTGCAGTCATAAATGAGGGGCAGGGGATCCTTGCTATCAAAATAGATGGAGTAGCGGGAAGTTGGTCCTTTGACCAAGAGTTAAAGCAGCAGTGTAGGCATATGTTAGAGGGTACCGCCACCCCCCCTTCTGTGCTATGCATACTTAAAGGGGTTGTCTCATTAAACACACGAATCCACTATCCTGTGAATTGGGAATAAGTTTCATATTGCTGGGAGTCTGCCCCTCGGTTCACCCTGCAATGAGATTTTTAGAGGACTGAAAGTCCTTCATGCTGCCTTTATGTGAATGAAGAGCCAGTGCACTTGTGGGATCGGTGCTTCATTCACATGGAGGAAGCATGGGGGGGGGACTTCAGTCTCCCATTCTCCTCATCGCTGGGAGATACAGCAGTCTGACCCCCAGTAGTGTGGCACTTTTGTATTTTTTTTATTTTTTTTTATACATATTACAGAATTTGTCTATTTTTGATACCTTTCATCATTTAAAAAAGTTGTGTAATTCAAAAATGGGCTTGGTCCTTAAGGGGTTGAAGGCAAACTAATTTCTAATGTAATATACAAATATCCTGTTGAGCCAATGTGTACATAAGGTTTGACATTCAAGAAAGACATTGCCATGTATTTGCGTCTTGATAATAAAAAGGCATTAACTAGTTACTGATCATATTTAAAGTGTAACTCCCATTTTTTTAAGTTTTTAAAAACCTTTTTTCCTATTGTGTTAGCAGGTGTTCAGTTAACGTTTTTTGTAGTCTACTTAAACTATCTAACTTCCTTTTAATAGAAAACAGGTTGTAAAGTTTCCACTAGCAATGCTATAAGTATTGCCAGGGAGAGTCTGTGCTGTACACCTGTACTCAATGCAGTATGTAGAGCTGTTGCATTTACCAAAGAGGGGTGTTTCTTCAAATGGCTGTATCTCCATTTTTATACAACCTATAAATTGTTTCTGTATAGTGTGAAAGCTGAGATGTTCTTATATGCAGTATGCACTGCTGCATATAAAACTCACTCCCGACCATACTAGTGATATCTCAGGTTATTTTATAGCTACTGTAGTCCTGGCAGCATATGAAAGCTGAGAATCTGAGCTTTCAGCAAATCCAGAACCATTTTTGTAGGTTGTATAAAACCAGAGATACAGCCATTTGAAGTGACTATCCCCTATTGGCAAATACTACAACTTTACATGCCTGCAATACAAATGTGTACGTATTTCCCTGGTAATAACACAGTTAGAGGATTGGTTACTAGGGAGAATTTTAGGGCCTGTTTTTCATTAAAAGGAAGTTAGATTGGTAAATTTAATTATATAACAGAAATATTCACCAAACAACCCCTGACATAATAGTAAAAATAAAATTAAATGGGAGTTACACTTTAAGGAATAGCTCACGAAAGAAGTTATGTTTTACTGTGTTGACATTTTATATTGGTATACATTAACATGGGATACAGTGGACTTTGATAGAGCATGTGTCTGGCAATATAATGGGATGTCTATGTGCAGAAAACACATACACATAGGTTAGGTTCACACCTGTACCTGAACTCCGTTGGGGGATTTCATTCCCCATTCCGCTTGAAAAATGCGGAGAGGAAAGCGCTGCAAGCAGCGGACCCTATTATAGTCCATAGGGTCCACGAGTTTCCGTGGGTAACCGATTTTTTTTAAGTGGATTAGGTCCCCCGAACGAAAACCCGAACGCAGGTGTGAACCTAGGGTTATCTGTTATTGATGACGTATACCAAATATAGCTCATTCATTTCAAAAGCCTGGGAAATCCCTACGTGAGGCCACATGTTACGGAAAAGCTGTAAAGGCTGTGTTTGTTTTTTTTTCCCCAGCCGAAGCCAAGAGTGGTTTCAAAAGTGGGAAATGCATTCATTGACAAAAAAAAAAAAAATACAAAAAGAAACATACCAAGAAAAAATGTAAATTAGGGGAAAATTGTACAATTGAAAGGAGGGTCTAGTACCCTGTTGGGCCGCCTATATCCTGTATGCAAGTTATAGTTGGACATGGAAGGCATACAGGTTCCTTTAGATCCTGCACACTTTAAAGAGGACCTTTCATGTCCATGCATATGCTCCAGGGCTGGAGAATATCACCGATATTCTCCCCACTGTCAGAAGGGCGTTCCTCATAGCTTAGCATAATCGCTGGGCAGTGAGGAACGCCCCTCCCTGACTGTACTCGTCCATAGCCCTGTACTGTTAGAGGGGGCGTTCCTTACTGCCCAGCGATGACGCTGAGCTATGAGGAACGCCCTTCTGACAGTGGGGAGATATTGATGCTGAAATTAATGTACACGATGGCTACTCAGATCATCACACCAGCAGTTGGGGCAGCATATGTCTCCACAGCATAAGCAGGATTGACGCGCTCACCATGAGGAATCGATACTCAAACCCAGTATAGTTAGATTGCAAACAGAACCTGGATTTGTTGCTAAAGTTGACACTGTTCTAGTCTGATGACACCACTGGAGACAAAGGTGTTGGTTGCTGGCTGTCAGTGGTGTGCAATAAATGCTGTCATCAAATCTCCTTTTCTGTCTGAAATTGGTCCAGGCAGAGACTGGGGTGGGGGTGTACTGAAGGTGCTCTCTGTGTCTGGATGGTGGAAAAGGAAACTGTGCTGCTTATACTTTTCGGTGGATCGTACAATCCTCTCTACTGGTGTTTTGTCTTGGCCATCCAGAGACTTCCAGAGAGTTTGTCATGTGTATGCCCTCACATAACCACTGTTGCTTCCTAACATCTAGGTTTTTTGCAGTCCAGTGATGTGCTCCCTCTCAAAGTCTGTCAACTGAACAAAATGTCTTAGAGTACGTCATAGAGGCATGTCAACTATCTTTTATCCTCTCTAAAAGTAGCTTTTGAGAGCATTTTTGCCAGAGATGATGGAGGAAGAATATCTATCCTGTTTGGAAATCTTAAGTCATTAAGGAGGAAGTCGATTCTGTAATTGATAGACATCTCTCGGTAACACCTTTACTCCTTTCATCTCAGCCATCTACAGTTGAAACCAGAAGTTTACATACCCTATATAAAAAGACACATGTACATGTTTTTCTCACTATCTGACATGAAATCAGAATAAACCTTTCCCATTTTAGGTCAGTTAGGATAACCAAAATTATTTGTATTTGCCAAACGCCAGAATGAGAGATTTTTTTAAGGCATTTTTATTACTTTCTGCAAAGTTTACATACATTTCATTAGTATTTGGTACCATTGCCCTTAAACTGTATGACTTGGGTCAAACGTTTTGGATATCCTTCCACAAGCTTCTCATAGTTGGTAGGAATTTGGGCCCATTCCTCCTGACAGAACTGGTGTAACTGCCTTTTCAGCTTTGCCCATAAATTTTCAATAGGATTGAGATCAGGGCTTTGTGATGGCCACTCCAAAACAATGACTTTGTTCTTCTTAAGCCACTTTGTAACCAGTTTGGCAGTATGCGTCATTGTCCATTTGGAAGACTCATTTGCGCCCAAGCTTTAACTTCCTGGCGGATGTCTTGAGATGTTGCTTCAGTATTGCCACATAATGTTCTTTCCTCATGATGCCATCTATTTTGTGAAGTGCACCAGTCCCTCCTGCAGCAAAACAACCCCACAACATGATGCTGCCACCCCCATGTTTCACAGTTGGAATGGTGTTGTTAGGCTTGCAAGCTTCTCCCTTTTTCCTCCAAGCATAACGATGGTCATTATGGCAAAACACTTCAATTTTTGTTTCGTCAGACCATAGGAAATGTCTCCAAAAATTAAGGTCTTTGTTCCTGTGTGCATTTGTAAACATAAATCTGGCTTTTTTTATGTTTCTTTTGGAGTAATGGCTTCTTCCTGGCAGAGTGGCCTTCCAGCCCATTTCGATACAGTACTCTTTTCACTGTGGATAATGACATACTCTCACACTCTTACCAGCTTCAGTCAGCATCTTCACAAGATCTTTTTCTTTTGTTCTTTGGTTGATATGCACATTTCGTACCAAAGCGCGTTCATCTCTGGGACACAGAAACCGTCTCCTTCCTGAGCAGTATGATGCCTGGACATTCCCATCTTGTTTGTACTTGCGTATAATTGTTTTTACAGATGAACGAGGCACCTTCAGGTATATGGAAATTGCCCCCAAGGATGATCCAGACTTGTGCAAATCTACAATTCTTTTCCTGATATCTTGGCTGATTTCTTTAGACTTTCCCATGATGTTACACAAAGAAGCAGTGTGTTTCAGGTGTGCCTTTAAAATACATCCATAGGTGTGTCTCTAATTAACTCAGATGTTGCCAATAAACATATCAGAAGCTTCCAAAGACATGACATCATCATATGGGCTGTGCCAAATAGTTTAAAGGCATAGTAATCTTAGTGTATGTAAACTTTTGACTTTGCAGAAAGTAATAAAAATGCGTTAAAAAACACCAGTTCTGTCAGGAGGAATGCGTCCAAATTCCTACCAACTATGAGAAGCTTGTGGAAGGATATCCAAAACGTTTGACCTAAGTCATACAGTTTAAGGGCAATGGTACCAAATACTAATGAAATGTATGTAAACTTTGCAGAAAGTAATAAAAATGCCTTAAAAAATTCTCTCTCATTATTCTGGCATTTGGCAAATATAAATAATTTTGGTAATCCTAATTGACCTAAAACGGGAAAGGTTTATTCTGATTTCATGTCAGATAGTGAGAAAAACATGCATATGTGTCTTTTTATATAATGAATAATAATACATTTTATTTATATAGCGATAACATATTCTGCAGCACTGTACAATATAGTGTATGTAAACTTCTGGTTTCAACTGTACATCCTTTGCTGGCCTTAAAGGGGTGTTCCCATGATCATAATCATATCTATATTTGTAGATAATTAAGTTAAACATTTTTTTCAAATATAATCAGTTAAAAATTCTGCAGAGTTTTAAAGAAAGATTTTCTCTAAATATCTTAGTGGTGACAGTCTGTTGTCTTGATTAGTTGCCAATGGATACGACCACAAATGCAGAAACTTGATATGGTTTGTGACTTGTCAAAAACCCAGCTATGATTTTCTTATTGTAGCTGGGTTATCAGGCAGAGACACTACATGTATGAGAAGATATCCCAGCCACAATAAGGCAATCATTGCTGATTTTCTGACCTTAGAAAGGTCCTGCATTCATGGTCGTATCCATTGGCAACCGATCAAGACAACAAGACTGTGACCACAAGATATTTAGAGAAAATCTTTAGAACTCTGCAAAATGTTTAATTACGTATACTTGCAAAAATGTTTAACTTTTTAATTATCTACAAATTTAAAAAAGGTTATTTCGTGGGAATACCCCTTTAATGTTACCCTGGAAGACGAGGGCAAGATTTTTGACTCCGACTCCTCTCAGGATGTGTGCGGGTCATCCTTGTTCCCTGGATGAAACAGACTCCATACTCAAGGCAATAAGATCCACTATGGGTATTGAAGAGTCTTAAAAACCCTCTCTCCATTCAAGACCAAATGTTCCAGGGTCTGGTTGAAAGGAAACTCAGTTTTTGCTGTTCATGAAAACCTCAAGAAAACCATTTCCAAGGAATGGAGGGATGCAGACGGGTGTTTCCGGGTGTCAAAAGCGGTTGCAAGGAAATATTCACTTGCAGTAGAAGAAGCCTCCCTGTGGGATAGTACTCTAAAGATGAACGCGCTGGTTGGGAAAGATATCCAAGAAAATCTCACTTCCCTTTGAAGTGGTCTTGAAAAAGACCTGGGGCACTATGGCGGTGTTGTTTAGGTTCAGTATCGCGGCATCCTGCACAGCTAGATCCCGGGGGTCTGGCTAGAGCAGCTGGAGAACCAACTTTTTGATGACACACCAAGGGAGGATATCCTTGCCTCCATTCCTGTCCATAAGCCTCAAATTTTTTTGCAGATGTCTGCAAGATCTGCAGCTCTCTGAAATACAGCTAGGTGGACAGTCAGGGGATGCAGGATCTAAAGGAAATTGTGTTCCATGTCCTGTGAGGACAATGGGTTAGGATTGGGCCTGGATGATATTCTGGAGAAGGCTTCAGACAAGAAGAAGGATTTCTGTCAGAATCCAGATTTTATCATCAATGCTGCAGTTTTCAAAACCAAACAGAGAATTTTCAAGATCCTAAGAAAAGAGGCAGTTTCAATTGAGTTCAGCAACCCAGGGGAAGAGGCAAAGGCTTCTTGTTTAATCTGGCCCCCTCTGATTTTAAGGGGGAGGAGGAGGAGGCTGAAACTCTTTGTGGATGCCTGGTCAAGAATCTCTTCTTCCCCCTGGGTCATCAGCCTTGTCAGAAATGGCTACTTGTTGGAGTTCAAAAGTCTTTCCCCTGGACAGATTAGTCTGGATAAGAGATCTTGCGACAATGGATTTGGAAATCAATCTGCTTCTCTAGGGGAAAAAAAAAAAGTTTTGGTTCCGGTTCCATCCCTAGAAAAAGGCAAGGCCCTCTATTCTCTGGTCTTTCTCATTCAAAAACCAAATGGTTCCCTCAGGGCCATTATAAACCTAAGATCTCTTAACCAGTACCTCAAGTACAAAAAGCTGAAGATGGAGTCTCTTCGTTCAACAGTAAATCTGCAGTTCCAAGACTGCCTCATGGTGTCAGTCGATCCCGGCGATGCCCATTATCCTGTTGCTATCCATTTGAACTCTCAAAGGTTCCTCAGGATTGCCTTCATGAAAGGTGGACGGTTGCATCGCTGTCAGTTTCAGGCTCTTCCCTTTGGCCTTTTGGCCGCTCCAAGAGTTTTCACCAAGATTATGGTGGTCACAAGGTTTCTGCATCAGTTGAGGATCCAAATCATTCTTTACTTTGGATCATTTCTTAATAGTGGCTGCCCCACACAAAGCCCTGTGGAACATCTTCAGCTCTCCATGAAGCATTTTTCGGATTGGGCTGTTTGATAAACCAAGAGAAGCCTCTTGCCAAGTCGTCAAAAGGTGTTCCTGGGTATTCTTCTGAACTCTCATCTCATGACCTCCTTTCTGCCTCTGGAAAAACATATGATCTCAGACTGGATAGCTGCCTTCCATTATGCTTCTTCTGTAACCATCCGGGAGGTCCTGATGCTTCTGGGTTCCGTCACGTCCATGATTCCCGCTGTACTATGGGCCTAGGCTCATTCATAATTTCTTCAGCACTTTTTCCTCTCTGTTTGGGAGAAGAATCCAGTCCTTGCTGTACAACAGAATAAGAGTCCCACTGAATGTCAGTAAAGAGCTCTCTATGGTGGTGGCAGTTAATGTGGACACTCCAAAATCAGCTGATCGTCACCACCGAAACCTAGGGAGTTTGAAACTTTTCAGTGTTTGCTGCCTCTTCAAAGCTCTCAGCAATCTGGGAAGTTCTAAAGAAGGTGGAACCGTTTCTGAGGGGGACAATGTGAGGGCCATCTTTGTGTACAGGCCTTTACACTTACCATTTTGGGGTACCTAGAAGGCATTAAAATGCTTTATTTGTTTATTTTTTTTAAATGGGGAATAGCTAAAAAAAATAGCAATTCAGATGTTCTGCTTTTTGTTACCCAACCACTTACGACTATCCCTTCCCTCCTCCGTGAAGTTGGCACTTAGTTACTTTAGCAATTTTAAAATTAATCTGTTCAAAAGCACCGCCCTCAATGTTTCGTTTCCTGTGCCTTTATTCAGTAGTCTCCGACCCACCTTTCCCTTCACGTTGGCCCCAAAAGCTATAAAGTACCTGGGTGTGCAGCACACTAATAACTTGTCGGACACATACTCGCTGAATTTCCTCCCTATTTTGCGCTCTCTCCAGACTGATCTTGCTTGTTGGGATACCAAGGCCTTTTCCTGGCTAGGTTGTATTAATCTGCTGAAAATGACTGTACTACCCCGCCTCCTCTACCTGTTTCAAACTGTTCCTATGATCTTACCTAAACATTTCTTTACTGCTGTCTGGAAAACCTTTACCAGGTATATCTGGGTGTCGAAGCCCCCGTGAATCGCGAATAGTACCCTTGTTAGACCTAAACGGGATGGGGGTTTGGCAGTCCCAGACTGCTCTAGTTATTTCCTGGCCGCAGTCACAGCTCGCGTTCTTGATTGGCACCATTCTGTGCATTCTAATCTCTGGGTTGCCCTGGAGGAGTCTCTGAGCCCTCTCCCTCTCACTGCTCTTCCGTGGCTTCATAAGCGATTATGGTCAGACAGTAAAACTCGTGCTTCCTTATGTCACCTGTCAGATCCTTGGGTCTTGCCGACTCTATGGTTCTGTGCGGAGACTTTTCCGTAATGATGGCCCTATGACTGCAGTCTCGGGCAACCTGGACTTCCCTCCCGCACTTCACTTCACTCCACTCCTCTTTTCTCTTTCATTCTGTGGGTCAACCCACCCTCCGATTCCATTGAATTGCTCACTACGACCCCAATCCTTGATTCCACTGCCTCACACTGGCAGTATACCCAGCTCTCCCATTTCTACTCTAAAGACGTCCCATGACCTTCATAGGGCATAATTGCCTTTTGAACATTTGTATATCTCATCTAATGCGCCAACTCATACCTCTGTTATCTATGGCATGCTTATGAAGGATTCTGCCAACAGTCTACCAACATTCATGGGCAGTTGAGAAGGGGAATTGGGGGTCTCATTCCTGTCAGAAGCGTGGTCTTTGGCCTTCCAGGCATGTCACAAATTCTCTCTATCTTGCAAAGCGCAGGAGACAAACTATAATATCCTCTCTAGATGGTACAGAGTCCCCTCTGTCCTTCCTGAGATTTACACTTCCACTTCGGACCGATGCTGGAGATATAACAGTGACCGGGGCACGATGCCGCACGTCTGGTGGGGATGTACACTACCACGCCCGTTTTGGACAGGTGTCCGTCATATTATTCAGACGGTCACTGGTCATTGCTTTGGAAGACGATCCTGCTCCCCTGCTCCTTTCTATCTTCCTGCATAAGTTTAAGAAGCACACTCGTAAGCTTTTAGGCTTCCTGTTCGTAGCGGCGAGATCCGTTATTCCTTAATCCGTTGTTGCCTTTTCTTTTTCCCTTCCATCATGACATTAGGAATGTTTATCATTGTTTTTGTTCCTGAATTTTGTACCTGTCTCTGCTGCGACAGAGCTATTGTTTCCCTCCTTTCCCAAGGTTCCTACCTGCCATCTCTTGTTCTACCTACCCTTCCTCCCATCCCCTGACCATCCCTTTGCCATGTACCTCTTTATTGTTGATGTCCTGTTTTGATCTGTTCTGTGTGTTTTTATAATGAAAATTCAATAAAATTCTTAACATTAAAAAAAAAAAAAGTAGCAATTCAGTGTTTTTTTTTTTTTTTTTTTTATTATTACTTCACCATATGGTAAAAATAATATGCTAACTTTATTCTGTCAGTCAGTACGATTACAGCGATGCCTAAGTTATAAAGTAGTTTTTACATTTTACTATTTTTGCACAATAGCACTTATAAAATTATTAAATATTTTGCACACTTTTTTTAAATGATCGAGATGTGTAGGGGCATATTTCTTGTTGGATGAACTGTAGCTTTCATATGTACTTTTTTTGGGGGTGAACTTTTTCTTTACTTTTTATTCACATATATATATATATATATATATATATATATATATATTATATATATATTTTTTTGGTAGACTATATTAACAAATATCAATTTTTGCGTGTTTTTATTTTTCTTACTGTATACACTGTGCAGGTTAAAGGGGTTGTCCAGGCAAAAATGGACAACCCTTTTAAAGTTTTAAATAAGCTGGGGGCAGTGAAAAAAAAAAAAAAAAGTATACTCGCCTTGTCCCTGTTGCTCCGCTGTCCTCCCGTGTCATCTGCTCCAGGCGTTGTGCTGAAGCCTCTGACTGGCCTCAGCGGTCACGTGACTGCTGAAGCCAATCAGCGGTTTCAGCACAACGCCGGGAGAGCAAACTAACCGGGAGGCGAGGGATGACAACGGAGCAACTGGGACAGATGAGGTATGTATGTATGTATGTATATTTTATTTTATTTTTTTACTGCCCCCAACGTAGTTAAACTTTAAAAATTTAGCCTGGACAACCCCTTTAAATAATGTTAGCTTTTTAGTGGGGTTGTTTCAGACCTGGTGATGCCAATTATGTGCTGGTTAGTTTGTTTTATTTTTAACATAAAGTTGTGTGTTAGGGAAAAATTGTGACCTTTTTTAACTTTTTAAAAAAATATTTTTGACACTTTTAGGTTTATTTATTTATTTTTATATTTTTCTTTACTGCGACTAGGGACTTAAATCTGCAATCACTTGTATAATACCCTTGTATTATACATGTCACTGCCTCCGGTTCGGACTAATAGGCTTCAGTCCTTGGCAGTGCAGTAGGCCGTGGTCAGGCCTGCGATTGTGCTGCAGTGTAACAAGGGGCTGGCAAAGGGAATCCCTTCCCTCTGTCTGTTTAGCTCTTTTACAGGGAATGGAATCTCTCACATTGAGGAGAGCACCAGCGAAGGTGTGTAGAGTTTTGAATTGCCTTTTTGCCCTCTACTAAGCATCTACATATCACAAGGCATTATGGGAAAAGGAGCTGAGAAGCTGGGTGATATTAGCTTGGCTAAAATCCCTCTTGCTTTCTCAAGACTCAGTGAGTCAAAAGCAAATTGAGGATTTGTTACATCCAACAGAGGGCACTTGAGCTTCCCAGCTCCTTTCCCATAATGCCTTGTGATATATAGCTCTTTTACATGCAGTGACATTTAAACTGCCGGTAATAGAGTTATCCATACCCAGCAGTTGCGACAGGGAGCTGTGTGTGTGTCCCCCTTGTCCGTGATGAATATATTTGTTAGCGGGAAGGGGTTAAAAGAAAGGATCTGATTAAATACTAGCTTTTAAGTGACAATGACAGCTTTCTAAAAGAGAACTGAAGAATACCTGAAAGAAGCTGATCTCAAAAATGATGACCCCAAGCAGGATTAGTTGGATTTTTCTGGCATTTACCTTTCTAATTTGAATGCAATGGAAATAATAAACATATTTTCTGTCTAATGGCTGCAGAAATCAGAATGAGCAGGAGATTCGGAGGCCTTGGTTAGGTTCCAACCCTTATTCTATAACTGCAAGACAGCCACCAGGTTAAGGCCCTATAACAGCTAATGTGGAACTGTTTTGCAGTCTGATGGATAATAAGATGTAGTATGTAATCTAAAGTGCTTTGGTTCACGAATCTTGGGTTCACTTGAAGGCAGTGTTGAATATTATGGTGTTAAATTTCTGGGCTGCGGTAGAGACTACTGTTGGTTTGTAGGGTGGTAGGCTTCATATCTTATCAAATAGAGACCTCACCTTTAGCTGCAATGTTCAGGCATTTGCCTCTCCCTCATAGTGAAGTCAAATGCAAAATATGTTTGGTAGTTACTGGTTTCTCTCATCTCGTCAGTTTTGTTGCAGTCTTTTTCCTGTCCATATATAGAAGGATCTATTCTTTCTTGCCTTATGTTATTCCTTCACTTTTGAAATTTCTTTTAAAGGGTAACTACCACCTTTTCCAAACATATTAAACTTCCTTCACCATTAAATAACAAAAGGATGATGTTTATCGCTGTATGTCACTTTTATAGATTTGGAGAAAAACAACTTTGAAATCTTATGCAAATGAGGCAGTTGGTGAACAGTAGGATAGGTGATGAAATAGTAGAGGGAGGATCAACGCTTACTGCACAGGGTAGCACAGGCAGGAGATGGTAAGGGTCTGAATGGCAAGAACGGTTCTCCCAAAACTGAAGGCCCACCAATTGCCTCATTTGCATAAGACTTCAAAGTTGTATTTCTCCAAATCTTCATGTGACATGCACAAACAATGCACCTTTTGTTATTAGTGTAATGTGCTCTGTAACATGATGGTGACAGTTGAATGTGCTTAGGGGTGATGGAAAATCGTTATAAGGCCAGGGCCCCACATAGAGTAAATGGCGCAATTTTGCCAAGGTGGCAGCATTGTGGCAAAAAAACAGCATTTTACAGTACCTGCAAAGTGGATGGGATTCCGGCTAATCCCATCCACACATTGTAGAAAAATGTCTGCAGTGGACATGCTGTGATTTCAAAAACCATTGTTTTTTTTTTTTTTTTGTAAATCGCAGCATGTCAATTATACCTATGGAAACGCCGGCGTTTTCCATATAGGTAAAATCAAAGCAGAAAGTCCACAGAGGAAAACTCTGAGGACTTTCTGTGAAAAGCTCTGCAGGAAAAACTGCAATGCGTTTCCGCTGCGGTTTTTCCTGCAGCGCTTTCTGGCTGCGATTCACTACATGGGGCCTTAGTCTAAAGGAGGATTATAATCAGTACTCACCATTTTCAAAAATCATGCAGCAAAAAAACTATATGAATACACAGGAATCTAACCTTATAAAAGTATCATTACATAATTTTCAGAGATTTTTTTTGCTTATGTATAATTTTGGACAGCATACATTAGGGCTCATTTAAACACACATTTTATTTATTTACTGTGGAAAAAATTCTGAATCCAGCCCAATGCTACGACCACATAGGCAATAATTACAGCCAGTGGCTAACCCTCTGCCGTTTACAGTAGCAGTGTAGTTCATGAGATTTTTATAAATTATTGCTGAGGAAGAACTACAGCAATTCCTGCAGGTGTGTGCTACACAAAAACCACCAGCTTTCATGTGTGATTTTTTTTTTTTTTTTTTTTTTTTTTTCCCGGCAGTGATATTTATAGTGGCTTGCAAAAGTATTCATACCCCTTGAACTTTTTCACATTTTGTCACCTTTCAACCACAAACTTAAATGTATTTTATTGAGATTTTAAGTTATAGACCAACACAAAGTAGCAGATAATTGTGAAGTGGAATGAAAATGATACATGGTTTTCAAAATTTAAATCCAATAAAAATCTGAAAGTGTGACGTGCAAAAGTATTCAGCCCCCTATGTCAATACTTTGTAGAACCACCTTTTGCTGCAGTTACAGCTGCAAGTCTTTTGGGGTATGTTTCTACCAGTTTTGCACATCTAGAGACTAAGATTTTTGCTAATTCTTCTTTGCAAAATAGCTCAAGCTCAGCCAGATTGGATGGAGAGCGTCTGTGAACAGCAATTTTCATGTCTTGCCACAGATACTCAATAGGATTTAGGTCTGGACTTTGACTGGGCCATTCTAACACATGAATATTCCTTGATCTAAAATATTGAAAACCATGTATCACTTTCGTTCCACTTCACAATTATCTGCTACTTTGTGTTGGTCTATCACTTAAAATCTCAATAAAATACAAATAAGTTTGTGGTTGTAAGGTGACAAAATGTGAAAAAGTTCAAGGGGTGTGAATACTTTTGCAAGCCACTGTGGGCAGGGGCCCCATGTTGCAAAAATGCAGAATTTTACATTTGCAAAGTGGATTGGATTCTGGCCAATCCCATCCACGCATTACAGAAAAATAATTGCAGTGGAAATGCTGCAATTTCAAAAAAGAGACAGCAGGTATCAGCTAATTGATGTACTAGCTATAACAGAACCCGAGATATCACTAGTTAAAAACACAGTTGGGAATTTGAACTAATATGTAGAAGTTCATGCTGCTTATAAAATCATATTCCCAACTGTGTTTTGAACTAGTGATATCTTTAAGTCCTTTATAGCTAGTAATTTAGTCTTGGCAGCATATGAAAGTTGAGAGTATCAGAACCATAATAGGTGGTATAAAACCAGCAACAGCTATTTTGAAGTGACCATCCTCCCTTTGGTAAATGCTTCAGCTCTACTTTCTGCATTGAGTACATGTATACGGACAGTGTCTTCCTGGCAATGCTTAGTTAGAGCATTGCTAATGTGAACGTCACAGCCTTTTTTCTATTAAAAGGAAGGTAGATAAGTTAATAAAGTAAATTACAAAAATGTCAACCCCACCGACACAATAATAAAATGGAAGTTACATTTTAAAGTTTCAGAATGCTAGTTGGCTTGGATTCAATTTGTCCAGTGTATGGTATGCATTTTTCATTATATGTAAGTAGGATTTTAATGCAGCTACTTAATAAAAAAATAAATAAATAAATATATATATATATATATATATATATATATATATATTATTTATATAAAAAAAAGGCTTGCTGGAAATGGTTCGCTCCGTAATGCCTATAATCTGAATGCTGCTGAATTTTAGTTCCTACACCTTTAAATACCTGCAACTGGCAGCACTCATCTGATATGTCAGGCTAGCTAGTTCAAGTAAAAGAAGACAGTCATCATTACATTAAATGAAGGCAGCAGGGGAGGGCTAGAAAATAAAAATGCGTTCATACTAACCTGTACAGTCATGGCCAAAAGTTTTGAGAATGACACAAATATTATATTTTCACATGATCTGCTGCCCTCTGGTTTTTATGTGTGTTTGTCAGATGTTTTTATCACATACAGAAATATAATTGCATTCATATTATGAGTAACAGAAGCTTATATTGACAGTTAGAATGAGTTAATGCAGCAAGTCAATATTTGCAGTGTTGACCCTTCTTCTTCAGGACCTCTGCAATTCTCCCTGGCATGCTCTCAATCAACTTCTGGACCAAATCCTGACTGATAGCAGTCCATTCTTGCAGAATCAATGCTTTAATTTTGTCTGAATTTGTTGGTTTTTGTTTGTCCACCCGTCTCTTGATGATTGACCACAAGTTCTCAATGGGATTAAGATCTGGGGAGTTTCCAGGCCATGGACCCAAAATCTCTATGTTTTGTTCCCTGAGCCATTTAGTTATCACCTTTGCTTTATGGCAAGGTGCTCCATCATGCTGCAAAAGGCATTGTTGAGCGCCAAACTGCTCTTGGACGGTTGGGAGAAGTTGCTCTTGGAGGACATTCTGGTACCATTCTTTATTCATAGCTGTGTTTTTAGGCAAGACTGTGAGAGAGCCGATTCCCTTGGCTGAGAAGCAACCCCACACATGAATGGTTTCAGGATGCTTTACAGTTGGCATGAGACAAGACTGGTGGTAGCGCTCACCTCTTCTTCTCCGAATAAGCTGTTTTCCAGATGTTTCAAACAATCGAAAAGGGGATTCATCAGAGAAAATGACTTTACCCCAGTCCTCAGCAGTCCACTCCCTGTACCTTTTGCAGAATATCAGTCTGTCCCTGATGTTTTTTCTGGAGAGAAGTGGCTTCTTTGCTGCCCTCCTTGAGACCAGGCCTTGCTCCAAGAGTCTCCGCCTCACAGTGCGTGCAGATGCACTCACACCTGCCTGCTGCCATTCCTCAGCAAGCTCTGCACTGCTGGTAGCCCGATCCTGCAGCTGAAACACTTTTAAGAGACGTCCTGTCGCTTGCTGGTCTTTCTTGGGCGCCCTGGAGCCTTTTTGGCACCAATGGAACCTCTCTCCTTGAAGTTCTTGATGATGCGATAGATTGTTGACTGAGGTGCAATCTTTCTAGCTGCAATACTCTTCCCAGTTAGGCCATTTTTGTGCAGTGCAATGATGACTGCATGTGTTTCTTTAGAGATAGCCATGGTTAACAGAAGAGAAACAATGATGGCAAGTACCAGCCTCCTTTTAAAGTGTCCAGTGGTGTCATTCTTACTTAATCATGACAGATTGATCTCCAGCCCTGTCCTCATCAACACCCACACCTGTTTTAATGGAGCAATCACTGAAATGATGTTAGGTGGTCTTTTTAAGGCAGGGCTGCAATGATGTTGAAATGTGTTTTGGGGGATAAAGTTCATTTTCTAAGCAAATATTGACTTTGCAAGTAATTGCTGTTAAGCTGATCACTCTTTATAACATTCTGGAGTATATGCAAATTGCCATTAGAAAAACTGAGGCAGTAGACTTTGTAAAAATTAATATTTGTATCATTCTCAAAACTTTTGGCCATGACTGTATTCTCCCCTCCGTTCCTGAGCTGGGCCAGTGATATAATGTTGATGGTATCCCTGCAGCCAGTCACCACTGCAGTAATTGGCTGCAGCAGTCCTGTTGATGTGACTTCACTGCTTCAGTTTCAGGCAGCTTAGTCAATCAGTGTTAGGCATTCCAGTAAACAGACCAGGGAGCAGAGCAGCAGCTCGGAGCCTGGTTTGAATGTTGAACAATGAGAAGCATTTGTCTGTAAGGGGCCCACCACCCAGTGAATGCAGTGATCACATGATGAAAATGTAAGTGCCATACCTGGGACATACCAGAGGAATCTCTGGTTCTCTGGTGGGCCAGTCCAACGTTGTTTGTGTCTGTGCAGTGTTGCTCCAGTGAAATTCAATTGTTATTCCATATGTGAGTCCCACCTGTTGGAGCACCATCCTCTTTTGTGGTTGCTGCAAATCTCTATTCATGAGATATGTCAGGCTTTCTGTTCTTTGGGCAGCACTGGCTAGTGACCACCAAACTAAATGGGTGCTTCAGCAGGTTCGGCCCTGCCCCAAATGCACACAACAAAGGGAAGTTCACTAACCACCCCTACATCAGTATATAAGTAGCTTAGAAGAGATTTTGGAGGCGTAAAAATTCCTTACTGGTGCCTTTTTAAAATCTTAAATTCCATTTTTATTTATTTTTTTTAGCTTGTAAGTGAAAAAGTAGGAGGAGCAGAAGGGACTAAACTAGATGAAGACTTTAAAGAAATGGAAAAGGTAAGATACGTCCCTTTTCTGTTATAGTAAATTTCTTAATGCTTGTATAATGATATCTCCTTTTACTAGTACTGCTTTATGGGCTGTCATTCTTTGCATTGAAGATTTTAATATGTATTTAATCCCTTTAGGGCAAAGCATTTTTTTCATTTGCACAATTTTGGGGTACGAAAAATAACTTTTATTAATCATTTCTGTGGGAAGCTGAATAAAAAATTTTTGGTGATGTTGCGAGACTGCTTTAATCAGATATTTAACCAGTCAAATGCGATTACGATATCAAAGATTCTCAATTTCAGTATCATTTGGCTATCATTTGACCAGATTGCGGGAGCCATAAGATGATTACTGTAGTGAAAAAAAATAATGAAAATGACTAAAAGTAATAATCGTCTATTTATAAAAACAACAACTTTCCTTTTCACCATACACAGCTTTGTAATGGAAATAAAGAAAGTTATGAGTGTCAGAGTACGATGATGCAAAAAAATGTTTCCCCCCCCCCCCAAGCTTTACATTTTTTTATCAAATGTATTATTTGTATTTGTACTACTACAGTGGATGTCAGGTATTTATTTATGTATTATACAGCAAAGAACTGGCGATAATGCCTACGATCAGAGCCCATATAAGGTAGTCAAGGCCGATACACAATTTTCCCTGCGGCACATCGACTCCCCCATTTTGGGGAGGATTGCTGGTGCCCAGAACGAGATCCTGCGATCCATTTCCATGACAGTCGGGAGCCTATTTAAGCTATTGAGCTCTATGCAGCCGGTATTTTGCAATGTATTAGCATTGTAATGCATTGCATTAGTGCATTAGGGATCAGACCCTCTGGAGTCTAATAATTACAGAAAAAAATAAAAATAAATATATATATATATATATATATATATATATATATATATATATATATATAAAATCTATTATAAAGAATTAAAAATTTGAATCACACCCCCCCCCTTTCTCTAGAATACATATAAAACAAAAAAAATTACTGTGAAAGACATACACATTAGTTTTTCGCTGTCCGAAAACACCAGGTCTACAAACTCTTAAAAAATATTTTTCCTGTACGATGAACGACATAGTGGGAAAAAAATTAATCAAACGTGCCGAACTGCCATTTTTTTTTTATTTTTTTTTTTTTTATGCTGTTTCGACTCTGATAAAAATTTTGAATAAAAAGTGATCAAAGCAATAGACATTTCCCAAAATGTTACAACTAAAAAGTATTATTTGGATTTTTGTTAAGGGGTTAAAATGTAAATAAAACTTAATAAATTTGGTATCCCTGTATTTGTACCAAAACATAGAATACGGGGTGACAAGTCATTTTTGCTGCACAATGAACGCTGTAAAAATGAAGCCTGTAAGATAGTCGCACAAATGCACTCCAATTCCTCCCCATTCTGAATTTTTTTCCAGCTTCCCAGTACATTGTACAGAATAATAAATGGTACCATTATGAAGAACAATTTGTCCTGCAAACATTAAGCCCTCATATGGCTCTGTGAAAGGGAAAAAAAAAAAAAAAAAAAGTTAAGCGGTTTGGAATGTGGGGAGTCAAAAATGGAAATCTAAAAATGCCTCCCAACGGGAAGGGGTTTAACCCCTTAACGACATAGGACGTACTATTATGTCTTGCGCGCTAGGTACTTCGCGCAACAGGGCGTAATAGTACAACCGAGGCCGGACGCCCGCTCGCTATTTGAGCGGGCAGCATCGGAACTGGGTGTTAGCTGTAACTGACAGCTAACACCCTGATCCATAAACCCCGGTCGGAGCTGAGCTCTGATCGATGGATTTAACCCGTTGGATGTCGCAATCATACATGAGCGCGGCATACAAGGGGTTCCGCCATGTCTCCGACCCTCTGAACGGAGATCACGGGTTGGGCGATAGACAGAGAAGAGGGAGTCAAAATAGGGAGGTGCAGCATTATGGAGAGCCTTGTGGATGAGGGTGATAAGTTTATATTGTATTATGTATTGAATAGGCAGCCAATGTAGTGACCGACACAGACCTGAGGCACTGTTGTAGTGCCTAGACTGATAGATGTGCCTGGCCGCTGCATTCAGAATAGATTGTAGAGGGGAGAATTTAGTAAAGGGAAGCCCGATTAGTAAGGGGTTACAGTAGTCAAGGTGAGAGTGAATCAGGGTGACAATAAGTGTCTTTAACCCCTTAAGGACCGGGTTTTTCGTTTTTGCATTTTCGTTTTTCCCTCCTCACATTCCAAGAATCATAACTTTTTCATTTTTCAGTTCACAGACTCACATGATGGCTTACTGTTTTTGAAACAAATTGTACTTTGCAATGGCACCATTCAATATGCTGTGCAATGTACTGGGAAGCTGGAAAAAAAAATTCAGATTGAGGTGCAATTGGAGAAAAAATGCATTTGCGCCAACTTCATATGGGTTTAATTTTTACGGCGTTCACTGTGTGGTAAAAATGACATATTACCTGTATTCTGCGGGTCAGTACAAATACGGCGATACCAAATTTATGTAGTATTTGCAATGTTTTGATACCTTTTAAGAAATGAAAAACTTTGAAAAATAGAAAAAAAAATTTTCTGTTGCCATATTGTGACACCTGTAACTTTTTCATATTTACGTTTATGGTGCTGGGTAAGGCGTCTTTTTATGTGGGACAAGATGACGTTTTTACTGATATAATTTGGGGAAAGATCAGCTGGCTACGCCGTTCACCGTATGGGATAAATATTTTAATAGTACAGGCATTTTGGAGCGCGGGAATACCTAATGTGTTTGTTTACTTTTATATCTGATCTAGGGAAAGGGGAGTGACTTGAACTTTTGTGGTGTGTGTGTGTGTGTGTGTGTGTGTGTGTGTGTGTGTATGTTTGTTTTTTTTTGTTTTTTTTTTTTTTTATACTTTTAAAAACTTTTTTTTTTCTACTTTTATTATCAGACCCCCTAGGGACCTTGAAACCTAGGGGGTCTGATCGCTCATACTATTCACTGCAATACTACTGTATTGCAGTGAATAGCAAAATGCCTTCACTTCTATTGGCATCGTGTAATAGCTCTAATGCAATGGCAAGCCTGGGAGCCTTCAATAGGCTCCCGGCTGTCATGACAACCATTTGCCGCCCTCCGATGACGTTCAGGAGGGCAGCGATCGGTGAAAAATGGTGGCGCCTGCACAGTTTAGACTTTGCAGTCCCATTTGACCGTGGCGTTTAAAGGGTTAACAGCAGCAATCGGTGAAGGCACCGATCGCTGCTGTTAGCGGCGGGTCCTGACTGTATTATACAGCCAGCATCCACCCTGTATGGAGAGAGCTCAGCTCCTGAGCCCTCTCCATACATCCCCATGACACCAATGACGTTCAGGTACGTCATTGGTCGTTAAGGGGTTAATGTATCTGTCTTTTATAATCCCCTTCAGAACTGAAGTGGTCCCTAAAAAATGAGTTTGGGAAATTTTCTTGTAAATCTGGAAAATCACTGTTACACTTGTAAGCTTTATAACGTCCAAAATAAATTAAAGGCCGATTAAAAGATGATGCCAATATAAAGCAGAGATATGGTAGATAATATGTATTAATGTATTATTGATTAGTGTTTACCACTAACATGAAGTACAATGTGTCATGAAAAAACATTCTCAAAATCACTTGTGTAAGTTAAAGCGTCTCAAAGTTCTTGCCATATAAAGTGACACATGTCCATTTTGGAAAATGAGGCCTGGTCCTTAACGCACTTTTGGGCTGTGTCCTTAAGGGATTAAAACATAGAAAAACTATATAAATTTGGTATAGCCGTGACCGTATTTAACTAAAGAATTCAGGTAATCTAAAAATAGTGACAAAATAGTGCATCAGAATTTTTTTTTTTTCCATCTTCCCAGTACAGTCTTTCATACAGAACAATAAATGGTACCACTATGAAATAAAATTTGTCTTGCAAAAAGCAAGCCCTCATGGCTATATCAGCGAGTTATAGCTTTTGGAAAATATTTGAAAACCTTAAAACAAAAATTTGGCTTGGTTCTGAAAGTTAGTTCTGGATCTTTCATTTGCAGTGTTTTGCACTTTGCTATATACTGTGAAACATACAAGTGCATCTCAAATTATAATGTCATCAAGAAGTTTTTTTTTTACTTTAGTAATTCAATTGAAAAAGTAAAACACATATATTGAGTCATTACAGAGTGAACTTTTTCAAGTATTTGTTAATGTTGATGATTATGGCTTACAGCCAAGGAAAACCCAAAAGTCATTAATTCAGAAAATTAGAATAATTAACCCAAAACAGCTGCAAAGGCTTCCTAAGCGTTTAAAAAGGTCCCTTAGTCTGGTTCAGTAGGCGACACAATCATGGGGAAGACTGCTGATTTGACAGATGTCCAGAAGGCAGTCACTGACACACTCCACAAGGCGGGTAAGCCACAAAAGAATTGCTAAAGAAGATGGCTGTTCACAGAGTGCTCTATCATGGACATGGGCTACAAGTGTCGCATTCCATGTGTCAAGCCACTCATGACCAATAGACAATGCCAGAAGCGTCTTACCTGGGCCAAGGAGAGAAAGAACTGGACTGCTGCTCAGTGGTCAAAGGTGTTGTTTTCAGATGAAAGTAAATTTTTGCATTTCATTTGGAAATCAAGGTCCCAGAGTCTGGAGGAAGAGTGAAGAGGCACACAATCCAAGCTGCTTGAGGTCTAGTGTGAAGTTTCCACAATCAGTGATGGTTTGGGGAGCCATGTCATCTGCTGGTGTAGGTCCACTGTGTTTTATCAAGACCAAAGTCAGCGCAGCCATCTATCAGGAAATTCTAGATCACTTCACGCTTCCCTCTGCCGACAAGCTTTTTGGAGATGGAATTTTCATTTTCCAACAGGACTTGGCACCTGTCCACACTGCCAAAAGTACCAATACCTGGTTTAATAACCACAGTATCACTGTGCTTGATTGGCCAGCAAACGCGCCTGACCTTAACCCCATAGAGAATCTATGGGGTATTGTCAAGAGGAAGATGAGACACCAGACCCAACAATGCAGACGAGCTGAAGGATGCTATCAAAGCAACTGGTTTTCCATAACACCTCTGCAGTGCCATAGGCTGATCGCCTCCATGCTACGCTGCATTGATGCAGTCATTAATGCAGAAGGAGCCCCAACAAAGCATTTACTGTACATAATTTTCATTCAGCCAACATTTCTGTGTTAATTTTTTTTTTACAGTTGGTCTTATATAATAATCTAATTTTCTGAGATAATAACTTTTGGGTTTTCCTTGGCTGTAAACCATAGTCCTCAACATTAACATAAATAAACATTTGAAAAAGTTCACTCTGTAATGACTCAATATAATATACACACGTGGACAAAATTATTGGTACCCCTCGTTTAATGAAAGAACCCCACAATGGTCACAGAAATAACTTGAATCTGACATTAACTGGAATTTGCCAAACTACATGTTGACAAGCCGCAAAGCTTCTGGGAGAATGTCCTATGGACAGATTAGACAAAAATTGAAATTTTTGGCAAGGCACATCAGCTCTTTGTTCACAGGCGGAAAAATGAAGCATATCTTGAAAAGAACACTGTCCCTACTGTGAGACATGGAGGAGGCTCTGTTATGTTCTGGGGCTGCTTTGCTGCATCTGGCACAGGGTCTCTTGAATCTGTGCAGGGTACAATGAAATCTCAAGACTATCAAGGGATTCTAGAGAGAAGTGTGCTACCCAGTGTCAGAAAGCTTGGTCTCAGTCGCAGGTCATGGGTCTTGCAACAGGATAATGACTCAAAACACACAGCTAAAAACACCCAAGAATGGCTAAGAGGAAAACGTTGGAGTATTCTGAAGTGGCCTTCTATGACCCCTGACCTAAATCCTATTGAGCATCTTTGGAAGGAGCTGAAACATGCCGTCTGGAAAAGGCACCCTTCAAACCCAAGACAACTGGTGCAGTTTGCTCATGAGGAGTGGGCCAAAATACCTGTTGAGAGGTGCAGAAGTCTCATTGACAATTACAGGAATCGTTTGATTGCAGTGATTGCCTCAAAAGGTTGTGCAACAAAATATTAAGTTAAGGGTACCATCATTTCTGTCCAGGCCTGTTTCATGAGTTTTCTTTTTTTAAAAATTCTGTTTAAGCATGGTTGAAAAGCAATGTCTGATTTTCATTTGTTCATTTTCATAGAATTTTTATATATTATTACTTTTGTCAGATTCAAGTTATTTCTGTGATCATTGTGGGTTTTTCTTTCATTAAACGAGGGGTACCAACAGTTTTGTCCACGTGTGTATGTGTTTCACTTTTTCAATTGAATTACTAAAAAAAACAAAAAACACTTTTTGATATTCTAGTTTATTGAGATGCACTTGTATCTATGTAAAAGTACATGTATTTCAGTAAAAAGGAAAATGCCCCCAAAGGTGTCCATAGCCTTTAACAAAGAGAAGTGCACATCAAATCTGACATTTCTCACTGAAATTTTAATTTTGTTTGTTATTGTAATTCATTCAGTTTGGTTAAATTGCCTTATTTCCTTTACACTATCTGTTTTATGTTAAGCTACAAAATTGCTGTGTTCTTGCAGAAGGTTGATGTTACCAGTAAAGCAGTGTCTGAAGTGCTGACCAAGACCATTGAATACCTTCAACCAAACCCAGGTACTTTTTATAGTGGTTTCACTATCTTTTTGAGTTTTATTTAATCCTTTTGTGTTTCACGTGTATCTCTATCTGTCTGTCTGTGTGTGTGTATGGATCTATCTATCTATCTACACTGTGTTCCAAATTATTATGCAAAAAGTGTTTAGGAGTGATAAGGTAAGAATTTTTTTGTTTGTCAGTTAAACTCATGGATGGTGATGTGTGTCAGGGCTCTTTATATCACTGAAAGCAATTGCAGACACCTGTGCTAATTAGTTTGGCAGGTGTGTCCAATTAAAGGCAAGACTACTTAAGAAGGCTGTCACACATTATTAAGCAGCCTACATTTTCAGCCAAAATGGGAAAGAAAAAGGATGTGTCGGCTGCTGAGAAGCAACAAATTGTGGAGTGTTTAGGTCAAGGCATGACTACAATCAACATTGCCAAGACACTTCATCGTGATCATCGCACAATCAAGAAATATGTAGCTGATTCACAGCACACACGTGTGCGTGCCGATAAGGGAAAATTGAGGACTCTTTCCAACAGGCAATTACGTCAGGTTAAAAGAGCAGCTTCAAAAATGCCTTGTCATAGCAGCAGACAAGTTTTTGAAGCTGCTGGTGCCTCCAACGTCCCCCGAACAACAAGATGCAGGGTCCTTCAGAGGTTTGCAGCTGTGCGTAAGCCATCCTGTCGACCTCCTCTATCCACTGCACACAAGCAGAAACGGCTCCAGTGGGCCAAACAATACATGAAGACTGACTTCAAAACTGTTTTGTTCACCGAAGAGTGCCGTGCAACGCTCGATGGTCCAGATGGATGGAGTGGAGGATGGCTTGTTGATGGACACCCCATGCAAACACGGCTACGGCGCCAACAAGGAGGAGGTGGAGTAATGTTTTGGGCTGGAATCATGGGGAGAGAGAATATCGGCCCCTTTAGGATCCCTGAAGGGGTAAAGATGAACTCCATAATGTATGTGGAGTTTCTCAAACAGAACTTCCTGCCATGGTTCAAGAAGAAGAACCATGCGTTCTGCAGAAAGATCATTTTCATGCATGATAATGCACCGTCTTTATTTTTTATTTAGTGTTTATTTAGTGTTTTTTTTTTTTTTTTTTTAAATATACTGTTATCATAGGCAGTTTGTTCAAAAACCTTTCAATTATACTCGAATAGTTGATGACTGGAAAATTACAATGACTGCAATTCATATAGGTAATTTTGAAAAATATGAGATAATATTATTTGCATAATAATTTGGAACACAGTGTATATTATCAGGCCAAAATCACATACCCTGGTGATTTTGGGCTGATAACATGCCCAGAAGTTGACACAAAGGGGTTTGAATGGTTACTAAAGGTAACATCCTCACCTGTGACCTGTTTGCTTGTAATCAGTGTCTGTGCATAAAAGCTGAGTGAGTTTCTGGGATCCGGACAGACTGTTGCATCTTTCCTCCAGCCACTGAGGTTTCTGGATTGTGAGTCATGGGGAAAGCAAAAGAATTGTCCACGGATCTACAGGAAAAGGTAGTTGAACTGTATAAAACAGGAAAAGGATATAAAAAGTTATCCAAGGAATTGATAATGCCAGTCAGCAGTGTTCAAACTGTGATTAACAAATGGAAACTCAGGGGCTCTGTAAAAACCAAACCACGGTCAGGTAGACCAACCAAAATTTTGGCCACAACTGCCTGGAAAATGGTTCGGGATGCAAAGAAAAACCCGCACATAACATCAGCTGAAATACAGGACTCTGAAAACTATTGGTGTGGCTGTTTCAAGATGCACAATAAGCAGGCACTTGAAGAAAAATGGGCTGCATGGTCGAGTTGCCAGAAGAAAGCCATTACTGTGCAATTGCCACAAAGAATCTTGCCTTCAATACGCCAAACAGCACAGAGACAAGCCTCAAAACTTCTGGAACAAGGTCATTTGGAGTGATGAGACAAAAATCTAACTTTTTGGCCACTACCATAAATGTTACATTTGGAGAGATGTGAACAATGCTTATAATGAAAGGAACACCATTCCTACTGTAAAGCACAGAGGAGGATCACTGATGATGTGGGAATGTGTGAGCTTCAAAGGCACAGGAAACTTGGTCAAAGTTGAAGGAAAGATGATTGCAACACGTTATCAGCAAATACTGGAGGCAAATTTGCACTCATCATCCAGAAGGCTGCGCATGGGACGTATTTGGATGTTCCAACATGACAACGATCCAAAACACAAGGCCAAGTCGACCTGTCATTGGCTACAGCAGAAGAAAGTGAAGGTTCTGGAGTGGCCATCTGTCTCCTGACCTCAATATCATTGAGCCACTCTAAGGAGATCTCAAGCGCGCAGTACATGCAAGACAGCCCAGGAATTTACAGGAACTGGAGACTTTTCGCCAAGAAGAATGGGTAGTTTTACCATCAGAGAAAATAAAGAGCCTCATCCACGACTACCATAAAAGACTTCAAGCCGTCATTGATGTTAGAGGGGGCAATAGACGGTATTAAGAACTGGGGTATGTGAACTTTTGAACAGGGTCATTTTGATGTTTTTGGTTGTCATTAGGATTTAAAAAGAGAAAACACAGAAGTTTGACAATAAATGGCTTCAACCAACCACTAACCATAAGTGGAGAAAAAGTTTTTGTGTTCTCATTCATAGTCTCTGAAAAAAGGCCAAAATAACAAAAAATCTGCTGGGGTATGTAAACTTTTTAGCACAACTCTGTGTGTGTGTGTGTATACAGTACAGACCAACAGTTTGGACACACCTTCTCATTCCAAGAGTTTTCTGTATTTTCATGACTATAAAAAATTGTAGATTCACACTGAAGGCATCAAAACTATGAATTAACACATGTGGAATTATATACTTAAAAAAGTGTGAAACAACTGAAAATATGTCTTATATTCTAGGTTCTTCAAAGTAGCCACCTTTTGCTTTGATTACTGCTTTGCACAATCTTGGCATTGTCTTGATGAGCTTCAAGAGGTAGTCACCTGAAATGGTCTTCCAACAGTCTTGAAGGAGTTCCCAGAGATGCTTAGCACTTGTTGGCCCTTTTGCCTTCACTCTGCGGTCCAGCTCACCCCAAACCATCTCGATTGGGTTCAGGTCTGGTGACTGTGGAGGCCAGGTCATCTGGCGTAGCACCCCATCATTCTCCTTCTTGGTCAAATAGCCCTTACACAGTCTGGAGGTGTGTGGGGTCATTGTCCTGTTGAAAAATAAATGATGGTCCAACTAAACGCAAACTGGATGGAATAGCATGCCGCTGCAAGATGCTGTGGTAACCATGCTGGTTCAGTATTCCTTCAATTTTGAATAAATCCCCAACAGTGTCACCAGCAAAGCACCCACCACACCATCACACCTCCTCCTCCATGCTTCACGGTGGGAACCAGGCATGTAGAGTCCATTCGTTCACCTTTTCTGTGTCTCACAAAGACACGGTGGTTGGAACCAAAGATCTCAAATTTGGACTCATCAGACCAAAGCACAGATATCCACAGGTCTAATGTCCATTCCTTGTGTTCTTTAGCCCAAACAAGTCTCTTCTGCTTGTTGCCTGTCCTTAGCAGTGGTTTCCTAGCAGCTATTTTACCATGAAGGCCTGCTGCACACAGTCTCCTCTTAACAGTTGTTGTAGAGATGTGTCTGCTGCTAGAACTCTGTGTGGCATTGACCTGGTCTCTAATCTGAGCTGCTGTTAACCTGCGATTTCTGAGGATGGTGACTCGGATGAACTTATTCTCCGCAGCAGAGGTGACTCTTGGTCTTCCTTTCCTGGGGCGGTCCTCATGTGAGCCAGTTTCTTTGTAGCGCTTGATGTTTTGGCCACTGCACTTGGGGACACTTTCAAAGTTTTCCCAATTTTTCGGACTGACTGACCTTCACTTCTTAAAGTAATGATGGCCACTCGTTTTTCTTTACTTAGCTGCTTTGTTCTTGCCATGATACAAATTCTAAGTAAAGAAAATAAAATTTACTCTTCCATCCACGTCCAGGGAGATTAGCTACAGTGCCATGGGTTGTAAACTTGTTCATTATGTTGCACACCGTGGACAAAGGAACATAAAGATCTCTGGAGATGGACTTGTAACCTTGAGATTGTTGATATTTTTCCACAATTTCTGTTCTCCACACACAATACAAAGATTGATTCAACTTCTCTCCTTTTTATCGGAGTTCAGGTGTGATTTTTAGATTGCCCACACCTGTTACTTGCCACAGGTGAGTTTGAATAAGAATCACATACTTGAAACAAAGTTATTTACCCACAATAGTTGTGTGAAATTATGTCCAATATGCCGTTTTTTTTGTCTTGTTCCATTACACACAAACAAAATAAACATGTGTATAACAAAAAGTGTAATTGCAATAATTTTCTGGAAGAAATGCTTAATTTTCTGGTAAAATTTCAGTGGTGCCAACAGTTAAGGCTGTATACTACCCTCTCTTTTCAGGTGGGGATCCAATGGAGAGTCTCTGAGTGTGTGTGTATATATGTATATAATGTTTGTGTGTCTTATTTTATTTATTTTTAAGCCTTTGCAGGATGTTAAATAAGCAGAGCTTCCAATTTTTAACATGCTGCATTTTTTTTCAACAAGGTCAGTTTGTAAAACGAGCAGTCGGTGGCCACCGACTCGTCCGTGCATCGGTGCTAGTATGACCGCGGCTGGTGACACTAGCCTGTGGCCACCGACTGCCTGTTTTATGTAGCTCACATGCCGATATAACCCCTTATGGATAGATAGCAACTGAATACCCCTGATGAGCGGTTACAAACTGACCTGCGAAACATGTAGGATAGGAAATAGGCAGCTATCAGGAGGCAGTGTAGCTAGGCTTTAATTGGCATGGAGACCATGATGTTATTAGTGGATTCTCTCTAATTTGCAAAATGATGCTTTTATATTTGCCCTATGTCTAGAGACTATTGTGGGTAAACTCTCATTTTCATGGTTATTAATTATTTACAAGTATCAACCATGATCTGAACAGAGAGGTGACTTAGTTAATATATGTAAACGTCACCCACACCTTTTCATTGCACGATATAGCCTCATAATCAGGACATACTACAGAGATGTATATTAGTTTAACCCCTAAAGGTGCATATGCTATAGATGCTGCTGATTTAAATGTGAGCACTATTTTGGGGTGAATAATATGCATACTCTTTGAGTGGGTACTATATTTTATATCACTTGAGCGGATAACTATTGCGTGTGTTTCGTCATAGTGCTTTAACACACATTTTATATGTACTTTAAAAATTAAAAGTTACGTTTTAGTTGTTATATTTAATACTTTTTGTTCACTTGTATTTTTTCAGCCTAGTAACCAATGCTATGCAATGCGCTCGCATGACTGCCTTATGGGCCTCCCATAAGACGGCATCTGAGGAGACAGTCCCCTCATTTTCCCTGAAGTAGTCTGTGAGGTGGGTACGCAGGGTGTCCTGGAAACAGGGAGTTTTAAGGAGGGTCTCATTGAGGTGCCAATGACATCGTTGAGGCGGGCAGGGGTATCAGCTAAGGAGACAATCACTGGGGCATAGTCAGACCAGGAGATGTGGCCCACTTCCGCTCCACTGAGCAAGCGGAGGGCTAGAGTATTTCCAAAAAAAGTAGTCAGTCTTCGTGTGGAGCTTTATGGGGTTGTGAGTACAATGTATAGGAACGGGCTGTAGCATTATCCACACGCCAGACATCATAAAGGTCATGTGATCTAATCAGGCATTTGAAATCCCTAGCTAGTCTAGATTGGGAATCCTGCGGAGGGCTGTCATCCAACGACAGCAGATTCACTCCTTATGAAAAAAATCATGTTAAAGTCTCCCTCAAGTAGCACAATCACACCAGGGACTGTAAGTGGTGAAACATCTGATGCAGAAACGAGTTGGCAGGTTTTCAGGGCATACACATTGCAAAGGACCAACGGGTGGCTTTGAAGCAAACCATCTAAAATCACAAATCTGCGGGGATGCAAGTGGGAGGTCATGACAGTCAGGAGACAGGATCAAGAGACCAAGATGGGGAGGAGGCTGGATGGGGAGCAGTTTCACCTTCACCCTCTAACAGGCCTCATCGCTACAGACCAGACCCACAGACCCCGACCACCGCACTGTCTGATCTATCTTCAGGAGAGGAGGAGGATCCACCTTCCACCTGCAAGAAAAAAGTGAGTAGCCGTCAGGCATCTATCACAAGCCATGTTTCGGCGGAGTCTGTAGTATCTCACCTCCCACCTCCGGAGGAAGCGGCCATCACGCTACAGGGACATCCAGAACTACAGGCGTTACCCGCTTTAAGCAGAAGGGACATGGATAATCTAGCCACAGATCTAAAACGTGCGTGGCGTCATGATCTGCAAGTAGTTAAAACAGATATCTCAGACCTACAAATCAGAGTGGACAATTTGGAGCAGTTCCGATCGTCAGTGACGTCTTCCCTTCAGTCGCTTCAACAGATGTCATCTGCCCATACCACTCATTACCGCAGGCTCACTTCCCATGTAGATGACACAGAGAACCGTAATCGCCACAATAATATAAGGATCAAGCGGCCTTCCAGAAACCACCGAGACCGCCGACCTAGTACCGGCACTCACAAGCATATTCAATACCATCTAGGGGCGCCCCCCCCGAGACGCATATAGAAATGGATAGAGCGCATCGGGCCCTCCGACCTCGCAGCGCAGACCCAGCGAGACCGAGGGATGTCATATGTAGGATCCACTACTACACTGTGAAGGAGGATATTATGTCCAAAGCCAGAAATCTGAAAAACATCTACTTTAGGGGTGCCCCTCTATGCATTTTTCCGGATCTCTCCAGACATACTCTACGACAGAGAATGGCACTGAAACCTCTTCTTGCTGTACTCCAAGAGCGGGGAATTCCCTATCGTTGGGGGTTTCCTTTCGCTCTCCAGCTTCGCGGGCAGGATAAGCTGATCGTTTTGACATCTCCGGAGGAACTTCAGGATTTTCTCCATGCACTTGATCTCCCAATGATCCGCCTCTCGGCCTGGGAGCAGATGCTCAGGGACTCGCATCACCCAGTTCCTCCTACGATGGTCTGAACCGCTGCAAGAGATCGGGCAACGACTCCTCCAGGGCCACAAAGACCTAGGCGTAGACGTCGCCTGGCTACAGAACGTGATCAGCCGGCTTGACCTAACTCCTCCCAGGTGAACCTTTCTTGCTGGACTTTATATTGAAATTATGTTGAAATTCAAATGCTCTTTTGTCTATTTTTGTTGAATTTACATTTTTCATTAGAGACCTATTTACTATGTTGCCGCTTCATGTATAATTTGATATAGGGGGCCATATAGTCTCTGGTTATCTGTCATTCCTTGACCTCTTTATTATGACTTCTTGTTTTGCTGCCTTGGGCCCGGCCTCCTTCGTTCCCACATAGCTAAGGTTCTGCAGTGCGGAACCAGACGGAGACACGTGCTCCTAACCCATAATCCCACTGAGGGTGTCCTGTCTGCCCTCTTTAACCTTAACTTTCTTCCTGCTCCCTGAGGTCCCTGACCCCCAATTTCGCGTTTCACTAACCCATCTCTAACTGCTACTGATCTCGCCCTCTCCTAATCCACTCTCACCCTTCCTCCCCTCCCCTTCCACTACCTATGGCAGACTTTATAATATCCTCCTTCAATGATAAGGAATTGAATGTACCTGAGAAGCGCTCTCAAGTTCTGTATGATGCTCATAAGCGTAGGGTCCAGATTCTCTCTGTCTACAAGAAACACATTTTCTTGCTGACCATATGCCCACCATTAAAAACCGCTACTTCCAGTTATGGTCTCATAGTAGTAACGCACAGGGTAAAACTAAGGGAGTTGCCACCTTTTTCCACAAAAGCCTCCCGGTAAAAATTATAGATTCCATGGCAGACCAGGAAGCTAAGTACATTTATCTCATATGTGAAATATATGGATCAGTGTACACAGTAGCCAACCTATATGCACCTAACACTGGCCAGATCCCTTTCCTTGTCTCAGCCCTGAATACCCTCCAATCTTTTGCCAAAGGTCATCTCATATTGTGTGGAGACTTCAATCTCCCATTGAACCCTTTACTAGATACCTCTGAAGGTAGGTCCCATATCTCCTACAGTGCCTTAAACAAGTTCCGGAGGCTCTTGCACTCCATGCTGTTGTGCAATGCCTGGCGGGTCCTTTATCCGACCGATAGAGATTTCTCCTACTACTCCTATGCTAATAGCACATATAGTAGAATTGACTATCTTTATATCACACACCATCTTGCCACAAGTGACCGCAGCCGGCATTGGTACAGCATTCCTCTGTGACCACTCTCCAATCACATGCACTATTAGTTTGTTGCCTCCGGGACCTCGCCCACACTCCTGGAGACTGAATGAGTCGCTCTTGCTTGATGCTTCATGTGTGGCTGACCTCAAACTAACTATCTCTAATTTTGTGACAGACCATGCCCATGACTCCACCTTAGCACCGGTTCAATGGAAAGCCTTAAAATGTGTGCTTCGTGGAGTGCTGATGAAACATGGGGCTAGAATTAAGAAGGACACGGGGCTTAAGTTCCAGTCACTCCTTCGAGACTTAGCTGCCCTTGAGGCACAACATAAACTATCCCTACAGTAATCTACCCTGGCTGCGCTGACGACTACGTGTCAGGAGATCAAGTCCTTGATGGAACACAAGCAACAGCGACTTCGCCAATTGGGCAGACGCTTGTTTTACGAGTGGTGTAACAAGGCGGGTCGTCTACTGGCCCGCACTGTAAGAGAACGTCAGGCTACCTCTCATGTAATGGCCATTAAGGACCCATCGGGAGCCACAACTCACTTAACTGCAGATATAGCTGTGGCGTTCCGAGGATATTACGAGTCCCTTTATAACCTTCCTCAGCCACACACCACCAATCAGACGCCTGACACCCCCCCCCCCCCTTACCCTCCCACAATATATTGCGCAAACAGCCCTCCCTTCTCTTAAACCTGAAGAGTCCAGCCTACTGGAGACATCTTTTTCCGCCCAGGAGCTAGAGCTGGGGATCTCAGGCTTACCAGGGGGTAAAAGTCCAGGACCAGACGGGTTCATAGCTCGGTTCTACAAGACTTTACAGCCTGACCTTGCACCCCTTCTACTGAAATCCTTTAACTCTATCTCGCCTGACACTCACTTTCCCCCCCTCCTTTTTACATGCACATATTAATGATATTTCAGTCTGCCTTCCCCTCTATATCCCCCCAACAGGGACCTCCCCCCCCCCCGACCTCTTTCAATCTTTTGTTATAATAATGTAGCTTTGTTTTGATTTTGCCCTGCATTTTATTGTATTCTGTGTTCGGCTCTGCTGCGACAGAGCCTATGTTGTTCCCCCCCCTAATCTGCTCCATTCATCGCTCCTCATCTCTCTATCCCCATGCCTCCCGCCCCTCCCCATCCATGAACTTCCCTGATCATTTTGTTGTTTGTACTCTTTTATCTCTCTCAATATGAAAAATGAATTCTTTGTTCGGCCCTGCTGCGACAGGGCTCATGTTATTCTCCTCTATTTTGCTACATTTGTCTCTTCTCAACCCCTATCTCCATTCCCTCCCTCCCTTCCCCGCCCATGTGCTTCCTGCTTCATAATGTTGTTTGTATTCCTGTTTATATGCAAAAAAAATTTAATAAAATCCTTAATGTAAAAAAAAAAAAAAAAAAAAAAAAAAAATCTCCCTCTGCTGGCGCTATAGAATGTGGTGTTTTTTTCCTTGCAACAACTAAAAACACTGTTTCTGTAATTCGCTGGATTAGCTGAAGTTAATTGTTTTACTTACACAGAAGTGAAACCACTGGATGCCTGGGGATAGGGCACTCCCCACATCCTATCTAGTATGTTGTATGTCACTTTAAGTCTTACCATGTTCATTGCTAAACTTAAAACTTTGTTTTCTAATCTATTCTGCTAAGCCTCTCGTGCCAAGCTTTCAATGCTGAACACTGTATCCAAAATTCGAGGGCAAGTAAAAAATCCAGGATATCCTCAACCAGAAGGTCTTCTGGGAGAATGCATGGTGCGATATGGAAAAGAACTTGGAGAAGAATCAAATTTTGGTGAGTAGTATACTGTAATTGTAAAACTGAAATCTGTTTGATTTCTGTGTCTTATACTATGATATCTGGTTCGCCATTTCTAAATGTGGCAATGCATATTTGACTTTATTTGACTGAAATGGGTGATTTTGGCCATTTCAGACGCTGATAGTTTAAGGAAAACAAAAAATGCAAAGGTCGACAGCAGACTTTTATCTGCCAAAAGAAATATTGGAAGTGTCTGTTGGACGAACATAAGTGTTTGGAAGATCATTTACCATTTGTTCAGACTTTTGTTCAGTGCCCACAGTTGGGTAGTTTAGTTGTTCATGTGAATGATGGGATCGTTCATCTAATGTAGCCAATTGTTTGGCTAATCTAATTCTGTGCCGATTTATAAAACTGGGCATATTCATGATATAATTGTATATAGATCTTTGGCAAATGCAATTTATTCTAGCAGCATTTGCTGTTATTCTAGTGTATGTGTGTGTGACGACCGCAAAAATAAGATACTCAGCTTTCAGATTTCACCAAGTTAGGCTAAGTTCACCTGATTGACGGAGGCTAGAGACCTGAACAATGGAGAGCCCGTCTGCTGAAAAAGCAGTTAACCATGGACCCCATAGCCAGCTGTCCGTCGGGTTTCCGCTGCTTTCATACTGAAACAGACAGAGAAAAGTCCTCCGTGCAGGACTTTTCTCTCTGACGATATTCATCGGAATGTGTAGCGGAGACTCCAATGTAGATGTGAACCTAGCCTAAAGCTGGATCTGCCAAAAGTCAATAAGATATCTTATTTGCGTGGTCAGCTTTAGGCTCCTATATAAACTATGCTATGTAACTGTAATAAAAATCAATGTAAGGTAATTAAAAGAAAAATGAAAAAAAAAAAAAAAAAATCAACATTATCCACATTCTCTTCCTGTAACCACCTGTGTCAGAGTAGATAAATCTATTATTTATTTAGCTTGCTTACATATTTCCAACATATTTTGCAGCGCTTTACAGATATTGTCGACGCTGACCCAAGTAGGGCTCTCAAACTAAATTTCTTAACAGTATGTCTTTGGAGTGTGTAAGGAAACCGGAGTACACAGAGGCAAACCTGGGAAGAACATACAAGCTCCATGCAGAAGTTATCCTTCTTCTTTTTTGCTAAGTTTTGTATGGGTTGAGGGTGTCCTGATTTGAACCCATACCACACGAAACCAATTAGTCAACTTGTCATATAATTTAGTGACCAGTTAAATGCTATTGCTCAGGTGCAAATTTTTCCATTATACCATATATCAGTGTGCATCCGCCTCACTGTGGTGTTCAGGAGTTATGGAAACAATCCAACACGACTGCTCTTTGCTGTTGCTGTAACTCCCATAGAGGTAAATAGGAGTCACTGAGACAGCGTAGCTTGTCTGTTCTAAACCTTTTCCATAACTTGAAAAGTTTGGTGACCTGGTGATCGGGAGAACACCCTTGTATTCCCTTCTTGGCCATGTTTGACCAAGACTGGAATGCCTCTTAAGTGCATACAGTGGGGAAAAAAAAGTATTTAGTCAGCCACCAATTGTGCAAGGTCTCCCACTTAAAAAGATGAGGCCTGTAATTGACATCATAGGTAGACCTCAACTATGAGAGACAAAATGAGAAATGAAATCCAGAAAATCACATTGTCTGTCTGATTTTTTAAGAATTTATTTGCAAATTATGGTGGAAAATAAGTATTTGGTCAACAACAAAAGTTCATCTCAATACTTTGTTATATATCCTTTGATGGCAATGACAGAAGTTAAACGTTTTCTGTAAGCCTTCACAAGGTTGGCACACACTATTGCTGATATGTTGGCCCATTCCTCCATGCAGATCTCCTCTAGAGCAGTAATGTTTTGGGGCTGTCGCTGGGCAACACGGACTTTCAACTCCCTCCAAAGGTTTTCTATGGGGTTAAGATCTGGAGACTGGCTAGGCCACTCCAGGGCCTTGAAATGCCTCTTATGAAGCCACTGCTTCATTGCCCTGGCAGTGTGCTTGGGATCATTGTCATGCTGAAAGACCCAGCCACATTTCATCTTCAATGCCCTTGCTGATGGAAGGAGGTTTGCACTCAAAATCTCACTATACATGGCCCCGTTCATTCTTTCATGTACACGGATCAGTCGTCCTGGTCCCTTTGCAGAGAAACAGCCCCAATGCATGATGTTGCCACCCCAATGCTTCACAGTAGGTATGGTGTTCTTTGGATGCAACTCAGCATTCACTCTCCTCCAAACACGAGTTGTGTTTCTACCAAACAGTTCTACTTTGGTTTCATCTGACCATATGACATTCTCCCAATACTCTTCTGGAACATCCAAATGCTCTCTAGCAAACTTCAGATGGGCCCGGATATGTACTGGCTTAAGCAGGGGGACACATCTGGCACTGCAGGATCTGAATCCCTGGCGGCGTAGTGGGTTACTGACAGTAGCCTTTGTTACGTTAGTCCCAGCTTTCTGCAGGTCATTCACTAGGTCCCCCCTTGTGGTTCTGGGATTTTTGCTCACCGTTCTTGTGATCATTTTGACCCCATGGGGTGAGATCTTGCGTGGAGCCCCTGATCGAGGGAGATTATCAGTGGTCTTGTATGTCTTCCATTTTCTAATTATTGGTCCCACAGTTGATTTCTTCACACCAAGCTGCTTGCCTATTGCAGATTCAGTCTTCCCAGCCTGGTGCAGGTCTACAATTTTGTTCCTGGTGTCCTTCCACAGCTCTTTGGTCTTCACCATAGTGGAGTTTGGAGTGTGACTGTTTGAGGTTGTGGACAGGTGTCTTTTATACTGATAATACAGACAGAGGAGCCTCTTTAAAGAAGAAGTTACAGGTCTGTGCAATCCAGAAATCTCCTTGTTTGTAGGTGACCAAATACTTCATTTCCACCATAATTTTCAAATAAATTCTTTAAAAATCAGACAATGTGATTTTCTGGATTTGTTTATTCATTTTGTCTCTCATAGTTGAGGTCTACCTATGATGACAATTACAGGCCTCTCATCTTTTTAAGTGGGAGAACTTGCATAATTGGTGGCTGACTAAATACATTTTTTCCCCACTGTATTAACCCCAGCAGCATGGTGGCTCAGTGGTAAGTACTGTTGCCTTGGTTGAGATCCGATCAAGAAAAACTTCTGCATGGAGCTTGTATGTTCTCCCCATGTTTGCCTCTGGGTACTCTGGTTTTCTTACACACTCCAAAGACATACTGATAAGAAATTTAGACTGTGAGCCCTATATGGGACAGTGAATGCCATTTTCTGTAAAGTGCTGTGGAATGTCGGTGCCATACAAGTAAAATAAATTAAAAAAAGAAAAAATATATCTTTCTGATTTTGATTTTATCCCTTTCTCACAATGTAGTTTTTTGTTTTTGAATTTTTGTTTTTTAAATTCAGCCTTCCTAAAATCTAGAACTTTTTTTCCCAGACCCATATGAGGACTTTTTTTGTGGTACAAACAGTCCTTTCTGATGGTATTGGGAAGCTGGAAAAAAATCAGAATGAGTTGGAATTAGAAAGAAAAACTGCAATTGCACCATTTTCTTATGGGTTTTGTTTTTACATTGTACAATATGTAGTACACATGACATGTTGCGTGTATTCTACAGGTTGGCACAATCATGACAATACCAGATTTGTATAGTTTATGTATTTTTATGTATTAATTACTTTATAAAAATTCAAGTTTAAAAAAAATCTAAAACTGAGTCCCCCATATGGGGACTCTTCCTAAGTGATAACAATGCTTTTTTTGTGTGTGTAGGTAATGCATTGTTGGATGCTGGAGAGTCCATGAAAAGACTTGCAGAAGTAAAAGATTCTCTGGACATAGATGTGAAACAAAACTTCCTGGATCCCTTGCAAAACCTTTGTGACAAGGACCTCAGAGAAATACAGGTTAGAGAATATAAAACATGACCTTTTTATAGAGACTTTCAGACTTATAGTATATTACAAAATTTATTAATGAGACAAAAGTTGTCAGAAAGTTTAGTTATCTGTAATTTGCACAGCCAGCATTAATTCAACTAATTTTAACCCCTTAACGACCTTGGACGTACTATTACGTCCTGGGCACTAGGTACTTCGCCCGCCAGGGTGTAATACTACGCCCGAGGCCGGCCGCACGCTCACTATCTGGGTGGGCGGCATCGGAACCGGGTGTTAGCAGTAACTGACAGCTAACACCCTACTCCATAACCCCCTGAGCTCCGATCGGAGGTTTTAACCCCTTGGATACCGCGGTCAAACATGACCGTGGCAACCAAGGGGTTCCGCCATCTTGCCGCCCTTCCCCCCGGCACCCCCCCCCCCCCCCCGCGGTGAGATCGGGGGGTGCCAATATCTGTAATCTGCAGCCCGGGGTCTGGCCAGTGACCCAAGGCTGCCTGGAGCCCCCACAACCAGGTTGATCCTGCCGAGACTTCCTGTATAGATTGCAAGATGCTTGTATGAGCATCTCTGGCTCAGGTGTCCTAATGGGACACATGAAAAAGTGGAAAAAAATAAAGTATGTGAAAAAAAAATTATTAAAAGAAATAAAGCCCCCAAAATTCCCTTTTCCTATATAAAATTAGTTATATAAAAAAATAAACCTAAATTAATAAAAACAATACATATTTGGTATCGCCGCGTCCGTAACAACCTGTACAATAAAACTGAAACAATATTTAACGTACACAGTGAACGTCAGGGAAAAAAAAACGGAAAAAACCCGCCAGAAGTAATGATTTTTTGCCATCTCACCTTACAAAATATGCCATAAAAAGTGATCAAAAAGTCATACCTAACCCAAAACAGTACAAATAAAAAGCACAGATTGTTCCGCAAAAAATAAGCCCTAAACCAACTCTGTAAACTACAAAATAAAATGTTACGCATCTCAGAAGATGGTGATGCAAAAAAAATTGATTTATGTCCCCAAATGGGTTTTTGTTCTGCAAAATTAGTATCGCATAAAAAAACAATATACATGAGGTATCGCTGTAATCGTACCGACCTGCAGAATAAAGGTAACATGTTACTTACGCTGTACGCTGCATGGTGAAAAATTTGAAAGGTAAAATGCAATGCCAGAATTGATGTATTTTTTTTTTTTTTTTAATCCATCAAGAAAGAGTTAATAAAATTTATTTAAGTTGTAGGCACCCAAAAATGATATTATTACAAAATACATCTCATACTGCAAACAACAAGCCCTCATATGGCGACATCACCAGAAAAATAAAGAAATATATTTTGTACAATGTGAAGACATAAACCCCAAAAATCGCCAAATTATTAGAACACAACTGGCTGTGTCAGGAAGGGAATGTATAAGCTGTGCGAGCGTATATTAGGGTACACCCCAGATTTAGACCTTACAAGGGATAATAAACCAGAAGTGACTCCTCAGAGTGACCCTTCCAATAATAGGAGCTACTGGGGAAATAGTAGGGAATTTAGTGTCCCAGTGTACTCTGCACAACTTACATATTCACTTTTCCCCATCTGCTGTGCAGTCACGTCTGGGATACTAATGCTCACCACACCCCTTGATAAATTCTTTGAGGGGTGCACTTTTCAAAATGGGGTCATTCCCTGTGGGTATAAACTGCTGTTTGGGCACAGCCGAGCACAGCAGGGAAGGAGCGCCATTTGGTTTTTGGAGCACAGACTTGGACTGTTTGGTTTTTGGACGCCATGACACTTTTGCAGAGCTGAAACGCCAGTAAAGTGGAATCCCCTTGCATGTCACCCCATTTTGGAAACTACAGCCTGAAGGAAATTATCCAGGGGTACAGTGAGCATTTTTAACCCCCAAGTGTTGCTATCCTTTATTATCCATAAATGAATACGCAGCTGATGGTGAAAGGTGAAAATGACAATTTTTCCAGGAATACGTCATTTCAGTGTGTAATATGTTGTGCCCGACTTGTATCAGAGACGAATGCTCCAAAAGTTGTTGTGCCCGGGATCCCCGCTCAACAGTTTTTGGAGTGTGTGTCTGTGCAGACATAAGCTGTGCACAACATATTGGGGCACTGAAATGGCGTATCTATGGAAAAAATTTCATTTTTAACTTTTCATTATCAGCTGCGCATTCATTTCTAGAAATTAAAAGAATGCAACACTTAAGGGTTAATAATGCTTGCTACCCCACTTGATAAATCCCTTGAAGGGTATAGTTTCCAAAATGGGGTGACATGTCTGTGGATTCCACTTTACTGGCAATTCATGGGCTCTGCAAAAGTGGTATGGTGTCCAAAAAGCAAACTGTGCTCCAAAAACCAAAATAGCGCTCTTTCCCTTCTATGCCCAAACAGTAGTTAATACCCACATATGGCGTTGTTAAGTATGTTGTCCTGGATACACCAGTGTCATACATGTGGGCATAAACTGCCATTTGGGCACACAGCAGAGTGCAGATGTGAAGGAGCGCTATGTGCTTTTGGAGCGCATATTTAGATTGTTGGTTTTTGGACGCCATGTCACATTTGCAGAGACCCTAAAATTGCCCCTACAAAATGGGGGTCACGTCTTGGGGAATTCCAATTTACTGGCACCTCCAGGGCTCTGCAAAAATAACATGGCGACCAGAAAGTCCCTCTAAATCTATACTCCAAAAGCTAAAAAAACACAGTGCTCCTTCCCTTCTGAGCCCTGCTGTGTGCCCTAGCAGCAGTTTACACCCACATATTTAATTTTTTTGTCCCCGGGATAGCCCACTTAATAGTTTTAGGAGTTCATGTCTCTGATGTCACAAAGTGGCCGCAACGTATTAGGCACTGAAATTGGATATTTCTTTCCCTTTTGTGCCCGGCTGTGCCCACATATGGCATTAAGTACGTTATCCTGGGTACACCAGGGTCATACAGTGGGGAAAAAAAGTATTTAGTCAGCCACCAATTGTGCAAGTTCTCCCACTTAAAAAGATGAGGCTGGCCTGTAATTGACATCATAGGTAGACCTCAACTATGAGAGACAAAATGAATAAACAAATCCAGAAAATCACATTGTCTGATTTTTAAAGAATTTATTTGCAAATTATGGTGGAAAATAAGTATTTGGTCACCTACAAACAAGCAAGATTTCTGGCTCTCACAGACCTGTAACTTCTTCTTTAAGAGGCTCCTCTGTCCTCCACTCATTACCTGTAGTAATGGCACCTGTTTGAAATTGTTATCAGTATAAAAGACACCTGTCCACAACCTCAAACAGTCACACTCCAAACTCCACTATGGTGAAGACCAAAGAACTGTGGAAGGACACCAGAAACAAAATTGTAGACCTGCACCAGGCTGGGAAGACTGAATCTGCAATAGGCAAGCAGCTTGGTGTGAAGAAATCAACTGTGGGAGCAATAATTAGAAAATGGAAGACATACAAGACCACTGATAATCTCCCTCGATCAGGAGCTCCACGCAAGATCTCACCCCGTCGGGTCAAAATGATTACAAGATCTGGAGACTGGCTAGGCCACTCCAGGACCTTGAAATGCTTCTTACGAAGCCACTCCTTCATTGCCATGGCGGTGTGCTTGGGATCATTGTCATGCTGAAAGACCCAGCCACGTTTCATCTTCAATGCCCTTGCTGATGGAAGGAGGTTTGCACTCAAAATATCACGATACATGGCCCCATTCATTCTTTCAAGTACACGGATCAGTTGTCCTGGTCCCTTTGCAGAGAAACAGCCCCAAAGCATGATGTTGCCACCCCTATGCTTCACAGTAGGTATGGTGTTCTTTGGATGCAACTCCGCATTCACTCTATTCCAAACACGACTAGTTGTGTTTCTACCAAGCAGTTCTACTTTGGTTTCATCTGACCATATGGCATTCTCCCAATACTCTTCTGGAACATCCAAGTGCTCTCTAGCAAATTTCAGACTGGCCCAGATATGTACTGGCTTAAGCAGGGGGACTCGTCTGGCACTGCAGGATCTGAGTCCCTGGCGGCGTAGTGTGTTGCTGACGGTAGCCTTTGTTGCGTTATTCCCAGCTTTCTGCAGGTCATTCACTAGGTCCCCCCGTGTGGTTCTGGGATTTTTGCTCACCATTCTTGTCATCATTTTGACCTGACGGGGTGAGATCTTGCGTGGAGCTCCTGATCGAGGGAGATTATCAGTGGTCTTGTATGTCTTCCATTTTCTAATTATTGCTCCCACAGTTGATTTCTTCACACCAAGCTGCTTGCCTATTGCAGATTCAGTCTTCCCAGCCTGGTGCAGGTCTACAATTTTGTTTCTGGTGTCCTTCCACAGCTCTTTGGTCTTCACCATAGTGGAGTTTGGAGTGTGACTGAGGTAATGGACAGGTGTCTTTTATACTGATAACAATTTCAAACAGGTGCCATTACTACAGGTAATGAGTGGAGGGCAGAGGAGCCTCTTAAAGAAGTTGTTACAGGTCTGTGAGAGCCAGAAATCTTGCTTGTTTGTAGGTGACCAAATGCTTATTTTCCACCATAATTTGCAAATAAATTCTTAAAAAATCAGACAATGTGATTTTCTGGATTTGTTTATTCATTTTGTCTCTCATAGTTGAGGTCTATCTATGATGTCAATTACAGGCCTCTCTCATCTTTTTAAGTGAGAGAACTTTCACAATTGGTGGCTGACTAAATACTTTTTTTCCCCACTGTACATGTGGGCATAAACTGCTGCTTGCGCACACAGGAGGGCGCAGATGTGAAGGAGCACTGTGCTTTTAGAGTGCATATTAAGATTGTCGGTTTTTGGACTCCATGTCACATTTGCAGAGACTCTAAAATTGCCCCTACAAAATGGGTTCAGTTCTTGGGTAATTCCAATTTACTGGCACCTCCAGGGATCTGCAAAAACAACATGGTGTCCAGAAAGCCCATCTCAATCTATATTCCAAAAGCTAAAAAAAACACAGTGCTCCATCCCCTCTGAGCCCTGATGTGTGCCCAAGCAGCAGTTTACACCCACATATATAATTTTTTTGTCCCTGGGATAGCCCACCTAATAGTTTTAGGAGTTCATGTCTCTGATGCCACAAAGTGGCCGCAACGTATTAGGCACTGAAATTGGATATTTCTTTGAAAACTTTAATTTTCACTTTGTACATTAATTTTTGGGAAGCATTTTTAGGCTCAAAATGATAATACCCCTTGATACATTCCTTGAGGGGGTGTAGTTTCTAAAATGGGGTCACTTTTGAGAGGTTTCCATTGTATTGGTACTTTAGGGGCTCTGCAAATGCGACATGGTACCTGAAAACTATTCCAGCAAAATCTGCCCTCCAAAAGCCAAATAGCCCCCCCTGGTCCCCTCCCCGTGGGGCGCGCTTTGGGCGCTTTCCATTCCGAGCCCCCCCATGTACCCATATAGCAGATTACGACCACATATGGGGTATTGCCGTGTTCAGGAGCAATTGTTTTACAAACTGTGGGGTGCTTTTTCTCCTTTAACCCCTTGTGAAAATGAAAACTTTGGGGATAAAGTGACGTTTTAGTAATTTTTCATTTATACATCCCAGTATTATTAAAATCTGTGAAATGGCTGTGGGGTCAAAATGCTCACTATACCCCTTGATGAATTCTGTGAGGGGTATAGTTTCCAAAATGGGGTAACTTTTGGGGGGTTTCTTTTGTATTGGTACTCTAGGGGCTTTGCAAATGAGACATGGCACCTGAAAACTATTCCAGCAAAATCTACTTTTCAGATGCCCATTGTCGCTCCTTCCCTTCCGTGCACTGCCTTTCGCCCAAACATCAGTTTACATCCACATGTTGGGTATTTCCGTGCTCAGGAGAAATTGCATAACAAACTGTGAGATGTATTTTCTCCTTTAACCCTTTGTGAATGTATTAATTTTAGAGCTAAATTAAGGAATTAGTGGAAAAAAATGAAATGTCTATATTTCACCTCCATATTGTTTTAATTCCAGTGAAATGCTTAAAAGGTTAACAAATTTCCCAAATGCTATTTTGAATTATGTGAGGGGTGCAGTTTTGAAAATGGGGTGATTTATGGGGGTTTCTAATATATAGGCCTTTATAATCCTTTTCAGAACTGAAGTGGTCCCTAAAAAATTTAGTTTGGGAAATTTTCTTGTAAATCTGGAAAATCCCTGTTACACTTGTAAGCCGTCTAACATCCAAAATACATTACAGGACGATTAAAAGATGATGCCGATATATAGTAGAAAGATGGTAGATATGTATTAATGTATTTGGGTGGTATGACTGTCTGAAAAGCAAAGCATTTCACATTTTGTAAATTTGTGATTTTTTTTTTTTTTTTTTTTTTTTATTATTATTATAAATAAGTACAAAAATATTTATTCGTGTTTACCACTAACATGAAGTACAATGTGTCACGAAAAAACAGTCTTAAAATCACTTGTGTAAGTTAAGGCGTCTCAAAGTTATTGCCATATAAAGTGACACATATCAGTTTTGAAAAATGAGGCCTGGTCCTTAACGCACTTTTGGGCTGGGTCCTTAAGGGGTTAAAGGAAGTCTTAATTGTCTCCTTTAAACTATTGGAGCATAGGCAGAACAGTTGGTGTCTTTGTTTGAGAATCTGTTGGTAGTTTAATTGGGGAGATAGAAATACCATCAAAAGTAGACAAAGTATTTGGACACCCTGTAGTATCCAAATAGTTGTTGTATGACTTCTCCTGAAATCTTGCTGGAAAGCTAACAAATAAACATAATCATGTCTCTTATATGGATCGTCCTAGCACGTGACGTGGATGCGGCTGTTGAGTCAATTCACTTCACTCACTCTTCACTCATGTTGAATATTGAGCATGCACCCCAAATACATGCCGCCACCACCTATTGTATTCAGAATCAGGAACAATAGGAACCCCAGTCACATGCTACTACTATTCAAACGCAAACACACTTCAGAAAGGTAATGGTTCATAGAACAAACACAAAGTACCAAGTAAATTTAATGATTTAATATGCAACAGATTCAATGGTATACTGTATATAAAGGACTAATAAAAGATGTCAAGCAAAACTGTTTTTAAAAATAAAAAGGGAGAAAAGACAGAATTAACCTGGTAACTTCCTTCTGTTTCCATGACGCTTGGAGAAGGAATATGCCCAACACTCGGTTATACTGTGGAAGCCAGTGAACAAACTAAGTTTCCAAGGTATTCCCAGTTCTTTTGTCCTTTTTGTGAAGCTTTGGCTTGTGCTTAGCCACGCTTCCTGCTTGTTTGTCTTCCCCCTTTCCACATCTTGTAAAGTTGGGAAATGACTGGTTTTATCTGCACCTTGAAAAGATGTGTATCCTACAGAAGGCCATGAGGTCACAGTCCAGTCACAGCTCCCCCTCTTGTGTGCCTGATTGGATTTGTTAGAGACAACTAGTTGTAAAGCAATAAACCTGCTTAGCTGGACATCTGGTCTTGTGCTGCAGGAAGTTTAATAGTCTCACCTTTCTTCACAAATCAGAATTGAAGTTAATGAAGGTTTTGATTTAAAAAGATTCAACTGTAACCACTGAGCTGAAGGTCATTTTCCAGTGTGTGGTGTTGCCACAGCAGAGGAATCTGTGCTTTCCACATCTGAAAGCTTGTGAGGTTGGGAAACCTGTTGGAAATTTTGTAAGGCTTCCAGGATAATACATAAGGTGGTAGATCTCCTGTAAGTGATCTTTGGGAATTCAGAGATATCCTCTTTTAAGAGGGGGTCATTCCTGAGCATTTGCCAATATTTAAAATGTCTGACTTTTTGGTGTCTTTACTGTAGTTAATGGTGGTAACAGAATTGTGAGAGTATTGATTACATGTGTCCTTTTTTTGTTTATAGAGGATTGAAATTCAAAAATATTGTTACTGAATATGAATGCAGTACCATTTAACTGGAATGTTCTCTGGGTTCTGTACATTGTTGTGTCCATACACAGAAAGCTTTCAGTCCCTTCTCATGGCGGTTGTTTCAATATAGGACTGTTACATCTGCTGTCATGAATAATGCATTGCCTAATCGATATTGCATGTTTTTTGGGTCACAAATCATCACCATTCACTTTCAGAGAGCCCTTCAGACTCTCTATTGTGACTCCATTGCATATCTGAAGCTCCCTGCTGATTTCCCCTAACCCCATTCGCATTTTTTGCGGCACTGGCCAGGGTTTCCCCCTATCCCTTGCACTATTTGCCCTGGCTATAGAGCCTCTGGCAACTGCTATCCACGCGCTCCCCGATATTCGGGGAGTGCAAATTGAAGACTGTGAATATAAATCTAATGTTTTCACTGATAAAATGCTGTTAATCATACCGATCCCTTTAGTCTCTCTCCTGAACTTAAAGGGGTACTCCCATGAACATACAGTCCCTGACAGAAGTTCTGTCGTTTATCCATGTTGTGGAATCAAAAGCTTATAACCTGACTTTAAATTCATCCATTAGTTTTAGAAATGACTCATATGAAAGCTGAAACCCTCCCAAATGATTTTTTGGTTAAGAAAATAAATTGGCGTCACTGCTGAAATATTCATCATTTAATGAACACAGAAAGGTCAGATTTTGGCAAGACAAAAGTTTTGTCGTAAACATAAAGTAATGTGAAAATCAAACCAATAATTCTGTTCAAAAACAAAGATATGTTTCATAACATTGGTGAATGAAGTTGTGGTGCTATTAGAGCCATATTTAATATTTTGTGTGACTTCCATGAGCTTGAAGGACTGCATCCATGCATTTCAACAATGATTCATACAATTTATTGATGAAGTCATCAGGAATAGCAGAGAATGCAGTCTTACATGCCTCCCAGAGTTCATCAAGATTCTTTGGTTTTGTCTGCCAAGCTTCCTCTTTCATCCTACCCCAAACCTGCTCAATGATGTTCATGTCTGGTGACTGGGCTGGCCAGTCCTGGAGCACCTTGATCTTCTTTGCCTTGAGGAACTTTAATGTAGAGATGGATGTATGAGATGGAGTATCATCCTGCTTCAAAATTTGACCCCTTTTATGATTGGGAATGTAAGAGGAAGCTAATACTTCTTGATATTTTAGGCTATTGATATTGCCTTCCACCTTGCAAATGTTTCGCACACCCCCATACTGAATGTAACCCCAGACCATGATCTTTCCACCACCAAACTTAACTGTTTTCTGGGTGTATCTTGGATCCATATGGGCTCCAGTAGGTCTCCTGCAGTATTTGCGGCGGCTGTGGTGTAATTCAACTGAAGCTACATCTGAGAAATCCACCTTCTGCCACTTTTCCAGCGTCCATCCGTTTAGCAGGCTGTGGGCCTTGGCAAATGCCACAAGTTTTTTTTTAATTGCCTTTTGTTTAGTGCTGGCTTCTGGCCACTGATTCGACCATGGAGGCCATTTCGAGACAGAATCCTACAAACTGTTCTAGTTGACACAGGGACTTGAGGTGACCAGGCCTGTTGGAGCTCTGCTGCAGTGGAAGAGGGGCTGGCTTTTGATTTTCTAACCAACAAACGTTCCTCCTGAGCAGTTGTCTTGCGGGGTCTGCTGGACCTGGGCTTGTCAAAAACATCTCCAGTCTGTTCAAATGTTTTTTTTAATTCTTTGTACTTGATGCAGAGACACATTAAAGGTGCCAGCCACGTCTGCAGTGGATCTGGTCTTCAGCCTCTTGATAATTATCAAGGCTTTGGTCGCAGGGTTGATTTTTGGCATGTTGTCAGAGGTGAAGTTGCAGTTCAAGTGAAGGTCTGGGGTGCTGGAGTTCTTTTTATACACACCCACTAATTAACCAATCAATTATTGAGCACAGGTGAGGCTTTAACCTTCCTCTAGTGTTAGGGTCATGACCGACCCGTTTTAGGTTTTAAATGCATACAAATTCTACATACATTTGTTTATTGCATCAAGACTTTTTGACTTTTTCAGGAACTTATTTTTAAACAAAATACAATAAAATAAAACTATTTTACTAAATTGTAAAATGCTCTTATTAAAATTATAACATTTGTGTTGTTGGGGTCAATTTCGACCCAGGTCTAATATAAGAGTAAAAAAACAATAATAAGTCCCAAAACTGAACTCATAAACAGAATATAAACCAACAGCCCACAGCCAGCTCTACCTCCAACAATTTGAGTTAGGGACATGTCCAGGCATGTATGGCCAAATCAGCTTACAGTTGGTGCTTTGCAGAGTATACATCTTCAGTTTACACCATGCATGAGGAGAAGATTAGATGCAAGCCAAATTCTGGATTATATCTTGAATGATAATGAATCAGAGGACACACAGCAGCAAACTGATACAGATGAACAGGTTTCTGAGGAGGAAGATGATGTGGAGTATCAACCGGAAGACACAGACAGTTCTGATCAGTCTGATGAGGAGGTCACCGGTGCTGAAGCTGCTCCCGCTGAAAGATTCAAATCCAAAAGTGGCAAGATCATTTGGAGCTCAGTACCTCCAGATGTACATGGTAGGGCAGATGCTGCAAATGTCATAAAAATGACCCCTGGGATCACAAGGTTTGCTGTGACAAGAGTAAGTGACATCAAGACATGTTTTGATCTGTTTATGCCATTGTCAATAAAAAAAAAGTCATTATTGCTATGACAAACCTTGAAGGAAAAAAGTCCACGGCAACATGTGGAATGACCTTCATGATGATGACCTGGATGCCTACATTAGTGTTCTTCTCCTTGCTGGAGTGTACAAATCCTGCAATGAGGCCACTGATAGTCTCTGGGACGCATCGACAGGCAGGAATATTTTCCGGGCAACAATGTCACTTCAAAAGTTTCAAATGATATCAAGAGTCCTCAGATTTGACAACAGAGACACCAGAACAAAATCTGACAAACTTGCTCCCATCAGGGATGTTTGGGAGAAATGGGTGCAGCTCCTTCCACTGATGCTCAACCCAGGGCCAGAGGTGACAGTAGACGAACGTTTTCTCCCTTTCCGCGGAAAATGTCCCTTCCGGCAATACATGCCAAGTAAGCCAGGCAAATACGGCATAAAAATCTGGGCAGCCTGTGATGCAAAAACTAGCTATGCATGGAATCTACAGATTTACACAGGCAAGTCTGCAAGCGGCATCCCTGAAAAAAAACAAGGAAAACATGTAGTCCTCGATATGACTACTGGACTGCAGGGTCACAACATTACTTGTGACAATTTTTTTACCAGCTATGACCTTGGACAAGAACTTCTCAGGAGGAAAATCACCATGGTGGGCACAGTGAAAAAAAACAAACCTGAGCTGCCCGCTGAATTGTTGCAGATGAAGGACAGGGCTCCACTTTCCTCAGTTTGTTTTTACAGACACCACCACTGCTGTTTCATACTGCCCCAAAAAACGACGGAATGTGGTACTGATGTCCACACTTCACAAAGATGCAGCTGTGTCATCAGGAAGTGACAAAAAGCCCAGAATCATCCTGGACTATAACAAAAACAAAGGAGGAGTGGACAACCTGGACAAGCTGACTGCCACCTACACTTGCCAGCGAATGACTAGGAGATGGCCAATGGTTGTATTTTCCAACATCCTTGATGTGTCAGCATACAATGCATTTGTGTTGTGGACCCACATTCACCAAGGATGGAATTCAAAGAAAAAAAACAAGCGGAGGATGTTTCTTGAGGAACTAGGAAGATCCCTTGTCAAGGCGCACATTGACCAAAGGGAACGGGTGCCCCGAGACCCAGCCGCTGCAGCCTTGGTCCGACAACTCCAGAGCTCAACAAGTGCTTCGCCCACACCCACAGCAACACAAAGAGCATCATCACCAGCATCCTCCTCAACCAGCCCTGCCTCAACATCAACCACAACAGCCACAACCCCAGTGAGACCACCTGATTCTAAAAGAAAGAGGTGTCAGGTCTGCCCTAGCAATAAGGACAGAAAGACAAACACATCGTGCTTCGCCTGCAAAAAATACCTCTGCAAAGAACACACAAAAAGTGTCACTTTTTGCCACACATGCATCTAAATACTAATGCATCTAAAAACTAGTACTTGATTTCTGTTGATTTGATTTGCTTGATTGATTGTTGTTTGTTTGTTTGACCTAGAAAAGCTACTTTTTATTATTATTGCTATTAATGTTAATATAATTTTCATCTTTTATTTGTATTAAAGTTCTATAAAAAAAAAAAAAATCTGTTTTTTGCCTTTTTCATAAAGTAGTTAGATATGGGTCAAAATTGACCCGTAACACCATAGATGTTACTAGAGTTAATAATATAAAATATATATATGTATATTTTTTTTACATTTAAGAAATGTGTTCTAAAACCCTTCAGTAATAGTCAGGTAATATAACAAACTTTTTTAAGTTTATATTATTCTCTTGAGGTTCATTTGACAATATTTTTATATTGAAAATGAAGGGTACGCTCTCAAATGAAAGGCCCAGGGGGCCACAACAAAAATATTAAAATCAATCCTTCCATGGATGAGAAACCCTAACAAGGTAACTAAGAGGTAAGAAACAAATTGGATCATAAATAACTGTTTTTAGGGTATCCTAGGGGTGATTTAAGACACGGGTCAAAACCGACCCGTTAACATAAGAAAGAGTAACAGAAAGCTAACACTAGAGGAAGGTTAAAAAAAAATGGGGTTGGGTGGATTTTAAGACAAGGGGACAAAATTTTTGTCTTGCCAAAATCTGACCTTTCTGTGTTCATTAAATGATCAATATTTCATCAGTGAAGCCAATTTATTTTCTTTACCAAAAAAATCATTTGGGAGGGTTTCAGCTTTCATGAGTCATTTCTAAAACCAATAGATGAATTTAAAGTCAGGTTATAAGCTTTTGATTCCACAACAGAACTTCTGTCAGGGACTGTAATCATATCTATATTTGTAGATCATTCAAAGATAAGCATTTTTGCAAATATAAGTAGTTAAAAATTCTGCAGAGTTTTAAAGATTTTCTCCAACTTTCTTAGTGGTGAGAATCTGTTGTCTTGATCGGTTGCCAATGGATACGACCACAAATGCAGAAACTTTCTATGGTCTGGAACTTGTCAGGAACCCAGCCATGATCTTCTTATTGTAGCTGGGTTATCAGGCAGAGACACTACATGTATGAGTAGATATCCCAGTCACAATAAGGAAATCATGGCTGATTTTCTGACTTTAGAAAGGTCCTGCATGCATGGTCGTATCCACTGGCAAACGATCAGGCCAAGACTGTGACCAAAAGATATTTAGAGAAAATCTTTAAAACTCTGCAAAATGTTTAATTACTTATATTGCAAAAATCTTTAACTTTTAATTATCTACAAATTTAAAAATAATTATGTTCATGGGAATACCCCTTTAATCCATATTCTCTTGTAAAATGGCAGACTATCAAGACTTAAACTTAATACATCTAAATCAGACATCCTGCACTGTAATGTCGCTTCAGCTACTGCTAAGGGTGGGTTCACATTTGCTCCGGCACTCCGTCCGCCACAAATCCGACCTAAATGTCAGAAAATTGGATGGGGACTGGATAGGGAAAGGTTTGCGACACTTTGCCTAAAACCCATTTATGACCATGGGTTTTTAAAGCAATGTGCAGGTGTGTGCTTACACCCTCTGCTCTGTGAAGCCAGTTTTTTCCATCGGACACACAGTCCTGCATGTCCTGCACCCTACCAACTCCGGTGTCCTCTGCTTCCCTGACAAAGATCTTTAACTTTATTTGGGCCTGTAAACAGCCATGTATACAGCGACATGTGATGTATAAGAGATTAAGTGGACTCATCTTTATACAGTGGGGGAAAAAAGTATTTAGTCAGCCACCAATTGTGCAAGTTCTCCCACTTAAAAAGATGAGAGGCTTCTAATTGGCATCATAGATAGACCTCAACTATGAGAGACAAAATGAGAAAACATATCTAGAAAATCACATTGTCTGATTTTTAAGAAACAAAATTGTAGACCTGCACCAGGCTGGGAAGACTGAATCTGCAATAGGCAAGCAGCTTGGTGTGAAGAAATCAACTGTGGGAGCAATAATTAAATGGAATTAGAAACATACAAGACCACTGAAAATCTCCCTTGATCAGGGGCTCCACGCAAGATCTCACCCTGTGGGGTCAAAATGATCACGAGAACGGTGAGCAAAAATCCCAGAATCACACGGAGGGACCTAGTCAATGACCTGCAGAAAGCTGGGACAAACGTAACAAAGCCTACCGTGAGTAACATACTACGCCGCCGGGGACTCAGATCCTGCAGTGCCAGACGTGTCCCCCTGCTTAAGCCAGTACATATCCGGGCCCGTCTGAAGTTTGCTAGAGAGCATTTGGATGTTCCAGAAGAGTATTGGGAGAATGTCATATGGTCAGATGAAACCAAAGTAGAACTGCTTGGTAGAAACACAACTCGTCAAGTTTGGAGGAGAGTGAATGCTGAGTTGCATCCAAAGAACACCATACCTACTGTGAAGCTTGGGGGTGGCAACATCATGCTTTGGAGCTGTTTCTCTGCAAAGGGACCAGGGCGACTGATCTGTGTGCATGAAAGAATGAATGGGGCCATGTATCGTGAGATTTTGAGTGCAAACCTCCTTCCATCAGCAAGGACATTGAAGATGAAGCGTGGCTGAGTCTTTCAGCATGACAATAATCCCAAGCACACCGCCAGGGCAACGAAGAAGTGGCTTCGTAAGAAGCATTTCAAGGTCCTGGAGTGGCCTAGCCAGTCTCCAGATCTCAATCCCATAGAAAACCTTTGGAGGGAGTTGAATGTTCGTGTTTCCCAGCGACAGCCCCAAAACATCACTGCTCTAGAGGAGCAGGAGTAATGGGCCAACATACCAGCAACAGTGTGTGCCAACCTTGTGAAGACTTGCAGAAAACGTTTGACTTCGGTCATTGCCAACAAAGGATATATAACAAAGTATTGAAATGAACTTTTGTTATTGACGAAATACTTATTTTCCACCATAATTTGCAAATTCTTTAAAAATCAGTGTGATTTTCTGGATTTGTTTTTTCATTTTGTCTCTCATACTTGAGGTCTACCTATGATATCAATTACAAGCCTCTCATCTTTTTAAGTGGGAGAACTTGCACAATTGGTGGCTGACTAAATAAATACTTTTTTTCCCCACTGTAAATATTATATAGAAGCCCGGCTTTCCCAACTCAGCGCTATCCATAGTGAACACAGCTGCCCCCAATGGGTGACATTGGAATCTGTACTGATGGCCCCAATTTCCTTACAGGCCCTATTATGGGCCCCCCAGTCCATGGCCTGCACTCTTCCGGTTCTGCTAAAGTGACCTACTACATGTTGCAATTGTGGCAGAGGTTCCGTTTTCAATATGGATTGTAAAGCCCAATCTCCTTTTGATACTGATTATAATTATACTCTAACCCTTTTTTTTTTTTTCTCCCCCCTGGCCTTTCACCTGAGGTGTTTGGTGGAGGTACGCCCAGTTTCGCTGTCTTAACGTTTTCTTCTGTAACCGGCGGATCTTCACCAAAGACTACTTTGCTAGCACATACTCCCTACCTTCCTCAGAGGCATTTTAGACTGCACAGGTATTCCACTTCTTACGTTCTCTCACCCCTCTCAATCCGAAAATCTCTCCTAGCTTCGAGAGATTATACTTGTTTAGAGCGGTGGATAGGGGCTCTCTTACTTTCATATATGGCTTGCTTAATGCCCCACCTCCTGACCATAAGCTTGACTTTATAATGGCCTGGGAGCGAGACCTTGATACTACCCTGACCCCAGCCCAATGGGTTGACTGTTGTAAGTCTCTTAGCAAAGGCAGTTGGCAGGTCACCCTTATGGAGTCTTCTTTAAAAGTACTTCATAGGACATATTTGGTCCCCCACCAACTCCATAACTTTTTTCCTACAGTCTCACCCCTCTGTTTTAGGGGTTGTAAGGCACCACCCTCCAAATGCGCTGGTCCTGCCCTCATGCCTGACGCTTTTGGCTGGCTGTCCATAGAATGGCACAACGGCTTTTTGGACAGTCTTTCCTATTTCTGGCCCCCATATTTCTTCTCGACCTTAAGCCCTCCAACTTGAAATACGCCAAATTTAAGATACTCCAATATATTTTGCTAGCCGCCTCTATCCACATTGCCTTCAATAATTCAATAAATATCTTTGAAACTAAAAGCATTGGGGAAATTGTTTTTTCTCGCTTATTTCATTGGGGGGGACAGCACTATGGGTATAGACCTGGCCACTAGAAGGCTGACACTAGGAATATCAAAAGAAGTCTGCTTCACCTTCAGGCTATACCCTCTTCACAGACGCTGTGTCAGATGAGTCAGTTTTAACCTAGTGTCCGTAAGAGGCAGACACAACCTCACTCAGGTCTTTGTCTTATATCGTTTTTATTTTTAATTTTCCTTTAGGTTCAGGGGGGGTCATCAGCGTGAATGCCACATTAGTCGTACCCCCCTGCGGGTGCAGCGCTTTACCAGTCGCCTAGCCCCATTCACCGCATCGGGGGCCGGATTGCTTGCTGGTGACCCTGTGGTGCCTGAAAACACCAGACAGGTGAGTATGAGAAGATAGGGGAGTATGAGAATTTCTCCAATGTACCCCCTTCCCACTGGGTCACCTCCAGGTCCCCCATGACCACAGCCAAACCCGCTCCCCCCTTTCCATGATAGGCATCTTGATTTGGGGGCCTCCATTTTAGTGAATGAGCCCCCACTTTCTAAGGCGCTCCTGGGCCTATAGTTTGGTGGTGGCTCTTTGGTTGTGTTTTTTTTTTTTTTTTTTTTTTTTTCTTGAAGGACCTTGTCTTGGCCCCGGTACCTTTTTTAGGCCTTTGCCGGGGTCCTCAGTTGGCCTCCACCGTCTGCAATTTCTACTTTAGTCCCCGGCTTCAGCCGCAAATAGGCCCACTACTTTTCCGGGCCTCCAAACTTTTCCATACTTTTCCTAGGCTTTCCCACTGGCCAGGGAGCAGTCCTGGGAAGGTCCTGCCTATTCCCTGAATGCGGAAATCTGAGGGGGAGGGCCTTTTGCTCTCCTCAGAAAATTTCATGTTTGTTTTTCTGTTCTACAGCTCAGACCAAAATGTCTCCAAATGGTCAGAGGCTCCCACATTGGACCCCGCGATAGCTAGGCTCTCCCAGGATAATATCCTGGCTTTAGCAGACTCCATCTCCCTCAGCTATCCCTCTGCTTCAACTCAAGTCGCTAAGGTGGCCTTTGTAGCGGCTGGTTCCTCCCTGTGGCCTTCCTTTGTGGCTTCTCTGTCAGCAAGGCCTGCATTTCCTGGGCTCAACAGCTCCATAGGCGTCTTTGCATTGTTGCCTTCCCCCAGCACATCAGCTGCTCGTCTCTCAAACCTGAACGTCTCCAGTACCTGTGTGATGCTTCCGTGAAGCAGTTCGCTGTTCTGTCAAGGCAGCTGCCTATGGTGTGGCAATCCGACTTTATGTTTAGACCCGTTCATGGCATCCTGTATCCGCCTCTTTGAAGGAGGTTGTGGCCCTTCCCTTCTCTCGGGGACTACCAGGGACGGCTTTTTGGTAAAGCCTAGACTAACTCATCTCTGTGCTACTGGAGGAAGACGCTCTTTCGTCCTCCAGAGGCGTCCTAGCGCCAGCCACCCTTCTCCAGCCGCTCTGTGTTTCTGCTCCCTTTTTGGCTCCACCTTCATATTGCAGACTCCGAGAAGCCCTCTCTTCTAGCCCAGGTCTTCCTGTTAGTCTTGCTCCGAGCCTTCCAGGCTTTTCCTTTTCCAAGTCCTCCTCTGTGTGAGGTCTTCCCACTCTCTGGACTCCTCGGGTGGGGGGGGGGGACCACTACTCTCTTTCCCTGAGCCCTGGCTTGCCAGTGTCGACTTCCCCTGGGTGGTGTAATCTGGCTACTCTATCGACCTCTCCTCCATTCTGCATGAAGCTCCTGCGGTCGATGGTGGCATCCCTGGAGACCGGCAACTTCCTGTTGTCCATCGACTTTCGTGACACTCGCCCTTAGTTTTTCCCAGATGACGGCGTTCCCTTCTGGCCATCCTCCGTTGAGATGCTGTGATTCCATACTTTGGTGACCTCCTAGTGTAAGCTTCTTCCAGGATGGATATTCTGACCAGCTTGTGGATCACCTTGGACCCTCTTCGCAAATTTGACTGGCTCATCTGTGAGGGAAAGTCCTGTCTCGTGTCTTTTCAGGGTATGGAATTCCTGGGTATGATCCTTGATACGCACCTGGGCCACTTTTTCCTCACGGAGTCTAAGATCCTGGCCCTCCGATTCGGCATGTCCCGCCTTCAAAGGAACCCTTCGTGCGCTCTTTGGATCTGCCTGCGAGTCCTGGGCAAAATGGTCTTGATCCTCAAGGCTGTCCCTTTTGCTCAGTTTCCACTTGAGCCATTGCAATTGGCGTTTCTGGCCCGATGGGACAAAGCTCCGTCCAGCTCGACCACCTATCTTTCCTGCCTCCCCAGGTTTACTGAGAGCTTTTTTTGATGGCTCTTCTCCCCAGGAATCTCTCAGGGGAAATCCTTCTGCTCCCTCCTTGCGGCCTTGCTAGATGCCGTCCGCTCTCTTCTTTGGGCGGAGAGTTTCATCCCTGTTGGCTGGACCAGTTGGTAGACTACCTAAGCCGAGGAATGCTCATCCAGGGCACATGGTTGCTTCTGCATTAGATCTTTCTACACTTGTTCCCCCGGTTGGGCAGTCCCGATGTGGACCTCTTCGCTTCCTGCCTGAACCACAAGCTTTCCCGCTACGTGGCCAGGTTCCAGAACCCCCTTGACATAGCTGCCGTTGCCCTCGTGATTTCCTGGTTGGACCTCCGCCTCCTGTACTGGTTCCTCCTCTTCCTCTTTTTTCTCGAGTTCTCAAGAAACTCAAGACAAAGTGGGTTCCAGCCATCTTGGTAACCCCAGATTGGCCCTGCCGGGTCTGGTACATGGATTTCATGTTTCTGCTGGCGGACACTCCTTGGCCTCTTCCTCTGCTAGTCGCCCTCTTTCTCAAGGATCGCTTTTCCACCTTAAATCAGCAGCTGTGTTTACTGACATGGCCATTTATAATGAGGTCCTGAGGCTACGCTTTTTTTTTCGGAGCCTGTTGTCCAGCCCATGCTTAGGACCCGAAACTCCGGGTCTGCACAGATCTTTCATCACTCGTGGAAGGCCTACGTACGGTGGTGTGAGGCTAATGACTTTAATCCACTCTCCCTCTCTCCTCCCTGGGTCCTGGCTTTTCTCCAGTCCAATCTGGACCACAGTCTTGGTTTTTTCTTCTCTCTCCATTCCTTTTCAGAAGTCTCTGGCCTTTAATCCTTAGATGAAGACCTTCCTGCAGGGAGTAACACATTGTGCTGCTTCCTACTGTTTCCCAGTGAAACTGTGGGACCTTAATCATGTCGTTGAGATCTCTACCCCTTTTTGAGCTTTTTGTGAGATCTCTCTTCACTTTGTCCTGGACAGTTTCCTTCCTGGTGGCTGTCTCTTCCATCCGCAGGGTCTCCATTCTGGCTTTCCTGTCCCGGAAGCCTTCCTTTCTGGTTCGCCACAAAGACAGGGTTGTCTTTGTCCGCCACCTTCTTTTCTCCTCAGGTGGTCTCTTCCTTCCACATCATCGAGGATATCGTCTTATTGTTTTTCTGCCCGGACCCCAAGCACCGTGTGTGCTATCTCTTCGTTGCCCGAAACAGGCAATTCTAGTCTATTTGTTGCTCTCTGAGCCCTTCCGTTGTTCAGACTCTGTCGTTCTCATGGAGGGCCCTTGCTTGGGCCTGGCTATTTCCATGGTTTCAATCTCCTGATGCTTTCGGTTTGCTTTTTGGGATCGGCCGCTGTCTCTCCTTGTGACAACTTTACCTCAAGACCTTTGGGCGCCTCCCAGGCTTTTCGGCATCAGGTTTCTGCCACCCAGATCTGCAATGCTGCCACCTGGGCCTCTGTCCACACCTTCTCCAGGTTCTACCAAATCAATTCTGTGGCCTCTGCTGATGGGTTGGGACCTTGGGTTGTTGGTTCTGCAGCGGCTATGCGCTAGGATGCTCACATGGCTGTGCAATTCCAACCCTCTGGGACTGCTTTAGGACATCCCATGGTGCTGTGTTACCCATGAAATAAGTGAGAAAACTGGATTTTTGTACTTACCATAAAATCCTTTTCTCGTTGGGGGACACAGATCCCACACTTGTTTTCTTGTTCCTGCTCCAGGCTATTTTGGTTCGTTTTTGGGTTCAGGACATGGTAGTGGTGTTGGTTCCCTGCTCTTTTTTGCTCATTTGTGTCTCTCTTCCACTGCTGCAGTACAGACTGACTCTCACACTGTCTGTGGCGGGGATATAGCCTGGAGCCATCCTCTTTTAATTTTCCTAGTTTCAGCCTCCTAGTGGCCAGGTCTATACCCATGGTACTGTGTTCCCCAATGAATAAACGAGGTGTATACAATTATGGTGAGTACAAAACTCCGTATTAGGAGAATGGCTGTAATACAGTGCCGCAATTACCGAGATGCAAGAAAATTCAGATCCTGGCAATGTCTTGAGACCCCTTTTTTTAATTTTTATTTTGGTATAATAAAATTACGGCAAAAGCTACACATTTGCAATATTCTGAGCTTATGTACCTAACTAAAACAGTGGAGGAGCTGGAAGTGCTTCTCTCATATGTATTACAACAGACTTTTAACTAAGCATGCTATATGTATTTATTTATTTTTTATTTTATATATATATATATATATATATATATATATATATATATATAGTGATAATTTGGGGGAATTAGACTCAAAATGGCGGCTTTTCCTGGTCCGGACAGCGGTGGTTCATGGTACTGGGCGCCGGAAAGATAGCTTTCAGACGGTCCAAGTGTAAAATAAAAGTGGCTTTATTCAGCTTAACTGCAACATAACAAAACAACAAAAAACCTATGCCACAGTTAGGGCCTAACTCACTCCTTGAGCCCCTTACTGTCCTGACTGTTACTCAGCTCCAGCAACAGTCCTCTGTGGACGCCAGTCCTCTGTGGACGCCAGCCCTCTGGGACAGAGCCTATCTCTCTGTCCTAGCTGGTCCACTCCTGTGGACGCCAGCCCTCTGGGACAGAGCCTCTCTGTCTGTCCTAGCTGGTCCACTACTTCCTGCTTCCTGCAGGACACTCCAGCCCTCCTGGAGTTACGTGCCACCCCCCAAAGGCGTGGCTGAGAGTCTTTTCTGGCCTGGTCTGGGTCGCTCAACAGCGCCCTCTGCCTCACATACTTACAATATATATATAATATATATATTACAGTGCCTTGCGAAAGTATTCGGCCCCCTTGAACTTTTCAACCTTTTGCCACATTTCAGGCTTCAAACATAAGGATATAAAATTTTAATTTTTTAGTGAAGAATCAACAAGTGGGACACAATTGTGAAGTGGAACGAAATTTATTGGTTATTTTAAACTTTTGTAAAAAATAAACTGAAAAGTGGGGCATGCAATATTATTCGGCCCCCTTTACTTTCAGTGCAGCAAACTCACTCCTGAAGTTCAGTGAGGATCTCTGAATGATCCAATGTTGTCCTAAATGACTGATGATAAATATAATCCACCTGTGTGTAATCAAGTCTCTGTATAAATACACCTGCTCTGTGATAGTCTCAGGGTTCTGTTTAAAGCGCAGAGAGCATCATGAAGACCAAGGAACACACCAGGCAGGTCCGTGATACTGTTGTGGAGAAGTTTAAAGCCGGATTTGGATACAAAAAGATTTCCCAAACTTTAAACATCCCAAGAAGCACTGTGCAAGCGATCATATTGAAATGGAAGGAGTATCAGACCACTGCAAATCTACCAAGACCCAGCCGTCCCTCTAAACTTTCATCTCAAACAAGGAGAAGACTGATCAGAGATGCAGCCAAGAGGCCCATGATCACTCTGGATGAACTGCAGAGATCTACAGCTGAGCTGCACAAATCTGGCCTTTATGGAAGAGTGGCAAGAAGAAAGCCATTTCTCAAAGATAGCCATAAAAAGTCTCATTTAAAGTTTGTCACAAGCCACTTGGGAGACACACCAAACATGTGGAAGAAGATGCTCTGGTCAGATGAAACCAAAAGCAAACTTTTTGGCCACAATGCAAAACGATATGTTTGGCGTAAAAGCAACACAGCTCATCACCCTGAACACACCATCCCCACTGTCAAACATGGTGGTGGCAGCATCATGGTTTGGGCCTGCTTCTCTTCAGCAGGGACAGGGAAGATGGTTAAAATTGATGGGAAAATGAATGGAGCCAAATACAGGACCATTCTGGAAGAAAATCTGTTGGAGTCTGCAAAAGACCTGAGACTGGGACGGAGATTTATCTTCCAACAAGACAATGATCCCAAACATAAAGCAAAATCTACAATGGAATGGTTCACAAATAAACGTATCCAGGTGTTAGAATGGCCAAGTCAAAGTCCAGACCTGAATCCAATCGAGAATCTGTGGAAAGAGCTGAAAACTGCTGTTCACAAACGCTCTCCATCCAACCTCACTGAGCTCGAGCTGTTTTCCAAGGAAGAATGGGCAAGAATTTCAGTCTCTCGATGTGCAAAACTGATAGAGACATACCCCAAGCGACTTGCAGCTGTAATCGCAGCAAAAGGTGGCGCTACAAAGTACTAACTTAAGGGGGCTGAATAATTTGGCACGCCCCACTTTTCAGTTTTTTATTTTTTACAAAAGTTTAAAATATCCAATAAATTTCGTTCCACTTCACGATTGTGTCCCACTTGTTGTTGATTCTTCGCCAGAAAAATTAAAATTTTATATCCTTATGTTTGAAGCCTGAAATGTGGCAAAAGGTTGAAAAGTTCAAGGGGGCCGAATACTTTCGCAAGGCACTGTGTGTGTGTGTGTGTGTGTGTGTGTGTGTGTGTGTGTGTGTGTGTGTGTGTGTGTGTGTGTATGTATGTGTGTGTATATATAGATATAGATAGATAGATACAGATAGATAGATAGATAGATAGATAGATATAGATATAGATATATTTTATATTTATTCGGTTTGGTTTTAAAATGGATCTGTCACTGGAATAGTCTGTGCAGTTTAAAAGTTTTAGTCCCAATCTATTCTTCTGTAAGCTGGTCCATTGTATCGAAGAGTAACAGATATTAAACACTGCCTATGTTTATGCTTACTCTTCCTTTAATGGGTGTTAATGTCTTGTTCTTTTCAGCACCATCTGAAGAAATTAGAAGGTCGCAGGTTGGATTATGACTACAAAAAGAAACGGCAAGGAAAGATCCCAGATGAAGAGTTGAGGCAAGCATTAGAGAAATTTGTAGAGTCTAAAGAAGTGGCTGAGACAAGTATGCTCAATCTCTTGGATACTGATGTAAGAATAAAAGAAATATTTATTATTCCTTTCTTGAAATTTTAAAGAGACTGGCTGTAACAAAAAAAAAAATCAGAATACTATTTATTTAATTTTATTTATGTATTTATTTATTTTGCTTATTTGTGAGGACAAGCAGATACCTGTATTTTGCCTAAGATTTATTTCTTATACATGAAGAGGCTGTCTGTGAATCAAGAAAAGCAGTTATTCATATAATCACTTTATATGGTGCCACCATATTCTGCAGCATTTTACAAATCAGAGCGTACATGAACAAACCATTCTTTGTCACGTTGTAATGTCAAATATTAATGCATCAATCAATAGGAGTGAGGGCCCTGCAATCTAAGGAAAAGGGGGAACATAAGAGGTAAGAGGGCTTGTTTTGTGCAATAGTCCAGCCATCTTTTAACAAATAAGGTCTTATTGAAGCTGTATGAGCCCATCACCAGCCTTTTTGTAACTATACAGATACTAAGTGCTTGTATTGCAGGGTAACTTCAGGATGGAGGGGTGTGGTTCTGAGGAATAGAATAGAAAGGTTTGCTTAGGATAAGAAATGTTAGCTTAGGGTGAGGAGGTGTAGAACAGTGTGATCAGGTCATGATAAGCCTGCCTAAAAAGATGTGTTTTTCAGCATGATTGAAGCTATCGTAGATGATTGATATGATTGTCCGGGGTAGAGCATTCCAGATCACTGGTGCAGCTCGAGAAAAGTCTTGGAAGGGAATGTTCGGATAACAGAGAATACAAGTCAAAGGTCATTGGCAGAACGGAGAGGATGGTTAGGGTGGTAAACTGTGTCGAGGGAGGAAACGTAGGTGCGGGTGAGTGTGTAATAATTTTATATTGTATTATGTGGTGGATGGGCAACAAGTGCAGTGACTGGCACAAGGGAGATGCATTTGTGTACCAGTTTGACAGAAAGATGAGTCTGGTGGCTGCATTCAGGACAGATTGTAGAGGGGAGAGTTTAGTAAGAGGAAGACCAATTAGAGCATTGCAATTGTCAAGGCTAGCATGAATAAGAGCGACAATGAGGGTTTTTGATGTTTCCACAGTGAGAAAAGTGTGGATTCTGGAGATGTTTTTGAGGTGCAGGTGACAAGAGCATGCAAGTGTCTGAATATGTGGGTTAAGCACTCAGGTATTTAAATATGGCAGCCGCTCAGCTCCATAGCCGCCGGTCTTTTTTTTTTTTTTTTTTTTTTTTTTTTTTACAGCAGAGACCCGGTGCTAATGCCTGCCATTTTCTCTAGTGTAGGAAGAAGGGGTTTAGGTTCTTGGAGAATTGCAACCACTTTGCTTTGGGCAACAGGTTATATGGTAGGGATGGTCTGCACCTCAGTGGTGAGTGTGCAGCTGTGTTGGGGGAGAAGATGGCTAGATATTTGGATGAGTGTGTAAAATAGGGACTGGTGGGAGGGTAATAACAGATGTAGAGGGAAAGATGGTGTAGATAAGGGATATGTAATGGGGGTGTGGTAATAAGTCGATATGCAGAGGAAAAGAAGGGATAAGTATAAACACAAAAAATATATTTATACCAATGCCAGAAAGTCTCACTAACAAGATGGAGGGACTAGAAGAGATAATGCTGAATAAGGAATTTGATATAGTGGGGATAAGTGAGGCATGGCTGCAGATGTACAGGAGTACAGTCTGTTTAGAAAAGAACGTGCATATAGGAAAGGGGGAGGGGTTTGCTTGTACGTAAAATCCTGCCTTAAGCCAGTCCTAAGTGATGACATCTGGGGGGTAAATGTATATGTGGACTCTATATGGGTAGAGTTAAGAGGAAGGATAAAGAATAATAAAATACTGTTGGGGGACGCAGAAAATCTACGAATAAGAAAAATAGATGAGACTGTCAAACATAATGATGTCATTATTATGGAAGACACAAACTGGGCGGTAGAAACCTGCAGGTCCAACAAAGGGAACAAGTTTTTGTCAGTAATAAAAGACAATTACCTTTCCCTACTATTGCAGGACCCAACAAGAGGCAAGGCACTTTTAGACCAATTTTTGACAAACGGACTGGACAAAAGTGAAGATTGGTGATCTTGGTAACGGTGAACACAACATAAGTTTTCATGTACAGTTTAATAAGATGTTGAGTATAGGGGTACAAAAACACTAAACTTCAGGAAGGCCAATTTTCACCAGCTGAGTGAGATACTTAACATAAACTGGGACAATGTCCTCAAAGTGAAGGGAATGCAAAGGAAATGGGACATTTTCAATAACATCCTAAATAGGGTAGTGAAAAACATCCTTATGAGAATAAACGTGTTAGAAATCATAGAAAACCAATATGACTGACTAAAACGGTAAGGAGTGCAATCATTGAGCAATTCAAAGTTAAAAAGCATTTAAGTACTAAAACAATAAGGTAGTGACCCTGCTTTTAAAAAAAAAAATTACATACAGAAAAGTAGTATAAAAGACTAATAAAGGCAACAACAATTGAGGCAGAAAAAATAATTGCCAAGGAAAGTAAAAATCAAAATTATTCAACTAAATAAAAAGTAAAAACTGACATTGGGCACTCTCCAAAATCGGACTGTAATGGTGGAAGAGGATGAGGAAAAGGCAGATCTATTAAATCCTTTCTTCTCTACTGTATTTTCACAAGAAGACCCAATGACCAAATATATGATTAGGGGTAATGTAAATTTTCTGCTAAATGTCAGGCCTTTAACCCCTTCCTGACATCCATATACTGTTACGGTGGATGCTGGGTCTTTAAAGATGGTGGCAGTTCTGCTGCAGAGTGGCCATCATAGCTACCGGGTCTTCGCTGTAATGTACAGCGGAGACCCAGAGCTAATGCCTGCGATCCCAGCCCCGTACCTTTTCTGTTGCAGGCTGGCTCCCGCTAAGCAAGATCATGAGAGCCGACTTGTTACTATGGCAGCCACAAGCCTTCTGAAGGCTTCTAGCTCTGCCATAGGAATATTAGCGAAGTCATACAGACTGCAATACAACTCTATCCATCAAAAGATTGCTGGATCAAACGCTCTAGGGGTATTAACAAAATAGTTAAAAAAAAATATATTAAAAAAACCCCAAAAACTAAAAGTTTAAATCACCCTCTCCCTAGAATACAGTAGGTATAAAAGTAAAAAATTACTGTCTAACACATACACATTAGGTATCCCTGTGTCCAAAAACGCCCGATCTACAAATTCATAAAAATAATTTTCTCGTACAGTGAACTCCATAGCAGGGGGAAATTAAACATCAAAAGTGACAAACCGCCATTTTTTTCGCCTCTGATAAAAATTTTAATAAAAAGTGATCAAAGCAATTATACCAAAATGGTATAACCAAAAAGTATACCTGGCCCCTCAAAAAAAAAAAAAAAAAAAAAAAAAAAGACACAATATGCATCCCTGTACCCGGAAATATAAAAAGTTACTGGTGTCAGAATATGGCGACTTTAAGAAAATAATTTTTTTGCAAGGTTTGTACTTTTAAGGGGTTAAAATCTGAATAAAACTATATAAATTTGGTATTCCTGGAATTGTACTGAAACATAGAATACAGATTACATCATTTTGGCTGCAGAGTGAATGGCATAAAAACGAAGCCCGTAAGAAAGTCGCACAAATGCACTTTCTCTCCAATTCTGCCCCATTCTGAATTTTTCCCAGCTTCCCAGTACATTGCACTGAATAATAAATGGTACCGTTACGAAGAACAACTTGTCCTACAAATATGTGGCTATGTGATCAGAAAAATAAGCGTTATGGGGTTTGGAAGGCGGGAAGTCAAATCGAAAAATGCCTGCGGCGGGAAGGGGTTAACCCAGGTGGAAGTGTGTCCCATTGACACTAATGTAAACAACATGACAGCTATCTTCTGTCCTGTATATTTACCTTTGTAATGTAAGATAGTCCTGCATGCAATACTTCATCTTTCTTTACAAAAGTAAACAAACATGACAGAAGCTAGCTTCCATCATTTTGTTCACATTAGTGTCAATCAGAACGGACACAGAATCAATCTGTGACCGTTCTCTGCAACAGTTTAATGTCCATTGCTGTCATCTTATGACAGAAGATAGCAACGGACATTAATAACGGTAAGTTTGACCTCAGTGGTGGGTAAGATATTTCAAGGTTTTCCAAGAGGCTCCATCCTGGAGTATGTCAATGAAAATAGTAATATAACACCCAATGAGGAATCAGTCCTGTCAGATTGATCTGATCAGCTTTAGAGGTCAGTTCTAGAGTTGACATTGGTAATGTGGTGGATATGGAATTTTCAATGGCTTTTGATCTTGTACCATGTAAAAGGTTGGTATACAAAATGAGAATGTTGGGACTGGGGGAAAACACATGCATTTGGGTTCACAACTGGCTCAGTGATAGGAAACAGAGGCTGCTTGTTAATGGTAAATACTCATACTGGATTACAATCACCCGTAGGATGACACATAGGTTAGTATAGGGTCCTCTCCTTTTAATATGTTTATTAATGCGGGTTCACACAGCAGGCTTTCCATATTTGCAGATGATACTAAACTTTATAAAGTAATCAAAACTGAGGAAGATAATAGAATGTTACAGGGGGGATCTTGGGAAGCTGGAAGCATGGGTGGAGATTTGGAAAATTTAAGTTTTGATATAGACAAATGTAATGTTATGCATTATGGTCGAAGAAATAAAATGTGTGATTATGTACTTAATAGTAAATACTGGGTAAGTCTGCCACTGAAAAAGACTTGGGGATTTTGGTGGATAGTAAACTTAACTTTAGCAACCAGTGCCTGGCAGCTGTGCCAAAGCAAATCAAATTATGGGATGCATTAAAAAAGTTATAGATGCTCATGACAAGAACATAAGTATGCCTCTATACAAATCACTGGTATGGCCACACTTATACTATTTTGTGCAATTTTGGGCTACAGTGTGCAAGAGGGACACAACTGAACTAGAGAGAGTGCAGAAAAGGGCAACCAAGATAATTAAGGGAATTGGTGGATTGAAGTACAGAGACAGATTAACTAACTTGGGGTTATTCATGTTTTATTTAAGATTGTAAAATCAGAACAACAGGTTTCATATAGTTTAGCCTGTAGTGCATATAAAGATTATCGTGGTAACCATTTAACTATATAGTCTGTACCTTTTCTTACAGGTGGAGCAAGTAAGTCAGCTTTCGGCTTTGGTAGAAGCACAAGTGGATTATCACAGACAAGCAGTTCAGATACTGGAGGAGTTGTCAGACAAACTCAAGGTTAGCGTTCGTGACGCTTCCTCCCGACCCAAAAGAGAAGTAAAAGTTAAAACACAGGACTATGACTATGGTGATACTGACCATTCCAATGGAGGCATTTCTTGTAACCCTATCAACAAGGCACCAGGTAAGTTTTGTAAAATCCCCTCCTTCTGAACGTGCTGTTTAAGAGCAGTGCAAGCAGTGCTGTGTCATTTTGGCATGTGACTGATGCAGCCACTCACTGGCCTTGATGGTCATGTATCGGCATCTGAGCCCAGCATATCATTGCTGGCAGCCTGTAAACAAATAGTGACAAAAGCCATTGGATATTTCCACTGGAGTGGATGGGGATTCAAAAGGTGACTGCATTTTTTTTTTTTTTTTTAAACTACATTTACGTTTTTTGGTTTTTTTTTTCCCCCAGTTGACTTTTTTTTTTTTTTTTGTTTTGTTTTGTTTTGTGACATTGGCTGTACAAGCAAAATTCCTTGAAACCTACCAGGAGGCCACGACACTCTGATTGGGAAGGTGACGCATGCCTTCATGCAAGATTATTTGCTTAAGACTTTTTTTTTTTTGTCTTTTGGTAAAATTTATTTGGGAGTGGTGCGCTGAGCAATTTTTTTTTTTTTTCCTGGGGTGAATCTGAAAGTGTTTGGAAGGTTTACTGTTGTAAACCATGTGGAAAGTGCATATTAGCAGACTGCAAGGGGGGGGGGGGGTGAATTAGATATGCTATGTATGGTAGTGAAAAAGAGAGGCTTCCATGGTAGACTCTTTAAGGAGGGGGAAATCACCTATTGCTTAGCACCCCTTTGTAAACATAAAGGACAAGAGATCCCTCATGCGCTGTAGAAGGATAAATCAGTCCATGAATAAAACTCTGCTATTACACGAAAGCTTGCATCAAAGGCCAAACATCTAGCATGTATTAATTGGAGGAACATGCCTTTTATCCCTTCCCTCCTGCGTTGCACAGGTCCTGTGCCATTTGCCTGGTAATTTAAGGGATTTTGATGATGCTGTGTTCCTACACATGGTGTTCTAGTCAAATTCAGACAGACTGACTACCAATTCTGTGTTGACAAGCTACTGAAATAATGAGTTGCTCGTCACTTCCCTGGCCTCCGAATGAAGAGCCAATATTTGGTGTCCAGGACTATTTGTTGTATGTTTGGGATACCATTGAAATTGAAACACTGGCCCAGATTTAAAACTCCATGTTACTTGCCATATACAGAAGGTGTGTCAGTCGCAATTCCCATTCATGGGATATATCATATACCAGTACATATCCCATGAACGGGAATTGTGATTGATGCACCTTATCTATATGGCAAGTAACATGGAATTTTAAATTTATTTATTAAAAGTTATGTTTTATGTTATCTTGAGTCTTAAACATCAATGCTGGTTCTGTACTACAGTGGTGAAAAAAAGTATTTAGTCAGCCACCAATTGTGCAAGTTCTCCCACTTAAAAAGATGAGAGGCCTGTAATTGTCATCATAGGTAGACCTCAACTATGAGAGACAAAATGAGAAAACAAATCCAGAAAATTACATTGTCTGATTTTTAAAGAATTTAGTTGCAAATTATGGTGGAAAATAAGTATTTGGTCAATAACAAAAGTTCATCTCAATACTTTGTTATATATCCTTTGTTGGCAATGACAGAGGTCAAACGTTTTCTGTAAGTCTTCACAAGGTTAGCACACACTGTTGCTGGTATGTTGGCCAATTCCTCCATGCAGATCTCCCCTAGAGCAGTGATTTTTTTGGGGGGCTGTCGCTGGGCAACACGGACTTTCAACTCCCTCCAAAGGTTTTCTATATGGTTGAGATCTGGAGACTGGCTAGTCCACTCCAGGACCTTGACATGCTTCTTACGAAGCCACTCCTTCATTGCCCTGGCGGTGTGCTTGGGATCATTGTCATGCTGAAAGACCCAGCCACGTTTCATCTTCAATGCCCTTGCTGATGGAAGGAGGTTTGCACTCAAAATCTCACAATATATGGCCCCATTCATTCTTTCATGTACACGGATCAGTCGTCCTGGTCCCTTTGCAGAGACACAGCCCTAAAGCATGATGTTGCCACCCCCATGCTTCACAGTAGGTATGGTGTTCTTTGGATGCAACTCAGCATTCACTCTCCTACAAACACGACGAGTTGTGTTTCTACCAAACAGTTCTACTTTGGTTTCATCTGACCATATGACATTCTCCCAATACTCTTCTGGAACATCCAAATGCTCTCTAGCAAACTTCAGATGGGCCCGAATATGTACTGGCTTAAGCAGGGGGACACGTCTGGCACTGCAGGATCTGAGTTCCTGGCGGCGTAGTGTGTTACAGACGGTAGCCTTTGTTACGTTAGTCCCAGCTTTCTGCATTTCATTCACTAGGTCCCCCCGTGTGGTTCTGGGATTTTTGCTCACCGTTCTTGTGATCATTTTGACCCCACGGGGTGAGATCTTTCGTGGAGTCCCTGATCGAGGGAGATTATCAGTGGTCTTGTATGTCTTCCATTTTCTAATTATTGCTCCCACAGTTGATTTCTTCATACCAAGCTGCTTGCCTATTGCAGATTCAATCTTCCCAGCCTGGTGCAGGTCTACAATTTTGTTTCTGGTGTCCTTCCACAACTCTTTGGTCTTCACCATAGTGGAGTTTGGAGTGTGACTGTTTGAGGTTGTGGACAGGTGTCTTTTATACTGATAACAATGTCAAACAGGTGCCATTACTACAGGTAATGAGTGGAGGACAGAGGAGCCTCTTAAAGAAGACGTTACAGGTCTGTGAGAGCCAGGAATCTTTCTTGTTTGTAGGTGACCAAATACTTATTTTCCACCATAATTTGCAAATAAATTCTTTAAAAATCAGACAATGTGATTTTCTGGATTTGTTTTCTCATTTTGTCTCTCATAGTTGAGGTCTACCTATGATGTCAATTACAGGCCTCTCATCTTTTTAAGTGGGAGAACTTGCACAATTGGTGGCTGACGAAATACTTTTTTTTTCCCACTGTATATTGTTAGATGTTAATACAGGTGCAAAACTTGCATCGGTATACTGCTTTTGTTGACTGGCCCAGATTTAACAAGTTAATTGCAGCACAAGTTTAGCTTAAATCACACCTCCTTATTTGCAAATATCCGCTAAGACAAATTTATTATTCCTACCAAAAAGAACAGGTGCTTGAACTCTGGTCAAAAGAGTCTATATAAAGCAGCATGATTTTGTTGCATCCGAAAATGCGGCAGATATATTGTTCGCATTCACCATTTTTCTGTTGCTAAATAATGGTCAAACAAGCAGCTGGCTTAAAAGGAGCAACGTTTCTAACATCTAGCAAATATGTCACACAGTTTGTGTCACACTGATGAATTTGCACCTTTTGACTGCATGGACTAAATTTACTAATGGACAATATTAGTAAATGGGGGACACTTTTAGTCAGGGCTTCGGAGTCATAGGGCCAGTTTTGGGTGGAGTCGAAGTCAGATGAAATTACCAAATCCAGCTTCAAAAAGAAATGCTTCATTTTAATTATATTATACATTTATTGGTATTATATAATTAGATACATAGGGCAGATTTATTAAAGGGGTATTCTCATCACAATGCTCATATTTAAACTTGTAGCTTAAGCTAACTGAATTCTTTTAACCAATATATTTCTATATCTATCTTGTTCTGTTTGCTATATACATCTAAGTCTCTATCCTCAGTGTTTTACAGTTGGTTTCCTGGATTTTAGACATGTGCTCAGGTTGAAATGATGACTCAGTCCCTGCTCCTGGCAACAAATAATCTTTTCTTTCCTTCTCTGCATAATTCTTTCAGTTTTTCAGCCCTGATAAGTGCTAGTAAAGATTTTTGAATAGTGCCTGGATAATCAATGTATGCAAATTCAGAGATAACTGTGCCATTTACAACAAACAGGAGCTCTATGCTGGAATGAGCTGAAAACCAGGAAGTGGAGGGGAAAGGAGACAGGAGGGTAGGTGAAACTCTGAGATGAGAAAACCCCTTTAAGACTGGCATATCATAGGCCAGTCTTAATAAACGTCCCTACTGGCGTAGATTTCCATTATAACTTATACCCAAACTGGTGTGAGTGATGATGAATCTGTCCTCTGAGATATTCCTGATTTGTCCATACTCGTGAAATGTGGTGAAGCATTGGTCAGGGCTTCTGGCACCAAATGTGCAGCACAATATCATCCCTCTACCTCAGAAAATTGGCATAGATTTCCCCCCACAGTTTAAATTTCTACTTTTATAGAAATTCAATGACTAGATTTTTTTTTTCCAGTGAATTAGAGGAACTTTGCATCTTCTGTCTGACCATGACTTTCAGCCATTTATGAAATCATGAAAATAGAAAAGTACAGAATCCACAGCCTTGACGTTTGTCCCAGAGACAGGGGTGCAAAGAGCACCAAAGAATGCCTGTGTTGTACTCTGGTCTTTAGACCCTCTGCATGTGTTATGTGCCTGCATACTTTTAGTGCAGTGTATCAATATGGCTGTACTTTTAATGCATTAAAGAATTTCTTTTAAGTTGTATATTAGGCAGGTGTCACACAGGTCCAGTATGGGTGGGTGTTTTTTGTGGTTTTATGAAGCTCAATCGCTTATCACTTGCTAGACTCCAGTGTTTAAAGAGGACCTTTCAGCATCCCCAACAAGTCCAGCTCTTTAAATCATTCAACAGGCACTGCTCCATTGATTCTGGCACAGTTGGAATTTTTTTTCTAGCCCCCACCATTCCCAAGCAATCAGTGTTTTTAGTTTTGGTTCCTGATATGCTCTTTAGGCTCTGTACTGTCAGGAGGGTGGTGTCAGGCAGGAGCAGACAAGGGGTGTGATTCTGAGCTTTGACACCGGCTGCGTCTGACTGGAGCTCTGAATCACGCCCCTCCCCTCCGGCTGACATTGCCCTTCTGACATTACAGAGCTTAAATAGCACATTCAAAACTAACCACACTTGTTGCTTGGGAATGGTGGGAGCTAGAGACAAAATTTTAAGTGTGCCAGAATAAGAGGAGCAGCACGTATTCACAGATACTAAGAACTTGAATTGGTGGAGGTCGTGAAAGGTCCTCCTTAAAGAACTGATACCACAATAGACTTTTATGGTACATGCACAGGATATACCATAAATGTTTGATAGATGCAGGTACCTCTGATCTTTTGAACCCATCCCAGCTCACCCTGGTCCCCCTGATAACCAAAACCAGGCTGTCACTGGTGGACAGGTTTACAACTGGTGAATAAAAGTTACAGGAATTGCAAAGCGCAGTGTGCTTGACTGACTTCATAAACCTGACCACTGCTAACAGATGGAAGTTGGCTGTTGGCAGGACCTTGGCGAACCGAGATTGAGTTTGGAAGTCATCTTTAGGGATAGGCAGGACCCGCATCTATCATACATTTATGGCATGTCCCGTGGATATGCTATAAATGTCTATCATTGTGCAACCCCTTTAAATAAACTCTAGGCAAAGCTGAAATGGTAGTAGTTTTTTTTTTTGTTTTGTTTTTTTTAATAAAGGTGTTTGATTCCCTGTATTCACGCTGTCCATGGAGTTGACGCAAATTTTGCCTGTAATTATCCCCCCTCATAAAACACAAATTAATAGCAATAGATTATGGTTAGTATTTCTGTGTCTCTAGTGTTTTTTTTTTTTTTTTTTTGTCCATTGTTACTTAGTGTACTTTTTCTTTTATGTGAATTTATTTTATATTGCTGCATCATATTTTTATAGTGAATTAAAAGATATATCTGTAGTAACCAGATTGTTTCACTGTAAAAATTACAGGTCGTTCTGGATGCTGTGCTTCTTATTTCTAACAAAAGCATCTCAATAGTTTAGTGCTGTGTGAAGAGTGAACTCCATCACTCCATATCCCACCATTTTCACTTTGAGTACAATATATGTAAGATGTCTTCTATTTTAACACTATACACAGCAGGGTATTATTTGTTCCTTAATTATTCTACATTTATTTTTTTATTAGTCTCATCCTCTTTCCGCTCAGAAAAGCCCAGCAGAACACCTAGCAACCGCAGCTCCAGTAAGTTACATGTTTATCTCTTCATATGCCTGATCTGTAGTTAGCTTGAGTCTAAGGACACATGTTGAGGTTGAGTGGATTGAAATAAAAGATGATGATATATTTTGTTCTTGCACGTTATGATCCACATCTGGTCTAAAAAAGCAAAAAAAAAAAACTGTACTAAAAAACTCACCATGTGTCCTTATCCTTAAAAGGTTTTTCCCAGACCTAAATCGTTTTTTTTTTTTTTTTTTGTTTTTGCCGGAAACTGCATCGCTCCTATACAAGTAATAGCGGATCTGCTGTTCACTGGAAGCGTGCACTGCTCTCCAGTAGTAGTTTCCAGCACCCGGAGGTTTCGACAGCAGCTGATGTGTGTGGGGCCTGGCTGTCGGAAGCTGACAGATCGCATACTGATAACCTGTGGATAGGTCATCAGTATGAAAACTCTATTTGGGGCTGGAAAACACCTTTTAACTCTTTTACAACTGGGACTTTAAACATGGCTCAGGAACTGAGTGGACACCATAATCACCAAGACTCTGCTGGTTTCCAAAGCAGAGACTCAGTGGTAATGTTTGTAATTGGAGACCATCTTCTATGCTTAGCGCCATATGCTGCTTGTAATAAAGTGAATGGATTTTACAATATGCTGTAATCCGTTAATAGTACAGTATACAGTGCCTTGCGAAAGTATTCGGCACCCTTGAACTTTTCAACCTTTTGCCACATTTCATGCTTCAAACATAAGGATATGAAATTTTAATTTTTTGGTGAAGAATCAACAAGTGGGACACAATTGTGAAGTGGAACGAAATTTATTGGTTATTTTAAACTTTTGTAAAAAATAAACTGAAAAGTGGGGCGTGCAATATTATTCGGCCCCTTTACTTTCAGTGTAGCAAACTCAATCCAGAAGTTCAGTGAGGATCTCTGAATGATCCAATGTTGTCCTAAATGACTGATGATGATAAATATAATCCACCTGTGTGTAATCAAGTCTCTGTATAAATGCACCTGCTCTGTGATAGTCTCAGGGTTCTGTTTAAAGCGCAGAGAGCATCATGAAGAGCAAGGAACACACCAGGCAGGTCCGTGATACTGTTGTGGAGAAGTTTAAAGCCGGATTTGGATACAAAAAGATTTCCCAAACTTTAAATATCCCAAGAAGCACTGTGCAAGCGATCATATTGAAATGGAAGGAGTATCAGACCACTGCAAATCTACCAAGACCCAGCCGTCCCTCTAAACTTTCATCTCAAACAAGGAGAAGACTGATCAGAGATGCAGCCAAGAGGCCCATGATCACTCTGGATGAACTGCAGAGATCTACAGCTGAGCTGCACAAATCTGGCCTTTATGGAAGAGTGGCAAGAAGAAAGCCATTTCTCAAAGATAGCCATAAAAAGTCTCATTTAACCTCACTGAGCTCGAGCTGTTTTCCAAGGAAGAATGGGCAAGAATTTCAGTCTCTCGATGTGCAAAACTGATAGAGACATACCCCAAGCGACTTGCAGCTGTAATCGCAGCAAAAGGTGGCGCTGCAAGGGGGCCGAATAATTTGGCACGCCCCACTTTTCAGTTTTTTATTTTTTAAGTTTAAAATATCCAATAAATTTCGTTCCACTTCACGATTGTGTCCCACTTGTTGTTGATTCTTCACCAAATAATTAAAATTTTATATCCTTATGTTTGAAGCCTGAAATGTGGCAAAAGGTTGAAAAGTTCAAGGGGGCCGAATACTTTCACAAGGCACTGTATTTTTCTGGCTGATCAGACATAATAAAAATTTTAAAAAAAAATGTCTATTATGGGTGTTGGAATATGGGGACTCTCTGAATTTTAAGGTTTGGAATTTTTGTAAAGGTTTTAAAAAATAAAAACTGTTTAAATTGGTATTGCCATAATCATACCGACTTATAGAAGTCACCGTGATTTCGATAATGTGTAATTTTTATTACAGTTGCAGGGTTGTGTTTTTTTGTTTTTTTTTATAATTCCACATTTTTTTCCCCAGTACATCATATGAAATATTAAATGGTACCATTGATGAAGTATTGTCCCTCAAAGCAAAAGTCTCCATATGACTCTTGAACTCTTTTGGTGCCCAGTGACCTAATAAGAAACCATAAAATGTTTGTAATTTATCACATTGTTTATGTGGTGTCGGCACCATATACTTGTGCAATGAAGTCTCTTTGGTGATACTACTGTAACTTTATGCGAAAAGGGGACAAATGAATGATAACTTGAACGATCATTCAGTCCCACGAGTAATGAAACTCAACAACGACTAATCAACTTGCTGTATCGTCACTCATTATGGGCCCACATAAAAGGACCCTTAAAAGGAATGTGTCACCGGGTTTTATGTTAAATATTCATTAAAAATAAATTTCCATGTTCTCTATATTTAAAAAAATAAATAAATAAAACTGCTAAAAACCAATCCAAATAATATGCCGAGATTTCCTGTTTTCTGTAGACTTCTTTGCAGCAACCATCTCATTTTCCAGCACACTGATGACCACGTCCGCCATCTATATGTAAAGACAACAGAATCCTCTAGTCACAATAAGTGAATTCACAGCTTATCAACTCCCTTCTCTGCACAATGACTTCTATACATAGAGCATGCCTAAAAAAACTCTCATAGAAGTTGACAGAACATTGGGTCTATGGCCTGTGGTCCATCTCCAGGAGACAGGAAGTCACAAACCATTCTTAGGCTTAGTGAGAAGAATTGGAATTGCAAATATCAATAATATGGAAAAATAAAAACCTCACAAAAAAAATTCTTTAAAAATATGTTTAAAATAAAAATGTGATTTAACCAATAGATCATTTTCTGGTGACACATTCTATCTAAACAATCTATCTATTTTATTTATTTTTCACTAATGCAAATTTAATTGTTCCTTGCCATTTTCTCTACTTCCAGCACCAATGGACCAACCATGTTGTAAAGCTTTGTATGATTTTGAACCAGAAAATGATGGAGAGCTTGGTTTTCGTGAAGGTGATATTATAACCCTGACAAATCAGATTGATGAAAACTGGTATGAAGGCATGATCAGTGGGATGTCTGGATTTTTCCCTCTGAACTACGTGGAGGTTCTGGTTCCATTACCTCAATGAAAACTGCCTTCTACTGGCAGAGATGGCCGTTATTCAGCGTTTCATCTAACAAAGGACCAAATTACCGGGGTGCTGGTTGTATCAGTCCTCTGAATAGGAGTATGCCCCCCTTTTCTTGAACAGCAGGAGTTGGTAATGCTATATTAGTAAGGTGCATTAGCTTCAGAACACTAGGTATAAACATGATTCCGTCCATATAACCTCTGCTATAACACTCATTATGGACAACTCTTGAGAAATTCATTACCTAACTTGTAAAACACTAAAATATTTAGCACAGTAACTGTATTGTCTTCAGAAAGCAACTTATAGTTAATTGACCTCGAATACCAGGGGAATGTATATCACAGCTATGTGAGGGAATATTAGGCATCTTGTATTCTTTTATATTTCTTTTTAATCTGCTACTCTGAAAAGAATTTATCCTGACTATATAAATACAAATGCATGTAACCTATATATGTTTCTACTTGTATTATTACAGTAAATGTAATTTTTTCATATATAATCTTTAAATGTTTATCTTTCTAAGCAGCATAAGATGATGGCCTTCAGATGTGAGTTACATTTCTTTTTTTTTTTTTTTTTTTTTTTAAACACAACATCTTACTCAATGGATGCGTCATCATCTGTGCTATAAGGGCTAATACATACATTTCATGTTTTCATTTACTTGCAATAAATACTCCATTGAACTCAAAATCAGATAATCACATGCAGTTTTCTTTAAATTGTAAACTGTGTTTAACTTTTGCCTCCTTTATTGCTTAAAACATACCTGACCTTTAGGCTACATGCACACCAATGTTGTAAAACAACGTCTGTGAATAACAGGTGCAGTGCCTATTTTTTCATGGCCATTTTGCATTTGTGGGGGTGGCTGTTTTCACTGGTTCCTCAGAGACTTGAGTATATTGATGGCTCTGTGAAAACTGACAAATAGGAACTGTCCATAGAGTAGCCTGCAATAGAAACTAATGAAAGACAGGCCTGGGAGCCTTCAGAAGGCTCCCAGCTGGCATAGCAACAGGACGCCGGCCCTGGAGCGATTGCGGGCATTAGCAACAGGTCTCTGCTGTATAAAACAGCAGAGACTCGGCAGATATGTTGGCCGTACGACTCCCGAGCGGCCGCCATCTTTAACCCTTTCCCTGCCAGCCACATATCTATACGTCCTCCCAGGGTGGCACTTCTGTAGCCGAGCACGTATCTAATACGGCCTTACTTCTAATGCTGATATCTCAGAATCCATTAAGACTTGAGATCCCATTGCAGATCTCAATTCCCGGTAGCGTTTTTAACAGCAATTCGCTCTGAATTTGTAAGGGCTATTATGAAGATCTTGGTATCATTTTAAAGATGAGATTCTCATCTTTAAAATGAATCCAAGATGATCTTAATACTCCTAACGGATCCTGACAGATGGGGCTCTAAAATGTCCTGCCCTCTCCTGTCTCAGGAACCATCTTAAGAGTTGTGGTAGTAGGAGGAGGAGGGGCGAGGAGCCGCCCTGCAGACTGCACAGAGATGAGAATTCATCATCATCATCATCATCATCATCATCATCATCTGTGCATAACCTGTATGTGTCCCCGGGGGGGAATAGCAGGGACTGTCCATGTTATCCCCTCTCCTATCAATCAGAGAGCATTCTATACTTTTGCTCTCTGAATGTCACATAGAGGGATAATGTAATACCCCATCTGAGCCTTACTAAAGGGGTATTATGTAATACCCCTCTGAATATAACCAGGAAGTTTATTGGCGCTGTGACCCAGATGTTTACCATTGTCTAGGTCACAGCGCCAAAAGAGTCGCACCAAACACTTACACAACACATGCACAAAGTCATCAATAAACTTGACATTTCACCCAATCCCTGTCCTGTTCATACCTGATCTTTATAGAGTAAAATACGCCTCTAGCGATATCCGTTACACGTTAAAATAATAAATGAAAGTATAAATTACTACAATTTTTATAGGGGGGATAGAAAATTTTATATTTTTATGTAAACTCCTATTTAATTTGCATGCACAAAATTGGTTGGCGCATTTCTGCGATTTTGGCGTTTCTTTAACACCTGCACCTGTATATAATCGTGTGGTATGTATGAATTCCTCACATATTGCAGTTTTTTGGAAAGTACATTTTGTTTGCAGAAAGGGACTGCTTGAGCATGCACTTTAGTGGCAAATTTGAATTTTTGTGCATTTTTTGCTTGTAATCTGTGTTTGCTGCAAAGTAGCATGAAGGTGGTTGTGTATATGAAATATTAAGTTGTGTTTTTATAGACGGTATGCTGTGCAATCTCAAAAAAGTTAGATTTTGGTGTCAGTTTGCTAGGTGCAGTATAGATTTTTAACATATTAGTGAATACCAGCAAAATCTTGCTTGTCTTCTGTACCAGTGTTTTTGAGAGTATGAGCTCTTGTAGCTGATTTTATTTTAAATGTATTTTGTGTGTAAATGTAAGATTGAATAGGAGTTTTAAGTGCAAATATGTTTTAGTGCATTTTTTCAAAAAATTATTTGTGTTTGTCACAAAGTTAAATGAAGGTGGATGTGGCTATTGATAACCCATTGAGACACATGTAATCTTCAGGTTGTCTACTTTCAAAAAATATATAGGGTTTAGTGGTGCACTTTCTTTCCACGGTGTGTAAACCCTACATTTTATAGGAGTATACTTTTTTAACATTTCCAACTTCAAAGCAGATTTTTGCTCATTCCAGTTCTGGTGATTTTCTGAAGATATGTGCATGCAGGTTGAAGCCTTCGTGATATGAATGAACTCTGAACATGTTGATCTCTTATTTTTAGGAGGTTTGTTACATATAACTTTTTTGTTTTGTTTTCCACTTTTAGCAACTAATATACATTTATTTGCATTTTTTTTTATAAAATGTTCACTTTAAATCAAAATTGCATGAAGGACTGTGCTTGTCGCATACAGTACCAAGTGGCATCTGACAATGCTGCAGGTGTCTACTTTAAGAAAATATATAGGTATGGGGGGGGGGGGTTGGATGATTTTTTAATGTTGCAATTTTAGGTTTGATTTGTGAAAATTGCTCTGGCTACTGGAGGTGCAAAATTTCCGGAGACCCCTGGCAGTGAAAGGGTTAAACACACGGCATTCTCCGTACTATTACGGTGGATGTCAGGAAAGGGTTAAAGGGGGTTTCTGGACAAAAAAATAATTTTTCATAAAAGGTCTGTTAGTGCACAGACTTAATAGGTTAATAAGTGCACCCAAATACCTTTAGCAGTGTTTTGAGTGGTGATTGGGTTTTTCTGTGATCTCCTGGCATCTTCTGCATTTGTTTACATTGTCATCTTCCTATTCTGTGTTTTCCTACAACTACCATGATGCCATGAGCTTCACTCAGAGCTGACTCAAACCACCTCCCTCTCTTTCTCACCCTCCCTTTCTCACTCACACTCCCTCCCTGTTTCCCTAGCTAGCCCGCCCACTACTAGCCCTTACTAACTAACTCAACCCCCCACCCCCACCCCATCATACTCACCTGTGTTCCGGCCGGACCTTCTGGGCACGGGACGTCACTTCTTCTCGGCACTCCGCCTCTATTGCGCAAAAGTGGTGACGTTCTGTGCTCAAAAGGTTCGGACTGGAAGACTGGTAAGTATGATAGGGTAGAGGGGGGTGGGTTAGTATAGGTGACGTTCTGTTTTTCCCCTTCCAGAAACAGAACATCGCCGGAAAATTGGAAATTTGTTCCTGGGGTGGTCACATGACCGCCCCGGCGATCTAGGTAAATAAAGATTTTTGGTACACTAATTTAGAAGGAAGTGGGAAAGGGGGGGTTCTTTAGCTTATATTAGCCATATCAATTTATCCCGGAAAACCCCTTTAAGTGTATAGCAAGGACTTATTGATTCGCTGTACCATGGTCGTACAGGTTCTGGATGTAAAGTGTTTCTCTAGGGAAGAAAAGCTGTACAGCAACTGTTGAAACACATTCCCTGAAGTTAAAGTAGTATTCCGGACTTAAAATATTTGATGATTAGGTCTTCAATATCAGATTAGGAGTGGGGGTGTATCTGACAACTCTCAATAATCACCTGTCTGCAGCAGCTGATGCACAGAGAATAGAGCAGGAAGCAGACATCACTGTTCTTCATGTAGTGACCACACACTAGTGGTACTGCAGATCACCTCCCACTCATTTGACTGGGAGCTAAGCTACAGTGACTGTTTTCCTACTATAAGGAGCACAGATCTCTGTTTCCTCTTTTCATTTTCTCTGTATCAGCTGAGGATAATAGATGATCGGAGCCAGGTATTAAGCACTCACAGATCTGATATTGTTGACCTATTTGTAGGACAAGTTTTGTAATTTTTAATTTATTTTGTTTTAAAGCCCCAAAAATCCTTTTTAAGGGACTATTCAGATGTTGGAAAATGAAGAGGGATTCAGGCAGGCCTTCCAGATGAATGGGGATGATCAGATTGCACCATACAGTCCCTGACAGAAGTTCTGTCGCTTATCCATGTTGTGGAATCAAAAGCTTATAACCTGACTTCAAATTCATCCATTGGTTTTAGAAATGACTCATATGAAAGCTGAAACCCTCCCAAATGATTTTTTGGTTAAGAAAATAAATTGACTTCACTGATGAAATATTCATCATTTAATGAACACAGAAAGGTCAGATTTTGGCAAGACACAGGTTTTGTTGCCTTGGCATATAATGCACCCAATCCTAGTTTAAAGCCTCACCTGTGCTCAATAATTGATCGGTTAATTAGTGGGTGTGTATAAAAAGAACTCTAGCACCGCAGACCTTCACTTGAACTGCAACTTCACCTCTGACAACATGCCAAAAATCAACCTTGCGACCAAAGCCTTGATAATTATCAAGAGGCTGAAGACCAGATCCACTGCAGACGTGGCTGGCACCTTTAATGTGTCTCTGCGTCAAGTACAAAGAATTAAAAAAAGATTTGAACAGACTGGAGATGTTTTTGACAAGCCCAGGTCCGGCAGACCCCGCAAGACAACTGCTCAGGAGGAACGTTTAGTTGAAAAATCAAAAGCCAGCCCCTCTTCCACTGCAGCAGAGCTCCAACGGGCCTGGTCACCTCAAGTCCCTGTGTCAACTAGAACAGTTTGTAGGATTCTGTCTCGAAGTGGCCTCCATGGTCGAATCGGTGCCCAGAAGCCAGCACTAAACAAAAGGCAATTAAAAAACACTTGTGGCATTTGCCAAGGCCCACAGCCTGCTAAACGGATGGACGCTGGAAAAGTGGCAGAAGGGGGATTTCTCAGATGTATCTTCAGTTGAAGTACACCACAGCCGCCGCAAATACTGCAGGAGAACTACTGGAGCCCGTATGGATCCAAGGTACACCCAGAAAACAGTTAAGTTTGGTGGTGGAAAGATCATGGTCTGGGGTTACATTCAGTATGGGGGTGTGCGAAACATTTGCAAGGTGGAACGCAATATCAATTGCTTAAAATATCAAGAAGTATTAGCTTCCTCTTACATTCCCAATCATAAAAGGGGTCAGATTTTGCAGCAGGATGGTGCTCCATCTCATACATCCATCTCTACATTAAAGTTCCTCAAGGCAAAGAAGATCAAGGTGCTCCAGGACTGGCCAGCCCAGTCACCAGACATGAACATCATTGAGCAGGTTTGGGGTAGGATGAAAGAGGAAGCTTGGCAGACAATACCAAAGAATCTTGATGAACTCTGGGAGGCATGTAAGACTGCATTCTCTGCTATTCCTGATGACTTCATCAATAAATTGTATGAATCATTGTTGAAATGCATGGATGCAGTCCTTCAAGCTCATGGAAGTCACACTAAATATTAAATATGGCTCTAATAGCACCACAACTTCATTCACCAATGTTATGAAACATATCTTTGTTTTTGAACAGAATTATTGGTTTGATTTTCACATTACTTTATGTTTACGACAAAACTTTTGTCTTGCCAAAATCTGACCTTTCTGTGTTCATTAAATGATGAATATTTCAGCAGTGACGCCAATTTATTTTCTTAACCAAAAAATCATTTGGGAGGGTTTCAGCTTTCATATGAGTCATTTCTAAAACCAATGGATGAATTTAAAGTCAGGTTATAAGCTTTTGATTCCACAACATGGATAAGCGACAGAACTTCTGTCAGGGACTGTAGGTCCTGTGGTTGATCAGCCGCGGAATCCGCAGCATGACTGAGCAGGATGCTTATATTTTCAGCATTCCGCTTTGATCTTTGCCTCTCATTGAAAACAATGGGAGGGAGATTCATTGCAAATTTGCTGATTTTGAGAGGTAATCCACCTCAAAATCAAGACCAAATTCCACTCCTAGGTAAAACAGATTAATTTAAGGAGAACCTCACTATAAAGACCTTTTTACATGGTGTATTAATGTGGGTTCTAAGGATAATGAGAATCAGGAATGCCACACACCACTGATGTAAGTGATTTAATAGGAGGACAGAAAATAAGCAAACAAGTACAATCAATCAAGTAAAATACAATAAACAAGAATATAAGCAAAGTTGCACACAAGCCTGGGGTGAACCCAATGTCAGCTAGCTGACACCCCAAGGTATACAGGCAAATCACAGATGAGGAGTCTCGGATGTCTGCATTCAGTGAGTTGGCTGGAATAGCATACTCAACATTTTATAGTGTTCCGCCCAGCCCTAATTCTTAAGGTATGGAGCTTTCCAGGTGCTACATGTACACGTTTGCTGGTCACTGGTCTGGAATTTGAATTTACACCTTTTATATTACAGTACCAAAACATTCTAGAAAGGTTAAAACAGTGCACTCTTCACAATACATATGGTCACAGTAATGTTTGTTTGCCCCTGTGTAAACAGACCACTGTTTAACAAAGAAATGCTTGCATGTTATCTGAACACATTTTATGCAGCTGCAGAATTGATCATTTCTCGATAGCACACTTCCCTGTGCAAATGGGGTGTGCTGCCAACGTGATGTAAAATATGAGAATGAAGGGTATGAGCGATTGCATGACCCATCACCCCCTCACAGTCATTGAACAGTGTAAATGGTTAACAACAAAACATGATTGACTTGCATATCCTTGATCAGCGCTTCTTACAGATTCTCTTCACTACCTCTTAAGTTTATTCTAGTTTTTAAGCTTTTTAGAATATGTGCACACGGCATAAAATGAAAAGGAATTCCTCTTCTTTTTCCTCCGCCATATTCGGCCACAGGTTGGCCGCGACCATCGGCATTCCGTTGCGGCTTTCCTCTGCTCATTAGGCACAGATGAATGGGCCTAATCAGCAGAGAATAACGAGCCGTGGAATGCACGGTGAGATCAAGCAGGACACTGATATTTAATTTTTTTTTTTTTTTTTTGTTCATTCCACACCCACCCCCCCGCCGCCGTCCTGCTGCAATCTCTACCTTGTATTGAAAATAATGGGAGGCAGTTTAGTGGTGGAATCTGCTGCAGAATCCACCCCCAAATCTGTGACCGATTCCTACATGTGAACGTACCCTAAATGTGTCTATAGAACTCAAAATCACACAATTTTCTAATATACATGTATTTAAAATTCTGCTCACATTACAGTCCCCTTTCTGCACAGTAGAATGGTATAACCCATGGATCGGTCCTGTCTGATCTATCTACATAATGTCAATAATGTGACCTTTGGCATTGAAGGGATTTTACTATGAACAGAACGAAATTTTAATTTTGTAGACAAAAGTTTAAACATTTTTGCAAATCTAAATAGTAATTTTGCAGAGTTTTGAAGATTTTCTCTAACCATCTTGGTAGTGACTTGGTAGGTCTTTTTTTTTTTTTTTAAATTTCTCTTAGGAAGTTGCTATGGTTTGGCACTTTTCAGAAACCCAGCCATGATTTATTTGTGTTAAGCAAGTAATGCCCCTGTGTGATAACCTGTCACAATAAGGAAATCATGGCTGGGTTTGCCAAAGCATAGAAAGTTCCTGCATTCATGGTTGTATTCATTGGCACAATTCCCTAATATAAATCCTTCTGCAACTAGGCTCCCTAAAACTAACCCTCCACTGTTCACACTCCTGCATTACCCCACAGGGTATGATGCCTTATCAGACTGTAACCTTATACGGCCAGGCACCATCTGCACATAAAAGGACACTGGGGCTGGTGGTGGCTCACACAGCTTTATTTAAAGTCACTAAAAGGTATGGAAGTAGGAAAAATAAAATAAAACTTACACTTTTAATAATGTAACTAATAAAAGCATGTACCCCATGAACTGGAGGTCTCTGATACATATTGTACCCAGATTAATAGTAAATATTAAAAACAAAGCTCGCCTAGTTAGATATATCTGGTACTCCTGAATATGGGAATAATAATAGTAGTAGGTAGTTTAGATAATCAAGTACTACCCTGTACTATAAAAATGTAGAGTAAATCAGTAATGTCTGTCCTCAATATGGCATTATTCATAACCCCTATTATTAATGTTGCGGGGTAAAGATAAGATTATAAACCCTTTACAAGTTTAGTGGCCTGAAAATTGTCCACCAGCCCCTGCTATAGAAGTGCAACAATGTAACCAGAGGAAAAGCAAAAATGAATATATCCTCACTAGTAGGATTGAATATATTAGAAAAAATATAGAGAAAGAATAAAGGGGGCACTCACCCAGGCGTAGATTTTTTTTTTTATAAAAACATCTTTTTATTCAGTCCTAGATAAAAACATATCCATAGGATTAGATAGGGAGAGAGGAACTGCACATAGAATGACTAGGCAACATCCGTTTCGTGGAGGGTGCGCATACAGCATACTTGAGGCTTGAAAAAGCGCGCCCTGTGTCTCTCATCTTCCTCTTGACAATACCCCATAGATTCTCTATGGGGTTAAGGTCAGGCGAGTTTGCTGGCCAGTTAAGCACAGTGATACTGTGGTGTTTAAACTAGGTATTGGTACTTTTGGCAGTGTGGACAGGTGCCAAGTCCTGTTGGAAAATGAAAATTCCATCTCCAAAAAGCTTGTCGGCAGAAGGAAGCATGAAGTGCTTTAGAATTTCCTGGTAGATGGCTGCGCTGACTTTGGTCTTGATAAAACACAGTGGACCTACACCAGCAGGTGACATGGCTCCCCAAACCATCACTGATTGTGGAAACTTCACACTAGACCTCAAGCAGCTTGGATTGTGTGCCTCTCCACTCTTCCTCCAGACTCTGGGACCTTGATTTCCAAATGAAATGCAAAATTTACTTTCATCTGAAAACAACACCTTTGACCACTGAGCAACAGTCCAGTTCTTTCTCTCCTTGGTCCAGGTAAGATGTTTTGTGTGTCGTCTATTGGTCATGAGTGGCTTGACACATGGAATGTGACACTTGTAGCCCATGTCCTGGATACGTCTGTGTGTGGTGGCTCTTGAAGCACTGACTCCAGCAACAGTCTGCTCCTTGTGAATCTCCTCCAAATTTTTGAATGGCCTTTTCTTAACAATCCTATCAAGGCTGCGGTTATCCTGGTTGCTTGTGCACCTTTTTCTACCACTCTTTTTCCTTCCATTCAACTTTCCATTAATATACTTTGATACAGCACTCTGTGAACAGACAGCTTCTTTAGCAATGACCTTTTGTGGCTTACCCTCCTTGTGGAGTGTGTCAGTGACTGCCTTATGGACAGCTGTCAAGTCAGCAGTCTTCCCCATGATTGTGTTGCCTACTGAACCAGACTAAGGGACCTTTTTAAACGCTTAGGAAGCCTTTGCAGCTGTTTTGGGTTAATTCTAATTTTCTGAGATAATGACTTTTGAGTTTTCCTTGGCTGTAAGCCATAATCATCAACATTAACATAAACAAACACTTGAAAAAGTTCACTCTGTTTGTAATGACTCAATATAATGTGTTTCACTTTTTCAATTGAATTACTAAAAATAAATAAATAAATTAGAATATCATCAAAAAGTTATTGAGATGCACTTGTATATGCATCTGAAAAGGGCATATCACCATCCTCTAGTCTGAGTAAGAGACTTGTCAGAGCTGGCTATACAGATCACAGGAACGCACAGCAGCGATACCTGATGCGTTTCCCTGATGTTTTAGTCTTCGGATCATCAGAGGATAAGACAAGCTGCAGAGTATGCAGCAAGACAGTCAAAGTAGCAATGGCGCTGGAGTCTCGGAGAGTCCAGGTATATAAAAGCCTGGTCATGCCCCTTCAGGCTGACGTGCCTTCTTGCTGGGCCAATTGGAGTGGACTGAGGGCGGCACCCATCCTATGGCATCCCGCTGTAAATACCACGTCTCATAGGGCCATCTGTTAAATGTCTACATGGAGATCACAAAACGTGTCCCTGGCACTTCTATATGATACACTGAAATAATACAACATGATCTGTTGTGCGTCAGTAAACTGTAAGTTTGATCAGAAATCTTAAGGTGCATCGGCTATGCTGGTGCAGACCATGGATTAGATCATGTTGAAATACATGAACGATGCTGATTTAGAAATATAACAAAAGTGTAGAGAATATATTGATAGTGCAGAGAGGAGTAAATTGTTCAGGAATGAGCAAAAATAAATAATTAAATCTATCTTACGTACATTGCATTTGGAAGGATGCACGTAAAATACTATTGATTCCTACGAACTTATGACATATAAAGGGTGCAGGTATCAGAAAAAAGTGAACATATTGACACTCTGCAACCTGTGATGTTGTGACCATAGCATGGTGCACTATATCATCAATTAGGTATTATGCAGATAGCCCACCGATGCAGAAAAATAATAAAAAATTCAAGCAAGGATAATATAAGTGGGTGGCAGAGTAATGAACAGAAACAATACGAATGGCCCTATGGAAATTGTCATAAGGCAGAGAAACAATAGGGAGACTAGGGAATGATTATTTCAAAACTGAAGGGGAAGAGGGGAACAATGATCAGAATCTAAAGTGTAGATAATATGCAGGATTGCATGAGGAGACCTATTCATCAGAGAAAACAGGTGAATGATATATTCTCATTGATTCCAACTGGTTGTATTGATTTGAAACGATGTATCAATTTGCATTCTTTCTGAAGGATTAATTTATCTCAGTCGCCCCCCCGTAAGAGGAGGCTGCACAAGCTGTAAATCAATGAAATTAAAAGTATCAGGGTCAGCTTTATGAAAGATGGTGGCATGCCGGACTAATGGAGTATATCTCTCATTGGAAATGTTGTAATGCTCCCTGATTCTTTAGCGGAATTCCCGCTTAGTCTTTCCTATGTAATCCATAGAGCAAGAGCATTGTGCCAAATAAACAACCCCCTTGCTTTTACAATTGATGAAATCCATAATGTGTATAGATTCACCAGTTGCTAAGCAGGTGGCCATTTTAGATTTCTTCATCTGGCCACATGCAACACAATTTCCACATGGAAAATTGCCAAGTGCCTTTCTATAAAGCCAACTTCTACTCTTTTTCTCAGATACGAAATGGCTATGATCCAATCTATCTCTGATACTCCTAAAGCAATGACAGGTGATCAGAGGGTAAGACCCAGAAAGTTCCTCAACTCCTCATTCTGCAGGAGAATTCTCCAATATCGGTTAATGATCTCTGAAACCTCCCTACAATCCTCATCAAAAGTGCCTATCAATCTGAATTGGTTATCTGGCTCAATCCCTTTGGTCCCATAGTTTGGTATTAAGAGATCTTTTTTCTATCTTTTCCTAGG